>JARZZO010000006.1:53747567-56147567 GCA_030544215.1 Zantedeschia hybrid cultivar | reverse complement strand
CCGACGCTGTGTCCCACCCACACCGACACAGGGTGTCAAGCGCTACAACTGTCACTCTAGGTCCACAGTAGCACAAAACATAGCACAGTGCGATCCGGTCATGTGAAAAGTCCGCGGTCGTACAAAACACTACGCAGTGTGATCAGATCATAAGGAATCCATCATTATCGAGTATATTTAAAGCATGCATTAACTGAATTATCTAATAGTGTAAACACATATTAATAGCATGAATTAATGTTGCTCTGCCTTGAATCGCGGCGCCCAAGGCCGACACCATTCAAGCCTCCTAAACTGGTTCATGTGAAATACGGCCTCAGAACATGGCCTAAAAAACGTCCCCACAGGTAGCCGCCTATTAAAATGCGTCGCTGTCCTTCGTCGCCTAACAACGACAGAAGCAGGGACAGTACTACGGGGTAATTTCCACTAAAATGCGTTGTCCACGCAAGTCGCCTTTTAAAAAGGCGTCGCTGTCCTTGGACGCTTGTCAGTCCAGAGACAGAGTCTGTTAATGGGGCTAAATTGCGTCGTGGGTGGGAGCCGCCTTTCTAAAAGGTGTCCCTGACCCTCGACGCCATTTAGCCTTGACAGACAGGTTCTCCCCTCCGCTTCCCCCAATCCACAAGTTGAGATTTCTCCCCCAAAACGCGCAGAAAAGCCACAAAGCATAGAGGGGAAAGAGGAGACCCTAACTACCCATTAGAACACCCAATTTCTCATTTCATGCATTTAGCATTTTCACCCCAAAAATGGCCCTAAACATGCTTCAAAGCGGGAAAACATACATGCTTTGAAGCGGGAAAATATGGTTTTAAGTGAAATACAACGGGAATCGTCACCCTACCGGTTACTCGAACTCCTCCAAGCTCCAAGCCGCCAACCCGTCTTGCCCCACGCCGCCGCCGGTACCGCCGAGGACGTCGTTACTCTACTGGGACGTCGGCCGCCTTCCGGAGAAAAAACGCCGCGGAGGAGGTGGTGGTGGTAGTGGTGGGAGTTAGGAGGTTGATGGAGTGGAGGGAGAGATGAAATGGTGGGAGGAAAAGAAGGAGGGGGAAGAGGGATCGCTGGAGCCGCCGGGGAAGAGAAGAAAGAGCGAAGGGAGGAGGAAATGAGGGAAAGGAAGGAGGGTTCGCGGGGTCAACTAGAAGCTGGGTAAAACGCATCGTGCACGCCCGACGTCTTTCAGATGACAAGACTGGGGCGTACACTAACAAGTCAGGGTCGTACTCTGAATGGCGTCGTCCATCTAAGACACCATTCAGACGAAATGACCGGGGTCGTACTATCGTGACCCAAGGCCAGTCTACGTGGCTCCCACATGGCACAGCCTAAAACGCGTCTACATTGCTGGACGCCGTTTAAACCGCGTCGAGCAGGCTCGACGCGAAACAGAAAAGAGTCTCAGCCCCATCAGGGCTTGAACTACAGAATCCGACCCCGAAAACTGACCCGATAACCGGATCCGAAAACCTCAATCCTTACATTCTCCCCCCCTTAAAAGAATTTCGTCTTCGAAATTGTCTGCTACGATTACCGAGGTCGAAACATAAAGATACAAGCTCACAAGAGAACTTACGAGAAAAGGTAGGGAAACTGCTCCCGCATCTCATCCTCGCGCTCCTAGGTTGCCTCGCCTCCGGAGCGATACTGCCAAATCACCTTAACCAGAGGTACAATCTTGTTCCGAAGGACCTGTTCCCTGCGATCCTCAATACATACTGGAAACTCTGGAAAGGACAGGTCCTCAGCATCCTCCAATTCTAAAAAATCTAAGACATGAGATGGATCCTGGACATATCTCCTCGGCAAAGAAACATGGAACACATCGTGCACCCCTGAAAGATTGGGCGGCAAGGCTAGCTGATACGCCGCTTCCCCAATTCGAGCAAGAATGGGAAAATGCCCAATATATCGCGGACTCAGCTTACCTTGCTTCCCGAATCTCATCACACCTTGGAAGGTGAGACTCGGAGAAACACGTGGTCCCCAACCTCAAACTCAAGCGGTCTCCTACGGAAGTCTGCATAACTCTTCTGTTTGCTCTGAGCTGCAATCAATCTCTGTTGTACTACTCTGGCAATCCCAGCACACTGCTGTACCAACTTTGGTCCTGCTATCTGCCTCTCGCCAATCTCGGACCAACTCATAGGGGATCGACACGGTCGCTCGTACAATGCCTCGCAAGGCGCCAGGCCGATACTAGAGTGATAACTGTTGTTGTAAGCAAACTCCACTGTAGACAAGTGTTGCTCCTAAGAACCTCCCCAGTCTAGGCAACAAGCCCTGAGCATATCCTCCAGAGTTTGAATGGTCCTCTCCGACTGCCCATCAGTCTCGGGAAGATAGGCCGAGCTGAAGGCCAACTGCGTGCCCAAGGCCTTCTGAAAACTCTTCCAGAACCTAGAAGCAAATCTCGGATCCTAGTCTGACACGATGGATAAGGGCACCCCGTGCAGAGAGATGATTCGATCCACGAACAGCTTAACCAACTTACCGACTGACTAGTCCTTCCTAATAGCCAGGAAGTGTGCCGACTTGGTCAATCGATCAACAATGACCCAGATCGCGTCTCTTCTACCAGGGGATACAGGTAATCCCATCACAAAGTCCATAGTCACATGCTCACATTTCCATTTCGGGATCGGCAAAGGCTGCAACAACCCTCCTGGTCTCTGATCTTCTGCTTTAACCTGCTGACAAGTCAGGCACCTTGCCACATACTCAGCCACGTCCTTCTTCATACCAGGCCACCAAAAGTGCCTCCTCAAACAATGATACATCTTAGTCATTCCAGGCTGCACTGCATATCAAGAACGGTGCGCCTCATCCAGGACATTCCTGCATACGCCCTCCTCGGTCGGAACATAGAGTCTGCCTCTAAACTTGGCTGTACCATCATCCCACAATTCCACCTCTGGTCTTTGGAGAATCTGCGGTAACTCTGCATCTGCCCTCTAAGCCTCAATTACGGCATGGTACACTGCTGGCCTCACAGTTAAGCTGGCCAACACGGCTCTATCCGCCTCTCGCGGAACCCTAAAGGAAGATTCCACAACCTGCTCAAATAACCTCCATTCTCAAACCATAAGATATGACACGACCGTCTTCCAACTCAAGGCGTTTGACACCACATTTGCCTTGCCCAGATGATAAGAAAGGTCGATATCATAATCCTTGATAAATTCCATCCACCTGCGCTGCCTCAAGTTCAGATCCTTCTGCGTGAACACATACTTCAGGCTCTTGTGATCGGTAAAAACTTGAAATTTCTCTCCATACAAATAGTGCCGCCAGATCTTTAATACAAATACCACAACTGCCAACTCTAAATCATGAGTGGGATAGTTCTCCTCATGCTTCTTCAACTGCCTAGAAGCGTAGGCCACAACCTTACCATGTTGCATCAGAACCGCACCCAAACCTCGACGTGATGCATCTGAATAAACCACAAATCCACCGGAATCTGATGGAAGCACCAACACTGGAGCCGAAGTGAGGCGAGTCTTCAACTCAATGAAACTCCACTCACACTCCTCGGTCCACACGAAACGAACTCACTTACGAGTCAACCTCGACAAGGGGGTCGCTATCGAAGAAAAACCCTAGACAAACCGTCTGTAATAACCTGCTAACCCCAAGAAGCTCCTGATCTCAGTTACTGTTGTTGGTCTGCTCCAATCCATTACTGCCTTAATCTTGGCTGGATTCACTGCAATGCCCTCACCAGAAATGATATGCCCCAGGAAGTGCACCTTATTTAGCTAGAATTCACACTTGCGAAACTTGGCATAGAGTTGGTGCTCTCTCAGAACCTGCATTACCATATGAAGATGTGTGGCATGCTCTTCCTCAGAAGAAGAGTATACCAAAATATCATCTACAAATACCACCACAAACTGATCCAGGTAGGTCCTGAAGACCCGATTCATCAAATCCATAAAAGCCGTCGGAGCATTGGTCAAGCCAAAAGGCATAACCAAAAGCTCATAATGTCCATACCGAGTCCTAAAGGCTGTCTTACTAACATCAACCTCACGGATCCATCTGATAATACCTTGATCTCAAGTCAATCTTTGAAAACACCTTCGCAGACTGTAACTGAACCATCAGATCATCGATCCTCGGAAGTGGGTACTTGTTCTTTATCGTCACCTGGTTCAGTTGTCTATAATTAATACACAACCTCAGAGAACCATCCTTCTTCCTGACAAATAGAACTGGAGCACCCCACGGAGAAGTACTGGGACGAATAAAACCCTTGTCCAGCAATTCCTGTAACTGCGCCTTCAACTCAGCGAGCTCGGCTGGCGCCATCCGATACGGGGCCTTAGACAGAGGCGCTGTACCTGGTGCAAGCTCAATAGTGAACTCAACCTCTCGCTGAGGAGGAAGGCCAGGAAACTCCTCAGGGAACACATCAACAAAGTTACAAACTAAAGGCAGTTCCCAATGACTGGGACTACCACTAACATCAGCTAAAACGACCGAGGCAAGGAAGGCCTCACAACCACCAGCAAGCAACCTCTAGGCCTTAAAGGCAAACATGAAAATACCTCGAGAAGAGAGGCTAATACCTTGGAAGTAGAAGGTCGGGATGTCCGGAATAGAGAAACGCACCCTCTTCCTGTGGCAGTCCAACTCGGCATAATAAGCCTCTAACCAGTCCATGCCCAGGATGACATCAAAGTCGCGAATGGCGAGCACAACTACCTGGGCAGGTAACTCACGACCCTCAATGGTCAAGGGAACTTCACACAAACAGTTGTAAGACAACAAGAAATCCCCAGGAGGAACCTCTACCATCAAACCATCAGATATCTCATCAACGGGTGCAGAAAGAACATCTACGAACTGCTCAGAAATGAAAGAATGCGAAGCACCCGAATCAAAAAACACATGTGTGGAGTTCCCAAGGATAGTGTAACGACCCGCCACCCTATAATCGGGGATCCGATTACTAAATGGGTACCGAATCATTAATTTGGAACCAAACCAGGATTTAGTAAGTCTGGGAAATAAATAATAAACTAAGCTAAACATTCACATCGCATTGAATTGAAATGAAAGTGCAGGAATTAAAATTATTACAATGCGACTCGATACAGCAAATAATTACATAATCCAACTGAAAGAAATAATTAAACATATAGGCCCGAAATAAATAACAACTACATCGGGGCATACCCTGGAACAACCGCTGAAGGCGCTCAACACACGGCCGCACACGCCGCTCTAAGTCTGCTGGGAGTCCTCACCTGAAACCGCCGGGGTGAGTCTCAAGACAAGACTCAGTAGGGATCCTTCGATCCCCATTGCCCACGCACACACCCACAAGTGCAAAATACAGCTAACAGTAAAGTGATAAGCACAAGAGATAAAATTCCTAATTCTTAACGTGAAATCACATGTAGCCGAATATAATAAACATGCATATTCTAAACCAGCCGACTAGGGAACCCACAACTGTCGTCTCGATAGAAATCGCTAACCACACAACAACGGTGGGAAAAACCTCGACCCGCTGAGACCAAGAAGCAACCCCTCGGATAGCACACTAGCTACTCCGGCCCAACTGGCTCAAGTGGTTACTCCTTCCCTCAGCATGAGTGACTCTCCGAATGTACCACTCCGACACCGGTACTAGCTGACCCCGGGGTTCACCAGGTGACCCTCTCTCACTAGGCGTCACCCCGCCCACGCCCCCACCGGCGCTGTGCTCACGCCCCCACCAGCACAGGGTGATAAAGCGCTACAATGTCACTCCAGGTCCACAGTAACACAAAACACCAAAACCCGGCACAGTACGATCCGGTCACGTGAAAAGCCCGCGATCGCACGACACCCACGCAGTGCCATCCGGTCAAGAAGAATCTAGCATTAACGAGCGCACTAAAGCATGCATTAACCCTCTATCTAGCAGTATGAACACGTTTTACTGGCATGATTTAGTGCTGTTCTGTCTTGAATCGTGTCGCCCAAGGCCGACGCCATTCAAGCTCCATGTACTGGTTTATGTAAAACACTGTCTTCAGAATCTGGCCCTAAAAGACGTCGACACCAGTGGTCGCCTTTTGAAAGGCGTCGACATCCTCAGACGCCATTTAGCACAGAAATCCAGGAGTTTCCAGAAAGCATTACCCAGGGGATTTCTGCCTTAAAAGGCGTCATGGCTACCCGACGCCATTCAAATCGCGTCGCCTACCCATGACGTCTTTTAGTCCCAGAATCCCCGAACTGGCAGACTCTCAGCAAGGCGATTCCTGCCTAAAAGGCATCGCGATGGTCCGACGCCCTTCAAAAAGGCGTCGCCCATGCACGACGTCTTTTAACCACAGGAACCAGGGTCTGCGTGAGCCCGAGGGCTCCCTTTTCAACCCAAACAACCCCAAAATCACCCAAAAACGGAGGAGAAAGAGGGGCAACTCAATCCACACGAAATCACATTCATAGAAATCCCCCATAACATCAAGAAGAAACCCTAAAAATGCTTGTTCTACCCCCCAAAACCAAAGATCCATAGCAAGCTCAAACGGGGAAAACATAGTTTGAACACAATACTAAGGGAACCGTCACCCTACCGGATACTTGAACGCCTCCGAGCTTCAAGCCGCCCACCCGTCTCGTCCCACGCCGCCGCCGGTACCGCCGTGGTCATGCTTACTCTACCGTGACGTCGACCGCCGTCCGGAGAGTTAGAACGCCGCAGTGGAAGTGGAGGTGGTAGTGGTAGGAGCTAGGTAGAGGATGGAGTGGAGGGAGAGATGGAATGGTGGGAGGAAAAGAGGGGAGAGGAGGAATCGCCGCCGAATTCGTCGGAAGGGAAGGAGAGAAAGAGAGAAGGAGAAAAATGAGGGAAAGAAGGAGGGCTCGCGGGGTTAACCAGAGACTGGCTACAACGCGTCGACATCTACGGACGCCTATCAGATGATGTGACGGCTGCTCTGACAGACTCTGAAATGCGTCGTTCAAGGCAGACGCCGTTCAGACCACATGACAGGGCCGTACTCTGACAATCCTAGAGTCGCAGTCTGAAAGGCGTCGACACACGTGACGCCGTTCAGGCGACACGACAGGGCCGTACTCTGACAATCCCAGAGTCGCAGTCTGAAAGGCGTTGACACACGTGGACGCCGTTCAGGCGACACGACAGGGCCGTACACTCGCGGCCCGAAGCCAGCCCACGTGGCACCCACGTGGCAGAACCTAAAACGTGTCTGCAACGGTGGACGCCGTTTAAACCGCGTCGAGCCCGCGAGACGCGAAACATCACAGAGCCCCAGACCCCACTAGGGCCAGAACTACAGGGTCCGACCCCGAAAATCGGATCCGAAAGTCACGATCCTTACAGATAGAAAGTGTACCTTCCACCAAGTTGAATGCGCGAGCCTCCTTCCTGGTGATAGCTAGAACTCTCCCCTAGGTCCTCGGCTTCTTCTAATCACCCGGTCCCTGCCCCTGACCACGCCCCTGCGGTCAAAACCTTGCCAAATGGCCCTGCTGGCCACGAGTGTAGCACCTCCCAGAAAAAGCAAGACACTGAGTCCCACTGTGAGTGCCACCGCAGTGCCGACAGGCTGCCGGAAGCCTCTGAGCTGTCTCTTGCTAAGCCCTGGACACCGACTGACTCTGCTGGCTCTGCCTGGGCCTGCTGCTACCGCCGCTGCCGCTACTGCTGCCACTGCCTCGAAAGAATCTCCTGAATCTGGAGCCGAGTGAAGACGATCCTGATCCGGACGAAGGAGCTGTTGCTACGGCCTTCCCCCTGCCACGAACTGGTCCATGAGTAGTCAGTCTCCTGTTGAGCAGGCCAAGCTGCTGCTAACCCTAGCCGCCCCTCCTCAGTTTCTGTCTTTCTCTGGCGTCCAGGCAGATCCAGATCTGCTCCGTCGCTTCTCCGAATCCCGTTCGACGGGAAATCGTCCGTGCGTTGCTGCGACCGGCGGAAGCTTCGTGGGCTGCGAAGAACGAGGAACTCGAGGATATCCGTCGGGGGGAGGATCGCGTGGACTTCGCTAGAGGCCGGGCGCTTGCACGGCTTGCGGTGTCGCACCGACGGAACCGAACGGTTGCGGAGTCGAATCCGCACACGGTGAGAACTTCGATAATCCGATTATCGTATTTTAGATTTCAAAACGGGAACAGATCACTGTAAATTTTTTTTATTTTCCACTGCGTGAGCGATCCGGAGAAACCGAGAAAACCCAACAGAAGGCGGGTTGGCTGGCCTTCGAAGGGGTGGCTAGAGTCGGGATTGGTTAATGGGCCTAGTTATTAGTGGGCTGAGATGGCTAAGATGAGGGATTTGGTGATGATGGGCTAATGATGGATGGGGTTCATGACCAAAAGGGTGGTCCAAAATCGGTGTCTACAAATGCCCCTCCGGGACACCTGTTTTGCAGTGGAGTGGAACGGAATGATAATAGGTGTTCCGAAGATCGAACCTGATTTTGGACGGCCGAAAGAAGGGATGAGCTGTATCCAAAGATGGTATGAGAGGGTGGCAAATGCATGAAAGCTAGCTATTCGAGTTGCAAGGGTGACTAAGAAGAGGAATCAAAATTCAGGCTAGAGAATCACAATCCATGGGACCCTCGGGTGCTGGAACCGCGAGGCCTTGGCGCACCAGGATGCAACGATCTTGCCCAAGGGGATCTCAAGCGTGAAAGATGTAGGAGTGTGACTTGAAGAACTCTCGACACAACGGGCGCGCGGTGGCCTGGCGCATCATGTGATCTCCAAGTGAGAGCATCTCAAGCACACGTATTGGAAAATGGATGAGGTCTTGCAATTCAAAGGGCTAATAGACGAGCGATCACCAGACTCACAGATCAACAATGGGTTAAGCAGAGTGATAAATTATGGTCATTGCCCCTAGGGCGAGGATGGATGCTTATGCAAATGCATGCTGGTTCAAAATTGAAAAATAAATTCCTAATGCAAACAGGAGGGATTTATTGGTCAATCGAATAACTTGGGGAATATAGACTCCTCATTGTTTTATTTAAAGAGGAACTCAGAGTCTATACGCCCAAAGTTATTTGCCTCCTGTATCTTCAATCCTATTTGCTTCAGATTTCCTGCAGCTGCAAGAACGCACATCAGCAAATGTAAATAATCAATGATCCACGATATTTCAATGACAAGCTGCAAGGAAACGAGGGACAAAGGTCCCTGTCGAGTCGAAGCCAGCATGGAAGATATGGCCATTCTCAAAGTAGAATGCCAATCCGGCTGCTTTTGGGCTTCGACTCGACAGTAAAAGTGTCCACCTTTTGGATGTAGAATCTTTTTCCTATATGCACAATAATGAGGGGAAAATAGTTAGTAGTATCTGTTTTCTGCCCCTTGCCAAAAAAGAGCAACTACCTTTTCCCTAGCCTTCGCATAGGGTCAAGGAGCCGTGTCCTACTAACCAGACAAAAGGAAGAATATTAAAACTGATACGACAAGTAAATATGCAAGTGCTGGTGGATATTAACAAATGGGGTGTGTGATAAATTAAAATATGTTTTTTTGATTCCGCCTACCTGGTGACTGCCCAACTTAGCCTGGTTGAATGATGAAGGGGAAATGCACACTCAACTTCCCAGGTATCCTAAACACACTTCTAGATTGATTTGGGCCTCTAGACTCCTCAAACTAACCTTGACTGGCTAAGACTCATACTATTGACAATACCATCATGCCATGCTTAGACTCCCAGCTGCTTTCGACCACCAAGTTTACCCAAAAAGTTTTCGAGGTAAATGATTTGCCCGACCCGGGTCTCTTTCCTCACAATCTAGAAGGTATAAGATGGAACACCTTGGAACCCTAACGGTCAACCGCGTGACGCTGACCCGGAATCAGACGTCGTTGCACCTATTGGTGACGCACATGCATTGACCTAAGCCCGAAGTCTTGAGGGTGCTCATTGAGATTATGGTTAAGAAATTGGTTCACCAGAAACACTGGCATTACTCTTCACCCATTTTGGACTCCTGTGATCATGTGAGCATGTGACGATTTTTGAAAAACAAACCATTTTAAAATGATGTTCGGTCTTTAGGTAGCTATCTCGTGCTAAAACCTTGAGGGAGAAAGAGTGAAGAAATTTTGAGACAAACCTCACAGGAGGATTGACAAAACCATTAAAAGGATGAGCTGTGACAAAACGGACCCCTTTTGACCTCCTAGATGCCCCTATTTTGACTTTTCAGGCCTTTGGTAGATTTCATGGCCAGGCACGGTCACGACCAGACTTTTTTGTATGATTGCTTGAACCCCTTTTCTTTTTTTGTGTTTCTTTTTGACATTTTCGGGGTTATTTGATATTCTGCCTGCGGGGACACTGCCCTCTTCACGTGCTCTGGTCCTTTACATTTCATTTTTGGGCCCTTTTGAGGGGTTACATCTATCGGATTGTGGAGGAACCGCAGTTTGCTGAGCTCGACCGTTTAAGGGTGTCGACTGTCCTGATCGGTCGAGAGACGAAGAGCAAATGCTGCATTTTGACAGTACACTAAAGACTTGGAACTCATTTTAAGAAGGTTCTCTTTTGAAAAACGTGCAGGTGTGTGTATCTCATGGTGATCATAGGGATCCGTAAGAAAGTAAAGTAGACACGTCCAAGGTTCTGGTGGACCAAAGCCTTAGCCAAACCTCAATGTTAACCTAATCTATCATGCAACTAGACCTAGACAGGGAGTTACGTGGCAATCACCAGACAGTTGGATTTTGTGCTTTTTTTGATTTTTTTTGTCATTTTCATTGAAGTATGTGCATATTTGCAAATATTTTTGATGCTTTTTGGAATATTCAACTTTTTTTGAGATTTTGAAATTTTTGAATTTTTTTGTATTTTAAGGGTAAAAGAAAAATATTTTTCAAATATTTACACTTATTTGCTAACTCTCGAGCTAGAAACGAAAGAACTAACTTACCTCTATAACTCTGAGATAAAGAGGAAGCTATCCAATCCCTAAGCGATTATGCACAAGACTCTGAGGGTGAGTCAGACATGTTGCAAAGGTGGGTCCTGGAGACAGAGACCCGATGATGGCAGAAGTGCCCCAGTATGTTGGCTCCTCATGGGAGTTAGACTTTTTCTCTTTTTGGGGGTCGTAGTCTCCAAGCATAAAACACTCGGAAGAATGTGCTACGACCAATGATGGAAGCCTGAGAATGGAAGGTGGGTGGAATAGGAAGGGAATGAAAGCGGTGGGTGCCGGTTCATCCCTCACTAAGGAGGCTCCTTCTGGTCGAGTGGTTGGTTCATAGAACAGCAGCTGTGTACCGAAATCTTCTGCATCTTCTCTTCGAACTTCATTGATTGTTTCTTTCAACTCATCCTCAAGATAGTGTATCTTGAGTACCTCTTGATTCTCCTTCACAAAGTGATCCAAGAGAGTCCATTTTCTTGATTCCTCAGCTGGTTTGGTTAGTAGGTAACCCAATATGAATCCCCCAATGGTCGAATTTTCAAGTATAGGCTCTCGAATTCCTTGCTCTTCCTTACCTAACTCAGATCCCGAATTATATCCCATTTTGTCCATAAGCTGCCAACCTATGCTAGGCTGGGGCTTGGCCTGAGAGTCAACCGATGAAAGGATGGGCTCTTTCCCTTTTCCAGA
This sequence comes from Zantedeschia hybrid cultivar, assembly GCA_030544215.1. Classification (NCBI taxonomy): domain Eukaryota; kingdom Viridiplantae; phylum Streptophyta; class Magnoliopsida; order Alismatales; family Araceae; genus Zantedeschia; species Zantedeschia hybrid cultivar. Next base: position 56,135,949 of record JARZZO010000006.1, on the reverse strand, counting down.
AGTGATCATGGATGGGATTTGTTTAGTTGAGAGTGAGTCCAGAATGGCATCGTGTATGGGCTTGACATTAAGGATGTAGGGTTTAAAGATCATAGCCACTGGGCCAATTTCCAATTTCCCATTAGTTGGTCTTTGAGAATTGTCATAGGTTGAGACCATCATGGAAGTAGACTCAATCTTTTCTGGATCAATCCCTATTTTATTGAAGGTCTTGAGTGGACAATCATTAATTGATGCGCCGGTATCCAACAGGATGGAGTCCAATGAGTGACCCTTGAGTGTTGCAGTTAAGCATGAGGGAAGGGATTGGCATTCAGGGGGAGCTAGATCCTTATCTGTGAAGGATATCGCAGGTGTCCGGGTGACTGAGAGAATGGCATTTGTGACCCCCCTGATAGGAAGATCTTCATTGACTGGAATTTCCTGGAGGAATTTGAAGAATATCTCCCTGTGTGTAGGAGATCTCCTAATCAACTCTAGGACTGAAATCTTGGCGGGAGTTTTCCTTAGATGTTGTAGGATGTCATACTTAGATTGAGTAATCCTTCTAGACAAATTTGAATTCTCTTGGGAGTGCAAGGGTTGACTTGTTGGGGGAATGATGCGATTTCTCAGTATAACACCAATTGGACTGGGGTCTACTGCTTGATCTGACTTTAGTGGCTGAACTGGTGGTGAATTTATTAGGCAGAATTGGGTTACTGGACCTGGCTTTGGTGTTGGACACAAGATGGATAGAGGAGGTTCTCTGATTGAGATTGAGGGAACTTGGTCCAGGGTGACTAGGTTGATGACTGTTGGTTGTTCCCTAGGTCGTATCAAGACTAAAGGTTTGTCTTGGATAATAGTGGAGACTCCTTGCAACGGCTCTCTAGGTTTGGTCATCCTAGTAGGGCACTCATGCCATATCCCAACCTCTTCATACTCCCAGTACTGTCCTCTGCGATCGACATTTGGTTCCAAATTTTTGACAAGGGTGCTCACCCTTTCTAGAGAGCTAGATGGATCTTGAGCTACCTGATGAGGGGGCGAAGGGTCTTTGACTTTCAAGGTTTCAATAGCCTCTTTCATGTGCCCCCAATTGATCTTGGCGCTAGAGGAAGGGGGAACTGCTGAATATGGTTTCTGATTGGATTGGTTGTCTGATCTGGACATAGGACTGGGTGACCTAAAGGGTTGCCCAAGGCACTCATCTGTTCATTGATTGTCACTCCCTCTATTGGTGGAGTTTGTGTAGTCCTCTTATTTATGTTCTGATTTTCAAAGGAGGATGGTGAAGTGGATCTCCAGATCTGAGATTGAACTACCCGAGCTCGATTATAAAGTTGTGCGAATGTGTGAAATTCGCTCAGCATGAGAATAGACCGAAGTTGCGGGGTAGCGTTATTGACTAGCATGGTGATAGCTTGAGATTCGGGGATTACCACTTCCGCCCTGGAGGTCATTGCCCTCCACCTATTGGCAAAATACGTGAACTCCTCTTCAGGCTTCATCTTCTCCATCACAAGATCAAACAAGGTGGGAGGCATGGTTGTCATATGAGTAAACTGAGTGATGAATTTTTCGGAGACCATATCAAAATTGATTAGGTCTGTGGCGGGCAAGGAAGAAAACCATCTTAAGGCCTCTCCTTCTAAGGATTTATGGAACAGATAGACAAGGAGGACTCTGTCGTAGAGCCATTGATGGGAATCCACGAGGAAACTTGACAGGTGGTAATGAGGGTCAGAGGTGCCATCATATTTCCTATACTTGGGGGCTTTGAATCCTGGCGGAAAGTAGGCCGGAGGGAGCTTGCAATAGCTCGAGAGAGAGTGCGGTTGTTTTAGGGTAAGTTTTCCGGCCATGAACTTACGCACATAGGTTTCAACCTCACTTTTGTAGATGAATTCCTCTTGCTTGAGAGGAGGTGTAGTTGGAGAGACTGGAATCGGCATGACGGGTGGAGCAACTGGAGTAGGAGTTGGCTGGTTGATGCGAGTCTGAGCTCTGTTGGAAGATCCTAGGAAGTGAGTTCTCCGAGGAGTGGCATCTTGGGTTTTGCCACAAGAGGCCAACTGGATGAGTTGATCAGGGGTGTACCGTGATAACACGACAATAAGTTCTGGGTCCTCACTCGGGTCTTGGAAGGTTCTGCTGGAGATTATGGGGTCACTTTCTGAAGAAGAAGATTCAGCTGAGCATCTTCTCCTAAGTTCCTCTCTAGATGTTTGGAACATGCCCGCAAATGTTTGTTGTGGATCCTCTTCAATCTCGAACAGAGGGTTGTGTGTGACATTGTTACCAAACTCATCCATGTCATCATACACAGTGTTACCATACATTCGATTCATTATGAAACACAAATCCTGAGAGATTTTATATTTCACTTGAAAGGTTAACTGTGCATTATGAGTGTTGGTTTCTAACAAATCAAGTTCAAACCCTTAACGACCCTGTATTCTTCTTTCAAAACATGTTCAACCAGAGTTTAGTTAGGTGTCTTAGATTTTGAAAAAATTCTCTCAGTGACACCTATAGGTGAATGATTGTGAATGGAAAGGCTCAATTAATTCCTCACACAAACCCGGGATCCTATTAGGTGGTTTAGGTACAACCCGCTCGGGGGCCAAGTGGGAATCCCTGTCTCGCAGAGACTCACGGAGGTTCCCAACAGAATAAGACTAGTCACATCCGAGTGGGAATCCTCAGGTGGAGAGTCAAACACTGTGGGAGAGGTAGCTAGAAGTGTGATGCCGGCTCTTCCTTAAAAACCCCTGCGGATAGTACCCTGGAATTAACCCACAGTCCAGCAGACAAGAGAAGACAAAAGAACAGTAAACAAAAAACTAGAAAACACAACAATTTAATTTGAAAAATTGGACAGTACAGCTAGAAGGCCAGAGCCTGGACGGCCAGCTACTTGGCCGTTCTAGAGCCTGGACGGCCAGGCAGTTGGCCGTCCTGGAGGCTGGACGGCTAGCTGCTTGGCCGTCCTAGACCCTGGACGGCCAGGCAGTTGGCCGTCCTGGGTTCTGGATGGCCAGGTGCTTGGCCGTCTTAGGCTCTGGACGGCCAGGTACTTGGTCGTCTGGTCTAGGCGGCCAAGCGCTTGGCCGTTCGGGATTCTGGGCGGCCAAGTGCTTGGTCGTCCGGGACTCTGGGCGGCCAAGTCCTTGGCCATCCGGGACTCTAGGCAGCCAAGCGCTTTGCCGTCCGTGGGAGGAGCTCTTACTTTTTTTAAACTAGCGAGCAAGAGAGGGTCCCATCGTGATCGCCAGAGGGCTGTAGGCGCCCGGAACGTCCCCCGCTACTGTTGCAGGCTTCGGATCGAGGGCTTCTCCGTTCACCTTAGCACTGCGGCGATTTGGAAGGGTTAGAAATTAAGGTGTGATCGCCAGGAGCATTACCTTACGGTCCCTGTGCTCCGCAGGATTGTAAGAGTGATCGCGTTCTGAGGGAGCGAGAGTAGTGGATTCCTCTTCTCCGCCTCCGGCCGACCGAAGGGGGAGCGCTCGGTAGTTCGCGCGCAGAATCTGGTAAGAGCCCCTTAAAAGAGAAGACAAGCAAAGAAAAGAAATAGCCCGATTAGAACTGTGATATGTAGGATCCGTTCATGCAAACATAAAAATTAACTAGAATTGGAGGGAGACGCACCGGATGGGTGTTTGGGAGGGAAGGCGACCATATGTTATGGCCACACCTCCCATTTTTTGTTCGAAACCTCTGGGGGTAAATAAGGATTGCTAAGTCATCCTAAGATGCATGCATGCAGATAGGGTGCTCGTGTATGAAAAGTGAAGTGATGTGTTGAAAGTGGAAAGAAGAGTGAGAGAGGGAAATGTTATGGAATGGATGGAAAGTGGGAATGCAATGAAGTGAAAAGGAGAAAAAGTAAGAGAGGGTTAAGAAGACAAGCCCATTTGGAGTGCGAAGGATTCCTCTTGAAGCTCCTCCTGAAGCTCACTGACTATGTGCCCACTCAACCCCTCAAAGCCGATTCGCTTGCCAACCTCCTCTGAGCCTTCCCTCCAAAATAAACTCCTTCCAACCCCTTGCTCGAGGGAACATGGGGGGTTTAAATAGGTGAAGGAAAAATAGGAGAAAATAGGGGTCTAAATCCCCGTAAATCATCTTGGAGCCAATGGAAAGTGGTCAAGGATCGGAGGTGGTGCGCGCGGCACTCGTAGGAGTGGGGAGTGATCGAAGTACTGGGGGTGAGGGCGGCGAGTAGAGGAGATCGTGGGGAAGACGAGGTCAAGGTGGTAGTTACGGGAGTGGACGGCCAGCCAGCATGCCTTCCAATCCCGTAGAAGGACAGGTAGCTGGCCTTCCACGGAGAGGTGGAAGGCAGCCCGGTTGGCCTTCGAAGGTTGGTGAAAGGCAAGGGGTGGCCTTCGAAGGGTGGTGGAAGGCGGGCTGGCTGGCCTTCGAAGGGTGGTGGAAGGCGGGCTGGCTGGCCTTCGAAGGGGTGGCTAGAGTCGGAATTGGTTAATGGGCCTAGTTATTAGTGAGCTGAGATGGCTAAGACGAGGGATTTGGTGATGATGGGCTAATGATGGATGGGGTTCATGACCAAAAGGGTGGTCCAAAATCGGTGTCTACACCTGGGCCAAGCTCCAAGAGCTCTCATGGTTGACTATCCCCCTCTCTTTCTCCTCCTCCTTTGGGCGCCCCGTTCGAGGCGCCAGGAGACTTCCCGTCTCTGCCGCACGCGTTTCTCAAGAGTCAGGAATTCTCGTCCGAATGATCCAGACATGGTTGCGGCAAGGATTCTTTAGTGAGCGAGTTGATCTGGACGAGGTATTAAGGATGAACCACCGCGGAGGATCACGTGGATACCGCTGGAGGCCAGACGCTTATGAGGCTGGCGGCATCGCCTCGACGGAACCGAAATGGTTGCGGATTCGAATCCGCACACGGTGATACGATCACTTCTCGATTTTCGGTTTTAGTTTTCGTTCCGAATCGAATTAGCGGGCATCAGGCGTGATTCAGTTTGTTGCTTCTGCTACATTCTTCACGCCCCGCCCAGATTCCAATAGTGGTATCAAAGCCAAGTTCCGCTCTGATCCGTTTCGGGAGGACAAAATTAATTTTCTAAGAATTAACTCCATGCAAGAAAATTTTGTTTTTCTCTTGAAATTTTATAGGATGAACTATAATATATGATATTATTTTTCGTGAAGAAAAATTGAATTTTGGGTGTTCTTCGTTTTGTTCTTTATGGAGATGAAGAACCATTTCGTGGGCTTGGTTAGGGTTTCCATGATGATGGAAGACCATGGTCTTGTTCTTCTGCAAGTCCCTAGCTGATCCCTGTAGATGTCGGTGGCCGGTGGTCGGTGATGAAGCTTCCCATCTGCATGGTTTTGGAAGAAGGATTCAGGAAGGGCACGGTTTCATATTTGATAACCATAGGTTTTTAGGGGGGATTCTGGCGGCAGTTGCATGCCGGCCGGTCACCGCCGGCATCGGGGAAGGGAAGGAGAGCCACCCTCTGGTTGCTGGCCACCGCTGCTCCCTCCTCCTAGAGCCAGAAGAGAAACCAGAAATATAAGGGGCATTAGGTTTAAGGAAGTCTACCGGAGCTCTCGCCAGCATCGGGCTCGTCGGCCAACCCCGTCGACCTTGTCAGGGGCGGCGGGGAGGGCGGGCGGCGCCGCCCTGGCTCCCCCTTGCCAGCGTCGGGTAGGAAGGGGTGGAGCTAGGTGGGGGGCTGAAAAACCCTAGCCCACTCCTGGTGTGTTGGGCCCCTGGATTGGGCCCAACCGGGCGCCTAGACCCGGTCCGACTAGGCTCTAGGCCGGCCCCTGGGCCCGCCCGAACCAACTAGGCAAACCAGGCGCCTAGACCCGGTCTGATTAGGTTTCCTTTCAATTAAATAATTAGAGGGATAATTTAAGATGTGTTCTTAAATTAAATTAATAAGTGTTGTTAATTTATTTTTAAGAAATGATCTTGAATAAAAATTAACAAATGTTGTTAATTAAATTTTACTTAAGTGATTAGATAAATGTTTTAATTTATGAGCAAATATTGTTATGAAATTATTGTTTTAATTAAGGGACACTTAATAAAAGTTATTAGGTGATTAATTAACTCTTAGTAAAAGTTATTAATCGAGTTAATTATTTATTGAGAATACACTTTAAATAAAAGGTTTTTAAGCGATATAATTCACTCTTAATAACAATTATTGAGATAGTTAATTATTATTCTCATAAATCTCTTAATTAAAGTTTATAGAAGATCTACTCTACTTAAATATTGATCTTTTAATAAAAGTTATTAAGAGATTAAATCATGTTTAATTGATAGACTAATTTTAATTAGAAATGTTCTAATTAATATTTCTTAATAATTATTATTGAGAAATATTATTTAATAAAGGGGTTCTTAACAAAGAGTTGTTAAGTAATTAATATTGGAATTATAAATTCATAAGAGTTATTAAGGAATTTTTTAATTCAATGTAAATGTTAGATTATTTTACATTAATAATTGTTATTAATGTGATCTAAAATTAATCTAAACGTTAGATTAATTAATTTTAGAATTATTCTAAATAATGTATGGAATATTTTAGAATTTTAATTTTAGTCTTGAGAACACATGTTGATGTATTCTAATGCTTTAAATTAGATTTAAATGCATAATAGAAAATGAGATTTTTGAAAATTCAAATTATCCAATTTTGATTGGTACTTAGGTATTGAGAAAACTAAAATTATTATTTTTCAAAATTTTAGTCTTCATGTGATGTGTATTATCATGTATGGATGGTTAAAATTTGTGGTGGTCGTAGACATGCACTTAGTTAAATTTCATATCTTGTGATGATATCTGATTATGTGGATTATTATGGAATGTGATGTATATTAATTAAATGTTAATTAATGAGGCATGCGTGCCTCTCTTTCTCTTTCATTCTAATGTAATTTTATCTCCCTCTATTATTGTATTTGGCCATTAGGCTTTCTCTTACAATTTATTTGTATTTGAAAATGTTTCAAAAATCAACATTATTTGTAATTGATCGTACTGGCTGAGGAGAGACGAGGATGATCTACAAATGCAACCAGGAAGGCGATAGGAGATGAGATCACCAGTGCCTATGTGTTTGCATGTTTTAATTATATAATTGTTATATAGTTGTGGTGATTAATTATATGGTTCCAGTTAATCACTGTGTTGTCCATGACCACATAATGAACATGTATGATTGATGCATGTTTTTCTTTTTTATTACAAATCAATTGCTATTATCTAAGTATAGTTAAATATATATCCGATATATAAACTATCACCTAGGTAAAGGCCAAGATAAAAGTTATCTAAAACCCTCGCTAAAGCTTGAGCTGTAACGTGAGTAGTTGAGAACTTACTGTCTGGTCCTCCATAGTTATAGTTATAGGACTCAAATTACCTTAGGCAGGTTTGTTGTGCTACCACAAGGCTTGTCTAATTGTGAGGAGAGACTCTAGCTATGGCATAAGATGCCTTATGATCGAAGTAGAGGAACCATGTAGCCTTGTTGTGCTATCATAAGGGTTTCATGCAAATCTATGCCCGTCTCGTAACGGTGGTAATGCTTAGACCAGAATTAATTGTTTATTGTGCTATCCATAAGGCTATTAAATCTCTAAGGACCAAAGCCATGATCAGATCTTGCAAAGAGTAGCAAGTCCCATGAGATTAGTGCTTTTTGATTGTATTACAGTTTGTTGTGCTATCCACAAGATTGTACTACAAGTCATTGAGATTCTAATCCCTGTTAGGAGACCATCGGAGTCTTCTGTTCTGTGTACCTGAGGGTTATACAGTCCGTCGAAAAATAGTAGGATATAATTCAAAATGAAAGTCCATAATTGAATTATAAGAATTGTCTGTTTAAATCACTTATTTCCTCTATTGAATGAAATGTCGTCAGTTAATCCGAGTGTTGGCATATAGGATGCCAATACTTCTCATATTCAGATTGCCTAGAGAACTCTGAAGAATGTCTTCAAGGCCATATGATAGTCACTATCCTAGTCAGATATCATGAAATTTCTTACTTGGATGAAACCAAGAAGAAGAGATATTCATAGTATGCTTTTGAGAAAAGCTAGAGATAAGATCTTAAATAGTCGAATCCACACCTGAGATGGATATAGGCAAGTCAGTTGAAAGAGAGAATGAGCAGTTCTCCAACTGCAACCAATATAAGGATATTGGAAAAAGGCAAATAGGATTATGAAACTTGTAAGAAGTTTCATATATTCTTATTATCTACTTTTCCATGTCTATTGGAGAGTTAGTGTCTCCAATATGAGTTATTGGAAATGATTCTAAGATCTGCAATAGTATGTTGACTTAGACAAGTAAAAGAAAATCGATAAAATGAAAATGTTGAGTTAGACTCAACAATAATTCACGAGATACATAGGTTACTGTAAGACAGTAAATCTTTGTATACTTTTAGGAGATTAATATAAAACTAAGTAATCGTTATTTAGTTCCATTAATTATCAAGAATCGTAAAAGTGAATAACATTGACTGAAAATGAACAAGTGTTGTTCCATTTGATTTTAAGAATAGAATGAAAGATTTTAAAACTAGTCAATGCACTATAGATTCTTGATGTGACATATCATATGATGAATGTTCACAAGTCTCCTATAGAAATGAACTCAGTGAATCATGATTATCTATGGCATTGTATATTAGGTTGTACGATAAGTAGAAATTATTAGAGCTTATACATGTTGATGTAAATAGCTCAATATTTTCTTAAGGCCAAAGATAATCACTTCTATTGAGTTACCTTAATAGTTTTCTCTTGGAAATATTTGTCTATGTGTACTTACTGAAGTACTAGTTGAATGCATCTAAGAGATAAAGGTATAAAAGATCAAGATGAACTGACTAATTGAAAGAGTATCAAATTCTCCGATTTGATCAAAGAAATTAATACTTAAGCACGGGATTCACACAAGTCAAGAAAATGATAATTGTATCCTCTTTCGATAAATACTGATTGTATATCATAGCAATATGATATAATGAGGAATAGCACTTTATTGGATATAGTGTTATATTTATAATAAGATTTGTCTAACTCTTATATTCTTGTATATATATATGAGTATGAACATTAGATATCCATACTTCACATATGGTTCCAAATAAGTCAGTATATCCATATAAGATATGGAGATGCGATAATTCATATGAGATATGAATTATAAACTAATATAATTTTAAGGATGTTAAAGTCAAGTTATGTCCCAATCTTTTGGAAAAGACATGATCCAAAGAAGTTGGATCTAATAGAACACGGCATAATATGAATTTGTGAGATGTCCAAAGAGTTTGGACATTATTTTATTGGCCAGGCGATAATGGAATAATTATCGTACTGAAAGTTGTCTTCTAAGGAGAGGAACATGTCCTCAATGAAGACAGTGGGAGCTAATAAAACTAAAAGACGTTCTAGACTCACAAATTAACATAAGATTATTAGATAATCTTTGGATGTTTGGAACCGTTCATAACACACATTAGAGAGCGTCATAGATTTTGAGATTCTCTCAATGGCTTTTCTGATATGTTTGACATATCAGAGATAGCAGAATGAGAGGAGCTCAAATATGTAGATCATGATCCTAAATCTATGAGGAAGCTCTCTATCATAATTACAACTTTTAAATTGGCAAGAAGTTAAGAGTTCTAAGCTATAGTCCATAACACCTATTAAGTTCGGAACTTGATAGTAATGTTTGAGGGTATTGTACCTCTTAGAAGCAAGTAAATCTTCAGAATGAATATTAGTAAAAATGGACTACTTAAAAGTTATATGGTAATTTAAAGGAAATGGTCATAGTCAAAGTGTTGACTTGGACGAGTTTTCCTCAAAGGTTACCAAAATAAGTTTATTAGAATTTTACTTACCAATACTGTCTGTCATAATGATGAGATGGCAGTTGGATATTAAAGCTTTTAGAATATCCAGGAAGCAACTTGTGATTCAAAGACTATTTTTGAATCAAACTAGAACTTTCTAGTGTTGAAATAAGAGTTTTGACTTAATGGTCAAACACTCAGTGATCATTAAGAATGATCACAGATTTTTGTGTGTACAAGGAGGTCAGTAGGAGCACAGTCACATTAGTAATGCTTTGTGATAATAACATTAAAATTATTATGAATGACATCAGGATGTTACTATCAGTAAAAGTATTATTATCTATATTCTTATTCATAATAGATTTGGATGTAACATCCGGTGTATTGAGAATACAAATCTATAAATATAGATCGATGAGGATGTTACTTTAACCTATATGTCAAAATATTTGATATAAATTTCACAATAAATCTCAATTATTGAGATATGAAATTTATTTCTGTAAGGAAAGGTTCCTTGAAGGATACAAGGAAACCTTGATAGAAGGAGTGAAAAATATCACTAAGTACTTGAGAAGTGCTAAGGATGCATTCTTATATATGGAGAGGATGATTTGAAACAATGAGTCACACTGACTTAAATTTCAAATCAGACATGGGTTTAACCTTATAATAAGGAAAGAATGTATTGGAAGGATTCCAACCCATAACTCGATATTAAGATGATGACATTAATAAGTGATACCGTTATTGGAACAGTATGGATGAAAGAGTTCATCCTTAAACTAAATGTAGTTATAAAGGTCTCCAATCTCATCCCATTGTTGTAAGACAACAGTAGGAGTGATCAATTTTGTGGTCGAGCCATGGTCTCATCAGAAGTTGTAGAACATTTTGAGGCTTTTTCACAAGTTAAGAGACAAAGAATTAAGAGGAAATAATGTAATAGAAATTATTCTATTTATGAATGATTTAGTAGATCCCTGACCAAGCCTTAGTCACATATTTGATGTAAACATCACCTAGATTTGATGGAGATCAAATGCGAAGGTGATTGGCTTGAGTCCAAGTGGGTGATTGATGGATATAGGTGTCCTCATAGCCAATCACAAGGCACCTATTTCAATCTGGTTCAATAATAAATGGCATATATATTTCATTATGTAGACCGGCGTATTTATTATTATTGCGCATAATGAAGTCCTGAATGTTTGCAACGGTCATCAGATTATGATGAGATCATAATAATGAGACCGATGACCTATAAACACATATTCTGAATTGTTTCTAGTCGTAGGATGTTTGAAGAGGACATCAAATATCCGTTAAGATTAGTACAGGTTATTCCATCTCATATGATGAGGGTGATTGATCTCGTTAGTCACATGTGTGGAGACACAATGGTGAACCTGTAGGTGCTCATTGGGGAGTGAGTTCATTGAATTGATCCGATATGAATCGCCGAATGATAATTTACTTGACTGTCAACTGGCTTAATTCATCGTCACAGTGACGTGGTTGGTCCTTGGACTTGAGACACCAAAGACATCTTGTCAGTGGACTTCTGGGCTTTGACCTTGGCTTACGAATCTCTATCAACGAGATTTCTAATAGTCAAGGATCGAGTCCAGCGGAAGACCTTCGAAGGTGATTGTATGTTCAATAAAGGATCGTTCGCTCTCAAGTAACTGGAAAGAGAATGCTCTAGAATAGATCTGCAAGAGTCTCTGGCTAGAGCAGACACAATATTAGAAAAAGTGTTTTCGGATATTGTACAACATACTCTGATTCAAGTAAGTTGATCATACCTTAGGTTAACTCGAGAGCATTGTGCGAACGAAGGATTATAGCCACGTGGTAACTATGGACAGACAGGTTCCATGAGTAGGTTGTTGAACCCCATTACCTTCCGGGATCATGCAGTGTTGCTTGGCACCCAACTTGATCGGAAATCCGATCGAATTTTACATGAGATGTTAATTCGGTTAAGTAATTAATTAATATCTAGATATTAATTAATCACAATAAGTCAATAACTAGTTATTGGGCTTAACGGGCTGAAAATCGGATTGGTTAATTGGCCTAGAGGGCCACACGCAAATAGATTCTCAATCGGTGGTACTTAAGTGGGATTTATATTAACTTGAGGACTTTTGTGAAAAGTCACGCCGACTTAATATATATACGCGCTGTTGAGAAACCCTAGGCCAAGCTCCAGGAGCTCTCAAGGCTAGCCGTCCCCCTCTCTTTCTCCTCCTCCTCTGGGCGCCCCGTTCGAGGCACCGGGAGACTCTCTGTCTCAGCCGCGTGCATTTTCCGAGAGTCGGGAATTCTCGTCCGAATGATCCGGACATGGTTGCAGTGAGGATTCTTCAGCGAGCGAGTTGATCTGGACGAGGGATCGAAGACGAACCACCGCGGAGGATCGCGTTGTTACCGTTGGAGGCCGGACGCCTGTGCAGCTAGCTGCATCGCCTCGACGGAACCGAAACGGTTGCGGATTCGAATCCGCACATGGTGATACGATCACTTTTCGATTTTCGGTTTTAGTTTTCATTTCGAATCGGATCAGCGGGCATTGGGCGGGATTCAGTTTGTTGCTTCCGCTACATTCTTTACGCCCCGCCCAAATCCCAACAATATTATGGTTATGAGGTATGCAACCTCTTCTTCATGAATTTGTGTTTAACTTTGGTCAGTTGGGTCTTACTGACCATTCCCTCTGATGGTATTGAATTCTTTTCTTTCATTAAATGGGTCTTCATATTGTTGACCTTGTGCCTCCTCCAGTTGCAGTTGAGGAAGTTGATGTTGGTGTTGCTATTGATGAAGATCATGAGGGGCAAGTCCGGCATTATCCCAGCTTCCTAATATGCTTCCCTTGGCTTGTTGCCTTGATCGGGTTGTAGTCTTGGGTTGACCTATGATAGTAGCTATTTCATTTGGATTTTCTAGCAACTTTGAAAGATTTATGCTGGTAGCATAACATGTATATCCTTGGGATATATAATCTGCTTAATATATACTTCGCCTCTTTTTTGTGGCGGGCAAGTTGATGGGCTCAAACGCCTCTTGAATCTGGATGATATATTTTGTAGATTTTCTAGAGTCAATATAAATCCCTCGAGCAGAGGTTAGTGAAGGGGCTGCTCCCTTTCCCTTATAGATGGCACTTGTTGGACTAGGGCAATTGGCTTGGAGAAGCTTGCATGCTTTTGCCTCATTTGTGTGATGCTTTTCTGGTTGCCTAGATTTTTTGTATATGAAGATTCTTTCTGTGGCCATATTCGGTCGCTTGTTCTCTTTGCCCTTTTCTTTCTTCCATTATGCAGCAGAGGCTTATGCTATTTCTGGTCATTATGAGACATACAAGCTTTGGCCTATCTTGCTGCACTTTTGATAATATAGCTAATTTGTGCATACGGAGACATTTGGCAAAAGTTGACCTTTTGGAATGGTCCTATGGCACCTATTTAGACAGACATATAGATTTTCTGCAATCACAAATCTTCTGGCAGTTAAACAACAATTAGGATTTTCCTATGAAACATAATTTTGTCTTTGACTAGGGGAGGTTTGAGCATTCATATAAGTAGTGAAGTGCCTGTAGAAGATGTTTGCATCCTATTAGTGAGTCATATTAACTGAAGAGGTTGAGTTCTTGATCCTTTTAGGAGGCAGAGCAACATTGCCATGCATATATGTGTGAACATATGGCACATGAGCTTTCAAAAGCATGGAAGATAAGGACTTCAACACTTGCAACCCTTGAAGTAGATCAAACATCCTTAGTGGTGCGGTTATGATGAACATAGACATGACTTGGCTTGTAGAGATAAGAGGCCCAAACATTATTCTTGTTGTGTTGTTGCAGTTGTTTGGACCATTAACTTTGGTAGGCAATGCCTTTGATTGTTTGGCTGCCACAACCCCTAAGAAATATGAAAAACCAATTATTGGCATGAAGTTCCTGAAGGAGATTGGCGTAGCCAGATGTCCACACTTGAGATGACTGACCACCACTTGTAAGCCAAAAGTGACACGAGCCAAGTCCATAATGAGCGAGAAGAAGTGAGTGAGGCGAGATGAGAGCGCTGCAAGCAAAAATAAAGATGATTAACAGCATAAGAAGTGGAACACTTCTTTTAACAAGAAGATGAAAGGGGAAAAGAGTCCCTAGTGGAGTCACCATTTGTTGACGGTCATTTTTTCTTCGACAGATTTGTTTCGGATTTTTATTTGTTTGAAGGATTTATGATTGTCCGCTATCGGAATGTTTGATCGTTATATGTTGACTCACCCATGGAGAAGGTTATCTGGATTCTTTTGAATTCGGGCTCTTTCCACCGGTCCGTAGATTGACGTTAATTACATCCTGCTGCGATTAGAAAATTCTTTGATTTCTTTAAGTGTTCCATGCCTTGCTGCTGCTATGTGGCACCGTTCTCTCTCGCTCTTGTTTTATTCCTCGCACATTGTATTAAAAGGATCGACATTGTCCCTGGTATCATATTGCTGAGACATCATTCAGAAAATATAGTGTGGTGCACTTTGTGGGTTCCACCAATCCCCGCATTATAAGAGGATACTGTTCACAAGTACTATTCGAAGTCCTATTCACGTGCATTATTCATCGACGCTAATCATTGGCACTATTCATGTGCCCAATGTGGGCCTTTGACCATATTTGGATATGATTTAATTTATTTGTTTAATAAAAGGATATATGGCATGTTGGTCAAGGAGTACTATCCACATGCGATTCAGCTCCACCGAACCTTCATTAGGGATTGTGCTTGGTCGGCACACTTCATTTGTTGATCTGGATGAGATCATATGTTGTGCACTATTCACCCCCTAGCGACGATTGTCTCGGGTGGGTCCCAAAGACAGGTAGCATTGTGAGACAGTATTGCATTTGAAGGAATCAATAGATTGATCTTGATCGGCGCAACCTAATGTGGTGTGCTTCTGGGCTCACTGTTCACCCCTGGCGACAACTGTCCGGGATGAGTCCTACAAATGGGCAGTGTCGTGTATTAATATGAAGCTATGCATGATGCAGCTCATTTTGATTTATGTCGCCAAGATGCACTATTCATGTCCCTGGTGACAACTGTCCTCGGCGATTCCTACAAACGGATATGGGCACAAGGCGATATGATGATGTGATACTATTCATGATGATGTCTTCATTGTGGCAGCGACACTATTCATGGCAGTGGCGCTTGAAAATGACATCACCGGCACTTTGTGACATAGTTTGAGCATAGTTTGAAAATGGAGCCGCGCTGCCGACGGCTCGTCAAATCATTGTTCATATACAATGCCGTGTCGAGAGGTGTTGTCTTCACTTAACAAGTCACCATCATCGTGTTGAGGTGACGGTGAACTTATGAGACTCTAGATGTGCTGAGGCAGCAATGGGTCGATGAGGCATTAATCCATCCAACGGCTTGCCATTGTCACGCTTAGATGGCAATAAGTCGACGGGCTTGTAATGACACTCGACAGCTCGCCGTTGCACATTAAGTCGACAACGGGTCGACGAGGCTCCGATATCACTGGATAGCTCGTCGTTGCGCATTGAAGCGACAACGGGCCGATGAGGCTTCGGTATCACTTGACAGTTTGCCGTTGTGCATGGAGGCAACAACAGGCCAACGAGGCTTCGACATCACTCGACAGCTCGCCGTTGCGTATCGGGGCGACGAGGCTTCAACATCACTCGACAGCACGCCGCTGGGCATAGAGGCGGCAATGGGGTGACGAGGCTTTGGCATTACTCGACGACACACCGTTGCACATAGAGGCGGCAACGGGGCGACAAGGTTTTCGCATCACTTGACGACACGCCGCTTGCGCACGTAAGTGGCAACGAGGCGGCGAGACTTCAACATCACTTGATGACACACTGTTGCGCATAGAGGTGGCAACGGGGCGATGAGACTTCAATATTACTCGACGACAGACCGCTTGCACACAGAAGTGGCAACGGGGCGACGAGGCTTCAGCATTACTCGACGACACACCGTTTGCGCACGAAAGTGGCAACGGGGCGACAATGCTTCAATATCACTCGACGACACACCACTTGCGCACGGAAGTGGCAATGGGGCGGCGAGGCTTCAACATCACTCGACGACACACCGCTTGCGCACGGAAGTGGCAACGGGACAGAGATGCTTCAACATCACTCGGCGGCACACAGTTGCGCACGAAAGTGACTACGGGGCGACGAGGCTTTAGTATTACTAGATGACACAACACTTGTGCACAAAAGTGGCAATGGGGTGACGAGGCTTCACTGTTTATCTAGTACTCTGCACCCACCCCAGCACCAGATTTCTTGGAATTATGTTACAGACAAGATAAGTATGCTGTAGATAGTGGAGAATTATACAAATAAACCATCCCAAGCTACTTAGGCAGGTTCAACTTGCACTATTATTTATGACACTATCACTTTGTCCATGTTAGTGCAAGTACAAGGACCCAAGAGGTAGCCAGTTGTGGATGTAGCTTTCATAATATGTGGAGGAATTCGATTGGGATCGTTGGGTAGTGAAGGTGAATCCCTCAACATCTGCTCTTTCTTTCCCTCACTCCATAGACTTCTCAAAGGCGGACACCCCCATGGGATTCTCTACAAAAATTAATATACTTTGTGTGGGTGGGGGATGCTGAATAGTTCTTATCCACTCAGAAAATAAAAATCTGAAAGGGAAAAGTGTGGAGGGCTGGAAAGTGGTGTTTGAGTTGAGGGACCTGTCCATCTGATCTGTTCTTTAAAGTGAAGGGTGCCCTGATTTCCATTTTTTCCAAAGGGAAAGGTTAATCCCACATACTGAGTGCAACTGCAACTGTTCTTAAAGTAGTTGTAGACTTGTTTTAAGTTTTCTTTTTATGCTTGTATATTTCTTTTGTTTGAATTATGGGCAATGGAGATACATTGGTTACAGTACTGTAGACCTTATCCCTTTATCATGCGAATTTATTTGGTGAACATTGTGTGTAGAACCTGCTTCGAGAACTCTCATGTTTTGTGCTTCAGATAAAACTAAATTGAGGTGCATATCTCTGATTGACATATGCTACTTTCATCATTATTGTTATGGGTTTATCATTCACTGTTTACTTTGGAAGGAATGGCAAAATAAGATAACTTCTCATTCTCTTTCTTTTAGCTTCCTGAAAATTAAGCTTACACCAGGGCTCCGACCTTGTTATATGATGTAGCCAAAGATATCACGACCGGATTCCGATGCTGGAATCCGGAGTTGAGACCCGAATATGGATCGGATCTGTGAAGAATACCGACAGGGATCCGGAACGTGGCGAGGACGGAGTTGGGGCCGAAGATCCGAAGCCGAGGGGTGCCCGGACGAGGGCTTGCTGGGAGCGGAGCCGACACTCCCTCGGACGGATGTAGACCAGCTTGCGGAGGCGTGGTCGGAGGTCCTTCGGATCAGCTGGTGCGAGGCGGACCCGAGGCACCTTTGAGGAGGACCAGCCGGCGAATGGCGTCGAGACCGGAGGAAGAAGTCCGAGGTCGGCGAAGATTCAAACCGAGCCCCTGTGGGAGGGAAAGAAGAAGAAACCAGTCAGTAGGAGTCCCGGGCTTCGGCCCTTAGGAACCCCCTCTGACGGTTAAGTTAGCTCCAGAAGATAATTTGATTCAGAAGTCAAAGAGGTGGAAGAAGCAGCTTTAATGCTTTTCGGACTGTAGTCCTTAAGGGTCACGAAGACATCCCTTTGGCAATAAATAGTGGTGTATTTATAGCGGAGGATAGAGGATGCTTAACGGTGGTAGCCGATATAGGACTATGTTCTGGGTTTATTGGTAAACCGCCATAGTGCCTAGTCCTCCCACTGGAGTGGGCCGGACACGGCTATTGGGCCGAAGGGGGTTGGGCCGCTGATGGGCCGAAGCCTACTGGGCCGAGGGCTGCTGAGCCGCTAACGGGCCGAAGGCTATTGGGCCGCTGACGGGCCGAAGAGCACTGGACTGCTTACTGGGCCGAGGGCCACCGGGGCGCTAACGGGCCGAATCGGATTCTGCCTCATCACATAGCCCTCCACTCTTGTCTTCCTCAGTTTTGAGATGGCGAGAGTATAGTCTGAAGCCTCCTCGGGGAATAACGTAACAGGCGCTATCCGAGGTTCTCTGCTTTGTAATGAAGAGGAAATGCCCTCGGTCGACCAAGGGTCAGTGGCCATTAGTCGTCTTCATTCGGGATGTAGTGACAACTGCCTTCACCCTTGATTGCGAAGGGACGAGGCTGCTTGCCATGTTAGGCCTGATAAATGGACGGGACAGACGTCGAGTTCTCCATTAGAACGGTCGCGTCGTGAGGAAACACAGGACACGCATCGCGCATCCGGCCGCCCTGTTAGAAGCACAAAAGGATCCTGGCCGTACGCGGATCGCGGGACATTTCGGCTCTTTGCCCGAGGCCTTACTCGGATTGCCGCCTCTTCCTTGCTTGGCACGCAGATCGGAACACGTGGCGGACATCCGAGTGATCAACCGAAGGGTCGGACCGCTTTCGGCCATTGATTATCTTGCCTCGATTCCCGGAGTCGGGCCGTCATCATTGCCGAAGGACGGTACATGTGGCGTGTATCTGAGAGAGGTGATATCGCCGAGGGAGATGATCTTGGCCGTTGATTTCGGCGGGGGATGTTTTGAACTTAGCCTATAAATAGGAACCCTTTCCAAGGCACTGTTCCGCTCCCTCCTTCCTGCGCCTACGTTTCCCTGCAACCATCCGAGCTTTCCTGCTTCTCCGGCGAAGGGCTAGCCATTTGAAGGTGCTTCCGAGCGCGTTGTCTGTCGCCGGGAGCTCTCCATCACCTGGAGTTGTTACTGGAGAAGTTTCCATTGCTTGAGAGGCGGTGGGCAATCGAGGAGATCTTTCTTTGAGGGTAAGCCTCAATTTCCTTTCTCCGTCCCCGTGATCCATGTCCTGCAGTTCCTCCTCGGCTGATAGTAGTTCTTCGGCCGAAGGTTATTCTTCGTCTCAGTCTTCTGAATCCTCCTTATCATCTCCCCTTTCTTCGAACTCCCTTGCTTCTCTCATGGCGGATGAGGCCGAATCGTCTGGCGTCGAGGGGGCCGAAGAGGTTCTTGCCACGGGCCAGGCTTCCTCCTCCGGTCGTCGTCGGCCCGAGACCGCTTCGTAAGCGATCTGCACTCTTACTGACGATGGGGTCAGATACCTTGCCTCCTACTATCAATTCCCATCGTGCATGACCCCCTATCGGCCCGGTTCGAACACCAGGGCCAATTCTCCTCGTCCGGGTAGCTTTTCCATTTATGAGGAAAGCTTCCGGGCGGGTTTTCGCCTTCCTCTCTCCACCTTCGTAATTAATCTCTTGTGCTTCTACGGGTTAGCCCCGTCTCAATTTTTTCCTAACTCCTGGCGCACAGTCTATGCCTTCTTGGTTGTGTTCGCCTTCATCGAAGTTACCCCTTAGGTTAACATCTTTCGCTATCTCTTCAAGATACAACGGCAGGGGAGATCCGATTGGCACAGTTTTGTCCCTCGCCTCGGCCGGGGTATCTTTTCCGGGAAGCCCTCGTCCATTCATGACTGGAAGAGGAACTTCATCTTGGTCTCTCTCCCGGAGAATGAGAAGAGTGTGTGGCCCTTTCCCACTGAGTGGACACCACTGTCCGAAGGCCTCTCCGATCCGCCTACTCTCAACCCCGATCAGCTTCACATTGTGAGCCTCATAGATGCCGCGGCTCCGTACGATATCGCGGAGCTTTTCAATGAAACGGAGCAGCTCGTGCGGGCTGGGGCGTGGCCGGATCCGATGAAGGATCCTCCGCGGGCCTCTCCTTATCTTCCTCCCGAGGAGGTTCCGGGGGAGACTGAAGGAGCTGCCGAGGTCGCGCCTCCGGCCGAAGCTCCTCCGACTGCAGAGGGTGCTGAAGCTTCGGCCGAGGGTAAGTCGGTCTTGAACCGCGGAGTTACGCGTCGTAAGATATTAATCCCTTCTTCTGTTTGCAGCAATGTCTGGGATTCGAGGTCTCCTCAACCGGATGGCCCAGCAATCCGGCCGATCTCAATCGTCCCGACCGCAGGCGGAGGGAGGGGCTGGACGAGGCGTAGCCCCGAGTGTCCGGGCCGCGATAACGACAACGGCTTCCGTTGAGGGCCGCGCTACTGCTGCTGCTCTCTCTCGAGAGAGAGAAAAGGCAAGTCGGTCGCCCGAAGGGGAGGCCGACCATTGAAGCGAGGCCGGGTGGACGAGCCCGACGAAACAAAGCCTGTCGTGGCAGCTAAGAGGCCAACTACTGCCCGAAGGGCCCCGCTCTCGTCGCCTCCTGAAGCACCGAGGGGTGACTCTCCTTCGGCCGCGACGGCGGGGGTAGAAGACCTTGGAGGTTCAGGGTCGCAGGCATCTCGCGAATATGAGCGCGAGCTATGGGTCCCGGAACTGGGGATCTATCAGGACGAGAGTCTGGAGGACCCTCGGACATGCCTGCGCCTGCTCCGAGGCTTGACCCTCCCGACAGCCGAGGACGAGCTGAAGGATCTGTCCGAGAACGAACTGGCGTCGCTGAGCGCCCGACTGTCGATCCAGGTAAAAAACTTCTTTGTGCGCCTCGGTGTAACATTTCCCTTGGCTCGCTTTGGGGTTGCTAATTTCTGTTTGCTTTTGGCTGCAGGCTGCGGTCACGTGTGGCACCCTGATTTGTCGTCAGGTGGCCATCCATAAAAAACTCCGGACGCCGAGCAGGCATCGGACCCGTCGGCTTCTGGCGAGGACTCCCCTGGGCGACGCGGTTTTGAGGCCACCGTCGACTGGCTTGTGGAGGCAAACGCCCGGATGCGGGCTGAGCTGGAGGAGCAGCTTGAGGCGACTCGCACTTCCTCCGAGGCCAAATCAAAGGCCGAGCGGGAGAAGGAGAAGGCCAAGAAGGAGCTGGAGGCGGTCCGGGCCGAAAATAAAGCTCTTAAGGCCGAGATCCAGGACAAGGCCGCCCAGCGGGTCTCGGACCGCCGCCGCCATGCCGAGGAGATGTCGGCTCTGAGGCTAGACCTGGAGCCTAAGGCCGAAGAGGCTGCTCGCACAGCCGTAGCCAGCTATAAGGCTGGCCCAGATTATGCCGAGGAGATAATCCAGGCCCAGCTGTTAGCGGCTTCGTCTGTATCAGCATAGGTCTGGCCGCTGCCCAAAAGGCGTGTCCGGCCCTGGACCAGACCGGCATCGTCCTTCCAACGGACGAGGAAGGCGAAGAGCTCCTATCTTGGTGGAAGGAGCTCAAGGCTGAAAGAGCTTCAGCCTCGGTGGAAGGCGATGCGGCCGTTCTTGACGAGGCAGCTCCCGTGGATGCCACCCCTACCGAGGCCATTCAGGTCGATGATTCTCCCTCCCCATCTCCTGGCCGGAGCCCTGTTGATGTGGATGCTGAGAACACCGAAGGCTAATACGGGGGCTTGTCCCGGTTTTTGTTTTGACTTCAGTTGAAAGACTGCGGCCAGATGTACGACCGATTTTGTACTTCGTTTTTCATGTATATAAAAAGTACTTTGCCTCTTCTTTGCGTTCTGAATGGATGACCGAGTCTGGTTCTTCTTGTGTCCGAGACCTTATTTCTATTTAGATGGGGCTCGCGCGGCCGAAGCCTAATCCAGATTCGGATACGGACTTGAAGAAGAACGTTGTTCCCGATACTGTTTGCGTGGCCGAGGCCACTATCGATACGATTTATACGGACTTGGAGAGAACTCCATGCCGCTCCCGATACGGTTTGCATGGCCGAAGCCACTCCCGGTACGGTTTACACGGACTTAGAGAATACCATGCCGCTCCTGATACAGTTTGCATGGCCGAAGCCACTCCCGGTACGGTTTGCACGGATTTAGAGAGAATACCATGCCGTTCCCGATCCGGTACACATGGCCGGAGCCACTCTCGGTTCAGGTTACCTGCGGGCTTAAAGAAAATACCATGCCGCTCCCGATCCGGTACACATGGCCGGAGCCACTCTCGGTTCAGGTTACCTGCGGGCTTCAAGAAAATACCATGCCGCTCCCGATCCGGTACACATGGTCGGAGCCACTCTCGGTTCAAGTTACCTGCGGGCTTCAAGAAAATACCATGCCGCTCCCGATCCGGTACACATGGCCGGAGCCACTCTCGGTTCAGGTTACCTGCGGGCTTCAAGAAAATACCATGCGGCTCCCGATCCGGTACACATGGCCGGAGCCACTCTCGGTTCAGGTTACCTGCGAGCTTCAAGAAAATACCATGCCGCTCCTAATCCGGTGCACATGGCCGGAGCCACTCTCGGTTCAGGTTACCTGCGGGCTTCAAGAAAATTCCATGCCGCTCCCGATCCGGTACGGGTTACTGCGGACTTAGAAATATACCGTGCCGGACATGATCTTTTCAAAAGAGAAACTTTATTCACGTCTTCCGCCTAAATTTCGAGGGGAGTCATTTACATGCAGTGCCGAAGGCACTCCATATTTCAGGTACGAGGGAGAGGTTGGTCCGAAGGGGTTTCCAATTAGTAAGCCCCTCGTTGGACTACTTCCCTTATAAGCTCCTCGGTCGTCTTAGAGGCATGGCTTCGGGAGAAACGGGATCTCTTCGGACGTTGCCTTACTGCTCCGAAGGCCTCCTTGTTCTGCCTCTGTCGAGGTTGTTCTCACCGGTATTGTGGCAGTCGGCCCTCTCTGATGAGGTGATCTATCTCCTCTCGAAGGTGCCGACATTCGTCAGTCGAATGGCCGGTTTCCTGATGGTATTCACAATATCTGCTAGGGTCCCTTCGGCAAGGATCAGTTTTGAGACGCTGCGGCCGCCGGAGCATATGCTTCACCTCCATAAGCATTTGGGAAGGGGGAGCAGGTAGCGGTAGGTACCGTGGTTGCGGACCCCGTAGCTTGCCTCGGTCCCACTCCTTTCGATATCGCCTACGTGAGGGTTCTTGATTCGTAGGTCGAAGACGAGCTGCTGGAGAGGCAAGCGGTGCCGAGGGCTTGCTGTTCACCGTAATGACCTCGTCGGAAAAAACTTGCGTAGACGTTGGCCGAAACCTCTCGTCTTGAACAGGGTAGAAGAGAGGAGGTGGTGTTTGGTGGGGGAGCTGGCTCAGTACCCCTATGCACTGGGCCATGGCAGATACCACGTCTGGCAGGAGCGCCAGAGAAGTAACTGTGGCAGCCAGTGTCGCCATTTGCTGCTGAAGTTCCTCCATCCGGTTCTCTTCAATAGCGAGGGACTCTGGTATGACAAGCAGAGCCGCGCTTTGCGGACGAGCAGACGGGGCGCCTTCGGAATGAATTGGCTGTACTTAAGTCACCTGCGTCTCTGCCTCGTCTTGCTCGGATCGTCGGTTTACTGGACGATATGACATGACTTCTTACTTGTTTCCCACAGACGGCGCCACGTGATGTATCCAAAGCTATTACGACCGGATTCCGAGGCTAGAATCCAGAGTTAAGACCCGAATCTGGATCGGATCTGTGAAGAATACCGACAGGGATCCGGAACGTGGAGAGGACGGAGACGGGGCCGAAGATCTGAAGCCGAGGGGTGCCCGGACGAGGGCTTGCTGGGAGCGGAGCCGAGACTCCCTCGGACGGATGTAGACCAGCTTGTGGAGGCGTGGCCGGAGGTCCTTCGGATCAGCTGGTGCGAGGCGGACCCGAGGCACCTTCGAGGAGGACCAGCCGGCGAATGGCGTCGAGACCGGAGGAAGAAGTCCGAGGTCGGCGGCCGAGACCGACTCGGAGAGGTCGGCAAAGATTCAAACCGAGCCCCTGCGGGAGGGAAAGAAGAAGAAACCAGTCAGTAGGAGTCCCGGGCTTCGGCCCTTAGGAACCCCCTCCGACGGTTAAGTTATCTCATGAAGATAATTCGATTCAGAAGTCAAAGAAGTGGAAGAAGCAGCTTTAATGCTTTTCGGACTATAGTCCTTAAGGGTCACGAAGACATCCCTTTGGCAATAAATAGCGGTGTATTTATAGCGGAGGATATAGGATGCTTAACGGTGGTAGCCGATATAGGACTATGTTCTGGGTTTATTGGTAAACTGCCATAGTGCCTAGTCCTCCCACCGAAGTGGGCCAGACACGGCTATTGGGCCGAAGGGGGTTGGGCCGTTGATGGGCCGAAGCCTACTGGGCCGAGGGCTGCTGAGCCGCTAACGGGCCGAAGGCTATTGGGCCGCTGACGGGCCGAAGAGCACTGGACTGCTTACTGGGCCGAGGGCCACCGGGGCGCTAACGGGCCGAATGCTCCCAGGGGGCCTTTTACTGCCGCTGTTGGGCTGACCACAGCGTTGGGCCTGTTTTAATGGACCGAATCGGATTCTGCCTCATCATTACATGATAAGTGAGAATTTTGCAAAATTAGATAATGCTAAAATAAGTTTTGTAGACATGACTCCGTTAGAGATACTTTTAAGCAACTAGAGGTTCTATTTCCTTGTTATTGTTTTTTTTTCCTTTGAAGGGTGTGGAAGTTGCATGAAATTAACTACAATAATGCTAGTGAATATACAAAACAGAAATTCTCAATTTGTAGTTTGGAGGATTGCTTGGAGGCTTATTAGCTTCATGCGACTGGCTATGGTTCCAGAGAAATTAGTACTTGATGCTTCTTTCTATTGTGATGTAGATGGGGATTCTTTTAGAGCACTTGATGCTAGATTTCCTATTATTCACTCAACAGGACTGTCTTATAGTAAAACTTAAGTGGGGTCGTCCAAGTCAGTTACCATGCTCAACTGTGATGATGATTGGCCGTGAAAAAATAATAGAAAACTTTGTGGGTTTAGCTGTATGCCATATTTTGCAGGGATTGTGGAATAAATTCACAAATTCTGGAACTCTTTCTTTCCACACATGCAAATCTATGGGCACAACCTTTTCAAGAAGGGGTAGCCAAATCTCTTGACAAGAAGAGCTGGCATCCACATGGGTATTAAACATCCTAGATAGTTATGATTAAGGCCAATCTTCTGTCATTCCCAGCTGGGAAAATCTTCTTGGGCTGGTAGGCTTTAATTTTCTCATCAAATATTGGGCTTCTGTTTGTCAGATGGACCTCTTAGGTGTAACATCTGGAATATGGTGGCTGAAGCACTACTTTTTTAGGTCGTTGACCTGTCTAAGGCATCCATATAGTGTACATAATTGCCTAGGAAGCCACCTTCTAAAACAGTGCGTATACTACAGGATGTGAATCTGATTCACTAGGCACCATCAAACAGTGTCTATACTGCATGTTTAGATTGACTAGCCACCTTCTAAAACAGTATTATATATGCTACATGATCACATTGACTATAGTTTCCTTCATACACCAGTTACCAGTGTGACCTTCCAAGAGCCTCTAAGAAGCGTTGTGATTTAATCTGTGAACTAATTAGTGTGATCACAGTAGTGGACCATCCTAGTGAAGCTCATATTCTCTCTGACCATCCACTTCCTACTAAGATATCCAAACTTACTCCTTTGGATGTAAGAATCTGTTATAAATCACTCCAGATTAATGAGGTATATATGGCTCTATCAGAATTGCATTCTTTTAGTACTGTACCAAGGGAATTAAAGTTGTGTTCTTTTCCTAGAGAAAGGACATTATGATTGCGATGTTAACGGTTAGATTGACTAGAAAAAGTGCATTCATGAGCATTGCAGTCGGTTGTGTTTGGATTTGTCTTTAGGAGGATAGTGTGTTGGCAACCATGTGGTGGCACCATGGTTCACCCAAGAAACAACTAAAATGGTAGATACTAAAGGAAGTAAATAGTGAAAATAATCCATCTGAGAGTGTGAAAGCATAGATGATTATTAATCGATAATTAATTTTGTGAAGTACCCTCACATCCTGGGCAAGAGTCTTCATTCCTCGTACCCCTCTGCTTGAGAATTTCCTTAGTGGGAAGGCATTTACTGGCAATTAATTTTCCAATGGAAGATAGTAATCGTGGGCTCTACTGGCCAGTTCCAAACCATTTCCCAGTCCTTGCTTAAATTTCCTTCCTCTTCATGAGATGTCAACATGTTGTAGGCTGAGGCCATGGTGACCTCTCCTCCTGGGCAGTGTCTTCATACTGGGTATCCTCACTATTCCTTTCCATGTCCCTCAGGAACACCTCCTGTTCCAGCTTCGAAATCATCTCCTGGCATATCAGACCGTCTAGCACATCCCTGTTCCAACTTCTATCGTCATTTAACCAGCAACTAATCTTGGTATCTTCCTGCACCAGTTCTACGTTAACGAAGGTTGGTTTCTTTGCCAGGCACAAATCACCCCACCACAGATCCTTATACCAGCAAATCTTATCCCCGTTCCCTATTCTCCAGAGGAAGGCATTCTAGTTAAATGAAGCAACTGGGACAGCCGCTTACACGTTTTTGATTTTGTTCTAGACTTGGTGGGCCTTTGCAAATCATTTGCATGAAGTACTTGGCAGCTTTGACAAGGTCAGTCCACAGTGACTTCTGATTCTGCCTTAACCTGCCTACTAGCTTCAACAAACGAGCATCATTAAAGAAATGAGGACCTCTAAGCCCCAAACCAATTACCGATTCCTTACTGCCATGGACATTAATTATTGGAGCTCCTAGATATTCCGCTGCCTTACTTTCCCTCCTTAATCTGCAGACAATGCAGCAGCCTTCTCTTTTTCCCAGTGCCCTGGTCCCTGTGCGTGACCGCAGCTGATTTCATCTGATTAACCTTCTAACCAGACCGTTTGCAATAGTCATTAAATTTTAGTTGAGTATATATTTATGTTTTATTTATTTTCAATAATCAGGAAAATATTATCTCGTCGATACTGGGTACACAAGTCACTTTTTGACTCTTTATCGTAGTGTTAGATACCATCTTTAGAGAACTTGGACCAAATCATCAGAATTATAAAGAGTTATTCAACTTAGGTCATGCTTCGTTGTGGAATGTTATTGAACGAATGTTTGAAATTTTAAAAGAGCGATTTCGTAGCATTTTTCAGAGTTCCTTGCAGTATCTTTTAGATGTATAAGGAAACATAATCGCCGTTGCATGCTACATTATTTTATTCGAGATTTTGTTGGCGGAAGAGATCAATTATGAATTGATATTGACAATAAAAAAAGTACATAAATCGAATGCAGAGCGATTAGGATACTAGGAAGATAGCCGACGGCTTTCAAGTTTAGATGAACAACGTCGACTTGGAAAAAAAACTTTGGGATAACATAGCAACACAAATGTGGGAAGATTATTCTAATCGGCATGGCCGTTCGTAATTTTTTTTTTAATATTTTGATTGTTGTATAATGAATTAGAAGATTTCATTGTTAGTTGACGTGAAAGTTAGTTCATTTTTAATTATTACTGTGATTATAACGAATTAGAAAATGTATGGCACTTGCATGATTTTATTTTGTTCATATTTGGTGTTACTTTTTATAGTTATGAAAGAATTTTTATATTTCTAATTATTTTAAAAATTATACTATCTAATTTCGAAGTATGACCAAATAGGTTCTCGTAATTTGTCAAAATTGTAACATTTCCGCCAAACATGATAATTAGGCATGTTACATTTTTAAAAATTATCATAAATTTTGATGTCTTATAATTTTTTATGATGAAATTATATAAAAAATTATCGTGCAGCCAAACGCCCTATTAGCTTCTGAATTTTATATTAACAGTTATGATATATGTATGCTCTTTTCTTTTAGATAACTTGGATCACTCTTCCGTAATGTTGTACATGGTAAAGTACCCTTAAGTCTTTTCTAATGTTATGTGTATCCTTGTAAAATATTATCGTAACCGGCCAATACCGTTAAGTTCTAAATGTTGCATGTGTGTCCGTTTCATTTGATTGTTAACCAGCGGGACTTAGGGGATGCAAATGACTAATTTATCTTTGGGTTAGTCATTTTAAGGTATAAATATATTACTGTTGTCACATTACAAGGATTGTTGAGTATAATTTAGGTACTTTGCAGTTTTTAATATATTTTTTAATTTTTTTGTGCAATATTCCACCTATGTTCATGGTCCACTGACCATACGTGCGTTAGAGACACTATGATATTGATAAGGTTATAGGTATAACAATCGGAGATTGCAACATATATATTTGCAACTTCCATAGGTGTATATATTCACTTTGGGTTAGACTATATATTTATTCATTTATCATAGCTTTGGGGTTAGTTGATCTGAGCTTTACGTCCTGTTAAACTTTTGGTGGTGATGTAGCCGAAGCTATCACGACCGGACTCCGAAGCTGGAATCCGAAGTTACGGATCCGGAGCTGGGTCGGATCGGTGTGTTAGAGGGCCGACGGGGATCCGGAAGGCAAAGGAGGCAGAGGCGAAGCCGAAGGTCCGAGGCCGAGAGCCGCTTGGTCGGAGGCAGGCTTGTCTTCGGGAAGTGAGGCCGAAGCTCCTTCGGTAGACGAAGGGGCGGCGCGAAACCGAGTCTCCTCCGATTGCGGGGCAGCCGGCGCACGGCGTCGAGACCAGAGAGAGGAGTCCGAGGTCGGCGGCCGAGACCGACTCGGGAAGATCGGCGATGATTCGAACCGAGCCCCTGCGGGAGGGAAAGAAGAAGAAACCGGTCAGTAGGAGTCCCGGGCTTCGGCCCTAAGGAACCTCCTCCGACGGTCAAGTTAGCTCCTGAAGATGATTAGATTCAGAAGGCAAAGAGTAGCTTTAATGCTATTTGGACTGTAGTCCTTGAGGGTCTCGGAGGCATAGGAGAGCATACCTTTGGCAATAAATAGCGGTGTATTTATAGCAGAGGATAGAGGATAGTTAACGGTGATAGCCGATATAGGACTATGTCCGGGCTTATTGGTAAACCGCCATAGTGCCTAGTCCTCCACCGGAGTGGGCCGGACTCGGCTATCGGGCCGAAGGGGGTTGGGCCGCTGATGGGCCGAAGCCTGCTGGGCCTAGGGCTGCTGCGCTGTTCCCGGGCCGTAGACTGCTGGGCCGCTGACGGGCTGAAGCCTGTTGGGCCGGGAGCAACGGTGCCGCTTACGGGCCGAGGGCTGTTGGGCCGCTGATGGGCCGAAGGCTCTCTGAAAGCCTTCTACTGCTGCTGCTGGGCTGAACTGGGTTTGGACTTGTTTTAATGGGCCGAATCGGATTCTGCCTCATCAGGTGGGATGCCCTCCATTCTTTGGATTTTGGGAATTATCCTCCCCTCGAGAAAATTTATTGTCCGCACGCACATTGCTTGTTAGTATTGATAGGATACCTATAGCTTTTGAACTTGTTTTCGCACTAGCTTCTATGTTTAAATCTTGAATTGTATGCATACATTCTTTGCTGCTGAATTCAATGGTTATATTTCTTATAAATCCTGTGAAATGGGTTAGGACTGCTTAAGTGTATACATAGATAAGAAATACTTATTGCGCGCACAAGCCACGTGTGTATTTTAGAAATAAAGTATGTTATTCTGATTTAAATGTATGCATCGGATGCAAAAGTTTGCATTTTAGTGTGCGAATAGGCTAATGTTTTATTGTCATCTTAAGTGCGTATGTTTGTTTAAAAGTGGGTAAGATTCTAAAATGTGGACTATGGAATTGTTTAATTGACAAATATTTAGATATGGTCTATGACCTTTTTGTGAAAATATAAAATAACAACTGATGTAGCCGAAGCTATCACGACCGGATTCCGAAGCTGGAATCTGAAGTTTTGGATCCGGAGCTGGGTCGGATTGGTGTAAGAGGCCCGACAGGGATCCGGAAGGCGACGGAGGTAGAGGCGCAGCCGAAGGTCCGAGGCCAAGAGTTGCTCGGTCGGAGGCTGGCTCGTCTCCGGAAAGTGGGGCCGAGGTTCCTCCGGCTGACGGGCGGGCAGCGCGGAACCAAGTCTCCTTCGGTCGAGGGGCAGCCGGCGCACGGCGTCGAGACCGGAGGGAGAAGTCCGAGGTCGGCGGCCGAGACCGACTCGGGGAGGTCGGCGATGATTCGAACCAAGCCCCTACAGGAGGGGAAGAAGAAGAAACCGGTCAGCAGGAGTCCCGGGCTTCGGCCCTTAGGAACCCCCTCCGACGGTTAAGTTAGCTTCTGAAGACAATTTGATTCAGAAGGCAAAGTGTAGCTTTAATGCTATTTGGACTATGGTCCTTGAGGGTCACGGAGACATACCTTTGGCAATAAATAGCGCGGTATTTATAGCGAAGGATAGAGGATGGTTAACGGTGATATCCGATATAGGACTATGTTCCGGGCTTACTGGTAAACCGCCATAGTGCCTAGTCCTCCACCGGAATGGGCCGAACACGGCTGTTGGGTCGAAGGGGGTTGGGCCGCTGATGGGCCGAAGCCTGCTGGGCCGAGGGCTACTGTGCCGCTTACGGGCCGAGGGCTGTTGGGCCGAAGCCTACTGGGCCGAGGGCTACTGTACCGCTTACGGGCCGAGGGCTGTTGGGCCGCTGATGGGCCGAAAGGGGTTGGGCCGCTGATGGGCCGAAGCCTGCCGGGCCGAGGGCTATTGTGCTGCTTACGGGCCGAGGGTTGTTCGGCCGCTGATGGGCCGAAGCCTGCTGGGCCGAGGGCTACTGTGCCGCTTACGGGCCGAGGGCTGTTGGGCCGCCGATGGGCCGAAGCCTGCTGGGCCGAGGGCTACTGTGCCGCTTACGGGCCGAGGGCTGTTGGGCCGTTAGTGGGCCGGAGGCTTCCTGACGGCCTTCTATTGCTGCTGCTGGGCTGAGCTGGGTTTGGGCTTGTTTTAATGGGCCGAATTGGATTCTGCCTCATCACATAGCCCCCCACTCTTGTCTTCCTCAGTTCTGAGATGGCGAGAGTGTAGCCCGAAGCCTTTTTCGAGATATCGTAACAGGTGTTTTACCCGAGACTTTCTGTTCTCTTTTTTTAAGAAGAGGGTGCCCTCGGTCGGCCGAGGGTCAGCAGTCACTTATCTGTCTTTATTCGGGATGTAGCGACGATGGCCTTTACCTCTGAGGGCGAAGGGCCGAGCCTTCTGACTTGTGTCAGGCTCTATTAAATGGATGGGACGGGCGTCGCTTTTTCCGTCAGAACGGTCGCCTCGCGAAGAAGCACAGGACACGCGTCGCGCATCTGGCCGCCCCGTTAAAAACACAAAAAGATCCTGACCGCTCGCGGGTCGCGGGTCACCTCGGCTCTCTGCCCGAGGTTCCACTCAGATTGCCGCCTCTTCCTTCCCCGGCACGCGGATCAGGACATGTGGCGGGCATCCGAGTGATCAGCCGAAGGGTCGGAGCGCTTTCGGCCGTTGATCATTCTGCTCCACTTCCCGGAGTCTGCCCATCATCATTAACGGAAGGACGGGACACATGGCGGGCATCCGAGAGAGGCGGTGAGACGAAGGGGAAGATCTCGGCCGCTGGCTTCGGCGGGAAGGATTTCGAACAACGCCTATAAATATGAACCCCTCGCAAGGTACTGTTCTTTTTCCTGCTTCCTGTGCCTGCGCTCCCCTGCAATCATATGAGCTCTCCTTCTTCTCCGGCGAAAGGCTAGCCCTCTGGAGGTGTTTCCGAGCTCGCCGGCCGATCGCAGGAAGATCTCCATCGCCCAGAGCCGTTGCTGGGGGAGTTGCTTTGGCTTGAGAGGCTGCGTCTGATCCAGGAGAGATCTTTTTCCCTTTGAGGGTAAGCCTCAATCTCCTCTCTTCATCACCGTGACCTTATGCCCCGCAGTCATTCTTCGAGCGAGATTACCCCTTCAGACGAGGAGTATACCCCGTCTCATTCCCCCAAGTCTTCTCTGTCATCTCCTCTTACTCTGGACTCCCTCGCTTCTGCCATGGCAGACGAGGCCGAAGCCTCCGGTGCCGAAGGGTCCGAGGAGGTTCATACCCCGGGCCAGGCTTCCTCCTCGGGACGTCCTCGTTCCGAGACTGCTTCGGAAGCAGCCTGCGCCCTTTCGGATGACGGGGTCAGCTACAACGCTTCTTATTACCAACTCCCTTCTTGGATGACCCCCTATCGGCCTAGTTCTCATACTAGGGCCAACACTCCTCGCCCGGGTAGTTTTTCTATCTACGAAGAAAGCTTCCGGGCGGGCTTTCGTCTTCCTCTCTCCACCTTCGTCATCAACCTCCTCTGTTTCTACGGGCTGGCCCCGTCTCAATTTTTTCCCAATTCTTGGCGCACAGTCTACGCCTTTTTGGCTGTGTTTGCCCATACGCAGATCATCCCATCGGTCAACATCTTCCGCTACCTCTTCAAAATTTAAAGGCAGGGGAGATCCGAGTGGTATAGCTTCGTCCCTCGTC
Source organism: Zantedeschia hybrid cultivar (assembly GCA_030544215.1). Taxonomy (NCBI): domain Eukaryota; kingdom Viridiplantae; phylum Streptophyta; class Magnoliopsida; order Alismatales; family Araceae; genus Zantedeschia; species Zantedeschia hybrid cultivar. The sequence goes on along the minus strand of JARZZO010000006.1, from coordinate 56,103,816 downwards.
TCGTCCAAGGCATTTTCTCTGGGAAGCCTTCGTCCATTCACGGCTGGAAGAGGAATTTTATTCTAGTTTCTCTTCCGGAGAATGAGAGGAGCGTGTGGCCCTTTCCTACCAAGTGGGCACCGCTGGCCGCAAGCCTTTCCGATCCTCCCACCCTTAATTCCGTCCAGCGCAATATCGTGGGCCATATCGAAGCCGCGGCTCCGTATGATATTTCGGAGCTTTTCAGCAAGCCGGAGTTGCTTGTGGGTGCCGGTGCATGACCGGACCCGACGAGGGATCCGGAGCGGGATTTCCCTTACCTTCCTCCCGAGGAGACTTTACGGGAAAACGAAGGAAGTGCCGGTGCCGCTCCTCCGGCCGCCGAGGTTGCTGAAGCTTCGGTCGAGGGTAAGTCGGTCTTGAGTTGTAACCTTTATGTGTTATTTATATCTAACACTTCTTCTTCTGTTTGTAGCGATGTGTGGGATCCAGGGCCTTCTTAGCCGGATAGCCCAGCAGCGCGGCCAACTCCAGCCATCTCGCCCGCAGGCGGCAGGAGGGCCTGGACAAAGTGTTGTGGTCCCGAGCGTCCGAGCAGGGATCAAGATGACAGCGGCCTCCTCCGAGGGCCGTGCTGCTGCTGCCGCTCTAGAGAGCGAGCGGAAAAGCAAGTCGGCTGCCCGAAGGGGCGGTCGTCCGTCCAAGCAGAGCCGGGCGGAGGAGCCTGACGAGGCAGAGCCCCCCCCCCCCTGGTTAGGAGATCCGCCGTGGCCCGAAGGGCCCTGAGGCTGTCGTCCCCTAAAGCGCCGAGGGGCGACTCTCCCCCGGCCGTGACGGCTGGGGCGGAGGAGCAGGAAGGCGCCGGGCCGTAGGCGCCTCGCGCGCAGGAACGCGAGCTGTGGGTCCCCGATCTGGGGATCTACAGAGATGAGAGCGTGGAGGATTCGTAGACGTGCCTGCGTCTGCTCCGCGGCCTCACCCTCCCGTCTGCCCTGGAGGAGCTGAAGGATCACTCGGCCACTGATCTGGCGATGATCAGCGCCCGATTGACGGTCCAGGTAAGAAGCTTCTCCGTGTGCTTCAGTGTAGCATTCTTCTTAGATTATTTTGGATATGCTGACCTTTATTCGCATTCGACTGTAGGCCGCGGTCACGGGTAGCGTCCTGATCCAACGTCAGGCGTTGCTCCGAGATCAACTCCTGAAGGCCGAGAGGGCGTCGGCCTCGGCGGGTTCGGGCGAGGGTCCCTCGGCGGGGCGCGACTTTGAGTCTAGCGTCGACTGGCTCTTAGCTGCGAACGCCCGGATGCGGGCTCAGCTGGAGGAGCAGGCAACGGCGACCCGAGCTTCTTCTGAGGCCAAGGCGAAGGTCGAACGGGAGAAGGAGAAGGCCGAGTGGGAGCTGGTGGTGGTCCAGGCTGAAAATCGGGCCCTTAAGGCCCAGATCCAGGACAAGGACGCCCGATGGGCCTCAGATAGCCGTCGCCATGCCGAGGAGCTGTCGGCCTTGAAGCTGGATCTGGAAGCTAAGGCCGAGGAGGCTGTTAGTTCGGCCGTGGCTGACTACAAGGCTGGCCCAGACTTCGCCGAGGAGATAATCCAGGCGCAACTTCTGGCGGCCTCCTCGGTCTTCTTCATCGGGCTGGCTGCTGCCCAGAAGGCTTGCCCAACCGTGGACCTGACCGGGATCGCCCTGCCGACGGACGAGGAAGGCGAAGAGCTCCTGTCCTGGTGGAAGGGGCTCGCGGTTGAGAGGGCCTCAGCCTCGGCGGAAGGCGACGAGGCCGTTCCAGTCGAGGCGACCCCTATAGAAGCCGCCCCGTCCGAAGTCGTGCAGATAGTCGACTCCCCCTCCCCATCTCCTGGCCGGAGCCCAGTTGATGTGGATGAGGGGAATACCGAGGGCTGATGCGGGGGCCTGTCCCGGTTTTTTTTTTTCTTCTTTGTAAGCTTGCGGCCAGATGGACTGCCGATTTTGTACTTCCTTTGCGGTATATATTGGAAGCGTTTTTGGCTTTACCTCGGTGCTGTAGATGAACGACCGAATCTGGTTTTTCATGAATCCGAGATCTTGTCGTCGTTTTTGTTGTAGCTCGCAAGGCCGAGACCCGATGTAGGTTCGGATACAAAGTCGATAAAGTATAGCCACCGATAGTAAATGCGGCCGGGGCCTTTACTAACGTGGTTTATTCGATCCGAGGAGATATCCTGCCGCTCCCGACCCGATTTGCGTGGCCGAAGCCACTCCCGGCTTGGTTTACGCGGACTTAGAGATACCTTGCCGCTTCCCGATCCGGTATACATGGCCGAAGCCAACCTCGGATCAGGTTACCTGCGGGCTTAGAATAGAACATCATGCCGCTCCCGATACAGTTTGCATAGCCGAAGCCATTGCCGGTGCGGTTTACACGGACTTATAGATACCTTGCCGCTTCCCGATCCGGTATACATGGCCGGAGCCACGCTCGGATCAGGTTACCCGCGGGCTTAGAAGAGAATCATGCCGCTCCCGATACAGTTTGCATGGCCAAAGCCACTCCTGGTACGGTTTACACGGACTTAGACATACCTTGCCGCTTCCCGATCCGGTATACATGGCCGGAGCCACCCTCGGATCAGGTTACCTGCGGGCTTAGAATAGAACATCATGCCGCTCCCGATACGGTTTACATGGCCGAAGCCACACCCGGTACGGTTTACACGGACTTACAGATACCTTACCGCTTCCTGATCCGGTATACATGGCTGAAGCCAACCTCGGATCAGGTTACCTGCGGGCTTAGAATAGAACATCATGCCGCTCCCGATACGGTTTGCATGGCCGAAGCCACTCCCGGTACGGTTTACACGGACTTACAGATACCTTGCCGCTTCCCGATCCGATATACATAGCCGAAGCCAACCTCGGATCAGGTTACCTGCGGGCTTAGAAATATACCGTGCCGCTTCCCGATCCAGTACACATGGCCGAAGCCACTCTCGGTTCAGGTTACCTGCGGGCTTAGAAATATACCGTGCCGCTTCCCGATCCGGTACACATGGCCGAAGCCACTCTCGGTTCAGGTTACCTGCGGGCTTAGAAAATCATGCCGTTTCCTGATCGGTACGGGTTATTTGCGGGCTTAGAAATATACCGTGCCGCTTCCCGATCCGGTACACATGGCCGAAGCCACTCTCGGTTCAGGTTACCTGCGGGCTTAGAAAACCATACCTCTTCCCGATCGGTACGGGTTGTTTGCGGGCTTAGAAATATACCGTGCCGCTTCCCGATCCAGTACATATGACCGAAGCCACTCTCGGTTCAGGTTACCTGCGGGCTTAGAAAACCATGCCGCTTCCCGATCGGTACGGGTTATTTGCGGGCTTAGAAAACCATGCCGCTTCCCGATCGGTACGGGTTGTTTGCGGGCTTAGAAATATACCGTGCCGCTTCCCGATCCGGTACACATGGCCGAAGCCACTCTCGGTTCAGGTTACCTACGGGCTTAGAAAACCATGCCGCTTCCCGATCGGTACGGGTTATTTGCAGGCTTAGAAAATCATGCCGCTTCCCGATCGGTACGAGTTGTTTGCGGGCTTAGAAAACCATGCCGCTTCCCGATCGATACGGGTTGTTAGCGGGCTTAAAAATATACCGTGCCGCTTCCCGATCCGGTACACATGGCCGAAGCCACTCTCGGTTCAGGTTACCTGCGGGCTTAGAAAACCATGCCGCTTCCCGATCGGTACGGGTTATTTGCGGGCTGAGAAATATACCGTGCCGCTTCCCGATCCAGTACACATGGCCGAAGCCACTCTCGGTTCAGGTTACCTGCGGGCTTAGAAAACCATGCCGCTTCCCGATCGGTACGGGTTATTTGCGGGCTTAGAAAACCATGCCGCTTCCCGATCGGTACGGGTTGTTTGCGGGCTTAGAAAACCATGCCGCTTCCCGATCGGTACGGGTTGTTTGCGGGCTTAGAAATATACCGTGCCGCTTCCCGATCCGGTACACATGGCCGAAGCCACTCTCGGTTCAGGTTACCTGCGGGCTTAGAAAACCATGCCGCTTCCTGATCGGTACGGGTTATTTGCGGGCTTAGAAAACCATGCCGCTTCCCGACCGGTACGGGTTATTTGCGGGCTTAGAAAACCATGCCGAACATGATATTTTCGAACAGAAAATTTTATTCATGTCTGCTGGCTAAATTTCGAGGGAAGTAATTTACAGGAAGTAGTGCTGAAGGCGCTCCATGTTCTAGGTATGATGGAGAGGTTGGCCTAAAGGGGTTTCCAATCGATAAGCCCCTCGTTGGACTATTTCCCTTATCACCCCCTTGTTCATCTTAGAAGCATGGCTTTGACTGAGACGAGATTTCCTTGTCCGAGGGTGGACGTTGCCTCGCTGCTACAAGATCCTCTGGTTACGCCTCTGTCGAGGCTGTTCTCACCGATATAGTGGCAGTTGGCCCTCTCTGATGAGGCGATCTATTTCCTCTCGAAGGTGCCGGCATTCGTCAGTCGAATGGCCGGTTTCCTGATGGTATTCACAATATCTGCTAGGGTCCCTTCGGCGAGGATAAATTTTAAGATGCTGTGGCCGCCGGAGCATATGCTTCACCTCCGTAAGCATTTGGGAAGGGGGAGCAAGTAGCGGTAGGTGTCGTGGCTGCGGACCCCGTCGCTTGCCTCGGTCCCACTCCTTTCGATATCGCCTACGTGAAGGTTCTTGATTCGTAAGCTGAGGGCGAGCCGCTAGAGGGGCAGGCGGTGCCGAGGGCTCGCTGTTCACCGTAACGGCTTCGTCGGAAAAGACTTGCGGAGACGTCGGCCGAAATCTCTCGTTTTGAACAGGACAAAAGAGAGGTGGTTCCTGGTGGGGGAGCTGGCTCAGTACCCCAATGTGCTGGACGATGGCAGATACAACGTCTGGCAGGAGCGCCAGCGAAGTAACGGTGGCAGCCAGTGTCTCCATTCGCTGCTGGAGTTCTTCCACCCGATTGTCTTCAATAGCGAGGGACTCTGGTATGACAGGCAGAGCCGCGCTTCGCGGAGGAGCAGACGGGGCGCCTTCGGAATGAAGTGGCTGCGCTGAGGCTTCCCGTGTCTCTGCTTCGCTTTGTCCGGATCGTCGGGTTACAGGTCGTTGAGACATGACTTGTTTGTTTGATTCCTACAGACGGCGCCACGTGATGTAGCCGAAGCTATCACGACCGGATTCCGAAGCTGGAATCCGAAGATTTGGATCCGGAGCTGGGTCGGATTGGTGTAAGAGGCCCGACAGGGATCCGGAAGGCGACGGAGGCAGAGGCGCAGCCGAAGGTCCGAGGCCGAGAGTTGCTCGGTTGGAGGCTGGCTCGTCTCCGAAAAGTGGGGCCGAGGTTCCTCCGGCTGACGGGCGGGCAGCGCGGAACCGAGTCTCCTTCGGTCGAGGGGCAGCCGGCGTACGGCGTCGAGACCGGAGGGAGAAGTCCGAGGTCGGCGGCCGAGACCGACTCGGGGAGGTCGGCGATGATTCGAATCGAGCCCCTGCAGGAGGGGAAGAAGAAGAAACCGGTCAGCAGGAGTCCCGGGCTTCGGCCCTTAGGAACCCCCTCCGACAGTTAAGTTAGCTTCTGAAGACAATTCGATTCAGAAGGCAAAGTGTAGCTTTAATGCTATTTGGACTATGGTCCTTGAGGGTCACGGAGACATACCTTTGGCAATAAATAGCGCGGTATTTATAGCGAAGGATAGAGGATGGTTAACGGTGATAGCCGATATAGGACTATGTTCCGGGCTTACTGGTAAACCGCCATAGTGCCTAGTCCTCTACCGGAGTGGGCCGAACACGGCTGTTGGGCCGAAGGGGGTTGGGCCGCTGATGGGCCGTAGCCTGCTGGGCCGAGGGCTACTGTGCCGCTTACGGGCCGAGGGCTGTTGGGCCGCTGATGGGCCGAAGCCTGCTGGGCCGAGGGCTACTGTGCCGCTTACGGGCCGAGGGCTGTTGGGCCGCTGATGGGCCGAAGGGGGTTGGGCCGCTGATGGGCCGAAGCCTGCCGGGCCGAGGGCTACTGTGCCGCTTACGGGCCGAGGGTTGTTGGGCCACTGATGGGCCGAAGCCTGCTGGGCCGAAGGCTACTGTGCCGCTTACGGGCCGAGGGCTGTTGGGCCGTTAGCGGGCCGGAGGCTTCCTGAGGGCCTTCTATTGCTGCTGGTGGGCTGAGCTGGGTTTGGGCTTGTTTTAATGGGCCGAATCGGATTCTGCCTCATCAACAACTAATACAAACATCTATGTAGGAACTTTTCACTAATATCACTATAATTCCCGAATCAACCCATATATGGTTATATGTCAGGCAACTAGTGTATTGTCTTAGTAGTGGGCATTTGTGGTGCACACCCCGGTTAGAGTTTATGGAAAATAAAAAAAAGTAGAAAACAAACTATTAACTATAAACATATCACATAATTCCTCCAACACATAGGGAGGTACAATTCACATAGTATATAGTTCAAAGTATAACTAGTAGCATATAATCGACTTATATATTTAAAAATTCAGATATTTGAAAATTTTACATCCTAAAATAAATTTATAATGTAATAAAAAAATTCAAATGATTTACATATATGTATCAAATTATCACAATTTTATATTTCACGATTATACCATATTGAAATAAGTTTGATAGATTTTACCTATTGTAGGTCATATAATATCTTATCCAACAAGAATGCTTACATTGAAATCGGGCCATATAATCTCTTTAAGATGACATTGTCCATATAGGCTATAAATAAAGTATTTACAAAATTTTACTATACTCGGAGATTCAATGAGTATTTTCAAAATTCAAATAACAAGTCTAAATTTAAATCAAATTTAATAAAAATAAAAAGTAAATTCTTAAAATTATAAAATTTTGTAGTTCAGTAGATTTCATCAAAACATATGTATGTTGAAAATTTCAAATTATTTGGATTACAAATAACTAAGTTATAAATATATGAAAGTCGTGCAGATTAAAATTAACAGTCTCAGAAAATCCAAACTTACGGCCAACTAAGCTGTCGTTCAGTATTCTGGATAGTCATTAATGTTGTCGTTTAGGACAATTAGCAATGCTGCCGTTCAGTAATGTAGACGGTAAAAGTTGTTGTCGCATATCTAATCTATATGTTGGATCATAACCACAAAGAACATGATTCCAAATGTTCCTTTTGACCACTTTTCAAATCAAAATATTATTTTTTATATTTAATACAAATTAATCTATATTTTGAAGAATCATCACCTATTTTTTACGTTAGAACTTTCAAATCCGAAATTCGTTAAGAGATCTCAACTCCCAGCACAAAGTATTACTTCTTAGCCTTCCATACGATTATCACAGCTACAAAGTATTTCTTAACCTTTATAGTTGGTTCACCTATTTCCTTAAGTTTTTTAGGGTATTCAACCTAGGTTCATGGTCTATTGAGTAGACATGTATTAGAGAAGATATGATGTAGATAAGGGTATAGGTTTAATTTATTGAGATTTTTTTTTTATTCAAAATCCTATTACCACAATTAAAATCACGATTTTAGGGATCCACAAAGTGTCATGCGAAAGCAACATTTCAAGAGCTAAAGAATAAGAAATCATGCAGATCTAGACGAGTTATGGAAAATCCCTAAATATATTGTCTTCAAACTCCTCGAACTCCTGATTCAGAGGTAGAGAAAGAGCTCCTGAAAAGGGAGCTCTTGAGGAGTCTTTCATAGCACAATGGTAGCCTCTTCCATAGCTCCAAGCCCACCACAATAGCCTCAAATGTAGCCCTCATGGCATACAGTTTCAAACTCAGCACAACCTCCAGATTCCGAGGTAGAGAATGAGGAACAAAGAGAACTAATATAGGGGTTTCAAGGGCCCCAATTAGATGGAAAAGCTCCCTCACTCAAGTACATGCCATGGAGAAGAGATCTCTCAAAAGAATCAGGTGTATAGAGGTGCAGGGAAGGGTGGAAAGCTAGGATTTCTGTGGAGCATGAATTTTGCAATTGAGATGGAAGAAAAAGAAGACTTGGATTTTAAAGGAATGTCCTTACATCACACCTCACTCACATGCCACTCTCCAAGGACTCATGAAACCTATCTAAAGCTCTTACATATGTATAGGAGGCCAACACTTTTGAGTTTAAGATTGGGAAGGCTACCCTTGGCCCTTACAAAATCCATCAACCTGCACCTGGCATGGCACACACACTAACACACATGATAGCTATTCTCAGCAAGAAGGAAATTGAAATATGTCTACGAGGCCAGACGTCCATCAACAAAAACACCCAAAATTCAAAAAATTCAATTAAAATTTTAGTAAACCAAATCCAAACTTTGATAGAAAAACTACTAAGAAAATTTGAAGGGTCCAGACCTTACATGTCCACCCATGATGTCTGCATCTAATTCTCCAAAATAGACTGATGTAGCTGAAGCTATCACTGTCGGATTCCGGGATCAGAATCCGAATGTCAGCCGGGTGACCAGTGGCCGAGAGGGATCCGGACCTAGAAGTGGGCAGAGAACGAGGCCGAAACTCTTGCAGAAAGAAAGAACCAATTAGGAAGGGTCATGGGTTTCAGCCTAGGAGAACCCCCTCCGATGGTAAAGTCAGTCCCAGTAGAAATACTAGATATTTAGAAGGAAGAAGAAGAAGTTTGAGGCTTATGGGCTTTTTTGGACCTCCCTTCTTTGCATTGAATATCCTTCCTTTTATAGAAGGGGATGATGCTTCTTTTCTCATGGCAACCGATATAGGACTATGTGTGGCAGTTTAACAGGAAATCGCCATAGTATCCCGTTATCATGCTGAAGGCCAGCTGGCAGTCAGCCGAAAATGGGCCGGACCCATTTCGGCTTATCAAGTGCTTGGATTGGGCCGAATACTGCCGCCTGGTTTTTGAGTCCATTAAGTGTGGGCCAGACCTGTGCTGATCTAGTATGATTTCTGGGACGAATTTGTTTAATTGGCTTTGTGGGCCGAGTGTATTTCGGCTCCTTCTGTTGTTGGGCCTAATCAGATTCTTCCCCATCACAGGGCCCCCTACTCTTTGTCGTTCTCTACTGTTGTGAAATGTCGAGAGTAAAATCTGAATTCGCATGAAGGATACTTGGGTTCGGATGATGAACTCCTTCGTCTAGAGCCGAGAGTTGATGACGAACTCCTTCGTCCAGAGCCGAGAGTTGATGATGAACTCCTTCGTCCGGAGCCGAGAGTTGATGACAAACTCTTTCGTCCGGAGCTGAGAATTGATTATTTGAATATCTGGGCGTCAAGTGATGGCGGGAATAACTTTGAATCTTCCGCCAATAGACTCGCTCCGCGAGGAGCATGGGATACGTAGCAAGCATCTGAAATATCTCCGTACGGCCAGGAGATCTCCACCGTTTAATCGTTATCATTCAGATTGTCGTCGCTTCGGTTCTCTGCCCAAGAATTCACTCGGATTACCACTGCTTCGGCCCCCGACACGAGGATTATGGACACGTGGCGAGCATCCAGATGAGGAACCGAAGGGTTGGATCACCTCCGGCCGTTGATTGCCTCTTTTTCGATCATGCAGCACCTTCGTCATTATGAGAAAGGACGGGACACATGGTAGTCATCTGAGCGGGGAGTAGCCGAAGGGTCAAAGGATCTCGACCGTTGGTTCGCCATCCGACCTCTCAAGGTTTTCCTATAAATACCGGCTTCATTTGCCTCAGAACTATTCCTGCGTTCTCTCTCTTCAATTTCTTGCGCCATAGCGTTTCCGCGATCAGCTCCGCGAACGTCCCTTCTCCTCCGGCCGCGAGTGTTCCGTCGAGATCGTCCGACAGCATCCTGTCAATTGTTGGGGGATTTCTTGGTCTGAGGGTAAGCCTCAGTCCCCGTCTTATCTATTTTTAATATATGTCCAGAAGCTCTTTTTTGGTCGAGAGCAGTTCGTCCTGTTCTTCATCCAAGCCTGTTCCCCAGCCTTCTCTTTCATCTCCTTTCTCCTTGAACTCTTTCCCTTTTGATATGGTGGGTGAAACTGGATCAGTTCCTGCTCCCGCTGAGCCTTCTGTATCTAGCCGCCGTCCGGCCGAACAAGTCTCGGACGTGGCTTCTGTCCTTAATACCGAGGCGGTGATGGAAATAACCAATTGTTATCTGATTCCTACTTGGATGACTCCCGTCCGACCTGGGAGGAATACGAGAGGCAACTCCCCTCGGCCTGGTGCTTTCTCCATTTACGAACACAGCTTTCGGGCTGGGTTTCGTCTTCCTCTTCACCCTTTCATTGTAAACCTTTTGAGCTTATATGGGCTGGCTCCGTCCTAGTTTTTTCCGAACTCGTGGCAGACTGTATATGCTTTCCTAGCTCTTAATTCCATTTTTGGTCTCGTCCCCTCTATAAATATTTTTCGCTACCTCTTCAAAATCAAACCCCAGGAAAGATCTTCCTGGTATTGTTTCATTCCTCGCTTTGGCCGGGGCATCTTCTCCGGGAAACCTTCGTCCATCCATCCTTAGAAGGAGGGTTTCTTCTTCATCTCCTTCCTGGAGAAGGACAAGGGTTTCTGGCCCTTCCCCACCAAATGGGGGCCCCTAGTCGAGTGGATTTCCGAGAGCCCCTCTCTCAACTCTGGGCAGCTTGTTGATGCCCATCTGTTCGTGGATGATGCTCCATTTAACATAACCGAACTCCTATAGGACGAGGATAGGCTCGTCATAATGGGAGCCTGGCCAGATCCATCAAATCCTCCCATCTAGGCCTCTCCCTACCTTCCTTCCAGTCAGGCTCCGGGAGAGACCGCGGCGAGGGCTGCCGTGACATCCAGGGCTCCGGCCGTGACCCATTGTCCATTCAACGAGGGTGCCGAAGCTCCACCCGAGGGTAAGTCGGATTTGGGTCACGATTGCTGCCGAATTTCATCTTAACTTTGTTCCTTTGTTTTGTTTTCAGATATGTCTGGCCTCGGATTGCTCATGGCTCGGATCTCCAGTCAGCCCGCGCCCTCTCGTCCGTCTAAGCCGCGACCTGCCGAAGGAAGGTCGGCCGACGTTATATCAATGTCGGACGCCTCTCCGGCCCGGCAAACGGCTGCTTCAGCAGAAGGACGAGCGGTCGCGGCTGCTCTCGAGAGGGAGCGAAGGGAGAAGGGCAAGGCCGTTGCCCACGGGAGTGAGCGCTCTGAGAGAAGGAAACGACAGAGCGATCACGGCGAGAGGGAATCCACCCGGGCGGCGAAGAAGGTGGCTACGCGGCAGAGTGCGCCGCTCGCGGTATCTCCTCAGCCGCAGAGGGGCGATTCACCTCCGGCCGCAGCCGTAGCGACGGATACAGGGATATCCTATCCGTTTGGAACGACCGAGACCCACATGTCCCGGGAATACGGGCATGAGCTATGGTGTTCTGATACGGGAGTCTTCGCAGACGACAGTTTGGATGACACTCGGACGTGCATGCGCCTCGCCCGGGGAATGGCCATCCCAATGGCCGAGGACGAAATCCGGGAGTTGTCCTCGGAGGGTCTCTCCCCGGCAATGCGTCCACCACGCCGTCCAGGTGAGTGAACTTTTGCCTTCGCTATGTTCTCCTTATTTATTCTTTTTGCTACTTCGCCTTACGTCTCTTGCTTTTCTTTTCAGGCCGCGATCATGTGCGAGGCTCTCGCTCGCCGCCAGGCTCACATCCAACAAAAACTTTTGGATGTGGATGAGGCCGCGGACCAGCTAGCTGCGGGCAAGGTGGCCTCGGTGCAGCGAGACCTTGAAGCTAACATTAACGCCCTTATCAGGGCGAATGTTAGGCTACGGTCTGAGCTGGATGGCCAGAAGGAGGTGGTTCAGGCAGCCGCCGAGGCCTAGGAGAAGGCCGAAAGTCAACTAGATCAGGCCCGTACGGAGGTTGATCAAGCCCGTACAAAAATTGAATCTTTGAAGGCCGAGATCCAGGACAAGGGGGACGTAGCCACCGAGAGGATAACTCGGTTGGAGAAGGAGCAAGACGAGGAACGTCGTAAACACGCCTAAATAGTATTGGCCTTGAAAGCGGATCTGGAGGCTAAAACAAAAGAGGTTGATGACATCGCTCTCGTGGCTGTGTCGAGCTACAAGGAAGGTCCGGAGTATGCCAAGGAAATGCTCGACGCCGGGGCTAGAGTGGCTGCAACCATGTTTGATCTGGAGATGGCTATTGCTCAAAAGGCTTGTCCGGATACAGATCTAACTGGTTTTGGCTTCCCCGATGAGGATGAAGGCAACCGGCTCTTGGACTGGTGGCAGCAGCTTAAGGTCGAAAGGATCCCTACTTCTCCAGAAGACGCGGCGGCGGGTTCTGACCATGCTTCTTCGCCTCCGACTACTCCAGGCAACTCCCTCGTTGATATAGAAGGCGAGGATGCTGATGTATAGCTAATCCGGGGGCTTGTCCAATATATTTTTGAGTTGCCGGGGCCGAGTATATGGCTGACTTATGTACCTCCATAGATATATGACTTTCTTGATTTTTTGTGTTATAATCAAACACTCTTGTGAATGAATCAATAGCATGACAAACCCCCGAATAGCTTAAAAACATGTTTCGGCTCCGGACGTGGTCGAGGTCATTCCTAGCGCGCTTTCATGAACTTGGAATAATGCCGCTCCCGATACAGTTTGCATGGCCGAAACCACCCGGTACGGTTTACACAGACTTAGAATAATGCTGCTCCCGATACGGTTTGCCTGGCCAAAGCACTCCCGGTACAGTTTACACGGACTTAGAATAATGCTGCTCCCGATACGATTTGCATGGCCGAAACCACTCCCGGTACGGTTTACACAGACTTAGAATAATGCCACTCCCGATACCGTTTGCATGGCCGAAACCACTCCTGGTACGGTTTACACGGACTTAGAATAATGCCGCTCCCGATATAGTTTGCATGGCCAAAGCCACTCTTGGTACGGTTTACACGGACTTATAATAATGCCGAATACAGTATTCCATAATAATGTATTCATTAAATGTATCCGGCTAAAGGCCGGGAGAAAAACTTACATAAAATAGCGCCGAAGGCGCTCCACATTCCAAGTGCGAGGGAGAGGCTGGGCTAAGAGGGTTTCTAGCCGATAGGCCCCTTGTCGAATGACTTCCTTTACTCGATAAGGGCCCTCCCAATTTGGAGATAACATTCCTGCGGCTTCGGCTGAGTTCGAAACATGAGCGTTTCGCAACACAAGGTCCCCGGTTTCAAAACTTCGAAGCTTTACTGGAGCATTATGATATCTGGCCATGCGTTGTTGGTACGCTGCCAGCTGAATGCTAGCCTAATCCCTAGTTTCTTCTACGAGATCAAGGTGATCTCTCATGGCTTCATCATTACTCTTCGGATCATAAGCGAGGACTCTCGGCGAGGGTAGGCCGATCTCAACTGGGAGGACTGCTTCCACTCCATAAGCCATTCGGAATGGAGTTTCTCTGGTAGGAGCTCGGCTTGTTGTTCGATAAGCCCATATTACGCTCGGCAATTCTTCTACCCATCGGCCTTTAGCTTCGCCGAGACGAGTTTTCAACCCTCACAATATACTTCGGTTAGTGACTTCGGCTTGTCCATTCGTCTGGGGATGAGCTACCAAAGTGAATTTGTGCAGAATACCGAAGCTTGAGCAGTTGCCTTTGAACCGGTTACTGTCGAATTGCTTGCCATTGTCTAATATAATCACCCGAGGGATGCCATACCGGCAGATAATAGACTTCCATACGAAACTCCAGGCATTATTATCAGTGATAGATTCAAGAGGTTCAGCTTCAACCCATTTCGTGAAATAATCTACTGCTACAATAAGAAATTTCCTCTGGCCGGTGGCAATGGGAAACAGACCTAGAATATCAATCCCCTATTGGGCGAAAGGCCATGGATCTGATAGAGGCATTAATAGGGTTGCCGACTGATGAATAAGAGAACTGTACCTTTGACATTGATCGCAGGGGCGGACGAGGCTAGTTGCGTCCTCCCGGAGGGTTGGCCACTAGTATCCTTGTCTTAGGATTTTATGGGCTAGGGCTCTCCCTCCTGCGTGCACCCTGTAGATCCCCTCATGTATCTCCCGAAGGGCATAGTTAGCTTCGGAAGGGCCGAGGCACCGAAGGAGCGGCCGGTCGAATGACTTTTTATACAATATATCTTCTAGAATTAAGAACTGGGAGAAGTGTTGTCGGATGCGTCTTGCCCCCGTTAGTTCAGACGGGAGCTCCTCTCGGAGTATAAAGGCAATTATTGGAGTCATCCAAGTTTCCCCTTTGGAATTATTTACTTGCAAAAGTTCGGATTCTTGAAGACTCGGCTCAGATAATTCCTCGACCAAAACCATTCGGCTCCCTCCCCCATCATGTGTTGATGCCAGCCGAGAGAGGGCATCGGTCCGAGTATTCTCGGCCCGAGGGATCCGCATAATTTCAAAGGAAGTAAACTTGGAAATGATTTTTTGAGTTACCTGAAAGTAGGACACCATTAATCCATCTCGGGCTTCATATTCTCCAGTGATCTGGCCGACGATAAGCGCTGAATTGCTGAATGCCTTTATTTCAAATACGCCGAGTTTTCTAGCAGCCCGAAGACCTGATATAAGGGCTTCGTATTCGGCTGCATTATTTGTGGCTGGGAAGGCGAAGCGTAGGGCATATTCGGTGAAGACTCCTTCCGGAGATGCCAGGACCAACCCCGCGCCACTACCCGAAAGGCAAGCGGACCCGTCAACATATAGTTGCCATTTATTAGATGGGGATAATGACACCGAAGTGCTTGCGGCTTCAGGACTTTCTTTGATTACTTCTGGTTAAGGAACCGAGGGTTCTTCGGGAGTTAATTCAGCGATGAAGTCGGCTAGCGCTTGAGCTTTTATTGCAGTCCAAGGTCTGCAGGAGATATCGAATTCTCCCAATTCGATCGCCCATTTGGCTAATCTCCCAGATACTTCTGGTCGAGAGAGAACTTGCCTCAAATATTGATTAGTGAGGACTTTTATTGAATGTGTGAGGAACTAAGGACGAAGTCTTCTCGCAAATGCGACAAGAGTCAAAGCCAGCTTTTCAAGAGATGGATATCGAAACTCTGCTCCGTGAAGTGCTCGGCTTATGTAGTAAACAGGCCTCTAGATGCCATCTGCCTCTCGGACGAGGACGGCACTAAGAGCAACTTCGGATGTAGCGAGATAGATGAACAATTGCTCTCCTTCGACAGACTTCGACAGGACAGGTACATTGGAAAGATAGGTCTTCAGCTGACCGAAGGCCGATTGGCATTCGTCTATCCAAGAGAAATTGTTGGTCTTCTTCAGTAACTTGAAGAAAGGTAAACAATGGTCCACTGCTTTTGACATGAAGCGGCTTAACGCCGCAATTCGTCCATTTAGCCTTTGAACTATTAGTCTTAGGTGGCCTACAAGCCAATCTGACTATGTAAATTTCGTTCATTTATTAATATAATGTCATAATATTTATTGTATATAAATCGTATTAATTATCGTCTCATAATGAAGTCCCTGAATATGTGCGATAGTGATCAGATTATGATGAGATCATACTAATGAGACTGATCACTTAAACACACATATTCTTAATCGTTCCTAGTCGGAGGATATCCGAGAAGGACATCGGATATCCGGTTAGACTAGTACAGATTACTCCTACTCATATAATGAGGGTGACTGATCTCATAAGTCACTTGTGTGGAGACACTAAGGTGAATATGTAGGTACTCATTGGAGAATGAGTTCACTGAACTGATCCGACTGAATCGCTGGATGGTATTGTACCTCACTGTCAACCAACTTGATTCTATTGTCGCAGTTGCGTGGATGGTCTTCGGACCTGAGACACCAAGGACACCTTGTCGGTGGACTTTTGTACTTTGAGCTTGGTTTATGAATCTTTAACCACGGGATTCTAAACAGCTAAGGATTGGGTACAACGGAATACCGTCGAAGGGAATTATGTGTCAATAAGGAATCATTAGCTCTCGGTACTTGGAGAGAGAATGCTCTAGGACGAATGCGCGAAAGTCCCTGGCTAGGGCGGACTATAATATTGGGAAAGGAGTTTTCTGATATTCATCAGCGGCGTCTAATCCAAGTGAGTCGACCGGTTAGGGTTTGACAGCCCGCCATACCCTGAGTTGACTCGAGAGCGTTGTACGAATGAAGGATTATATCCACGCGGTAACTGTCGATGGAAAAGTTCCAAGGGTGGGTTACTTAACCCCGATACCTTCCGGGTTTACGCGGTGTTGCTTGGCATCCAACGTGATCGGAGGCCCGGTCGAATTCGATGTGCGACATCAATTCGATTGATTAATTAATTAATAAAGAGTTATTAATTGATTAATAAAGCCAATAAGGAGTTACCGGGCTTATTGGGCTATTAATCAAACTGGTAATTGGGCCTAGAGGGTCACATGCCAATGATTCTCAAGGCGATGGTTAAATAAGTGGGTTTTATACAAACTGGGGGTTTTTATGAAAAATCGCACGGTTAGTATAAAATGTAGCGAACGGGCTGAGCAGGCCAAGCTGCTGCTAACCCTTGCCGACCCCTCCTCTCTTTCTCTCCTTCTCTGGCTCCCCATGTCGGATCCGGATCCCTGGATCTGCTCCGCTGCTTCTCCGACTCCCATTCGACGGGTAATCGTCCGCGCGTTGCAGCGATCGTTGCGGCGACTGGCGGAGGTTTCGTGGCTGCGAAGAACGAGGAATGTAAGGATATCCGTCGTGAGGAGGATCGCATGGACTCCGCTAGAGGCCGGGCGCTTGCGCGGCTTGCGGTGTCGCACTGACGGAACCGAACGGTTGCGGATTCGAATCCGCATACGGTAAGAACCGATTATTCGGTAATCCAATTTTTTAGGTATTTTTGAAATAGGAACGGATCTCCATTTTATTTTTATTTCCACTGCGCGGGAGATCCGGAGAAAATCGAGAACCCAACAGTGGTATCAGAGCAAGGTTCCACTGTTTCTCGTCCCGTTTCACCTTCCGAAATTAATTTTTCTTGTATTATTCCATGCGTAAGTTCGATCCCTTTTTTCTGGATTTGTGTTCATGCGATGAACACGATTAATAAGATTAATTTATTCTGCAAAATCAGATTTTCTTTTTGGGTATTTCGTGTTCTTCGTGGGATGAAGAACGGCTTGTGTTTCGATTTTGATTCAGGCTTCCCAAGTGTTGGGATGTGTTGGCCGGTACCCCAGATTCTCCATGGATATTATCCCACCACCAGTCACCATAGGCTCCTCTTGCTAACGATGGGGTGGCCGGTGAGGGGCTCTTTTTATTTTTCTTCTTCTTCACGGTTTTGGAAACCCAGTTAAGAAGAGAGGCCTTGGTCAACATCTATTTGGGAACCTCCAGCGGCCCTTGCCGACGCCAGGGCCATCGTCGGCGGTGCCGGGCCAGCCGTGGATCCCCTGCCTCCCTGCCGGGCCGCCACCATGTCAACCTGCAAGCTTTAGGGTTCGGGTGCTAAGAAAGGGGGCCTGCGGTTTCTAATGCACCGCCGGCTAGCATGCCGTCGCCTGGACCGTCGTCGGCCAGGTCGGGCTGCGCCGGGCGTCGGTCGCTGGCGGCTCTTCCCCCCTTCCCACCGCCAGCCACCATAGCCACCCTGCTACGTTTAGGGTTTTCTTGTTTCAGAATTAAGGTTTCGGGGGTTAGGGGTGGGCGGTTAGGCCAGCCCGATCCAGGCCGAACTGGGGTGGGTGGACTGGGCGGACCGGGTCTGTCCTGGCTCGAGCCAAGGCACCCCGGGTTTGAGCCCCTGGCCGAGCCAGGGCTCGAGCCTAGGGCTCGAACCAGTTACCCACATAGCTGAACCCTGTTATATTTTAAACCCCTACACCAAACCCCTATTTAGCCCATTTAAAATACTAATAAAATTTGAATTTAATTTTAAAATTGAAAATTGTTTTGAAATTTAATTTTATTATTCAATTTTATTTATTTGGCCTATATGATTATGGAATCATTTAAATTAACAAAATGTTGTTGATTGATTAAGGTTAATTATTAATTTAAGTGTTAAATTAATAATTAATTTTAAATTGACTAATTTAAGTGTTAAATTAGTGTCTATTAGTTAATATTGAATTAATTGTTAATTTAAGTGTTAACTTGACAATTAATTTTAATTAACTAATCTAATTGGTTTAATTAGAAGTTATTAATTTAAATTGATGTTAATTAATATTTTAAGGGATAAATCAATGATTAACATTAATAAAATGATCTAAAAGTTAGATTAGTTGTAAATAATTAATTTGTGTTAATTACTAGTTTAAGAGTTAAATTAGTTATTAACATTAATTAATTAATTAGTCTAAGACTTAGATTAATTGTTAATAACTAATTAAAGTTTATTATTAATTTAAGTGTTAAATTAATAATTAATTTTAATCTGCTGATCTAAAAATTAGATTAGTAAATAATTTTAATATTCTAATTGTTAGATTATTAATTTGATTTAATCTAATTGTTAGATTGTTTAGTTATTAGAAGTGTTCTAATTTGTATGGAATAATCTAGAATTATTAATTTAGAGTGTGTGCACATGTGATGTGTGTTTTATATACTTTTAAATTTGATTTAATTGCATGTTAAGTTAATTAAAAGTGTTTTCGAAATTCAAATACCAATTTTGATTGGATCCTAGTTTTTTGAAAGCCAAAATTATTTAATTTTGAAAAACTCTTTTATTTTAGCCATGTGACACGCTGAATCGTGTGTGGAATGTTTAAAACATATTGTGGTCATGGATATGCACTTATTTAATTATTCATGTGATGAATGGATTGTGTGGATCGTGGATGTATGGATATTTATTAATTGTTAATAAATAGAGGTCTGCGTGCCTCTCCCTCTCTCGAACTCCGATGTACTTCTACCTCCCTCTCTCTTGTACTCGCCATAAGGTCTTCTTCAATTTATTTGTAATTCTAGAATTATTGTAATATGATCAAGACAATCGAGGAAGGAGCAAGGACGATCCACAGCTGCAACCAAGAAGGCGATATGATGAAGATCTCTTGTGTAAGGACTGAGGTTTCGGGCTCTGTATTCGGGTCGGGTTCGGGCCGGAACCCTTGGTTTGGACCCTGTGGGGGGTCTTGAGATTTCTGGCTGAATGGCGTCAACAGTGCTCGACGCCTTTCAAAAGGCGTCAGGGTGTGTGCGCCACGTGGGCGGGTTTCGGGCCGCGAGAGTACGGCCCCTGTCAGATTTGTCTGAACGGCGTCCAGCTCGGTCGACGCGTTTCAGACTGCGACACCTGCGGTGTCAGGGTGCGGCGCCAGAGCGTTGTCAGTACGGCCTGTCTTGTCGTCCGAACGGCGTCCGCGGTGGGCGACGCGTTTCAGAGCGGTGTCAGTACGGCCGTCCTGTCAGACTGATTGGCGTCTGCCTCGATCGACGCGTTTTAGCGGAATTCTTGTTGACCCCGCGAGCCTCCCCTTCTTTCCCTCATTCTCACCTTCACACTCTCTCTCCTCACCCTCTCCGCCCTCTCCGACGCTCTTCTTTCCCTTCCCTTCCTCTTCTTCCTCTTCCACCACTCCAACACCACCTTACCTCTCACCTCTACCTCCACCACCTCCTTCGCGGCGTTCCCTTCTCCGGACGGCGGCCGACGTCCCGGCGGAGTGGCGGCGTCCTCGAGGGTACCGGCGGCGGTGTGCGGTGCGGCGGGACGGCGGCACGGAGCTTGGCGGAGTTCGAGAACCGGTAGGGGGACGAAACCTTGCATGTGTTACTCGTTTGCTTCTTGGCATGATGTGGCGTGTGTGGGGCTAGATTGAGCATGTTTAGGGGGGTTTCCTTGTGGGAATAGCGGTGTTTGTGATCGTGGATTCGTAGCATGATTATGTGGTTGAGCTCCTCTTCCTTCCCTTTTGGTTTTGGGGCTTTTCGGGGTGCCCGGGGTTCAAGGGTGAAGCCCTCGGGTTGAACCAGGAGACCTGGTTTCTGGCGCTAAATAGCGTCGTACCTGGTCGACGCCTTTCCTAAAGACGTCGGGTCAGTACGACGCGTTTTAGGGCAGAAACCTCCCTGTGCGAGGTTTCCTGAGTTAGGGGTTCTGCGCTAAATGACGTCATGGATGGACGACGCCTTTCAGAAGGACGTCGGGCCATCATGACGCCATTTAGGCAGGAAATGCCCCCGTTTAAGAGTTCTGCAATCTGGATTTCTGGGTTGAATGGCGTCGGGACACCCAGACGCGTTTTAAAAGGCGACTTCAACGGTGGACGCGTTTTAAGAGATAATCTGTCTTTTAATAAACCTGTCTAAGGGTCTTGAATGGCGTCGACCTCGGTCGACGCGATTCAAGACAGGAATGCTTAATGCTGTTATTTCGTGCATGTTTCGCGGGGGGATGGTTCTAATGCATGTTTCGGGTTGTATACTGAGACGGGGACTTCTGCGTGAGTGGAATTACGTCACATCTGTGTGTGTGTGTGCTTTAACTATATACTGAGACTGAGGTTTACTGTGCGAATGGAATCTTGTTATATGTGTGGTTGTGTTATGCGAATGTGGATCGGGTTAACTGTGGTTTACGTCTGTCACCATGGGCCGATGGGAGAAGGGCCATGGTGTCTGTGAGGAGGGGTGCTTGTTGTGTTTTGCCTTTGGCTGAGGGAAGCAGAACCACCTTGAGCCGTTGGGCCGGAGTAGCTAGTGTGCTATCCGAGGGGTTACTGTTTGGTCTCAGCGGGTCGGAGTTTCCTTTGGTTGTCGTGACAGCTTCTGGCGTGTTTCTTGCTGTGGAGCTGGTGGTGTTACTGGTGGGAGTTGGTTTACCCTTTAGCCATTGGACCTGATGTGACCTTTGATCAAGGTTACGAGTGGTACCCTTAGTCCTTTGGCCTGACGCAGCCCGGGAGAGTTGGGTTTGTGGGTAGTTCCTGTAGCTTCGGCTTGACGGGGGTTCGCCGGTCCCCAGGGCCGTCCTGAACCGCTGAGGCCTAGCGTGGAGGCAATCCGGTGGTAGGACAGTAGTCTAGACTGCTTGTGTGCACACATAGCAGGCAGTGGCGGTACACTGAGTCCAGCTAGTCCTAGTTTGGCTCGCTGCCTCACCCTACAGTGCCCCGGAACGCTGTAGGGGTGGACAGGCGTGAGCAGTGGTGGTAGTGTTGGGAGGCGACGTTTGACTTCGGTCGACAGTGTGGTTCAGTCGCTTCGTGGACTTTGACTGTGAGACGTGACCTTGTGTTGGGTTCTCCAGGTTGGTCGGTAATGTTCCTGTTACACTGCTTACGCGTACGTTTCATATTGAGTTGGGTTCTTCGGGTTACTTGGTACCGTTCTTGCTACACTGCTTATTGTACGGTTCCTATCAGGTTTGAGAGTTGTGTTTACTGCTTGGTGTTATTGCTATATATATATTCCTGTTGTTGCACTTGTGGGTGTGTGAGTGGGAGGCAGGGGATCGGATGATCCCTACTGAGCCCATTTCTGGTGTGGCTCACTCCCTGCGGTTTCAGGTGCGGACCTCGAAGCGAGCGGAAGTGTGGTGACTTCTTGGTGTGCGGACCAGCAGCTGTCTTAGTCCCGGGGTATGCCCCGATGTTGTTGTACTTTCCTTCTGCCTGTACTTATTTAATTTGTTGGACATGTAATTATTGTTGGACTGTATACGGACATTGATATTTCCCTTTCTGCGCACTCGTTCACCTTTGTAGTCCGTGCGATTGTCATATTTAGCCTTGTTTAGCACTTACTCCTCCAGACGTGTTGTGTGAGATCCGGGTGTGAACCCGCAGTTAATGGGCCGACATCCATTTAGTGACCGGGTATCCGGTCATAGGATGGCGGGTCGTTACAGTTGGTATCAGAGCTCAGTCTGGTCGAGTATGTGATAAACTGGGTTAGATATTATAGTCCAACAATAAGTGCGAGTCTGTACAGGCGATAGCTGCTGGTGTAGATTGATAGGATTTGACGTATTTTGGTTCGATTTGCGTATTGTGGAGCAGCGATGGCGCCGAAGCGGAGAGCTCCGGTGGCTCGGGGTGCGAGAGCAGATGGTGGTGGTTCGAGGGTAGAAGGTTATGATGTGGAACATTTTATGGAAGCCATGATTGGGGCTATGGCTAGATATCAGCAGAGGGATGGAACTGAGGGGTCCAGTTCCCGAGGTGGCCATTCTACGGTGGTGGAGCGGTTCTTGAAGCTGAAGCCCCCTTCTTTCACGGGTCAACATGTTCCAGATACGGCAGCTCAGTGGATTAAGGAAGTGGAGAAGGTGTTTGAAGTTCTAGAATGTGCTGAGAGTGACAAGACCTTGTTGGCAACCTACTTGCTGAAGGGCGATGCTTATGATTGGTGGGTTACCATCAAGGGGTTGATGTTTCCAGATAGGTCTTTGAGGGAGATTCCTTGGGAAGGCTTTGTGAGAGAGTTTAGTGGGCATTACCTTCCGAGGCATGTTCGCAGGGCCAAGGAAAGGGAGTTTATGGAATTGGTGCAGGGTGATATGTCAGTTCTAGACTATCAGATGAAATTTGTGGCCCTGGGAAGGTTTGCTCCACACATATCTGAGCGTGAGGATCTGAGGACGGAGAAATTTGTGGATGGACTTCGGCATGGTTTGAGGGAGTTTGTGGCGGCCCATTGTTGTGAAGATTTGGCGTCAGCAGTTCAGCGCGTGGCAGCAGTGGAGATGCAGTTCCAACACACGGCGAGGGAATCGGAGCATTCAGCACGAGAGAAGCAGCCTAGCAGGGATAGATCAGCGGCCTTCTCGGCAGGCGGTTCGAGTTCGTTCGAGGTCGAGTTTCAGGAGGCACCTTATGAGGAAGAGGATGGTCCGGTTCAGCAGATGGAGTCAGAGTACGGCTGGCAGCAAGAGGCGAGGCGGGACACTGCGGATCGTTGTCCCCGTTGTGGCAGGTTTCATGGCAACAGGATATGTCCCTTGATCACTGGTAGTTGTTTTGCCTGTGGTAGGAAGGGACATCTCGCGAGGAACTGTCCCCAGAAGAACAAGGCAGGTCAGGGACCGAGCGGTGAGTAGGTGTTCGAGGCGTGATTGGAGTCGCGTCTCTTTGTGGAAATTCGAGAAGTTGTGCTAGATGAGCACTTTTATCTTGTCTTGTTTAGAGATGGTTGTGGTCTCGTGTGGCACTTGTATGTATTCGGGATGGTGGAGAAATCGGTTTTGTAATTTGTGCCTTGTTAATGTATGGTTGTTTTAATCTATCAGCTCTTGTCAGAATTGAGAATCTTGGTTAGCTTGGCATGATGTGTTGGAACCCTGTGTGGGTGATTGGGGAGAATGATTGTTGTTATTGGTGTTTGTCGGCATGTGTGGGTTAGCCGAGTTGAGCATTGAGCGGTTGCAAATTTCGAGGACGAAATTCTTTTAAGGGGGGGAGATTGTAAGGACTGAGGTTTCGGGCTCTATATTCGGGTCGGGTTCGGGCCGGAACCCTTGGTTTGGACCCTGTGGGGGGTCTTGATATTTCTGGCTGAATGGCGTCAACAGTGCTCGACGCCTTTCAAAAGGCGTCAGGGTGTGTGGACGCCATTTAGGTCTGCTAGTTGTTGTGCCACGTGTGCGCCACGTGGGCGGGTTTCGGGCCGCGAGAGTACGGCCCCTGTCAGATTTGTCTGAACGGCGTCCAGCTCGGTCGACGCGTTTCAGACTGCGACACCTGCGGTGTCAGGGTGCGGCACCAGAGCGTTGTCAGTACGGCCTGTCTTGTCGTCTGAACGGCGTCCGTGGTGGGCGACGCGTTTCAGAGCGGTGTCAGTACGGCCGTCCTGTCAGACTGATTGGCGTCTGCCTCGATCGACGCGTTTTAGCGGAATTCTGGTTGACCCCGCGAGCCTCCCCTTCTTTCCCTCATTCTCACCTTCACACTCTCTCTCCTCACCCTCTCCGCCCTCTCCGACGCTCTTCTTTCCCTTCCCTTCCTCTTCTTCCTCTTCCACCACTCCAACACCACCTTACCTCTCACCTCTACCTCCACCACCTCCTTCACGGCGTTCCCTTCTCCGGACGGCGGCCGACGTCTCGGCGGAGTGGCGGCGTTCTCGAGGGTACCGGCGGCGGTGTGCGGTGCGGCGGGACGGCGGCACGGAGCTTGGCGGAGTTCGAGAACCGGTAGGGGGACGAAACCTTGCATGTGTTACTCGTTTGCTTCTTGGCATGATGTGGCGTGTGTGGGGCTAGATTGAGCATGTTTAGGGGGGTTTCCTTGTGGGAATAGCGGTGTTTGTGATCGTGGATTCGTAGCATGATTATGTGGTTGAGCTCCTCTTCCTTCCCTTTTGGTTTTGGGGCTTTTCGGGGTGCCCGGGGTTCAAGGGTGAAGCCCTCGGGTTGAACCAGGAGACCTGGTTTCTGGCGCTAAATAGCGTCGTACCTGGTCGACGCCTTTCCTAAAGACGTCGGGTCAGTACGACGCGTTTTAGGGCAGAAACCTCCCTGTGCGAGGTTTCCTGAGTTAGGGGTTCTGCGCTAAATGACGTCATGGATGGACGACGCCTTTCAGAAGGACGTCGGGCCATCATGACGCCATTTAGGCAGGAAATGCCCCCGTTTAAGAGTTCTGCAATCTGGATTTCTGGGTTGAATGGCGTCGGGACACCCAGACGCGTTTTAAAAGGCGACTTCAACGGTGGACGCGTTTTAAGAGATAATCTGTCTTTTAATAAACCTGTCTAAGGGTCTTGAATGGCGTCGACCTCGGTCGACGCGATTCAAGACAGGAATGCTTAATGCTGTTATTTCGTGCATGTTTCGCGGGGGGATGGTTCTAATGCATGTTTCGGGTTGTATACTGAGACGGGGACTTCTGCGTGAGTGGAATTACGTCACCTCTGTGTGTGTGTGTGCTTTAACTATATACTGAGACTGAGGTTTACTGTGCGAATGGAATCTTGTTATATGTGTGGTTGTGTTATGCGAATGTGGATCGGGTTAACTGTGGTTTACGTCTGTCACCATGGGCCGATGGGAGAAGGGCCATGGTGTCTGTGAGGAGGGGTGCTTGTTGTGTTTTGCCTTTGGCTGAGGGAAGCAGAACCACCTTGAGCCGTTGGGCCGGAGTAGCTAGTGTGCTATCCGAGGGGTTACTGTTTGGTCTCAGCGGGTCGGAGTTTCCTTTGGTTGTCGTGACAGCTTCTGGCGTGTTTCTTGCTGTGGAGCTGGTGGTGTTACTGGTGGGAGTTGGTTTACCCTTTAGCCATTGGACCTGATGTGACCTTTGATCAAGGTTACGAGTGGTACCCTTAGTCCTTTGGCCTGACGCAGCCCGGGAGAGTTGGGTTTCTGGGTAGTTCCTGTAGCTTCGGCTTGACGGGGGTTCGCCGGTCCCCAGGGCCCTCCTGAACCGCTGAGGCCTAGCGTGGAGGCAATCCGGTGGTAGGACAGTAGTCTAGACTGCTTGTGTGCACACGTAGCTGGCAGTGGCGGTACACTGAGTCCAGCTAGTCCTAGTTTGGCTCGCTGCCTCACCCTACAGTGCCCCGGAACGCTGTAGGGGTAGACAGGCGTGAGCAGTGGTGGTAGTGTTGGGAGGCGACATTTGACTTCGGTCGACAGTGTGGTTCAGTCGCTTCGTGGACTTTGACTGTGAGACGTGACCTTTTGTTGGGTTCTCCAAGTTGCTCGGTACTGTTCCTGTTACACTGCTTACGCGTACGTTTCATATTGAGTTGGGTTCTTCGGGTTACTTGGTACCGTTCTTGCTACACTGCTTATTGTACGGTTCCTATCAGGTTTGAGAGTTGTGTTTACTGCTTGGTGTTATTGCTATATATATATTCCTGTTGTTGCACTTGTGGGTGTGTGAGTGGGAGGCAGGGGATCGGATGATCCCTACTGAGCCCATTTCTGGTGTGGCTCACTCCCTGCGGTTTCAGGTGCGGACCTCGAGGCGAGCGGAAGCGTGGCGACTTCTTGGTGTGCAGACCAGCAGCTGTCTTAGTCCCGGGGTATGCCCCGATGTTGTTGTACTTTCCTTCTGCCTGTACTTATTTAATTGTTGGACATGTAATTATTGTTGGACTGTATACGGACATTGTTATTCTCCTTCCTGCGCACTTGCTTACCTTGTGGTCCGTGTGTTTGTTATATTTAGCCTTGTTTAGCACTTACTCCTCCAGACGTGTTGTGTGAAATCCGGGTGTGAACCCGCAGTTAATGGGCCGACATCCATTTAGTGACCGGGTCTCCGGTCATAGGATGGCGGGTCGTTACACTTTCTGCCTCGGCTTTTTCAAGGCTGGAGCCTATCAACAATGTTCGGCCTTCTCCTCCTGGAACAGGAATAGTCACAAGTTCCTCTCCCAGAGATGCTTCGGTTGAAGATTCAATTAAAAGAGATTCGGCTGCGGATTTCCCTTTGACTGAGATGATATAACATTGTCGAGCAGCTTCTTGATTCCCTTTTCCCTCGCTAATTCCATGACTCGTATGGAATTTTAACTTCTGGTGATAGGACGAAGGCAGAACACTGATTCCTCTGATCAACCTTCAGCCGAAGATGGCATTGTAAGCTTGGTCAGTTTTCACAACTGCAAAATCAGTCTCAATTGTTAGTTGTCTTGGTGCTGTACCGAGGGTCACAAGCAGCTGAACGATGCCTTCCACTTGACATGGTGCTCCATTGAAGCCGAATAGAGGCCCTCGGTGAGCCTTCATATCCACTTCGGTTGAACCCATTTTCAAGAAACAATCATAAAAAAGCAAATTAGGTGCACTCCCATTATCAGCAAAG
The DNA here is from genome assembly GCA_030544215.1 of Zantedeschia hybrid cultivar. Lineage (NCBI taxonomy): Eukaryota > Viridiplantae > Streptophyta > Magnoliopsida > Alismatales > Araceae > Zantedeschia > Zantedeschia hybrid cultivar. Next base: position 56,077,101 of record JARZZO010000006.1, on the reverse strand, counting down.
ATACGATGAACATCATAATTTTTCATTACAGCATTTACTACGAGAGCATCGTCGTGAGGGACTTGAATATCAGAAAGGTCCTCTTGACCGAAGACGATATCTTCCCGACGAAAGTGCTTCGGCCCAAAATTGACTGCTGCCACATCTGATGATGCTTCAGTGTGATGACGTTGCGCTCCTCCCGGTCCTCCAGATATGACCATGATAGATCCGGCATTAGGTCGCTAGTGTGATGCTTCTACCAAAGCCGAGGCAGCTTTTGGCTGAGGTGGCACTTCCTTGGCTGGGGGTTGTGGTTTCCTAGGCGCTGCTGGGGCGTCTCGGCCTTGGTTCTGTTGAGGTTGGATCCGTCTATACTGTGGCAAGCGGCCTTCCCGGATAAGGCGATCAATTTCCTTCCGAAGGTGCCGACATTCGTCTGTCGAATGGCCGGTTTCCCAATGATATTCACAGTATTTCTGGGTGTCCCTTTGACGAGGATCGGTCTTGATACGCTCGGGCTGCCGGAGTATGCCTTTTACTTCCATGAGCATTCGGGATGGAGGAGTTGGTAGTGGCAGATACTGTTGCGGAGCCCGATGTTTGTCTCGGCCTCACTCTTCTCTCCGATACCTCTTGCGGGAGGGTTCGTGATCCTCGGATCGAGGATGTGCCATTGATTTGACAATAGCCGACACCGGTTCGGCGGTATTCTTGCCTATGGACATTATCAGGGTCTCTCAGTTGATATACTTGTGGGTCTGGGCTACCAGATCTTGAAAGGTTGGAGGATGACGCTTCCCAATGGAGCCGAGAAGTACCTCGTCTGTGCAGTCGCTGATTATGGCCAAAACCATAATTGAACTATCCAGGTTCAGAATTTGGGTTGCTTCGGTTCGAAACCTGATGAAATACTCCTGAAGAGTTTCGGTAGGTCCTTGCCGAATGGCAAGTAAACTGGCCGAACTCTTACATTGCTGAGTAGCGTCATAGAATTAATCTATGAATAATTGGCCCAATTGAACTAACGAGTGAATAGAGTTGGGCGCTAAGGTGTCAAACCAAGTGGAGGCTATCTTCTCGAGGGTAAAGGGGAAAGAGACAACAGCGGACTGCTTTGAAAATCCCTCGGACAGAAAGATAGGAGTTGAATCTTTAGAAATGGCAGACTAGGTCTGTCATGCCATCATACAGAGGGCCTTTTGGCAGTTTAAAGTTGGAAGGTACCTCAGTGTCTAGAAGCTCCAGGGAGAAAGGAGTTTATTCCAGAATAGTGCTGGCGAGAGGTGCTCCATATGGTCGGGACACCATCTGCTGCATCTCCTTCCTCATTGCAGTCAGCCTCCGATCCAACTCCGGAGTTGTAACAGTCGTAGTGGCCGAACGTCCCTCGACTTCGGTCGGCTGGACGCCGGACAAAGCGTAATCAGGCTCCATCAGACGGTTGGTTTGTGGAATCGGCCTTGTGGCCCGAATGGTTCGCTGCGAGTCTAAACCCCTTCATTAGGGAACGCCCGCAAGGGTATCGGCTGTCCCTGTACAGGCTGAACAACCGGACAGTACTATGGTTGAGGCGGCGCCTCCTACATAGGCTGACTTAGTAGCCCCATGTGTTGGACGATAGCCGAAATCATGTCGCGCAGTGGCGCCAAGGAGGTAACAGTAGCCGTTAGTGTGGCTACCTGTTGCTGGAGCTCTTCCACCCAATTGTCTCCGGGAGCAATAGGCTTCGGTATTGCCGGGAGGACGGATCCTTGCGGAAGGGTAGATGGGACTCCTTCGACATGGAATAACTGCGCCGGAGTCGCCCGCGTCTCTGCTTCATCTTGGCTGGATCGCCTTGTCACCGGTCGATGAGACATGGCTGTATTGCTAAATTTCCACAGACGGCGCCAAGTGATGTAGCCGAAGCTATCATTGTTGGATTTCGGGATCATAATCCGAATGTCAGTCGGGTGACCAGTGGCCGAGATGGATCCAGACCTAGAAGTGGGTAGAGAACGTGGCCGAAACTCCTGCAGAAAGAAAGAACCAGTTAGGAAGGGTCCTGGGTTTCGGCCCAGGAGAACCCCCTCCAATGGTAAAGTCAGTCCCAGTAGAAAGACTAGATATTTAGAAGGAAGAAGAAGAAGTTTGAGGCTTATGGGCTTTTTTGGACCTCCTTTCTTTCCATTGAATAGCCTTCCTTTTATAGAAGGAGATGAGGGTTCTTTTCTCATGGCAACTGATATAGGACTATGTGTGGCGGTTTAATAGGAAATCGCCATAGTATCTCGTTATCATGTTGATGACCAGCTGGCAGTCAACTGAAAATGGGCCGGACCCATTTCGGCTTATCAAGTGCTTGGATTGGGCCGAATACTACCGCCTGATTTTTGAGCCCATTAAGTGTGTGTCGGACCTGTGCTGATCCAGTAAGATTTATGGGCCGAATCTGTTTAATTGGCTTTGTGGGCCGAGTGTATTTCGGCTCCTTCTGTTGTTTGGCCTAATCGGATTCTTCCCCATCATAGACCATTAGAACCATAATGACTTCCTACAAGAGAATAAAAATAGAAGATACTCAAAGAAAGTTAAATCTAACATAACCTTATCGTTAACCATTCTATATCAAAATAACTCTAGTTGCCACACTTTTTGAAGAGTTAATAAGTAGCCTTCACACTATGATCCATGAAATGGCATTATGAATCTGCATACTTTCTACCTTTATGGATCCTCTAGAATACTCCAATAGAATGTGAGCATTATAACCTCGACATAAACTAGACCATGGATGAAGTAGGAAGTTGCAAGTTGCATAAAGCTTCCTAAAAGTCATAATATGTGTGACATCCTTCAAAACAAAGTAAGTGCAAAGACATGAAAGATGCTTTCTACTAAATAGTCCAGTAGTGACCAACTAGTACAAGTGCAAACAGTAATCCAATTGCTAATTCCTGACCCAATTCTGATTCACTTGGAATGTGATTCACTAACACGTTAATTTCATATGATTTCTTATATATATCAATTGGAAATAGAAACTTTCAATAAAAGATCAGAATAAATAGGCAGTAACCTTTTTTGCGTACATTACTTTTGACAACATTTAAAATTATCAGAATGTATATAATCATACTTCTAATATTTAATTCTCAGAGTAGGGAGAAAGTCATTCCTGTATTGGGCCTGCATAAAAATGGCGGACATCTGCTAGGAAGGGAGATTCCCCCGCCTCATTGCTAGGCAATGCAGAACTGAAGTCCCTGAAGGAGAAAATATAGAAGGATGGGGGGGAGCTCCGATGGCTAACCAAAGAGATCTTCATGGGTAATCTCTCTGTTTCTCACACTTGTTGCTTGTGTACTTGAAGGGCAGGGAACCCTCCTATTAATAGAGGCATCATCCTCCGTTAGCCATCTCCCACTTGACCATCAAGACCAAATAATTCTTAATATACTCCCACTATCCGTGAGATGTATTAATGTTCTATTCTTTCCGACACATTTCCACTATCCGTGAAAAGTATCATTATTTTCATTATTCATGAAAATATTTTTTTACTTATATATTCCCCAGTCCCATCAAATTTACATGTTTGACAAAACTTTCTACCGGTATACTTTTTGTCAATGGATCTGCAATCATATCACTGGTGGGAATATAAGTCACCTTTATTTCTCCTTTTTGAACAATATCACGTATATAATGATATTGAATTTCTATATGTTTTCCTCTTGAGCTATTCGCTCCACTGTTAATCAAGCTAATTGCCACCTGATTATCATAGTAAATCTCAATTAGTTTTTCTACCAAGTTGAGATTTAAATCTTTCAAAAATCATCTTATCCAAACTGCATGAGTAGTAGCCATGCTATATGCAACATACTCAGCTTCCTATGTGTATCTTGCAACACACCCTTGTTTCTTACTACTCCAAGAAACAGCAGCACCAGCAAAGATGAACAAGTGTCCCGAAGTGGACATTCCGTCATCTTTATCTCCTCCGAAATCTGCATCGGAATAACCAAGCACCTCTAGTGTATCTGTTTGATATATTAATTTGTGGTGCAAAATACCTTTCAAGCACTTCATAACCCTTTTAACAGCTTCCCAGTGTGCTGGACCATGATTACTTTGATATCTGCTTACTAAGCTTACTGCGTAGGCTATGCCAAGCCAAGTACATAGCATAGCATGCATTAAGCTTCCGATTGCTTGTGCATACGGCACTTGCAGTGTATCATGTCCTTCTCCAGGACATTGGTCTTTACTTAATCGTTTTCCATGAACCAACAGTGTTGGTGTTGGATTGCAGTTTTGCATTCCAAACTTTTAAGTACTGAATGTAAATACTTATCCTGGTTTATACTCAACATTCTAGACTTTCTATCCCTCAAGATTTGGATTCCGAGAACATAGGATGCCTCACCTATGTCCTTCATCTTAAATTTCTCACTGAGCTTAGACTTAACTTAATTCTACATTCCTATGTCATTTCCGACGAACAAAATATCATCTACATATAAAGATAGTACAATAAACATGCTCCCATTCTTCAGGACATATACACAATAGTCCAATTGATTTGGAACAAATCCAAGTTGAATAACAACATTATGAAATTTAAGATACCATTGTCTAGAAGATTGTTTCAAGCCGTACAAAGTTTACTTAAGTTTACATACTTTATTCTCCTAACTTTCTACCTAAAAACCTTCAGGTTATTTCATATATATATCTTTCTCTAACTCTCCGTTAAAGAATGCAGTCTTGACATCTATTTGAAAAAGTTCTAAGTCAAGATGCGCAACAATTGCTAAGATCATCCTTATAGATGCAAATTTAGCCACAGGATAATAAGTCTCTTGAAAATCTATACCTGACATTTAAGTAAATCATTTGGCAACTAATCGGGCTTTATACTTATCAATAGATCCATCTACACGGATCTTTTTCTTAAGTACCCACTTGCAACCTATAGCCTTCCTATTCTTGGGTAATTCACATAGTTCCCATACATTGTTCCTTTTTATGGAATCAATTTCTTCTTCCATGGCTTTTCGCCATAAATCAGAGTCTTGAGATTTCAATACATCATTCAGATTTATGGGATCTATATTATTATCCTCATTTATGTCTACTGTTAGACATGAAGGCTCACATAAGTACAAGTGATAATCATCCATCCATGCTGGTGGAGTTCTAAGTCTTTTATTGCCAATTGTAGGTTGATTTTCTTGCATTTCATTGAAAGATATTTGTTCATCTTCCACATTTGGTGGAAGTTCTTCTTCGATTTCTAGATCATTTATAGGGATATCATTGTAATAGTCATCATATATTACAATTAGCGGTTCCTTCTCATTATGAGATTCATCTTCCTCTAGATTTTCTAGAAATGTAGCATCTTTATATTCAATGATTCCTTTTTCCTTATCAAAGAATCTATATCCCGATGATTTGTCACAATAGCCTATGAATCGACACTTCAATGTTCTGAAGTCTAACTTGTCTCTCAGTTGATTTGGAATGAGAACATGGGCTACTGACCCCCATTTCTTAAGATGACTTAATTCTGCTTTCCTCTCATTCCATAATTTATAAGGTGTACTTTCGATAGATTTTGTGAGAGTTCTATTCAATATATAATTTTCCGTGAGCAATGCCTCTCCCCAAAAATTCTTAGAGAGTCCTGAATGCGATAGCTTGCATCTAACAACATTCATAAGTGTTTTATTCTTTCTTTCTGCCACACCATTCTGTTGTGGCATATAAGGCATACTTAAATGCCTCTTTATTCCGTGCTCTTGGTAATATGACTCAAATTCCGTTGAGTTGTATTCCTCACCTCTATGCGTTCTTAGCACCTTAATGTTTTTACCCAGTTGCCTTTCTACTTCTGCACTATATCTCTTAAAACAATTAAGAGCTTCTGATTTAGCAGAAATAAGATATACATAGGCATATCTAGAATAGTCATCTATGAACGTTATGAAATATTCCTTTCTATCATTTGTTTTTACACTTAATGGTCCACATATATCTGAGTGGATCAACTCTAGTAATCCTTGTGATCTATGTCTTACTGCGAAAGGTTTCTTAGTCATTTTACCGACTAAACAATATTCACACGGTGACAATTCTATCATAGTTAATGGTAGTAGGTTCAATCTTATCATTTGTTCCATTTTAGATTTTCCAGGATGTCCTAGTCTAAAATGCCATAGATCACATTCCGACAGATGACATACGGAATAATTCATAACAGCATCATTAATATTATTTACTTCTGTGTCCACAACAAGAATACAAAATAAACCATGTTCGAGAACTAGTTTTTATTAGTTTTAGGTGGCCTACAAGCCAATCTGACTATGTAAATCTCATTCATTTATTAATAAAATGGCATAATATTCATTATGTGTAAATCGCATTAATTTTCGTTTCAAAATGAAGTCCGTGAATATGTGCTATAGTAATCAGATTATGATGAGATCATACTGATGAGACTGATCACTTAAACACACATATTCTTAATCGTTCCTAGTCAGAGGATATCCGAGAAGGATATCGGATATCTGGTTAGACTAGTACAAATTACTCCTGCTCATATGATGAGGGTGACTAATCTCATAAGTCACTTGTGTGGAGACACTAAGGCGAATCTGTAGGTGCTCATTGGAGAATGAGTTCACTGAACTGGTCCGACTGAATCGCTGGATGGTAGTGTACCTCACCGTCAACCAGCTTGATTCTATTGTCGCAGTTGCGTGGATGGTCCTCGGACCTGAGACACCAAGGACACCTTGTCGATGGACTTCTGTGCTTTGACCTTGGTATACGAATCTCTAGCCACGGGATTCTAATACGCTAAGGATTGGGTACAGCGGAATACCGTCGAAGGGAATTGTGTGTCAATAAGGAATCATTCGCTCTCGGTACTTAGAGAGAGAATGCTCTAGGAAGGATGCGCGAAAGTCCCTGGCTAGGGTGGACGATAATATCGGGAAAGAAGTTTTTCGATATTCATCAGTGGCATCCAATCAAAGTGAGTCGACCGGTTAGGGTTTGACAGCTTGCCATGCCCTGAGTTGACTCGAGAGCATTGTACGAATGGATGATTATATCCACGCGGTAACTGTCGGCGGAAAGGTTCCAAGAGTGGGTTACTTAACCCCAATACCTTTCGGGTTCACGCGATGTTGCTTGGCACCCAAAGTGATCGGAGGCCCGGTCGAATTCGATGTGCGACATCAATTCGATTGATTAATTAATTAATAAGGGGTTATTAATTGATTAATAAAGCCAGTGAGGAGTCACTGGGCTTATTGGGCCATTAACTGGACTGGTACTTGGGCCTAGAGGGTCATACGCACATGATTCTCAAGGCGATGGATAAATAAGTGGGTTTTATATAAACCGGGGGTTTTTATGAAAAACTTCGCGGTTAGTATAAAACATAGCGAACGGGCTGAGCAGGCCAAGCTGCTGCTAACCCTAGCCGCCCCTCCTCAGTTTCTCTCTCTCTCTGGCGTCCAGACAGATCCAGATCTGCTCCGCCGCTTCTCCGAATCCCGTTCGACGGCAAATTGTCCGCGCGTTGCGGCGATCGTTGCGGCGACAGGCAGAGGTTTCGTGGGCTGCGAAGAACGAGGAACGCGAGGATATCCGTCGCGGGGAGGATCGCGTGGACTTCGCTAGAGGCCGGGCACTTGCGCGGCTTGCGGTGTCGCACCGACGGAACCGAACGGTTGCGGATTCGAATCCGCACACGGTGATAATCGATTATCCGATAATCGTAGTTTTTAGTTTTTCGAAACGGGAAAACGGATCGCTGTTTAATATTTTATTTTCCACTGCGTGAGCGATCCGGAGAAATCCAAGAAAACCCAACAATTTTCCCATGGTAAAGACCTTTTTGTTCTTTCCTATGGACACCCTTTTATTGTAGAATCGGACTTCTAGGCCATTTTTCATAAGAGCAGTTACAGACAATAGATTGCGCGTAATACTCGACGCATAACAGACATCTTTGAGGACCATGATTGTGTCCCCAAGATCTAAACGATATGATCCAACAGCTTCTACGTTCAGGTAGGTGTTGTTTCCCATGTACATTCTTTGCTCTCCAGGTTGCAGCTGCTTGAATTCCACCAGCCCTTTCTTCGTCTTTGCCACGTGACAAGTTGCATAAAAATCCACCCACCAGTCGTTGGTGTCGATAATCACAGCATTCCATTTTGTCAAACTAACGAATTCTCTTTTGTTGGTTCCCTCTTTTTCCGGGTGTTTACCTTTATTTTCGTACTTTTCAGGACAGTTGATCTTATAATGACCAAATTTGCCACATGTATAGCAAGCACCACGGGGAATCTTTTTACCTTTATAGTGTGATTTTCCTAAGAACTGTGGCCTATTCGGTCCAATAGAGTGATCCTGACTTTTGTGATATCCTGATAAGGGCTTTTGGTGAATTGCATTCACTTCCTGCAAATTCAGCTCTTGACCTTTCCTACTGGCCATGATATCCTGCTCAACTTCTAACATAGCTGACAAATCAGTGACACGAAGAACAGTACCACTCATCCTTAGGGTTGTGGCAACCATATCTAATGAAGATGGCAGATTATTCAAAATAGTTGTCACCTGCATTCTTTCTGGAACCTCTGTTCCAGCAGTAGAAAGATCTTTACCCATAACAATCATTTTATTTACATGTTCTATGACACTATCACCCTCTTGCATACGGCAAGTATTATACCGATGTAATAGGAGCTGAATATTCACCTCAGAAGTGATGTCATACTTCTCCTTGATAGCGTCCCATAATTTTCGGGCAGTCTCATAAGTTTCAAAGAATTTTATGACATTGTCCTCCATGAACATGAGCATTAGGCTTCTAGCCTTGTTGTCCTCTGACAACCACTACTCTCTTTTCTTGATATCTCACTCTCCGGGGTTATCAGTTAATTCTGGAACAGTACTATTAAGTACATGTTCAATATTGTCATGAATAAGACCATATCTAATTTTTCTATGCCACATGTCATAATTCAACTTGTCTAATTTAGCCAGTTCGGAAGCAATGAGTTTACTAGCCATTTTAAGTAGGATAAGGCTAAAGCTCAATATACATAATTTTACAATTATGATTTGTAACATAAATAACACTAAAGAGTCCATCATTTTGTATGATTTGATAAAAACAACTTAACAAGATAATTTTCCAAGTAATTATATTATACAAATAATATTCAATCAATAATTACTTAATGTGAAATTTATTTAACAATAATCAAAATATGATTTAAATTTCCTAAACATGAATGATATTTAAAATTATTTGACAAATATGATATAATAAGAAATTTTAAAGGAATGTGTCTAATGATTAAACAATGGTATAAACATAAATGCCTTTTTAAATTTGATGACAGATTATTTATGAAAATACAAATAAATTGTAAAACATGTAAACTTATGCTATGAATTTGTTAAACAAACTTGAATAAATGCAAGTCACAATATTGCAAGGAAATATTCAAGAGGCTACACACAATATTATAACAAAAAAAATAACAAGAGCATACGTATGAACTATTAAATGTGGCTTAGTATTATATGGATTACAGGGACTAAAACGTAATTAAATTTTATGAGAAATTGTAAAGACAATAAAACAAAAAGCTTCACCACAAGGGGACAGGTGATCTGTCAAAACTTTCACAGATGAACTAGCCTTTTAAACATTGATATGATATGTTAACTCTACAAACTGAAAGACCAACAGGTGTGACTGGACGTGAATAAAGGTATTATGCATTAATAAAAAAGGTGCACATGGTGATGACAGGTTATGCTGCTGGGAAACGTGTTAACATATGTAAAAGTATGCATAAGGCATTAAATAAGGTACACTCGGTCTATGATCTGCACAACTAAACAATAGCATGCGCGTTGGGTGCTGTGTATTGACAACAAACAGAGGATTTAAATAATGTAGGTGCAGAGATATGATTTCAATATATCATGTTAACAGGTTTGTTTTAAATGCGAACTATAAGGTGTCAAGCAGTCAACTATTTCAGTGGCTCGTACATAGAATATTATTATATTAAACCTTGGGTAGCACTCCCCAAACAAATGCAAGTTACGTAAAGTATAGAAACTATAAAGAAGTTGTCTTATGCAATCTTTTGAAAAGAGGAAAATTCAGTAAAGTGGATCTGTCAAAAGCAGGTGCAACACATATTATATACTAACTTTAAATGTTATTGTACTAGTTATTGTACTTTAATAATGACGATGGTTGTACTCCAATTAAATAATGCCCAACAGCTTTTACTTTTCAAACAGAAGGTATGAACCAACCTGAGAACGAGATCTGTGTTCGGCGGAAAAAGGCCGACGAACCCTTAGTGCAGTGGTGGCTATGCAACACGGCGCAACGGAGCTGCAAGATCACAACGGCAGCATAGGGGAGGTCCTTGTGGTGCGGTGCGATGTCGCGGCTGCGGCGAGCAGCGGAGGGTAGCCGCGGTGCGCGGCAGCATCGGGCGGCCGCGGTGCGTGGCAACGGCCGGCAGCAGCGGGCTACGGCTATGTGCGGTAGCGCCGGGGCAGCGGCAGCGGCACGAGCAGCAGCGGCGCGGTGCGGCAGCGGCGCAAGGGGAGGGTAGCCGCGGGAAGGGTGGCCGCGGTGTGCGGGGAGGACGGCGGGCAGCGGCGAGCAACGGTGCGCGGGGAGGACAGCCGTGGAAGGCGTCGGTTCGCTGCAGCGGCAGGCAGCAGTTGCGACAGGGTGCGGCTGTGTGCTGCAGCGGCGGGTGCGGCGGCGAGGTGCAGTGCGTAGCGGCGAGCCGGGGTGTGGTAGCGGGCGTGCAGCGGAGGGTGAACCCGCTCTGATACCAATGAAGGAGAGAACAGAGAAGGATTGGGGGGGAGCTCTGATGGCTAACCAAAGAGATCTGCAAGGGTAATCTCTTTGTTTCTCACACTTGTTGCATGTGTACTTGAAGGGCAGGGAACCCTCCTATTAATAGAGGCATCATCCTCCGTTAACCATCTCTGCTCCCATATTAACCGCCTGCTAGTTTTATGGAACGTGGGAGACTAAGTCTCCTGTAGTTATCTCTTTGCAATAAAGATAAGGATAGACTCCTATCCTTGTGGAGTTGATGGTCATCTCGATCTAACATCTCTCACTTGACCATCAAGACCAAATAATTCTTAATACACTCCCACTCTCTGTGAGATGTATTAATATTCTATTCTTTCCGACACATTTCCACTATCCGTAAAAAGTATCATTATTTTCATTGTTCATGAAAATATTTCTTTACTTATATATTCCCAAGTCCCATCAAACTTACGTGTTTGACAAAACTTTCTACCGGTATACTTTTTGTCAACAGAACTGCAATCATACCACTGGTGGGAATATAAGTCACCTTTATTTCTCCTTTTTGAACAATATCATATATATAATGATATTGAATTTCTATATGTTTTCCACTTGAGCTATTCGCTCCACTGTTAATCAAGCTAATTGCCACCTGATTATCACAGTAAATCTCAATTGGTTCTTCTACCAAGCTGAGATTTAAATATGTCAAAAATCATCTTATCCATACTGCATGAGTAGTAGCCATGCTACATGCAACATACTCAGCTGTCTGTGTGTATCTTGCAACACACCCTTGTTTCTTACTACTCCAAGAAACAGCAGCAGCACCAAAGATGAACAAGTGTTCCGAAGTGGACATTCCGTCATCATTATTTCCTCCGAAATCTGCATCGGAATAACCAATCACCTCTAGTGTATCTGCTTGATATATTAATTTGTGGTGCAAAATACATTTCAAGTACTTCATAATCCTTTTAACAGCTTGCTAATGTGCTGGACCAGGATTACTTTGATATATGCTTACTAAGCTTACTGCGTATGCTATGTCAGGCCTAGTACATAGCATAGCGTACATTAAGCTTCCGACTGCTTGTGCATACGGCACTTGCAGTGCATCATGTCTTTCTCCAGCACATTGCTCTTTACTTAATCATTTTCCATGAACCAACGACGTTGGTGCTAGATTGCAGTTTTGCATTCCAAACCTTCTAAGTACTGAATGTAAATACTTATCTTGGTTTATACTCAACATTTTAGACTTTCTATCCCTCAGGATTTGGATTCCGAGAACATAAGATGCCTCACCCATGTCCTTCATCTCAAATTTCTCACTGAGCTCAGACTTAACTTTATTCAACATTCTTATGTCATTTTCGGTGAGCAAAATTTCATCTACATATAAAGATAATATAATAAACATGCTCCCACTCTTCACGACATATATATAATTGTCCAATTGATTTGGAACAAATCCAAGTTGAATAACAACATTATGAAATTTAAGATACCATTGTCTAGAAGATTGTTTCAAGCCGTACAAAGTTTTCTTAAGTTTACATACTTTATTCTCCTAACTTTCTACCTGAAAACCTTCAGGTTATTTCATATATATATCTTTCTCTAACTCTCCGTTAAAGAATGCAGTCTTGACATCTATTTGAAAAAGTTCTAAGTCAAGATGCGCAACAATTGCTAAGATCATCCTTATAGATGTAAATTTAGCCACAGGAGAATAAGTCTCTTGAAAATCTATACCTGACATTTAAGTAAATCATTTGGCAACTAATCGGGCTTTATACTTATCAATAAATCCATCTACACGGATCTTTTTCTTAAATACCCACTTGCAACCTATAGCCTTCCTATTCTTGGGTAATTTACATAGTTCCCATACATTGTTCCTTTTTATGGAATCAATTTCTTCTTCCATGGTTTTTCGCCATAGATCAGAGTCTTGAGATTTCAATACATCATTCATATTCATGGGATCCATATTATTATCCTCATTTATATCTACTGTTAGACATGAAGGCTCACATAAGTACAAGTGATAATCATCCATCTATACTAGTGGAGTTCTAAGTCTTTTATTGCCAATTGTAGGTTGATTTTCTTGTATTTCATTCAAAGGCATTTGTTCATCTTCCACATTTGGTGGAAATTCTTCTTCGATTTCTGGATCATTTATAGGGAAATCATAGTAATAGTCATCATCTATTACAGTTAGAGGTTCCTTCTCATTGTGAGATTCATTTTCCTCTAGATTTTCTAGAAATGTAGCATCCCTTTATTCAATGATTCCATTTTCCTTATCGAAGAATCTATATCCCGATGATTTGTCACAATAGTCTATGAATCGACACTTCAATATTCTGAAGTCTAACTTGTCTCTCAGTTGATTTGGAATGAGGACATGGGCTACTGACCCTCATTTCTTAAGATGACTTAATTCTGGTTTCCTCCCATTCCATAGTTCATAAGGTGTACTTTCGATAGATTTTGTGGGAGTTATATTCAATATATAATTTTCCGTGAGCAATGCCTCTCCCCAAAAATTCTTAGGAAGTCCTGAATGCGATAGCATGCATCTAACAATATTCATAAGTGTTCTATTCTTTCTTTCTGCCACACCATTTTGTTGTGGCATATAAGGCATAGTTATATGCCTCTTTATTCCATACTTTTGGCAATATGACTCAAATTCCTTTGAGTTGTATTCCCCACCTCTATCTGTTCTTAACACCTTAATATTTTTACCCAGTTGCCTTTCTACTTCTGCTCTATATCTCTTAAAACAATTAAGAGCTTCTGATTTAGCATAAATAAGATATACATAGGCATATATGGAATAGTCATCTATGAACGTTATGAAATATTCCTTTCTATCATTTGTTTTTATACTTAATGGTCCACATATATATGAGTGGATCAACTCTAGTAATCCTTGTGATCTATGTCCTACTACGAAAGGTTTCTTAGTCATTTTATCGACTAAACAATGTTCACATGGTGACAATTCTATCTTAGTTAATGGCAGTAGGTTCAATCTTATCATTTGTTCCATTTTAGATTTTCCACGATGTCCTAATTTAAAACGCCATAGATCACATTCAGACAGATGACATAAGGAATAATTCATAACAACATCATTAATATTATTCACTTCTATGTCCACAACAGGAATATAAAATAAACCATGTTCGGGAACAAGTTTCCCATGGTAAAGACCTTTTTGTTCTTTCCTATGGACACCCTTTTATTATAGAATTGAACTTCCAGGCCATTTTTCATAAGAGCAGTTACAAACAATAGATTGCACGTAATACTCGATACATAACAGACATCTTTGAGGACCATGATTGTGTCCCCAAGATCTAAACGACATGATCCAACAGCTTCTACGTTCAGGTAGGTGTTGTTTCCCATGTACATTCTTTGCTCTCCAGGTTGCAGCTGCTTGAATTCCACCAGCCCTTTCTTCGTCTTTGCCACATGACAAGTTACATAAAAATCCACCCACCAGTCGTTGGTGTCGATAATCACAGCATTGCATTTTGTCAAACTAACGAATTCTCTTTTGTTGGTTCCCCCTTTTTCCGGGTGTTTACCCTTGTTTTCGTACTTTTCAGAACAGTTGATCTTATAATGACCAATTTGCCACATGTATAGCAAGCACCACGGAGAATCTTTTTACCTTTATAGTGTGATTTTCCTTTGAACTGTGACATATTCGGTCCAACAGAGTGATTCTGACTTTTGTGATATCCTGATAAGGGCTTTTGGTGAATAGCATTCACTTCCTGCAAATTCAGCTCTTGACCTTTCCCACTGGCCATGATATCATGTTCAACTACTAGCCTAGCTGGTAAATCAGTGACACGAAGAACGGTACCACTCATCCTTAGGGTTGTGGCAGCCATATCTAATGAAGATGGCAGACTATTCAAAATAGTTGCCACCTGCATTCTTTCTGGAACCTCTGTTCCAGCAATAGAAAGATCTTTAACCATAACAATCATTTTATTTACATGTTCTATAACACTATCACCCTCTTGCATACGGCAAGTATTATACCGATATAATAGGAGCTAAGTATTCACCTCAGAAGTGGTGTCATACTTCTCCTTGATAGCGTCCCATAATTTCTGGACAGTCTCATAAGTTTCAAAGAATTTTATAAGATTGTCCTCCATAAACATGAGCATTAAGCTTCTAGCCTTGTTATCCTCTGACAACCACTGCTCTCTTTTCCTGATATCTCCCTCTCCAGAGTTATCAGTTAATTTTAAAACAGTACTATTAAGTACATGTTTAATATTGTCATGAATAAGACAATATCTAATTTTCCTATGCCACATGTCATAATTCAACTTGTCTAATTTAGCCAGTTCAGAAGCAATGAGTTTACTAGCCATTTTAAGTAGGGTAAGGCTAAAGCTCAATATACATAATTTTACAATTATGATTTGTAACATGAATAACACTAAAAAATGCATCATTTTGTATGATTTGATAAAACAACTTAACAAGATAAATTTTCAAATTACTATTTTATACAAATAATATTTAATCAATAATTACTTAATTTGAAAATTTATTTTAACAATAATCAAAATATTATTTAAATTTCCTAAACATAAATGATATTTAAAACGACAATAAAAAAAATGTCAATTAAATAATAATTAATTATCCAGTGAATAAATTTATGTTTAGAATCTTATGGATTTACCAGGCAATAAATTAGTAACAACTTAATGCGAAAAGATTAGTTATAACAATAATGCAAGTAATGACAAACACTGATATTTAAAAAGGTTGTACTTATGCAATGGTCACATATTTGAATTATATCAATTAAACATTAGCATATGTAAGAATTAAAAAAAAACGAGTCTGATCTACACAGCTATATTAGCATGCAAGAGGCATTAAATTAAAGTGCACATGGGTCTATGATCTGTACAGCTACGACAGAGAAGGACAAAATGACTTTTTGAAAGAAAATAATATATGCTAGCTATGCAAACCAAGAACCCAACATACGTTGTGTTTGTGAGATTTGATATTAATAAAAGAAGATGCACTTGTGATGACAGGGTCAAGCATGCGTGAGGCAAAAGCTAGCAAACATATAAATATATTGATTAAAATGATGGCAGAAATATAAGAATGCAAGTCTTAGGATGTGGTTTTCTTTACAAGCTGCTGTAAACGTGTTAACAGATGCAAAAGAATGCAAGATGTGAAAAATTACAATATTAAAAAGTATTGCAGATCTGGTAAGTGCATTAACTACTTCTCTCCTATTCTTTTAAAGATTTTGACATGGCAGATCGAATCAGACGTTTTGCTGGTGAAAAAGGTTGAATGCTATGTTTTCAATACTATTTAATACTCAATTAAATAAGTCCTTGTTCTCTCAACGTAAAGAGAAAGAATATGCCAGAACCTGGACCGTGAGGTGGCTTAGGGAGGTCTCCTTGGTGCTCGGCGATGTGCAGCAGCTACGGGCAGTAGAGGGTGGTGAGCAGCGGCAGCGGCGGGGAGGCCGGCCGCGGATGGCGGCGGCGGGCAATGGCGAGCAACGGTGCATGGGGAGGACGGCCGCTGATGGCGGCGGTTCGTGGTAGCAATAGGCAGCAGCTGCGGCGGGGTGCGGCAGCGCCAAGGTGCTAAGCGGCGTGGTGAGCAGCGGCAGGTGCGGGAGCAGCGAGCCGGGGTGCGGCAGCGGCGAGTGTGGCAGCGGCGGGTGCGGCGGCATGGTGCGGTGCACAGCGACACGATGCGCAGCGGAGAGCCGGGGTGCTGCAATGGCGAGCCGGGGTGCGGCAGTGGCGATGAGGGAGGCTGCGGCGCGAGGGGAGGGCGGCCACGGTGCATGGAAGGCAGCCGCGATGCACGGGGAGGGCAGCCGCAGTGCACGGGGAGGGCGGCTGGGCAGCGGCGAGGTGCGTCCGGTTCGCGGCCGCAGCGGGCAGCAGTAGCGGCAAGTATTGGCAGGGGTGCGGCAGCCGGCGTGCAGCGGAAGGTGAACCCGCTTTGATACCAATGAAGGAGAAAATAGAGAAGGATGGGAGGGAGCTCCGATGGCTAACCAAATAGATCTTCAAGGGTAATCTCTCTGTTTCTCACACTTGTTGCATGTGTACTTGAAGGGCAGGGAACCCTCCTATTAATAGAGGCATCATCCTCTGTTAGCCATCTCTGCTCCCATGTTAACCTCCTCCTAGTTTTATGGAATGTGGGAGACTAAGTCTCCTGTAGTTATCTCTCTGCAACAAAGATAAGAATCGACTCCTATCCTTGTGGAGTTGATGGTCATCTCGGTTTAACAGTCCCCACCTAGTACAAGACAATGACTGAATAACATTGATCATGTCCCTTCCCTTGTACCGGTCAGGGACTTCAGTCCCAGCACCTTACAATTATATTGGACAGAAACATGTAAGCCACAATTTGTAGCAAATCTGACCAAAGGAAACTAAACTCCAAATGAAGCTAAGGCAGGCTCTATTTGGCAACGCAGGGAGGGTATAGCTTTTAGGTGTGAATGGGAGACAAGGGGGAGACAAGAGGAATTAAATGGGGGACAAGGGCATTAAATGCCCACCTTTTTAAATTGAACATGAGTCTTTTAGCTTTCAAAGTAGAGAGAGATATGAAGAAAGATGGAGAGAGGATAGAGAGAGAAAAAGGTCACAAATGATAGCTTTCGGAGCTTTTAGAAAATGGCATGGGTCCCACTAACTCTCCAAAAACCAACATGAAAATTTTCACTTTCCACCCTTGTTATCAAACACGAGAGATGAATGACTTTAAACCATCTAAAGTGAAAATTCAACCAACACACAAAACCAAGCGTACCTACAAAATTGATGTGCATGTTTAAAATTTCAACTACCATGCATTTATAGATAGACTACTAATCTGAAGAATTTACTATCTAACAAATAGATGAATGAGGCACAATATATGCAAATGCATGTCTCAGCTTATACCATATTAAATGATTACTGCGATAAAACATATGCAGAAGCACTTGATGCTTGTACGCATCAAAAGTACCCTGCAAAAACTGTATTTGAAATGAAATCTATTTAGGTTCTATGGACAAACAAGCATAGACATATTCAAGTAATTGAATACAACATAAAGTGAACTCAAGCAGAAATAAAGACCCAGGCAGCATCATGGAATTGGCTAAGGAAACCTGATCAACAAGGATCATCATAAGGGACTTCTGCCTTATAAATGATTCAAATGCTCCATTCTCCCTTCGTATACTTGCCTCAAAAAAATTTCCCTCTGTTGAATTCTTATGGAACAAAAAGTAGATTTTCTACTCCTTTGAAGCATTCCCAGACTAATGACATTTAGCTTCCCTCAAGAACCTCAAGTCTCATTGGTACACAATAATGATAGGTGGTTTTAAGGATATCAAGTATATTCTGGTCACTTTCTAGTGCATAAAATCACACTGCTAGTAGTGGCGTAGGGCATGCAAACACTATACCATCAGCAGGTGTGTATGCTTCTGGAGAACACTTTTCGATACAAAACCACCAACTAGCATATTTTCCAGGAAGTCACCAGTATCCTCTACATTGGGTTTCCCATGTGCGGCATTCGCTTCTTTCTTCTATTTATTCTATTTATTATGCCTTGATAAGTAAGAACTTTTTCCCCATGTTTCCTTCCCTTCCTTTTTCCTTTCCCATGCCCTGTCATCCCTGTCTGTACTTCATAAATCAACCTACAAATAGCTTCCACTTCTGCTAGATCTCTGATGTTGCTGCCAACAGGGCATCATTCTCCAGCTAGTTTATGCTGCTAGAACATGTGTTTTCTGTTGAGCAATTTGTGTCTTTATTTTATTTATACATTTTGGTGATAACAAACAATGTAAATGTTAGCAATAAAGCATGATTTACATTTACCATAATAGCTTAATTGAATGTGTTTTTATGTTGACAGTTTCACTATTACATGTTTAGTTCTAGACTTGATCGATTTCATGAGTTTTATTATCTTTCGATTATAGACTTAACTGAAAATAACGTTTTGTTTACAAGTTTGTTTAAGTTAATTGATCCTATTTTTAATTTGATTACATGTCTTTAATCAATTATTGTTGAAACTTTAATCATTTATCGGCTTCGATTATACTTCAATTGATTAAGTGTTTAATCGCAACTCCGATTAACTGGTTTACTTTGATTATCGATATGGTTCTAATCGATTAAGTGATTGAGTTTCGATTTCAATTAATGTTAGAACTCTAATTGATTACTGAGTTCTCACTTTGATTATTGATATCTATCTAATCAATTAGTTCTAGCAGTTGCACAATCGATTATTGTGTTTATACTTCGATTATCATTATCGTTCAATTGATTAGCCTTATCAAGCGATACTGTAATTACTGTTTTAAGCTCAAATCGATTACTGTTTAACTTTGTTATTTTGATTACTATTATATGATTAATCGATTACTCTCAAGCATTCAAAATTATAATTACCGTCTTATGATTAATTGATTACTGTGTTCGGTTTAATCGATTCTGTGACTCGAACTGAACTTTGATTATCTTTATAGTCTCAAACGATTAACCTTTATAATTAGTTTTGATTAATGAGTTTTTTAGAAAGCGCCTTTGACTTGGATTAACCATACTACTAATTGATTAATGCCATATCTCTTAATTGATTATTGTTTTATTTCTTAAACTATTACTATTCAAATCTAAGGACTATCATATGTACTTTTACTTTAACGAATCTCATGATCTGTCTGACCAGATCTGTAACATAACCTTTGTTGGCTATTGTGTTTACTTTCTTTCAATTATGTATTATTAACATGAGAGGATGTTTATATCTCTATTTGACATTTTTTCTGGAATGTTAAGCTTTCTAGAATATTTTACCATTACATATTAGATTTTATGCTACACTGACAGACTAGGAAAATAAAAGTCTAGTTACCTTTTTGTTGTAACTTTTCATTTTCGGGTCTTGAGAGAAAGTTTACCAACTAGTTTAAAGTTGTACCTAAGTGCTCTAGAGTACAGGGACCTGGTTAATGTGAAGTTTCTATACAGTATAAAAACTCTTGTTTATATGAAGAAATTTAAACATTAGACTCAGTGGGAAACCCTTGATGATTGGATCCTGTTGTGCTATCTAACGAGCAAATCTTGAAGACATTTTATATTACTTGAAACTTGAGCTTGAAAAGTAAGAAATATAGATATTAAGATAGATAGAGGCACAAGAGACAGTGAAGTGTAGATAGGCAAGCAAGAAAAAAGAGAGAGCACTACTGAAAAAAGAAGAAGCCTTCGATTGCTACATAAAAAAGAAGGGCCCTCTTCACATTCAAGAAATAGCTTGAGAGAGAGAACTTCAAGTTCACTACGCACCACTAGCTCTCGGACCTTCAGCAAGATCAAGCACTAGACTTTTATTACAACAATTCTTAGCCTTGACCTGTGCTTTTGATTTATATTGTATATTAGTCTATCAAGAGGCATTTATGTACACTTTATATATTGTACCTGCTATGTTCCTCTTCCTGATTTTGGATGAGAAGACCTACCCAACGTGTAGAGTGATTTGTTACCTTTTGGTTGAAACTGAAGACCTACCTAGCGTGCAGGGTGGTTTGTTATCCTTTGGTTGAAAGGGAAGACCTGCTAGAGTGCAGGGTATTGTTGATAAACTGACAAGGGGTTTGTACCTTGTGTAGTGGAAATCCTAAGAGATTGCTTGAGGACTGGATGTAGGTCTGGATAGACCAAATTAATATAAATCTTTGTGTTTATTGTGTGCTTGCTCTTTGTCTCTCCCTTCTTCTGTCTAATTACTTTTTAATTCTACATTTTATTCTAGCTCATTTTGATTTCTTTTAGAAACCCATTCACCCCCCCCCCTCTGGGTTATACATAGCTGAGTAACAAATGGTATCATAGTAGGTTTCACTCGTTGTATAGATCTAACGATCTAAGAGATGGCTATGTCTAACGGTTATGAAAAAGGTCAGTCTATCAAGCGCCCTCCATTATTCGATGGTGAAGATTATTATTACTGGAAGTGTAGAATGGAATACTTCTTTAAGAGTCTTGACCTAGATCTATTGAGTGTGTTTGAGGATGGTGTCTATATCATTACTATTCGCAAAGAAAAATGGACAGATAATAACAAGCGTTTAATTTCTTTGAATAACATGGCTAAAAGTGTACTATGTGCAGTTTTAAGAAGGAGTTCAACCGGATCTCTACCTACATATTAGCTCAAGATATGTGGAAGAAGTTGGAGTTAACCTTTGAAGGAACTGATAAAGTGAAGGAAATTAGGATAAACATCCTAGTAACTCAATATGAGAAGTTCAAGATAGAACCCTCTGAGACCATCACCCAGATATATAGTAGATTCATAGACATTATAAATGGGCTAATGGCTCTCGGAAAAGAGTAAACCAATGGAGACTTAGTAAAGAAAATTCTAAGGTCTTTCCCAAGCCAATAGACTCTTAAGGTGACAGCAATTGAGGAAGCAAATAACCTCAGTTGTCTCAGCCTTAAGAAACTCATTGGTCCCTTATGGCTTATGAGATAAACATGGAAAAGCTAGGTAAGAGAACCTCCAAGAAGAAAGTCTTCATAACTCTCAAGATAAGCATTCCAAGCTCAAATGAAGTCACCTCTAGAGTAAAAAATGAAAAAAAATGATGGAGAAACTTTGTTGTCCCGAAGATTACAACAAATTCTAAGGAAGAAGAAGAAGCCTTAAAGAAGGTCTAATAACAGGCACATCAAAAAAGGATACAACAAAGACAGAAAGCAAAATGTTAGCTGCTATAAGTGCAAAAAAATCAGGACACCTGAAAACTGACTGTCCTCAACACAAGACGAAGGATCACAATAAGAAGAACCACTCCAAGAACTCCAAGAGATTTCTCAAGTGAAAAATCATGGCAGAAACTGGGGAAACAGACTCATACTCCTCGAACTCAGAAGAAGAACATAAAACTGCAAACCTGGCTCTTATTGTAACGACCCGCCATCCTATGACCGGAGACCCGATCACTAAATGGATGTCGGACCATTAACTGCGGGTTCACACCCTGATCTCACACAACGCATCTGGAGGAGTAAGCGTTAAACAAGGCTAAATATAACAATCTCACGGACCACCAGGAAATTACGAGTGCGTAGGAAGGAAATTAACAATGTCCGTATACAGTCCAACAATAATTACATGGTCCAACAATTAAATAAGTACAGGCAGAAGCAAAGTACAACAACATCGGGGCATACCCCGGAACTGAGATAGCTGTTGGTCCGTACGCCAAGGAGACACCACACGCCACCACACTCCACGAGGTCCACACCTGAAAACCACAGGGAGTGAGCCACACCAGAATTGGGCTCAGTAGGGATCATCCGATCCCCGCCTCCCACTCACACACCCACAAGTGCAATAATACAGAAATATGGCAATTAAATAAAGCAGTAAACATAGCTCCCAAAGCCTGATATGAAACGTACGCACAAGCAATGTAGCAGGAACAGTCCTAAGTAATCCGAATAACCCAACACAATGCCACGACTCATAACTGAGGTCCAACGAAGCGACCAAACCACACTGTCAACCGCAGACAACGTCGCCTCACAACACCACCAACACTCACGCCTGTCCGCCCCTACAGTGTTCCGGGGCACCGTAGGGTGAGGCAGTGAGTCAAACTAGGACTAACTGGGACCAGTGAACCACCACTGCCCAGCTACGTGTGCACACAAGCAGTCTAGACTACTGTCCTACCGATCGGACTTCCTCCATGCCAGGCCTCGGCGCTTCAGGAGGGCCCTGGGGACCGGCGAAACCCCCGTCAAGGCGAAGCTATAGGGACTACCCACAACCCTAACCTCCCGGGCTGCGTCAGGCTAAAGGGCGAAGGGTACCACTCGCAACCTTGATATCACAGGTCACATCAGGCCCAGTGGCTAAGGGGTAAAACAACTCCAACGGTACCACAACCAGCTCCACAGCAAGAAACGTGCCGGAAGCTGCCACAACAAACAAGGAAACTCCGACCCGCTGAGACCAAACAGCTACCCCTCAGATAGCGCACCAGCTACTCCGGCCCGACGGGCTCAAGGTGGTTCTGTTTCCCTCAGCCATAGGTGAAAACATAACATGTACCCCTTCTCCACCGGTACAGCAACAATGCCTCACAGACACTGATAAAGTGTTAAATTGATCATTTAAGGGCAACCATATGCATCATACTCATGTTTTTATCTGCAAAATAGCATGAAATGATAGATAATTGTGTAACAAGTCCAACGGTACCAATTTTATCAAATTCTGACTTAAAAATATCGTCATTTCATGTGATCAAAGGAGTATAGCGCATTTGCGGTTTTTCGACAAAACCGAGACGAAATGAATAAATATGATGATATTTTTATGATAATGCGCTAAACTATAATTATTTGATCTGAACAGGACATGCCGATGATGCAGTGCAGTTGGAGGAGTTTTCGGAAATTTGGGGGAGGTCTAATGTGCGGATTTCAACTAAAACAGGGGTAAAAATACAATTTGATTCCTTCCTTCGCTGGAGCTTCCTAAAACCCACTATTTCCCTCCGTCTCTCCGATTTCCTAAACACATCCCTTCCTTCATTTTAAAAAAAACCACTCTCTCTTTCTCGTTTTAGAAAAGTCGAATCCTATTTCCTTTCCAATTTCCTCTTCCTCTCCATATCCAAATCCTATCCCTTCTCCAAGTCTCCCACATATCCTCCTCCTTTTCCAACTCAAACCCGGCAGCCTCTCCTCCTTCTCCTCTCTATAAAACTCTCCCTTTCCTCTTCCCCAGAGCCCTCTCTCTTCTATTCCTCGCCCTCCACGGCTCTCTCCTCCCTCTCCGTTTTTTTTTTCCCAGCTTCCTCTTCCTTTTCCAACCTTCTCTCCCATAGCTTCTCCTCTCCTCTTTCTCTTCCTCTCCAGTTTTCCCAGCCGATTCCTCCTCCTCCGTAGCCTTTCTCTCCCCCACGCTCTCTCCGGTTTTCCCTCCTATGCTCTCTCTCTCGGTTTCCCACAGCCGCACCCTCTTATTCTCTCTTTTTTTTAGCTTCTCCCAGCACCCTTCCTCCCTCTCTGTTCTTCCTTCTCAGCAGCTCTTTCTCCCACACACCTTCTCTCTCTCTTCTATTTCCTCTCCTCTCTTTCGGTTCCTCTCCTTCTCTCAGCGGCCCTGCAAGACTCCACCCCAACAACCAGCAGCAGCTTTACGTTGCCGGCTTCCAGCATCACCAGCCCACGCAGGTCCGGTGAATCCTCCGCGCGGTAGAGGGTCCAGCAGCGGCCACCTTCAGCTCCTCCACACGGTTAAAACCTGCACCAAGCTGAATCGGCAACGCTCCAGCTGCAGCTCCATGCCGGTGAAGCCCCCATCAACAACCCCCACGCTACCACCCAACCTGCAAGCTTGTGCTCCTCCACGTTCAGCTGCTTCCTCCATGCATGCAGCCCGGTGAAGCCAACAACCAGCCAAGCAAGCACCTCCTGCGCAGCTTCTCAAGCAAGCCCCGCATCCAGCAGCTGCCAGCAACTCCAACAGCATCCCGGCCTTCAGCCAGCAGCTGCACGTGCAGCAACATCCTCCTGGCAGCCGTCCAAGTCCTTCTCCATGCAGCAGCCAGCGGCAAAACCTCCTTCCTCCACGCGCCAAGCAGCAGGTTCCTTTCACAGTAGCCACCTCCACGCGCCAAGCAGCAACCTTCCTCCAATGCAGCAGCTCCTTCCTCCAGCTGTCCAAGCGTGAAGCCAACCTCCAGCGTCCTCCTTCCACCAGCTGTGCAACCCACATATTGATATTCTCTTTACCTTTTTTCTCATTAGTTTAGAATTAGGATAATTACTAAGGGTTAGTTAGTTGATAATTAATTGATCTTTTGATTATTTAGTTTAAGTTTATTAAACAATTGAATTTTGTAATTTATAATTTTCTTGTTTTACACGTAATTAAATTTTAATATCTTTGTCGTAGAATTTAATTGTGGTTATTTTCTCTAAGTGTTTGTGTTTAATTTCTGAAAAAGAAAAGTAAAACCAAAAAGATTTGTTCAACTTGAGTAATCTTATTTTTAGGTAATATTAGTTAACTTAGTTTTAGTTTAATTAAGTAATTAGTTTATTTTAAATCTCACTTATTTTTAGATTAACTAAAGTTCAAAGTTTTCAAAATTAAAATCTTAACTCCCTGTGGATCGACTCGGACTCACCACTATTAAATTTCCAAATTTTGATTTGAGTGAGCCGGATAAATTTAGATTGAACGTTTTCATGTGTTTAACGACGCACAATTCGAAACGATCAATTTTTGGCG
The DNA here is from genome assembly GCA_030544215.1 of Zantedeschia hybrid cultivar. NCBI lineage: Eukaryota > Viridiplantae > Streptophyta > Magnoliopsida > Alismatales > Araceae > Zantedeschia > Zantedeschia hybrid cultivar. The sequence continues at coordinate 56,051,831 of JARZZO010000006.1, read as the reverse complement.
CCGTTGTCGGGGAGTTAGATTTTTAATTTTGATTATCTTGGATTTAGTGTAATTAATCTTTAGCTAATTTTATTTTTCTTATTTTTGCAGGTATATTGAAAAAAAAAAAAAAAAAAGGAAAGCGAAATCATGGTAAGTGTGTTCCAACTTTCTATGTTTTAATTTCCTGAGTTTAGTTAGTTTCCATTTTTGTAGTTTCTAGTTTAGATAGGTTTCCATTAACTAAAAAAAAGAAACAAAAAGAAGAACATCCAAATTTAAAAATCCTCATTTCCAAGATTAGAAACCTTCCATGTTAAGTCATGCATCATTTAGGACTGCATTTTTAGACTGTTTCCTTTCTTGTAAATTTCCATTTTGTTGAAGATTGCGGGGGACAAGGTGAGATTTCTACCTTCCTTAAATACCATGTTCATGTATTTCCATGATTGCATAGAACCCCTTGTTTGAATTGGTTGTGCACTTCACATAAAAACATCTTAAAGGGCAAGTCCATTAACAAAATAAGGTGGGGATTTGACTACCCTTCCTTGGCCCAAAAACAACCATCCCTTGCACTCTTTCACTAACCCAAGCCCATTAAAAGTGAGTAGGAATTCAATTTAGGGTTCACAATGAGATTTGGGTCTAGCTTGAGCCCACTATCACTTTTGGAAACCGGTGTCTAAGGCTAGAGGTCAATGGCAAACGCTTAAGTGGGTCGGTGGTTCTTTAATTAGGTCCCTACGAAAGCAGGGGGAGCCTCCCACCACCCCACCTCTTACCTGGCCGATTGATAATTGTGAGGGTGGATTTGAATTAAACCTAGATTAATTTGTGAGAAACACATCATGTAGGCTAGTTTAACCATAGTTGTCTTAGGAATAATTGTGTGATAACTTGTTTGCTTCATTAATAAAAAAATAAAATAAAATAAAAAAAGATTTTTAGCATGGAGTGGACTCAAATGAACCAATTTCTTTCTTGGTCCATGTCTTAATACCATCACACCTTTCCCTCCACCACCTAATATGGATTTGGCTCACAGATTAGCTAAGCTAGACAAGTTGGCCCACACAATTGATCAATTTCTAGCTTTGGGCCCAGAACCGTCCTCATATCCCACACAATCATATACCTATCAAGAAAGATGTCCCGTTTGGGCAAATCAGGACCATTATGATACCCCACCTGCTCTTCAATTTCCACCTCACCAGGCCCAAGCTCCAAGTCTAGCTATCCAAGACTTCTCGGATTGGCCCCAATTCCAAGTCTACTCTGGTGGTTTGGCCCACAATCATGGACACTCCGATTATCCATTGTCCACATGCTCTTGTCCACCTTGCTTCCAATCAAATTATTCGACATATTCTTCGCAGTCTGATTATCAGCCCAGTTATCCGCACTCTCAAGATGATCAATTCATGCAACTTGAACAAATAGTCTTGGCCCAACAACAAACCATTGGTAGAATGCAGGCCTTAGTTGACTGTTTGACTGAAACTAATCTAAGGATGGATTTAGAAGAAGTGCTTAGCAAGCCCATTGAAAATCAGCAATCTTTTTCACCTGATTTTGATCAACAAATCAACTCACAAATTCAACTTGACATCGTTCAATCCGGCAATGGTCACATCATGCCTGATCTCGAAAACGGAGAGAATCTTACGGAGTCGCATCAGGTGAGAATAGGGAATGCTAGCATGAATCAATCTATGAAAAATCCTGAGACTGGTCAACAAGATGCCTCCATGATCATACATGTCTGTCCTGAGGAAAGCTTAAGTGATAGAAAAGGAGAAGGGGAAGTGAGTGATCTTTTAGAGGTTAATCCGGATTTTGAACACTTCATATTCCCCACAGTGGAAGTCAATATGCATGCTAGTCTGAACCTCGAATATTTTTTCTTCCCAATAGAGAAAGTGGATATTCTAGAAGATATATACCCGGTGGATAGAGAGAAGATGGAAAACCCTCAGACTGACCAGCAAAGTGAAGTCACGATCACACCTATCTCTCTTGAGGTGAGCTTGAAGGAAAAAGGAGAAGGAGAAATGAGTGATTTGCTGGATATTGAGCTGGACTTTGAACACTTTCTATTTCCCACAGAGGAATTAAATACACATGATGGTCCGGATCTTGAATATTTCTTCTTCTCAATAGATCAGAAAGTGGATAATCTTGAGGAATTGCATCAAAAGAAAACTGAAGCCATAGACTTAGCTAATCATCAAGAAGAGCCCATTGAGGGTAAGTTGGGGGGAGATGAAGGAGACGAGAAGGATTCTAGTGAGAGCCCATATATTCACCTACCTATGATCTGTTTCCCGAGTGTTAGAGAATCTAAGCCCAATAGCCTCCAAAAGCTGGCCCGACTCAAGGAGGTGATGGAATTATTGGGCCAAGTCCACATCAACAGCCATTTTCTCAAAGAAACTCACTGTGTTGCCCAACTCAATTCTTACAATATCGATAACATCGATCTTTACTGGATTTTATTGAAATTTGAGGCCAAACCGAACCTGTTCTCAGTCTCTATCTTTGAGAAATTTGGAATCCACAAATTAAAGTGTACGTCGGTTGCTTTGCAGTCAATTGATCATTTCATTAAGCAGCCACATGACATGATCCAAGATACTCTTATTCAGATGGATAGGAGCCACATATTTGCTGATTTCCCCATCTTCGACATTGGATCATCCCCTACATTGAATCAATGGTCCATCATTCTGGGAACTTTTGATCTTTTTATCGAGGATCAAGTCCTTCAATTTAGTCAAGGACAAGAAGCAGGGTACGTAGTTGACATGGCCTATGAATCAAGTAGAACTAATATCCCATTGACCATGTTGAAAAATTATTTTCTCTGGAGCCTCAATGATAACATTCTGACTCATCAGCTACATGCAATGCTGAGTGCACTCCAACCAACAAACTTCAAAATGCATGCACTGAAATTTGTGCTAGTAGGTATTGGATAGTGTGCACATTCCGTCTGGCTGAAGACGATAAACTTAGCGCTTGTTGGGAGGCAACCCAATATTTTACTTCAATTTTTGTATTTCTTTCTTTTTAGGTCCCTGAGCAGCAATCGCCGTGGATACGTCGCATCCTCTTCATTACAGGTTGTTTCGCTCCTTCACAAATTCTCTTCTGGCTGACATATTTTCCATATCTTTTATGCCATTGAGGACAATGTCAATCAAGTTGGGGGGTGGGACAATAAATTTGATATGCATTTATTGAAAATCTTTTGAAGAAAACTGATATCTTTCACTGAAAAATGGTCAAATTTTTAAAACTTCTTCTCACATCCTATGAAAATTACATGAAAATCATGTCTCATTAAGTAAATCTTAAACAAATCAGTTTTCTGTTAGTCACATTGGTTATAGAGCATTTAAAGTTTAAATATCCCACTTCACAAAAGTCCTCGGCAGGATGATTTTCACACACACACGGCAACTTAGAATAAATACAAGATCTTAAAAGTATAGAAATGCTGAATTAACCTCAAGGATAAGACTACTTATTCTAATTTTTCTTTTGGGTTGAACGAAAGGAATGTGTAGGATCCGTAATAGGGGATTGTCCCACTCAGCACTCTAAAAGAGGCAGTCATTTAAAATGGACAGTTGTAAACACTAAAGGCAATAGAAGGCGTTAAAAGAGCTAAAGGAAGGTAGGTGGCAAAAAGTACGCACCTCCCCTCAGGCAATTCAAAGAGAGTGGCAAAAAGTACGCACTCTCAAAAGCAAAAGTACAATGAAATGAAAGAAATCGCCGCGCTAAAAAGTCCATCGTACCAAAAACATGACCAAGTTGTGAAAAGTGCTGAGTTGGGACAGGAACTGAAAAACGGTCCTCACTGACTGATCGGGAAATCTTTTATTCTCTTCTCCTCCCCAGGTAGTCTTATCTAAAGGGTAGTAAAGGCAAGAATATACCAGAAAGGTCGGAAACGAGTTCTAAGCGCGCCAATTTTCATGCACAATCACCTGTTGTGAATCAAAATATTGTGGGATATGAAAACTTTTAGCTGAACCAATCGGCTACCACTTAAATTGATTGTGAAAGATACTACAAATGAAACATGATAATTCATTATTTGTCCTAACATTTCCTTATTTGCATTGCTAAGGGACTAGCAATGAGTAAGTTGGGGGGTGTGATAAAGTGTTAAATTGATCATTTAAGGGCAACCATATGCATCATACTCATGTTTTTATCTGCAAAATAGCACGAAATGATAGATAATTGTGTAACAAGTCCAACGGTACCAATTTTATCAAATTCTGACTTAAAAACATCGTCATTTCATGTGATCAAAGGAGTATAGCGCATTTGCGGTTTTTCGACAAAACCGAGACGAAATGAATAAATATGATGATATTTTTATGATAATGCGCTAAACTATAATTATTTGATGTGAACAGGACATGCCGATGATGCAGTGCAGTTGGAGGAGTTTTCGGAAATTTGGGGGAGGTCTAATGTGCGGATTTCAACTAAAACAGGGGTAAAAATACAATTTGATTCCTTCCTTCGCTGGAGTTTCCTAAAACCCACTATTTCCCTCCGTCTCTCCGATTTCCTAAACACATCCCTTCCTTTATTTTAAAAAAAACCTCTCTCTCTTTCTCGTTTTAGAAAAGTCGAATCCTATTTCCTTTCCAATTTCCTCTTCCTCTCCATATCCAAATCCTATCCCTTCTCCAAGTCTCCCCACATATCCTCCTCCTTTTCCAACTCAAACCCGGCAGCCTCTCCTCCTTCTCCTCTCTATAAAACTCTCCCTTTCCTCTTCCCCAGAGCCCTCTCTCTTCTATTCCTCGCCCTCCACGGCTCTCTCCTCCCTCTCCGTTTTTTTTTTCCCAGCTTCCTCTTCCTTTTCCAACCTTCTCTCCCATAGCTTCTCCTCTCCTCTTTCTCTTCCTCTCCAGTTTTCCCAGCCGATTCCTCCTCCTCCGTAGCCTTTCTCTCCCCCACGCTCTCTCCGGTTTTCCCTCCTATGCTCTCTCTCTCGGTTTCCCACAGCCGCACCCTCTTATTCTCTCTTTTTTTTAGCTTCTCCCAGCACCCTTCCTCCCTCTCTGTTCTTCCTTCTCAGCAGCTCTTTCTCCCACACACCTTCTCTCTCTCTTCTATTTCCTCTCCTCTCTTTCGGTTCCTCTCCTTCTCTCAGCGGCCCTGCAAGACTCCACCCCAACAACCAGCAGCAGCTTTACGTTGCCGGCTTCCAGCATCACCAGCCCACGCAGGTCCGGTGAATCCTCCGCGCGGTAGAGGGTCCAGCAGCGGCCACCTTCAGCTCCTCCACACGGTTAAAACCTGCACCAAGCTGAATCGGCAACGCTCCAGCTGCAGCTCCATGCCGGTGAAGCCCCCATCAACAACCCCCACGCTACAACCCAACCTGCAAGCTTGTGCTCCTCCACGTTCAGCTGCTTCCTCCATGCATGCAGCCCGGTGAAGCCAACAACCAGCCAAGCAAGCACCTCCTGCGCAGCTTCTCAAGCAAGCCCCGCATCCAGCAGCTGCCAGCAACTCCAACAGCATCCCGGCCTTCAGCCAGCAGCTGCACGTGCAGCAACATCCTCCTGGCAGCCGTCCAAGTCCTTCTCCATGCAGCAGCCAGCGGCAAAACCTCCTTCCTCCACGCGCCAGGCAGCAGGTTCCTTTCACAGTAGCCACCTCCACGCGCCAAGCAGCAACCTTCCTCCAATGCAGCAGCTCCTTCCTCCAGCTGTCCAAGCGTGAAGCCAACCTCCAGCGTCCTCCTTCCACCAGCTGTGCAACCCACATATTGATATTCCCTTTACCTTTTTTCTCATTAGTTTAGAATTAGGATAATTACTAAGGGTTAGTTAGTTGATAATTAATTGATCTTTTGATTATTTAGTTTAAGTTTATTAAACAATTGAATTTTGTAATTTATAATTTTCATGTTTTACACGTAATTAAATTTTAATATCTTTGTCGTAGAATTTAATTGTGGTTATTTTCTCTAAGTGTTTGTGTTTAATTTCTGAAAAAGAAAAGAAAAACCAAAAAGATTTGTTCAACTTGAGTAATCTTATTTTTAGGTAATATTAGTTAACTTAGTTTTAGTTTAATTAAGTAATTAGTTTATTTTAAATCTCACTTATTTTTAGATTAACTAAAGTTCAAAGTTTTCAAAATTAAAATCTTAACTCCCTGTGGATCGACTCGGACTCACCACTATTAAATTTCCAAATTTTGATTTGAGTGAGCCGGATAAATTTAGATTGAACGTTTTCATGTGTTTAACGACATACAATTCGAAACGATCAGACACCAAGGCCCTACCACTTCGGCACAAGGTGACAAACATAAACCACAGCTGTTCCAATTCCATAACCGCATAAGCACACACACACACATGATGTAATTCCATTTACACAGAAATCCTCAGCCTCGATGTACAACTTAAAGCATGCATTTGTTGAACCATCTAACAGTGAAACATGTATTAATAACAAGAGTTAATGAAGTTCTGCCTTGAATCGCGTCGCCCGAGGCCGACGCCATTCAAGTCCCTCAAGCTGGTTCATTAAAAACCCGGCCTCATATTATGGCTTAAAACGCGTCGTCCTGGGAAGCCGCATGTTAGAAAGACGTCACTGTCCTCAGACGCCAATCACAACAGAACCTAAAACTTGCAGAAAACTCAATCGGGGTGATTTTCTGCCTAAATGGCGTCATGCTGGCCCGTCGCCATTCAAAATGGCGTCGTCCAGTCAAGACGTCATTTAGCGCCAGAACCCCAGACTGACAGAACCTCAAATGGAACGATTTCTGCTTAAATGGCGTCGTGCTGGACCGTCGCCATTCTAAATGGCGTCGTCCAGGCAAGACGCCATTTAACGCCAGAAACCTGGTTCCGCAGCTCAACCCGAGGGTTCCCCTTTTCACCCCCAAATGCCCCAAAACACACCGAAACAGAAGAGGAAGAGGGGAAATCAACTACCATGTGAGAACTCATATATCCACATTCATAACCACGGCCATATCACTATGAAAAACCTCCTAAACATGCTCATCCTACCCCAAACACATCATGCCACACCATGGAAATCACGGGCAAGATAACTACAATCCATGCAAGGTTCGTCCCCCTACCGATCTCTTGAACTCCTCCGGACTCCGCGCCGCCAAACCGTCGCACCGCAGACCGTCGCCGGTACCCCGAGGACGTCGCCACTCTGCCGGAATGTCGGCCGCCGTCCGGAGAATGGAACGCCGCGAAGGAAGTGGTGGTGGTAGTGGTGAGAGGTAGAGAGGTAGTGGAGTGGTGGAAGGGGAAGAGAGGGAAAGGGAAGGGAAGGAGGGTCGGAGGGACGGAGAGGGCGAGGAGAGAGAGTGAGAAGGCGAGAATGAGGGAAAGAAGGGAAGGCTCGCGGGGTCAATCTGAAACTGGCTAAAAGGCGTCGACCGAGACAGACGCCTATCAGATGACAGGACGGGCCGTACTGACAGCGCTCTGAAACGCGTCGCTCACCACGGACGCCGTTCAGATGACAAGACCGGCACCGTACCCTGACATCGCAGGGTCGCAGTCTGAATGGCGTCGTCCATCATGGACGCCGTTCAGACGACAAGATAGGGGCCGTACTCTCGCGGCCCGAAACCCGCCCACGTGGCGCCCACGTGGCACAACGGCAACAGACTTAAATGGCGTCCACCCAGCAAGACGCCGTTTGAAAGGCGTCGTGCAGGACGGACGTCATTCAGTCAAAATTCTCAAGACCCCTCAGGGTCCAAACCAGAGGATCCGGCCCGAACCCGACCCGAATATTGAACCCGAAACCTCAGTCCTTACACTTATAGCAACTAACTCCTATCAAGATAGTGAGCAGAGAGAATTGAGTTATTTTCTTGAACTACAAATCAAACAAGTGAAGGAAGGTATCCACAATTGTCAAGCCAAACAAATAAAAGACCTTTTGAAGGTGTATGTCTTTGACAAAGCTAAAGTATTGACAAATCTCATGAGCACCTGTACCAAATTGGATGCAGATCTTTAAGATAAAAGTGTAGATCGGATCTCTACTGTATTTAACTGCTAGTAGACCATATATTTTATTTAGTGTATGCATGTGTGTTATTTCAAGTAGATCCTAAATAATCTTATTTGACTTGTGTCAAATGAATCTTTAGAAATATGGTTTATTCAATAATTTAGATGTCTAGTATCCTAGAAGATGTGATCTCAATTTGCTTGGATATCATGATGCAGACTGTTCTAGTTTCAAGGTAGATAGAAAAAACACTAGTGATACCTGTCAATTTCTTGTAGATTGATTTCTTGCAAGTTGCCTAATTTCGTAGTCCTCCAAAACCCAGAATTCTATAACCTTATCGACAGTAGAAGTAGAATATGCAGTAGTTGAAAGTCGTTGTGGCCAACTGCTGTGGATCAAGTATCAAATAAAGGACCTTAGACTCAAGTTGAATAAAATTCTAATGATGTATGACATCGCAAGTGCCATCAACGTGACAAAAAACTCAGTTCAACATTCCAAGATCAAGCATATTGAGGTCAAACATAATTTTATTAGAGACCATGTAGTTAATGGTAGTATTAATATGAATTTTGCTGATACTTTACATCAACTAACTGATATCACAAAATCTTTTCCTGAAAATAGATTTACTTCTATCAGAAGAGAATTAGGTATGTGTAATTTGTGAGGATATTAATTAGTTTAAATAATAAAAAATATGGATAGACTCCCAAAGGGTATGAGTATATTGATCACTTTTGTATGTTTTAATTGAAATATGATTGTTAATCGATTCATTTGTTGACTTAATCGCTTCTCTGATTAAGGACTCTTAATCGATTCAACTTAAATCTTTAATCAATTAACTCTTTATTAAGTAATATGTACTTAATCGTTTTGATGTTAATCGATTATCTATTAGTATTATGATAATTGATTCTTTCTGCTAATCGATATTCCACCTTAATCGATTTCCTTAGCTAATCGATTACCTTTGCTGTTTGTTAATCGGTTTGTTTTGATAATCGATGTCCTGCCCTTAATCGATACTTTTCATTAATTGATGCGTTCGCCTAATCCATTATGCTCTCCTTAATCGATTATAGATGTCAATTCTATTCGATTATAGTCTGTTCTGTAACCGATTATCCTTCAAATCGATTAATTCTCACTTCAATTTTGGGTACTTTATTAATCGATTACGTCCTCAAGGCTAATCTATCCCTTTCTTTCAAATTCACAAACCACCTTTTGACTGAGTGCCTATATAAAAGGAGGGTTTGACCTTTCGTCTTCCCTCTTTCTAAAAGCTACAGCCTTTATCTTCATCGCTCTTGAATCCTTCTGGTTCCAGAGTTCTCACGCAGAGGACGATTTCTTGATTCTCCACTTTCAAGCTTGATCTTCTTCATAAGGTAGAATCTTTTTACTCATCTCGACCTCTTCTACCTTTCCACTCAGTTTATCTAGGGATATGACTAACGTTTTTCTCATTCCGCGCTCTTGCTAAACACTAGAATTATTGAGATGGCCGCTTTTGCTTCTGCCTCTCACTCCCCAGCCATTGGGGTTGAAGCTATTGCTTCAGTAGTATCTGTTGAGCACTTACTTTCGATGTTAGAATATTAAAGATTCTTGGCAGCCAAGGTAGATTTATGTATCTGCAAGAGAGTGGACTTCGCAGATTTAAGCAAGAAAGGACTTGAGACAGTAGAGAAGTTACTAGCCGCGCTGAAGTGGAACCAAGTTTGTGAGACAAATGAGCCGCTATATAAAGACTTGGTGAAAGCCTTTTATGTGAATGTTGTGGAAAAGACCAGCACTTTCATCGCTAGCAACGTCAAAGGGAAAAGGATTGAAGTCACTATGAATATGTTGGAGCGGCTATTTGGTTATTCAGCCACTCGGCTGCAAAATCCGATCCAATTTTTCGTAATCGATCAGTTAATATGTTGGTTAACCGTATTCTGAAACACGTAAAAAAAGCATTGGCTTATCAAATTATCTATCGAGCCGTGAAAGAGATTCAACAAAAGACAAAAACAAATCCACTATCTGTTTTACGTCAAGCAATACGTAGAGTAACTCCCGATATAGCAGTACTAGGACCGGATGTAGGTGTAGATAGTGTGACCAACCAAAGTCATAGTTGGCCCTAAACATGAGCTGAAGAAGGGTATGTAGATGTCACCTAATTATCAATAGAGAAGAGAATCATGTATTTGATAACATCACATCTTAGGAGCCACCTTCTCTATGGTAACACAAAAAAATTCAGATTTTCTTTATTGAATACTGAAGAGGGTCATGTGAATCTGCCTACCCACATAAGTTAGAATATGGCAAGCACCATAGAGGAGCTAAAGAAGCTATAGAAATCATACAATGATTGGCTTCCCTATGGACATATACTCACATTTATCTTTAGACACTTTGGAGTGGACTTAAAAAATGAAGAAGAGATGTTCTACCTGCCTTTGACTTCAAGCAGCTTGAAGAGAAGTCAGTTCTCATTTTCTGAACGCAGAAATAACAGTAGAAGAACAACTAGCAATAGTAGAGGAACTAGTGGCAGCAACAACAACTGAGATACCAGCAGAAACAACACCAGCAACAACAGTAGAAACAGTAGCAACAACACCATATATCACAGAAGTTGTGGATTGGCCACAATCAAAAGCTACTGCATATGTAGAGATGCAGGATCAACCTGCAGATATTTGCATTGAAAGATTTGTTCCTCAACCAGTTGTATTAAGGGAGAGCCTTCTGGTGAGGGGGAGGCTTATGTACTTGAAGAAGAATAGAGGGTTGCTGAGGAACCAACTGAACACATAGATGAGTTACCAGGAGATACTGTATTTTTGCATCCTGAAGCAGAATCTATATCCTCTCTTCCTCCTCCATTCATACCTCAGAAAGAACAAGTTAGAAAGAGGCAAGAGGAAAGATCAGTCAGTACAATTGAATAATGAAGAGATTGGATCACCTATAGGCTAATCTTGATGAGTTGAAAAGTGAAATACTAGAAATGAAGAGCTTATTAGGAGATGTGTGTTTATTTTTCGGTCGAAATCCCCAGGAAATCATTATGCAGTGGAAGAACAAAAATAAAAATGAGTTCCCAAACCAGTTCGGACTCTGATTGATGCAACAAAAACAATCTAAAAATCATACACATATTTTTACCTTGCGTAGAACAAGTTGTTCTACAAAGATTGATGCCGAACTCTTCGAAGCTACGAGCCGCACAAGTATACGGCCTCTAGAGCTAATTCACACAAACCCTCGTAGCAACGGAGCTCATTTTCTCCAAACTCTCACAACACAAATCCTTGCCTCAAACCCTCTGGGAGGAGTCCAACGCTTCCAACTTGGACGACAAGCTTTCACAATGGGTTGGAATGGAAATTAGTGTCGGGTTCTGAGAGAATATGGGTTCTTTTATAGGATCGATTGAGGCGGCAGCTTGAACCGCCCATTTCAACCAATCCCCGTTTTACCGCCTCGACTAAATAGTAACCACGGTTAAAGTAAAACCCAAGGGCATATTAAAACTTAATATGTTATTATTAGCTTATTTGTCAAATAAGCCTAATAATACATATATTATATATACATCCTTAATATTATTTTATATACACTTTTAAACCATTTTTTGATTCTTTTCCTAAAAGAATCTAATGTTTTAGTACATTTTTCTATACAACAATATTCCGTTCTGCAAGAGTTACTTGTGTGTGATCCTCTAGGTCTATTATCACTCTAGTTTAAAGATCTATTAACTTGTAACCTAATTAGAAGTAAATTAAACAAGTTATTCCTAATAACCGTTTAATTTGTTCTAGACCTTTTGATCACGTTGGGTCAAGTAAATCCACGTGATCCTAGAGGATGCTGGGTTCATCTTCACCCTGTCTGGCACTTGTCAGTCTGCAATTACCGTATTGCTATAATCCCTCGCTCATTCTATGAGTCCAATACGATCGTGTGGTATGGTTATGTCAAACCACTAGTGATCGTGTCGTCTGACCATGACCTCCTTTAATAATTTCATGTTCGTTCCAATCGAACCGATACCACCCTGGCCAGGGGTTTAGTAGAGCATTGATGTCACGACCCATTAACTGTCCGAGATATATCTGACAGTGAGCGATCCCCTCTTGACCATTAACAGTCTTCACATGTAATTGGGCAGAATCCGATTCGGCCCATTGGCAGCCCATTAAACAGCCCAACAACAGCAACAGCAAATAGAGGCCTACTGGCAGCCTTTGGCCCATTAGCGGCCCAGTAGCCCTCGGCCCATCAGCAGCCCAGTGGCCTTCGGCCCATCAGTGGCCCAGCAGCCCTAGGCCCATCAGCGGCCCAACAGCATTCGGCCCAACAGCGGCCCTCAGTCCAATTGGCCTCGGCCCAGCTAGCGGCCTTCAGCCCACTAGCGGCATTCGGCCCAACAATAGCCCCCAACCTTCGGCCCAGTAGCCGTATCCGGCCCACTCCGGTGGGAGGGTTAGGTGCTATGGCGGTTTACCAGTAAACTAAAACATAATCCTATATCGGCTGCCACGACCAAGTAACCTCTATCCTTCATTATAAATACACGGCTATTTATTGCCAAAGGTATGTCTTCTTGACCAAGGACAACAGTCCAAAAGCATTAAAGCTACCTCTTCTTCCTTCCCTTCTGAATCGAATCTTCTTCAGAAGTTGACTTAGCCGTTGGAGGGGGTTCTCTTGGGCCGAAGCCCGGGACCCTCACTGACCGGTTCTTCTTCTTCTTCCTGCAGGGGCTTCGGTTTGAATCTTCGCCGACCTCTCCAAGTCGGCCTCGGCCACCGGCCTCGGGTTTTCCCCCTTCGGTCTCAACGTCGCCTTTCGCCGGTCAATCCGCTTTGGCCCAAGGAGTCTTGGCTTCGCCCCTGGCGAGCCTTCGTCCGGGCACCTCTCGGCTTCGGGGCTTCGGTCCCGCATTTCGCCCTCGTCTCGGTCCGGATCCCCGTCGGTCCTCTTCTTCGATCCGATCTCGTCTCGGAATCCAACTGTGATAGCTTCGGCTACATCATGTGGCGTCGTCTGTGGGAACCCAACGAGAAGTCATGTCTCATCGTCCGGTGACCAGACGATCCGGCCAAGACGAGCCAGAGACGCAGGTGACTCCAGCGCAGGCGCTCCACTCCGAAGGTGCTCCGTCAGTTCTTCCACAAGGTTCTGCCCTTCCTGTTATACCGGAGTCTCTCGCTCCCAGAGACAACCGGGTGGAAGAGCTTCAGCAACAAGTGGCGACGCTGGCAGCCACAGTTACCTCCTTGGCACCCTTGCGAGATATGGTGTCTGCCATCACCCAGCATATGGGATTACTGAGTCATCCCCCGCAGCAGGTACCACCTCCTCCTCAATTCTGTCCTGCTCAAGCCGCGAGGATACAGCCCACACCCTCGCGGGCCTTCCCCGACGAGGCAGTTTCCGCACGCAGTGAGCCGTTCGTGCCGCCCGGCCGAGTCCCTCGCGCCAGTCATATCCTGACGGAGCCAGACTACGCTTCGTCCAGGTTTCATTCGACCAAGGCCGAAGGACATTCGGCCACCCCTTCAACTGCCCTGGATTTGGTGCGGCGGCTGACGGCGATGAGGAAGGAAATGCAACAGATGGTGTCTCGGCCGTATGGAGCACCTCTCGCCAGCACCATCCTGGAGCAGACTCCTTTCTCTCTAGAGCTTCTGGCCATCAAGGTACCTCCCAACTTTAAACTGCCGAAAGGCCCTCTGTATGATGGAATGACAGATCCGGTCTGCCACTTCCAGAGATTCAATTCCTACCTCTTTGTCCGAGGGGTTTCCGAGGTAGTCCGTAGCCGTCACTTCCCCCTTACCCTTGAAAAAACAGCCCTGACCTGGTTTGAGACGTTGGCCCCCAATTCCATTCACTCTCTAGTGCAGTTAGGCCAACTGTTCGTCGACCAATTCTATGATGCCACTCGGCAGTGTAAAACCTCGGCCAGTCTATTAGCCATTCGGCAAGGACCTACCGAGACCCTTCAACAATATTTCACTAAGTTCCGAGCCGAAGCTGCCCAAATTCCAAACTTAGATAGTTCGATCGCGGTCTCGGCCGTGATCAGTGGGTACACAGATGAAGGGCTTCTCAGCTCTATCGGGAAGCGCCATCCCCCCCCCTTCCAGGACCTAGTGGCTCGGGCCCATAAGTACATCAATTGGGAAGCCCTGATGATGTCCAAGGGCAAGAGTACAACCGAGGCACCATCGGCAGCTACCCCTCCGGTTCGACCTCGCCCAGAAGATCAGGAGCCATCTCGCAAGCGATACCGGAGGGAAGAATGGGATAGAGACAAGCACCGGGATCCGCAGCAGCGGTACTTGCCACTACCTGCTCCACCCTCCCGAATGCTCATGGAGGTGAAAGGTATGCTTCGGTAGCCTGAGCGCATCAAGACTGATCCCCGCCGAAGGGACTCCCGCAAGTACTACGAGTACCATCGGGAGATCGGCCATTCGACTGATGAATGCCGGCACCTTCGGGAGGAGATTGATCGCCTCATCAGAGAAGGCCGTCTGCCGCAATATCGACGAGCGCAACCTCAATAGCGGCAGGACCGAGACGTCCCCGGAGCAGCAAGGCAACGGCAGCTCCCAGAAAAAGAAGCCCCACCTCAACCAAAGGTAGCTCCAGCCCCGGCAGAAGCATCCCACCAACAACCTAGTGCCGGGTCGATCATGATGATATCCGGGGGCCCGGGATAAGGAGTGAGGCGTCGTCGAGCCAGCGCTACGGCAGAGGTAGTAGCAGTCAACACCGAGCCGAAGAGGTCTCATTAAGAAGACATCATCTTCGGCCAGGAGGATCTGACCGACGTTCAAGTTCCTCACGACGACGCCCTAGTTGTAAATGTTGTAATGAAAAGTTACGATGTTCATCGTATCTTTGTTGATAATGGAAGTGCCCCAAATGTACTTTTTTACGATTGTTTTGTAAAAATGGGTTTGAACGAGGCTGATATGAAGCCTCACCGGGGGCCTCTATTCGTCTTTAATGGTTCGCCTTGCCGAGTAGAAGGCATCGTCCGGTTACCTGTAACCCTAGGTACAGCCCCTCGGCAATTAACCGTTGAAACGGATTTTGCTGTCATCAAGGTCGACTCAACCTACAACGCCATCTTTGGCCGAAGGCTGATCGGCGGAATTGGAGTTGTACCTTCGTCTTTCCATCAGAAGCTGAAGTTCCGTACCGGCCATGGAATCGGCAAAGCCAAGGGAAATCAGGAAGCTGCCCGACATTGTTATATGATTTCTGTAACGACCCGCCATCGTATGACCGGAGACCCGGTCACTAAATGGATGTCGGCCCATTAACTGCGGGTTCACACCCGGATCTCACACAACACGTCTGGAGGAGTAAGCGCTAAACAAGGCTAAATATAACAAACACACGGACCACAAGGTAAGCAAGTGCGCAGGAAGGAGAATAACAATGTCCTTATACAGTCCAACAATAATTACATGTCCAACAATTAAATAAGTACAGGCAGAAGGAAAGTACAACAACATCGGGGCATACCCCGGGACTAAGACAGCTGCTGGTCCGCACACCAAGAAGTCACCACGCTTCCGCTCGCCTAGAGGTCCACACCTGGAAACCGCAGGGAGTGAGCCACACCAGAAATGGGCTCAGTAGGGATCATCCGATCCCCTGCCTCCCACTCACACACCCACAAGTGTAACAACAGGAATATATGGCAATTGAGTAAAGCAGTAAACACAGCACCCAACTCTGATATGAAACGCCCGGTAAGCAGTGTAACAAGAACTAATCTGAGTAACCCGTAAAACCCAACACAAAGCCACGACTCACAGTCAAAGTCCACGAAGCGACTAAACCACACTGTCGACCGAAGTCGAATGTCGCCTCCCAACACTACCACCACTGCTCACGCCTGCCCACCCCTACAGTGTTCCGGGGCACTGTAGGGTGAGGCAGTGAGCCAAACTAGGACTAGCTGGACTCAGTGTACCGCCACTGCCAGCTACGTGTGCACACAAGCAGTCTAGACTACTGTCCTACCATCCGGATTGCCTCCACGCTAGGCCTCAGCGCTTCAGGAGGGCCCTGGGGACCGGCGAACCCCCGTCAAGCCGAAGCTACAGGAACTACCCACAAACCCAACTCTCCCGGGCTGCGTCAGGCCAAGGGCTATAGGTACCACTCGTAACCTTGATCAAAGGTCACATCAGGCCCACTGGCTAAAGGGTAAACCAACTCCCATCAGAAACACCACCAGCTCCACAGCGAGAAACACGCCGGAAGCTGTCACGACAACCAAGGAAAACCCCGACCCGCTGAGACCAAACAGCAACCCCTCAGATAGCACACCAGCTACTCCGGCCCGACGGGCTCAAGGTGGTTCTGCTTGTCTCAGCCAAGGGTAAAACACAACAAGCACCCCTCCTCACAGACACCATGGCCCTTCTCCCATCAGCCCATGGTGACAAACGTAAACCACAGTTAACCCGATCCACATTCGCATAACACAACCACACGTATAACATGACTCCATTCACACAGTAAACCTCAGTCTCAGTATATAGTTAAAGTACACACACACACACACACAGGTGATGTAATTCCACTCACGCAGAAATCCCCGTCTCAGTATACAACCCGAAACATGCGTTAGAATCATCCCACCGTGAAACATGCACGAAATTACAGCATTAAGCATTCCTGTCTTGAATCGCGTCGACCGAGGTCGACGCCATTCAAGATCCTTAGACAAGTTTATTAAAAGCCCGATTTATCCTTAAAACGCGTCCACCGTTGAAGTCGCCATTTAAAACGCGTCTGGGTGTCTTGACGCCATTCAACCCAGAAATCCAGATTTGCAGAACCCTTAAACGGGGGCATTTCCTGCCTAAATGGCGTCATGATGGCCCGACGTCCTTCCGAAAGGCGTCGTCCATCCATGACGTCATTTAGCGCAGAACCCCTAACTCAGGAAACCTCACACAGGGAGGTTTCTGGCCTAAAATGCGTCGTACTGACCCGACGTCTTTCGGAAAGGCGTCGACCAGGTACGACGCTATTTAGCGCCAGAAACCAGGTCTCCTGGTTCAACCCGAGGGCTTCACCCTTGAACCCCGGGCACCCCGAAAAGCCCCAAAACCAAAAGGGAGGGAAGAGGAGCTCAACCACATAATCATGCTATGAAACCGAATCCACAGCACCGCCGTTCCCACAATGAATCCCCCTAAACATGCTCAATCTAGCCCCAAATACGCCGCATTACGCCAAAAGCAACGAGCACACATGCAAGGTTTCGTCCCCCTACCGGTTCTCGAACTCCGCCAAGCTCCGTGCCGCCGTCCCGCCGCACCGCACACCGCCGCCGGTACCCTCGAGCACGCCGCCACTCCGCCGGGACGTCGGCCGCCGTCCGGAGAAGGGAACGCCGCGAAGGAGGTGGTGGAGGTAGAGGTGAGAGGTAAGGAGACAATGGAGTGGTTGGAAGAGGAAGGAGAGGAAGGGAAGGGAAGAAAATCGCCGGAGAGGGCGGAGAGAGCGAAGAGAGAGAGAGTGAAGGTGAGAATGAGGGAAAGAAGGGGAGGCTCGCGGGGTCAACCAGAATCCCGCTAAAACGCGTCGATCGAGGCAGACGCCAATCAGTCTGACAGGACGGCCGTACTGACACCGCTCTGAAACGCGTCGCCCACCGCGGACGCCGTTCAGACGACAAGACAGGCCGTACTGACAACGCTCTGGCGCCGTACCCTGACACCGCAGGTGTCGCAGTCTGAAACGCGTCGACTGAGCTGGACGCCGTTCAGACAAATCTGACAGGGGCCGTACTCTCGCGGCCCGAAACCCGCCCACGTGGCGCAACAACCAACAGACCCTAAATGGCGTCCACACAACCTGACGCCTTTTGAAAGGCGTCGAGCACTGTTGACGCCATTCAGCAGAAATCTCAAGACCCCTCCTGGGTCCAAACCAGGGGATCCGGCCCGAACCCGACCCGAATTCAGAACCCGAAATCTCAGTCATTACAATCTCCCCCCCTTAAAAGAATTTCGTCCTCGAAATTAGCAACCACTCAACACAAGACTCGGCTAACCATCAAACGCCGACACACACCAATCACAACAATCATTCTCACCAATCACCCACACAGGGTTCCAACATAAACACGCCAAGCTAACCAAGATTCTCAATTCTGACAAGAGCTGATAGATCAAAATATCCATACACTAACAAGGCACAAATTACAATACCGATTTCTCCACCAATCCAAATACATACAAGTGCCACACGAGTTCACAACCACCTCAGAAAAAGACAAGATAAAAGTGCTCTCCTAGCACAACCTCTCGGGCCTCCACAAGAAAACGCGACTCCAATCATACCTCGAACACTCACTAACCGCTCGGTTCCTGACCTGCCTGGTTCTTCTGGGGACAATTCCTCGCGAGATGTCCCTTCCGACCACAAGCGAAACAGCTACCAGTGATCAAGGGACATATCCGGTTGCCATGAAACCTGCTACATCGGGGACAACGATCTGCAGCGTCCCGCCTCGCCTCCTGCTGCCAGCTGACCTCTGTCTCCATCTGCTGAACCGAACCATCCTCTTCCTCATAAGGTGCCTCCTGAAACTCGACCTCGAACGAACTCGAACCGCCTGCCGAGAAGGCCGCTGATCTATCCCTGCTAGGCTGCTTCTCTCGTGCTGAATGCTCCGATTCCCTCGCCGTGTGTTGGAACTGCATCTCTACTGCTGCCGCGCACTGAACCGCTGATGCCAAATCCCTGCAACAATGTGCCGCCACAAATTCTCTCAGATCATGCCGAAGTCCATCCACAAATTTCTCTGTCCTCAGATCCTCACGCTCAGATATGTGAGGAGCAAATCTTCCCAGAGCCACAAATTTCATCTGGTACTCTAAAACTGTCATGTCACCCTGCACCAATTCCATAAACTCCCTTTCCTTGGCCCTGCGAACATGCCTCGGAAGGTACTGCCCACTAAACTCTCTCACAAAACCTTCCCAAGGAATCTCCCTCAAAGACCTATCTGGAAACATCAACCCCTTGATGGTAACCCACCAATCATAAGCATCGCCCTTCAGCAAGTAGGTTGCCAACAAGGTCTTGTCACTCTCAGCACATTCTAGAACATCGAACACCTTCTCCACCTCCTTTACCCACTGAGCTGCCGCATATGGAACAGGCTGACCCGTGAAAGAAGGGGGCTTCAGCTTCAAGAACCGCTTCACCACCGTGGATTGGCCACCTCGGGAACTGGACCCCTCACTTCCATCTCCTTGCTGATATCTAGCCATAGCCCCAATCATGGCTTCCATGAAACGTTCCACATTATGGCCTTCTGCCCTCGAACCACCACCATCTGCTCTCGCACCCCGAGCCACCGGAGCTCTCCGCTTTGGCGCCATCGCTGCCCCATAACACACAAATCGAACCAAAACACGTCAAATCCTATCAATCTACACCAGCAGCCATCGTCTGTACAGACTCGCACTTATTGTTGGACTATAATATCTAACCCAGTTTATCACATACTCGACCAGACTGAGCTCTGATACCAACTGTAACGACCCGCCATCCTATGACCGGAGACCCGGTCACTAAATGGATGTCGGCCAATTAACTGCGGGTTCACACCCGGATCTCACACAACACGTCTGGAGGAGTAAGTGCTAAACAAGGCTAAATATAACAAACACACGGACCACAAGGTAAGCAAGTGCGCAGGAAGGAGAATAACAATGTCCGTATACAGTCCAACAATAATTACATGTCCAACAATTAAATAAGTACAGGCAGAAGGAAAGTACAACAACATCGGGGCATACCCCGGGACTAAGATAGCTGCTGGTACGCACACCAAGAAGTCACCACGCTTCCGCTCGCCTCGAGGTCCACACCTGGAAACCGCAGGGAGTGAGCCACACCAGAAATGGGCTCAGTAGGGATCATCCGATCCCCTGCCTCCCACTCACACACCCACAAGTGTAACAACAGGAATATATGGCAATTGAGTAAAGCAGTAAACACAGCACCCAACTCTGATCTGAAACGCCCGGTAAGCAGTGTAACAAGAACTATTCTAAGTAACCCGTAAAACCCAACACAAAGCCACGACTCACAGTCAAAGTCCACGAAGCGACTAAACCACACTGTCGACCGAAGTCGAATGTCGCCTCCCAACACTACCACCACTGCTCACGCCTACCCACCCCTACAGTGTTCCGGGGCACTGTAGGGTGAGGCAGTGAGCCAAACTAGGACTAGCTGGACTCAGTGTACCGCCACTGCCAGCTACGTGTGCACACAAGCAGTCTAGACTACTGTCCTACCATCCGGATTGCCTCCACGCTAGGCCTCAGCGCTTCAGGAGGGCCCTGGGGACCGGCGAACCCCCGTCAAGCCGACGCTACAGGAACTACCCACAAACCCAACTCTCCCGGGCTGCGTCAGGCCAAGGGCTATAGGTACCACTCGTAACCTTGATCAAAGGTCACATCAGGCCCACTGGCTAAAGGGTAAACCAACTCCCACCAGAAACACCACCAGCTCCACAGCGAGAAACACGCCGGAAGCTGTCACGACAACCAAGGAAAACCCCGACCCGCTGAGACCGAACAGCAACCCCTCGGATAGCACACCAGCTACTCCGGCCCGACGGGCTCAAGGTGGTTCTGCTTGTCTCAGCCAAGGGTAAAACACAACAAGCACCCCTCCTCACAGACACCATGGCCCTTCTCCCATCAGCCCATGGTGACAAACGTAAACCACAGTTAACCCGATCCACATTCGCATAACACAACCACACGTATAACATGACTCCATTCACACAGTAAACCTCAGTCTCAGTATATAGTTAAAGTACACACACACACACACACAGGTGATGTAATTCCACTCACGCAGAAATCCCCGTCTCAGTATACAACCCGAAACATGCGTTAGAATCATCCCACCGTGAAACATGCACGAAATTACAGCATTAAGCATTCTTGTCTTGAATCGCGTCGACCGAGGTCGACGCCATTCAAGATACTTAGACAAGTTTATTAAAAGCCCGATTTATCCTTAAAACGCGTCCACCGTTGAAGTCGCCATTTAAAACGCGTCTGGGTGTCTTGACGCCATTCAACCCAGAAATCCAGATTTGCAGAACCCTTAAACGGGGGCATTTCCTGCCTAAATGGCGTCATGATGGCCCGACGTCCTTCCGAAAGGCGTCGTCCATCCATGACGTCATTTAGCGCAGAACCCCTAACTCAGGAAACCTCACACTGGGAGGTTTCTGACCTAAAACGCGTCGTACTGACCCGACGTCTTTCGGAAAGGCGTCGACCAGGTACGACGCTATTTAGCGCCAGAAACCAGGTCTCCTGGTTCAACCCGAGGGCTTCACCCTTGAACCCCGGGCACCCCGAAAAGCCCCAAAACCAAAAGGGAGGGAAGAGGAGCTCAACCACATAATCATGCTACGAAACCGAATCCACAGCACCGCCATTCCCACAAGGAATCCCCCTAAACATTCTCAATCTAGCCCCAAATACGCCGCATCACGCCAAAAGCAACGAGCACACATGCAAGGTTTCGTCCCCCTACCGGTTCTCGAACTCCGCCAATCTCCGTGCCGCCGTCCCGCCGCACCGCACACCGCCGTCGGTACCCTCGAGCACGCCGCCACTCCGCCGGGACGTCGGCCGCCGTCCGGAGAAGGGAACGCCGCGAAGGAGGTGGTGGAGGTAGAGGTGAGAGGTAAGGAGACAATGGAGTGGTTGGAAGAGGAAGGAGAGGAAGGGAAGGGAAGAAAATCGCCGGAGAGGGCGGAGAGAGCGAAGAGAGAGAGAGTGAAGGTGAGAATGAGGGAAAGAAGGGGAGGCTCGCGGGGTCAACCAGAATCCCGCTAAAACGCGTCGATCGAGGCAGACGCCAATCAGTCTGACAGGACGGCCGTACTGACACCGCTCTGAAACGCGTCGCCCACCGCGGACGCCGTTCAGACGACAAGATAGGCCGTACTGACAACGCTCTGGCGCCGTACCCTGACACCGCAGGTGTCGCAGTCTGAAACGCGTCGACCGAGCTGGACGCCGTTCAGACAAATCTGACAGGGGCCGTACTCTCGCGGCCCGAAACCCGCCCACGTGGCGCAACAACCAACAGACCCTAAATGGCGTCCACACAACCTGACGCCTTTTGAATGGCGTCGAGCACTGTTGACGCCATTCAGCAGAAATCTCAAGACCCCTCCAGGGTCCAAACCAGGGGATCCGGCCCGAACCCGATCCGAATTCAGAACCCGAAATCTCAGTCATTACAATTTCGGTCAAAGGGAAGGCTGCGGCCGAATCCCTTTCGATCGAATCTTCGGCCGAACTATCCCCGGGAGAGGAACTTACAACCGTCCCAGTTCCGGGGGAAGAAGGCCGAACGCTAATGATAGGTTCCGGCCTCGAGAAGTCCGAAGCCGAAAGACTTGTCGAATTCCTAAAGCAAAACCTCGACGTCTTCGCCTGGTCTCCTTCGGACATGCCCGGAGTCGACCCGGAGGTGGCAGAGCATCGGCTGCACGTCGATCCAAACCAGCCTCCGGTCAAGCAGAAGCGGCGTACCTTCAACCAAGAAAGAAGGATGGCCATTCAAGCTGAAGTATAGAAGGGGCTGAACGGAGGACACCTCCGAGAAGTGCACCATCCCGAATGGATTGCCAATGTAGTGATCATGCCCAAAAAGGACGGCAAGTGGCGGATGTGCGTGGACTTCACCAACCTCAACAAGGCATGTCCAATGGACAGTTTTCCACTACCTCGGATAGACCAGGTAGTGGACGCCACTTCCGGCCACGAGCTACTCAGCTTCCTCGACGCCTATTCAGGCTATCACCAGATCCGAATGCATTCGGACGACGAGGACAAGACAAGCTTTACAACGGACCTCGGTCTATACTGCTATACCCGGATGCCATTCGGCCTGAAGAATGCAGGAGCAACTTATCAGCGTCTCACCAACAGGATATTCGCTCCACAGCTCGGCCGCAATATGGAGGTCTACATCGACGACATGCTGGTGAAAAGCCGCATCGCTGTAGACCATCTAGCCGAATCCTTATCCACGGGATCTCTAATAGTCAAGGATCGGGTCTAGCAGAAGACCTTCAAAGGTGATTGTATGTTCAATAAAGGATCGTTCGCTCTCAGGTAACTGGAGAGAGAATGCTCTAGAATAGATCGGCAGGAGTCTCTGGCCAGAGCAGAAACAGTATCATAAAAGTGATTTTTGGATATTGTACAGCGTAGTCTGATTCAAGTGAGTTGACCATCTAGGGTTTGACAGTTGACCATACCCTAGGTTAACTCGAGAGCATTGTGCGAACGAAGGATTGTAGCCATGCAGTAACTGTGGACAGACAGGTTCCATGAGTGGGTTGCTGAACCCCATTACCTTCTGGGATCATGCGGTGTTGCTTGGCACCCAACTTGATCAGAAGTCTGATCGAATTTACATGCGATGTTAATTCGGCTAAGTAATTAGTTAATATCTAGATATTAATTAATTACAATAAGTCCTAGTTATTGGACTTAACAGGCTGAAAACCGGACTGGTTAATGGGACTAGAGGGTCACACGCAATAAGATTCTCAGTCGGTGGTACATAAGTGGAATTTATATTAATTCGGAGACTTTTGTGAAAAGTCGCGCCGACTTAATATATATATATATATATATGCGCTGTTGAGAAACCCTGGGCCCCCCCTTTCTCTCCCTTCTCTGGGCGCCCCGTTCAAGGCGTCGGAATAGTCTCCGTCTCCGCCACGTGTGATTCTCGAAAGTCGGGAATTCCCGTCGGCGGGTTTTCGGCAATTGTTGCGGAGACGGATCATCAGCGAGAGAGCTGATACGGACGAGGGAGAGAGGACGAACCACCGCAGAGGATCGCGTGGATACCACTGGAGGCCGGACGCTTGTGCGGCTCGCGGCATCACCTTGACGGAACCGAGACAGAAGCGGATTCGAATCCGCGCACAGTAATCAGATTACAACCCGGTTTTCAGTTTTAGTTTTTCGTTCCAAATCGGATCAGCGGGCATCGAGCAGGATAATTTTTGTTCGTCGTTTCTGTTGCGTTCTTCGAGTCCCGCCCAGATCCCAACAGTTCTAATTTGAAAAATCAAATAGTGCAGTTTACTGAAGAACCAAAAGGGGAGGAGCCATGAGTTTTGCCTAGTGAGCCCATAGAATATTTGATTAATCCTTCTCTTAATTGTTGCTACCACACTAAACCTCAAGTCTCCTTTGAAGCCACCCAATTAGAATTTACTCATGATATGTCCAAATCAAGTTGAGGGGTCCTTGAATAGGTGCATCATTAGGAGGAAGTGGATGACATTAGTATGCCTCAAGTTGAGAACTTGGACATTTTTAAGGCTGAAGAACGTGACGAATCACAAGTTATGTTTATCGTTGATGAATGTTCAGAAGAGGGTAGACAAGTAAAAGAGAAAGAAAGACATAAGGGTATTTGAAGCACTCCCTGAAAATCCACCCTTAGAAACTTTTGATCTGGTTGAGGGGATAGACAATGTGATGTACATAAATGAATCAATCATGTCTTGTGATACTATGGATTTCAATTCTATCAAGGAGTTAAATAATAATAGGGGCACGGGTGATAGTATTAAGTGCATGGAGTATTCATCATCCTTAGAGTTAATCCTAACTGATTATTTTGTGAGATCTGGGCCACTTGAGCTAAAGCCTATTGTGGATGCTTTTCGATTCACCAATCTATCTCTCAAGCACCCATGTGATGATTTTATAGATCATGTTTGGATGGTGGACATGTGTCCTTTATTGTCTGACTTCTTCTTAAGTGTCCCACCTCTATCTTGCTATTATCTGAGAGAGTCCCTTCAGCCGACATGTGTGAACGCACATGAATTGGTTTTTGAACCTGTGGGTATTAGATAGTAAGCATGCATGTGTATAGCTGAAGACGTTAAACTTAGCGCTTATTAGGAGGCAACCTAATATTTTTAGATTAAGATAGTAAATGGTCTTTTTGTTTTCTTTATAGGTTCTAATAATTCAGGTAGTAGTTAGTTTGGGAGGAGAGCGGATGGAAATCCTCAAATGTCCTTAATGTCCTAGGTTATATCTCTCCTTTCCTAACTACTTTGGGTTATGATTCTTTCATATCATTCATGTCATTGAGGACAATGTCATTTAAATTGAGGGGACAATTATTGTGCATATTTGTAAAATCTTTTGAAGAATACTTGTATTTTCACAAATAAAAATAATGTCCAATTCAAAATCTTTGTAATTTTTGTATGTCAATTGAGATTTCTCAATTAATCACGCTTCATTAAATGGAGTCTTAACAAATAATGTTGAGCTAGTCAGTAAAATTTTAGACGTTCAAAATATCTCCCCTCCGCAAGGAGCCACGGCAGGAAAGATTTTCACACACACACACGACAACTTGGGGTGAACGGAAGATCTTGAAAGTGTAGAATTGTTGGAGTTGGCCCAAAGGATATGAATACCTTTCCATTTTACTTTTTCCTTTTGGATTGAAGGAAAGGAAATTCAGGATTTGTAATAGGAGATCAACCCACTCAACACCCTAAGGAGGCGGTCATCTCAAAAAGGGACATATGAAAGCATGCAAACCAAACGCCAAATAACAAACATGCTCTAAAAGAGCCAAAAGAAGGTGGGTGACAAAAAGTATTCACCTTCCCTTTGACAAATTAAAAAGGATGACAAAAAGTGTGCACTCTCAAAGGCAAAGAGTGCAACCAAATGAAAAAAATGCGCTAAATTAAAAGTCCATTGTACCAAAATAAGACCAAGTCTTGAAAACCGTTCAGTCAGGACAAGAGTTGTGTGAGTGCTTAAAATGATCGTGTGATTATCATGAAAAATCTATGTTATTTAGTATAAATTAAACCTATTAAAAACAAAAACTAAGTGCAGTGATCGCTAGAAACTTTTAACTAAAAAGTTCCAAACGAAGGTTTTGATCGCCTACCTGTTTAAACGCGGAAGATATTGAGCTCTTGATTCCCCTCCTTCAGCCGGCTGAAGAAAGAGAGCCCTTTCTTTGTTCTTTGTTCTTGCTGTTGAATTTGAAGTTGAGGTTGAGGATCGTCCAGAGATTCTTGTGACTTTGTGTTTGATTTATTCCTTTGATTCTCCTTTTTGCTCCGTTACAAGAAAAATGGAAAGAGAAATGAAGAAACAATGGTGAGAACTTTAAGTAGAAGTAGTATATATTCTAATCATGGTTTTAAACATGAAACTAAACAGCAAACTTACTTGTTTAATGGCTTTTGAAACCCCTTAATCAAATAGGTTTTGAAAAGAATGATGTTGTGGTGTGTTGCATGAAGTGATGATGAAGAATGAGAGATTAATGAAATGAAAATGAAGATGCAGAAATGAAAAACTTATGCCGAATTAGATGAAGCCTTGAATTGGATGAAGAATGGACGCCGACTTCTGGAAATAGTAGAGCTTCGGCGTTTGGACGTCGTTGCTTCAATCTTCAATTACTAACTCTGATTCTAACTTCTCTCTCTTTTTCTTTTTTCTTTTAAACTTTCAAGATGCAAGGTATTTATAGACTTCTTCTGCGTTCGCAGATTTTCATGGAAAAATCTAAGATTTATCTATCTTAACTAAGAGATAAATACAAATTAATTCATGTTTATCTGTAATTATCTCAAACACGTCAATATAGGTTGACGCCTTTCATATTAATTAAGATAAGGATAAACATCCGGAAAAACTTATCTTTATCTGTATTAGCTAAAACGCATCTACATGTGTAGACTTCTTTTACACTAATTAAGATAAGGATAAACATCCGGAAGAGAAGTAGAAATAGCTTAGGAAACCTAAAACGCGTCCACTCTTACAGACGCCTTTTACTTAATTAATCAACTGATTAAAATTCAAATTTAAACGTTAAAATAAGAATAAAGTTTAAATGGCGTCTACATGGGTAGACGTCTTTTAGACTTTTTCATATTTTAACTGAAATTTGTGTTAAAATCAACTTAATTGATTAACTTAAACATATCTGTTAAACCCGACACTCAAAAAGATTGATAAAATTAATCAATGATTAAATATCAGACCATTCTGAGGTATTATTATATGATATGAAATTTACTCGAAATGACGTCAAAATTAGCGTGTCTACAGCTGCCTCACCTTGGCATCGTCTTTGCAAGGGAGTGAAATGGAATGGAATGTACTGAAAAGGTGATGCCAAGGTGTGATGAGACACGCTCTTAATATCACATGATTGGAATTTTTCTCAAAATCATCAATGAAGATAGTTTAAGGAAATCAATGGAATTAATCCTGTCTAGATGAGGTAGCCAAGGAAATAAAATAAAGTCGATCAACCTCCTCTGAGTGGGAAGTACCCCACGTCGTAGACACTGTAGGTTTCATCATGGAGAGCGTTTGCCAGCCAATGTGGACGTGCTGCAGCCATGATGGATCTTAAAAGAAAAACAAGAAATATTGGATAAAGAGTCCAAGAAAGGATAAAATTCCAATGAATATCTTCAAGCGAAACTCAAAGATAATCAAGATACTCAATTCAGAATGGAATATTTCATATCATGTTGAAGTTATTTGATTAATGGTCTAAAACTTAATCAGTAATTAATTCTTATCACAATGATTTCAAAGTCCTACATGATGCATGCTGGGCTAAAAGAAAAATATAAAGTCAAATAAAAAATAAATTAATCAAGGATAATATTGTTAAATTGTCATTAATGAGTCAAGATACCAATTCTTGTAATTCAGTGCTAAGCCGAAGCTTGTTTATCCACGCACCGTTTCACAAAAGTGGAACCATCATCCTCACTAATTAACAATCCAACGGCCTATCCGTGCGATTAAGAATTCTCTGGAATTATCATTGTTTTTGTTGAAGGGGAACTCAAATTCCAGTTTCATCAAGACCACAAGGTCCTTGATATACTCTAATAAATACTTAATATATAGTAATGCAAATGATTTACATGAAAAGAGTAAAGGGTAGAGATAACCGTCTTTTTAGCCACGGTCAGGACTTCATAAATTCCCACAGTAGGATCTTCTTGATATTTTCCAGCTTTACTTTCTTGAATTTCCTTCAATCAAAATCATTAATAATTCCAAACAAGTATAAAAAATCACAGAATTTCGGGTAATCATAGAAAAACTAAAACGCGTCATGTCGAGCAGACGCCATTTAACATTGAAACTCGGCGGTTCTTCTCGACGCCTTTTACTCACAGAAACAGGTTTCTAGCTGTTCTCTATTTGAATTCCAACTCTATCAATGCACATCCCTTTTCCAATCCAGAAAAGTCTTCCTAGGATCGCAATTCCTTCTATATAAACACCCTTAGATTGTTCCCAAACAATCCTACCATAATCCAAAGATCCTAGGTTGAGTTTTCTTCCAAAGTTTCAAGGTTTCTTCAAAGTTTCCAAGGTTTCCAACCTTCAAGAAGGAAGAACTCCGAAAAAGAGGATGGGTTCTTCAAACAAGAGGATGAAGATGTCTCTAGATAGGTTCTCCGACGTGAAAAATCACCTCAATGGAAGAGATCCTATTCTTCAAGTAAGTTAAATCAACTTCTCTTCAATTCTTCTTCTTGTTCTTCGTGTTCTTCATCTTATTCTTCATGTTTTTCCTTTTGTTTCCAGAATTATCTCATGTTTCCCGGCCCGAGAAAGTTCACCTCTCTCCCTTGGATTCGTAAACTTGCAAAAAGTGTTAAGCTTTCCATGCAAGTTTTCATATCCAAGTGGAATCTTCAAGGTCTACTGGTACTTGCTAAAAATTACAAGAGTGCTAACGTAGATTGGGCGGCTATGGGTGCCTTAATCGAGTGGTGGTATCCCCAAACTCATACGTTCTTCTTCCAAGACTTCGAGTGCACAATCCTTTTGGAGGAGGCAGAGCTTCTATTAGGTCTCCCAAAGACCAAAGATAACAAAGATAAAATAGCTTTGACAAGAGAGAGAATCACCGGTCAACAATTGTTAACATCAATCATGAATGATCCTTCAGAAGCTAAAGGATGCCTTACCAAGAAGGGGATCAATCTTGCAAAGCTCGTTGAGTGGACCCTATATGAAATTGATGATCTAAGGGAGGATGAAGCGGAGGATGTGACGAAAGCTTTCGTTACATGCCTTACCGGTGCCTTGTTCTTCCCTGCACAGGACAACATCTTGGAAGATAATCAGGTCAGTACTATCTGCGCGATCTTCGAAGGTAAATCCATTAGCACTGCACTCTTGGCATATCTTTAGTGGGCTTTCTGCGGCGTCTGTGGGTCGTCCCCCCTATGGGTGCATATTACTCTTTGCTCTGTGGGTTGAACTTCACTTCAAGTTTGAGTACTGCAAAAAGAGGCCTCTGAATCCATCTCAAATCTTCTTGAATAGTCCAATCCATTGTATTGCCAACATTATAAAGTTCAATGAGCATATGGTCAACAAGGTTCCAAAGCTCAAGACCCGGGCCGACTGGAGAGAGTATTTGAAGCTCATGACGTCCGACATATTTGACTCGTCTCCACTCGCTCTTGTTGGAAAGCCTGTTTGGGTGCGCCGTGCAGCAGGAGCAGATCTCAAGTTGATTGAAGCCACCGAGTTCGTGTTATACAACCCACACCGGTGCCTTACTCAACTTAGCTAGGGCCGTCGTGAATTCCCCGAATTCTCTCTCACATCCCCAATCAAGAAGCGTGACTTGGAATCCAACGAAGATTATGAAGCCATATAAATCATCACCACTTTATGGAACCTTGGCTTTAGTTACCGTGTAAAATCCTCTAAAGATAGAGATAGAGGATTGAAATTTCCTTACCTCAAAAGTCTTCACGAAATTCTCCCTTAAATGTCCTCTTTCTCTTTTCTTTTTCTTTTGATGTAATAAAGATTTTCATTGAATAAAGAATAATTTTTCCTGCCTTGAAATCTTTCCTTAACTTTCTGTGATGTGCCCATGATTTTTCCTTAAGTAAAAACTGATTTTTCCTGAAAATTTGGCAGTTCGGATTCTGTAAAATGCAAAACGCGTCCACTCAGAAAGACGCTTTTCAACCATAATTGCTCTAAAAAAAGTTCAATTTAATCCTCAAAAACCTGATTAAACGTTAAATTGCGTCTTTAACACTTGACGCCTTTTAATTATTTCTCCTACTTTTCTTTCTTGACCATGGAACGTGGTGAAGGCTCTAGGAAGATGAAAGCCTTGGCCAAGAGGCGGCGAAGGCATGAGAAGGAAGCTCCCGAGGAGGTTCCGGCGGTGCTAGCCGAAGCCGCGGCATTTTTGGAGGAGGAGATCCCTCCACCGACACCCGTGGCAATGGAGGAAGAAGAGGAGGGCGACCTCCACACGGTAAGTTCCCTATGAGATGAATGGGATGAGAAAAAGGGAGGAGAAAACGGGGTTCTTCAAGAACCCGGAATCGGGTCTTGAAAGGCGTCTAGACCAGGTGACGCCATTAAAAAGGTGTCACACTGAGCTGACGTCTTTCAAGACTAATTCCGAATTTTTAATTAGGCAGAAAATGAATTTGAATTGCGTCAAAGCATGTTGACGTGTTTTGAAAAACGTCTATATGTGCTGACGCCTTTCAAAATAGAACTGTTTTTCCTGTTTTTTATTCATTACTGACCCTATTTTTTATGTTTTATTTGCAGGGAATAATGAGGTCCAGGATTAGTTGGGACCTAGTGATAGGTGCCTACAGGGGACTCCCGGACTTCCAGAAGGCGCGCCTGCGCTGGATGGGGTTTGGTGAGGTACTTGATATCAAGCCCTTTTGGCTCGATTTGGTCTTGCTGCAGGCGCTTAGGGAGCGTTGGCACGCAGAGAGTCGGGCATTCCTAATGCCCTGGGGACATATGATCCCCACTTTAGAGGATGTGGCCAGGATCACTGGCCTCAGGGTAGAGGGCCGACCTGTGAGTGGGGTGACTTACCCCAACTACCAGGGATTAGCAGAGGCTCTACTAGGGATAGAGGTATCTAGCATAGGTAGGGAGTCCAGGATGGTCCCTAGGATAGAAGTAGAGGCAGCCTTAGGATTAGATGAGCCCCGGCGTCGGTCTGACGAGACCTGGGAGGAGTTTAGGGATAGGTTGGCTGAGTCATCTTCCGCCGTCTACTGTAGTGACCCTAGTCAGGGTGAGGAGGTAGATAGGCAGCTTAGAGTTTTCTAGTTTTCTTCTTTGGTCGGTTGCTCTTCGGTACGAAGGGCGACCACATTTACTGTAGATTCTTTTACTTGTTAGATGATCTAGATAGCTTAGGAGAGTACGCTTGGGGTGCGGCCCTTCTGGCCCACCTCTTCGCTGATTTGTCTGCGGTCACGCCGGACCGTGAGACCACCGTCAGCGGCTACTCGCCGTTCCTCCAGGTATTAATTGTTTCATTATTTGTTTATGATATGAAATATGATATGATGATTTTTCCTAACTTATATGTTCATGAATGCAGGTGTGGAGCTACCATTACTTCCCGCTCGGCAGAGCGCGGATCGGGAGACCCGGAGCTGTCCCATTGGCCTACCGTTGGCAGCCAATCGTGGACACAGCCCCACAGCATCACCAGCTGACGGCCCTCCGCAGTCAGTTCCTGGACTACCCAGAGCTATTGGTGAGTTTTTAACTTGTTCAATTAAATGCAATCTTTTATTCCTTAAATGCAAGTTATTTATGAATGCATCTAATCTATGTGCAGGTGATTTGGCGCCCGTACCTTGGTATGGGCGAGGAGGGTCAGCCGTGGGTGACGGCTGGCAGGAGGAGGTTCGGGAGGCAAATGTGGGTGCATTGCCTTAACGAAATCGAGCCCCTCCACCTCCGGCTCGTGATGAGGACGCTGGGCCTCCACCAGGAGTGGATTGACGAGGTGGTCCCGGAGGCCGTCGGGAGGAGCATGAGGGGCAAGCAAGCCCTCACAGACTGGCGTGCCAAGTTCCCAGAACAGTACGAGGACTGGCACCGCCGAGGCGTACGGGTGGAGTCCCGGGCGGAGAGTAGCGAGGCCTACCTCCAGCAGTACCGGGCCCACTACGCCGATCAGCTGCGGCTCCTCCGACCACTCGATGTAAGTATGCCTTTATGCATCTTTAATTTTATTATTATCTTGATTTATGTTTGTGAATGAATGTATGTATGTGTGATATGCAGGATGCACGTGACGCGGTCATCATCGACCTCCGGGCCCGCCTACATGATGCGGAGGCCCAGCTCGAACAAGTCCAGAAAGAGTTGTTTGATCTGGTATGTATGCATGCATGTTTTAATTAATTAATTGTTTTGGCGATTGATACTGACGGTTGTCCTTTGGTGCAGCGAGCCGTCTACACTCAGGCGGCTCCCCCTACCTTTGGGGCTTCCTCTTCTTCCTCGTCTGCCTATGATGCTGCTCTGGCTGACCTCCAGAGCCAGCTCGCCTCCGCCATCCACCGGGCTTCTCTTGCAGAGGAGGACCGGGCTGCTCGGGTAAGTTCTTTTGACTTTGACTCATGAATTTGATTTTAATTATTTGATTGCCTTGGACTAACGATGGCCTTTCCTTCAGGTTGCTGAGCTTCAGGAAGCCCTTCAGAGGGCTGAAGCGGAACTGGAGCATTCTCGCGCGGCAGCTGCTCGTGCTGAGGCCGATGCGGCGCGGATCCGGTCTCTGGAGGAGCAGGTGGCTCGTCTCTCGACTGGAGATCTTGCACGTCTCCATATTCACCTGGAGGTCGTGACCAAGAAGAGAGATCGCGACCGCCTTCGACTAGAGAGTCTTCAAGGTCGCTTGTCGGTTGCAGAGCATGAGCGCAAGATGGTGGAGGAACGGTATCAGCGAGCCCGGCAACGTGCCCAGGAGCGTGGTCTGACGAGTGCTTTCACGGCCAGTGTCGCCATGTCTTCTGGCCAGGCAGGGCCGAGCGCGATGGGGCCACCTCCACCTCCTAGCCGAGGACCAATACCGGACGCGCCTGACGAGGCCCAGAGCCAACTTGACGAGGGCGGAGGGGAGAGCCAGCCTTGAGGGCTAATGTATTTTCTTTTTCTTCTATGTATCATATACAAAACACCTTTTGATGATATACATAGCACTTTTTGGGCTCCAATCTTGTGTTCATGTGCTTGTCTTGTATCCTGTACATCACTTAACAAACAGGTTAAGTATCTATTTAGGCTTAGCCCCTTGCCTGACCAAATAAATGGTCAATCGATCTTTTCCTTCAATAAATGGTCAAGGGGCATAGCTTTTATCAACAAAGGTAATCAAACTATAAACAGACTTAAGTAAAATGCAACATGCAAGCAAACAGATGCTCATTGAAAATAAAAGGAATGAGTCATGCCAGATGCAACAAGCAGATGCTAAATGAAATATTTTTGTTGTTTTGAAATATTCATTTTTGTTTGGGTTTTGAAATATATTGCTTTTTTTTATTATTTTGGCATATGTATTTTATTTTTATTTTTCACATGTATTTTTTTGGATTTTTGACATATGTATTTTTTTTTGGATCTTTTTGACATATGTATTTTTTTTGAATTTTGACATATACATTTTTTTTTTTTGACTAAAAAAATCAACATGGTACTCAGATCAAAAGATCATATTCATTTATTAACTTAATTTCCAAATTGTTCTTTAACAATTTAACTTAAAAGCCATCGGATTTGAACTTGTGTTTCCATTCGTGATCCCATTTGATGATTTGACCATTAGTCAATCTAAGCCATTCCTTAAGTTTGGAGTACGCCTCTTTAAAAAGAAGGAAGAATAAGTTTAGAAAGCCCATAAGAAGGTTCCGGAGACCTAAAAAGATGTTCCTTTCCAACCCTAGTATCTGTTGGGGTTCGGTCATTTTCTTTCCGGGGTATTTATCGACCATGCGTTCCCTTTTATTTCATTTCATGGCCTTGATGTAACGTTTGTAACGTGATGGCCTTTTCATTTGACATTCCTTTTGATTTGACATTTGGATTTTTGCCCTTTTGCTTTTGCTTTTCTATTCTTTTCTTTGGGACGGATCTCCCCCATTTTTTTATGACGGCCTCCTACTAAGATGGCGGGTATTCTTGGTAGTCTATTCTAAGCCTCGTTCCGACATCATGGGCCGAGTGTAAAACAGAATTTTGCTTAAAAATGAATGATTTGTACTTTACACTTTCAGTCAAGCTTTTGATATTCTTTAGGACTTGGCATCTCTTGTTACTCACGAATCAAACGTGTCAGTGTGTGCAGTGATATGTTTGAAGTTAAATTATCCAGACTGATAAGGAAATTTGAGTTTATAAATTTGTTGATTCCACTGGTCTTTGTGTTAGTTTAGGTGGCCTACAAGCCAATCTAACAATGTAAATCTCGTTCATTATTAATAAAATGGCATTATATTCATTATGTGTAAATCGCGTTAATTATCGTTTCATAATCAAGTCCGTGAATATGTGCTATGGTGATCAGATTATGATGAGATCATACTAATGAGACTGATCACTTAAACACACATATTCTTAATCGTTCCTAGTCGAAGGATATCTGAGAAGGACATCGGATATCCGGTTAGGCTAGTACAAATTACTCCTGCTCATATGATGAGGGTGACTGGTCTCATAAGTCACTTGTGTGGAGACACTAAGGCGAATCTATAGGTGCTCATTAGAGAATGAGTTCACTGAACTGATCCGACTGAATCACTGGATGGTATTGTACCTCACTGTCAACCAGCTTGATTCTATTGTCGCAGTCGCGTGGATGGTCCTCGGACCTGAGACACCAAGGACACCTTGGCGGTGGACTTCTGTGCTTTGACCTTGGTTTACAAATCTCTAGCCATGGGATTCTAATACGCCAAGGATTGGGTGCAGCGGAATACCGTCAAAGGGAATTGTGTGTCAATAAGGAATCATTCGCTCTCGGTACTTAGAGAGAGAATGCTCTAGGAAGGATGCGCGGAAGTCCCTGGCCAGGGCGGACGATAATATCGGGAAATGAGTTTTCCGATATTCATCAGCGGCATCCAATCCAAGTGAGTCGACCGGTTAGGGTTTGACAGCTCGCCATACCCTGAGTTGACTCGAGAGCATTGTACGAATGGATGATTATATCCACGCGGTAACTGTCGGCGGAAAGGTTCCAAGAGTGGGTTACTTAACCCCAAATACCTTCCGGGTTCACGCGGTGTTGCTTGGCACCCAACGTGATCGGAGGCCCGGTCGAATTCGATGTGCGACATCAATTCGATTGATTAATTGATTAATAAAGGGTTATTAATTAATTAATAAAGCTAGTGAGGAGTCACTGGGCTTACTGGGCCATTAACTGGACTGGTACTTGGGCCTAGAGGGTCACACGCAAATGATTCTCAAGGCGATGGATAAATAAGTAGGTTTTATACAAACCGGGGGGTTTTGTGAAAAACCGCGCGGTTAGTATAAAACATGGCGAACGGGCTGAGCAGGCCAAGCTGCTGCTAAGCCTAGCCGCCCCTCCTCAGTTTCTATCTTCCTCTGGAGTCCAGGCAGATCCAGATCTGCTCCGCCGCTTCTCCGAATCCCGTTCGACGGGAAATCGTCCGCGCACTGCGGCGATCATTGCGGCGACCAGCGGAGGCTTCGCGGGCTGCGAAGAACGACGAACTCGAGGATATCCGTCGCGGGGAGGATCGCGTGGACTTCGCTAGAGGCCGGGCGCTTGCGCGGCTTGCGGTGTCACACCGACGGAACCGAACGGCTGCGGATTCGAATCCGCACACGGTGAGAACTTCGATAATCCGATTATCGTATTTTAGATTCCGAAACGGGAACAGATCGCTGTAAATAATTTTGTTTTCCGCTGCGTGAGTGATTCGGAGAAACCGAGAAATCCTAACAGTGGTATCAGAGCCAGGTTCCACTGTTTCTCGTCCCGTTTCGGTTTCCGAAATTAATGTTTCTGTGTATTATTCCATGCGTCAGTTCGATCTTTTTGCAGGATCCGTGTTCATAAGATGAACATTAATGTTAAAATAATTTGATTATTTTATTTCTGCAAATTTTTCGAAATTTTTTTGGGTTCTTTGTGTTCTTCGTGAGACGAAGAATAGTGCAGTTCGGAGGCTTCAATCGGATGTCCCCATGGGATGGGGAGGTGGCCGGAGATCCTGGTATGACCAGGGATCCCTCCGGTCACCAAAGGCACCAGTGGCCGACGCCGGAGAGCCGCTGGAAGTGGCCGGATTTTTCCTGCACTTCCTTACCCTTGAAAAACCAGTTTTTGGAAAGGGGAAATTGGGCTCGGGATGCTTCTAAAGGCGCACCGCCGGCGGCCGCTGCCGGCGTAGGGCACCTTGCCGACGCCGGGGCATCACCGGACGGCGTGGGGGGCGCCGACCGCCGGCCGCCTGGGGCCCTAATTCTCCCACCCCGCCGCCGCCATGAAACCTGCTTGCAGGTTTTGGGTTCTGTTCGAGCTGAGGAAGATGGAGCCGGCCGAGCCAGCCCACTTGGCCGGTCCCAACGGACCGGGCCGGCCTCGGTTGGACCGGGGCCAGAAGCTGGCTGAGCCAGGGTGCCGGAGCCCTGGCTCGAGCCCAAAAGGGGCCTGGCTTGACCCTGGCTCAGCCACTTGGCTGAACCCACTTGACCCACAATTAAACCCCACTTAAGTCCATTTAACTTATAAATAAAATTTGAACTTGATTTTAAATTTTAAAATTGTTTTGAAATTTAATTTCATTGTTCAAATTCATTGGGATTTTAAATAATGATTATTGAATCATTATGGATTGACTATTAGTTGATTATTGATTAATGTTAATTATTAGTTTAATAGTTAAACTAATGATTAATCTTAATAATAATAATTTAATAGTTAAATTAGTAATTAATAATTATTAATCTAATAGTTAGATTATTAATTGTTATTTCAACTAATTGTTAATTAATATTTGAGTTAGTTATTAATTTAATTGTTAAATTAATAATTAACTTAAATGATTAATTTAAGTGTTAAATTAGTTGTATTTAATGATTAATTGTTAGTTATTAATTTAAGGGTTAAATTAATGATTAACTTTAATCTTCTAATCTAATTGTTAGATTATAGTTATTAATTAATTAGTGTTAATTATTAATTTAAGTGTTAAATTACTAATTAACATTAATTAACTAATCTAAGAGTTAGATTAGTAGTTAATTAATAATTAGAGTTAATTAATAATTTAAGTGTTAAATTGTTAATTAATTTTGATGGATTAATCTAAGAGTTAGATTAATCTTTAATAGTCTAATTGTTAGATTATTAATGGGGTTTAATCTAAGAGTTAGATTATTAGAATTGTTCTAATTTGCATGGAATAATCTGGAATTATTAATTCGGAGTGTGTGCGCATGTGATGTGTGTTTATTGCTTTTAAATTTGATTTAATTGCATGTTAAGATAATAAATGAGTTTTTTCGAAATTCAAATACCAATTTTGATTGGATCCCAGCTTTTTGAAAGCCAAAATTATTTATTTTGAAAACTCATTTGTTTTAGCCATGTGATGCGCTGAATCATGTGTGGAATGTTTAAAACACACCGTGGTCATGGATATGCACTTAATTTATTGTTCATGTGATGAATGGATTGTGTGGATCGTGGATGTATGATGTTTATTAATTGTTAATAAATAGAGGTCTGCGAACCTCTCTCTCTCATACTCCGATGTAATTCTACCTCCCTCACTCTCTTGTACTCGCCATAAGGCCTTCTTCAATTTACCTGTTAATTCTAGAATTAATGTAACCTGATCGAGGCAACCGAGGAACGAGCGAGGACGATCCACAGCTGCAACCAAGAAGGCGAAATGATGGAGATCTCTTGCCTATGTGTTTGCAGGTTATCTAATATAATTGTTATGATTAGATTGTGTGTGCGTTTGACTGTTGGCTCCAGTCAAACCCACTATGCTATCCATGACCACACTAATGACATGTATATGATGCATTGTTTCTCTTTTGATTATGAATCAAAGCAGGTTATAGTATTTAGTAAATATATACGATATATTTATACTATCACCTAGGAGAGATCAAGATAAAAGTTATCTAAATACCCTCAGATAAACTCTAAGCCGTAACGTGAGTAGTTGAGAACTTACCGCGTGGTCCACCATCGTTATAGTCATAGGATTCGAATCACTTTAGGCAGGTTTGTTGTGCTATCCACAAGGCCTGCTTAATTGGGAGGAGAAACTGTGGCTATGGCATTAGATGCCTATAGATCGGGGTAGAGGAACCATGTAGCTTTGTTGTGCTATCCACAAGGGCTGCATGCAAATCTATGCTCGTCGCGTAATGATGGTTAGCTTAGACCAGAATCAATGGTTTGTTGTGCTATCCACAAGGCCATTAAATCTCTGGGGACCGAAGCTATGATCAGATATTGCAAGGAGTTGCAAGTCCCATGAGTTGGGTGCTCTCTGATTGTATTACAGTTTGTTGTGCTATCCACAAGGCTGTAGTGCAAGTCATTGAGATTCTGATCCCCACTAGGAGACTGTCGGCGTCTCCCGTTCTGTATAACTGGGGGTTATACAGTCCGTCGAAAATTAGTGGGATTTAAACTTGAACAAAAGACCTTGTCTTGTTTTAAATTTTAATAATTGAACATATGCTAAATAGATTTTACTTATCTCCTGTAGGGAATTATGTCGTCGAATAACTCACTCCGTGGCATATTTGATGCCGTTTTGACTTACCTGATCTACTCAGATTGGTTCAGAAGCCTGAAGAATGTCTTCAGATCTGAACGCAATAACTTTGTTCCTGGAGCTGATCCTCCTGCTGAATCGGCATTGGATGCCCCTGAAGCAGGGATGATAGCTAACGATAAAGGATCAAAGGACAAAGGTAAAAGAGTAGTGAAGGGTGACTGCTTATATTATAAGCAGTATGATCACTCGAAGAGGAACTGCAAGGAGTTCATTAACGATAAAGCTCATGGAAAAGTAAAGCTGTCTGAAGCTTCAGATATCTATATGATAGATATCAACTTATCAGTTAGAGATTCCACATCTTGGGTATTGGATATCGGATGTGCTTCTCATATCTGCCATGATGTGCAGATGCTGACAAGTAAGCGCAAGCTGAGACAAGGTGAGGTGGAATTGAGGCTAGGAAACGGCGCAAAAGTTGCGGCGGTTGCTGTTGGGACAGCAAACCTCAGGCTTCCATCGGGAGACACCTTACTATTGGAAGATTGTTATTATGTTCCTAGCATAATAAAGAACATCATATCAATATCTTGTTTGGACAAGATAGGATATAGGTTGACGATTGAGAATATAAGTTGTTCGATTTATTATGGTAATAAATCAATAGCATCGGCATCTTTAGTCAACGGTCTATATCTATTAGATGTTTCTCATTACAATCTTCAGATTGATAATGCTCTTAAGAAGAGAAAGAATTGTGTGAACCAGGCCTACATGTGGCAGTGTAGACTTGGGCACATTGGCGAAAGCAGGTTGCAAAAGTTGTACAACCATGGTTATTTAACAGCATTCGATTATGAATCGTTTGCAACATGTGAATCCTGCCTTATGGGAAAGATGGCAAAATCTCCATTTAGTGGACATGGAGAACGTGCCAAGGACATTCTGGAACTGATACATTCGGATGTATGTGGTCCCATGTCCACCCAAACCAAAGGTGGCTTTTCTTACTTCATCACGTTCACCGACGACTTCTCAAGATTCGGCTACGTGTACTTAATGACGTACAAGTCGGAAGCATTTGAAAAGTTCAAGAATGAGGTGGAGAAGCAATTAGGAAAGAGTATTAAAGCTCTTCGATCAGATCGAGGAGAAGAATACTTGAGTACTAATTTCACACAATTCTTAAAGGATAATGGTATCCTTTCTCAGCTAGCCCCTCCATATACACCACAGATGAATGGTGTATCAGAAAGGAGGAATCGCACCTTGTTGGACATGGTGCGATCTATGATGAGCTTTTTGGGATTACCAGTGTCCCTCTGGGGGTATGCTCTAGAGTTAGCAGCATACCTACTAAACAGAGTACCCAACAAGTCTGTGACCTCTACTCCATATGAAATATGGACAGGCAGGAAACCAGAATTTAAACATGTTAAAGTCTGGGGTTGTCCTGCTCATGTAAAGAGGCATGATCCTGACAAGCTGGAATCACGAACTGATAAATGTAGGTTTGTGGGATATCCAAAGGAAACCTTTGGATACTATTTTTTCCACCCTGGTGAACAAAAGGTGTTTGTCGCCAGAAAAGCTGTCTTCCTGGAAGAGGAATACCTTCTCCAGGAGGACAGTGGGAGTAAAATAATGCTGGAAGAGGTTCTAGATCCCCAAACAACTGCATTATCATCAGATGAGATATCAGTTCCTGAATCTGTTCAGGTATACACAGATGAGCCTCGTAGATCTGGTAAAATACCTAGACTACCCGAACGATATGTGGGACATATCTCTGAAGGTGAGTCTAAGGTACAATATAATGAGGATGATGATCCGAAAACCTACCAGGAGGCCATAGAAGGCACAGAAGCCGGGAAATGGCGAGAAGCCATGAACTCAGAAATCCAGTCCATGTACACCAACCAAGTTTGGAACTTGGAGGACTTGTCCGAGGGTATTGTACCCATCGGTTGCAAGTGGATCTTTAAAAGAAAGATCGGTGCTTATGGACGGATCGACACTTATAAGGTAAGGTTGGTGTCAAAGGGATATCGTCAAAGGCATGGAATTGACTATGACGAGACTTTCTCACCAGTTGCCATGATAAAGTCGATCAGAGTTCTACTCGCCATTGATGCACATTTTGATTATGAAATATGGCAGATGGATGTGAAGACTGCCTTCCTCAATGGTAACCTTGAGGAAGAGGTGTATATGATACAACCAGAAGGTTTCACATCCAAAGAATCTCCAGATAAAGTGTGCAAGCTTCAGAGGTCCATTTATGGACTGAAGCAAGCTTCCCGGAGTTGGAATATAAGATTTAACGAGGCTGTCAAGTCTTATGACTTTATTAAGAATGAAGATGAGCCTTGTGTGTACAAGAAGACCAGTGGGAGTGCAGTCACTTTTCTAGTTCTTTACGTAGATGACATCAGTAAAGGTCTGGCTGTCGAAAAACTTCTCCATGAAGGATTTAGAAGAAGCATCCTACGTATTGGGAATACGGATCTATAGAGATAGATCAAAGAGGATGCTTGGAATGACCGAATCCTTGTACATAGACACCATAGTCAAAAGGTTTGGCATGGAAAATTCCAAGAGAGGTTTCATACCGATGAGACATGGAATTAATCTCTCAAAGGAACAGTCTCCTAAGACTCCTGATGAGAGGGCATTCATGGATAGAATACCCTATGCCTCTGCCATAGGATCTATCATGTATGCCATGCTATGTACACGGCCTGATGTCGCATTTGCTCTAAGTGTTACGAGCAGATTTCAGGCTGATCCAGGCGAAGAGCATTGGAAGGCAGTGAAATGCATCCTTAAATACTTGAGAAGAACTAAGGATATGTTTCTTGTCTATGGAGGAGGTGACTTGAAACTGCGAGGCTTTACTGACTTGAGTTTCCAATCACATCCAGATGATAGCAAGTCAACATCTAGATTCGTTTTTATATTGAACGGAGGGGCAGTGTGCTGGAAGAGTTCCAAGCAAGTAACCACTGCAGATTCGACGACTGAAGCTGAGTACATCGCTGCAGCTGAAGCCGCCAAGGAAGCAGTGTGGTTGAAGAAATTCATCACCGACCTCGACATAGTTCCCAGCATCTCTGAGCCTGTTCCACTGTTTTGCGACAACAATGGAGCCATTGCGCACGCGAAAGAGCCGCGGTCTCATCAGAAATCGAAGCATATTCTGAGGCGCTTTCACCTTATCAGAGAGATCATATCAAAAGGAGATGTAGTAGTGGAAAGAGTTCCATCCGTCGACAATGTAGCAAATCCACTGACAAAGCCGTTGGCTCAAATTGTGTTTGAGCGTCACCTAGAGTCTATGGGCTTATTGTATAAAGGTGATTGGCTTTAGTCCAAGTGGGAGATTGTTAGTTTAGGTGGGCTACAAGCCAATCTAACAATGTAAATCTCGTTCATTATTAATAAAATGGCATAATATTCATTATGTGTAAATCGTGTTAATTATCGTTTCATAATGAAGTCCGTGAATATGTGCTATGGTGATCAGATTATCATGAGATCATACTAATGAGACTGATCACTTAAACACACATATTCTTAATCGTTCCTAGTCGAAGGATATCCGAGAAGGACATCGGATATCCGGTTAGACTAGTACAGATTACTCCTGCTCATATGATGAGGGTGACTTGTCTCATAAGTCACTTGTGTGGAGACACTAAGGCGAATCTGTAGGTGCTCATTAGAGAATGAGTTCACTGAACTAATCCGACTGAATCGCTGGATGATATTGTACCTCACTGTCAAGCAGCTTGATTCTATTGTCGCAGTTGCGTGGATGGTCCTCGGACCTGAGACACCAAGGACACCTTGGCGGTGGACTTCTGTGCTTTGACCTTGGTTTACAAATCTCTAGCCATGGGATTCTAATACGCCAAGGATTGGGTGCAGCGGAATACCGTCGAAGGGAATTGTGTGTCAATAAGGAATCATTCGCTCTCGATACATAGAGAGAGAATGCTCTAGGAAGGATGCGCGGAAGTCCCTGGCCAGGGCGGACGATAATATCGGGAAATGAGTTTTCCGATATTCATCAGCGGCATCCAATCTAAGTGAGTCGACCGGTTAGGGTTTGACAGCTCGCCATACCCTGAGTTGACTCGAGAGCATTGTACGAATGAAGGATTATATCCACGCGGTAACTGTCGGCGGAAAGTTTCAAGAGTGGGTTACTTAACCCCAAATACCTTCCGGGTTCACGCGGTGTTGCTTGGCACCCAACGTGATCGGAGGCCCGGTCGAATTCGATGTGCGACATCAATTCGATTGATTAATTGATTAATAAAGGGTTGTTAATTAATTAATAAAGCTAGTGAGGAGTCACTGGGCTTACTGGGCCATTAACTGGACTGGTACTTGGGCCTAGAGGGTCACACGCAAATGATTCTCAAGGTGATGGATAAATAAGTGGGTTTTATACAAACCGGGGGGTTTTGTGAAAAACTGCGCGATTAGTATAAAACATGGCGAACGGGCTGAGCAGGCCAAGCTGCTGCTAAGCCTAGCCGCCCCTCCTCAGTTTCTATCTTCCTCTGGAGTCCAGGCAGATCCAGATCTACTCCGCCACTTCTCCGAATCCTGTTCGACGGGAAATCGTCCGCGCACTGCGGCGATCATTGCGGCGACCAGCGGAGGCTTCGCGGGCTGCGAAGAACGACGAACTCGAGGACATCCGTCGCGGGGAGGATCGCGTGGACTTCGCTAGAGGCCGGGCGCTTGCGCGGCTTGCGGTGTCACACCGACGGAACCGAATGGCTGCGGATTCGAATCCGCATACGGTGAGAACTTCGATAATCCGATTATCGTATTTTAGATTCAGAAACGGGAACGGATCGCTGTAAATAATTTTGTTTTCCGCTGCGTGAGCGATCCGGAGAAACCGAGAAATCCTAACACTTTCTACCATGCTGATCGACTCTTTAACCTAAGGGTAGTATTTCTTA
This sequence comes from Zantedeschia hybrid cultivar, assembly GCA_030544215.1. NCBI lineage: Eukaryota > Viridiplantae > Streptophyta > Magnoliopsida > Alismatales > Araceae > Zantedeschia > Zantedeschia hybrid cultivar. The sequence goes on along the minus strand of JARZZO010000006.1, from coordinate 56,008,074 downwards.
AGATGTAAACCATTCCAGGGATGATTTAGCTCTTCTCCTTCTGCATTAACAAGACGATAAGCATTACCAGGAAAAGCGTGCGATACAACATTAGGTCCTTCCCAGTTGGGTTGGAGCTTAGAACGCGGACCACCAGGTTTTACAAAAATCCTTTTGACGACCATTTCACCGACTTTGAACTTGCGTTCAATGACTTTCTTTTGATAAAAACGTGCTAGTCTATTTTGATAAACTTTTGTATGGTTAGCAGCTGACCATCTTTTCTCGTCTAAGAGTTCCAATTGAGCAAGGAGTGCTGAACGATGTTCATCAATGGAGAATTCCTTATTCAATTGTACCCTTAATGACGGTATAAGGATCTCGTATGGAACTACCGCCTCCATTCCAAATGTTAAGGAATAAGGAGTTTGCCCAGTAGGCGTGCGGATTGAAGTCCGGTAAGCCCATAGAGCCTCAACCAATTTTTCTGGCTAGTCTGCGAATTTGTTAGATTTGCACGTCTTTTTGATGATTTTTATCAAAGTCTTATTAGTTGCCTCTGCTTGGCCATTGCCTTGCGGATAATAAGGAGATGAATGATGCAATGCAATTCTATACCTGTTGCAGAGATCTTTCGATTCTTGTGACACGAACTGTGGTCCATTGTCGGTGACGATGGTACTTGGAATTCCAAATCAAGTGATGATGTTCTTCATGATGAACTTGCAGACGGTTGATGCTTTGATCTCTACGTACGCTTCAGCTTCTGTCCACTTGGTGAAATATTCCGTTGCCGTGAGAATGAAAGATTTTTGCTTGATGCCGGAATCTGGATTACCAAGGGGTCCAATAATGTCGAAAGCCCACATGGAGAAAGGCCATGGGGAGGAAACATGATGGAGTGAAGATGCAGAAGAATGAATTTTGTCGGCGTGAAGTTGACACTTAGCACACCTACGGACATATCCTCCACAGTCTTCTTCCATGGTTGGCCAATAAAATCCTTGTCTAAGGATCTTATTTGCTAGCATCTGTCCATTGACATGGCCACCACAAACTCCACTATGAGCTCCTTCCATAACCTTCCAAAGCTCATCTTCGTCTAGACATCTTAGAAGAACTCCATCGAAACCTCTCTTGTACAGTGCTCCTCTAACTAGGGTGTATCGTTGAGCAACTCTCCTGATAGCTCTCTTCTCCTCAGTTGTAGCTTCCTCAGGATACGATTGATCTTCACAATATTTGGCAATTTCATAATACCATGACTTCTGTTCATCATCCATCTCTTCCAACAGCTCCATTAACATGATTACTCTCTTTTCAATGATATCTCCGTCCCTGACTTTCTTCAGCAACTTCTCTTTAGTTCTAAGAAATGAAGGGTCTTTCACGGCGGGTGAAAGACGCCTATGAACTATGATTGATTCGGATTGCTTGCTGATTGGAAAATTAAGAGAAGATGCCAATGAAGCTAGAGCGTCAGCTAAGATGTTCTGATTCCTAGGGACATGGACAAAGATCAATTTCGTGAAAAGCTTTGAATAAGCAGAAGTAAGTTCTTGATAAGGCTTGAGTTTGGGATTAAGAGTTCGATACTTGGTCAGCACTTGGCGAAGAATTAATTGGCTATCACCTACAATCCTGAGTTTGGTGGCACCATGAAAATGAGCAGCCTCGAGGCCAGCAAGAAGTGCCTCGTATTCAGCTATATTATTAGTGACTGGAAAATCAAGCTGAAAGGCTTGTGGAATGGTGACACCTTCAGGTGATAACAGAACGATACCGATCCCCTTTCCATGAGAATTCAGAGCTACGTCAAAATGCAGAGTCCACATATCATCTCTGATTTGATTTACGGACATCAGTTCCTCATCCGGAAACTCTGATCGTACTGGATCAAATCGAGGAAGGGGATGATGGGCGAGATGTTTTGCTATGGCATAGCCCTTGATTGCTTTCTGCTGAATGTAAATGATATCGAATTGAGATAGAAAGCTTTGCCATCGCACTAACCTATTAGTAAGAACAGATTTCTCCAGAAGGAATTTGATCGGATTCATCCTAGCAATGAGATGGACTTCATGGGCCAGAAAATAATGCTTCAATTTCTGCACAACCCAGACCAATGCTACACATGTTTTCTCCATCGCTGTGTATCTCTGTTCAGCGGGGTTGAGAAGTTTAGAGAGATAATAGGCTGCCCTCTCCTTTCCTTCTTCGTCCTCTTGTGCTAGGACAGCCCCCACAGCATTATCCAGGACTGAAATGTAAAGTATCAAAGGTTTGCCTGGAGATGGTGGTATCAAAACAGGAGGACTTGCTAAATAGTTCTTTAATCCATCGAATGCCACCTGACACTTATCGTCCCAATCAAATTTGACTCCCGGCTTGATAAGCTCGTAAAACGGCTTACACCTTTGTGAGTGCTGGGAGCCAAAACGGCGAATAAATTGTAACCTCCCGATTAATCCTCTTAGCTCCTTCAAGTTTTTGGGAGGTGGCATTTCCCTGATAGCCTTCGCCTTGTTAGGATCGATCTCAATTCTCCGTTTGCTGACAATAAATCCAAGCAATTTCCTTGAAGATACCCCGAATGCACACTTCTTGGGGTTCATCTTTAACTGATACTCTCTCGATCTCTCTAATACCCTTGCCAAAACTTTGGCGTGCTCAGCCTTTGTCTTAGATTTAACCAATAAATCATCCGCATACACTTCCATATCTATGTGCATCATGTCATGAAATATTGCCATCATAGCCCTTTGATAAGTGGCTCCAGCATTCTTCAATCCAAATGGCATGACGACATAACAATATGTTCCCCAAGGTGTAGTGAATGACGTCTTCTCTTGATCTTCTTTTGCTAGCTTAATCTGATTGTATCCTGAAAATCTGTCCATAAACGATAAAGTTTCATAGCCAGCGGTATTATCAATGAGTACATCAATATGAGGCAATGGAAAATCATCTTTAGGACACGCCCAGTTTAGATCGCGGAAGTCAATGCAAATTCTGACCTTCCCGTCCTTCTTCATAACCGGGACTATGTTGGCCACCCATTGTGGATAAAGGACAACTCTAATAAATTTGGCTTTATGCAATTTGTCGACCTCTTCCTTCATCTTTAGAGCCATTTGTGGGTGGAATCGCCTTAATTTCTGCTTGACTGGACTAACTCCTTCCTTTAATGTCAACCTGTGTTCAACTAAAGATGAGTCTAACCCTGGCATATCTTCATAACTCCATGCGAAAGTGTCCTTATAGTCCTTAAGTACTTGTACTATTGCCTTCTCATCCTCTATAGAAATATTTTTGCTGACGAGGACAACCTTAGGTTCGTCTTCAGTCCCTAAATTGATTTCTTTGGTGGGCTCTTCTACGGCAGCTGAGGGTTCATCGAATCTCTTCACTCCACTGGCATATGCCTCAGCTGCGTCCTCGTCATCTTCTTCATCTTCAACAATGGGGTCCTTTTCATGCACTAACTCATACACCCCATACCCATTATTGACTGACTTATCATTCATACAGTCTTCTAGCACCTGAATTGGATTTTCTAAGAACTGAGGGATCAAAGAGCAAGAAAAGCATTTATCAGCTAAGTCCTGGAGGTATCTATCTAGAATTCGCCTACCCTTAGGCTTCCTAGACTTCCTAACTTGACTAACCTGCCTAAAACTAGACTGCCTAACTTCACTAAACTCCCTATTATAACCTAATGAAGATGAAGCAGGATGGAAATCCTGGGATACAAGTGGAAATACAGAAGAATCCTCCCGAGGGGAGGGGTAGAGTAGATCTAAGAGAGAATCTTGACCGAAGGACCCGCGCAATGGGGTGTGATCAGACAAGTAGGAGGTTTCCTCAATGAGGATCTGAGAAGAATTTGTTGTAAAATTGGCGTTTTTTTTTTGATGTCAGAGGAGTTAAGCATAAAACATGAATGAATACAAATAGAAGGAGAATTAGACGGGGGAAGTGGCACCAAGGCCAGAGGGTTAGGGGGATCATACAACAGTATGTCCCAGATCAAGTCATACATCCTCTCTAGATCGAGAGGAGGTTGTAGAATGAGGTCCCGAGGGGACAGAGTAATCATAACGGGCGGAGCCCGTGGAATATCTTCAATAATGACCCGCGACCAAGTCGGGGTCAAGAGCAGTGTACGAAATAGAGTGTGGAGCATGAAAACATGGGAAGGGTATGTCCCCCTCCAGAGCAGATCTGTAGTGTAGCCAGCTTCATAGGGGTCATCTGGCTCCCCTTCATCGGTCTCTTCAGACAGCAATATCCGCTTGTCAAAGATAGCTCCAGGACTTTCAATCAGCTCATCAATCTGCGGCGGCCACTTGGGTTCTGCCGGATCCAGGAACAGTCTGTTCAGTGCAATGTAAAGGTCTCTCAAATCGAACCACCTGTACCATTCGCATTCAGGATCATGGAATTTTCTCCTTTTCATAGGCCGCAGAGCCTCCAAGGATTGGTACGTAAGTAGTTCTGAGCAATGCCTGGCCAAGTCCCTCCCATATATGTCATGGAAGTCAAAACACGAAGTAATGACCATCGTGTTGTCGTGGCTAATTATGGGCCCTTTTACAAAGTGTGTATACAGGGTCCATGTTAGGGGATCTCGGCCTTCCTTGGGTGGTGTAGACATTGTCTCCCAGATTTTCTGACCACCTTCTTGCTGAACAATATCTTATTTCAGTTTACTTGGCCTATAGCCCAGACCACTTCCAGGTGCTGCTCGATGATCTTTAACAGGAGTGGTCCTGCCTTGCAATTGTGTGTTCAGACCTTTCCCTGGCTTATAGCCGTTCTTCATCATAATTCTCCATCCTGGGGTACTCATGCACTTCCCCCTTTTTATGGCATTTAACGGGTATGGAGAAATAGTGGCGGCTTTTAGAGGATCAACCACTAGATGGTAAACCTGTAATACCGACAGAAAAGGTTGTCGGCCAGGTAAAGTAGTAGATTTAACATTCAAGGTATGAGCAGCAGCAAGGATCGGCATGCTCGTCACTTTAATAATTCGTCCTTTGAAAGGGAATTTGAGTCATCGGTGATTCGTAGAGGGAATCGCCTCAAGAGTTTAATATAAGGACGACCCAAAATGACATTTATAGAAGGGTCGATTTCTAAAATGTAAAATTCGACCTCTACATGACTTACAGGGCCTAACTCTACTTTCAAATAAACCATTCCCAGAGGGGAACGGGTGGAATTGTCATATGCTGTCACAGAGATGGGGCTAGGCAGCCATTTTTCTTTGGGCACACCGCACAGCTCCAGGGTCTTCGGAGGTAAAACATTGATCGAAGCCGCTGTATCAACCAGGCATGCATCCACGGCCTTCTTGCAGATGTTGACAGTGATGCTCAGAGCCATGCTTCTGGCTGCTGGCGGTGCTAGTTCCGATGTATGAAATGTAATGGAGGGTTGATCCCCTTGAGGAACTAGTAATGCTACAATTTTTTCTACCGGCACGTCCTCGTTGACCATTACCTTCTGTAGATATTCCATCAAGGCTTCTTGGTGACTCTTTGATCTCTTGATCAGTTCAAGTATGGAGATCCGTGTCGGTGTTCGATCCAAATGTTTCAACAAATCATATTGAGTGCCTGGTGTACTCTCTTCATTGTGGGCTTCCTCAGTCGGCTATGATGGGTCGTCTCTAACTGTGGACTGAGGGAATACTTTGTTGAAAATCCTTCCACTCCGGAGCGCGTGTTCCTCAACCGTGGAGGATCCGGGTGACACCTTGAGTACCGCAGAGTTGGGTGGTGTAGGTGATACGGAGGGTTGGTATGTAGGTGATGGCGTTGGGTTGGGTGGTGATGGCGCGGTGCGGATTAAAGGCCTGGATGGTTGTATGGTGGATGGGTAAGTGGTTGGTGAAGTGGGGAATGGCACGCGTAGTAGCGGTCTGGATGGTTGAATGGTGTCTGGGTAAGCGGTAGTGGTAGCGGGTGAAGTAGGAAATGGTACGCGTAATAGCGGTCTGGATGGTAGGAGGGGCGCGTAGTTGGTTTGCGGTGGGTTATATGATGGAGGCGTAGGAGTGTGGGGCGTAATGGGCTTAAGGAAGGCGGGTGGTGGTAATGGGTTATTGGTGGCAGGTGTCGGTAGAGGGGTGATGGTAATGGGTTGTGGCCTGGGTATGTGGAGGGTACGGCGTGGCGGTCGTTCTGCGGTACTCTGAACGTGATCCGTTGAATAAAGAGAGGAAGAGTCCTCTATTCTCCACTGTTGCCCACAGTCAGCCTCAGACTGGCTGTTTGTCAAGATAGGGGCAACTTGGTTTTGGTTCTGGTGCTCCGGGAGTGGGTTCTGCACTATGCCCATGTTGGGTGGTGGTGCTGCTTGTGCTGGTGGTCTTGCTTGCTGCTGTGGTCTTCTTGCCTTCAGGGCTGATATATACTTTTTCATCTCCTCCCAGTCTATGCCGCCCTGCTCGTTGAGATCATGAATATAATCTCTGAATTGGAAGCATGTGTCAATGGTATGCCCAGGTTGCCTATGGAAATAGCAATACCTGGACGTGTCGGCATTTTGAGGCCAAACTGCCTTTTCTCTTGGCAAGACTAAGGCATTGGCTGCCATCAGGGCACTGAAAATATCTCCCAAGGATTCTGGGAGGGCCGGGTATTCTACCCTCTTAGGGCCTGGAGGTCTTCTCTGCTGGTTGTAGTCAGCAGGAGGAGGGACATTATGGTACGTCGGCGGTGCGCGCGGCTGATACTGCTGTTGTTGCTGATATTGCTGTTGTTGGGGCTGCTGGTACTGCTGTTGCCGTTGCGGCGGCTGCTGTAGCTGTTGCTGTTGCTGGTTCTGGTTCGGCTGCTGGGGCCGCTGATACTGTTGTTGATAATGGGGGTTCTGCTGCTGTCCGTACCCTTGCTGGTTCGGCTGCGGTGGCCTCTGGTACTGTTGCTGACTCCTCACAAACTGGGGCGAGTTATTGTTCATGCTACTAACCTGCTCATGAGAGAGCGTGCCCTCAGTAGTCGGACCTGTGCTAGGAGCATTTGGCACTGCAGGCTTCTGAGGTGGAGGCCTGCTAGGTCTGTGAGGATCAAAGACGCTAGAGAACGTAGCGTCCTTGAAGGCATTCTGGCAGTACCGTGCTGTTTCATAGAGCTCTGCCATATTGGTCAGATTGTTCAAGGAGAGGACTAGCTTGAACTGGGGCGTGGCATTGGAGATTAGCATCTTCACTTGTTCGAACTCGGACAAGTGATCCTTCACCTTCTCGGCCAAGCCCCGCCACCTGTCAGCAAAACTGACAAACTCCTCATCAGGTTTCATTTTTTCTACTATGAGGTCAGTGATGGACAAGGAGGGTGCAACTCTGTCTTGGTATCGTTGAATGAATTTACGAGAGACGATACCGTAGTCCTCTACTTCGGAGGGTTCCAAGGAAAAGAACCACTCGAGAGCTAGTCCCTCTAGAGATCTCCTGAACAAAAAGGCCAACGACCTCTTGCCGTTCTGCCAGAAAGACGATTCGTACATAAACTCCTTCAAGTGTGTGAAGGGGTTACCAGTACCGTTGTACTTCCGGTACACGGGCATCTCAGAGGGTGGTAGGTGGAACACTGGCAGGCTCGGTAAATTGATCTCTGGTGCAGCTTTGACCCCCATCTTCTTTTGGAGGTTGTTGAATTGTTCATCCATGCGCTCCATCTTGACCAGCAACGCTTGCGTGGTCAGATCTGCCTGGGGAGGAGGAGGAGGTGGAGGTACTTGATAGGCCTGTTGCCTAGAGTACGTCGGACAGGGAGGACAGTAAAGAGGAGGTCCGGCAGAGCTTCCGCCATGCCCGAGGACATTTTGATAAGCAGGCGTTAGTGGTCTAGCCGGTTGCCGAGAAGACGAGAGTTGTGGCCCAGCTGGCCGAGAAGTAATATGGAGGCCTTTCACGGCCTGATGGATGTAAGGAGGATGAAGAGGAGGTTGTTGAGGGACAACAGGGGGAGCCACAGGGTTCGGCTCAGCAGGCTGCATGGGTGCCTTCCCCTTCAAGATAGACTGGATTGCCTCGAACTGCTGAGGGTCCAGACGGGAGGCAAGAACTCCCAAAGCGTTGACGAGATCCGAAGGATCAGAGGATGAGGGATCATTCTGATTCATGTCCCCCTCAAGATTGGGATTAGGAATCGCATATTCATGCGGGGGAAGATCAGGATATCGATCATGGGGATGAAAGAGAGGTGTCCGGACATTCCCATCTTGTCGATATGGAATGGGGACAGAATTACGGGAGGCATCAGCATCTCTCCCGTTCTCATAGTTGTAGTCCGAATCGCGAGGGGCATTAGTATCTCCCTTATAGTTGATGATGGCGTCTTGAGCCATACTCAAATCCCTGCCTGATCGCAGCAGTATGATGTTAGATTCTTTTTTCAAATATTTGACAAACAAGTTGCACAGAGATTAAGCAATCAAGTGGATGCTTAACGTGATTTTAAGATTCCTTGTTGAGTTATTTGGATTCAATTAAACCACAAATTCGCTCAGGGAAAGGATCCTAGTTTCAGTTCAATATCCACCGTTATTCTCTATGGCTTTCTCTCACAACGTTTATGGAATCTAACCGGGACTTCAACTGGTACAACCAGCCCGATGATCAAGAAGGAGTACCTTGATTTTGGGGACTTATGGAGGCCTCAACGTCAACTTCTCTAGTCTGATCAAGGGACCAACCCAATCAGAGAGAGTTGCTGACGTCAAGTAGTGTGTTCCTAAGAAAAGGAGGGTATTCGCCTCAATGCGTATGACCTATGGCCTGGATGGCCTCTAATGCTTAATAATAATGGATAGTAGCACTCAAGTCACAAAAATCTGAGAACTGGGGAAAAATTAAAAAACTGTCTGAATTGCGTCGAGTTTAGTCGACGCAATTCAAACAAAATCTTAATTTTTCGGAGAAACTCAGATTGCAAACAGCAGAGAATGAAGACTGAATTACGTCTGGGTGTGACGCAGTTTGAAAAGCGTCAGTGCTCCTAGACGCTTTTCAAGTCGCAGAAACAGTTTTGCAGGAGGAATTTCTGGGTTGATTCCTCCTCAAACAGGATAAAAACAGTAAATAATCAGTTCATGCAAAAAAAAAATTAGTTCCAGATTTTAACAGGATGATTTTACTAACTAAACAACCAAGATGTCAATCAATCACACAGTATTTAAATCACAAAAAACAGCTTTTTCAATTAATCAACGGGGAGGGCAAGATCTTGCCACAAGGGTGTGCACGTGGTGCACGAGGGAAATTAACTAAACTAAAACACTCACCAATTGGTAAGGACGTGTCGAGAGACACAAGTGGTGCACCGTAGGTGCCCGATTGATGATAGCAAGAACAAAAAATTAAAAGATGGCGAGACCAAGTCCCACCGTGATCGCCAAAAAAGCTGTGAGTGCTTAAAATGATCGTGTGATTATCATGAAAAATCTATGTTGTTTAGTGTAAACTAAACCTATTAAAAACAAAAACTAAGTGCAGTGATCGCCAGAAACTTTTAACTAAAAAGTTCCAAAAGAAGGTTTTGATCGCCTACCTGTTTAAATGCGGAAGATATGAGCTCTTGATTCCCCTCCTTCAGCCGGCTGAAGAAAGAGAGTCATTTCTTTGTTCTTTGTTCTTGCTGTTGAATTTGAAGTTGAGGTTGAGGATCGTCCAGAGATTCTTGTGACTTTGTGCTTGATTTATTCCTTTGATTCTCCTTTTTGCTCCGTTACAAGAAAAATGGAAAGAGAAATGAAGAAACAATGGTGAGAACTTTAAGTAGAAGTAGTATCTATTCTAATCATGATTTTAAAAATGAAATTAAACAGCAAACTTACTTAGTTAATGGCTTTTGAAACTCCTTAATCAAATAGGTTTTGAAAAGAATGATGTTGTGGTGTGTGTTGCATGAAGTGATGATGAAGAATGAGAGATTAATGAAATGAAAATGAAGATGCAGAAATGAAAAACTTATGCCGAATTAGATGAAGCCTTGAATTCGATGAAGAATGGACGCCGACTTCTGGAAACAGTAGCGCTTCGGCGTTTGGACGTTGTTGCTTCAATCTTCAATTACTAACTCTGATTCTAACTTCTCTCTCTTTTTTCTTTTTCTTTTTAACTTTCAAGATGCAAGGTATTTATAGACTTCTTCTGCGTCCGCGGATTTACATGGAAAAATCTAAGATTTATCTATCGTAACTAACAGATAAATACAGATTAATTCATCTTTATCTGTAATTATCTAAAACACGTCAATATAGGCTGACGCCTTTCAGATTAATTAAGATAAGGATAAACATCCGGGAAAACTTATCTTTATCTGTATTAGCTAAAACACATCTACATGTGTAGACGTCTTTTACACTAATTAAGATAAGGATAAACATCCGGAAGAGAAGTAGAAATAGCTTAGGAAACCTAAAACGCGTCCACTCTTACAGACGCCTTTTAGTTAATTAATCAACTGATTAAAATTCAAATTTAAACGTTAAAATAAGAATAAAGTTTAAATGGCGTCTACATGGGTAGACGTCTTTTAGACTTCTTCATATTTTAACTGAAATTTGAGTTAAAATCAACTTAATTGATTAACTTAAACATGTCTGTTAAACCCGACACTCAAAAAGATTGATAAAATTAATCAATGATTAAATATCAGACCATTCTGAGGCATTATTATATGATATGAAATTTACTCGAAATGACGTCAAAATTAGCGTGTCTACAAGTTGAAAACGATCCTTGCCAACTAATCGGGAGACCTTTTCTCTTCTCTCCTCTAGGTAGTTCCACCCCAAGGGTCAGCAAATGTGAGGATATATCCGAAAGGATAAAAAAAATGAATTCTACACATGCTATTTTTTATGTACAATCACATGTCATGACCCCAAGTGTACTAAGGGAAATGAGAACTTGAGCTTAGTTAACTGATCACTGTTATTTGTGGAAGATAACCTTTAAATGAAGCTTAATATCTTACAGTACATTATAATCTTAATTTTTCATTGTTTGCATTACTAAGGGATTAGCAATGATTAAGTTGGGTGTGTGATAACTGGACAATTTTAGGCAATTAGAAGACGAAAGTGTAGGGCCTACAATCATAATTTTCATGAAAAATCACATGCGATGATAGAGAATTTTGTCTTCTGTCCAAATCACTTGTAGAGACTTCATAATTATTTTTCTTTTTGTATAGGACACAAGAAGCAAGTGGCTCAGTTTGTAAAAGCATCTGAAGAATAATTAGGTGACTAGGGATTGAATCTTAGTAGGCGCAAGGATTAATTAATTTTTGCAAACTGAGAAACAATGAAGGGCAATATAGTCAAGTCCGGTCCCCACTTCTCTTGGAGCCAAAGATTCAAGATTCAAAATTCAAAATTCAAAAAAAAAAGAGAATTAAGAAGAGAGAAAAGAAGGAAGGAATCTAGGAGACAATTTCAATTTTCAAATAAGGGAATAAATTCTTCTTTGATTTTCAAATTTCAAAACTTCCGTAAATCTTGCAAGGACTTCCTGTAATCAACGGATTGATTTTGTTAAGTCTAAATTTGAATTTTCAAAGTGAGAGTCAAAATTTCTGGATTTCAAAATTTCCCATAAGCTTATAGATTCCTCCTTAGCCATTTGAAAGAGGGAGTTTAGTTTTTAATTTTTTTTTGTTTTTCTTTTTCTCTTCCCTCTCTTTCTCTTACTCTCTCCCCCACCTTCTCTCTCTTTTTTTTCTTTATCCCTCTCTCTGCTACTGATAAAGTGTTAAATTGATCATTTAAGGGCAACCATATGCATCATACTCATGTTTTTATCTGCAAAATAGCATGAAATGATAGATAATTGTGTAACAAGTCCAACGGTACCAATTTCATCAAATTCTGACTTAAAAACATCGTCATTTCATGTGATCAAAGGAGTGTAGCGCATTTGCGGTTTTTCGACAAAACCGAGACGAAATGAATAAATATGATGATATTTTTATGATAATGTGCTAAATTATATTTATTTGATGTGAACAGGACACGTCGATGATGTAGTGCAGCTGGAGGAGTTTTCGGAAATTTGGGGGAGGTCTAGTGTGTGGATTTCAACTAAAACAGGGGTAAAAATACAATTTGATTCCTTCCTTCGCTGGAGTTTCCTAAAACCCACTATTTCCCTCCGTCTCTCCGATTTCCTAAACACATCCCTTCCTTTATTTTAAAAATCCTCTCTCTCTCTCTCGTTTTGGAAATTTGAATCCTATTTCTTCTCCAGTTTCTTTTTCCTCTCCTTTAATCTCTTTCCTTTTCTAAATCCGATTCTCTCTTCCTCTCTATAAATTCCCACAACCCCTACTCTCCACCTGCTCGGTTTTTATTTTTCCCAACTCCCTCTTCCTTTTCCAACCCGGTTCTCTCTTGGAGTGTTCTCGTAGCTTCTCTTCCTCCCTCTTTCTCTAGTTTCCCTTCCCAGCAGCCCCTCCTTCTCTTTCTTTTATGCCCTCTCCGTCTCCTTGCACTCTCCTCCTCTCGTCTTCCTTGCTCAGCCGGACGTCTCCCACAGTCTTCTCTCTCTCTTCTCACCAAACTCTTCTTCCTGCACAGCACCTCTCCCTCTTTCTCTCTATTTTTTATTCACTCTCCTCCTCTCTCTCCGTTTCTCAGCCTCTCCCAGCACTCTCTCTGTTCTCTCCTCCTCCGTCTCTCTCTATCTCCTCTCTCTATCACGTCGCCATAGGGGGAAGGCCGCTGCACCTGAATGCTGCCAAGCTTCTCCAAGCGAACCAGCTAGCACGTTCCAGCACTTCCAGCGGCAGCATCCAGCAACCCCCACTCCCCAGCAGCTGCCAAGCACTCCTTCCGGAGCACCTCCTCCACGCAGCAGAGTTGCCAGACCGCATCCGGCACGCCTCTACGCGCATGCATGCACGCCGTCTGCCGTTCGTGCACATATCCTGAAGCTCTCCACACGCCCCAGCGCACATACGTGCATGCATGCACGTCCGCCTCACACGCCCGTTGAAGCCCGGCTTCTTCCTTCCCTTCACGTGGCAGAGCTTCGTCCAGCAGTTGCTCCACGCGAACCAGCAATCTCCAGCCGTTGCTTTGCCGTTCTCCTCCTACTCCCAACATCCACCTGCAAGCTTGCTCCAGCGGCAGTCCACCAGCACCAGCTCCTCCAGCAGTTCTGCACGCCAGCAGCAGTTCCGGCATCCCTCCACGAAGCAGCCAGCTGCTTTTCCATGCGCTTCGGTGAGGTTTACCAGCAGCCTTCACCTCCATGCGGTGAAGCCAACAGCAGACACGTACCTGCAAGATGAATCAACAAGGACTCCACGCGTTGCCCTTTGCCAAGCACCCTATTGCACGTACCCGAGAACCAGCAGCCACACTCCTTCGTGGTCCAATGCACCGGAGACCCTCCCCTGCTGCTGTGCTGTGCCCTACACTGCTGTTGGACTTGGTCTAATGCGCCTGTGCCCTCTGAGCTTCCTAATTCCACTGGAGCTGCTGCATAATCTGTTAATTTGCTTTAGTTTCTTTTAGTTTAGTTAATTAAGTTGTTAGTGTTTAATTATTTCTTGTTGCATAAAATTCAGTTAGTTTAAATTAGAAGTTTTGCTATTTTTTTTTTTAACATGTTGTTAATCTCTCTTCTCAATTTTAAATATAGTTATATATATATATTTTTTAAAATTAGGTTAGTTTAATTTGTAAATTTAGTTTAATTTAATAGTTAATTAATCAATTCAAATTCCCAATTTTTCTAGATAATTAAAATCTAAGATTTTCGAAATTAAAATCTTAACTCCCTGTGGATCGATTCGGACTCACCACTGTTAATTTTTAAAATCTGATTTGAGTGAGTCAGATAAATTTAGATTGAACGTTTTTATGTGTTTAACGACGCACAATTCGAAACGATCAGCTACATTATCCATGGGTACTGTAGCAGCTACGGTACCGCAGGTAATGTAGCGACCTCTCCCTCTCTCTCTTGCTTTCATTTTCTATCTCTCTCAAACGAGCGGCTGCTAGGGGTTGAGGGTGGACACGAGGCATTGCAACTGACCACTGGAAAGAGTCCAGGCTGCCACGGATCTACGCAAAGTACTGAGACGGCTACAAACACTAGTTTTTTCTCTCTATAGTTTTTGAGTTATCTATGTTACACAATATTTTGAATATTTTATGTAAACGTTATCTTCTAAGAGTCATATTATTTTATCCATTTTCAATGTCATTTGGCGGTAGAAAAATTAACATTTTCTCCATCTTTTTCTTCTACAACTCTTTTTTTTTCTTCTATTGACATCACTTAAATTTTGTATTCTTATGTTATTTAATGTTTTAGGGGTAGTCTTAATTCAACAAATGTTATGATTTTGCTCGCTTAAGGGTGTTCCTTTTGTGAGTTTGAAGAGAGTTAAACTTTCATATAATCTTCGTTCATCATTTGATATTGTTTTAGGGTCATTTGCTCAGTATTTTTAACATTAAAGAACCAAGATTTTTTGAACTTAAAATTGATTTTTCAGTATATTATTTTTTGCCTTTTTATTATAAAAAATCTAAAAACAATCTCTCTCTCCAAGATTTACAAAACTCAAATCAAACCTCCTTGTGGATTCGACCCGTACTTGCCCTAATCTATATGTTTATCTTTTATGCAAGTACGATTTAAGATTGGTGGTTGTGTGTGATTGACGACGGCATTAAACAATGCATCACCTATTCCTTCCTCTTCCACTGAAGAGACCTCCTCTTACTTTTAGTCCTCAGCAAAGATAGAACCTGAGATGTATACAGAGGCAAAACTTGGAGGTGTGGGAGAACTAGAGATAGAGGATGATACCCTCTTCGCACAAGTGTTGGCATCTCCAAGTAAGAAGAGGAAGACCAAGACATACACTAAGAAATCCAAGAAAAAGAAACAAACCAAAGTCAGGGCTACTGCACATCTCTTCCCATTGTTCAAAGATTAGTTTCCAATCATTCCTAAAAGAAGACTTCTATACATAGATCACTTAGAAAGAAATGCCTAATTAAAAGTCTTGGAATTGCCTATGTTGAGTTTGGATGAATACATAGAACAGTACACAGCTCAATATAAGATCATACAAAAAGAAGTTGACACAGTCAGGGAGAATTCGGCCTTTTAGATTGAATAAGAATACATCAAAGATCACCCTACATACTTCTTCAAATTTACTAGGAATAATACTAGTAGGGTAGAGTAGAAGTTGCCTCCTTAGACATCTTGAGTGGATGGAGGCAATTCATGAGCTGAAATAGGCAAACTACTCAGAGGCAGCAAAAAGGGAGTACAAATTCTTTCTTCAGTACAATGACAACAGGAGAGCTACCAGTGCTCCAAAGGTTACCATGGGTCAATTCAAGTATATGATCCAATCTGCTCAAATAGCCAAATCTGACTAGAGTTTAACTGTCAGTTAATTTCAATCTAGAATCTATTCCTAATTGTACCAAATTCCTTCAGCTGCACTTTCTTATGATGGATACACCTGAAGGCAAAAAAATTATAGAGTTATATAGAAAATTGAGAGCCAAATAGAATGCTAAGTTACACTTTGACCTATCTTTTCCATAGTTTCTGAAATTGGCTCAGAAGAAGGGTGCAGTCTCTCTAGCCTTACTTGCAAGAGTATATTCTCAGGCTGAGTGATATAATGAAAAGGAGTGGGCTCAAGCTTTTCTTGAAGCCCATGAGCAGTTATTAAAGATTAATAGAGAAAGAAGTCCGAACAAGAAGAAGTTTCTGACATTGAAAGAATATGAGGATTGTTAGTTTTAGGTGGCCTACAAGCCAATCTGACTATGTAAATCTCGTTCATTTATTAATAAAATGGCATAATATTCATTATGTGTAAATCGCATTAATTATTGTTTTATAATGAAGTCCGTGAATATGTGCTATAGTGATCAGATGATGATGAGATCATACTAGTGAGACTGATCACTTAAACACACATATTCTTAATCGTTCATAGTCGGAGGATATCCGAGAAGGACATCGGATATCCGGTTAGACTAGTACAGATTACTCATGCTTATATGATGAGGGTGACTGATCTCATAAGTCACTTGTGTGGAGACACTAAGGTGAATCTGTAGGTGCTCATTGGAGAATGAGTTCATTGAACTGATCCGACTGAATCACTGGATGGTATTGTACCTCACTGTCAACCAGCTTGATTCTATTGTCGCAGTTGCGTGGATGGTCCTCGGACCTGAGACAACAAGGACACCTTGTCGGGGGACTTCTGTGCTTTGACCTTGGTTTACGAATCTCTAGCCACGGGATTCTAAAACATCAAGGATTGGGTACAACGGAATACCGTCGAAGGGAATTGTGTGTCAACAAAGAATCATTCGCCCTCGGTACTTAGAGAGAGAGAATGCTCTAGGAAGGATGCGCGGAAGTCCCTAGACAGGGCGGACAGTAATATCGGGAAAGGAGTTTTCCGATATTCATCAACGACATCCAATCCAAGTGAGTCGACCGGTTAGGGTTTGACAGTATGCCATACCCTGAGTTGACTCGAGAGCATTGTACGAATGAAGGATTATATCCACGCGGTAACTGTCGGCGGAAAGGTTCCAAGAGTGGGTTACTTAACCCCGATACCTTTCGGGTTCACGCGGTGTTGCTTGGCACCCAACGTGATCGGAAGTCCGGTCGAATTCGATGTGCTACATCAATTCGATCGATTAATTAATTAATAAAAAGTTATTAATTGATTAATAAAGACAGTGAGGACTCACTGGGCTTATTGGGCTATTAACCGGATTGGTAATTGGGCCTAGAGGGTCACACGCAAATGATTCTCAAGGCAATGGATAAATAAGTGGGTTTTATACAAACCATGGGTTTTTATGAAAAACCGCACAGTTAGTATAAAACATAGCAAACGGGCTGAGCAGGCCAAACTATTGCTAACCCTAGCCGCCCCTCCTCTGTTTCTCTCTCTCTCTGGTGTCCCAGACAGATCTAGATCTGCTCCGCCGCTTCTCCGACTCCCGTTCGACGGGAAATCGTCCGCGCATTGCGGCGAACGTTGCGGCGAACGACGGAGGTTTCATAGGCTGCGAAGAACGAGGAACGTGAGGATATCCGTTACGAGGAGGATCGCGTGGACTCCGCTAGAGGCCGGACGCTTGCACGGCTTGCGGTGTCGCACCGACGGAACCGAACAGTTGCGGATTCGAATCCGCATACGGTAAGAACCGATTATCCGATAATCTGGTTTTTCCAATTTTCGAAAAAGGAACGGATCTCCATTTTTATTTTATTTCCGCTGCGCGGGGGATTCGGAGAAACCCGGGAATCCAACAGTGGTATCAGAGCCAGGTTCCACTGTTTCTCGTCCCGTTTTGATCTCCTAAATTAATTTTTTCATGAGTTATTCCATGCTTTAACTTCGATTAATTGTTGGATATGTGTTCATGTGATGAACACGGTTAATTTGATTAATATTCTCCAATTTTCGAAATTAATTTTGGGGTTTTCAGAGTTCTTCATGAGATGATGAATCTGGGCTTTTCGGCGGCTTCGTACATGCTTCCCAAGCGTTGGGATGGCGGGCCAGATCTCCCGATCTCTTGGTGATAGTCACCACTGCCCACTGGGTATCATTGTCGGCGCTAAAGTGCCCTTGGAGGGCTACAAAAACAAGCCCTAGATCAATTTTAAAAACATAAAATCAGATTTTCTGGGTTTTTGAGGGGCTCGGGCTGTGAGTGTGGGGCCTCTCTGGCGATCCCACCGATGTCGGAAGGGGTACCGACGGCGCCGTACCGCCGGCCGCCGGCCGCTGCTGCACGAGCCCCGCCGCTGGCCTCCTCTTTTTCTGCAACTTCTAGGGTTAGCAACAATGGGCTGTCGGTTTGGGGAGGAGACGGTTTGGGGGCAAGTCGGTTCAGGAGGAGGTGGACCGGGCCGCTCATGGCTAGTCTGGGTGGGGCCAGCCCTAGACCTGGTTCGAGCCAGGGCTTGGGCCTGGCTCAAACCCTGGCCGGACCATGGCTCAGCAATTAGGTTGAGCCATGGCTCAGCTAATGGCCAAAGCCCATTCCTTCATTAGACCCTTTTTGCTTCAATTGCCCAATTAATTTATAATTGATTTTAATTTCAAAATTTTAAATTTTTTTTTGAAAAATTAAATTACTATTCAATTTCTTATAATTGGGCATTTATGATTTAGAATCATTTTGATTAACAATTAGATTGATTAATTAAGTGTTATTTATTAGTTTAATTGTTAAATTAATAATGAACCTTAATTAACTAATTTAAGAGTTAAATTAGTGTTTAATAATTTTTAGTCTAAGAGTTAGATTATTTATTATTAAATCATATAATTGTTAATTAATATTTGAGTTAGTTATTAGTTTAATTGTTAAATTAATAATTAACTTACATGACTAATTTAAATGTTAAATTAGTAGTCCTTAATTAATTATTGTTAGTCGTTAATTTAATAGTTAAATTAATGATAACTTTAATTATTTAATCTAAGAGTTAGATTAATTAGTTATTAATTAGTTAGTGTTAGTTATTGGTTTAAGAGTTAAATTAATAATTAACATTAATTGATTAATCTAAGTGTTAGGTTAGTAGTTAAAAATTAATTATACTTTATTCTTAATTTAAGTGTTAAATTATTAATTAACTTTGATGGACTAGTCTAAGAGTCAGATTAGTTATTAATAGTCTAATTGTTAGATTATTAATTTAGTTTAATCTAAATGTTAGATTGATTTAATTATTAGAAGTGTTCTAATTTGCATGGAATAATCTGGAATTATTAATTTGGAGTGTGTGCACATGTGATGTGTTTAATGCTTTTAAATTTTGATTTAATTGCATGTTAAGTTAATAAAATGTGTTTACGAAATTCGAATACCAATTTTGATTGGATCCCAGCTTTTTGAAAGCCAAAATTATATATTTTGAAAACTCTTTTATTTTGCCATTTGATGCGCTGAATCATGTGTGGGATGTTTAAAACACACTGTGGTCATAGATATGCACTTATTTAATTATTCATATGATGAATGATTGTGTGGATTGTGGATGTATGGTTATTTATTAATTGTTAATAAATAGAGGTCTGTGTACCTCTCCCTCTCTCGAACTCCGATGTATTTCTACCTCCCTCTCTCTTGTACTCGCCATAAGGCTCTCTTCTAATTACATGTAAATTCTAGAATTTATTATAATATGATTGAGGCAACTGAGGAAGGAGCGAGGACGATCCACAGATGCAACCATGAAGGTGATATGATGGAGATCTCTTGCCTGTGTGTTTGCAGGTTTATCTAATGTAAATGTTATACTAGATTGTGTGTGCGTTTGACTGTTGGCTCCAGTCAAACCCACTGTGCTATCCATGACCACACTAGACATGTATGTGATGCATTGTTTTTCTTTTGATTATGAATCAAAGCAGGTATAGTATTTAGTAAATATATACGATATATTTATATACTATCACCTAGGAGAGACTAAGATAAAAGTTATCTAAATACCCTCAGATAAACTCTAAGCCATAACGCGAGTCGTTAAGAACTTACCGTGTGGTCCACCATCGTTATAGTCATAGGATTCGAATCACTTTAGACATGTTTGTTGTACTATCCACAAGGCCTGTTTAACTGGGAGGAGAAACTATGGCTATGGCATTAGATGCTTATATGATCGGGGTAGATGAACCATATAGCTTTGTTGTGCTATCCACAAGGGCTACATGCAAATCTATGCTCGTCGTGTAATGATGGTTAGCTTAGACCAGAATTAGTGGTTTGTTGTGCTATTCACAAGGCCATTAAATCTCTAGGGACCGAAGCTATGATCAAATATTGTAAGGAGTTGCAAGTCCCATGAGTTGGGTGCTCTTTGATTGTATTACAATTTGTTGTACTATCTACAAGGCTGTACTGCAAGTCATTGAGATTCTGATTCCCACTAGGAGACTGTCGGCGTCTCCCGTTCTGTATAACTGAGGGTTATACAGTTCGTCGAAAATTAGTGGGAGTTAAAACTTGAACAAAAGACCATATCTTGTTTTATCTTTAATAATTGAACATCTGCTAAATAGTTTTTACTTATCTCTTGTAGGGAATTATGTCGTCGAATAACCCACTCCATGGCATACTTAATGACCTTTTGACTTACCTGATCTACTCGGATTGGTTCAGAAACATGAAGAATGTCTTCAGATCTGAGCACATTGACTTTGTCCCAAGAGCTGATCCTCCTGCTGAATCGGCATTGGATGCCCCTGAAGCAGAGATGATAGCTAACGATAAAAGATCGAAGGACAAAGACGAAAGAGTAGTAAACGGTGACTGCTTCTACTGTAAGCAGAATGGTCACTGGAAGAGGAACTGCAAGGAATTCCTTCACGATAAAGCTCATGGAAAGGTGAAGCTGTCTGAAGCTTCAGATATCTATATGATAGATATCAACTTGTCAGTTGGAGACTCCACATCTTGGGTATTATATACCGGATGTGCTTCTCATATCTGTCATGATGTGCAGATGCTGACAAGTAAGCGCAAGCTGAGACAAGGCGAGGTAGAATTGAGGCTAGGAAACGGCGCAAAAGTTGCGGCGATTGCTATTGGGACAGCAAACCTCAGGCTTCCATTTGGAGACGTCTTATGATTAAAAGATTGTTATTATGCTCCTAGCATAATAAAGAACATCATATCAGTATCTTCCTTGGACAAGATAGGATATAGGTTGACTATTAAAAATAGAAGTTGTTCGATTTATTATGGTAATAAATCGATAGCTTTGGCATCTTTAGTCAACGGACTATATCTTTTGGATGTTTCTTATTACAATCTTCAAATTGATAATACTCTTAAGAAGAGCAAGAATTGTGTGAACCAAGCCTATATCTGGCATTGTAGACTTGGGCACATTGGCGAAAGCACGTTGCAAAAGGTGCACAAGGATGGTTACTTAACAACATTCGATTATGAATCGTTTGCAACATGCGAATCCTGCCTTATGGGAAAGATGGCAAAATCTCCATTTACTGGACAAGGAGAACGTGTCAAGGACATTCTGGAACTAATACATTCGGATGTATGCGGTCCCATGTCCACCCAAGCCAAAGGTGGCTACTCATACTTCATCACGTTCACCGATGACTTCTCAAGATTCGGCTATATGTACTTAATGAAGTACAGGTCGGAACCATTTGAGAAGTTCAAGGAGTTCAAGAATGAGGTTGAGAAGCAGTTAGGAAAAGGTATTAAAACTTTTCGATCAGATCGAGGAGGAGAATACTTGAGTACTAATTTCACACAATTCTTAAAGGATAATGGTATCCTTTCTCAGCTAACCCCTCCATATACACCACAAATGAATGGTGTATCAGAAAGGAGGAATCGCACCTTGTTGGACACGGTGCGATCCATGATGAGCTTTTCAGAATTAACAGTGTCCCTCTGGGCGTATGCTCTAGAGTCAGCAACATACCTACTGAACAGAGTACCTAGCAAGTCTGTGGTCTCTACTCCATATGAGATATGGAAAGGCAGGAAACCAGAACTTAAACATGTTAAAGTCTTGGATTGTCCTGCTCATGTAAAGAGGCATGATCCAGACAAGCTGGAATCACGAACTGATAAATGCAGTTTTGTGGGATATCCAAAGGAAACCTTTGGATACAATTTTTACCATCCTGGTGAACAAAAGGTGTTTGTCGCCAAGAAAGCTGTCTTCCTAGAAGAGGAATACCTTCTCTAGGAGAACGGTGGGAGTAAACAAGTACTGGAAGAGGTTCCAGATCCCCAAACAGCTGCATTATCATCAAATGAGATATCAGTTCCTAAATCTGCTTAGGTACATACATGAGCCTCGTAGATCTGGTAGATTACCTAGACTACCCGAACGATATGTGGGACATATCGCTGAAGGTGAGTCTAAAGTTGAATATAATGAGGATGATGATCCTAAATCCTACCAGGAGGCCAAAGAAGGCCCAGAAGCTGGAAAATGGCGAGAAGCCATGAACTCAGAAATCCAATCCATGTACACCAACCAAGTTTGGAACTTGGAGGACTTGCCCGACGGTATTGTACCCATTGGATGCAAGTGGATCTTTAAGAGAAAGATCGGTGCTGATGGACGGATCAACACTTATAAGGCAAGGTTGGTGGCAAAGGGATACCGTCAAAGGCAAGGAATTGACTATGACGAGACATTCTCACTAGTTGCCATGATAAAGTCGATCAGAGTTCTACTCGCCATTGCTGCACATTTTGATTATGAAATCTGGCAGATGGATGTGAAGACTGCCTTCCTCAACGGTAACCTTGAGGAAGAAGTGTATATGATACAACCAGAAGGTTTCACATCCAAAGAATCTCCAGATAAAGTGTGCAAGCTTCAGAGGTCCATTTATTGACTGAAGCAAGCTTCTCGGAACTGGAACATAAGATTTGACGAGGCTGTTAAGTCTTATAACTTCATTAAGAATGAAGGTGGGCCTTATGTGTACAAGAATACCAGTGGGAGCGCAGTCACCTTCTTAGTTCTTTACGTAGATGACATACTACTCATTGGGAATGATGTAGCTATGATGTCATCAGTAAAGATATGGCTGTCAAGAAACTTCTCCATGAAGGATTTGGGAGAAGCATCCTACGTATTGGGAATACGGATCTATAGAGATAGATCAAAGAGGATGCTTGGAATGACCCAATCCTTATACATAGATACCATAGTCAAAAGTTTTGGCATGGAAAATTCCAAGTGAGGTCTCATACCGATGAGACATGGAATTAGTCTCTCAAAGGAGCAGTCTCCGAAGACTCCTAATGAGAGGGTACTTATGGATAGAATACCCTATGCCTCTGCCATAGGATCTATTATGTATGCCATGCTATGTACACGGCCTGATGTAGCATTTGCTCTAAGTGTTACGACCATATTTCAAGCTGATCCAGGCAAAGAGCACTGGAAGGCAGTAAAATGTATCCTTAAGTACTTGAGAAGAACTAAGGATATGTTTCTTGTCTATGGAGGAGGTGACTTGAAACTGCGAGGCTTTACTGACTCGAGTTTCCAGTCAGATCCAGATGACAGCAAGTCTACATCTG
Organism: Zantedeschia hybrid cultivar; assembly: GCA_030544215.1. Classification (NCBI taxonomy): domain Eukaryota; kingdom Viridiplantae; phylum Streptophyta; class Magnoliopsida; order Alismatales; family Araceae; genus Zantedeschia; species Zantedeschia hybrid cultivar. The sequence goes on along the minus strand of JARZZO010000006.1, from coordinate 55,984,962 downwards.
GATTCGTGTTTACTTTGAACGGAGGAGCAGTTGCTGGAAGAGTTCAAAGCAAGTAACCACTGCAGATTCGACGACTGAGGCTGAGTACATCGTTGCAGCTGAAGCTGCCAAGGAAGCAGTGTGGTTGAAGAAATTCATCACCGACCTCGGCATAATTCCCAGCATCTCTGAGCCTGTTCCGCTATGGTGCGACAATAATGGAGCGATTGCGCAAGCGAAAGAGCCGCGGTCTCATCAGAAATCGAAGCATATTCTGAGGCGCTTTCATCTTATCAGAGAGATCATATCAAGAGGAGATGTAGTAGTGGAAAGAGTTCCATCCGTCGACAATGTAGCAGATCCACTGACAAAGCCGTTGGCTCAAATTGTATTTGAGTGTCACCTAGAGTCTATCGGCTTATTGTATAAAGGTGATTGGCTTTAGTCCAAGTGAGAGATTGTTAGTTTTAGGTGGCCTACAAGCCAATCTGACTATGTAAATCTCATTCATTTATTAATAAAATGACATAATATTCATTATGTGTAAATCGCATTAATTATCGTTTCATAATGAAGTCCGTGAATATGTGATATAGTAATCAGATTATGATGAGATCATACTAGTGAGATTGATCACTTAAACACACATATTCTTAATCGTTTCTAGTCGGAGGATATCCGAGAAGGACATTGGATATCCGGTTAGACTAGTACAGATAAGTCTTGCTCATATAATGAGGGTGACTGATCTCATAAGTCACTTGTGTGGAGACACTAAAGCGAATCTGTAGGTGCTCATTGGAGAATGAGTTCACTGAACTGATCTGACTGAATCGGTGGATGGTATTGTACCTCACTGTCAACCAGCTTGATTCTATTGTCGCAGTTGCGTGGATGGTCCTTGGACCTGAGACACCAAGGACACCTTGTCAGGGGACTTCTGTGCTTTGACCTTGGTTTATGAATCTCTAGCCACGGGATTCTAAAACGCTAAGGATTGGGTACAACAGAATACCGTCGAAGGGAATTGCGTGTCAATAAGGAATCATTCGCTCTTAGTACTTAGAGAGAGATAATGCTCTAGGAAGGATGCGCGAAAGTCCCTGGCCAGGGCGGACGATAATATCGGGAAAAGAGATTTCCGATATTCATCAGCGGCATCCAATCCAAGTAAGTCGACCGGTTAGGGTTTGACAGCACGCCATACACTGAGTTGACTCGAGAGGATTGTACGAATGAAGGATTATATCCACGCAGTAACTGTCGACGGAAAGGTTCCAAGAGTGGGTTACTTAACTGTTAGGTTCCGGGCGGGACGCGAAGAAGGCAGTGAAAACGACAAACAAAAATTATCCCGCCCGATGCCCGCTGATCCGATTAGGAACTAAAAACTAAAACTGAAAACAACGAGAAGTAATCTGATTACCGTGCGCGGATTCGAATCCGCTTCCGTCTCAGTTCCGTCGAGGCGATGCCGCGAGCCGCACAAGCGTCCGACCTCCAGTGGTATCCACGCGATCCTCCGCGGTGGTTCGTCCTCGATCCCTCGTCCGTATCAGCTCACTCGCTGAAGATCCGTCGCCGCAACGATTGCTGAAATCCCACCGACGGGAATTCCTGACTTTTGGGAATCACACGTGGTGGAGACGGAAACTGTTTCCGGCGCCTCGAACGGGGTGCCCGGAGAGGAGAGAGAAAGGGGGGATGATGGCCAGCAAGGGAAATCCTGGAGGTTGGCCCAGGGTTTCTCAACAGCGCGTATATATATTAAGTCGGCGCGACTTTTCACAAAAGTCCCCGAGTTAATATAAATCCTACTTATGTACCACCGACTAAGAATCTTATTGCGTGTGACCCTCTAGGCCCATTTACCAGTCCGGTTTTCAGCCCGTTAAGACTAATAACTAGTTATTGACTTATTGTAATTAATTAATATCTAGATATTAACTAATTACTTAACCGAATTAACATCGCATGTAAATTCGGTCGGACTTCCGATCAAGTTGGGTGCCAAGCAACACCGCATGATCCCGGAAGGTAATGGAGTTCAGCAACCCACTCATGGAACCTGTCCGTCCACAGTTACCGCATGACTATAATCCTTCGTTCGCATAATGCTCTCGAGTTAACCTAGAATATGGTCAACTGTCAAACCCTGGATGGTCAACTCACTTGAATCATATTCCACTGTACAATATCCGAAAACCACTTTTTTGATATTGTTTCTGCTCTGGCCAAAGATTCCTGCGGATCTATTCTAGAGTATTCTCTCTCCAGTTACCTGAGAGCGAACGATCCTTTATTGAACACACAATCACCTTCGAAGGTCTTCCGCTGGACCCGATCCTTGACTATTAGAGATCCCGTGAATAGGGATTCGTAGGTCAAGGTCAAAGTCCAGAAGTCCACCGACAAGGTGTCTTTGGTGTCTCAAGTCCAAGGATCAACCACACCACTGTGACGATGAATCAAGCCGATTGATAGTCAGGTAAATTACCATTCGGCGATTCATGTCGGATCAGTTCAGTGAACTCATTCCCCAATAGGCACCTACAGGTTTACCATTGTATCTCCACACGAGTAGCTAACGAGATTGGTCACCCTCATCATATGAGCTGGAATAACTTGTATTAGTCTAACCGGACGTTTGATGTCCTTCTCAAACATCCTACGACTAGGAACAATTGAGAATATGTGTTTATAAGTCATCAATCTCATTATTATAATCTCATCACAATCTGATGACTATTGCACATATTCATGGACTTCATTATGCGCAAATATAAATATGCCAATCTACATAATGAATTTAACGTCATTTATTAGTGAACCAGATTGAAATAGGTGCCTTATGATTGGCTTAGAGGACACCTATATCCATCAATCTCCCACTTGGACTCAAGCCAATCACTTTCGCATTTGATCTCCATCAAATCTAAGTGATACTCACATAAATTATGTGACTTAGACTTGGTCAGGGATCTACTAAATTATCTATAGATGGAATATTTTCCATTACGTTATTTCCTCTTTATCTTTTGTCTCTGAACCTGTGAAAGAACCTCAGAATATTCTGCAACTTCTGAAGAGACCATGGCTTGATCACACAATTCATTGCTCCCACTGTTGTCCTACAACGATAGGATGGTATTAGAGACCTTTTAGAACTACATCTAGTTCAAGGATGAACCTTTTCATCTATATTGTTCTAATAACAGTATCACTTATTTATGTCATCACCTTATTATCGAGTTCTGGAGTGGAACCATTCCAATCCATTCCTTTCTACTAAAAGGTTTAATCCATTATTTGACTTGAAATTTGAGTCAGTGTGACCTCATAGTTTCAAATCATCCTCTCCAAATACGTGAATGCATCCTTAGCACTTCTCAAGCGCTTAATGATGCATTTCACTCTTGTATCCTTTAAGGAACCTTTTCTTTAAAAGAATAAATTTCATATCTCAACAATTGAGACTTGTTATGAAATTTATTGTTGGGATTTCTCGGTTTCTCCGGATCGCTCATGCAGCGGAAAATAAAATATTTACAGCGATCCGTTCCTGTTTAGAAATCTAAAGTACGATAATCGGATTATCGAAGTTCTCACCATGTGCGGATTTGAATCCGCAACCGTTCGGTTCCATCGGTGCGACACCGCAAGCCGCGCAAGCGCCCGGTCTCTAGCGAAGTCCACGCGATGGATATCCTCACATTCCTCGTTCTTCGCAGCCCACGAAACCTTATTTATCCATCGCCTTGAGAATCATTTGCGTGTGACCCTCTAAGCCCAAGTACCAGTCCAGTTAATGGCCCAACTGTTGGGTTTTCTCGGTTTCTCCGGATCGCTCACGCAGCGGAAAACAAAAATATTTACAGCGATCCATTCCTGTTTCGAAATCTAAAATACGATAATCAGATTATCGAAGTTCTCACCGTGTGCGGATTCGAATCCGCAGCCGTTCGGTTCCGTCGGTGCGACACCGCAAGCCGCGCAAGCGCCCCGCCTCTAGCGAAGTCCAAGCGATCCTCCCCGCGACGGATATCCTCCAGTTCGTCATTCTTTGCAGCCCACGAAACCTCCGCCGGTCGCCACAATGATCGCCGCAGCGCGCGGACGATTTCCCGTCGAACGGGATTCGAAGAAGCGGCGGAGCAGATCTGGATCTGCCTGGACGCCAGAGAAGGACATAAACTGAGGAGGGGCGGCTAGGGTTAGCAGCACCTTGGCCTGCTCAGCCCGTCCGCTATGTTTTATACTAACCGCGCGGTTTTTCATAAAACCCCCGATTTGTACAAAACCCACTAATTTATCCATCGCCTTGAGAATCATTTGCGTGTGACCCTCTAGGCGCAAGTACCAGTCCAGTTAATGGCCCAACAAGCCCAGTGACTCCTCACAGACTTTATTAATGAATTAATAACCCTTTATTAATCAATTAATCAATCGAATTGATGTCGCACATCGAATTCGACCGGGCCTCCGATTACGTTGGGTGCCAAGCAACACCGCGTGAACCCGGAAGGTATTTGGGGTTAAGTAACCCACTCTTGGAACCTTTCCGCCGACAGTTACTGCGTGGATATAATCCTTCATTCGTACAATGCTCTCGAGTCAACTCAGGGTATGGCGAGCTGTCAAACCCTAACCGGTCGACTCACTTGGATTAGATGCCGCTGATTAATATTGGAAAAAACCCTTTCCCGATATTATCATCTGCCCTGGCCAGGGACTTTCGCGCATCCTTCCTAGAGCATTCTCTCTCTAAGTACCGAGAGCGAATGATTCCTTATTGACACACAATTCCCTTCGACGGTATTCCGTTGTACCCAATCCTTGGCGTATTAGAATCCCGTGGCTAGAGATTCGTAAACCAAGGTCAAAGCACAGAAGTCCACCGCCAAGGTGTCCTTGGTGTCTCAGGTCCGAGGACCATCCACGCAACTACGACAATAAAATCAAGCTGGTTGACAGTGAGGTACAATACCATCCAGCGATTCAGTCGGATCAGTTCAGTGAACTCAATCTCCAATGAGCACCTACAGATTCACCTTAGTGTCTCCACACAAGTGACTTATGAGATCAGTCACCCTTATCATATGAGCAGGAGTAATCTGTACTAGTCTAACCGGATATCCGATGTCCTTCTCGGATATCCTCCGACTAGGAACAATTAAGAATATGTGTGTTTAAGTGATCAGTCTCATTAGTATGATCTCATCATAATCTGATCACAATAGCACATATTCACGGACTTTATTATGAAACGATAATTAATGCGATTTGCAAATAATGAATATTATGCCATTTTATTAATAAATGAACGAGATTTACATAGTCAGATTGGCTTGCAGGCCACCTTAAACTAACAATCTCCCACTTGGACTAAAGCCAATCACCTTTATACAATAAGCCCATAGACTCTAGGTAACGCTCAAACACAATTTGAGCCAACGGCTTTGTCAGTGGATCTGCTATATTGTCGACCGATGGAACTCTTTCCACTACTACATCTCCTCTGGATATGATCTCTCTGATAAGGTGAAAGCGCCTCAGAATATGCTTCGATTTTTTATGAGAGCGTGGCTCTTTCGCTTGCGCAATGGCTCCATTGTTGTCGCACAACAAGGGAACAGGCTCAGAGATACTGGGAACTACGCCGAGGTCGGTGATGAATTTCTTCAACCACACAGCTTCCTTGGCGGCTTCAGCTGCAGCGATGTACTCAGCTTCAGTCGTCGAATCTGCAGTGGTTACTTGCTTGGAACTCTTCCAGCACACTGCGCCTTCGTTCAAAGTAAACACGAATGCAGATGTTGACTTGATATCATCTGGATGCGACTGGAAACTCGAGCCAGTAAAGCCTCGCAATTTCAAGTCACCTCCTCCATAGACAAGAAACATATCCTTAGTTCTTCTCAAGTACTTACAGATACATTTTACTGCCTTCCAGTGCTATTCGCTTGGATCAGCCTGAAATCTACTCGTAACACTTAGAGCAAATGCAACATCAGGCTGTGTACATAGCATGGCATACATGATAGATCCTATGGCAGAGGCATAGGGTATTCTATCCATGAATGCCCTCTCGTCAGGAGTCTTAGGAGACTGCTCCTTGGAGAGAATAATTCCATGTCCCATCGGTATGAGACCTCTCTTGGAATTTTTCATGCCAAACCTTTTGACTATGGTATCTATGTACAAGGATTGGGTCATTCCAAGCATCCTCTTTGATCTATCTCTATAGATCCGTATTCCCAATATGTAGGATGCTTCTCCCAAATCCTTCATGGAGAAGTTTTTCGACAGCTAGATCTACATCATTCCCAATGAGTAGTATGTCATCTACGTAAAGAACTAGAAAAGTGACTGCACTCCCACTGGTCTTCTTGTACACACAAGGCTCATCTTCATTCTTAATGAAGTCATAAGACTTGACAGCCTCGTCAAATCTTATGTTCCAGCTCCGGGAAGCCTGCTTCAGTCCATAAATGGACCTCAGAAGCTTGCACACTTTATCTGGAGATTCTTTGGATGTGAAACCTTTTGGTTGTATAATATACAGCTCTTCCTCAAGCTTACCATTGAGGAAGGCAGTCTTCACATCCATCTGCCAGATTTCATAATCAAAATGTGTAGCAATGGCGAGTAGAACTCTGATCGACTTTATCATGGCAACTGGTGAGAAAGTCTCGTCATAGTCAATTCCTTGTCTTTGACGATATCCCTTTGCCACTAACCTTGCCTTATAAGTGTCGATCCGTCCATCAGCACCGATCTTTCTCTTAAAGATCCACTTGCAATTGATGGGTACAATACCCTCGGGCAAGTCTTCCAAGTTCCAAACTTGGTTGGTATACATGGACTGGATTTCTAAGTTCATGGCTTCTCGCCATTTCCCGGCTTCTGGGCCTTCTATGGCCACCTGGTACGTTTTCGGATCATCATCCTCTTTATATTGTACCTTAGACTTACCTTCCTCAATATGTCCCACATATCGTTCGGGTAGTCTAGGTACTCTACTAGATCTGCGAGGCTCATCTTTATGTACCTGAACAAATTCAGGAACTGATATCTCATCTGATGATAATGCAGCTGTTTGGGGATCTGGAACCTCTTCAAGTACTATTTTACTCCCACTGTCCTCCTGGAGAAGGTATTCCTCTTCCAAGAAGACAGCTTTCCTGGCGACAAACACCTTTTGTTCACCAGGATGATAAAAATAGTATCCAAAGGTTTCCTTTGGATATCCCACAAACCTACATTTATCAGTTCGTGATTCCAGCTTGTCTGGATCATGCCTCTTTACATGAGCAGGACAACCCCAGACTTTAACATGTTTAAATTCTGGTTTCCTGCCTTTCCATATCTCATATGGAGTAGAGGCCACAGACTTGCTGGGTACTCTGTTCAGTAGGTATGTTGCTGACTCTAGAGCATACCCCAGAGGGACACTGGTAATCCCGAAAAGCTCATCATGGATCGCACCATGTCCAACCAGGTACGATTCCTCCTTTCTGATACACCATTTATCTGTGGTGTATATGGAGGGGTCAGTTGAGAAAGGATACCATTATCCTTTAAGAATTGTATGAAATTAGGACTCAAGTATTCTCCTCCTCGATCTGATCGAAGAGCTTTAATACTCTTTCCTAGCTGCTTCCCCACCTCATTCTTGAACTCCTTGAACTTCTCAAATGCTTCCGACTTGTACTTCATTAAGTACACATAGCCGAATCTTGAGAAGTCATCGGTGAACGTGATGAAGTAAGAAAAGCCACCTTTGGCTTGGGTGGACATTGGACCACATACATCTGAATGTATTATTTCCAAAATGTCCTTGGCACGTTCTCCATGCCCACTAAATGGAGATTTTGCCATCTTTCCCATAAGGCAGGATTCGCATGTTGCAAACGATTCATAATCGAATATTGTTAAGTAACCATGCTTGTGCAACTTTTGCAACCTGCTTTCGCCAATGTGCCCAAGTCTACAATGCCACATGTAGGCTTGGTTCACACAATTCTTGATCTTCTTAAAAGCATTATCAATATGAAGATTATAATAAGAAACATCTAATAGATACCGTTGATTAAAGATGCTGAAGCTATTGATTTATTACCATAATAAATCAAACAACTTCTATTCTCAATAGTCAACCTATATCCTATCTTTTCCAAACAAGATATTGATATGATGTTCTTTATTATGCTAGGAACATAATAACAATCTTCCAATAGTAAGGTGTCTCCCGATGGAAGCTTGAGGTTTGCTGTCCCAACAGCAATCGCCGCAACTTTTGCGCCGTTTCCTAGCCTCAATTCCACCTCACCTTGTCTCAGCTTGCGCTTACTAGTCAGCATCTGCACATCATGGCAGATATGAGAAGCACATCCGGTATCCAATACCCAAGATGTGGACTCTCTAACTGATAAGTTGATATCTATCATATAGATATCTGAAGCTTCAGACAGCTTCACTCTTCCATGAGCTTTATCGTTAAGGAACTCCTTGCAGTTCCTCTTCCAGTGACCATACTGCTTATAGTATAAGCAGTCACCATTTACTACTCTTTTACCTTTGTCCTTTGATCTTTTATCGTAAGCTATCATCTCTGCTTCAGGGGCATCTAATGCCGATTCAGCAAGAGAATTAGCTCCAGGGACAAAGTCAATGTGCTTAGATCTGAAGACATTCTTCAGATTTCTGAACCACTCCGAGTAGATCAGATAAGTCAAAAGGGCATCAAGTATGCTACGGAGTGGGTTATTCGACGACATAATTCCCTACAGGAGATAAGTAAAATCTATTTAGCAGATGTTCAATTATTAAAATTTAAAACAAGACATGGTCTTTTCTTCAAGTTTAACTCCCACTAATTTTTGACGGACTGTATAACCCTCAGTTATACAGAACGGGAGACGCCGATAGTCTCCTAGTGGGGATTAGAATCTCAATGACTTGCACTACAGCCTTGTGGATAGCACAACAAACTGTAATACAATCAGAGAGCACCCAACTCATGGGACTTGCAACTCCTTGCAATATCTGATCATGGCTTCGGTCCCCAGAGATTTAATGGCCTTGTGGATAGCACAACAAACCACTAATTCTAGTCTAAGCTAACCATCATTATGCGACGAGTATAGATTTGCATGCAGCCCTTGCGGATAGCACAACAAAGCTACATGGTTCCTCTACCTCTATAACGACCCGCCACCCTATAATCGGGGATCCGATTACTAAATGGGTACCGAATCATTAATTTGGAACCAAACCAGGATCTAGTAAGTCTGGGAAATAAATAATAAACTAAGCTAAACATTCACATCGCATTGAATTGAAATGAAAGTGCAGGAATTAAAATTATTACAATGCGACTCGATACAGCAAATAATTACATAATCCAACTGAAAGAAATAATTAAACATACTGGCCCGAAATAAATAACAACTACATCGGGGCATACCCCGGAACAACCGCTGAAGGCGCTCAACACATGGCCGCACACGCCGCTCTAAGTCTGCTGGGAGTCGTCACCTGAAAACCGCAAGGGTGAGTCTCAAGACCAGACTCAGTAGGGATCCTTCGATCCCCACTGCCCACGCACACACCCACAAGTGCAAAATACAGCTAATGGTAAAGTGATGAGCACAAGAGATAAAATTCCTAATTCTTAACATGAAATCACATGCAGCCGAATATAATAAACATGCATATTCTAAACCAGCCGACTAGGGAACCCACAACTGTCGTCTCGATAGAACTCGCTAACCACACAACAACGGTGGGAAAAACCTCGACCCAATGAGACCAAGCAGTAACCCCTCGGATAGCACACTAGCTACTCCGGCCCAACTGGCTCAGGTGGTTACTCCTTCCCTCAGCATGAGTGACTCTCCAAATGTACCACTCCGACATCGGTACTAGCTGACCCCGGGCTTCACCAGGTGACCCTCTCTCACTAGGCATCACCCCGCCCACGCCCCCACCGGCGCTGTGCTCACGCCCCCACAAGCACAGGGTGATAAAGCGCTACAATGTCACTCCAGGTCCACAGTAACACAAAACACCAAAATCCGGCACAGTACGATCCGGTCACGTGAAAAGCCCGCGATCGCACGACACCCACGCAGTACCATCCGGTCAAGAAGAATCCAGCATTAACGAGCGCACTAAAGCATGCATTAACCCTCTATCTAGCAGTATGAACACGTTTTACTGGCATGATTTAGTGCTGTTCTGTCTTGAATCGCGTCGCCCAAGGCCGACGCCATTCAAGCTCCATGTACTGGTTTATGTAAAACACTGTCTTCAGAATCTGGCCCTAAAAGGTGTTGACACTAGTGGTCGCCTTTTGAAAGGCGTCGACATCCTCAGACGCTATTTAGCACAGAAATCCAGGAATTTCCAGAAAGCATTACCCAGGGGATTTCTGCCTTAAAAGGCGTCATGGCTACCCGACGCCATTCAAATCGCGTCGCCCACCCATGACGTCTTTTAGTCCCAGAATCCCCGAACTGGCAGACTCTCAGCAAGGCGATTCCTGCCTAAAAGGTGTCGCGATGGTCCGACGCCCTTCAAAAAGGCGTCGCCCATACACGACGTCTTTTAACCCTAGGAACCAGGGTCTGCATGAGCCCGGGGGCTCCCTTTTCAACCCAATCAACCCCAAAATTACCCAAAAACGGAGGAGAAAAAGGGGCAACTCAATCCACACGAAATCACATTCATAGAAATCCCCCATAACATCAAGAAGAAACCCTAAACATGCTTGTTCTACCCCCCAAAACCAAAGATCCATAACAAGCTCAAACGGGGAAAACATAGTTTGAACACAATACTAAGGGAACCGTCACCCTACCGGATACTTGAACGCCTCCGAGCTTCAAGCCGCCCACCCGTCTCGCCCCACGCCGCCGCCGGTACCGCCGTGGTCGTGCTTACTCCACCGTGACGTCGGCCGCCGTCCGGAGAGTTAGAACGCCGCAGTGGAAGTGGAGGTGGTAGTGGTAGGAGCTAGGTAGAGGATGGAGTGGAGGGAGAGATGGAATGGTGGGAGGAAAAGAGGGGAGAGGAGGAATCGCCGCCGAATTCATCGGAAGGGAAGGAGAGAAAGAGAGAAGGAGAAAAATGAGGGAAAGAAGGAGGGCTCGCGGAGTTAACCAGAGACTGGCTAAAACGCGTCGACATCTACGGACGCCTATCAGATGATGTGACGGCTGCTCTGACAGACTCTGAAATGCGTCGTTCAAGGCAGACGCCGTTCAGACGACATGACAGGGCCGTACTTGGACAATCCCAGAGTCGCAGTCTGAAAGGCGTCGACACACGTGGACGCCATTCAGGCGACACGACAGGTCCGTACCCTCGCGGCCCAAAGCTAGCCCACGTGGCACCCACGTGGCAGAACCTAAAACGCGTCTGCAATGGTCCGACCCCGAAAAGAGGTAAGGGACCGTACTCTGACAATCACAGAGCCCCAGACCCCACTAGGGCCAGAACTACAGGGTCCGACCCCGAAAACCGGATCCGAAAGTCACGATCCTTTCAATCTCCCCCCCTTAAAAGAATTTCGCCCCCGAAATTGACTACTAGATTTAACAAGGTCAACACAGGGATACAAGTTCACAAGGAAACTTACGAAAAGTGGTAAGGGAACTGCTCCCGCATCTCGTCCTCTCGCTCCCAAGTTGCCTCACCTCCGGAGCGGTACTGCCAAATCACTTTGACCAACGGTACAATCTTGTTCCGCATGACCTGTTCTCTGCGATCCTCAATACGAACAGGATACTCTGGAAAGGACAGGTCCTCAGCGACCTCCAACTCTGAAAAATCCAAGACATGGGATAGATCCTGAACATACTTTCTCAGTAAGAAAACGTGGAACACATCGTGCACCCCTGCAAGACTGGGCGGCAAGGCCAGCTGATACGCGGTTTCCCCAATCCGAGCAAAGATGGGAAAAGGCCCAATATATCGTGGACTCAGCTTGCCTCGCTTCCCGAATCTCATCACACCCTTGGAGGGTGAGACTCGGAGAAACACGTGGTCCCCAACTTCAAACTCAAGTGGTCTCCGTCGGATGTCAGCATAACTCTTCTGCCTACTCTGAGCTGCGGTCAACCTCTGCCGAACTGTCCTGGCAATCTCAGTACACTGCTGCACTAACTCGGGTCCCGCTATCTGCCTTTCACCGATCTCGGACCAACATACTGGAGATCGGCACGGTCGCCCATACAAAGCCTCGTAAGGTGCCATGCCGATACTGGAATGGTAACTGTTGTTATAGGCAAATTCCACTGTGGACAAATGCTGCTCCCAAGAACCTCCCCAGTCTAGACAACAAGCCCTGAGCATATCCTCCAAGGTCTGAATGGTCCTCTCCGACTGCCCGTCAGTCTCGGGATGGTAGGCTGAGCTGAAAGCCAACTGAGTGCCTAATGCCTGCTGAAAGCTCTTCCAGAACCTGGAAGTAAACCTTGGATCTCGATCTGATACAATGGACAAAGGTACCCCGTGCAGAGAGATGATCCGGTCTACAAACAACTTTGCCAGCTTGCCGACTGACCAGTCCTTCCTAATGGCTAGGAAGTGGGCTGACTTGGTCAGCCGATCAACGATGACCCAGATGGCGTCTCTCCTGCTAGGGGATGTAGGCAATCCCATCACAAAGTCCATCGTCACATGCTCCCATTTCCACTCTGGAATCGGCAAGGGCTGCAGCAACCCTCCCGGTCTCTGATGCTCGGCTTTAACCTGCTGACAAGTCATACATCTAGCCACATATTCAGCCACATCTTTCTTCATACCGGGCCACCAGAAGTGCCTCCTCAAACAATGGTACATCTTAGTCGTTCCAGGATGCACTGCATATCTCGAACGGTGCGCCTCATCAAGAACACATCTGCGCACGTCCTCCTCAGTTGGAACATAAAGTCTACCTCTGAACCTGATAGTACCGTCGTCCCACAACTCCACCTCTGACCTCTGGAGGATCTGTGGTAACTCAACATCTGCCCTCTGAGCCTCAATTACTGCATGATACACAGCTGGTCTCACAGTCAAACTGACCAGCACGGCTCTGTCATCTTCACGTGGGACCTTAAAGGAAGATTCCACCACCTGCTCGAACAATTCCACTCTCGAATCATAAGGTATGACATGATCGTCTTCCGACTCAAAGCGTATGCCACCACATTCGCCTTGCCCGGATGATAAGAAAGGTCAAAGTCATAATCTTTAATGAACTCCATCCACCTTCGCTGCCTCAAATTCAGGTCTCTCTGAGTGAACACATATTTCAAGCTCTTGTGATCGGTGAAAACCTGAAATTTCTCCCCATATAAATAATGCCTCCAGATCTTGAGTGCAAATACCACAGCTGCCAGCTCCAAATCATGGGTAGGATAGTTCTCTTCATGCTTCTTCAGCTGTCGAGAAGCATAAGCCACTACCCTGCCATGCTGCATCAGAACCGCGCCCAAACCTCGGCGGGACGCATCAGAGTAAACCACAAATCCACCTGATCCAGATGGAAGCACCAGCACAGGGGCTGACGTGAGACGGGTCTTTAACTCAATAAAACTCTGTTCACAATCCTCGGTCCACACAAAGTGAACTCCCTTTCGAGTCAACCTCGACAAGGGGGCTGCTATCGAATAAAACCCCTGAACAAACCGCCTGTAATAACCGGCAAGCCCCAGAAAGCTCCTAATCTCAGTCACTGAAGTCGGCCTGCTCCAATCCATCACCGCCTCTATCTTGGCTGGATCCACTGCGATACCATTACCAGAAATAACATGCCCAAGGAAGTGCACCTCGTCTAGCCAAAACTCACACTTGCTAAACTTGGCGTAAAGTCGGTGTTCCCTCAGGACCTGCAATACGGCCCGAAGATGGGTGGCATGCTCTTCCTCAGAAGAAGAATAGATCATAATATCATCAATAAACACAACCACAAACTGATCCAGGTAGGTCCTGAAGACTCGGTTCATCAGCTCCATAAAGGCCGCCGGAGCATTGGTCAAGCCAAAGGGCATAACTAAAAACTCATAATGTCCATACCGAGTTCTGAAAGCCGTCTTACTAACATCAACATCCCGGATCCTCATCTGATAATATCCGGATCTCAAGTCGATCTTGGAAAATACCTTCGCGGACTGCAGCTGATCCATCAAATCATCGATCCTTAGAAGTGGGTATTTATTCTTTATCGTTACCCGGTTCAGCTGCCTATAATCAATGCACAATCTCAGAGAACCATCCTTCTTTCTAACAAACAGAACTGGAACACCCCATGGAGATGTACTGGGACGAATGAAACCCTTGTCCAGCAACTCCTGCAACTACGCCTTTAACTCAGCGAGTTCGGCTGGCGCCATCCGATACGGGGCCTTAGACAAGGGCGCCGTACCTGGTGCAAGCTCGATGGTAAACTCGACCTCTCGGTGAGGAGGAAGGCCAGGCAGCTCCTCAGGAAACACATCTATGAACTCACTTACTACAGGTACCTCCCCAGGGCTGAGACTATCCCGGACATCAGAAACAACAACAGAGGCAAGGAAAGCCTCACAGCCACCAGCAAGCAACCTCCGTGCCTTAAAGGCAGAAATGAGAATACCTCGGGAAGAAAGCCTAATACCTTGGAAGAAGAAGGTCGGGATGTCCGGAATGGAGAATCGCACCCTCTTCCTGTGGCAGTCCACCTCTGCATAAAAGGCTTCCAACCAATCCATGCCCAGGATGATATCAAAGTCACGAATGGAAAGTACAACTAACTGGGCAGGTAGCACATGACCCTCAATGGTCAAGGGAACATTCCTCAGGCAGTTATAAGATATCATAAAGTCTCCAGAAGGAACCTCCACCATCAAACCATCAGATAACTCATCAACGGGTGCAGAAAGAATATATAGGAACTACTCAGAAATGAAAGAGTGCGAAGCACCCGAATCAATCAATACGTGTGCAGAGTTCCCAAGGACAGAAAGTGTACCTTCCACCAAGTTGGACGCACGAGCCTCCCTCCTGGTGATGGCTAAGACTCTCCCCTGGGTCCTCGGCTTCTTCTGCTCTCCTGAACCATGTCCCTGACCATGCCCCTGCGGGCACTGCCTCGCCAAATGGCCCTGCTGGCCGCAAGTGAAACACCTCCTGGGGAGAGTGGGACACTGAGTCCCACCATGGGCACCCTCACAGTGCTGACAGACTGTCGGAAGCCTCTGAGCTGGCCCCTGCAGTGCACTGGATACTGACTGACTCTGCTGACCCTGCCCGGGCCTGTTGCTGCCGCTGCTGCCACTACTGCTGCCACCACCCCTGAAGAATCTCCTGAATCGGGAGCCGAGTGACGACGATCCCGATCCGGATGAAGGGGCTGATGCCGCTGCCTTACCCCTGCCACGAACTGGGCTCTGAGCAGCCAGTCCTCTCTCCCGGGCCGACTGGCTCTGTTGAGCCTCCACTGCTGCCGCACATCTAACCGCAGAAGCCAGATCCGTGCAACAGTGAGACGCCACGAAGTTCCTCAGACTAAGCCTCAGTCCGTCCACGAACCTCTCAGTACGACGCTCCTCGTCCCCAGATATGAAAGGCACAAATCGACCTAGCGAAACAAACTTCGCCTGGTACTCGAGTACCGTCATACTCCCCTGCGTCAGATCCATAAACTCCCTCTCCTTGGCCCTCTGGACGTGTCTAGGGAAATACTGTGCATTAAACTCCTTAACAAATGTCTCCCATGGAATTTCCCTAAGACTCCTGTCCTCATAAGACAAACTCTTCAAAGTGGTCCACCAGTCATAGGCGCTATCCTTCAGCATGAAGGTAGCCAACGGGGTCCGCTCTACTGCTGCACAGTCCATGGTATCAAAAGTCTTCTCTATCTCTCTAAGCCAGTGAATGGCCTCGTCAGGGTCGGGACGACCGGTGAAGTGAGGTGGCCTCAGCTTCAGGAGCCTCTCAAGGGTAGCTGTGGACCCTCCCCAAGCACTGGAACTCTCACTCGGGTCTCGAGTCTGGTATCTAGCCATAGTGTCCATCATAGCCTCCATAAACTGTTCTACACTCGGCCTCCCGGTCTCGGACCCACTAGGGACGTCTCCCTGCTCTCGAATAACTGGCATCCTCCTTCTGGGAGCCATCTACTCGCCTACAATTACAAAATCAAAAAGTTCTAATTAGAGTCCTAAAGCCTATGCTACCGCCGTGGCTGTACGGGATAATGTATTTATTTGCCGAATGTACGATATTTAACCTAGTTATTTATTTATTTGCCAGACCATATGCTCTGATACCAACTGTAACGACCCGCCACCCTATAATCGGGGATCCGATTACTAAATGGGTACCGAATCATTAATTTGGAACCAAACCAGGATCTAGTAAGTCTGGGAAATAAATAATAAACTAAGCTAAACATTAACATCGCATTGAATTGAAATGAAAGTGCAGGAATTAAAATTATTACAATGCGACTCGATACAGCAAATAATTACATAATCCAACTGAAAGAAATAATTAAACATACAGGCCCGAAATAAATAACAACTACATCGGGGCATACCCTGGAACAACCGCTGAAGGCGCTCAACACACGGCCGCACACGCCGCTCTAAGTCTGCTGGGAGTCCTCACCTGAAAACCGTAGGGGTGAGTCTCAATACAAGACTCAGTAGGGATCCTTCGATCCCCACTGTCCACGCACACACCCACAAGTGCAAAATACAGCTAACGGTAAAGTGATGAGCACAAGAGATAAAATTCCTAATTCTTAACGTGAAATCACATGCAGCCGAATATAATAAACATGCATATTCTAAACCAGCCGACTAGGGAACCCACAACTGTCGTCTCGATAGAAATCGCTAACCACACAACAACGGTGGGAAAAACCTCGACCCGCTTAGACCAAGCAGTAACCCCTCGGATAGCACACTAGCTACTCCGGCCCAATTGGCTCAGGTGGTTACTCCTTCCCTCAGCATGAGTGACTCTCCGAATGTACCACTCCGACACCGGTACTAGCTGACCACGGGGTTCACCAGGTGACCCTCTCTCACTAGGCGTCACCCCGCCCACGCCCCCACCGGCGCTGTGCTCACGCCCCCACCAGCACAGGGTGATAAAGCACTACAATGTCACTCCAGGTCCACAGTAACACAAAACACCAAAACCCGGCACAGTACGATCCGGTAACGTGAAAAGCCCTCGATCGCACGACACCCACGCAGTGCCATCCGGTCAAGAAGAATTCAGCATTAACAAGCGCACTAAAGCATGCATTAACCCTCTATCTAGCAGTATGAACACGTTTTACTGGCATGATTTAGTGCTGTTCTGTCTTGAATCGCGTCGCCCAAGGCCGACGCCATTCAAGCTCCATGTACTGGTTTATGTAAAACACTGTCTTCAGAATCTGGCCCTAAAAGGTGTTGACACTAGTGGTCGCCTTTTGAAAGGCGTCGACATCCTCAGACGCTATTTAGCACAGAAATCCAGGAATTTCCAGAAAGCATTACCCAGGGGATTTCTGCCTTAAAAGGCGTCATGGCTACCCGACGCCATTCAAATCGCGTCGCCCACCCATGACGTCTTTTAGTCCCAGAATCCCCGAACTGGCAGACTCTCAGCAAGGCGATTCCTGCCTAAAAGGCGTCGCGATGGTCCGACGCCCTTCAAAAAGGCGTCGCCCATGCACGACGTCTTTTAACCCCAGGAACCAGGGTCTGCATTAGCCCGATGGCTCCCTTTTCAACCCAATCAACCCCAAAATTACCCAAAAACGGAGGAGAAAGAGGGGCAACTCAATCCACACGAAATCACATTCATAGAAATCCCCCATAACATCAAGAAGAAACCCTAAACATGCTTGTTCTACCCCCCAAAACCAAAGATCCATAACAAGCTCAAACGGGGAAAACATAGTTTGAACACAATACTAAGGGAACCGTCACCCTACCGGATACTTGAACGTCTCCGAGCTTCAAGCCGCCCATCCGTCTCGCCCCACGCCGCCGCCGGTACCGCCGTGGTCGTGCTTACTCCACCGTGACGTCGGCCGCCGTCCGGAGAGTTAGAACGCCGCAGTGGAAGTGGAGGTGGTAGTGGTAGGAGCTAGGTAGAGGATGGAGTGGAGGGAGAGATGGAATGGTGGGAGGAAAAGAAGGGAGAGGAGGAATCGCCGCCGAATTCATCGGAAGGGAAGGAGAGAAAGAGAGAAGGAGAAAAATGAGGGAAAGAAGGAGGGCTCACGGGGTTAACCAGAGACTGGCTAAAACGCGTCGACATCCACGGACGCCTATCAGATGATGTGACGGCTGCTCTGACAGACTCTGAAATGCGTCGTTCAAGGCAGACGCCGTTCAGACGACATGACAGGGCCGTACTCTGACAATCCCAGAGTCGCAATCTGAAAGGCGTCTACACACGTGGACGCCGTTCAGGTGACACGACAGGGCCGTACCCTCGCGGCCCGAAGCCAGCCCACGTGGCACCCACATCACAGAGCCCCAGACCCCACTAGGGCCAGAACTAGAGGGTCCAACCCCGAAAACCGGATCCGAAAGTCACGATCCTTACAACCTCGATATATAGGCATCTAATGCCATAGCCACAGTTTCTCCTCCCAATTAAGCAGGCCTTGTGAATAGCACAACAAACCTGCCTAAAGTGATTCGAATCCTATGACTATAATGATGGTGGACCATGCGGTAAGTTCTCAACTACTCGCGTTACGGCTTAGAGTTTATCTGAGGGTATTTAGATAACTTTTATCTTGGTCTCTCCTAGGTGATAGTATATAAATACATCGTATATATTTACTGAATACTATAACCTGCTTTGATTCATAATCAAAAGAACAACAATGCATCTCATACATGTCATTAGTGTGGTCATGGATAGCACAGTGGGTTTGACTGGTGCCAACAGTCAAACGCACACACAATCTAACACAATAATTATATTAGATATCCAGCAATCACATAGGCAAGAGATCTCCATCTTTTTGCCTTCCTAGTTGCAGCTGTGGATCGTCCTCGCTCCTTCCTCGGTTGCCTCGATCATATTTGTAAGGATCGTGACCTTCGGATCCGGTTTTCGGGATCGGACCTTGTAGTTCTAACCTTGGGTGAGGGCGGAGGTTCTGAGTTGATTCGCGTCAGGACGACGAGACGCGTTTTAAACGGCGTCCACCGTCGCAGACGCATTTCAAGTTCTGCCACGTGGGCTGGCTTCGGGCCGCGAGGGTACGGCCCTGTGTTGTCGACCTGAACGGCGTCCACGTGTGTCGACGCCTTTCAGACTGCGACTCTGGGTTGTCAGAGTACGGCCCTGACATATCGTCTGAACGGCGTCTGCCTTGAACGACGCGTTTCAGAGTCCTGTCAGAACAGCGGTCACATCAATTGATTGGCGTCCGTGGATGTCGACGCGTTTTAGCCAGACTCTGGTTAACCCCGCGAGCCCTCCTTCTTTCCCTCATTTTCTCCTCTCTTCCTCTCTTTCCCCTCCGGCGAACCCGACGGCGATCTCTCATCCTCCCTCATTTCCTCCCACCATTTCGTCTCTCCCTCCACTCCATCCTCTACCTAGCTCCTACCACTACCACCTCCACTTCCACTGCGGCGTTCTACCCTCCGGACGGCGGCCGACGTCACGAGGGAGCGAGGACGACCACGGCGGTACCGGCGGCGGCGTGGGGCGAGTCGGGTGGACGGCTTGAAGCTCGGAGGCGTTCAAGTATCCGGTAGGGTGACGGTTCCCCTTAGCATCGCGATTTAGACCATGTTTACCCCATTTTAAGCTTGTTTGGATCCTTGGTTTCGGGGGGTAGAATGAGCATGTTTAGGAGTTCTTTTGATAACATGGGGGATTTCTATGAATGTGTTGTTTGTGGATAGCATTGCTCCTCCTTTTTCCCCGTTTTTGGAGTTGTTTGGGGGTGGATAGGGAGCCCTCGGGCTCAGGCGACTCTGGTTCCTGGGGCTGAAACACGTCGTGCATGGACGACGCCTTTTTGAAGGGCGTCGAGCCATCACGACGCCTTTTAAGCCAGGAATCGCCTGACAGAGAGTCTGCCAGTCGGGGATTCTGTGACTAAAAGACGTCTTGGTTGAACGACGCGTTTCCGAATGACGTCGGTTAACCATGACGCCTTTTAAAGGCAGAAATCCCCTGAGTAAGGGACTGGGAAATTCCGGATTTCTGTGTTGAATGGCGTCTGAGGATGTCGACGCCTTTTTAAAAGGCGACCACTGGTGTCGACGCCTTTTAGGGCCTGATTCTGAAGACTGTTTTATATAAACCTGTACATGGAGTCTGAATGGCGTCGACCTCGGGCGACGCGATTCAGGACAGAACAATATTAATTCATGCCAGTAAAACGTGTTCATACTGCTAGATATTCGGATAATGCATACTCTAGTGTACATAGATTCTTCGGGACCGGATGGCACCGTGTTGTGTGCCGTGCGATCGCGGGCTTTTCACGTGACCAGGGTCGCACCGTGCCGGGTTTTGGTGGTTTTGTGTTACTGTGGACCTGGAGTGACATTGTAGCGTTTTATCACCCTGTGCTGGTGGGGGCGTGAGCACAGCGCCGGTGGGGGCGTGAGCACAGCGCCGGTGGGGGCGTGGGCGGGGTGACGCCTAGTGAGAGAGGGTCACCTGGTGAACCCCGGGGTCAGCTAGTACCGGTGTCGGAGTGGTACATTCGGAGAGTCACTCATGCTGAGGGAAAGAGTAGCCACCTGAGCCGGTTGGGCCAGAGTAGCTAGTGTGCTATCCGAGGGGTTACTGTTTGGTCTCAGCGGGTCGAGTTTTCTCCACCGTTGTTGTGTGGTTGGCGGGTTCTATCGAGGCGATAGTTGTGGATTTCCTAGTCGGCTGGTTTAATATATGCATGTTTATATATTACGATTGCATGTGATTTCACGTTAAGAATTAGGAATCGTACCTCTTGTGCTTATCACCTTTCTGTTAGCTGTACCTTGTACTTGTGGGTGTGTGCGTGGGCAGTGGGGATCGAAGGATCCCTACTGAGTCTTGTCTTTGAGACTCACCCTCTACGGTTTTCAGGTGAGGACTCCCAGCAGACTTAGCGAGAGGAGTGCGGCCGTGAGTTGAGCATCGTCAGCAGTCGTTCCGGGGTATGCCCCGACGTAGTTGTTATTTTATTTCTGGCCTGTACATTTAATTATTTCTTTTCTGTTGGAATATGTAATTATTTGCTGTATCGAGTCGCATTGTAATAATTTCATTCCTGCACTTTTACTCCTGTTCAATGCGATGTGATTGTTTAGCTTAGTTTATTATTTATCTCCCAGACTTGAATTGATCCTGGTTTGGTTCCAAATTAATGATTCGGTACCCATTTAGTAATCGGATCCCAGATTATAGGGTGGCGGGTCGTTACAATATTACATTTAAATTCTAGAATTTATAAGTAAATTGAAGAAGGCCTTATGGCGAGTACAGGGGAGAGAGGGAGGTAGAAATACATCGGAGTATGAGAGAGAGAGGTGCGCAAACCTCTATTTATTAACAATTAATAATCAAACATACATCCACGATCAACATAGTCCATTCATCACATGAATAATAAATTAAGTGCACATCCATGACCACGGTGTGTTTTAAACATCCACACATGATTCAGCGCATCACATGGCTAAAAAAAATGAGTTTTCAAATAAATATAATTTTGGCTTTCAAAAAGCTGGGATGCAATCAAAATTGGCGTTTGAATTTCGAAAACTCATTTAATTAACTTAACATGCAATTAAATCTAAATTTAAAAGCATTAAACACACATCAAATGCGCACACACTCCGAATTAATAATTCCAGATTATTCCATGCAAATTAGAACATTTCTAATAATCTAACACTTAGATTAAACCCCATTAATAATCTAACAATTAGACTATTAAAAACTAATCTAACTCTTAGATTAATCCAACAGAGTTAATTAACAATTTAACACTTAAATTATTAATTAACTCTAATTATTAATTAACTACTAATCTAACTCTTAGATGAGTTAATTTAAAATTAATTATTAACTTAACACTTAATTTAATAATTAACTTTAATTAATTAATAATTACTAATCTAACTATTAGATTAGAAGATTAATGTTAATTATTAATTTAACCCTTAAATTAATAACTAACAATAATAATTAAAGACTACTGATTTAACACTTAAATTAGTCATTTAAGTCAATTATTAATTTAACAATTAAATTAACAACTAACTTAAATAATTAATTAACAATTAGATGTATTAATAATTAATAATCTACCAATTAGATTAAAAATTATTGATTACTAATTTTAACTCTTAAAATTAGATAAATTAAGGTCAATAATTAATTTAACACTTAAATTAATATTAACCTTAATTAATCCACAACCAATTGCTAATTAATAATAACTCTCTAAGTGACACAATGATTCAAAATAATTAAAAGTCCATTTAAATAAATAATTGAAAAATAAATTTAATTTTCAAAACTGTTTTGAATTTTAAAACTTATTTTCAATTTCAATTTTATATAAATGGGCATTGGGGTTTTAAATAAGGGGTTTCAATTAGGGATTAAAGATAAAAAAGGGGGGTTGGTCTAATGGAAATGGGCCCAGCCCATTAGGACCGAGCCCTGGCTCAGACCCTGCTGAGCCAGGGTCGAGCCAGGCGCCCAACAGTTGGGCGCCTGGGCTCAGTCTGGCCCAGCAGGGTCCCGGCCGGTCGAACCGGTCGGGCCGGCCTCCATCTTCCCTCCACCTGCAACCCGAAAACAGCATCAACCGAAACCCTAAAAGGGTTTTGCAAGTTTGTGGCCGGCAGCTACCCTGTGCGGCGCCGCCCGGCGGCCGGGCCCCTATGCCAGCAGGTCACTCCGGTGACCCCCCATTGCCGGTGGGCACCCCGGCGCCGGCGAGGGCTTCTAAGATATGCTTTCCGAAGCCCCAAAAGCCCAAAATTTCTGGTTTTGCAGAGTTTTAACACCGATTTTGGGCTAGAGTTTAAGGACCTCCAAGGGCACTCCGGCGCCGATCTGGGTGACCGGTGGATAGAGGTGACTATCCTCTTTGGATCCGGAGTCTCGGCCGGCCATCCCAACGCTTGGGAAGCCGATTGAAGCCGCCGAAAACATGCCGTTCTTCGTCTTACGAAGAACTCAAAAAACCCAAAAATAAAATCCGAAAAATCACAGAAAAATAATCAAATTATTTGTGTTCATCTTATGAACACTATTGCGTCATTTTAATCGGATTAGACGCATGGAATAACTCAAGAAAAATTAATTTCAGAAACCGAAACGGGAAGAGAAACAGTGGAACCTGGCTCTGATACCACTGTTGGGTTTTCTCGGTTTCTCCGGATCACTCACGCCGCGGAAAACAAAAATATTTACAGCGATCCGTTCCCGTTTCGAAATCTAAAATACGATAATCGGATTATCGAAGTTCTCACCGTGTGTGGATTCGAATCCGCAGCCGTTCGGTTCCGTCGGTGCGACACCGCAAGCCGCGCAAGCGCCCGGCCTCTAGCGAAGTCCACGCGATGGATATCCTCGAGTTCGTCGTTCTTCGCAGCCCACGAAGCCTCCGCCGGTCGCCGCAGCGTGCGGACGATTTCCCGTCGAACGGGATTCGGAGAAGCGGCGGAGCAGATCTGGATCTGCCTGGACACCAGAGAAGGACAGAAACTGAGGAGGGGCGGCTAGGGTTAACAGCAGCTTGGCCTGCTCAGCCCGTTCGCTATGTTTTATACTAACCGCGCGGTTTTTCATAAAAACCCCCAGTTTGTATAAAACCCACTTATTTATCCATCGCCTTGAGAATCATTTGTGTGTGACCCTCTAGGCCCAAGTACCAGTCCAGTTAATGGCCCAACAAGCCTAGTGACTCCTCACTGGCTTTATTAATTAATTAATAACCCTTTATTAATCAATTAATCAATCGAATTGATGCCAAGCAACACCGCGTGAACCCGGAAGGTATTTGGGGTTAAGTAACCCACTCTTGGAACCTTTCCGCCGACAGTTACCGCATGGACATAATCCTTCATTCGTACAATGCTCTCGAGTCAACTCAGGGTATGGCGAGCTGTCAAACCCTAACCGGTCGACTCACTTGGATTGGATGCTGCTGATGAATATCGGAAAACTCTTTTCCCGATATTATCGTCCGCCCTGGCCAGGGACTTTCGCGCATCCTTCCTAGAGCATTCTCTCTCTAAGTACCGAGAGCGAATGATTCTTTGTTGACACACAATTCGCTTCGACAGTATTCCGCTGTACCCAATCCTTGGCATATTAGAATCCCGTGGCTAGAGATTCGTAAACCAAGGTCAAAGCACAGAAGTCCACCGCCAAGGTGTCCTTGGTGTCTCATGTCTGAGGACCATCCACGCAACTGCGACAATAAAATCAAGCTGGTTCACAGTGAGGTACAATACCATCCAGCGATTCAGTCGGATCAGTTCAGTGAACTCATTCTCCAATGAGCACCTACAGATTCGTCTTAGTGTCTCCACACAAGTGACTTATGAGATCAGTCACCCTCATCATATGAGCAGGAGTAATCTGTACTAGTCTATCGGAATATCCGATGTCCTTCTCGGATATCCTCCGACTAGGAACAATTAAGAATATGTGTGTTTAAGTGATCAGTCTCATTAGTATGATCTCATCATAATCTGATCACTATAGCACATATTCACGGACTTCATTATGAAACGATAATTAATGCAATTTACACATAACGAATATTATGCCATTTTATTAATAAATGAACGAGATTTACATAGTCAGATTGGCTTGTAGGCCACCTAAAACTAACAATCCCCTACTTGGACTAAAGCCAATCACCTTTATACAATAAGCTTATAGACTCTAGGTGACGCTCAAACACAATTTGAGCCAACGGCTTCGTTAGTGGATCTGCTACATTGTCGACGGATGGAACTCTTTCCACTACTACATCTCCTCTGGATATGATCTCTCTGATAAGGTGAAAGCGCCTAAGAATATGCTTCGATTTCTGATGAGACCGCGGCTGTTTCGCTTGCGCAATTGCTCCATTGTTGTCGCACAACAGTGGAATAGGCTCAGAGATGCTGGGAACAACGCCGAGGTCGGTGATGAATTTCTTCAACCACACTGCTTTCTTGGCGGCTTCAGCTGCAGCGATGTACTCAGCTTCAGTCGTCGAATCTGCAGTGGTTACTTGCTTGGAACTCTTCCAGCACACTGCGCCTCCGTTCATAGTAAACACGAATCCAGATGTTGACTTGCTATCATTTGGATCTGACTGAAAACTCGAATCAGTAAAGCCTCGTAGTTTCAAGTCACCTCCTCCATAGACAAGAAACATATCCTTAGTTCTTCTAAAGTACTTAAGGATACATTTCACTGCCTTCCAGTGCTCTTCGCCTGGATTAGCCTGAAATATGCTCGTAACACTTAGAGCATATGCAACATCAGGCCGTGTACATAGCATGACATACATGATAGATCCTATGGCAGAGGCATAGGGTATTCTATCCATGAATGCCCTCTCGTCAGGAGTCTTAGGAGACTGCTCCTTTGAGAGACTAATTCCATGTCTCATCGGTATGACTCTCTTGGAATTTTCCATGCCAAACCTTTTGACTATGGTATCTATGTACAAGGATTGGGTCATTCCAAGCCTCCTCTTTGATCTATCTCTATAGATCTGTATTCCTAATACGTCGGATGCTTCTCCCAATTCCTTCATGGAGAAGTTTTTTGACAGCCAGATCTTTACTGATGACATCATAGCTACATCATTCCCAATGAGTAGTATGTCATCTACGTAAAGATCTAGAAAAGTGACTACACTCCCACTGGTCTTCTTGTACACACAAGGCTCATCTTCATTCTTAATGAATGCATAAGACTTGGCAGCCTCGTCAAATCTCATGTTCTATGTCCGGGAAGCTTGCTTCAGTCCATAAATGGACCTCTGAAGCTTGCACACTTTATCTGGAGATTCTTTGGATGTGAAACCTTCTGGTTGTATCATATACACCTCTTCCTCAAGGTTACCATTGAGGAAGGTAGTCTTCACATCCATCTGCCAGAGTTTATAATCAAAATGTGCAGCAATGGCGAGTAGAACTCTGATCGACTTTATCATGGCAACTGGTGAGAAAGTCTCGTCATAGTCAATTCCTTGTCTTCAACGATATCCCTTTGCCACCAACCATGCCTTATAAGTGTCGATCCGTCCATCAGCACCGATCTTTCTCTTAAAGATCCACTTGCAACCGATGGGTACAATACCCTCGGGTCCTCCAAGTTCCAAACTTGGTTGGTATACATGGACTGGATTTATAAGTTCATAGCTTCTCGCCATTTCCCGGCTTCTGGGCCTTCTATGGCCACCTGGTAGGTTTTCGGATCATCATCCTCATTATATTGTACCTTAGACTTACCTTCAGCAATATGTCCCACATATCGTTCGGGTAGTCTAGGTACTCTACCAGATCTACGAGGCTCATCTGTGTGTACCTGAACAGATTCAGGAACTGATATCTCATCTGATGATAATGTAGCTGTTTGGAGATCTGGAACCTCTTCCAGTACTATTTTACTCCCACTGTCCTCCTGGAGAAGGTATTCTTCTTCCAAGAAGACAGCTTTCCTGGCGACAAACACCTTTTGTTCACCAAGATGGTAAAAATAGTATCCAAAGGTTTCCTTTGGATATCCCACAAACCTGCATTTATCAGTTCGTGATTCCAACTTGTCTGGATAACGCCTCTTTACATGAGCAGGACAACCCCAGACTTTAACATGTTTAAATTCTGGTTTCCTGCCTTTCCATATCTCATATGGAGTAGAGGATACAGACTTGCTAGGAACTCTGTTCAGTAGGTATGCTGCTGACTCTAGAGCATACCCCCATAGGGACACTGGTAATCCTGAAAAGCTCATCATGGATCGCACCATGTCCAACAAGGTGTGATTCCTCCTTTCCGATACACCATTCATCTGTGGTGTATATGGAGGGGTCAGTTGAGAAAGGATACCATTATCCTTTAAGAATTGTGTGAAATTAGTACTCAAGTATTATCCTCCTCGATCTGATCGAAGAGCTTTAATACTCTTTCCTAACTGCTTCTCTACCTCATTCTTGAACTCCTTGAACTTCTCAAATGCTTCCGACTTGTACTTCATTAAGTATACATAGCCGAATCTTGAGAAGTCATCGGTGAACGTGATAAAGTAAGAAAAGCCACCTTTGGCTTGGGTGGACATTAGACCACATACATCCGAATGTATTAGTTCCAGAATGTCCTTGGCACGTTCTCCATGTCCAGTAAATGGAGATTTTACCATCTTTCCCATAAGGCATGATTCATATGTTGCAAACGATTCGTAATCGAATGCAGTTAAGTAACCATGCTTGTGCAACTTTTGCAACCTGCTTTCGCCAATGTGCCCAAGTCTACAATGCCACATGTAGGCCTACTTCACACAATTCTTGCTCTTCTTAAGAGCATTATGAATTTGAAGATTGTAATAAGAAACATCTAATAGATATAGACCGTTGACTAAAAATGCCGAAGCTATTGATTTATTACCATAATAAATCGAACAACTTCTATTCTCAATAGTCAACCTATATCCTATCTTGTCCAAACAAGATATTGATATGATGTTCTTTATTATGCTAGGAACATAATAACAATCTTCTAAAACTAAGGCGTCTCCTGAAGGAAGCCTGAGGTTTGCTGTCCCAATAGCGATCGCCGCAACTTTTGCGCCGTTTCCTAGCCTCAATTCCACATCACCTTGTCTCAGCTTGCGACTACTTGTCAGCATCTGCACATCATGACAGATATAAGAAGCACATCCTGTATCCAATACCCAAGATGTGGAATTTCTAACAGACAAGTTGATATCTATCATATAGATATATGAAGCTTCAGACAGCTTCACTCTTCCATGAGCTTTATCGTTAAGGAACTCCTTGCAGTTCCTCTTTCAGTGACCATACTGCTTATAGTAGAAGCAGTCACCCTTCACTACTCTTTTACCTTTGTCCTTCGATCCTTTTTCGTTAACTGTTATCTTTGCTTCAGGGGCATCCAATGCCGATTCAGCAGGAGGATCAGCTCCTGGGACAAAGTTATTGTGCTCAGATCTGAAGACATTCTTCAGGTTTCTGAACCAATCCGAGTAGATCAGGTAAGTCAAAACGGCATCAAGTATGCCACGGAGTGGGTTATTCGACGACATAATTCCCTACAGGAGATAAGTAAAATCTATTTAGCAGATGTTTAATTATTAAAATTTAAAACAAGACATGGTCTTTTGTTCAAGTTTAACTCCCACTAATTTTCGACGGACTGTATAACCCTCAGTTATACAGAACGGGAGACGCCGACAGTCTCTTAGTGGGGATCAAAATCTCAATGACTTGCACTACAGCCTTGTGGAAAGAACAACAAACTGTAATACAATCAAAGAGCACCCAACTCATGGGACTTGCAACTCCTTACAATATCTGATCATGGCTTCGGTCCCCAGAGATTTAATGCCCTTGTGGATAGTACAACAAACCACTAATTCTGGTCTAAGCTAACCATTGTTACGCGACGAGCATAGATTTGCATGCAGCCCTTGTGGATAGCACAACAAAGCTACATAGTTCCTCTACCCCGATCTATAGGCATCTAATGTCATAGCCACAGTTTCTACTCCCAATTATACAGGCCTTGTGGATAGCACAACAAACCTGTCTAAAGTGATTCGAATCCTATGACTATAACGATGGTGGACCACGCGGTAAGTTCTCAACTACTCGCATTACGGCTTAGAGTTTATCTGAGGGTATTTAGATAACTTTTATCTTGGTCTCTCCTAGGTGATAGTATATAGAAATATCGTATATATTTACTAAATACTATAACCTGCTTTGATTCATAATCAAAAGAAAAACAATGCATCTCATACATGTCATTAGTGTGGTCATGGATAGCACAGTGGGTTTGACTGGAGCCAACAGTCATACGCACACACAATCTAACATATCATTTACATTAGATAAACCTGCAATCACATAGGCAAGAGATCTCCATCTTTTCGCCTTCCTAGTTGCAGCTGTGGATCGTCCTCGCTCCTTCCTCGGTTGACTCGATCATATTACATTTAAATTCTAGAATTCACAAGTAAAATGAAGAAGGCCTTATGGCGAGTACAAGAGTGAGAGGGAGGTAGAAATACATCGGAGGATGAGAGAGAGAGAGGTGCGCGGACCTCTATTTATTAACAATTAATAAATAATCATACATCCACGATCCACACAATCCATTCATCACATGAATAATAAATTAAGTGCATATCCATGACCACGGTGTGTTTTAAACATTCCACACATGATTCAGCGCATAACATGGCTAAAATAAAAGAGTTTTCAAAATATATAATTTTGGCTTTCAAAAAGCTGGGATCCAATCAAAATTGGCATTTAAATTTCGAAAACTCATTTTATTAACTTAACATGCAATTAAATCAAAATTTAAAAGTATTAAACACACATCACATGCGCACACACTCCAAATTAATAATTCCAGATTATTCCATGCCAATTAGAACAATTCTAATAATCTAACACTTAGATTAAACCCCATTAATAATCTAACAATTAGACTATTAAAAACTAATCTAACTCTTAGATTAATCCAACAAAGTTAATTAACAATTTAACACTTAAATTATTAATTAACTCTAATTATTAATTAATTACTAATCTAACCCTTAGATTAGTTAATTTAAAATTAATTATTAACTTAACACTTAAATTAACAATTAACCTTAATTCATTAATAATTACTAATCTAACAATTAGATTATAAGATTGATGTTAATTATTAATTTAACCCTTAAATTAATAACTAACAATTAATCATTAAAGACTACTAATTTAACATTTAAATTAGTCATCTAAGTTAATTATTAATTTAACTATTAAATTAATAACTAACTCAAATATTAATTAACAATTAGTTGAAATAAAATTTAATGACCAATTTACCCCTTAAATTAGTCACGTTAAGGTTAATAATTAATTTAACATTTAAATTAATATTAACCCTAATTAATTAACAACTAATTGCTAATTAATTAACCCTTATATCACTAAATGATTCAAAATCATTAATAAAACCCAATTAAATAAAATTGAATAATAATTTAAATTTTCAAAACAGTTTTGAATTTTCAAATTAAAATTAGATTTTAATTTTATTGGGTTTAGTGGGAAATAAGGGTTTAAATAAGATGGGATTTTGGGGCTAAGGGGTTCAGCCCATAAGGGCCAAATGGCCCGGACCCTGGCTCCGCCAGGGGCTCCGGCCCGGTCTGGCCAGGGGCCCAGTCCGCCCGGCCCGGCCCGGCCCGCCAGCGGCCCAGCTGCTGTCTTCCACCCGAAGCCCCCCATGGGAAGCCCTAACCTGCATTGCAGAAGTTGAAACCGGCGGCGGGGCCGGGCGGTGCCGCCAGGTGGCAGGGCCATAGCGCCGGCCGGCATGGCCGGTGAAGCCTCCTGTTGCCGGCGGCCCCCCATCGCCGGCGGCCCCCTGGAGAAGCCCCAAAGCATGCTAAAAACCCATTAAAATCTGGCTTTCGCAGGGTTTCAAAAACCGAATTAGGGCTCGAATTTGCAGCCCTCCAAAGGCACGCCGGCGGCGATCATGGTGACCAGTGTATAGTGGTGACTATCACCAAGCGATCCAGAGATCTAACCCGCCATCCCAACGCTTGGGAAGCATGTACAAAGCCGCCGAAAACACCCCGTTCATTGTCCCACGAAGAACTCTGAAAAACCCAAAATAAAATCCGAAAAATCACAGAAAAATCGTCCGCAACGCGCGGACAATTTCACGTTGAACGGGAGTCGGAGAAGCGGCGGAGCAGATCTGGATCTGTCTGGGACACCAGAGAGAGAGAGAAACAAAGGAGGGGCGGCTAGGGTTAGCAGTAGCTTGGCCTGCTCAGGCCGTTTGCTATGTTTTATACTAACTGTGCAGTTTTTCATAAAAACCACTAGTTTGTATAAAACCCACTTATTTATCCATCGCCTTGAGAATCATTTGCGTATGACCCTCTAGGCTCAATTACCAGTCCGGTTAATAGCCCAATAAGCCCAGTGACTCCTCACTGGCTTTATTAATCAACTAATAACCCTTTATTAATTAATTAATCAATCGAATTGATGTCGCACATCGAATTCGACCGGGCTTCCGATCACGTTGGGTGCCAAGCAACACCGCGTGAACCCGAAAGGTATCGGGGTTAAGTAACCCACTCTTGGAACCTTTCCGCCGACAGTTACCGCGTGGATATAATCCTTCATTCGTACAATGCTCTCGAGTCAACTCAGGGTATGGCATACTGTCAAATCCTAACCGGTCGACTCACTTGGATTGGATGCCGCTGATGAATATCGGAAAACTCCTTTCCCGATATTATTGTCCGCCCTGGCCAGGGACTTCCACGCATCCTTCCTAGAGCATTCTCTCTCTCTAAGTACCGAGAGCGAATGACTCTTTGTTGACACACAATTCCCTTCGACGGTATTCCGCTGTACCCAATCCTTGGCGTATTAGAATCCCGTGGCTAGAGATTCGTAAACCAAGGTCAAAGCACAGAAGTCCACCGCCAAGGTGTCCTTGGTGTCTCATGTCCGAGGACCATCCACGCAACTGGGACAATAAAATCAAGCTGGTTCACAGTGAGGTACAATACCATCTAGCGATTCAGTCGGATCAGTTCAGTGAACTCATTCTCCAATGAGCACCTACAGATTCGCCTTAGTGTCTCCACACAAGTGACTTATGAGATCAGTCACCCTCATCATATGACCAGGAGTAATCTGTACTAGTCTAACCGGATATCCGATGTCGTGCTGGGATATCCTTCGACTAGGAACGATTAAGAATATGTGTGTTTAAGTGATCAATCTCATTAGTATGATTTCATCATAATCTGATCACTATAGTACATATTCACGGACTTCATTATGAAACGATAATTAATGCGATTAACATATAATGAATATTATGCCATTTTATTAATAAATCCGAAAAATCACAGAAAAATAATCAAATTATTTGTGTTCATCTAATGAACACTATTCCGTCATTTTAATCGGATTAAACGCATAGAATAACTCAAGAAAAATTAATTTCGGAAACCGAAACGGGACGAGAAACAGTGGAACCTGGCTCTGATACCGCTGTTGGTTTTTCTCGGTTTCTCCGGATCGCTCACGCAGCGGAAAATAAAACTATTTACAGCGATCCATTCCTGTTTCGAAATCTAAAGTACGATAATCGGATTATCGAAGTTCTCACCGTGTGCGGATTCGAATCCGCAACCGTTCGGTTCCGTCGGTGTGACACCGCAAGCCGCGCAAGTGCCCAGCCTCTAGCGAAGTCCACGCGATCCTCCCCGCGACGGATATCCTCACGTTCCTCGTTCTTCGCAGCCCACGAAGCCTCCGCCGATCGCTGCAATGATCGCTGCAACGCGCGGACGATTTCCCATCGAACGGGATACGAAGAAGCGGCGGAGCAGATCTGGATCTGTCTGGGCGTCAGAGAAAGACAGAAATTGAGGAGGGGCGGCTAGGGTTAGCAGCAGCTTGGCCTGCTCGGCCCGTTCGCTATGTTTTATACTAACCGCGCGGTTTTTCATAAAAACCCCCCGATTTATATAAAACAAACTTATTTATCCATCACCTTGAGAATCATGTGCGTGTGACCCTCTAGGCCCAAGTACCAGTCCAGTTAATGGCCCAACAAGCCCAGTGACTCCTCACTGGTTTTATTAATCAATTAATAACCCTTCATTAATTAATTAATCAATCGAATTGATGTCGCACATCGAATTCGACCGGGCCCCTGATTACGTTGGGTGCCTAGCAACACCGTGTGAACCCGGAAGGTATTTGGGGTTAAGTAACGCACTCTTGGAACCTTTCCGCCGACAATTACCGCGTGCATATAATCCTTCATTCGTACAATGCTCTCGAGTCAACTCAGGGCATGGTGTACTGTCAAACCCTAACCGGTCGACTCACTTGGATTGGATGCCGCTGATGAATATCGGAAAACTCATTTCTCGATATTATCGTCCGCCCTGGCCAGGGACTTTCGCGCATCCTTCTTAGAGCATTCTCTCTCTAATTACCGAGAGCGAATGATTCCTTATTGACACACAATTCCCTTCGACGGTATTCCGCTGTACCCAATCCTTGGCGTATTAGAATCCCGTGGCTAGAGATTCATAAACCAAGGTCAAAGCACAGAAGTCCACCGCCAAGGTGTCCTTGGTGTCTCAGGTCCGAGGACCATCCACGCAACTGCGACAATAGAATCAAGCTGGTTGACAGTGAGGTACAATACCATCCAGCGATTCAGTCGGATCAGTTCAGTGAACTCATTCTCCAATGAGCACCTACAGATTCGCCTTAGTGTCTCCACACAAGTGACTTATGAGACCAGTCACACTCATCATATGAGCAGGAGTAATCTGTACTAGTCTAACCGGATATCCGATGTCCTTCTGAGATATCCTTCGACTAGGAACGATTAAGAATATGTGTGTTTAAGTGATCAATCTCATTAGTATGATCTCATCATAATCTGATCACTGTAGCACATATTTACGGACTTCATTATGAGACGATAATTAATCCGATTTACACATAATGAATATTATGCCATTCAGACTGCGACTCTGGGATTGTCAGAGTACCGCCATGACATGTCTCCTGAACGGCGTCTGCGTAGAACGACGCATTTCAGAGTCCTGTCAGAGCGGCCGTCACTTCACCTGATAGGCGTCTGTCCATGTCGACGCGTTTTAGACAGTCTCTGGTTAACCCCGCGAGCCCTCCTTCTTTCCCTCATTTTCTTCCTCCTCTCTTTCTCTCCTCCCCTTCCGGCGATTCCGGCGGAAGTCCCTTCTCCTCCCTCTCTTCCTCCCACCATTCCATCTTTCCCTCCACTCCATCCCCTACCTAGCTCCCACCACTACCACCTCCACTTCCGCTGCGGCGTTTTACTCTCCGGACGGCGGCCGACATCACAGTGGAGTAAGGAGGACCATGGCGGTACCAGCGGCGGCGTGGGGCGAGACGGGTGGACGGCTTGAAGCTTGGAGTAGTTCAAGTAACCGGTAGGGTGACGATCCCCATCGTGTTCTATGTTCAAACCATGATTCTCCCTCTTAAAGGATGTTTTAGATCTATGGTTTTGAGGGGTAGAACAAGCATGTTTAGGAGCTCTTCTTGATGATATGGGGGATTTCTATGAATGTAGTTTCCTGATGGTTGGATTCGCCCCACTTTCTCCTCTGTTTTGGGTGATTTTGGGGTTTTTGGGGTTAAAAAGGGGAGCCCTCGGGCTCATGACAGACCTGGTTCCTGGCGTTGAAAGACGTCGTGCATGGACGGCGCCTTTTTGAAGGGCGTCGGGCCATCAAGACACCTTTTAGGCAGGAATCGTTTTACTGAGGCTCTGTCAGTTCGGGGATTCTGGGACTAAAAGACGTCATGGGTGGGTGACGCGATTCGTAATAGCGTCGGGTAACCATGACGCCTTTTAAGGCAGAAATCCCCTGATTAATGTTTTCTGCAAATCCTGGATTTCTGTACTAAATGGCGTCTGAGGATGTTGACGCCTTTCAAAAGGCGACCGCTGGTGTCGACGCCTTTTAGGCCAGATTCTTAGGCCGATGTTTTATGAACCAGTACATGGAGCTTGAAAGGCGTCGGCCTTGGGGGGCGACGCGATTCAAGACAGAACTACACTAATTCGTGCCGGTAAAATGTGTTCATATTGCTAGATAGATGGTTAATGCATGCTTTAGTGCACTCGATAATGATGGATTCTTCATGACCGGATGGCACTGCGTTGTGTGTCGTGCGATCGCGGGCTTTTCACGTGACCGGATCGTACTGTGCCGGGTTTTGTGTTACTGTGGACCTGGAGTGACAGTTGTAGCGCTTTATCACCCTGTGCTGGTGTGGGTGGAGCACAGCGCCGGTGGGGGCGTGGGCGGGGTGACGCCTAGTGAGAGAGGGTCACCTGGTGAACCCCGGGGTCAGCTAGTACCGGTGTGGGTGTGGTACTTTTGGAGTGTCACTCATGCTGAGGGAAGGAGTAACCACCTGAGCCAGTTGGGCCAGAGTAGCTAGAGTGCTATCTGAGGGGTTACTGCTTGGTCTCAGCGGGTCGATGTTTTCCCCACTGTTGTTTGTGTAGTTGGCATGTTCTATCGAGACGGCAGTTGTGGGTTCCCTAGTCGTCTGGTTTAGAATTATGCATGTTTAATACATTTCGATTGCATGTGATTCGCATTGAGATCTAGGAATAGTAATTACCACTGTGCTTGTTACTTTACCGTCAGCTGTATTCTTCACTTGTGGGTGTGTGCGTAGGCAGTGGGGATCGAAGGATCCCTACTGAGTCTTTTCTTTGAGACTCACCCCTGCGGTTTTCAGGTGAGGACTCTAGGCAGACCTAGCAAGGAGTGTGCGGCTGTGTGTTGAGCGCCGACAGCTGTCGTTCCGGGGTATGCCCCGACGTAGTTGTTATTTTTATTTCTGGCCTGTATGTATAATTATTTCTTTTCTGTTCGAATATGTAATTATTTGTTGTATCGAGTCGCATTGTAATAACTTTAATTCCTGCTCTTTCCTTTCGATTCAATGCGATGTGAATGTTTAGCTTAGTTTATTATTTATTTCAAGACTTACTTAGATCCTGGTTTGGTTCCAAATTAATGATTCGGTACCCATTTAGTAATCGGATCCCCGATTATAGGGTGGCGGGTCGTTACATTTATACAATAAGTCTATAGACT
Source organism: Zantedeschia hybrid cultivar (assembly GCA_030544215.1). Taxonomy (NCBI): domain Eukaryota; kingdom Viridiplantae; phylum Streptophyta; class Magnoliopsida; order Alismatales; family Araceae; genus Zantedeschia; species Zantedeschia hybrid cultivar. The sequence goes on along the minus strand of JARZZO010000006.1, from coordinate 55,949,067 downwards.
CTAGGTGACGCTCAAACACAATTTGAGCCAACGGCTTTGTCAGTGGATCTGCTACATGGTCGATGGGTGGAACTCTTTCCACTACTAAATCTCCTCTGGACATGACGAAAGCGCCTCAGAACAACTTTCGATTTCTGATGAGACCACGGCTCTTTCACTTGTGCAATAGTCCCATTGTTGTCGCACAACAGTGGAATATGATCAAGGATACTGGGAACTATGTCAAGGTCGGTGATGAACTTCTTCAACCACACTATTTCCTTGAAAGCTTCAGCTGCAGCGATGTGCTCAGCTTTAGTCGTCGAATCTGCAGTGGTTACTTGCTTGGAACTCTTCCAGCACACTGTGCCTCCGTTCAAAGTAAACACGAATCCAGATGTAGACTTGCTATCATCTGGATCTGACTGGAAACTCGAGTCAGTAAAGCCTCGCAGTTTCAAGTCACCTCCTCCATAGACAAGAAACATATCCTTAGTTCTTCTCAAGTACTTAAGGATACATTTCACTGCCTTCCAGTGCTCTTCGCCTGGATCAGCCTGAAATCTGCTCGTAACACTTAGAGCAAATGCAACATCAGGCCGTGTACATAGCATGGCATACATGATAGATCCTATGGCAGAGGCCGTGTACATAACACTTTGATCTATCTCTATAGATATGTATTCTCAATACGTAGGATGCTTCTCCCAAATCCTTCACGGAGAAGTTTTTCGACAGCCAGATCTTTACTGATGACATCATAGCTACATCATTCCCAATCAGTAGTATGTCATCTACGTAAAGAACTAGAAAAGTGACTGCACTCCCACTAGTCTTCTTGTACACACAAGGCTCATTTTCATTCTTAATGAAGTCATAAGACTTGACAGCCTCGTCAAATCTTATGTTCTAGCTCCAGGAAGCCTGCTTCAGTCCATAAATGGACCTCTGAAGCTTGCACACTTTATCTGGAGATTCTTTGTACGTGAAACCTTCTGTTTGTATCATATACACCTCTTCCTCAAGGTTACCATTGAGGAAGGCAGTCTTCACATCCATCTGCCAGATTTCATAATCAAAATGTGCAGCAATGGCGAGTAGAACTCTAATCGACTTTATCATGGCAACTGGTGAGAAAGTCTCGTCATAGTCAATTCCTTGCCTTTGACGATATCCCTTTGCCACCAACCTTGCCTTATAAGTGTCGATCCGTCCATCAGCACTGATCTTTCTCTTAAAGATCCACTTGCAACCGATGGGTATGGTGTTAGTTTTAGGTGGCCTACAAGCCAATCTAACAATGTAAATCTCGTTCATATATTAATATGATGGCATAATATTCATTATGTTTAAATCGAATTAATTCTCGTTTCATAATGAAGTCCGTGAATATGTGCTATAGTGATCAGATTATGATGAGATCATACTAATGAGACTGATCACTTAAACACACATATTCTTAATTGTTCCTAGTCGGAGGATATCCGAGAAGGACATCGGATATCCGGTTAGACTAGTACAGATTACTCCTGCTCATATGATGAGGGTGACTGATCTCATAAGTCACTTGTGTGGAGACACTAAGGCAAATCTGTAGGTGCTCATTGGAGAATGAGTTCACCGAATTGATCCGACTGAATCGCTGAATGGTATTGTACCTCACTGTCAACCAGTTTGATTCTATTGTCGCAATTGCGTGGATGGTCCTCGGACCTGAGACACCAAGGACACCTTGGCGGTGGACTTCTATGCTTTGACCTTGGTTTACGAATCTCTAGCCATGGGATTCTAATACGCCAAGGATTGGGTACAGCGGAATACCGTCGAAGGGAATTGTGTGTCAATAAGGAATCATTCTCTCTCGGTACATAGAGAGAGAATGCTCTAGGAAGGATGCGCGAAAGTCCCTGGCCAGGGCAGACGATATTATCGGGAAAGGAGTTTTCCGATATTCATCAGCGGCATCCAATCCAAGTGAGTCGACCGGTTAGAGTTTGACAGCTCGCCATACCCTGAGTTGACTCGAGAGCATTGTACGAATGAAGGATTATATCCACGCGGTAACTGTCGGCGGAAAGGTTCCAAGAGTGGGTTACTTAACTCCAAATACCTTCCGGGTTCACGCGGTGTTGCTTGGCACCCAACGTGATCGGAGGCCCAGTCGAATTCGATGTGCGACATCAATTCGATTGATTAATTGATTAATAAAGGGTTATTAATTAATTAATAAAGCCAGTGAGGAGTCACTGGGCTTGTTTGGCCATTAACTGGACTGGTACTTGGGCCTAGAGGGTCACACGCAAATGATTCTCAAGGGGATGGATAAATAAGTTGGTTTTATACAAACCGAGGGTTTTTATGAAAAACCGCGCGATTAGTATAAAACATAGCGAACGGGCTGAGTAGGCCAAGCTGCTGCTAACCCTAGCCGCCCCTCCTCAGTTTCTGTCATTCTCTGGCGTCCAGGCAGATCCAGATCTGCTCCGCCGCTTCTCCGAATCCCGTTCGACGGGAAATCGTCCGCGCGCTGCGGTGATCATTGCGGCAACCGGTGGAGGCTTCGTGGGCTGCGAAGAACGACGAACTCGAGGATATCCGTCGCGGGGAGGATCGCGTGGACTTCGCTAGAGGCCGGGCGTTTGCGCGGCTTGCAGTGTCACACCGACGGAACCGAACGGCTGCGGATTCGAATCCGCACACGGTGAGAAAAGATAATCCGATTATCTTGTATTTTAGATTTCGAAACGGGAACGGATCGCTGTAAATATTTTTGTTTTCCGCTGCGTGAGCGATCTGGAGAAACTGAGAAAACCCAACATATGGGTGGAGAGGCTGGATGCTCTTGGGATTACACTTCCCAAGAAGATGCACACAAACCTCGTGTTGTCTTCACTTCCACCGTCATATGCTCAGTTCATCGTTAATTTTAACATGAACAAGATCCAGGCCACCTTAGCTGAACTGTTGAACATGTTAAAAACTGCTGAGGGGAACCTTGTGAAGGGTAAACCCCAAGTCCTAATGGTTGGTAAGACCAACAGAAAAAGACTTGCAGTCCAAGCTTTTCGAAAGAATATGAACAATGTTTAGAGAAAGGCAAAGGTTACCAAGAAAGACAAAGGTAAAAGTGCTGAGAAAGGTGATTGCTTCTACTGTCACCAGAAAGGGCATTGGAAGAGGAATTGCAAAGAATACCTCAAGGACAAGGCTCAAGGAACTGTGAAGCAGCAGGACGCTTCAGGTATCTATATGATAGATGTAAACTTGTCAATAAGAGATTGTAAATCATGGGTATTAGATACTGGATGTGTATCTCATCTCTGCAATTCTGTGCAAGCACTGACAAGAAGGCGTAAGCTGAGGACCGGCGAGGTGGAGCTGAGACTAGGTAACGGCGCAAGAGTTGTGGCGATCGCTGTGGGGACAGTGAAACTCAAGCTACCATCCGGAGACACATTTTTATTAGATGAATGTTATTATGTACTTAGCATAATAAGGAACATCATTTCTATTTCAAGTTTAGATAGAATTGGATACAATTTAAATTTTGGGAACAATAGTTGTTCAATTTATTTCGAAAATAAATTAATAGCTTCTGCTATTTTGTCCAATGGATTATATCTATTGAATGTGTCTCATGATAATTTACATATCGGTTCTTCAATCAAAAGAAGTAAGTATGAAATGAACAAAGCCTACTTGTGGCATTGTAGGCTTGGACACATTAGTGAAAACAGACTCCAAAGGTTGCATAAAGATGGATATTTGGATCCATTTGATTATGAATCATATGCAACCTGTGAGTCATGTTTAATGGGTAAAATGGCTAAGTCTCCATTTAGTGGAACTGGAGAACGAGCCAAAGACATATTAGAACTCATACATTCAGATGTATGTGGTCCTATGTCAACCCAAGCCATTGGTGGTTTCTCCTACTTCATTACATTCACTGATGATTACTCAAGGTTTGGATATGTATACTTATTGAAGTATAAATCTTAAGCCTTTGAGAAATTCAGAGAATTTAAGAATGAAGTAAAAAAACAAACAGGAAAGAGTATAAAAACTATCTGATCTGATCGGGGTGGTGAATACTTGAGTATTGAGTTCATTAAATACTTAAAGGATAATGGTATCCTTTCTCAGCCTACACCTCCTTATACACCTCAGATGAATGATGTATCAGAAAGGAGAAATCGCACATTAATGGAAATGGTGTGATCCATGATGAGCATGTCCAAATTACCAGTGTCCTTATAGGGATATGCACTTAGTTCGGCTATGTATATCCTGAACAAGGTACCCGGCAAATCTGTTAAGACCACTCCATATGAGATATGGAATGGAAGGAAACCAGACCTTAAACATGTTAAAGTCTGGGGATGTCCTACTCATGTTAAAAGACATGACGTAGATAAGCTGGAATCTAGAACTGACAAATGCAGATTTGTGGGATATCCAAAGGAAACTTATGGATATTACTTTTATCATCCTGGCGAACAAAAGGTGTTTGTGGCCAGGAGAGCTGTCTTTTTGGAAGAAGATTATATTCTTCAGAAGGACAGTGGGAGTAAAGTAATACTAGAAGAAATTCCAGACCCACAAACTGGCAATGGTTCATTAGATGAACCGTCAGTGTCTGAACCTGTTTAAAATGATACACAGGAACCTCGTAGGTCTGAAAGAGTACCTAAACCACCAGAAAGATATGTGGGACATATTAATTTGGATGGTTCAAGGATACTCTATAATGAGGATGATGATCCTAAGACTTATCAGGAGGCCATTGAAAGTCCAGAGGACGGGAAATGGCGGCAAGCCATGAATTCTGAAATACAGTCTATGTACATCAACCAAGTTTGGAACTTGGTGGATTTACCCGATGGTATAGTACCTATCGGCTACAAATGGATCTTTAAAAGAAAGATCGGTGCAGATGGACGTATTGAGACTTATAAAGCAAGATTAGTGGCAAAAGGCTATCGTCAAAGACAAGGTGTTGACTATGACGAAACCTTTTCACTCGTTGCTATGATTAAGTCCATCAGAATTCTTCTCGCCATTGCTGCCTACTATGATTATGAAATCTGGCAGATGGATGTAAAGACTGCCTTCCTCAATGGAAATCTTGAGGAGGAGGTGTATATGATACAACCAGAAGGAATCACATCCAAAGAATCTCCAGACATGGTATGCAAGTTGTAGAGGTCCATTTATGGACTGAAGCAAGCTTTCCGAAGGTGGAACATAAGATTTGATGAGGCAATCAAATCTTATGTCTTCATTAAGAATGAAGATGAGCCATGTGTATACAAGAAAAACAGTAGGAGCGCAATCACATCTCTGGTTCTTTACGTTGACGACATCCTACTTATTGGGAATGATGTAGGAATAATGTCATCAGTAAAGATATGGCTGTCAAAGAACTTCTCCATTTCAGAGAAGTATCTTATGTATTGGGAATATGGATCTATAGAGATAGATCAAAGAAGATGCTAGCTTTAACCCAATCCTTGTACATAGAAACCATTGTCAAAAGGTTTGGCATGGAAAATTCCAAGAGAGGTCTCATACTGATGAGACATGGAATTTCACTCTCTAAAGGTCAGTCTCCCAAGACACCTGAAGAGAGGGCTGTGATGGATAAAGTCCCCTATGCTTTTGCCATAGGGTCCATCATGTATGCCATGCTATGTACCAGACCTGATGTAGCATATGCTCTAAGTGTTACGAGCAGACATCAGGCAGATCCAGGTGATGAACACTGGAAGGCTATGAAATGCATCCTTAAGTACTTGAGAAGGACTAAGGATCTATTTCTAGTCTATGGAGGAGGTGACTTAAAGCTGCAAGGATACACTGACTCGAGTTTTCAGTCTGATCCTGACGACAGCAAGTCAACATCAGGTTTTATTTTCACACTCAACGGGGGAGCAGTGAGCTGGAAAAGTTCCAAGCTGGAAACCACTGCTGATTCGACAACGGAAGCCGAGTATATTGCTGCTGTTGAAGCCGCCAAGGAAGCTATATGGATGAAGAAATTCATCGGAAATCTTGGTGTGGTGGAAAGCATATCTGGTCCCGTCCCACTGCTGTGTGACAACAATGGGGCGATTGCTCAATCGAAAGAGCCGAGGTCTCATCAGAAGTCGAAGCACATTCTGCGTCGCTTTCATCTGATCAGAGAGATTATAGCTCGAGGAGATGTTGTGGTGGAAAGAATTCCCTCAGCCGACAACATAGCAGATCCACTTACAAAGCCTTTGTCTCAAAATGTTTTTGAGCGTCACTTAGAGAATATGGGTATTCTGTATAAAAGTGATTGGCTTTAGTCCAAGTGGGAGATTGTTAGTATTAGATGGTCTCAAAGCTAATCCGATACTGTGTACTTATTCAGATTATTAATAAATGGCAATAATTCATTGTGTGTAATTAATTCGATCTATATTTATCGTATCACTATGAAGTCCATGAACATGTTCAATAGTCTTCGGATTATGATGAGATCATAATTACGGGACCGAAGACTTATAAACAGATGTTCTTAATTGTTCCTAGTCATAGGATGTTTGAGATAGGACATCGAACATCCGGATAGACTAGTATAGGTTACTTCAGCTCATATGATGAGGGTGACTGATCCCATAAGTCACTTGTGTGGAGACACTATACTGAACCTATAGGTGCTCATTGGTGAATGAGTTCACTGAACTGATTCGACTATGAATCGCTGGATGGTAATCACCTCACTGTTAACCAGCTCGATTCATTTGTCACGGTTGCGTGGATGATCCTTGGACCTGAGACTCCAAAGATATCTTGTTGGTAGGTTGCTGAGCTTTGACCATGACGAACGAATCCCTAACCAAGGGTTATCAATAAGTCAAGCGATCGGGTTCAGGGAAATGCCCTCGAAGGTAATTGTGTGTTCAATACGGGATCATCCGCTCTCGGTAGTTTGAGAGAGAACGTTCCGGGAATGATGCGCTTAAAGTCTCTGGCCAGGGCAGACTCTGTAATCGATAAGGAGTTATCGGATTCAGATTAGCGGCATCTGATTCAAGTGAATCGACTAAATAGGGTTTAACAATAAACCATGCCCTAGGTCGATTCGGGAACATTATATGGATGAAGGATTATATCTGCGCTAACCGATGACAAAAAGGTTCCAATAGAGGGTTGCGATAACCCCAGTGCCATCCAGGATCACGCGATGTTGCTTGGCATCCAACGTGATCGGCAGTTCGTCCGAATTTATTGTGGGACATTAAATTTGGCTGATTAATTGAATATAAGGATATTAAATAATTCAATGGGTCAATAAAGGGTTACTGGACTTAATGGGCTATTAACTGGACTGGTATTTGGGTCTAGAGGGTCACACGCAAATAATTTTCAAGTCGATGGATAATCCGACAGGATTTCGGATAAGTCTGGATTTTTATGAAAAACTGCAAACTGACTTATTATAAAAGAACGGATTCTACGTCCGGGGCCAGTAACCCTGACCTAGCCGTCATTCGTTCTTTCCCCCTTTCTCTCTCTTCTGGGCGTGCGGTTCCCAACTGCTCCATCTTCCGTTCGACGGGGATTCCGAATCCGCATGTCACGACGGATTACGCACAGCCAGACGGGATCTACGAACGCTGCAGCGAGCGTGGAAGCGAGGACGATCCATCGCGAGGAGAACCGCGTGGATACCGCTAGAGGTCGGGCATCTGCGCGACTTGCGGCATCTCTCCGACGGAACCAGAAAACGGACGCGGATTCGAATCCGCGCAAGGGAAATTCGATTTTCACCGGTTTTATTTTAACGACCAAAACGGGACAGATCCGATCCCAAAAATTTTATTCCGCTGCGTTTTAGGATCGGATCCCGACACAGCGATCCCAACACAAATTACCAGTGTCCTTATGGGGATATGCACTTAGATCGGCTATGTATATCTTGAACAAGGTACCCAACAAATCTGTTGAAACCACTCCATATGAGATATAGAATGGAAGAAAACCAGACCTTAAATATGTTAAAGTCTGGAGATGTCCTGCTCATGTTAAAAGACATGACGCAGATAAGCTGGAATCCAGAACTGACAAATGCAGATTTGTGGGATATCCAAAGGAAACTTATGGATATTACTTTTATCATCCTGGCGAACAAAAAGTGTTTGTGGCCAGGAGAGCTGTCTTTCTGGAAGAAGATTATATTCTCCAGAAGGACAGTGGGAGTAAAGTGATTCTGGAAGAAATTCCAGACCCACAAACTGGTAATGGTTCATCAGATGAACCGTAAGTTTCTGAACATGTTCAAAATGATACACAGGAACCTCGTAGGTCTGAAAGAGTACCTAAACCACCAGAAAGATATGTGTGGGACATATTAATTTGGATGGTTCAAGGATACTCTATAAAGAGGATGATGATCCTAAGACTTACTAGGAGGCCATTGAAAGTCTAGAGGCCGGGAAATGGCGGGAAGCCATGAATTCTGAAATACAATCCATGTACATCAACCAAGTTTGGAACTTGGTAGATTTGCCCGATGGTATAGTACCTATCGGCTGCAAATGGATCTTTAAAAGAAAGATCGGTGCAGATGGACGTATTAAGACTTATAAAGCAAGATTAGTGGCGAAAGGCTATCGTCAAAGACAAGGTGTTGACTATGACGAAACCTTTTCACCCGTTGCTATGATTAAGTCCATCAGAATTCTTCTCGTCATTGCTACCTACCATGATTATGAAATCTGACAGATGGATGTGAAGACGGCCTTCCTCAATGGAAACCTTGAGGGGGAGGTGTATATGATACAACCAAAAGGATTCGCATCCAAAGAATCTCCAGATATGGTATGTAAGTTGCAGAGGTCCATTTATGGACTGAAACAAGCATCCCGAATCTGGAACATAAGATTTGATGAGGCAATCAAATCTTATGGCTTCATTAAGAATGAAGATGAGCCCTGTGTATACAAGAAAAATAGTGGGAGCACAATCAGGTTTTAGGAGCTGTGTTTACTGCTTTACTTAAATTGCCTTCATTTTGTATTATTATACTTGTGGGTGTGTGTATGGGAGGCGGGGATCGAATGATCCCTACTGAGCCCAATTTTGGTGTGGCTCACTCCCTGCGGTTTCAAGTGTGGACTTCTCGGCAAGTGTCGGCGTGTGGTGTTCTCATTGGTGTGTGGGCCAACTGCTATCTCGGTTCCGGGGTATGCCCCGATGTTGTTGCACTTTGCATCTGCTGAGACATATTTAATTCTTTGGACCATGTAATTATTGTTGGACTGTATACAGACATTATTAATTTACTTCCTGCGCATTTGTACTTTCCTTAAAGTCCATGAAATTGTTATATTTAACCTTGTTTAACACTTACTTCTCCAGACGTGTCGTTTGAGATCCGGGTGTGAACCTATAGATAATGATCCGATACCCATTTAGTAATCGGGTCTCCGATTATAGGGTGGCGGGTCATTACAGATGGTATCAAAGCTCAGTCTGGTCCAGTAGGTGATAAACAAGGTTAAATATCACAGTCCAACAATAAGTACGAGTCTGTACAGGCGTTGGCTGCTAGTATAGATTAATAGGTTTTGACGTTCTTGTTTCGATTTTTATGTTTATAGAGTAGTGATGGCACCGAAAAGGAGAGTTCCGATAGTTCGTAGTACGGGAACTGATGATGGTAGTTCGGGGGCAGATGGGCATAATGTGGATTGTTTCACGGAGGCTATGATTGGGGCAATGTCTAAATACCAACCGAGAGACGGTAGTGAGGGATCCAACTCTCGAGGTGGTTAGTCCATGGTGATGGAACGGTTCTTGAAGTTGAAGACCCCCTCTTTCACGGGTCAACCTATCGCAGACGAGGCATCTCATTGGATTAAGGAGGTGGAGAAGGCATTCGATGTTCTTTAGTGTGCTAAGAATGACAAGGCTTTGTTGGCAACCTACTTGTCGAAAGACGATGCCTATGATTGGTGGGTTACCATCAAGAGAATGATGCTTTCGGATAAGTCCTTGAGGCAGATTCCTTGGGAAGTATACGTGAGAGACTGTAACCACCCGCCACCCTATAATCGGGGATCCGATTATAAAATGGGTACCGAATCATTAATTTGGAGCCAAACCAGGATCTAGATAAGTCTGGGAAATAAATAATTAAGTAAGCTAAACATTCACATCGCATTGAATTAAAAAGGAAGTGCAAGAATTAAAAGTTATTACAATGCGACTCGACACAGCAAATAATTACATACACCAACTGAAAAGAAATAATTAAGCGTACAGGTCAGAAAATAAAATAACAACTACATCGGGGCATACCCTGAAACAATGGTTGCTGGCGCGCAACCCAAAGCAGCACTCTCCTCGCTAAGCCTGCCTGGAACCCTCACCTAAAAACCGCAGGGGTGCGTCTCAACAAAAAGACTCAGTAGGGATCCTTCGATCCCCACCACCCACTCATGCACCCACAAGTGCAGTACCACAGATAAAGGTAAAGTAAACAAGTAAAGCAGTAATTACTACTCCTAATTCTCGATATACACCACATGCATTCGGAATATAACATGCATATCTCAGAAAACATTCTACCAAGGAGCCTACCACCAGCGTCTCGTCAAAACACGTCAACCACACAACCAAACGTGGAAAACACCGACCCGCTAAGACCAAACAGTAACCCCTCGGATAGCACGCTAGCTACTCTGGCCCAACTGGGTCAGGTGGTTACTCTTTCCCTTAGCACGAGTGACACTCCACAAGTACCACTCCTACACCGGTACTAGCTAACCCCGGGGTACACCAGGTGACCCTCTCTAGGCGTCGCCCCACCACTCCCACACCGGCACTGTGTCCCTCCCACACCGACACAGGGTGGCAAGCACTACAACTGTCACTCTAGGTCCATAGTCGGACAAAACACAACATAGTGCGATCCAATCACGTAAAAATCCTCATCCTCGAGTACGATTTCAAACATGCAATTAACCAAACTATCTAACAGTGTGAAGACATGTTAATAGCATGAATTAATGTGATTCTACCTTGTATCGCGTTGCCCAAGGCCGATGCCATTCAAGCCTCCTAAACTGGTTCATCTGAAATCTGACCTCGGAAATGGCCTAAAACGCGTCACCCATGCAAGTCACCTTTTGAAAGACATCGCTGTCCCTGAACGCCATTCAGTTCCAGAGACAGAGTCTGGTATTTGGGCTAAATCGCGTCGCAGGTGGAAGCCGCCTTTCTAAAAGTGTCGTTGTCCCCCGACGCCATTTAACCCTCACAGACAGGTTCTCCCTCCGCCATCTCCCGGTCCACGAGGTGGGATTTCCTCCCCAAAATCGTGTAAAAACACAAAAAAACATTGAAAGTGGGGAGAAGAACCTAACTACCCATTTAAAACACCCAATTTCTCATTTCATGCATTTAGCATTTTCACCCCAAAATGCCCCTAATCATGCTTCAAAGCGGGAAAACATGGTTCTTAAATGAAATACTACGGGGATCGTCACCCTACTAGTTACTCAGACTCCTCCTAGATCCAAGCCGCCAACCCGTCTCGCCCTACGCGCCGCCGGTACCGCCGTGGACGCCGTTACTCTACCGGGACGTAGGCCGCCGTCCGAAGAGAAAACTGTCGCAGAGGAGATGGTGGTGGTAGTGGTAGGAGTTGGGAGGTTATTGGAGTGGAGGGAGAGGTGAAATGAAGGGAGGAAAAGGAAGGAGGGGGAAAGGGGCCGCTAGTGCTGCTGGAGGAAGAGAGGAGAGAGGAGAGGAAGGAGGGAATGAGGGAAAGGAAGGAGGGTTCACGGGGTGAACCAGAAGCTGGGTAAAACGCGTCGTGCACTCCCGACGTCTTTCTGATGACAAGACCGGGCCGTACACTGACAAGCCAGGGTCGTACTGTGAATGGCATCGTCCATCCAAGACGCCATTCAGATGATATGACCGGGGCCGTACTCTCGCGACCCAAGGCCAGCCCACGTGGCGCCCACGTGGTACAGCCTAAAACACGTCTACATTGATGGACGTCATTTAAACTGCGTCGAGCCTGGCTCAACGTGAAACAAAACAGAGTCCTAGCCCCATCAGGGCCTGAACTACGGGATCCGACTCCAAAAACTGACCCGATAACCGGATCCGAAAACTTCAATCCTTACATTCTCCCCCCCTTAAAAGAATTTCATCTCTGAAATTGCCTGCTACAATTAACGAGGTTGAAACGTAAGGATACAAGCTCACAAGAGAACTTACGAGAAAAGGTAGGGAAACTGCTCCCGCATCTCATCCTCGCACTCCCAGGTTGCCTCGCCCCCGGAGCGATACTGCCAAATCACCTTAACCAGAGGTACAACCTTGTTCCGAAGGACTTGTTCCCTGCGATCCTCAATACGTATTGGAAACTCTGTAAAGGACAAGTCCTCAACGACTTTCAATTCTGAAAATTTTAAAACATGAGATGGATCCTGAACGTATCTCCTCAACAAAGAAATATGGAACACATCGTGCACCCCTGCAAGATTGGGTGGCAAGGCTAGCTGATACGCAGCTTCCCCAATTCGAACAAGAATGGGAAAAGGCCCAATATATCGCAAACTCAGCTTACCTCGCTTCCCGAATCTCATCACACCCTTGGAAGGTGAGACTCGGAGAAACACGTGGTCCCCAATCTCAAACTCAAGCGGTCTCCTACGGATGTCTGCATAACTCTTCATGTCTACTCTGAGCTGTAATCAATTTCTGTTGTACCACTCTCGCAACTTCAGCACACTGCTGAACCAACTCTGGTCCTGCTACCTGCCTCTCGCCAACCTCGGACCAATTCACAGGGGATCGACACGGTCGCCCGTACAATGCCTCATAAGGCGCCATGCCGATACTAGAATGATAACTATTGTTGTAAGCAAACTCCACTGTAGACAAGTGCTGCTCCCAAGAACCTCTCCAGTCTAGGCAACATGCCCTGAGCATATCCTCCAGAGTATGAATGGTCCTCTCCGACTGCCCATCAGTCTTGGGATCGTAGGCCGAGCTGAAGGCTAACTGCGTGCCCAAGGCCTTCTGAAAACTCTTCCAGAACCTAGAAGTAAATCTCGGATCCCGGTCTGACACGATGGATAAGGGCACCCTGTGGAGAGAGATGATCCGATCCACAAACAGCTTAGCCAACTTACCGACTGACCAGTCCTTCCTAATAGCCAGGAAGTGTGCCGACTTGGTCAATCGATCAACAACGACCCAGATCACGTCTCTTCTGTCATGGGCATAGGTAATCCCATCACAAAGTCCATAGTCACATGTTCCCATTTCCATTCCAGGATCGGCAAGGGCTGCAGCAACCCTCCGGGCCTCTGATGTTCTGCCTTAACCTGCTGACAAGTTAGGCACCTTGCTACATACTCAGCCACATCCTTCTTCATACCAGGCCAACAGAAATGCCTGCTCGAACAATGATACATTTTAGTCGTTCCGAGATGCACTGCATATCTAGAACGGTGTGCCTCATCCAGGACACTCTTGCGCACATCCTCCTCGGCCGGAACATAGAGTCTGCCTCGAAACTTAACTGTACCATCATCCCACAATTCCACCTCTGGTCTCTGGAGAATCTGCGGTAACTCTGCATCTGCTCTCTGAGCCTCTATTACAGCATGCAGTTAAGCTGGCCAACACAGCTCTATCAGCCTCACGTGGAATCCGAAAGGAAGATTCCACAACCTGCTCAAATAATCTCCATCCTCGAACCATGAGATATGACACGACCGTCTTCCAACTCAAGGCGTCTGCCACCACATTTGCCTTGCTCGGACGATAAGACAGGTCGAGATCATAATCCTTGATAAATTCCATCCACCTGCGCTGCCTCAAGTTCAGATCCTTCTGCGTGAATACATACTTCAGGCTCTTGTGATCAGTAAAAACCTGAAATTTTTCTCCATACAAATAGTGCCTCCAGATCTTCAATGCAAATACCACAGCTGCCAACTCTAAATCATGAGTGGGATAGTTCTCCTCATGCTTCTTCAGTTGTCTAGAAGCATAGGCCACAACCTTACCATGTTGCATCAGAACTGCACCCAAACCTCGACGTGATGCATCTGAATAAACTACAAATCCACCTGAACCTGATGGAAGCACCAACACTGGAGCCGAAGTGAGGCGAGTCTTCAACTCAATGAAACTCCGCTCACACTCCTTGGTCCACACAAAACGAACTCCCTTACGAGCCAACCTCGACAAGGGGGCCGCTATCGAAGAAAAACCCTGAACAAACAGCCTGTAATAACCTGCTAGCCCCAAGAAGCTCCTGATCTCAGTTACTGTTGTTGGCCTGCTCCAATCCATCACTGCCTCAATCTTGGCTGGATCCACTGTAATGCCATCGCCAGAAATGACATGTCCCAGAAAGTGCACCTTGTCTAACCAGAATTCACACTTGCTAAACTTGGCATAGAGTTGGTGCTCTCTCAGAACTTGCAATACCACCTGAAGATGTGTGGCATGCACTTCCTCATAAGAAGAGTATATCAAAATATCATCTACAAATACCACCACAAATTGATCCAGATAGGCCCTGAAGACCCGGTTCATCAAATCCATAAAAGCTGCCGGAGCATTGGTCAAGCCAAAAGGCATAACCAAAAACTCATAATGTCCATACCGAGTCATAAAGGCCGTCTTACTAACATCAACCTCACGTATCCTCATCTGGTAATACTCTGATCTCAAGTCAATCTTTGAAAACACCTTCACAGACTGCAACTGATCCATCAGATCATCAATCCTCGGAAGTGGGTACTTGTTTTTTATTGTCACCTGGTTCAGCTGTCTATAATCAATGCACAACCTCAGAGAACCATCATTCTTCCTGACAAATAGAACTGGAGCACCCCACGGAGAAGTAGTGGGACGAATGAAACCCTTATCCAGCAATTCCTGCAACTGTGCCTTCAACTCAGCGAGTTCGGCTGGTGCCATCTGATACGGGGCCTTAGACATGGGCGCCGTCCCCGGTGCAAGTTCAATAGTAAACTCAACCTCTCGCTAAGGGGGAAGGTGTAAGGATTGAGATTTTCGGATCCGGTTTTCGGGGTCAGACCCTGTAGTTCAGGCCCTAGCGGGGCTGGGACCCTGTTCTGTTTCGCGTCGAGCCTGCTCGACGCGGTTTAAACGTCGTCCGGCGTGGCAGACGCGTTTTAGATTGTGTCACGTGGGCTGGCTTTGGGCCGTGAGAGTACGGCCCTGTCGTGTCGTCTGAACGGCGTCCGCATAGGACGACGCCTTTCAGACTACGACTCTGGGATTGTTAGAGTACGGCCCTGACATGTCCCCTGAACGGCGTCTTGATGGAACGAAGCGTTTCAGAGTCTTGTCAGAGCGGCCGTCACGTCACCTGATAGGCGTCCATCCATGTCGACGCGTTTTAGCCAGTCTCTAGTTAACCCCGCGAGCCCTCCTTCTTTCCCTCATTTTCTTCCTTCTCTCTTCCTCTCCTCTCTTCCGACGATTACGGCGGCGGCCCCTTCTCCTCCCTCTTTTCCTCCCACCACTTCATCCTTCCCTGCACTCCATCACCCACCTAGCTCCCACCACTACAACCTCCACTTCCACTGCGGCGTTTTACTCTCCGGACGGCGGCCGACGTCACGGTGGAGTAAGGACGACCACGGCGGTACCGGCGGCAGCGTGGGGCGAGTCGGGTGGACGGCTTGAAGCTTGGAGGAGTTCAAGTAACCAGTAGGGTGACGATTCCCATAGTGTTCAATGTTCAAACCATGATTCTCCCTCTTAAAGCATGTTTTAGATCTATGGTTTTGGAGGTAGAACAAGTATGTTTAGGAGCTCTTCTTGATGAAATGGGGGATTTCTATGATTATGGATTCGTGATGGTTGGGTTTGCCTCTCTTTCTCCTCCTTTTTGGGTGATTTTGGGGTTTTTGGGGGCGAAAAGGGGAGCCCTCGGGCTCGTGACAGATCTGGTTCCTGGCGTTGAAAGACGTCGTGTATGGACGACGCCTTTTTGAAGGGCGTCGGGCCATCAAGACGCCTTTTAGGCAGGAATCGTTTTACTGAGGCTCTGTCAGTTCGGGGATTCTGGGACTAAAAGACGTCATGGGTGGGTGACGCGATTCGTAATAGCGTCGGGTAACCATGACGCCTTTTAAGGAAGAAATCCCCTAATTAATGTTTTATGCAAATCCTGGATTTCTGTGCTAAATGGTGTCTGAGGATGTTGACGCCTTTCAAAAGGCGACCGCTGGTGTCGACGCCTTTTAGGCCAGATTCTGAGGCCGATGTTTTATGAACTAGTACATGGAGCTTGAATGGCGTCGGTCTTGGACGACGCGATTCAAGACAGAACTACACTAATTCATGCCGGTAAAATGTGTTCATATTGCTAGATAGATGGTTAATGCATGCTTTAGTGCACTCGATAATGATGGATTCTTCATGACCGGATGGCACTGCGTTGTGTGTCGTGCAATCGCGGGCTTTTCACGTGACGGGATCGTACTGTGCCGGGTTTTGTGTTACTGTGGACCTGGAATGACAGTTGTAGCGCTTTATCACCCTGTGCTGGTGTGGGTGGAGCACAGCGCCGGTGGGGGCATGGGCAGGGTGACGCCTAGTGAGAGAGGGTCACCTGGTGAACCTCGGGGTCAGCTAGTACCGGTGTGGGTGTGGTACTTTCGGAGTGTCACTCATGCTGAGGGAAGGAGTAGCCACCTGAGCCAGTTGACCCGGAGTAGCTAGAGTGCTATCCGAGGGGTTACTGCTTGGTCTCAGCGGGTCGATGTTTTCTCCACTGTTGTTTGTGTGGCTGGCGTGTTCTATCGAGACGGCGGTTGTGGGTTCCCTAGTCGTCTGGTTTAGAAATATGCATGTTTAATACATTTCGACTGCATGTGATTCGCATTGAGATCTAGGAATAGTAATTACCACTGTGCTTGTTTCTTTACCGTCAGCTGTATTTTACACTTGTAGGTGTGTACGTGGGCAGTGGGGATCGGAGGATCCCTACTGAGTCTTGCCTTTGAGACTCACCCCTGCGGTTTTCAGGTGAGGACTCCCAGCAGACCTAGCGAGGAGAGTGCAGCCGTGTGTTGAGCGCCGTCAGCGGTTATTCCGGGGTATGCCCCGATGTAGTTGTTATTTTATTTCTGGCCTGTATATTTAATTATTTCCTTTCTGTTGGATTATGTAATTGTTTGCTGTATCGAGTCCCATTGTAATAATTTTTAATTGCTGCTTTTTCATTTCAATTCAATGCGATGTGAATGTTTAGCTTAGTTTATTATTTATTTCCCAGACTTACTTAGATCTTGGTTTGGTTCCAAATTAATGATTCGGTACCCATTTAGTAATCGGATCCCCGATTATAGGGTGGTGGGTCGTTACAGTTGGTATCAGAGCATTCGGTCTGGCAAATAAATGAATAACTAGGTTAAATGTCGTGAGTCTGGCAAATAATTACATTATCCCGTACAGGCATGGCGGTAGTATAGGTTTTAGGATTCTAATTAGAACTTTTCGATTTTGTGATTGTAGGCGAGTAGATGGCTCCTAGGAAGAGGATGCCGGTTATTCGAGAGCGGGGAGATGTCCCTAGTGGATCTGAGGCCGGGAGGCCGAGTGTAGAGCAGTTTATGGAGGCTATGATAGACACTATGGCTAGATACCAGACCCGAGACCCTAGTGAGAGTTCCAGTGCTCGGGGAGGGTCTACAGCTACACTTGAGAGATTCCTGAAGCTGAGGCCACCTCACTTCACCGGTCGTCCCGACCCTGATGAGGCCGTTCACTGGCTTAGGGAGATAGAGAAGACTTTCGATACTATGGATTGTGCAGCAGTGGAGAGGACTCCGTTGGCTACCTTCATGCTGAAGGATAGCGCCTATGATTGGTGGACCACCTTGAAGAGTTTGTCATATGAGGATAGGAGTCTTAGGGAAATTTCGTGGGAGACTTTTGTTAAGGAGTTCAATGCACAGTATTTCCCTAGGCATGTCAAGAGGGCCAAGGAGAGGGAGTTTATGGATCTGACGCAGGGGAGTATGACAGTACTCGAGTATCAGGCGAAGTTTGTTTCACTCGGAAGGTTTGTGCCTTTCATATCTGGGGACGAGGAGAGTCATACTGAGAGGTTTGTGGACGGACTGAGGCTCAGTCTGAGGAACTTCATGGCGTCCCACTGTTGTACAGATTTGGCATCAGCGGTTAGGTGTGCAGCAGCAGTGGAGGCTCAACAAAACCAGTCAGCCCGGGAGAGAGGACTGACTGCTCAGGAACCAGCTCGTGGCAGGGGTAAGGCAGCGGCAGCAGCCCCTTCGTCCGGATCGGGATCGTCGTCACTCGGCTCCCGATTCAGGAGATTCTTTCGAGGCAGTGGCAGCAGTAGTGGCAGCAGCGGTAGCAGCAGGCCCAGGCAGGGTCAGCAGAGCCAGTCTCAGTCGGTGTCCAGTGCTCAGCAGGATTCAGCTCAGAGGCTTCCAGCAGTTTGTCAGCACTGTGGTGGTACCCATGGTGGGACTCAGTGTCCTACTCTTCCTAGGAGGTGTTTCACTTGCGGCCAGCAGGGCCATTTGGCGAGGCAGTGCCCGCAGGGGCATGGTCAGGGACAGGGTTCAGGTGATCAAAAGAAGCCGAGGACCCAGGGGAGAGTTCTAGCTATCACCAGGAGGGAGGCTCGCGCGTCCAACTTGGTGGAAGGTACACTTTCTGTCCTTGGGAACTCTGCACATGTGTTGATCGATTCGGGTGCTTCGCATTCTTTCATTTCTGAGCAGTTCATAGATATTCTTTCTGCACCCGTTGATGAGTTATCTGATGGATTGATGGTAGAGGTTCCTTCTGGAGATTTAATGTTATCTTATAATTGTTTGAGGAATGTTCCTTTGACCATTGAGGGTCATGAGCTACCTGCCCAGTTGGTTGTACTTGCCATTCGTGACTTTGATATCATCCTGGGCATGGATTGGTTGGAAGCCTCTTATGCTGAGGTGGACTGCCACAGGAAGAGGGTGCGTTTCTCTATTCCGGACATCCCGACCTTCTATTTCCAAGGTATTAGGCTCTCTTCTCGAGGTATTCTTATTTCTGCCTTTAAGGCTCGGAGGTTGCTTGCTGGTGGTTGTGAGGCCTTCCTTGCTTCTGTTGTTGTTTCCGATGTCCGTGACTGTCCCAGTCCTTGGGAGGTGCCTGTAGTGTGTGACTTCGTGGATGTGTTTCCTGAGGAGCTGTCTGGCCTTCCTCCTCAGCGAGAGGTCGAGTTTACCATCGAGCTTGCACCGGGTACGGCGCCCTTGTCTAAGGCCCCGTATCGGATGGCGCCAGCCGAACTCGCTGAGTTGAAGGCGCAGTTGCAGGAGTTGCTGGATAAGGGTTTCATTCGTCCCAGTACTTCTCCGTGGGGTGCTCCAGTCCTATTTGTCAGGAAGAAAGATGGTTCTCTGAGATTGTGCATTGATTATAGGCAGCTGAACCAGGTGACGATAAAGAATAAGTACCCACTTCCAAGGATCGATGATTTGATGGATCAGCTGCAGTCTGCGAAGGTGTTTTCCAAGATTGACCTGAGATCTGGATATTATGAGATGAGGATCCGGGATGTTGATGTTAGTAAGACCTTATGAGTTTTTGGTTATGCCGTTCGGCTTGACCAATGCTCCGGCGGCCTTTATGGATCTGATGAACCGAGTCTTCAGGACCTACCTGGACCAGTTTGTGGTAGTATTTGTTGATGATATTTTAATATATTCTTCTTCTGAGGAAGAGCACGCCACTCATCTTCGGGTGGTGTTGCAGGCCCTGAGAGAGCACCAACTTTACGCCAAGTTTAGCAAGTGTGAGTTTTGGCTAGACGAGGTGCACTTCCTTGGGCATGTCATTTCTGGTGAAGGTATCGCAGTGGATCCAGCCAAGATCGAGGCAGTGATGGATTGGAGCAAGCCGACTTCAGTGACTGAGATCAGGAGCTTCTTGGGGCTTGCCGGTTATTACAGGCGGTTTGTTCAAGGGTTTTCTTCGATAGCGGCCCCCTTGTCGAGGTTGACTCGAAAGGGAGTTCGTTTTGTGTGGACCGAGGATTGTGAGCGGAGTTTCATTGAGTTAAAAACTCACATTACGTCAGCCCCAGTGTTGGTGCTTCCATCTGGGTCAGGTGGGTTTGTGGTTTACTCAGACGCGTCTCGTCGAGGTTTGGGCGCAGTTCTAATGCAACATGGCAGGGTAGTGGCTTACGCTTATCGGCAGCTGAAGAAGCATGAGGAGAACTATCCTACCCATGATTTGGAACTGGCAGCTATGGTATTTGCACTTAAGATTTGGAGACATTACTTATACGGAGAGAAATTCTAGGTTTTTACAGATCACAAGAGCCTGAAGTATGTGTTCACTCAGAGAGACCTGAATTTGAGACAACGAAGGTGGATGGAGTTCATTAAGGATTATGACTTTGACCTTTCTTATCATCCAGGCAAGGCGAATGTAGTGGCAGACGCCTTGAGTCGGAAGACGGTCATGTCATACCTTATGATTCAAGAATAGAAATTATTCGAGCAGGTTGTGGAATCTTCCTTTAGGGTTCCACGTGAAGATGATAGAGCCGTGTTGGTCAGCTTGACTGTGAGACCAGCAGTGTATCATGCTGTGATTGAGGCTCAGAGGGCAGATGTTGAGTTACCACAGATTCTCCAGAGGTCAGAGGTGGAGTTGTGGGATGACGGTACTGTCAGGTTCAGAGGTAGACTTTATGTTCCGATCGAGGAGGACGTGCGCAGGTGTGTACTTGATGAGGCGCACCGTTCTAGATATGCAGTGCATCCCGGGACAACTAAGATGTATCATTGTTTGAGAAGGCACTTCTGGTGGCCTGGTATGAAGAAAGATGTGGCTGAGTATGTGGCTAGATGCATGACTTGTCAGCAGGTTAAAGCCGAGCATCAGAGACCTTGGGGAATTGTTGCAGCCCTTGCCGATTCCGGAATGGAAATGGGAGCACGTGACTATGGACTTTGTGATGGGACTGCCTACATACCTTAGTAGGAGAGACGCTATCTGGGTCATTGGGTCATTGTTGATCGGCTGACCAAGTCGGCACATTTCCTAGCTATTAGGAAGGACTGGTCAGTCGGTAAGTTGGCCAAGTTATTTGTAGATCGGATCATCTCTCTGCACGGGGTACCTTTGTCCATCGTATCAGATCGGGATCCGAGGTTTACTTCCAGGTTCTGGAAGAGTTTTCAGAAGACCTTGGGCACTCAGTTGGCTTTCAGTTCGGCCTACCATCCCGAGACTGATGGGCAGTCGGAGAGGACCATTCAGACTCTGGAGGATATGCTCAGGGCATGTTGCTTAGACTGGGGAGGTTCTTGGGAGCAACATTTGTCTACGGTGGAGTTTGCCTACAACAACAGTTATCATTCCAGTATCGGCATGGCGCCTTACGAGGCTTTGTACGGGCGACCGTGTCGATCTCCTGTGTGTTGGTCCGAGATTGGTGAAAGACAGATAGCAGGACCAGAGTTAGTACAACAGTGTGCTGAGATCGCCAGGACAGTTCGGCAGAGGTTGACCGCAGCTCAGAGTAGGCAGAAGAGTTATGCTGACGTCCGACGGAGACCGCTTGAGTTTGAGGTTGGGGACCACGTGTTTCTCCGAGTCTCACCCTCCAAGGGTGTGATGAGATTCGGGAAGCGAGGCAAGCTGAGTCCGCGATATATTGGACCTTTTCCCATTCTTGCTCGAATTGGGGAAACCGCGTATCAGCTGGCCTTGCCGCCCAGTCTTGCAGGGGTGCACGATGTGTTCCATGTTTCCTTGCTGAGAAAGTATGTTCAGGATCCGTCCCATGTTTTAGATTTTTCAGAGTTGGAGGTCGCTGAGGACCTGTCCTTTCCAGAGTTTCCTGTTCATATTGAGGATCGCAGAGAACAGGTCCTTCGGAACAAGGTTGTGACTTTGGTCAAGGTGATTTGGCAGTACCGCTCCGGGGGCGAGGCAACCTGGGAGCGTGAGGAGGAGATGCGGGAGCAGTTTCCTTACCATTTTTCGTAAGTCTCCTTGTGAGCTTGTATCTCTGCTTTTTGACATTGTTAATTCTAGCAGTCAATTTCGGGGGCAAAATTCTTTTAAGGGGGGGAGAATGTAAGGATTGAGATTTTCGGATCCGGTTTTCGGGGTCAGACCCTGTAGTTCAGGCTCTAGCAGGGCTGGGACCCTGTTCTGTTTCGCGTCGAGCCTGCTCGACGCAGTTTAAACGGCGTCCGGCGTGGCAGACGCGTTTTAGATTGTGCCAGGTGGGCTGGCTTTGGGCCGCGAGAGTACGGCCCTGTCGTGTCGTCTGAACGGCATCCGCATAGGACGACGCCTTTCAGACTGCGACTCTGGGATTGTCAGAGTACGGCCCTGACATGTCTCCGGAACGGCGTTTTGATGGAACGACGCGTTTCAGAGTCCTGTCAGAGCGGCCGTCACGTCACCTGATAGGCGTCTGTCCATGTCGACGCGTTTTAGCCAGTCTCTGGTTAACCCCGCGAGCCCTCCTTCTTTCCCGCATTTTCTTCCTTCTCTCTTCCTCTCCTCCCTTCCGGCGATTCCGGCGGCGGCCCCTTCTCCTCCCTCTTTTCCTCCCACCACTTCATCCTTCCCTCCACTCCATCACCCACCTAGCTCCAACCACTACCACCTCCACTTCCACTGCGGCGTTTTACTCTCCGGACGGCGGCCAACGTCACGGTGGAGTAAGGACGACCACGGCGGTACCGGCGGCGGCGTGGGGCGAGTCGGGTGGACGGCTTGAAGCTAGGAGGAGTTCAAGTAACCGGTAGGCTGACGATTCCCATAGTGTTCAATGTTCAAACCATGATTCTCCCTCTTAAAGCATGTTTTAGATCTATGGTTTTGGGGGTAGAACAAGCATGTTTAGGAGCTCTTCTTGATGAAATGGGGGATTTCTATGATTATGGATTCGTGATGGTTGGGTTTGCCTCTCTTTCTCCTCCGTTTTGGATGATTTTGGTGTTTTTGGGGGCGAAAAGGGGAGCCCCCGGACTCGTGACAAATCTGGTTCCTGGCGTTGAAAGACGTCGTGCATGGATGACGCCTTTTTGAAGGGCGTCGGGCCATTAAGACGCCTTTTAGGCAGGAATCGTTTTACTGAGGCTCTGTCAGTTCGGAGATTCTGGGACTAAAAGACGTCATGGGTGGGTGACGCGATTTGTAATAGCGTCGGGTAACCATGACGCCTTTTAAGGCAGAAATCCCCTGATTAATGTTTTCTGCAAATCCTGGATTTCTGTGCTAAATGGCGTCTGAGGATGTTGACGCCTTTCAAAAGGCGACCGCTGGTGTCGACGCCTTTTAGGCCAGATTCTGAGGCCGATGTTTTATGAACTAGTACATGGAGCTTGAATGACGTCGGCCTTGGGCGACGCAATTCAAGACAGAACTACACTAATTCATGCTGGTAAAATGTGTTCATACTGCTAGATAGATGGTTAATGCATGCTTTATTGCACTCGATAATGATGGATTCTTCATGGCCGGATGGCACTGCGTTGTGTGTCGTGCGATCGCGGGCTTTTCACTCGACGGGATCGTACTGTGCCTGGTTTTGTGTTACTGTGGACCTGGAATGACAGTTGTAGCGCTTTATCACCCTGTGCTGGTGTGGGTGGAGCACAACGCCGGTGGGGGCATGGGCAGGGTGACGCCTAGTGAGAGAGGGTCACCTGGTGAACCCCGGGGTCAGCTAGTACCGGTGTGGGTGTGGTACTTTCGGAGTGTCACTCATGCTGAGGGAAGGAGTAGCCACCTGAGCCAGTTGACCCGGAGTAGCTAGAGTGTTATCTGAGGGGTTACTGGTTGGTCTCAGCGGGTCGATGTTTTCTCCACTGTTGTTTGTGTGGCTGGCATGTTCTATCGAGACGGCGGTTGTGGGTTCCCTAGTCGTCTGGTTTAGAAATATGCATGTTTAATACATTTCGACTGCATGTGATTCGCATTGAGATCTAGGAATAGTAATTACCACTGTGCTTGTTTCTTTACCGTCAGCTGTATTTTACACTTGTGGGTGTGTGCGTGGGCAGTGGGGATTGGAGGATCCCTACTGAGTCTTGCCTTTGAGACTCACCCCTGCGGTTTTCAGGTGAGGACTCCCAGCAGACCTAGCGAGGAGAGTGCGGCCGTGTGTTGAGCGCCGTCAGCGGTTATTCCGGGGTATGCCCCGATGTAGTTGTTATTTTATTTCTGGCATGTACGTTTAATTATTTCCTTTCTGTTGGAGTATGTAATTGTTTGCTGTATCGAGTCGCATTGTAATAATTTTTAATTCCTGCATTTTCATTTCAATTTAATGCGATGTGAATGTTTAGCTTAGTTTATTATTTATTTCACAGACTTACTTAGATCCTGGTTTGGTTCCAAATTAATGATTCGGTACCCATTTAGTAATCGGATCCCCGATTATAGGGTGGCGGGTCGTTACAGAAGGCCAGGCAACTCCTCAGGAAACACATCTACAAAGTCACAGACTACAGGCACTTCCCAAGGACTGGGACTACCACTAACATTAGCTAAAACAACAGAGGCAAGGAAGGCCTCACAACCACCAGCAAGCAACCTCTGGGCCTTAAAGGCAGAAATAAGAATACCTCGATAAGAGAACCTAATACCTTGGAAGTAGAAGGTCGGGATGTCTGGAATAGAGAAACACACCCTCTTCCTGTGGCAGTCCACCTCGGCATAATAAGCCACCAACCAGTCCATACCCAAGATGACATCAATGTCGTGAATGGCGAGCACAACTAGTTGGGTAGGTAGCTTATGGCCCTCAATGGTCAAGGGAAATTCACTCAAACAATTATAAGACAACAAGAAATCCCCAGAAGGAACCTCTACCATCACTCCATCAGATATCTCTTCAACGGGTGCAAAAAGAACATCTACGAACTGCTCAGAAATGAAAGAATGCGAAGCACCCGAATCAATTAACACATGTGCAGAGTTCCCACGCACAGAAAGTGTACCTTCCACCAAGTTGGATGCGCGAGCCTCCTTCCTAGTGATAGCTAGAACTCTCCCCTGGGTCCTCGGCTTCTTCTGATCACCTGGTACCTGCCCCTGACCATGCCCCTGCGAGCAATACCTCGCCAAATGACCCTGCTGGCCACAAGTGTAACACCTCCCAGAAAAAGTAGGACACTGAGTCCCACCGTGAGTGCTACCGCAATGCCGACAGGCTGCCGGAAGCCTCTGAGCTGTCTCCTACTGAGCACTGGACACCGATTGACTCTGCCTGGGTCTGCTGCTACCGCTGCTGCCACTGCCTCGAAAGAACCTCATGAATCTGGAGCCGAGTGAAGACGATCCTGATCCGGACGAAGGAGCTGCTGCTGCTGCCTTTCCCCTGCCACAAACTGGCCCCTGAGTAGTCAGTCCCCTCTCCCGGGCAGACTGATCCTGCTGTGCCTCTACTGCCGCGGCACACCTAACCGCCGATGCCAAATCTGTACAACAATGGGATGCCACAAAACTCCCCAGATTGGACCTCAGTCCATCCACAAATCCCTCAGTCTGACGCTCCTCGTCTCCTGAGATAAAAGGCACAAACCTTCCAAGCAAAACAAACTTCGTCTGGTATTCAAGCATTGTCATGCTTCCTTGGGTCAGCTCCATAAATTCCCTCTCCTTAGCCCTCTGAACATGCCTAGGGAAGTACTGTGCATTGAATTCCTTCACAAAAGTCTCCCATGGAATCTCCCTGAGACTCCTATTCGCATATGACAAACTCTTCAAAGTGGTTCACCAATCATAGGCATCATCCTTCAACATGAAACTAGCCAACAGAGTCCTCTCAACCGCCGCACAATCCATAGTGTCAAAAGTCTTCTCCATCTCCTTCAACCAATGAACAACCTCATCAGGGTCGGGACGACCGGTGAAATGAGGCGGCCTCAGCTTCAGGAATTTCTCCAGGGTAGCTGAAGACCCTCCCCGAGCACTGGAACTCTCACTAGGGTCTCGGGTCTGGTATCTAGCCATCGTGTCCATCATAGCCTCCATGAAATGCTCCATACTCGGCCTACCGGCCTCAGATCCACTAGGGACATCTCCCCGCTCTCTAATAACTGGCATCCTCTTCTTGGGAGCCATCTAATCGCCTACAATCACATAAATCGAAAAGTTCTAATTAGAATCCTAAAACCTACACTACCGTCGTGCCTGTACGGGATAATGTAATTATTTGCCAGAATTACAATATTTAACCTAGTTATTCATTTATTTGCCAGACTGAAGGCTCTGATAGCAATTGTAACGACCTGTCACCCTATAATCGGGGATCCGATTATAAAATGGGTACCGAATCATTAATTTGGAGCCAAACCAGGATCTAGATAAGTCTGGGAAATAAATAATTAAGTAAGCTAAACATTCACATCGCATTGAATTAAAAGGGAAGTGGAAGAATTAAAAGTTATTACAATGCGACTCGACACAGCAAATAATTACATACTCCAACTGAAAAGAAATAATTAAGTGTACATGCTAGAAAATAAAATAACAACTACATCAAGGCATACCCCGAAACAACGGCTGCTGGCGCGCAACCCAAAGTAGCACTCTCCTCGCTAAGCCTGCCTGGAACCCTCATCTGAAAACCGCAGGGGTGAGTCTCAACAAAAAAAACTCAGTAGGGATCCTTCGATCCCCACCACCCACTCACGCACCCACAAGTGCAGTACCACAGATAAAGTTAAAGTAAACAAGTAAAGCAGTAATTACTACTCCTAATTCTCGATATAAACCACATGCATTCGGAATATAACATGCATATCTCATAAAACATTCTACCAGGGAGCCTACCACCAACGTCCCGTCAAAACACGTCAACCATACAACCAAGCGTGGGAAACACCGGCCCGCTGAGACCAAACAGTAACCCCTCGGATAGCACGCTAGCTACTCCGGCCCAACTGACTCAGGTGGTTACTCCTTCCCTCAACACGAGTGACACTCCACAGGTACCACTCCTACACCGGTACTAGCTAACCCTGGGGTACACCAGGTGACCCTCTCTCTAGGCGTCACCCCACCACTCCTACACCGGCGTTGTATCCCTCCCACACCGACACAGGGTGGCAAGCGCTACAACTATCACTCTAGGTCCACAGTCGCACGAAACACAACACAGTGTGATCCGATCACGTAAAAATTCTCATCCTCGAGTACGATTTCAAACATGCAATTAACCAAACTATCTAACAGTGTGAAGATATGTGATTCTGCCTTGTATCACGTTGCCCAAGGCCGACACCATTCAAGCCTCCTAAACTGGTTCATCTGAAATCTGGCCTTGAAAATGGCCTAAACCGCGTCACCCATGCAAGTCGCGTTTTGAAAGGCGTCGCTGTCCCTGGACGCCATTCAGTTCCAAAGACAGAGTTTGGTATTTGGGGTATATCGCGTCGCGGGTGGAAGCCACCTTTCTAAAAGGCGTCGCTGTCCCCCGACGCCATTTAACCCTTACAGACAGGTTCTCCCTCCGCCATCTCCCGGTCCATGAGTTGGGATTTCCTCCCCAAAATCGTGTAAAAACAAAAAAAAACATGGAGAATGGGGAGAAGAACCTAACTAACCATTTAATACACCCAATTTCTCATTTCATGCATTTAGTATTTTCACCCAAAAACGCCCCTAAACATGCTTCAAAGCGGGAAAACATAGTTTTTAAATGAAATACTACGGGGATCGTCACCCTACCGATTATTCGAACTCCTCCTAGCTCCAAGTCGCCAACCCGTCTCGCCCCACGCCGCCGCCGGTACCGCCGTGGACGCCGTTACTCCACCGGGACGTTGGCCGCCGTCCGGAGAGAAAAACGCTGCAGAGGAGATAGTGGTGGTAATGGTGGGAGTTGGGAGGTTATTGGAGTGGAGGGGGAGGTGAAATGAAGGGAGGAAAAGGAAGGAGGGGGAAAGGGGCCGCTGCTGCCACCGGAGGAAGAGAGGAGAGAGGAGAGGAAGGAGGGAATGAGGGAAAGGAAGGTGGGTTCGCGAGGTGAACCAGAAGCTGGGTAAAACACGTCGTGCACTCCCGACGTCTTTCAGATGACAAAACCGGGCCGTACACTGACAAGCCAGGGTCGTACTCTGAATGGCGTCGTCCACCCAAGACGCCATTTAGACGATATGACCAGCGCCGTACTCTCGCGACCCAAGGCCAGCCTACGTGGCGCCCACATGGCATAGCCTAAAACGCGTCTACATTGCTAGACGCCGTTTAAACCGTGTCGAGCCTGGCTCGACGCAAAACTGAACAGAGTCCCAGCCCCATCAGGGCCTGAACTACGGGATCCGACCCCAAAAATTGACCCGATAATCGGATCCGAAAATCTCAATCCTTACATTCTCTCCCCCTTAAAAGAATTTCGTCTTCGAAATTGCCAGCTACAATTAACGAGGTTGAAACATAAGGATACAAGCTCACAAGAGAACTTATGAGAAAAGGTAGGGAAACTGCTCCCACATCTCATCCTCACGCTTCCAGGTTGCCTCGCCCCCGGAGCGATACTACCAAATTACCTTAACTAGAGGTACAACCTTGTTCCCTGCGATCCTCAATACGTATTGGAAACTCTGGAAAGGACAAGTCCTCAGCGACTTTCAATTATGAAAAATCTAAAACATAAGATGGATCCTGAACATATCTCCTCAGCAAAGAAACATGGAACGCATCGTGCACTCCTGCAAGATTGGGCGGCAAGGCTAGCTGATACGCCGCTTCCCCAATTCGAGCAAGAATGGGAAAATGCCCAATATATCGCAGACTCAGCTTACCTCACTTCCCGAATCTCATCACACCCTTGGAAGGTGAGACTCGGAGAAACATGTGGTCCCTAATCTCAAACTCAAGCGGTGTCCTACGGATGTCTGCATAACTCTTCTGTCTGCTCTGAGCTGTAATCAATTTCTGCTGTACCACTCTGGCAACTTCAGCACACTGCTGAACCAACTCTGGTCCTGCTACCTGCCTCTTGCCAACCTTGGACCAATTCACAGGGGATCGACACGTTCGCCCGTACAATGCCTCATAAGGCGCCATGCCGAGACTAGAATGATAACTGTTGTTGTAAGCGAACTCCACTGTAGACAAGTGCTGCTCCCAAGAATGTCCCCAGTCTAGGCAACATGCCCTGAGCATATCCTCCAGAGTCTGAATGGTCCTCTCCAACTGCCCATCAGTCTCGGGATCGTAGGCCGAGCTGAAGGCTAACTGCGTACCCAAGGCCTTCTGAAAACTCTTCCAGAACCTAGAAGTAAATCTCGGATCCCGGTCTGACACGATGGATAAGGGCACCCTGTGGAGAGAGATGATCCGATCCACAAACGGCTTAGCCAACTTACCAACTGACCAGTCCTTCCTAATAGCCAGGAAGTGTGCTGACTTGGTCAATCGATCAACAACGACCCAGATCGCGTCTCTTCTGCCAGGGGACACAGGTAATCCCATCACAAAGTCTATAGTCACATGTTCCCATTTCCATTCTGGGATCGGCAAGGGCTGCAGCAACCCTTAGAAGAGGTCTGAGATGCTGGACTAGGTGAACACTTTTGTCTTATCTTTTAGGTTATAGTTGTGAGCTATTATGGCACTTTTTATGTATTTTCAACATGGTGGAGAATCAATTTTGTAATGTGCCTTGTAAGGCTAAGGAATGGTTGTATTAGTCCATCAGTATTGGCAGAATCATAGAACGTGATTAGTCTAGTGTTGATGATATCGACCGACTGTACGGAGCCCCGTGGAGGAGTGTGATCAGTGAGGGCGATTGATGTGATCCGTGTTACCGGTGTGGCATGGTCAACAGTGGTTGTCATTCGAGCGGTTACAATTTTGGGGATGAAATTTTCTGAAGGGGGGAGTATGTAAGTAATGAGGTTTCGGGTACAGTTATCGAGTTGATTTCGGAGCCGGACCCCTTGGTTTGGGCCCCGATGGATCAGGGGTGTGCCTTCTAAACGACGTCTGGGGTGCACGACGTCTTTAGAATGGCGTCGAGTTGTACGGACGCCATTTAGGTAGTCTGCTGTTGTGTCACATAGACGAGTGCTGGGGCACGTATGTAGGCCCCGGTCATGTCGTCTGAACGGCGTCTTCGATGGACGACGCGATTCAGACATTCTGTCAAAGTACGCCCCTGACGTGTCACTTGAATGGCGTCTGTCTAGGACGACGCAATTTCACCTATTTCGGTTTAACACCCCGAACCTTCCCTCCTTTC
The DNA here is from genome assembly GCA_030544215.1 of Zantedeschia hybrid cultivar. Taxonomy (NCBI): domain Eukaryota; kingdom Viridiplantae; phylum Streptophyta; class Magnoliopsida; order Alismatales; family Araceae; genus Zantedeschia; species Zantedeschia hybrid cultivar. The sequence goes on along the minus strand of JARZZO010000006.1, from coordinate 55,918,796 downwards.
TCTCATTCTCTCCTTCTCACTATCTCTCTTCCCTCTCTTCGATCCTCTCCATTTCCCCCTTTCCTTTTTCCTTCCCCTTCTTCCTCTTCCACCACCCAAACACCTCTCTACCTCTCACCACTACTACTACCACCTTCACCACAGCACTTCATTCTCTGGGCGACGGCCGACGTCCCGACGGAGTGACGGCATCCACGGCGGTACTGGCAGCGGTTTGCGGTGCAGCAGTTCGGCAGCATGGAGCAAGGAGGAGTTCAAGTGACTGGTAGGGGGACGATTCTTATACGTGATTAGTTGTTTTCTCCATGTTTTCCCGCTTGAAGCATGCGACGTGTATGGAGAATTGGGTAGAATGAGCATTTTTAAGGGGCCTTTTAATGAAAATGGTCATTTCTATGAAATGAGAATTAGTGTGTTTCAAGTGGTAAATTAGATTCTCCACGCCATTTCCTATTTTTGGGTATTTTGGGGCAATTTGGGGGGAGAGGTTGTAAGGGAACCAGATATTGGGCTCTAAATGGCGTCTGGCTAGGACAACACCATTTAGGCCAGATTTGTCCTGGAAGTAGTTCCTGTGAGAAAGAGTTGTGTTTTGAATGGCGTCCAGGGACAGTGACAACATTCAAATGGTGGCTTCCAGGGGCGATGCGTTTTAGGCCATATTCTGAGGTTAGTTTTTCATACGAACCAGTTTAAGGGTCTTGAATGAGGTCGGCCATGGGCGACGTGATTCAAGACAGAAGTTCATTAATCCATGAAATTAACATGTATTTACATTGTTAGATAGTTTGATTAAATGCATACTTGAAATCGTACATCGAAGCCGATGATTTTTGTATAATCGGAATCGCGTTATGTGCGCGTGTGTTTATGCGATTGTGGGGATAGAATGATAGTGGTTTGCGTTTGACACCTTGTGTCGGTGTGGGAGGGACGCGGTGTCTATGTGGCATTGTTGCCATACCGGTGTGGGAGGGGTACATGTTAGTGTTTCACTTATAGCTGGAGGAAGCCGAACCACCTAGAGCTAGATAGGCCGGAGTAACCAGTGTGCTATCCGAGGGGTTGTTGTTTGGTCCCAGCGGGTCAGTGTTTTCCTAGTTTGTCGTGATAGTTTCTGGCGTGTTTCTTACTGTGGAGCCGAGTTTGGTGCTGCTGGAGTTTATGTTGGGTTTTCTTGGTTTCTCCAGATCACTCACGCAGCGGAAAACAAAAATATTTACAGCGATCCGTTCCCATTTCGAAATCTAAAATACGATAATTGGATTATCGAAGTTCTCACCGTGTGCGGATTCGAATCCACAACCGTTCGGTTCCGTCAGTGCGACACCGCAAGCCGCGCAAGCGCCCGGCCTCTAGCGAAGTCCACGCGATCCTCCCCGCGACGGATATCCTCGAGTTCCTCGTTCTTCGCAGCCCACGAAGCCTCCACTGGTCGCCGCAACGTGCGGACGATTTCCCGTCGAACGGGATTCGAAGAAGCGGCGGAGCAGATCTGGATCAGCCTGGACGCCAGAGAAGGATAGAAACTGAGGAGGGGCGGCTAGGGTTAGCAGCAACTTGGCCTGCTCAGCCCGTTCGCTATGTTTTATATTAACCGCGCGGTTTTTCATAAAAACCCCCGGTTTGTATAAAACCCACTTATTTATCCATCGCCTTGAGAATCATTTGCGTGTGACCCTCTAGGCCCAAGTACCAGTCCAGTTAATGGCCCAACAAGCCCAGTGGCTCCTCACTGGCTTTATTAATTAATTAATAACCCTTTATTAATCAATTAATCAATCGAATTGATGTCGCACATCGAATTCGACCGGGCCTCCGATCACGTTGGGTGCCAAGTAACACCGCGTGAACCCGAAAGGTATTTGGGGTTAAGTAACCCACTCTTGGAGCCTTTCCGCCGACAGTTACCACGTGGATATAATCCTTCATTCATACAATGCTCTCGAGTCAACTCAGGGTATGGCGAGCTGTCAAACCCTAACCGGTCGACTCACTTGGATTGGATGCCACTGATAAATATCGGAAAACTCCTTTCCGGATATTATCGTCCGCCCTGGCCAGGGACTTTCACGCATCCTTCATAGAGCATTCTCTCTCTAAGTACCGAGAGCGAATGATTCCTTATTGACACACAATTCCCTTCGACGGTATTCCGCTGTACCCAATCCTTGGCGTATGAGAATCCCGTGGCTAGAGATTCGTTAACCAAGGTCAAAGCATAGAAGTCCACCGCCAAGGTGTCCTTGGTGTCTCAGGTCTGAGGACCATCCACGCAATTACGACAGTAGAATCAAGCTGGTTGACAGTGAGGTACAATATCATCCAGCGATTCAGTCGGATCAGTTAAGTGAACTCATTCTCCAATGAGCACCTACAGATTCGCCTTAGTGTCTCCACACAAGTGATTTATGAGATCAGTCACCCTCATCATATGAGCAGGAGTAATCTGTACTAGTCTAACCGGATATCCGATGTCCTTCTTGGATATCCTCCGACTAGGAACGATTAAGAATATGTGTGTTTAAGTGATCAGTCTCATTAGTATGATCTCATCATAATCTGATCACTATAGCACATATTCACGTACTTCATTACGAAACGATAATTAATGCGATTCACACATAATGAATATTATGCCATTTTATTAATAAATGAACGAGATTTACATAGTCAGATAGGCTTGTAGGCCACCTTAAACTAACAGTTTACCCTTTCGCCACTGGGCCTGATGTACCTTGAGATATCGAGGTTACGAGTGGTACCCTTCGCCCTTTGGCATGATGTGACCTGGGAGGTTAGGGTTACGGGTAGTCCCTATAGCTTTGGCTTGAGGGGGTTTCGCCGGTCCCCAGGGCCCTCTTGAAGCGCCTAGGCTTGGCATTGAGGGAAGTCCGGTTGATAGGACATTGGTCTAGACTGCTTGTGTGCATACGAAACTAGGCAGTGGTGGTTCACTAGTCCTAGTTTGTCCCAGTTAGTCCTAGTTTGACTTATAGCCTCACCCCACGCTGTCCGGAACATCGTAGGGGTGGACAGGCATGGGTATTAATGGTGTTTTGAGGCGCCGTTTGTACGCGGTGGACAGTGTGGTTTGTGTGTTTAGCCAGATCTTTGGTTACGAACTGTGGTGTTGAGTTGGGTTGCTTGAATTGCTTAGAATTATGCCTGTTGCATTACGAATGCATATGTCTCCTATCGGAATTTTGAAGTTGTGCTTACTGCTTTAATTAAATTGCCTTCATTTTGTATTGCTACACTTGTATGTGTGTATGTGTGTAGGACGCGGGGATCGGATAATCCCTACTGAGCCCAATTTTCTTGTGGCTCACTCCTTGCTGTTTCAGGTGTGAACTTCTCGGCGAGTGTCGGCGTGTGGTGTTCTCTTTGGTGTGCGGGCCACCAGCTATCTCGGTTCCGGGGTATGCCCCGATGTTGTTGTACTTTGCTTTTGCCTGTACATATTTAATTCTTTGATGAGATTGTTATATTTAGCCTTGTTTAACAGTTACTTCTCCAGACGTGTTGATTGAGACCCGGGTGTGAAGTCGTAGATAATGATCCGATACCCATTTAGTAATCGGGTCTCCGATTATAGGGTGGCGGGTTGTTACAGTAAGGAGTTGCAATTACCATGAGATAATTGTTCTAAGATAATGATATGATACTATATGTTTACCCAAGGTCATACTATGATTCTTGGAGATTATGATCCTCACTAGGAGACCGTGGGAATCTTCCATTCTGTATTCTTGAATGTTATACAGTCCGTCGAAAAATAGTGGAAAATAATTCAAGATAAAAGACCATAATTGAATTATAAGAACTATCTGCTTAAATCATGTTATTTTCTTCGTTCACTAAAATGTTGTCTATTAATTCGAGATTTTGGCACATTGCATGCCAATACTTCTCATATTCAAATTGACTAGAAATCTGAAGAATATCTTCAGGTCTAAGTGAAAGTCACTATCCTAATTGATTATCATAAATTCTCTTACTTGGATAGACCAAGGAGAAGAACTATTCATGGTATGCCTTTTTGAAAGGCAATGATTGTCATGAAATCTCTTATTTGGATAGACTAAGATGAAGAGGTATTCATGATGTGCCTTTGAGAAAAGCAAGTAGTAAGATTTTAAACGGACGAACCCACATCTAAGAATGATAAATAAAAGTCAGCTGAAAGAAAGAAGTAAAAGTTCTCCCACTGCAACCAATAGGGATATTGGTAAAGGCAAATAAATATGAAACTTGTAAGAAGTTTCAGACATTCTGATTATCATCTTTTGCATGTCTATTAGAGAATTAGCTTCTCCAATATGAGATATTGGAAAAGATTCTTTGATCTGCGATAATATGCAGACTTAGACAACTAAAAGGAAATCAAGAAAATGTAAGTGTTGAGTTAGACTCAACAATTGTTCAAGATATGCATAGGTTACTATCAGATAGTAAATCCTTGTATATCTATAAGAGTCTAATATGAAACTGAATAATTGTTATTTAATTACATAAGATATCAAGAATTATAAAAGTGAATAACATTGATTGAGAAGGAATAATAATTGTTCGATATGATTTTAAAATCGGTCAATGTACTATAGATTCTTGATGTGACATTTCATGTGATGATTGTTCACAAGTCTCTTATATAAATGAACTGTGTGAATCTTGATTATCCATGGTATTGTACACGGGGTTGTACAATAAGAAATTATTGGTGATAATACATATTGATGTAAATAGCCTAATATCTTATGAAGGCCAAAGATAAACATTTCTATTGACTGATCTTGTTAGTTTACTCTTTGATTGATTTGACTGTATGTACTTACTGAAGTACAGGTCGAATGCATCTAGGAGATTAAGGTATAAGATAAAAATGAAGTTGTTAGAATTCTTTGATTTGATCAAAGAAATTAATACTTAAGTATATGATTCACACAAATTATTAAAAAGATAATTATATCATTACTCGATTGATCCTCATTGTACATCATAGTAATATGATAGAATGAGGAATTGCACATTGTTAAGATATGGTGCAATACATAATAAGATTTGCCTAATTCTTATATATTTTTGAACATGAGTGTGAACATTAGATATCCATACTTTTCAGATGGTTCAAATGAGTCATTGTGTGTCCATATAAGATATGCAAATTAAATAATTCATATGAGATGTGAATTATAAACAAACTTGATTTTAAAGTCAAGTTATACCCTGGCGTGAATTTGTGAAATATCCAAAGAATTTGGATATTACATTTATTAGCCAGGCGATAATGAAATAATTATCGTCCTAAAAACTGCCTTCTATGAAAAGGAATATGTCTTCAGAGAATACAGTGAGAGCTGATAAAACTAGAAAATGTTCTAGACCTACAAATTAACATAAGATTATTACATAATCTTTAGTTGTTTGGAACCACTCATAATACACATGAGAGAAGCTCAAAGATAATTTAGCAGTGGGAGCGATCAATTTTGTGGTCGAGCCATAATCTCATCAGAAGTTGCAGAACATTCTAAGGCTCTTTTACAAGTTCAAAAACAAAGGATTAAGAGAAAATAACATAATGGAAAATATTCCATCTATAGATAATTTAGCAGATCCCTGACCAAGTCTTAATCACAGACTTTATGTGAGCATCACCTAGATTTGATGGAGATCAAATGCGAAGGTGATTGGCTTGAGTCCAAGTGGGAGATTGATGGACATCGGTGTCCTCTAAGCCAATCATAAGGCACCTATTTCAATCTAGTTCACTAATAAATAGCATTAAATTGATTATGTAGATTGGCATATTTGTAATTGTACATAATAAAGTCCATGAATGTATGCAATAGTCATCGAATTATAATGAGATCATAATAATGAGACTGATGACTTATAAATACATATTTTTAATTGTTCCTCGTCGTAGGATGTTTGAGAAGGACATCAAACATCCGGCAAGAGTAGTACAGGTTATTCCAACACATATGATGAGGGTGACTATTCTCGTTAGTTACTTGTGTGGAGACACAATTGTAAACCTTATGGATATAGGTGTCCTCTAAGCCAATCATTAGGCACCTATTTCAATCTGGTTCACTAATCAATGTCATTAAATTTATTTTGTAGATTGGCATATTTATAATTGCGCATAATGAAGTCCATGAATATGTGCAATAGTCATCAGATTATGATGAGATCATAATAATGAGATTGATGACTTATAAACACATATTCTTAATTGTTCCTAGTTGTAAGATGTTTGAGAAGGACATCAAACATCCGGTTAGACTAGTATAGGTTATTCCAACTCATATGATGAGGGTGATTGATCCCATTAGTTACTCGTGTGGAGATACAATGGTAAACCTATAGCTGCTCATTGGGGAATGAGTTCACTGAACTGATCCGACATGAATCGTCGAATGGTAATTTTCCTGACTGTCAATCGGCTTGATTCATTGTCACAGTGGCGTGGTTGACCCTTGGACTTGAGACACCAAAGACACCTTGTCGACGGACTTCTGGACTTTGACCTTGACCTATGAATGCCTATCCACGGGATCTCTAATAGTCAAGGATCGAGTCCAGCAGAAAACCTTCGAAGATGATTGTGTTCAATAAAGGATCGTTCGTTCTCAGGTAACTGGAGAGAGAATGCTCTAGAATAGATCTGCAGGAGTCTTTGGCCAGAGCAGAAACAATATCAGAAAAGATGTTTTCGGATATTGTATAGTGGAGTCTTATTTAAGTGAGTTGACCATCTAGGGTTGGACAGTTGACCATACCCTAAGTTAACTCGAGAGCATTGTGCGAACGAAAGATTATAGCCAAGCGGTAACTGTGGACAGACAGGTTCCATGAGTGGGTTGTTGAACTCCATTACCTTCCGGGATCATGCGGTGTTGCTTGGCACCCAACTTGATCGGAAGTCCGACCGAATTTACATGCGATGTCAATTCGGTTAAGTAATTAGTTAATATCTAGATATTAATTGATTACAATAAGTCAATAACTAGTTATTGGACTTAATGGGCTGAAAACCGAACTGGTAAATGGGCCTAGAGGGTCACACACAATAAGATTCTCAGTCGGTGGTACATAAGTGGGATTTATATTAACTCGGGGACTTTTGTGAAAAGTCGCGTCGACTTAATATATATACACGCTGTTGAGAAACCCTCGGCCAAGCTCCAGGGTTTCCCCATGCTGGCCGTCATCCCCTCTTTCTCTCTCCTCCTCTGGGTGCCCCGTTCGAGGCGCCGGAACAGTCTCCGTCTCCACCACGCGCGAATCCCGAAAGTCGGGTATTCTTGTCCGTGAGTTTCCGGACATCTTTGTGGCGACGGATTTTCAGCGACCGAGTTGATATGGACGATGGAGCGAGGACGAACCACAGCGGAGGATCGCGTAGATACCGCTGGAGGTCGAATGCTTGTGCGGCTCGCGGAATCGCCTCGACGGAACCGAGACGGAAGCTGGTTCGAATCCGCGCACGGTAATCAGATTACGACCCGATTTTTCGATTTTAAGTTTTTTCGTTCCGATTCAGATCAGCGGGCATCGGGCGGGATTTTTGTTCATCGTTTCCGCTGCGTTCTTCGTCATCCCGCCCAGATCCCAATAGTGGTATCAGAGTCAGGTTCTGCTCTGATCCGCTTCGGAACGACAAAATTAATATTCTAATATGATTTCCATGTAATGATTCGTTATTCTCTGAGAAATTGTTCATGTGATGAACATTAAATATTAGATTTATTTTTTCCATGAAGAGAACGAATTTTTCTTTTTTGGGTTTTCATTGTGTTCTTCATAATGATGAAAAACCAAATTTTGTGGTCTTCGAAGTACCTTCGATGGAGTTCGGCCACCTCCATGGTGGAGACTGGTATGTCCGGCAGCCTCTGCAAACCCCCTTTGACCTCTGCTAGGCAGTGGTAATCGGAGGAGAACTCCCCTTTCTCTTTGATTAATGTTGGAAGTAAAAGGGGAGAAAACCAAAAGGGGTAAAAAAAGGGGTAAAACCAGTCTGAACCGGCACTTTTGGGGGGCCACCGGCGGCTAAGGGGATCGCCGGCCGGCGACCACCGGCGCCAGGGACGAAGGGGGTACCCCCCCCCTTGTAGATTCCGGCCGGCCTCGCCTCCAGCGTTGGCGGCGGCGCCGCCTAGATCGCTTGCAAAAGGGTCGGGACGGCTGAGGGCAACAGATGCCCTAGCCGGCCGAGCGGCGCCCTAACGGCCTAGACCGGCCGGCCCCGCACGGTTCGACCGGGCCTGGGGGGCACTAGGCTTGGGCGCGCCCTGGTCCAGGGCTGGCCGAGCCCTGGGCCAGAGCCATTGGCCAGACTAGCTCGAGCCAGGAACTGGACAAGCCAGGCCCGAACCTAGGCCCCTGACCATATGGGCCTAAGCCCCATTAAACCCAGCCCATTAAGCCCCTATTAAACCTTTTAATCCCTTATTTAAAGATAAAGCCCACCCCTTTTAACAGGAAATTAAAATTAATAAGTTTAAAATTGTTTTAAACTTAATTTTTCCAGTTAATAAAGGGTTAAATTTTATGATTTCATCTTAATTGATAATTGTTGTTAATTTATTAGATATGATCTTAATTTGTTAATTAACAAATGTTGTTACTAGTGTTTTAAGATATGATTTTAAAAGTGGGTTATTATGAAGATGTGATCTTTTAATGAGGTTATTTACTAAGATGTGATCTTAGTTTATTAACCATTGTTGTTAAATTCTTTTAATTAAGTAATTAAAGGGATAATTTAAGATATGATCTTGAATTAATTAACAAGTGTTGTTAATTAGTTTTTATTTAAGTTGTTAGAAGGGTTTAATATTTAAGATATGATCTTAAATTAATTGTTAACAAGTGTTGTTAATTATTTCAAGTTGTGACTTTAAAAATATTTAACAAATGTTGTTAATAATTATTTAAGTTAAGAGATTAGATTAATATATTAATTTCTTAGCAAATGTTGTTATGAAATGATTGATTTAATTAGGGGACACTTAATAAAAGCTATTAGGTGATTAATTAACTATTAGTAAAGGTTATTAATAGTTAATTATCTTATGAGAATACACCTTAATAAACGGTTATTAAGGTAGATAATTCACTCTTAATAACTGTTATTGAGATAGTTAATTATTATCCTCATAAATCTCTTAATTAAACTTTGTTGTGGATCTAATCTACTTGAAATATTGATTTTTTAATAAAAGTTATTAAAAGTTAGGATTAAGTCTAATTGTTAGACTATTTTAATTAGAATTGTTCTGATTAATATTTCTTAATAATTGTTATTGAGAAATATTATTTAATAAAAGGTGTTTATTAACAAGGAGTTGTTAATCAATTAAAATAGGAATTAGAAATTCTTTTATAAGTGTTATTTAAGAAATTTTAATTCTATCTAAATGTTAGATTGTTTCGCATTAATAATTGTTATTAATGTGATTTAAAATTAATCTAAGTGTTAAATTAATTAATTTAAAATTGTTCTAAATTATGCATAGAATATTTTAGAATTTTAATTTTAGTTTTGTTAGCACATGGTGATGTGTTTCATGATTTAAATTAGATTTGTTGCATGTTAGAAAATAAGATTTTCAAAATTTCAAAATTATCCAATTTTGATTGGTACCCAGGTTTTAAGAAAAGCAAAATTATTATATTTTCAAAATTTTAGCCTTCATGTGATGTGCTTTATCATGTGTGGATGGTTAAAATTTATGGTGGTCATGGACATGTACTTGGTTAAATTTCATATCATGTAATGGTGTGTGATTGTGTGGAATGAGTAATGGGTTAATTAAATGTTAATTAATCACGCCTGCATGCCTCCCTCTCTCTCTCATTCCATTGTGATTCTATCTCCCTCAATTATTGTACTCGGCCATAAGGCTTTCTCTTATAATTTATTTGTACTTGAAATTGTTTCAAAATAAATATTATTTGTAATTGATCGCGCCGGCCGAGGAGAGACGAGAATGATCCACAAATGCAATCAGGAAGGTGACAGGAGATGAGATCACCAGTGGCTATGTGTTTGCATGTTTAGATTATATAATTGTTATATAGTTTTGGTGGTTAATTATTTGGCTCCAGTTAATCACCGTGCTGTCCATGACCACATAATAAACATGTATGGATGATGCATGCTTTTAGTTTTTTATTATGAATCGATCGCTAATATCTAAGTATAGTTAAATATATTCGATATATTTATAAACTATCACCTAGGATGAGACCAACTTAAAATAAACAAAACCTTCAACATAAAGTCTAAGCCGGAGCGCGAGTCATTGAGAATACACCGCGTGGCTCTCCATTAATATAGTTCTTAGAACTTGATTTAGTAATGACAGTTTCTACATGTTTACCCTAGATCTGCCAGCATCTGATGAAATGACTATTAACTATGGCATTATGATACCTTGAGATTAGAATAGATGAACGGTGTAGCTATCCTCGCGTTTACCCGGGAGCTGCATTCTTACTCTACTCTGTCACGTACTGATGGTAAAGTTTAGACCAGGTATAATGGTCTACTGTGTTTACCCAGGACCATTAAAGACCTGGGAGCCGAAATAAGATCGGATATTGCAAGGAGTTGCAATTACCATGAGATGGTTGCTCTAAGATAATGGTATGATACTATGTGTTTACTCGAGGTCATATTGTGATTCTTGGAGATTCTGATCCTCATTAGGAGACTATCGGAGTCTTCCGTTCTATATACCTTAAGGTTATACAGTCCGACGAAAAATAGTGGAAAATAATTCAAGATAAAAGACTATAATTGAATTATAAGAACTATCTGCTTAAATCACGTTATTTCCTTCGTCCACTAAAATGTCGTCTATTCGAGATGTTGGCATGTTGGATGCCAATACTTCTCATACTCAAACTGACTAAAAAACTCTAAAGAACGTCTTCAGGGGTGAGAGTCACTGTCCTAATCAGATATCATGAATCCTTTTACTTGAATAGACCAAGGTGAAGAGGTACTCATGGTATGCCTTTTTGAAAGGCAATGATTGTCATGAAATTTCTTATTTGGATAGACCAAGATGAAGAGATATTTATGATGTGCCTTTGAGAAAGACAAGTGGTAAGATTTTAAACGATCGAATCCACACCTGAAAAAGGATAAAGGAAAGTGAGTTGAGATAAAGAAGTAGCAGTTCTCCCACTGCAACCAATATAAGGATACTGGTAAAGGCAAAACGAATATGAAACTTGAAAGAAGTCTCATATATTCTTATTAACAACTTTTGCATGTCTATTGGAGAATTAGTGTATCCAATATGAGATATTAGAAATAATTCTCTAAGCTGCGATAGTGTGCAGACTTAGACAAGTAAAAGGAAATCGAGAGAATGCAAGTGTTGAGTTAGACTCAATAATTGTTCATAGGTTGCTGTCTGACAGTAAATCTTTGTATATCTATAGGAGTCTAAAATGAAACTCAATAATTGTTATTTAGTTGCATAAGATATCAAGAATTATAAAAGTGAATAACGTTGACTGAGAAGGAACAATAGTTGTTCAAATCAATCAATGCACTATAGATTCTTGAAGTGACATTTCATGTGATGAATGTTCACAAGTCTCCTATAGAAATGAACTGTGTGAATCTTGATTATCTATGGTATTTTACACAGGGTTGTACAATAAGAAATTATTGGTGCTGATACATACTGATGTAAACAGCTCAATGTCCTCTTAAGGCCAAAGATAATCACTTCTATGGAATTACCTTATTAATGTACTCTTAGAATGATTCGACTGTATGTACTTACTGAAGTACAAAATGAATGCATCTGAGAGATTAAGGTACAAGATCAATATGAAGTATTAGAATTTTTGATTTGATCAAAGAAACTAATACTTTAGTATATGATTCACATAAATCATTAATATGATAATTGTATCATCACTCGATTGATCCTCATTGTGCATCATAGTAATATGATAGAATAAGGAATTCCACCTTATTATGATATGCTGCAATACATAATAAGATTTGCCTAAATCTTATCCTTGTGAATATGAGTATGAACATTAGATGTCCATACTTTACAGATGGTTCCAAATCAGTCAGTGTGTGTGTCCATATAGGGTATGGAAACCAAATAATTCATATGAAATGTGAATTATGAACAAACCTGATTTTAAAGTCAGGTATTACCGTGGTGTGAATTTGTGAATGTCTAAAGAATTTGGACATTACAATTGTTGGCCAAGCAATAATCAAATAATTATCGTACTGAAAGTTGTCTTCTATGAAGAGGAATATGTCCTCAAAGAAGACAGTGGGAGCTGATAAAACTAGAAGATGTTCTAGATTCACAAGTTAACATAAGATTATTAGATAATCTTTAGTTATTTGAAACCACTCATAACACACATAAGAGAGCTTCATAGATTTTTGAGATTCTCTCAGTGACTAGAAGGATATGTTTGACATATTTAATTTAGCAAGATGAGAGGAGCTCAATATAGATTATGATCTAAAATCTATGATACTCTCTGTCATTACAACTTTGAGATTGATAAGTTTATTAGAATCTAGTTGTCAATATTGCCTATCATGAGATGATGACAGTTAGATTTTAAAAGCATTCTCTCAATGTGATTGAGGTAAAGATATATATGATACACCTTTAAAGCTTTTAGAATGTCCAGGAAGCAAGTTATAATTTCAAAATCATTTTGAATCAAACTAAAGCTTCTTAAAGTTGTAATAAGAGCTTTTGACTTAATTGTCAAAGATTACGCGATTATTAAGAATGATCACGGACTGTGTGTGTTCAAAGAGGACAGTGGGAGTACGGTTGTTTTAGTAATGCTTTATGATAATAACATCAAAGTCATTGAGAATGACATCAGGATGTTATTATCAGTAAAATTATTATTAACCATGTTTTCTTCCATAATAAGTTTAGTTATAATATCCTACGTATTGGAAATACGGATCTATTAAGATAGATCGATAGGGATATTATATTGACTTGTATGTCAAGGTGTTTGGCATAAATTTCATAACAAATCTCAATTGTTGAGATATGGAATTTATTCCTTTAAAGAAAAGGTTTCTTAAAGGATACAGGAGTGAAATGCATCATTAAGCATTTGAGAAGTGCTAAGGATGCACTCACATACATGGAGACGATGATTTGAAATTATGAGTTCACGCTGACTCAAATTTCAAGTCAAATAATGGATTCAACCTTCTAGTAGAAAGGAATGGATTGGAATGGTTCCAATCCAAAACTCGATATTAAGGTGACGACATAAATAAGTGATACTTTTATTATAATAGTATGGATGAAAAGGTTCATCCCTTAACTAGATGTAGTTCTAAAAGGTCTCTGATAACATCCCGTTGTTGTAGGACAACAGTGGGAGCGATCAATTTTGTGGTCGAGCTATGGTTACATCAGCAGTTGCAGAACATTCTGAGGCTCTTTCACAAGTTCAGAGAAAAAAGGTTAAGAGGAAATAACGTAATGAAAAATATTCCAACTATAGATAATTTAGCAGATCCCTGACCAAGTCTTAATCACAGACTTTATGTGAGCATCACCTAGATTTGATTGAGATCAAATGCGAAGGTGATTGGCTTGAGTCCAAGTGGGAGATTGATGGATATAGGTGTCCTCTAAGCCAATCATAAGGCACCTATTTCAATCTGGTTCACTAATAAATGACATTAAATTCATTATGTAGATTGGCATATTTATAATTGCGCATAATGAAGTCCATGAATATGTGCAATAATCATCATATTATTATGAGATCATAATAATGAGACTGATGACTTATAAACACATATTCTTAATTGTTCCTAGTCGTAGGATGTTTGAGAAGGACATTAAATATCCGGTTAGACTAGTACAGGTTATTCCAGCTCATATGATGAGGGTGACTGATCTCATTAGTTACTCGTGTGGAGACACATTGGTAAACCTATAGGTGCTCATTGGGGAATGAGTTCACTGAACTAATCTGACATGAAAGGTAATTTGCCTGACTATCAATCGGCTTAATTCATCGTCACAGTGGCGTGGTGGATCCTTGGACTTGAGACACCAAAGACACCTTGTCGGTGGACTTCTGGACTTTGACCTTGACCTACGAATCCCTATCCACGGGATCTCTAATAGTCAAGGATCGGGTCCAGCGGAAGACAATCGAAGGTGATTGTGTGTTCAAAAAAGGATCGTTCGCACTCAGGTAACTGGAGAGAGAATGCTCTAGAATAGATCCGCAAGAGTCTCTGGCCAGAGCAGAAACAATATCAGAAAAGATGTTTTCGGATATTGTACAGCATAGTCTGATTCAAGTGAGTTGACCATCTAGGGTTTGACAGTTGACCATACCCTAGGTTAATTCAAGAGCATTGTGCGAACGAAGGATTATAGCCACGCGGTAGCTATGGACGGACAGGTTCCATGAGTGGGTTGCTGAACCCCATTACCTTCCGGGATCATGCGGTGTTGCTTGGCACCCAACTTGATCGGAAGTTCGACCGAATTTACATGCGATGTCAATTCGGTTAAGTAATTAGTTAATATCTAGATATTAATTTATTACAATAAGTCAATAACTAGTTATTGGACTTAACGGGCTGAAAACCGGACAGGTAAATGGGCCTAGAGGGTCACACGCAATAAGATTCTCAGTCGGTGGTACATAAGTGGGATTTATATTAACTCTGGGCCTTTTGTGAAAAGTCACGCCGACTTAATATATATACGCACTGTTGAGAAACCCTAGGCCAACCTCCAGGGTTTCCCCATGCTGGCCGTCATCCCCTCTTTCTCTCTCCTCCTCTAGGCGCCCCATTCGAGGCGCCAGAACAGTCTCTGTCTCCACCGCGCGCAAATCCCGAAACTCGGGAATTCTTGTCTGTGAGTTTCCGGACATCATTGCGGCGACGAATCTTCAGCGAGCGAGCTGATACGAACGAGGGAGCAAGGATGAACCACCGCGGAGGATCGCGTGGATACCGCAGGAGGTCGGACGCTTGTGCGGCTCACAACATCGCCTCGACGGAATCGAGACGGGAGCAGATTCGAATCCGCGCACGGTAATCAGATTACGACCCGGTTTTTTGATTTTATGTTTTTTCGTTCCGATTCAGATCAGCGGGCATAGGGCGGGATTTTTGTTCATCGTTTTCGCTGCGTTCTTCGTCGTTCCGCCCGGATCCCAACAAAACCTTGTAGGTGCTCATTGGGAATGAGTTCACTGAACTGATCCGACCTGAATCGTCGAACGGTAATTTATCTGATTGTCAACCGGCTTGATTCATCGTCATAGTGGTGTGGTTGATCCTTGGACTTGAGACACCAAAGATACCTTGTCGGTGTACTTCTGAACTTTGACCTTGACCTACGAATCCCTATCTATGGGATCTCTAATAGTCAACGATCGGGTCCAGCGGAAGAGCTTCGAAGATGATTGTGTGTTCAATAAAGGATCGTTCACTCTCAGGTAACTTCAGGGAGAATTTTCTAGAATAGATCAGCAGGAGTCTCTAGTCAGAGCATAAACAATATCAGAAAAGATGTTTTCGGATATTGTACAGCGGGGTCTGATTCAAGTGAGTTGACCATCTAGGGTTTGACAGTTGACCATACCCTAGGTTAACTCGAGAGTATTGTGCGAACGAAGGATTATAGCCACGTGGTAACTGTGGACGGACAGGTTCCATGAGTGGGTTGCTGAACCTCATTACCTTTCGGGATCATGCGGTGTTGCTTGGCACCCAACTTGATTGGAAGTCTCACCGAATTTACATAAGATGTTAATTTGGTTAAGTAATTAGTTAATATCTAGATATTAATTAATTACAATAAGTCCATAACTAGTTATTGGACTTAACGGGCTGAAAACCGGACTGGTTAATGGGCCTAGAGGGTCACACGCAAATAGATTCTCAAACTGTGGTGTTTATGTGGGATTTATATTAAATCAGGGACTTTTGTGAAAAGTCTCATCGACTAAATATATATATGCGCTGTTGAGAAATCCTGGGCCAAGCTCCAGGGTATCCCCATGCTGGCCGTCCCCCTTTTCTCTCTCCTCCTCTAGGCGTCCCGTTCGAGGCACCGGGACTGTCTCCGTCTCCGCCGCACGCGATTCCCAGCAGTCGAGAAATCCCGTCCACAGTTTTTCGGACATCGTTGCAGCGATGGATCTTCATCCAGCGAGCTGATACGGACGAGGGAGCAAGGACGAACCACCGCGGAGGATAGCATGGATACCGCTGGAGGCCGGACGCTTGTACAGCTCGCGGCATAGCCTCGACGGAACCGAGATGGAAGCGGATTCGAATCCGCACATGGTGATTTGATCATCCCGTTTGTTTTTCGGTTTATGCTTTTCGTTCTAAATCGGATCAGAGGGCTTCGGGCGGGAGTTTATTTTATATTTCTGCTGCGTTCTTCGCATCCCGCCCGGATACCAACGATGGTATCAGAGCCAAGTTCCGCTCTGATCCGCTTTGGAATGACTTAATTAGGATTCTAAATTAATTCCATGATCAATTTGTTTTTCTTTCATGGTAATTGCTCATTGGATGAACAATAGATAATCAGATTATTTTTTCCCATGAAGAAAATGAATTTTAATGGGTTTTTTGTCGGGTTCTTCATGGGAATGCTGGTACGACCAGCAATACTTGGTGTGGTCGGTGGCTGGACAAGGACCCTCAATTTCTAGGTATTTCAAGCGTTGAAAGAACATATAAAAAGGGGGCCACGGTTTGCAAAAATTGTTTTAAACCACCACTTTTTGGGGCTACCGGCGGCGAGGGAGTCGTCGGCCGGCCATCGCCGGTGCCGGGGAAGGAATGGGGGAAGCACCCCCTACAGCCTTCGGCTGGCCACCGTCCTGCCGGTGCCAAAGATGGGCCAAGAAAGAGGGCGAACCAAGCGGCTGGGGGGTAGAAAACCCTAGGTTGGAGGGGCCAGACGAACTAGGCGGTAGGCGCCATACCGGCCGGTCCGGAGCCGGCTCAACCAGGGGCAGCCGAGTCCGGGCTGAGCGCGCCAGGCGCCAGTCCTGGATGGACCAACTGGCACCTGGCTCGAGCCAGGCCGGACCAGGCTAGCCCTGGCTGCCCTCAACCCGAGCCCAACTTGTTGGGATTTCTCGGGTTTCTCCGAATCGCTCACGCAACGGAAAATAAAATAAAACAGCGATTTGTTTTCCCGTTTCGAAAAACAACAATCGATTATTGGATAATCGAAGTTCTCACCGTGTGCGGATTCGAATCTGCAACCGTTCGGTTCCATCGGTGCGACACCGCAAGCCGCGCAAGCACCCGGCCTTAACGAAGTCCACGCGATCCTCCTCGCAACGGATATCCTCACGTTCCTCGTTCTTCACAGCCCACGAAACCTCCGCCGGTCGCCGCAATGATCGCCGCAGCGCGCGGACGATTTCCCGTCAAACGGGATTCGGAGGAGCGGCGGAGTAGATGTAGATCTGTTTGGATGCCAGAGAGAGAGAGAAACACAGGAGGGGCGGCTAGGTTTAGCAGTAGCTTGGCCTGCTCAGCCCGTTCGCTATGTTTTATACTAACCGCGCGGCTTTTCATAAAAACCCCCGGTTTGTATAAAACCCACTTATTTATCCATCGCCTTGAGAATCATTTGCGTGACTCTTTAGGCCCAAGTACCAGTCCAGTTAATGGCACAACAAGCCCAGTGACTCCTCACTGGCTTTATTAATCAATTAATAACCCTTTATCAATTAATTAATCAATCGAATTGATGTCACACATCGAATTCGACCGAGCTTCCGATCACGTTGGGTGCCAAGCAACACCGTGTGAAGCCGGAAGGTATTGGGGTTAAGTAACCCACTCTTGGAACCTTTCCGCCGACAGTTACCGTGTGGATATAATCCTTCATTCGTACAATGCTCTCGAGTCAACTCAGGGTATGGCGAGTGTCAAACCATAACCGGTCGACTCACTTGGATTGGATGCCGCTGATGAATATCGGAAAACTCCTTTCCCGATATTAACGTCCGCCCTAGCCAGGGACTTTCGCGCATCCTTCCTAGAGCATTCTCTCTCTAAGTACCGAGAGCGAATGATTCCTTATTGACACACAATTCCCTTCGACGGTATTCCGCTGTACCCAATCCTTGGCATATTAGAATCCTGTGGCTAGAGATTCGTAAACCAAGGTCAAAGCACAGAAGTCCACTGACAAGGTGTCCTTGGTGTCTCAGGTCCGAGGACCATCCACGCAACTGCGACAATAGAATCAAGCTGGTTGACAGTGAGGTACAATACCATCCAGCGATTCAGTCGGATCAGTTCAGTGAACTCATTCTCTAATGAGCACCTACAGATTCCCCTTAGTGTCTCCACACAAGTGACTTATGAGATCAGTCACCCTCATCATATGAGCAGGAGTAATATGTACTAGTCTAACCGGATATCCGATGTCCTTCTCGGATATCCTCCGATTAAGAATATGTGTGTTTAAGTGATCAGTCTCATTAGTATGATCTCATCATAATCTGATCACTATAGCACATATTCACGGACTTCATTATGAAACGATAATTAATGCGATTTACACATAATGAATATTATACCATTATATTAATAAATGAACGAGATTTACATAGTCAGATTGTCTTGTAGGCCACCTAAAACTAACAATCTCCCACTTAGACTAAAGCCAATCACCTTTATACAATAAGCCTATAGATTCTAGGTGACGCTCAAACACAATTTGAGCCAACGGCTTTGTCAGTGGATCTGCTACATTGTCGACGGATGGAATTCTTTCCACTACTACATCTCCTCTGGATAAGATGAAAGCGCCTCAGAATATCTTTCGATTTCTGATGAGACCACGGCACTTTCACTTGTGCAATTGTCCCATTGTTGTCGCACAACAGCGGAACATGATCAAGGATACATGAAACTATGTCAAGGTCGGTGATGAACTTCTTCAACCACACTACTTCCTTGAAAGCTTCAGCTGCAGTGATGTGCTCAGCTTTAGTCGTCGAATCTGCAGTGGTTACGTGTTTGGAACTCTTCCAGCACACTGCGCCTCCATTCAAAGTAAACACGAATCCAGATGTAGACTTGCTATCATCTGGATCCGACTGGAAACTCGAGTCAGTAAAGCCTCGCAGTTTCAATTCACCTTATCCATAGACAAGAAACATATCCTTAGTTCTTCTCAAGTACTTAAGGATACATTTCACTGCCTTCCAGTGCTCTTCGCCTGGATCAGCCTGAAATATGCTTGTGACACTTAGAGCAAATGCAACATCAGGCCGTGTACATAGCATGGCATACATGATAGATCCTATGGCAGAGGCATAGGGTATTCTATCCATGAATGCCCTCTCATCAGGAGTCTTAGGAGATTGCTCCTTTGAGATATGAATTCCATGTCTCATCGGTATGAGACCTCTCTTGGAATTTTCCATGTCAAACCTTTTGACTATGGTGTCTATGTACAAGGATTGGGTCATTCCAAGCATCCTCTTTGATCTATCTCTATAGATACGTATTCCCAATACGTAGGATGCTTCTCCCAAATCCTTCACGGAGAAGTTTTTCGACAGCCAGATCTTTATTGATGACATCATAGCTACATCATTCCCAATGAGTAGTATGTCATCTACGTAAAGAACTAGGAAAGTGACTGCACTCCCATTGGTCTTCTTGTACACACAAGGCTCATCTTCATTCTTAATGAAGTCATAAGACTTGACAGCCTCGTCAAATCTTATGTTCCTGCTCCGGGAAGCTTGCTTCAGTCCATAAATGGACCTCTGAAGCTTGCACACTTTATCTGGAGATTCTTTAGATGTAAAAACTTCTGGTTGTATTATATACACTTCTTCCTCAAGGTTACCATTGAGGAAGACAGTCTTCACATCCATCTGCCAGATATCATAATCAAAATGTGCAGCGATGGCGAGTAGAACTCTGATCGACTTTATCATGGCAACTGGTGAGAAAGTCTCGTCATAGTCAATTCCTTGCCTTTGACGATATCCCTTTGCCACCAACCTTGCCTTATAAGTGTCGATCTGTCCATCAGCACCGATCTTTCTCTTAAAGATCCACTTGCAACCGATGGGTACAATACCCTCGTGCAAGTCCTCCGAGTTCCAAACTTGGTTGGTATACATGGACTGGATTTCTGAGTTCATGGCTTCTCGCCATTTCCCGGCTTCTGGGCCTTCTATAGCCTCCTGGTAGGTTTTAGGATCATCATACTCATTATATTCTACCTTAGACTCACCTTCAGTGATATGTCCTACATATCGTTCAGGTAGTCTAGGTACTCTACTAGATCTATGAGGCTCATTCGTGTGTACCTGAACAGATTCAGGAACTGATATCTCATCTGATGATAATGCAGCTGTTTGGGGATCTGGAATCTCTTCCAGTACTATTTTACTTCCACTGTCCTCCTGGAGAAGGTATTCCTCTTCCAAGAAGACAGCTTTCCTGGCGACAAATACTTTTTGTTCACCAGGATGGTAAAAATAGTATCCAAAGGTTTCCTTTGGATATCCCACAAACCTGCATTTATCAGTACGTGATTCCAGCATGTCTGGATCATGCCTCTTTACATGAGCAGGGTAACCCCAAACTTTAACATGTTTAAATTCTGGTTTCCTGCCTTTCCATATCTCATATGGAATAGAGGTCACAGACTTGCTGGGTACTCTGTTCATCTCGTAAAGCTCATCATAGATCGCACCATGTCCAACAAGGTGCGATTCCTACTTTATGATACACCATTTGTAAGGACTGAGGTTTCGGGCACAGTTTTCGGGTCGGTTTCGGGCCGGATCCCCTGGTTTGGACCTTGAGGGGTCTTGAGAGTTTCTTCTGAATGACGTCTACACTGCACGACGCCTTTCAAACGGCGTCTTGCTAGGTGGACGCCATTTAGGTATGTTGCTGTTGTGCCACGTGGGCGCCACGTGGGCGGGTTTCAGGCCGCGAGAGTATGGCCCCTGTCTTGTCGTCTGAACGACGTCCGTGATGGACGACGCCATTCATACTGCGACCCTGCGATGTCAGTATACGGTGCCGGTCTTGTCGTATGAACGGCGTCGGCAATGAGCGACGTGTTTCAGAGGTTCTGTCAGTACGGCCCGTCTTGTCATCTGATAGGCGTCTGTCTCAGACGACGCGTTTTACCCTGTTTCAGATTGACCCCGCGAGCCTTCCTTTCTTTCCCTCATTCTCACCCTCTCACTCTCTCTCCTCCCCCTCTCCGCCTCCTCCTACCCCTCTCTTCCCCTTTCCCTTCCTCTTCTTCCTCTTCCACCACTCCAACGCCTCTCTACCTCTCACCACTACCACCACTTCTTTTGCGCCGTTTCCTTCTCCGGGCGGCGGCCGACGTCCCGGCGGAGTGGCGACGTCCTCGGGGGTACCGGCGGCGGTCTGTGGTGCGGCGGTTCGGCGGCACGGAGCCAGGAGGAGTTCAAGTAACCGGTAAGGGGACGAACCTTGCATGAATTATAGTCGTTTCATCCGTAGTTTCCATGTGGAGCATGATGTGTTTGGGGTAGAATGAGCATGTTTAGAAGGTTTTTCATAGTGATATGGCCGTGGTTATGAATGTGGATTTATGAGTTTCGAATGGTACTTCGATTGCCCCTCTTCCTCTTCTATTTTTGTGTGATTTTGGGGCATTTGGGGGTGAAAAGGGGACCCTCGGGTTGAACTACGGAACCAAATTTCTGGCGCTAAATGACGTCGTGCCTGGATGACGCCATTTAGATTGGCGACGGACCAGCACGACGTTATTTAGACAAAAATCTCCCTGTCTGAGGTTCTGTCAGTCTGGGGTTCTGGCACTAAATGACGTCTTGCCTGGACGACGCCATTTCGAATGGCGACGGGCCAGCACGACGCCATTTAGGCAGAAATCACCCCAATTGAGGTTCCTGTAAGTTTCGGGTTATGTTGTGAATGGCGTCTGAGGACCGCGACGCCTTTTTAAAAGGCGGCTTCCCAGGACGACGCGTTTTAAGGGAATCAACCGTGGCCTGTCCCTGTTTTAGGTCGCTAACAGGCGACGAGGGATAGCGACGCATTTTAAAAGGCGGCTACCTGTACCGACGCCTTTTAGGCCATATTCTGAGGCTGGGATTTCATGAACCAGTTTAGGATGCTTGAATGACGTCGGCCTTGGGCGACGCGATTCAAGACACAACCACAATAATCTATGCTAATAAAATGTGTTTACACTGTTAAATAGTTGGTTAAATGCATGCTTTAAATACACTCGATGATGATGGATTCCTTGTGACCGGATCGCACCGCGTTGTGTTTCGTGCGACCATGGACTTCTTACTGTACTGTGTTTTGTGTTATTGTGGACCTAGAGTGACAATTGTAGCGCTTTATCACCCTGTGCTGGTGTGGGTGGAGCACAGCGCCGGTGGGGTATGGCGGGGTGATGCCTAGTGAGAGAGGGTAACCTGGTGGACCCCGGGGTTAGCTAGTACTGGTGTGGGTGTGGTACCTTTGGAGTGTCACTCATGCTGAGGGAAGGAGTAACCACCTGAGCCAGTTGGGCCGGAGTAGCCAACGCGCTATCCGAGGGGTTACTGTTTGGTCTCAGCGGGTCGGTGTTTCCCACTTTCGGTTGTGTGGCCGGTGTTTCCTGTTAGAATTGGGTGGCCTCAAAGCCAATCATTGTACATTCTAGTTCAGATTATTAATAAAGGCAATTATTTCTTCATTTAATAGTTCTCGCAAACGACTATCGTAATGAAGGTCCTTAGACAAATGTATGGGATATTGAATCATGATGAGATCATGATAGTGAGATAAATATCCGAAGGCAATTGGCTTAAATAGTTCTCGATCATAGGATATTTGAGATGGACATTAAATATCCGATAAGATCGACACAAGTTATGTCTGCTCATAAGATGAGGGTGAATGATCTCACATTCACTCGTGTGGTGACACTAAGACAAACAAGTGGGTGCTCATTAGAGAATGAGTTCACTGAACAGACCCAAATAAGAATTCCTGGATGGTAATTATACCTATTAGTAAACCAGGGAATTCTATCGTTGCAGTAGCACAGTTGGTCCTTTGACCTGAGTCACCAATGATACCTTGTTTGTGGACCATTGTATCTTGATTCTCTGACTCGTGGACTTTAACCATTAAGTCTGTAACGACCCGCCATCCTATGATCGGAGACCCGGTCACTAAATGGATGTCGGCCCATTAACTGAAGGTTCACACCCGGATCTTATACACACATATGGAGGAGTAAGCGTTAAACAAGATTAAATATAACATTCACACGGACTACAAGGAGGTACAGTGCACAGGAAGTAAAGTAATAATGTCCGTACACAGTCCAACAATAATTACATGTCCAACAAATTAATTAAGTACAGGCAGAAATAAGGTACAACAACATCGGGGCATACCCCGAGAACTGAGATAGCTGCTGGTCCGCACACCAAGGAGAACACCACGAGCTGCCACACGCCACAAGGTCTACACCTGAAAACGCAGGGAGTGAGCCACACCAGAATTGGGCTCAGTAGGGATCATCCGATCCCCCGCCTCCCACACACACACCCACAAGTGTAGTAACAAAGATACAGGTAATAAGGCAAGTAAAACTGTAACACACTACTCCCAAAATCTCGATATGAACCATGAGCATTCGAAATGTAACATGCATATCTCTAAAATCATTCTATCAAGGAGCCTACAACTCACGTCTCGGCAAAACACGCCAACCACGCCTCCGAAAGTGGGAAACACCAACCACACAGCCGTAAGTGGGAAAACACCGACCACACAACCGAAAGTGGGAAAACACCGACCACACAACCGAAAGTGGGAAACACCGACCCGCTGAGACCAAACAGTAACCCCTCGGATAGCACGCTAGATACTCCGGCCCAACTGGCTCAGGTGGTTACTCCTTCCCTCAGCATGAGTGACTCTCCGAATGTACCACTCCGACACCGGTACTAGCTGACCCCGGGGTTCACCAGGTGACCCTCTCTCACTAGGCGTCACCCCGCCCACGCCCCCACCGGCGCTGTGCTCACGCCCCCACCAGCACAGGGTGATAAAGCGCTACACTCTCACTCCAGGTCCACAGTAACACAAAACACCAAAACCCGGCACAATATGATCCGGTCACGTGAAAAGCCCGCGATCTCACGACACACAACGCAGTGCCATCCAGTCATGAAGAATCCATCATTATCGAGTGCACTAAAGCATGCATTAACCAACTATCTAGCAGTATGAACACATTTTACTGGCATGAATTAGTGTTATTCTGTCTTGAATCGCGTCGCCCAAGGCCGACGCCATTCAAGATCCCTAAACTGGTTCATAAAACACCGGCCACAGAATCTGGCCAAAAAGGCGTCGACACCAACGGTCGCCTTTTGAAAGGCGTCGACGTCCTCAGATGCCATTCACACGAAAATCCAGGAATTCCATAAAACATTAATCAGGGGATTTCTGCCTTAAAAGGCGTCATGGTTACCTGACGCTTTTACGAATCGCGTCGCCCTCTCATGACGTCTTTTAGTCCCAGAACCCCCGAACTGACAGACCCTAAGTGGGGGTGATTTCCTGCCTAAATGGCGTCATGATGGCCCGACGTCCTTCTGAAAGGCGTCGTCCATCCATGACGTCATTTAGCGCCAGAACCCCTAACTCTTGAAACCTCGAACAGGGAGATTTCTGTCCTAAAAGGCGTCGTACTGCCATGACGTCCTTCTGAAAGGCGTCGACCAGGCACGACGCCGTTTAGCGCCAGAAACCTGGTTCCCTGGTTCGATCCGAGGGTTTCTCCCTTAACCCCAAATACCCCGAAAAAACCCCAAACAGAAGGGGGAGGAAAAGAAGTTCATCTACTACAAGCATGCTACAAATCCACATTCACGAGCACGGCCATACCCGCAAGAACACCCCCTAAACATGCTCAATCTAACCCAAAACACGTTCACATCACGCCTAGGAAAACACGAGCAACACATGCAAGGTTCGTCCCCCTACCGATTACTTGAACTCCTCCAGGCTCCGTGTCGCCGAACCGCCGCACCGCAGACCGCCGCCGGTACCCCCGAGAACGTCGCCACTCCGCCGGGACGTCGGCCGCCGTCCGAAGAATGGAACGCCGCGAAGGAAGTGGTGGTGGCAGAGGTTAGAGGTAGGGAGGCGTTGGAGTGGTGGAAGAAGAGAGGAAGAAGAGAAACTCTCAAGGCCCCTCAAGGTCCAACCCAAGGGATCCGGCCCGAAACCGACTCGAAAATTGAACCCGAAACCTCAGTCCTTACAAAGTCCACCATAATCGGTCTTTCAGATACAGTGGAAAGCTTGCGAAGGTAATTGAGTGAACAACAAGGGATCACTCACTCTTGGTATCAGACTGGGGAGAGAATGTCCCATGGATGTGTACACAGAAATCCCTGGCCAGGGTCAAATGAAAGAGATGTCTTTCTAGATATTAACTGAGTACTAGAATCCATGTGGATAATGTGATAGAGGGTTTGACTATAAAACCATACCCTTGTATTATCGGGACATTGCATGAGTAAAGGATTATATCTGTGCGGTATCGGCAGACGGAAAGGTTCAATTGAAGGGAAAAGTATCCCTTATATCTTTTGGGATCATGAGGTAGTGTTTGGTGCTGTTCATGATCAGAAGGCCAAGTGATTTGATCATCAGATGATAATTCACTTGTTTAATTAATCATTTAACATGTGATGTTTAAATGTTAATTAATAAATATTAAACTCAAGAAACAGTTCTAAGTTTAATGGGCCTGCAACCGGACTGATATATGGGCCTAGAGGGTCACACACATAAGAGTTCTCGTCAGACGGTGAGAGATGTTAAATTTCATGCTTATCTGGATTTTTGTGAAAAGCTGCAGGATAAACATGAAGATTTAATGGAGAATTATCCGAGGCCAAACTCTTGGATAATCATGAGGATTAACTCTTGTGCTTATCCTTATTTCTATATAAGGAGGGCCAAGGGGGAGTGGTAAAAAGTTAGTTGGACGAATTTTTACTCCCCAGATTCTCTCTCTCCTCTCTCTCTCTCTTGGAGTGGATCTGTCTATCTCCGCGCATGGTGGATTTGAGATCTGGTCGGAGCACTCAAGTCGAGGAGGAAATCGCGTCTGCTGCGGGAACTCGTGTGGATACCTCTAGAGATCGTGCGCGTGCGCGATTACCTAGTCGGCATCATCCACGGGAGATTCGAAACCCCGCAAAGGTGAAGAACTGTTCTTCCCGCTTAGATTTTAATGTCCGTTTTACGACCCCAGCAACCGATACAATGGAATCATTTTTATTTCCGCTGCGTTCTTGGCGATTCCTTACAGTAGTATCAGAGCCAGGTTCGCTGGTTCGGTTGTAAAACAGCACCGTTATGCGTGTTTTTCTCGTTATGCGTGAAGAACTCGTATTGTACGTGTTCTTATGTTTAATCCGATTAAAATTGACAGATTAGTGTTCATATGATGATCATGATCAATTTGATTATTTTTCTGTATTTTTTGAATTTTTATTTGGGTTTTTCGGAGTTCTTCATGTGATGATGAACCGGGGTACTTCGGCGGCTTCGTATGTGCTTCTCAAGCGTTTGGATGGCCGGAAGAATCCCTAGATCTCTTGGTGATAGTCACCACTTCTCATTGGGCATGGAGATCGGCACCGGAGTGGCCTTGGAGATGCTAAAAATCGAGCCTGAACTCGGGTTTTTAAACCTGAAAATTAGATTTTAGGGGTAGTTTAAGGGCTCGTTCCAGGGGCCATTTGGCCACCGCCGGCTGCCCCACCGGTGCCGGGCGGATCGCCGGCGGTGGGGGCGTCGCCGGCGGCGCCGGCGCCTGGCGGCTTTGCCATGGCTTCTTCCGGCGGCCTGCTATTAGGGTTTGCAGGAAGAAGAAAGGGCCGGTCGAACTGAGCTTAACTGGCTGAACCGCCCGGTCCCGACCCGGTCGGACCGGGCGGGGGCCGGGCGGCGCCCTGGCCGAGCCAGGGCTCGGGTCTGGCTGGGCCAGACCCCCTGGCCGAGCCAGGGCTCGACCCTGGCTGAGCCAGGGTTCGACCTTGGCCGAGCCAGGGTCCGGGCCAATTGGCCTTAATGGGCTGGGCCCATTTTTAATGGTTATTAAAATGTTTTAATTACTGTTTAGCCCCTTATAAACCCAATTTTAACCCATTTAAGCCTGTTTTAAAATTGTTTTAAAACAGAAAAATTATAGAAATAATTAATAATTGTTATTAATTATTTTTTGATTAATAACAGCTTATTAAAGTGTTTAATAACTGTTAGTCAATTAAAGGGCTTTATAATTAATGGGTGTTAGTTAATTATTTAAAATTGTTTTAGATAATTAATTTCCCTGTTAAATTAATTAGTTTAAAATTGTTTTAAACTAATTTCATGCATAACTTGATTACACTTTGCTGTTCAAATTGTTTGAATCAAGATTTAGATTAACTGAATAGTTTAGTTAGTTATTTTGTCAATGATGTTTTGAATATTATTGATTATGCTGAAATAAATGTTATTTCGAAAACTAATTGGTATTATAATTTTATATTTATAAAATTTAATACCAAACAGCAATTATGTGATGATTGTGATGCATGTGATGTGTTTTATGGTGGGATGATCATGGACTTAAAATTTTCATGTGATGAATGATGTGAATGGATGCGATGCTTATTTCATTTGGGATTTTAAATAGGACCTGCGTGTCCTCCTCTCTCGTAATCCAAGTGTAGTTTCTACCTTCCTATAAGATTGTACTCCCCTTGATAAGATCAAGGTTTCTTAATGTTTAAATGTACATTTGTGGACCTGCGAGTCCTGAATTTCATATTTAAATGTATTGGATTAAGCTAAGAGGACGGGATCTTCTGAAGACACCTCTGGAGGAAGGACTCGCATCAAATGGAACCAGTGTTGCTGTTTTCACAATAGGATCTTATTATGGATCATCGTTTGGCTCCGATGATTCCATAGTAGCTTTAGCAGTCCATGATCATCCCCATTTAATTTTTCTGCACATATGTAATATTTGTGGACTAAGCTATCATATATATATTTCTATTAAGTATATTGATACTTCAAATTGAAATACTATTGATAGCACGATTTTTTACAAATCAAAATCAAAACCCTCTTTTAAAACTTAAGTTGAAAACGTGAGATATTCAGAATAATCCACGTAACCCACCATCATTATAGATCTTAGGATAATTCTTATCTCAAACGGATTTGTTGTGCTACCACAATGTCTGTTTGATTTAGAAATTCAACTAGGTCTACGACATGTGATGTCATTAAGATGAATGGACAAATAGTGTAGTTTTGTTGTGCTACCACAAGGATTGCACTATGAATTCATGTCATCTAAGTAATGATGGATAAACTTAACTGAATCAAATTGATTTGTTGTGCTACCACAAGGTCATTCTGATTCAGGGGTTAAATCGATCGGATATTGCAAACGTTGCAACTGTCAAGAGTTGACTGCCTAAGGGACTTGATGTGATTTGTTGTGCTACCACAAGGTCACATGCATGTTGCCCGAAGGATTCTGATCCCCACTAGGAGATCATTGGAATCTCCCGTTCTGTATCTTAGAGGATCATACAGATCGCCGAAAAATAGTGGGAGCATAAATCTAGATTAAAAGTCCTAAATCTGATTTTTAGAACTATCTGCTCATTTTATATATATTTCCATGTAGGTCGCTATGTCGTCACCTAACCCCCTCCGTTGCATACTTGATGCAAATAAACTCACGGGACCAAATTACATTAACTGGTTACGCAACCTGAAGATTGTCCTCATGTGCGAAAAGCTAGCCTATGTCCTGGATCAACCAGATCCAGTGCAACCCGGTGATAATGCTAACGAAGATGAATTAATGATGTATGAAAATTGGAAGGAGGACTCTGTCAAGGTCCAGTGTTATATGCTCGGTTCAATGAACAATAAACTGCAGCGACAGCATGATAACATGGAACTTAAGACCATTCTGAATCACCTACAAGAGTTGTTTGGTGAACAATCCAGAACAGAAAGATATGAGATATCAAATAAATTGTTCAGGACCAGAATGAGCGAGGACACATCTATGCAAACTCATGTACTCAAGATGATAGAGTGGATTGAGAGGCTTGCGGTGCTGGGCTTTATTATGAACAATGACCTAAGCATTGACTTAATCCTACAGTCTCTTCCAGATTCATTTTCACAATTCATTATCAACTTCAATATGAACAAAATTGAAGTTTCACTAGCTGAGCTGCTCAACATGTTGAAGACAGCAGAAGGCACTATCCAGAAAGATAAGCCAAATGTAATGCTTGTTGGTAAGACCAACAAGAAAAGAAAAGCTGGACAGACCTTTAAGAAAGGTAAGCCTAAGAAGCAAGTGAAACGCAAACCGGCGGCACAAAAGGACAAAGCTAAAGTCAATGATAAAGGTCAGTGTTTCCACTGCCATAAAGAAGGTCATTGGAAGAGAAACTGCAAGATTTATCTTGCAGAAAAAGCAAAAGAGAAGCTTGGTGAAGCGTCAGGTATTCTCATTATCGATCTTAACTTGTCTTATAGAGGATCAACATCCTGGGTATTAGATACTGGATGTGTTTCTCATATCTGCAATAACTTGCAGGTGTTAACAAGTAAAAGAAGATTGAACTGCAGAGACGTGGATCTGAGGCTCGGGAATGGAGCAAAAGTTGCTGCGTTAGCTGTGGGGACAGCAAGACTTCAGATGCCGTCAGGAGACTCTTTGGAACTGATAGATTGTTATTATGTTCCAACCATTATTAGGAATATCATATCTATTTCATGTTTAGATAGACAAGCATATTCTATGAAGCTAGAGAATAAAGGTTGTTCAATTTATCAAGGAGACAAACTGTTTGCTTTCGGATATTTATTGAATGGATTATATTTACTTGATATTTCATGTGATGTTTGTTTGGTAAATAATTCTCTTGAATGCTTAGATAAGGATGTGAATAAATCATACCTATGGCATTGTAGGCTAGGTCATATAAATGAGAACATGATCATAAGGTTGCAAAAGAATGGATATCTTGATCCATTTGATTATGAATCATTTGCAACCTGTGAAGCTTTTCTCATGGGAAAGATGACCAAAGCTCCATTCTCAGGACATGGAGAAAGAGCTAAGGACTTATTGGAACTAATACATAGTGATGTATGTGGTCCAATGTCCACTCATGCTATGGGTGGTTACTCATACTTTGTTTCATTTACAGACGATTTCTCAAGATATGGCTGCATATATTTAATGAAATATATGTCAGAAGTCTTTGAGAAATTTAAAGAGTTTAAAAACGAAGTTGAGAACCAGACTGGAAAGAGTATTAAAACTCTTCGATCAGATCGAGGGGGTGAATACTTAAGTACAGAATTCACAGAATATCTTAAGGATAATGGTATTTTGTCTCAGTGGACTCCTCCCTATACACCTCAGTTAAATGGTATATCAGAAAGGAGAAATCGTACTCTATTAGATATGGTACGATCCATGATGAGTTATACCAAACTTCCAATCTCTTTATGGGGATATGCACTGTTGACTGCTGCATATTTGTTGAACAAAGTTCCCAGTAAGTCAGTACCTTCCACTCCATATGAGATATGGAAAGGAAAGAAACCAGACTTTAAGCATGTTAGAGTCTGGGGTTGTCCTACACATGTCAAAAGACATGATCCAGACAAATTGGATTCCAGGACAGAGAAATGTAGATTTGTGGGATATCCAAAAGAGACTTTTGGATATTACTTCTATCAGCCCAGCGATCAAAGGGTGTTTGTCGCAAAAAGAGCCGTCTTCTTAGAGAAAGAATATCTTTCAAAAGAAGACAGTGGGAGCAAGATAGAACTGGAAGAAATTCTATACTCACAAATCAACACTGGTTCATCTACTGAACCATTGACTCAAGAACTTGTTCAAAATGATACACAAAAGGTTCGCAGATCAGGTAGAGTGCCCAAGCAGCTTGAAAGATATGTTGGACATATCAATGAAGGCAAACCAAAAGTGCACTTAAATGAGGATGATGATCCTCAAACCTACCTAGAAGCCATAAATAGTCATGAATCAGAAAAATGGCAAGAGGCAATGGATTCTGAAATTCAGTCCATGTATGCCAACCAAGTTTGGAACTTGGTTGATCTGCCAGAAGGTATGGTACCTATTGGCAGTAAATGGATTTTTAAAAGAAAGATCGGGGCAGATGGACAAATTGACACATACAAGGCAAGGCTTGTAGCAAAAGGATATCGTCAAAGGCAAGGTGTTGACTATGACGAAACCTTTTCTCTGGTTGCCATGATTAAGTCAATCAGAATACTTCTTGCTATCGCTGCATTCTATGATTATGAAATATGGCAAATGGATGTGAAAACAACATTCCTTAACGGGAACCTTCAAGAAGAGGTGTATATGATACAACCTGAAGGATTCACTTCCAAAGAGCATTCAAGCAAGGTATGCAAGCTGCAAAGATCCATCTATGGATTAAAGCAAGCATCCCGAACTTGGAACTTAAGATTTGATGAAGCAATCAAATCTTATGACTTCATTAAGAATGAAGATGAACCTTGTGTATACAAAAAGGTTAGTGGGAGCGTAGTTACCTTTTTGGTACTTTACGTTGATGACATTCTACTAATTGGGAATGATGTAGGAATGTTGTCATCAGTAAAGGCTTGGTTATCCAAAAACTTCTTCATGAAAGATTTGGGAGAAGCATCCTATATTCTGGGAATAAGGATCTATCGAGATAGGTCCAAAAGGATACTTGGCTTGTCCCAATCTATGTACATAGATACCATAGTCAAAAGGTTTGGCATGGAAAATTCCAAGAGAGGCCTCGTTCCTATGAGGCATGGAATTTATCTCTCTAAAGAAATATCTCCCAAGACACCTGAAGAGAGAGCATACATGGATAGAGTTCCTTATGCCTCGGCAATAGGATCTATCATGTATGCAATGCTATGTACTAGGCTTGATGTGGCACATCCATTAAGTGTCACTAGTAGATATCAGGCTGATCCAGGTGAGGAACACTGGAAGGCGGTGAAATGTATCCTTAGATACTTGAGAAGAACTAAGGATCTATTTCTCGTTTATGGAGGAAACGACTTGGAACTTCGAGGATTTACTGACTCGAGTTTCCAGTCGGATATGGATGACAGCAAATCCATGTCTAGATTTGTGTTCATGTTGAATGGAGGTGCAGTAAGTTGGAAGAGTTCCAAACAGGAAAATACTGCAAATTCGACGACCGAAGCAGAATACATTGCTGCAGCTGAAGCGGCCAAGGAGGCAGTTTGGATGAAGAAGTTCATCTCGGCACTTGGAGTCGTTCCAAGCATTTCAGATCCTGTTCCAATATTGTGTGACAACAATGGGGCAATAGCTCAAGCGAAGGAGCCAAGATCACATCAGAAGTCAAAGCACATTCTGAGACGATTTCATCTGATCCGTGAGATCATCGTCCGAGGAGATATAGTAGTTGAGAAAGTCTCATCTGAAGATAATGTAGCAGATCCCTTGACTAAGCCATTGTCTCAAAACAATTTAGAACGTCACCTTAAGTCTATGGGACTTAGACACATGGGTGATTGGCTATAGTCCAAGTGGGAGAATGTTAGAATTGGGTGGCCTCAAAGCCAATCATTGTACATTCTAGTTCAGATTATTAATAAAGGCAATTATTTCTTCATTTAATAGTTCTCGCAAACGACTATCGTAATGAAGGTCCATAGACAAATGTATGGGATATTGAATCATGATGAGATCATGATAGTGAGATAAATATCCTAAGGCAATTGTCTTAAATAGTTCTCGATCATAGGATATTTGAGATGGACATTAAATATCCGATAAGATCGACACAAGTTATGTCTGCTCATATGATGAGGGTGAATGATCTCACATTCACTCGTGTGGTGACACTAAGACAAACAAGTGGGTGCTCATTAGAGAATGAGTTCACTGAACAGACCCAAATAAGAATTCCTAGATGGTAATTATACCTATTAGTCAACCAGGGAATTCTATCGTTGCAGTAGCACAGTTGGTACTTTGACCTGAGTCACCAATGATACCTTGTTTGTGGACCATTGTATCTTGATTCTCTGACTCGTGGACTTTAACCATTAAGTCCACCATAATCGGTCTTTCAGATACAGTGGAAAGCTTGCGAAGGTAATTGAGTGAACAACAAGGGATCACTCACTCTTGGTATAAGACTGGAGAGAGAATGTCCCATGGATGTGTACACAAAAATCCCTGGCCAGGGTCAAATGAAAGAGATGTCTTTCTAGATATTAACTGAGTACTAGAATCCATCTGGATAATGCGATAGAGGGTTTGACTATAAAACCATACCCTTGTATTATCGGGACATTGCATGAGTGAAGGATTATATCTGTGCGGTATCGGCAGACGGAAAGGTTCAATTGAAGGGAAAAGTATCCCTTATATCTTTTGGGATCATGAGGTAGTGTTTGGTGCTGTTCATGATCAGAAGGCCAAGTGATTTGATCATCAGATGATAATTCACTTGTTTAATTAATCATTTAACATGTGATGTTTAAATGTTAATTAATAAATATTAAACTCAAGAAACAGTTCTAAGTTTAATGGGCCTGCAACCGGACTGATATATGGGCCTAGAGGGTCACACACATAAGAGTTCTCGTCAGACGGTGAGAGATGTTAAATTTCATGCTTATCTGGGTTTTTGTGAAAAGCTGCAGGATAAACATGAAGATTTAATGGAGAATTATCCGAGGCCAAACTCTTGGATAATCATGAGGATTAACTCTTGTGCTTATCCTTATTTCTATATAAGGAGGGCCAAGGGGGAGTGGTAAAAAGTTAGTTGGACGAATTTTTACTCCCCAGATTCTCTCTCTCCTCTCTCTCTCTCTTGGAGTGGATCTGTCTCTCTCCGCGCATGGTGGATTTGAGATCTGGTCGGAGCACTCAAGTCGAGGAGGAAATCGCGTCTGCTGCGGGAACTCGTGTGGATACCTCTAGAGATCGTGCGCGTGCGCGATTACCGAGTCGGCATCATCCACGGGAGATTCGAAACCCCGCAAAGGTGAAGAACTGTTCTTCCCGCTTAGATTTTAATGTCCGTTTTACGACCCCAGCAACTGATACAATGAAATCATTTTTATTTCCGCTGCGTTCTTGGCGATTCCTTACATTTCCCACTTTCGGTTGTGTGGTCGGTGTTTCCCACGTTCGAAGGCGTGGTTGGCGTGTTTTGCCGAATCGTGAATTGTAGGCTCATTGATAGAATGATTCTAGAAATATGCTTGTTACATTTCGAATGCATGTGGTTCGTATCGAGATTTAGGAGTAGTGTGTTACAGCTTTACTTGCCTTAATCACCTGTATCTTTGTTATTGCACTTGTGGGTGTGTGAGTGGGATGCAAGGGATCAGATGATCCCTACTGAGCCCAATTCTGGTGTGGCTCACTCCCTGCGGTTTCAGGTGTGGACCTCGTGGCGAGTGGCGGCAAGTGGTGTTCTCCTTGGTGTGCGGACCAGCAGCTATCTAAGTTTCGGGGTATGCCCCGATGTTGTTGTACCTTGTTTCTGCCTGTACTTATTTAGTTTCTTGGGCTATGTAATTATTGTTGGACTGTGTACAGACATTATTAATTTACTTCATGTGCACTGTAATTTCTTGTAGTCCGTGTGAATGTATTATTTAACCTTGTTTAACGCTTACTCTTCTAGATGTGTATATAAGATCCGGGTGTGAGACCATTGGATAATGATTCGACACCCATTTAGTGATCGGGTCTCCAATCATAGGGTGGCGGGTCGTTACACCATTCATTTGTGGTGTATATGGAGCGGTTAGCTGAGAAAGGATACCATTATCCTTTACGAATTGTGTGAAATTAGTACTCAAGTATTCTCCTCATCGATCTGATCGAAGAGCTTTAATACTCTTTCCTAATTGCTTCTCTACCTCATTCTTGAACTCCTTGAACTTCTCAAATGCTTCCGACTTGTACTTCATTAAGTACACATAGCCGAATCTTAAGAAGTCATCGGTGAACGTGATGAAGTATAAGTAGCCACCTTTCGCTTGGGTGGACATAGGACCACATACATCCAAATGTATTAGTTCCAGGATGTCCTTGGCACGTTCTCCATGTCAAGTAAATGGAGATTTTGCCATCTTTCCCATAAGGCAGGATTCACATGTTGCAAACGGTTCATAATCGAATGTTGTTAAGTAACCATGCTTGTGCAACTTTTGCAACCTGCTTTCGCCAATGTGCCCAAGTCTACAATGCCACATGTAGGCCTGGTTCACACAATTCTTGCTCTTCTTAATAGCATTATCAATTTGAAGATTGTAATAAGAAACATCTAAAAGATATAGACCGTTGACTAAAGATGCCGAAGCTATCGATTTATTACTATAATAAATCGAACAACTTCTATTCTCAATAGTCAACCTATATCCTATCTTGTCCAAACAAGATACTGATATGATGTTCTTTATTATGCTAAGAACATAATAACAATCCTCTAAAAGTAAGGCGTCTCCCGATAGAAGCCTGAGGTTTGCTGTCCCAACAGCAATCGCCGCAACTTTTGCGTCGTTTCCTAGCCTCAATTCCATCTCGCCTTGTCTCAGCTTGTGCTTACTTGTCAGCATCTGCACATCATGGCAGATATGAGAAGCACATCCGGTATCTAATACCCAAGATGTGGAATCTCTAACTGATAAGTTGATATCCATCATATAGATATCTGAAGCTTCAGACAGCTTCACTCTTCCATGAGCTTTATTGTTAAGGAACTCCTTGCAGTTCCTCTTCCAGTGATCATACTGCTTATAGTAGAAGCTGTAAGGACTGAGGTTTCGGGTTCAGTATTCGGGTCGGGTTCGGGCCAGATCCCCTGGTTTCGACCCTGAGGGCTCTTGAGATTTCTGACTGAATGACGTCAGCACTGCTCGACGCCTTTCAAAAGGCGTCAGGTTGTGTGGACGCCATTTAGGTCTGCTTGTTGTTGTGCCACGTGGGCGGGTTTCGGGCTGCGAGAGTACGGCCCCTGTCACATCGTCTGAACGGCGTCCATGTTGGTCGACGCGATTCAGACTGTGACCTCTGCGATGTCAGGGTACGGCGCCAGAGCGTTGTCAGTACGGCCTGTCCTGTCGTCTGAACGGCGTCCGTGGAGAGTGACGCGTTTCAGACCGCTGTCAGTACGG
Organism: Zantedeschia hybrid cultivar; assembly: GCA_030544215.1. Taxonomy (NCBI): domain Eukaryota; kingdom Viridiplantae; phylum Streptophyta; class Magnoliopsida; order Alismatales; family Araceae; genus Zantedeschia; species Zantedeschia hybrid cultivar. Next base: position 55,882,423 of record JARZZO010000006.1, on the reverse strand, counting down.
CCCGTCCTTTCAGACTAATTGGCGTCTGCCTCGATCGACGCGTTTTAGCTGGATTCAGATTGACCCCGCGAGCCTCCCCTTCTTTCCCTCATTCTCGCCTTCACTCTCTCTCTCCTCGCCCTCTCCGCCCTCTCCGACTCTCTTTTCCCCTTCCCTTCCTCTTCTTCCTCTTCCACCACTCTAACACCTCCCTACCTCTCACCTTTACCTCCACCACTTCCTTCGCGGCGTTCCATTCTCCGGACGGCGGCCGACGTCCCGGCGGAGTGGCGGCGTCCTCGAGGGTACCGGCGGCGGTCTGCGGTGCGGCGGGTCGGCGGCACGGAGCTTGGTGGAGTTCAAGAACCGGTAGGGGGACGAACCTTGCATGAATCGTGATGGTCTTGTGTATGTTTTCCTTGGCGTGGCATGATGTGTTTTGGGTTAGAACGAGCATGTTTAAGAGGTTTTCTTGTGGGAATGGTCGTGTTCGGAATCGTAGAATTGTAGCACGCTTATGGTGGTTGATCTCCCTTTCCTCCTCCCTCTGTTTTGGGGCATTTCGGGGTGTTTGGGGTTAAGGGAGAGACCCTCGGATTGAACCAGGGAACCAGGTTTCTGGCGCTAAACGGCGTCGTGCCTGGTCGACGCCTTTTAAAAGGACGTCAGGGCAGTACGACGCCTTTTAGGGCAGAAACCTCCCTGTTCGAGGTTCCGTGAGTACGGGGTTCTGGCGCTAAAAGACGTCATGTATGGACGACGCCTTTTAGAAGGACGTCGGGCCATCATGACGCCTTTTAGGCAGAAAATGACCTCGATCGAGGGTTCTGCAACTGGGAATTCTGTGGTGAATAGCGTCTGTAGACGTTGACGCGTTTTTAAGGGGGACTTCCTATGTCGATGTGATTTAAGGAATAATCTGATTATAATGAACCTGTTTGAGGGTTTTGAATGGCATCGACCTCGGTCGACGCGATTCAAGACAAGAATGCTTAACTCCTATTATTTATCACATGTTTCACGATTGGATAGTTCGAAAGCATGCTTTAAGCTGTACGCTGAGACGGAGATTACTATGTGAATGGAATCATGTTGTGTGTGTGCGTGTGCTTATGCGAATATGGAATCGGAATAATTGTGGTTTACGTTTGTCACCATAGACCGATGGGGACAGGGTCATGCTGTCTGTGAGGCATTGTACTGTACCGGTGGGAGAAGGGGTACATGTTGTGTTTTACCTTTGGCTGAGGGAAGCAGGATCACCTTGAGCCCGTCGGGCCGGAGTAGCCGGTGTGCTATCCGAGGGGTTGCTGTTTGGTCTCAGCGGGTCGGGGTTTTTCCCTGTTTGTCGTGGCAGCTTCCGGCGCGTTTCTTGCTGTGGAGCTGGTTGTGGTACTGTTGGAGTTGTTTTACCCCTGTAGCCACTGGGCCTGATGTGACCTTTGATCAAGGTTACGAGTGGTACCCTTAGCCCTTTGGCCTGACGCAGCCCGGGAGGTTAGGGTTGTGGGTAGTTCCTGTAGCTTCGGCTTGACGGGGGTTCGCCGGTCCCCAGGGCCCTCCTGAAGCGCTGAGGCCTAGCGTGGAGGCAATCCGGTCGGTAGGACAGTAGTCTAGACTGCTTGTGTGCACACGTAGCTGGGCAGTGGTGGTACACTGGTCCAGCTAGTCCTAGTTTGACTCACTGCCTCACCCTACAGTGCCCCGGAACACTGTAGGGGCGGACAGGCGTGAGCAGTGGTGGTAGTGTTGTGAGGCGACGTTTGACTTCGGTCGACAGTGTCGTTCAGTCGCTTTGTGGACTTTGGCTGTGAGTCGTGACTCTGTGTTGGGTTCTTCGGGTTGCTTAGAACTTTTCCTGCTACACTGCTTATCGTACGTTTCATACCAGGTTGGGTGCTATGTTTACTGCTTTGTTTAATTGTCATATATCTGTGTTGTTGCACTTGTGGGTGCGTGAGTGGGAGGCAGGGGATCGGATGATCCCTACTGAGCCCAATTCTGGTGTGGCTCACTCCCTGCGGTTTCAGGTGTGGACCTCGTGGCGTTGGTGGCGGGCGGTGTCTTCTTGGTGTGCGGACCAGCAGCTGTCTCAGTTCCGGGGTATGCCCCGATGTTGTTGTACTTTACTTCTGCCTGTACTTATTTAATTTGTTGGACCATGTAATTATTGTTGGACTGTATACGGACATTGTTATCTTCCTTCCTGCGCACATATTATATCTTTGTAGTCCGTGTGGTTGTTATATTTAGCCTTGTTTAGCGCTTACTCCTCCAGATGTGTTGTGTGAGATCCGGGTGTGAACCCGCAGTTAATGGGCCGACATCCATTTAGTGATCGGGTCTCCGGTCATAGGATGGCGGGTCGTTACAGAAGTAGTCACCCTTCACTACTCTTTTGCCTTTGTCCTTCGATCTTTTATCGTTAGCTATCATCTCTGCTTCAGGAGCATCCAATGCCGATTCAGCAGGAGGATCAGCTCTAGGGACAAAGTTATTGTGCTCAGATCTGAAGACATTCTTCAGGTTTCTGAACCAATCCGAGTAGATCAGGTAAGTCAAAAGGGCATCAAGTATGCCACGGAGTGGGTTATTCGACGACATAATTCCCTACAGGAGATAAGTAAAATATATTTAGCAGATGTTCAATTATTAAAATTTTAAACAAGACATGGTCTTTTGTTCAAGTTTAACTCCCACTAATTTTCGACGGACTGTATAACCCTCAGTTATACAGAACGGGAGACACCGACAGTCTCCTAGTGGGGATCAGAATGTCAATGACTTGCACTACAGCTTTGTGGATAGCACAACAAACTGTAATACAATCAAAGAGCACCCAACTCATGGGACTTGCAACTCCTTGCAATATCTAATCATAGCTTCGGTCCCCAGAGATTTAATGGCCTTGTGGATAGCACAACAAACCACTAATTCTTGTCTAAGCTAACCATCGTTACGCGACGAGCATAGATTTGCATGCAGCCCTTGTGGATAGCACAATAAAGCTACATGGTTCCTCTACCCCGATCATATAGGCATCTAATGCCATAGCCACAGTTTCTCCTCCCAATTAAGTAGGCCTTGTGGATAGCACAACAAACTTGCCTAAAGTGATTCGAATCCTATGACTATAACGATGGTGGACCACGCGGTAAGTTCTTAACTACTGTATTATGATAACTTTTATCTTGGTCTCTCCGAGATGATAGTATAAAAATATATCGTATATATTTAGTAAATACTATACCTGCTTTGATTCATAATCAAAAGAAAGCATTGCATCACATACATGTCTGGTGTGGTCATAGATAGCACAGTGGGTTTGACTGGAGCCAACAGTCAAACGCACACACAATCTAACACAACAATTATATTAGATAACCTGCAAACACATAGGCAAGATATCTCCATCTTTTCGCCTTCCTGGTTGTAGTTGTGGATCATCCTCGCTCCTTCTACGGTTGCCACATTTAAATTCTAGAATTTACAAGTAAATTGAAGAAGGCCTTATGGCGAGTACAAGAGAGAGAGGGAGGTAGAAATACATCGGAGTATGAGAGAGAGAGGTGCGCAGACCTCTATTTATTAACAATTAATAAACAACCATACATCAACGATCCACACAACCCATTCATCACATGAATAATTAATTAAGTGTATATCCATGACCACGGTGTGTTTTAAATAGCCACACATGATTCAACGCAGCACATGGCTAAAATAAAAGAGTTTTCAAAATATGTTTAATTTTGACTTTCAAAAAGCATGGGATCCAATCAAAATTGGTATTTGAATTTTCAAAATAATAATTCCAGATTATTCCATGCCAATTAGAACAATTCTAATAATCTAACACTTAGATTAAACCCCATTAATAATCTAATAATTAGACTATTTAAAGATTAATCTAACTCTTAGATTAATCCAACAAAGTTAATTAATAATTTAACATTGAAATTATTAATTAACTCTAATTAATAATTAACTACTAATCTAACTCTTAGATTAGTCAATTTAAATTAATTATAAACTTAACACTTAAATTAACAATTAACTTTATTTAATTAATAATTACTAATCTAACTATTAGATTAGAAGATTAATGTTAATCATTAATTTAACCCTTAAATTAATAACTAACAATAATAATTAAGGACTACTAATTTAACACTTAAATTGGTCATCTAAATTAATTATTAATTTAACAATTGAATTAATAATTAACTCAAATATTAATTAACAATTAGATGAAATAATAGTTAATAATCTTACAATTAGACTAATAACTATTAATAGCTATTAATAACTAATTTAACATTTAAATTAGTTAAATTGAGGTTAATAATCAATTTAACATTTAAATTAATATTAACCCCAACCAATTAACAACTAATTGCTGGTTAATAAATCCTTAATTAACTAATGATTCAAAATCATCAAGCCCAAATAAAATAAAATTGAATAATAAATTTTAGTTTTCAAAACAATTTTGAATTTCCAAAATTTGAAATCAAATTTCAACCAAATTTTAAATGGGCAATATGGGGATTTTATGGGGTTAAATTGGGTAAAACTGCTAAAATGGCTCAGCCACATGGGCTGAGCCAAATGGCTCGGGCCTGTGCTGAGCCAGGGCCTGGGCCTGGCTCAGCCGCCCAGGCCAGCCGGGGTGGCCCGGTCCAACCGGACCGGCCTAGGGCGCCGGCTCGGCCGGCTTCTCCTCCAACCAGAAGCCCGAAGCCCTAAGGCAGGTTGCAGGTTCAGGTGCGGCTACTGTCGCCGCCGCCGACCGGCCCCCGGTGTCGCCCAGCGCTGGTCGGCGATGCCCCCGGCACCGGCGACGAGCCCGGTGCCGACAGGGCCGCCGGCGGCCTCCGGTGGGTGAAGTCCAAGCCTAAAAACCCCTTAAAAAATAGGTTTTTCAGGTTTCAAAAAACTGATTTAGGGCTTGATTACGGAGCCCTCCAAGGCCACTCCAGCGCCGGCAAGGGTTCCCAATTGATAGTGGTGACTATCCACTCGGGATCTGGAGTCCCTGCTCGTCCTCCCAACACTTAGGAAGCAAGTACGAACTAGCCGAAAACCCCCAAAACATCATCTCATGAAGAACACTGAAAAATCCCAAAAAAATTTGATTTTGCATAAATAAATTAATCTTATTAATCGTGTTCATCACATGAACACAAATCCAGCAAAAGGGGATCGAATTTACGCATGGAATAATACAAGAAAAAATTAATTTCGGACACCTAAACGGGACGAGAAATAGTGGAACCTGGCTCTGATACCACTGTTGGGATTTTTCCGGATCGCTCACGTAGCGGAAAATAAAATAAAACAGCGATCCGTTTTCCCGTTTCGAAAAACAAAAATCGATTATCGGATAATCGAAGTTCTCACCGTGTGCGGATTCGAATCCGCAACCGTTCGGTTCCGTCGGTGCGACACCGCAAGCCGCGCAAGCGCCCGGCCTCTAGCGAAGTCCACGCAATCCTCCTCGCGATGGATATCCTCACGTTCCTCGCGGGATTTTTGTTCATCGTTTCCGCTGCGTTCTTCGTCGTTCCGCCCGGATCACAACAAAACCTTGTAGGTGCTCATTGGGAATGAGTTCACTGAACTGATCCGACATGAATCGTCGAATGGTAATTTACCTGATTGTCAAACGGCTTGATTCATCGTCATAGTGGTGTGGTTGATCCTTGGACTTGAGACACTAAAGATACCTTGTCGGTGGACTTCTGAACTTTGACCTTGACCTACGAATCCCTATCCATGGGATCTCTAATAGTCAACGATCGGGTCCAGCGGAAGACCTTCGAAGGTGATTGTGTGTTCAATAAAGGATCGTTCACTCTCAGGTAACTTGAGGGAGAATTTTCTAGAATAGATCAGCAGGAGTCTCTAGTCAGAGCAGAAACAATATCAGAAAAGATGTTTTCGGATATTGTACAGCGGGGTCTGATTCAAGTGAGTTGACCATCTAGGGTTTGACAGTTGACCATACCCTAGGTTTTTTTTTTTTTTTTTTAACCCAGGAACTTATCTAGGACCCTGGGCCGGCCCTTGGTATTTTATTGCTCAAAATTCAAAATTACATGGGGGGGACATGCCACCTTACCCCTGAGAAAGTACATCAATAAACCCAAAAACCCCCTAGAAAGAAAATCCTCAAATCCTCAGATGGGGAAGGCCACTTTTATCAGAAGTGATCTCCCCTTTTACAATAAAAGGCAAAGAGGCAGAATCGAAGAAGTCTTGGTTCAGCTGCTGGTCGCAGGAGTGGTTGGCCAGAGCATCAGCCGCTTTATTGGCTTCTCTAACTATATGACAGAAATGAAGATCCATTGCTTCCCTGAGAGAACAAAACTCAATCCACCAAGGGAACAAAATCCAAGGGACAGTGGGATTAGCAGAAATCATAAGAGTGATAAGTGCAAAGCAATCAGATTCAACAATTAAACAGGTAAAACCTCGTTGGAGACACATCTGAAGACCAATGATAATAGCCATGAGTTCAGAAATAATGTTGTGAGTATGACCAAAAAAAGCGCAAGATGCCATAACTAACTTACCTTTATCATTTCTGAGAATAGCAGAACCTGCAGAAATACCAGGATTACCTCTACTACAACCATCAGTGTTAAGTTTAAATTTACCTGTAGGAGGGTGGGTCCATCTGACTATGACTAGTAAAGAGGGAGAGAAACTATCAACTATGCCCAAATCTTGTAAAATAGATCTCTGTATTGTTGTGGAAGAAGATTTTGGGCGATACATTGAGGCAAGTTCTCGAATAAGATAAAGGCTCTGATATAGTATGCTTTCTTTACTTGAATAAGTGCCATCAAATTTGGCGGAGCATCTAGCTTTCCATAGAAACCAGGCCACAATAGTAGGGATAATGCCCATGATAAAAGAGTAGAGAGATGTACCTGTGGCTAGGGCAATGAAGGAACTAAAAATATGTTGGAACGAGCTCATCTGGATAGAAATTCTGCAAGTGTTCTGAAAGAAGGTCCAGCAGTATATAGCCCAATCTCCATGTGCCAATGCATGATTGAGAGTCTCCCCAGAAGGAGTATGGCAGCATCCACATTTAGAAACTAAGGGAATACCAATTCTTTGAATATTGGAGTCAAAGGGCAATTTATAGATAAGAGCCCTGTAAGCAAATATAGAAATCTTCTTGGGGATCTGTGCACACCAAATCCATTTAGAAATAGAAAAAGGTTGAATCTGATTTCTCACAATATGCCAAGCTGATTTGATTGTAAAAACACCATGAGAGTTAGGTTTCCAAATAGGCTTGTCCTGACCTTGAATAGTAATTAAGGTGCCAAAACAATCAATGATAACAGAAGTAATATTCAGTGGCAGAGTTTGCAATAATTGTTGACCATAGATCATTATATCATGAACCAACCATGCATGAGCATGAGTAATATGAGTCAATTGATCTTCTGAAATTTGATCCCTTAAGGGACCATGGCCAGTCCAGTCATCATGCCAGAGAGAGATGTGGCCATGTCCAACCAACCAATAAGTATTGTCAAGAGTCCAATGTCTATGTTGAAGGACCTTCTTCCAATGAGGCGATCCTATAATAGGGCAGGTATAGATGTGATATTTGCGTAAGTAAACTTGATTGATATACTTACCCCAGATGCCTGTCTTAGTATAAGCTTTCCAACAAAGTTTAACTTTAAAAGCAACACCCACTTCTAAGAGAGATCGAACACCAATGCCACCTTCAGAGGTAGGCCTAGCTAGGTGCTTCCAAGCAATCCAATGTCTACGTGCTCCTGTAGAAGTCGAGCCCCAAAAGAAAGCAGCAAATATCCTCTCTAAAGAGTGGAGAACACTCTTAGGAGGGGAAAGAACAGCAAGTATATGTATAGGAATGGAAGATAACACATGTTTTATAAGAATCAATCTACCCCCTGTTGAAAGGAGATTAGCTTTCCAAGAAGCTAATCTTTTTCTCACCTTATCCAGTAGGGATTGAAAGTATACAGCTTTCGTTGCACCTTTAAACAGCGGAGCTCCTAGATAGGTGATAGGAAAAGTTTTGTGAGGGATGGATATTCTAGCAGAAATTTGGTTGATTCTCCAAATTGGGGTGTAGCCAGCAATGCAAAAGGAACTCTTGCTTGTGTTGATCTTCTGACCAGAGCAATTCTCAGAGATTTTCAGGAAGGCCATGAGTCTCCGTAAAGAATCCTGCGAGCCATTAGTGAAGATAATAGTATCATCAGCAAATAAAAGATGTGAGATAATAGGACCCTCAGTAAAAGTAGAATAAGGTGTAATGATCCCTCTCTGAGTCAAGTGCTGAAGACCTCTGCTAAGTGCTTCTTCTGCAAGAATAAACAAACTAGGAGCAAGCGGGTCTCCTTGCCTAAGACCACGAGATGAAGCAAAGAAGCCACCAACATTACCATTTAAAATAACCGAGAACCAACAGTTCGTGAAAAGACCTTTAATGAGGTTAATCCAGTCAGATGAGAAACCAAACTTCTGAAGAACGTCAAATAAATAAGACCATTCCAGTCTGTCGTAGGCCTTCATCATGTCAAGCTTGAGTATAATGTTATGCCCTCTTACTTTCTTAGATATACTATGTGTAAGCTCTTGAGCAAGGCAGATATTGTCAATGATATCTCTGCCTTTAACAAAGGCTCCCTGGAGAGGTGAAATAAGAGTAGGCAATACGAGAGAGAGTCTCTTACAGATGATGAGAGAGATGATTTTGTAAATAAAATTACACAAGCCAATGGGCCTAAAATCCTTCAAAGTGTTGGGAGATTTGCCTTTGGGAATTAATACAAGGTGTGTGGAAGTGTAAGCTTTAGGCAGAGTGCCACCATTAAAAAACTCAACAACAGCATCATATATATCAGAAGAGATAATATCCCAGCAAGAGGTAAAGAAATCACCAGAGAACCCATCAGGTCCAGGAGCACTGTCAGGATTTAAGGAGAATACAGAATCCTTGATCTCCTCTAAGGTTGGTGTAGCCATCAGAGCATGATTATCAGCATCAGATACAATAGAAGGGATATATTGCAGAAGCCCATTGTTATTCATAGTAGGTGGCTTAGAAGTAAACAGACTTTTATAATATGAGATGGCCATAGAAAGTAAAGTGTCTTGATCAGAAATCTCATCTCCTTGATCATTAACTAGAGTGTGAATGAAGTTATTCCTCTGCCTTTCATTAACTATGGAATGGAAAAAGGTTGTGTTCTGATCTCCTTCTTTTAGCCATTTGATATGAGATTTTTGTCTCCAGAATATCTCTTGGCGTAGGAGAAGCTCGTCAAGATCCTTCTTGGCTGTAGCTAAATCATCAAAAGATTGGTTAGAAGGATTATTGTCAGCAATTATTTGTAAAGAATTTACCTTCTCTTCAGCCTGTATAACATTCTGGAAGATATTACCAAAAACATTTCTGTTCCAAGTCTTAAGAGTGACTCTCAACCTTTTCAATTTAGCACTAAGTTTGAATAAAGGGGAGGCATGAAGGGGTTGAGACCAGCAGGATTTCACCACATGGAGAAAATTAGTATGCCTAGTCCACATCTTAAGAAACTTAAAGTGAGATTTTCTAAGAGTATCAGTAGAATGGTAAGAAATCAGGAGAGGACAATGATCTGAATTAATGTGATGAAGGTGAGTAACAGAGGTAGTAAATGATGAAAACCAAGCAGGGTTAGCTAAACCTCTAATGAAGGTGAGTAACAGAGGTAGTAAATGATGAAAACCAAGCAGGGTTAGCTAAACCTCTATCCAGCCTAGCTTTGATGCAGCCAGGACCAAGCTGTCCATTCCTCCAAGTATAGGAAGGACCAAGGAACCCAAGATCCATCATGTTACTGTCCTGAGAAAAAGAATGAAAAGCATCAACAGCAATAAGTGAGGGAGCATTACCACCAAATTTTTCATGAGAGTAGAGAACAGAATTAAAGCCCCCACAATCATCCAAGGATCAGGGACAGCCAGGGAAGTAATAGTATCTCAAATTTGAATTCTATCCTGCAAATGACAACTGGCATAAAGAATTGTGATGTAATGAATAGTACTGCCAGCAACTTTAATAGTAATAAAATTATCATGAATAGTGATAACATCTACAGAGGTGGAAGCATGCCAGAAGATCCAAACTTTACCCAAGGGATTACCACTAGATAAATAATGAGAGAGACTAGTTTTAAGAGATAAAGCAACCATAGAAGAGTTTTGCACCATGGGCTCCAGAATGGCAGCGATCTGCACTTTGTTGGTCCTGCATAGGGAGATAAATCTACGTCTAGAGGGAGAGTTACCAACTCCCCTGATATTCCAAACAAGGATGTTAACCATTAAGACTTAGTTTTTTTCTTTTGAGCACGGGTGAGCATAGTGCTCTTTTGTTTGGCCATGGTCTTGGAAGGAGAGGTGTCTTGTTTGCCAGTGTTATTGGTAACTTGAAAATCATCAAAAGAAGCAAAAGAATTTTTAAATTTTTGAATATCAAGTAAAACCTTATTATTTTTTTTCTATGAGCAGGACTATCTAGATTAAGAGCTTCCAAGTAGGAAGTTTGACCCACATTATGTGAATCTAAACAAGTAACATCAAGGGGACTCTGTTCATTATGCAGTAAACGGGGGGATATCACCTGTTTGTCGACGTTTAAAAGTGTTTGAGCTGCCTTGTATGTTGTCATATTGGAATCATTTATAAAGTTGTCCTGGTCATCAGTTTCAGAATTACCTAAAAAAGAAGTCTTATTAGAATGCATATTTGAATAATCAGTTATATCAAGAGGTGAGGGGATAACCGTGTCTTCAGAATTAATCTTGCAGGAAGTTTGAGGTACAGATATTACCTGGTCATTCACACTAGGCGACAGTTGGGTCTCCGGCATATAGATTATTTGACCCATGCCAGGGTTGAGATCAATGTTGACAGTCAAAGGGGCAGTCAAGTGGGGTCCAACCATAACAGTAGGGTCCTCATTGATTGTAGACAACAAGGGTCTGAACTCATGGTCCTTGTTGGGAATATTAGCAGGCACTAAAGGCCCCAGCACCACAGAACTTTGTAGACACAAGGGCGGTGGTTCTTCCATGACAATTGCATTATTTAAATTGGCACAAGGCGACACCAGCGCAATTTCCGAAGTATGCTCGAGTTGGGCCTCAGATATAGGCTGTTTAGCCGGCCCCAGCAACGATTTATTAACAGCAGAATTCCTGGTGTTGTGCATGGACTCGGAGACCATGGTCATGCCAGCTGTGTTTGTGGAAGGGATCAAGGGAACACCTGGCACCCTGTTGAGCAGGCAATGTTGCATCGTTGGCACCCTTTTGAACGTGCTGGAATGATCCGTGTGCAGGGAGCGGTTTTTAGAGGCATGCGCTTGGGAAGTACTACCTGCCACCATAATAGAGGCCTTTTGACAAACACCTGGCACAAGAGTTGGTAGGGGACGGACAGCGGGGGCGTTGGAGACCAGATCATAGTCCGTGGGGTCGACACTAGGCAGGCATGCCCTGGCTTCGAGGATCTTCTCCATGCTGGGTTCGTTAGCATCCGGCTCGGTAAGCATGGCTCCGCCATGTGTTGCTGTGGGAGGAGAGGGGTGTACACCCAGTGGCCTGTTTAGATGGTTGGTGTGCACCGTTTGCATGGGCACACAGTTTGAGGCATGCACAAGATAAGCTCTTCCTTCCGTCGTGTCTGAGGCATTAAGACGAACACCTGGCAGACAAGTCCTGGCCCCAATGTTCTCCTCCGCGCTGGGTTCAATGGTGTCAATAGAGGTCCGGAGAGCATCAATGGAGTTGGAAATTGGCGTGCTGGAGGATGAAGCCTGGATAGGCTGATCGGAGGGGTGCTGATCACCCTGAACCAACGGGCTGGGGGCGCTAACCGGCGGCGTGTCCAGCGAGCCAGAATGGATCCTGTTCGTGGGATTTGCACAGGCTTCTTCCTCGTCTGGGTGGGTATTATTAGTGGATGGTTGAAGAGCTGCAAAGGAGTTGGAAATCTGGATCCGGGGTGTAGACGATTCTTTGGATACCCAGCGCATTGGCTTCTTACCATTGCCATTAGAAATCTGCGATGCCTTAGGAATATTGGAAGTAGGTCTATTACTTGGTATAGAGTTTACCTGGGCTGTCACAGGAAACGATGGTTCCTTCTCAGCCGTGCATGCACGAGTGGCCGCTTCTTCAGGCGCAGGTTGCATATCAGGCGAGGAAGTACCATTGTTGAGCTTCTGATGCTCCTGTGGTTTGATTTTCCTGGATGATCGGCGGCACTCCGATGCGGCATGCCCTACAAGTCTGCAAGAGGTGCAATAAGGGGGAATTGGAGGATACCGTACCTCTTGGAAATACCCTGTGTTGCCCATGCCGATCCACACACGCGGCGGTCGTTGTTGGAGGATATTTAGTTCTACACAAGCACGCGCCGACGATGTGTTTGTTATCTGAGATGTGCTAAGAGCTACTTGGAGAACCCTTCCTATGTTACCAGCTATAGATCTAACGCATGCTTCATGGAATAAATGGGGTTTAAGTGTTGGAAAGTCGACCCAGATCGGGATTATGGGTGGTTCCGTGCCGCACTCGAACTCGGGAGTCCATTTAAGAAATCGGAACAAGTAGCCTTTGACGAGCAGCTGGTCCCTCAACAAGATCTTCAGGTAATCATCCTCCACAGAGCATCGAAACAGAAGGTGTCGGTTGTCCAGCGCACTGATGACGAACTCGCGCTGAAGCCCTAATCGTTGGGTGAGAAGAAGCTTTATTTCCGGAAACGGGGGACGGCCATAAGGTGTTTTCGCAACCAGAGCGAACTTGAACGGAATAAGAGCGATGGCTATCTCCTCCGGAGTAAAGAAGACTGCAGGTTCGCCCAGATCTGTGAAGGCTGGGTTGTGGACATGGAGATCAACCTCTGGAAAGAGCTGGCGTTCCTTGATGATCATGGCGAAGGACTTAGCTCCCGTAGTGCCCCACGCTTGTGCCTTGGTGGCAGGGGGGCCATGCTGGGAGGCTGAAGAGTTGTGTGGCACCGCAGGCTGAGCGCTAGGGATGCCGTCTTCGGAAGTTGTTCTCAACGCAGGGCTCTGAGGAGGGGCCCTTAAAGCACCAGGTTGGATCACCAGGAGCTGATCCGTAGGGGGCGAAGACCTCTTCACGGTAGAGATATGAGGGAGAGAGACCTGCATCGGGGGGGGGGGGGGGGGGGCGTCCGCCCCCCGGGGGGCCTTCCATGGCCGGCGGCGGCCAAAGGGAAATTCCCAGAGCTTCTCTCTCTAAAAGTTGGTTTGGGTTTGGGGTTTGTGCGAATGAAAGATTATAGCCACGCGGTAACTGTGGACGGACAGGTTCCATGAGTGGGTTGCTGAACCCCATTACCTTTCGGGATCATGCGGTGTTTCTTGGCACCCAACTTGAGTGGAAGTCTGACCGAATTTACATGAGATGTTAATTCGGTTAAGTAATTAGTTAATATCTAGATATAATTAATTACAATAAGTCCATAACTAGATATTAGACTTAACGGGCTGAAAATCGGACTGGTTAATGGGCCTAGAGGGTCACATGCAAATAGATTCTCAGACTGTGGTGTTTATGTGGGATTTATATTAAGTCGGGGACTTTTGTGAAAAGTCGCATCGACTTAATATATATATGCGCTGTTGAGAAACCCTGGGCCAAGCTCCAGGGTTTTCCTATGATGGCCGTCCCCCTTTTCTCTCTCCTCCTCTGGGCGCCCCGTTCGAGGCACCGGGACAGTCTCCTTCTCCGCCGCACGCGATTCCCAACAGTCGAGAATTCCCGTCCACATTTTTTTGGACATCGTTGCGGCGATGGATCTTCAGCCAGCGAGCTGATACGGACGAGGGAGCAAGGACGAACCACCGCGGAGGATAGCATGGATATTGCTGGAGGCCGGACGCTTGTGTAGCTCCCGGCATAGCCTCGACGGAACCGAGATGGAAGTAGATTCGAATCCGCACACGGTGATTTGATCATCCCGTTTGTTTTTCAGTTTATGCTTTTCGTTCTGAGTCGGATCAAAGGGCTTCGGGTGGGAGTTTATTTTGTGTTTCCGTTGCATTCTTCGCATCCCGCCCGGATACCAACAATGGTATCAGAGCCAAGTTCCGCTCTGATCCGCTTTGGAATGACTTAATTCGGATTCTAAATTAATTCCATGCTCAATTTCTTTTTCTTTCATGGTAATTGCTCATTGGATGAACAATAGATAATCAGATTATTTTTTCCCATGAAGAAAATGAATTTTAATGGGTTTTTTGTCGGGTTCTTCATGGAGATGAAGAACCAGTTTGTGGGCCTCGTGAAAGGGTACCATGGTGATCGGCCACCATCTTTGGGCATGTTGGTACGACTAACAATACCAGGTGTGGCCGGTGGCTGGCGAAGGACCCTCAATTTCTGGGTATTTCAAGCGTTGAAAGAACATATAAAAAAGGGGGCCACGGTTTGCAAAAATTGTTTTAAACCACCACTTTTTGGGGCTACCGGCGGCGAGGGAGTTGCCGGCCGGCCATCGCCGGTGCCGGGGAAGGAATGGGGGAAGCACCCCCTACAGCCTTCGGCCGGCCACTGTCCTTCCGGTGCCAGAGATGGGCCAAGAAAGAGGGCGAACCAAGCGGCTGGGGGGTAGAAAACCCTAGGTTGGGGGGGCCGGCCGAACTAGGCGCTAGGCGCCATATCGGCCGGTCCCGAGCCGGCTCAACCAGGGGCGGCCGAGTCCGGGCCGAGCGTGCCAGGCGCCAGTCCTGGCTGGACCAGTTGGCGCCTGGCTCGAGCCAGGCCGGACCAGGCTAGCCCTGGCTGCCCTCAACCCGAGCCCAACTGACCCGTTTAACCATGGCCCATTTAAGCCTTAGCCCATTAACCCCTTTTTACCCCTTAAACCCTTAATTAAACGGATAATCCCACCCTATTTAACTTGAAATTGAATTTAATAAGGTTTTAAATATGTTTTAAGCCTAAATTAACAATTTTGAGATAAAGGAGACTATTTAAAGATGTGATCTTTAGTTAGGGTTATTTTAAAAGCATATGACCTTTAAAACATTTAACAAGTGTTGTTAAATTATTTAACGGAAAGACATTTAATAAATAGTTATTAAATGCTTTGTTAACTCTTAACTAGATTTATTTAATTTCTTAACAATTGTTGTTATAAAATTATTTTTCTAATTAACCGATTGAAGGGGTTTATATTTAAGATATGATCTTAAATTTATATTAACAAGTGTTGTTAATTGATTTTTAAGTTGTGACCTAAATATTAATTAACAAAGGTTGTTAATTAATTTTAATTAGGTAATTATATATTTAATTTCCTATCAATTTTTGTTATGAAATTAATTATTTAATTATGGAACATTTAATAAGGTGGTTATTAATTGTTTTAGTTAACTCTTTATAACTATTATGCAAAGGGTTAATTATTTTTTGAGAATTAACCTTAATAAAAGTTATTAAGGATTAATTAACTCTTAATAATAGTTATTAAGATAGTTAATTAATATTCTTAAGAATCTCTTAATTAAATTTTTTGAAGATCTAATCTATTTGAAATTGATCTTTTAATAAAAGTTATTGAAAGATTAAATTAAGTCTAATTGTTAGACTAATTTTGATATAAATGTTCTAATTAATATTTCATAATAATTGATATTGAGAAATATTATTTAATTAAGGGGTTCTTAACAATTAGTTGTAAAGAAATTAAAATTGGAATTAGAATTTCTTTTATAAGTATTATTTAGGAATTTTTAATTCTATCTAAATGTTAGATTGTTTCGCTTTAATAATTGTTATTAATGTGATTTAAAATTAATCTAAGTGTTAGATTAATTAATTAAGAATTGTTTTAAATTATGCATGGAATATTTTAGAATTTTAATTTTAGCTTTATGTGCACATGTTGGTGTGTTTGATGCTTTAAATTAAATTTAAATGCATGTTGGAAAATAATATTTTCGAAAATTCAAATTATCCAATTTTGATTGGTTCCCAGATTTTAAGAAAACTAAAATTATTATTTTTCAAAATTTTATCCTTCATGTGATGTGCTTTATCATGAGTGGATGGTTTTAATTAAATGTTAATTAATGAGGCTTGCGTGCCTCCATCTCTCTCCCTCATTCTATTATAATTTTATCTCCCTCTATTATTGTACTAAGCCAAAAGGCTTTCTCTAACAATTAATTTGTATTTGAAAATTATTTCAAATTTCAGTTTATATTGTAATTGATCGTGTCAACTGAAGAGAGGCGATGATGATCCACAAGTGCAACTAGGAAGGCGAAAGGAGATGAGATCACCAGTACCTGTGTGTTTGCATGTTTAGATTATATAATTGTTATATAGTTATTGTGATTAATTGTGTGGCTCCAGTTAATAACCGTGATGTCTGTGACCACATAATGAACATGTATGGTTGATGCATGCGTTTTAGTTTTTGATTATGAATCGATTGCTAATATCTAGGTATAGTTAAATATATACTATATATTTATAAACTATCACTTAGGATGAGACCAATATAAAATAAACAAAACATTTAACATAAAGTCTAAGCCGGAGCGCGAGTCATTGAGAATGCACCGCGTGGCTCTCCATCAATATAGTTTTTAGAACTTGATTCAATGATGGCAGTTTCTATGTGCTTACCCGAGATCTGCCACCACCTGATGAAAAGACTATTAACTATGGCATTATGATGCCTTGAGATCGGAATAGAGGAACAGTGTAGCTATCATCACGTTTACCTGGGAGTTACATTCTTACAATACTCTATCACATATGGATGGTGAAGTTAGACCAGGGATAATGGTCTATTGTGTTTACCTGGGACCATTAAAGACCTGAGAGCCGAAATAAGATCGGATATTGTAAGGAGTTGCAATTACCATGAGATGGTTGCTCTAAGATAATGGTATGATACTATGTGTTTACCCGAGGTCATACTATGATTCTTAGAGATTCTGATCCTCACTAGGAGACCGTCGGAGTCTTCTGTTTTGTATACCTGAAGGTTATACAGTCTGTCGAAAAATAGTGGGAAATAATTCAAGATAAAAGATCATAATTGAATTATAAGTACTATCTACTTAAATCACGTTATTTACTTCGTTCACTAAAATGTCGTCCATCAATTCACGATTTTGGCATCTTGGATGCCAATACTTCTCAGATTCAGATTGACTAGAAAATTCGGAAGAATATCTTCAGGGCCATGTAAAAGTCACTATCCTAATCAGATATTATGAATCCTCTTACCTGGATAGACCAAGGAGAAGAGGTACTCATGTTATGCCTTTTTGAAAGGCAATGATTGTCATGAAATCTCTTACTTGGATAGACCAAGATGAAGATGTATTCATCTTGTGCCATTGAGAAAGGCAAGTAGTAAGATTTTAAACAGTCGAACCTACACCTGAGAAGGATAAAGGAAAGTCAGCTGAAAGAAAGAAGTAAAAGTTATCCCACTGCAACCAATAGGAATATTGGTAAAGGCAAAAAGAATATGAAACTTGTAAGAAGTTTCAGGTATTCTTATTAGCATCTTTTACATATATATATTGGAAAATTAGTATCTCCAATATGAGATATTGGAAAAAATTCTCAGATTTGCGATAGTATATAGACTTAGACAAGTAAAAGGAAATCGAGAAAATATAAGTGTTGAGTTAGACTCAAAAATTGTTCAAGATATGCATAAGTTATTGTCAGACAGTAAATCCTTGTATATCTATAGGAGTCTAATATGAAACTGAATTATTGTTATTTAGTTATATAAGATATCAAGAATTATAAAAGTAAATAACATTGACTGAGAAGGAATAATAGTTGTTCGATAAAATTTTATAAACTAGTCAATGCACTATAGATTCTTGATGTGACATTTCAAGTGATGAATGTTCACAAGTCTTCTATAGAAATGAACTGTGAATCTTAAATATCTATGGCATTGTACACTGGAATGTACAATAAGAAATTATTGGTGCTAATACATACTGATGTAAACAGCTCAATATCCTCTTAAGGCCAAAGATAATCACTTCTATTGACTTACCATACTAGTTTACTCTTGGAATGATTCGACTGTATGTACTTGCTGAAGTACAAGTCGAATGCATATGAGAGATTAAGGTATAAGATCAAAATGAAGTATTAGAACTCTTTGATTTGATCAAAGAAATTAATACTTAAGTACATGATTCATACAAATGATTAAAAGGATAATTGTATCCTCACTCGATTGATCCTCATTGTACATCATAGTATTATGATAGAATTAGGAATTACACTTTATTAAGATATGATGCAATACATAATAAGATTTGTCTAATTCTTATATCATTTTGAACATGAGTATGAACGTTAAATGTCCAAACTTTACAGATGGTTCCAAATAAGATATGGAAATCAAATAATTCATATGAGATATGAATTATAAACAAACATGATTTTAAAGTCAAGTTATACCCTAGTGTAAATTTGTGAGGTGTCTAAAGATTTTGGATATTACTTTTATTGGCCAGTAGATAATGAAATAATTATCGTCCTGAAAGTTGTTTTCTATGAAAAGGAATATGTCCTCAGAGAAGACAGTAGGGGCTGATAAAACTAGAAAATGTTCTAGACCCACAAATTAACAAAAGGTTATTACATAATCTTTAATTGTTTGGAACCACTCATAGCACACATGAGAGAAGTTCAAAGATATAGATTATGATCTAAAATCTATGATGATGCACTCTGTCATTACAACTTTCAGATTAGCAAGAAGTTAAAAATTCTAAACCATAGTCCATAGTAACTATTGAGTTCAGAACTTGATAGTATTGTTAGAAGGTATTGTACCTAAAGCAATCAAATCTTTAGAATGAAGATTAAAACAATTGGACTACTTAAAACTTATGTGGTAAACTGAAGAAAATAGTCAACGTCAAAGTGTTGACTAGACAAGTTTTCTCAATGGCTACCATTATAAGTTTATTAAAATTCTATTTGCCAATACGGCCTATCATGATAATGAGATGACAGTTGGATATTAAAAAGCATTCCCTCAATATGATTGAAGATAAGATGTATATGATACACCTTTAAAGCTTTTAGAATATCCAGGAAATATGTTATAATTTCAAAAGTCATTTTGAATCAAACTAAAGTTTCCCAAAGTTGTAATAAGAGTTTTGACCTAATGGTCAAATACTATATGATCATTAAGAATGATCACAGATTGTGTGTGTTCAAGAAAGTTAGTGGGAGTACGGTCGTATTAGTAATGCTTTGTGATAATAACATCAAAATCATTGGGAATGACATCGGGATGTTACTATCAGTAAAATGATTGTTATTCATGTATTCCTCCATAATAAATAATATCCTACGTATTGGAAATACAAATCTATTAAGATAGATTGGTGGGGATATTATATTGACCTGTATGTCAAAATGTTTTGCATAAATTCCATAATAAGTCTCAATTGTTGAGATATGTAATTTATTTCTTTAAGGAAAAAAGTTCCTTAAATGATACAGGGAAACCTTAATCGAAGGAGTGAAACACATCACTAAATACTTGAGAAATGCTAAGGATACACTCATCTATATGGAGAGGATGATTTGAAACTATGAGGTCACATTGACTCAAATTTCAAGTCAGATCATTCATTTAGCCTTTTAATAAGAAATGAGTGGATTGGAAGGGTTCCAATCTAAAACTCGATATTAAGATGATGTCATAAATAAGTGATACTATTATTAAAATAGTATGGATGAAAGAGTTCATCTTTGAACTAGATGTAGTTCTAAAAGGTCTCTGATAACATCCCGTTGTTGTAGGACAACAGTGGGAGCGATCAATTTTGTGGTCGAGCTATGGTTACATTAGCAGTTGCAGAACATTCTGAGGCTCTTTTACAAGTTCAGAGACAAAAGGTTAAGAGGAAATAACGTAATGAAAAATGTTCCAACTATAGATAATTTAGCAGATCCCTGACCAAGTCTTAATCACAAACTTTATGTGAGCATGACCTAGATTTGATTGAGATCAAATGCGAAGGTGATTGGCTTGAGTCCAAGTGGGAGATTGATGGATATAGGTGTCCTCTAAGCTAATCATAAGGCACCTATTTCAATCTGGTTCACTAATAAATGACATTAAATTCACCTCGCCATAAGGTACCTCCTTGAACTCGACCTCAAAGGAACTCGGATCATCTGACGAGAAGGCTGTCGATCTATCCCTGCTCTGCTGCTTCCCCTGTGCCGAATGCTCCGATTCCCTCGCCGTGTGTTGGAACTGCATCTCCATTGCTGCCGCGCACTGAACTGCTGACGCCAGGTCCTTACAACAATGGGCCGCCACAAACTCTCTCAGATCATGCCGAAGTCCATCCACAAATTTCTCCGTCCTCAAAACCTCACACTCAGATATGTGTGGAGCAAATCTTCCCAGAGCTACAAATTTCATTTGATACTCTAGGACGGACAAATCATCCTGTACCAATTCCATAAATTCCCTTTCCTTGGCCTTGCGAACGTGCCTCGGAAAGTACTGTCCACTAAACTCTCTCACGAAGCCTTCCCAAGGAATCTCTCTCAAAGGCCTATCTGGAAACATCAACCCCTTGATGGTAACCCACCAATCGTAAGCATCGCCCTTCAGCAAGTAGGTTGCCAACAAGGTCTTGTCACTCTCCGCACATTCCAGGACATCAAACACCTTCTCCACCTCCTTAACCCACTGAGCTGCCGCATCTGGAACAGGTTGACCCGTGAAAGAAGGGGGCTTCAGCTTCAAGAACCGCTCCACCACCGTAGATCGGCCACCTCGGGAACTGGACCCCTCACTTCCATCTCCCTGCTGATATCTAGACATAGCCCCAAACATAGGTTCCATAAAGCGATCCACATCATGGCCTTCTGCCCTTGAACCACCACCATCCGCTCTCGCACCCCGAGCCACCGGAGCTCTCCGCTTCGGCGCCATCGCTGCCCCACAACACGCAAATCGAACCAAAACACGTCAAATCCTATCGATCTACACCAGCAGCCATCTCCTGTACAGACTCGCACTTATTGTTGGACTATAATATCTAACCCAGTTTATCACATACTCGACCAGACTGAGCTCTGATACCAACTGTAACGACCCGCCATCCTATGACCGGAGACCCGGTCACTAAATGGATGTCGGCCCATTAACTGCGGGTTCACACCCGAATCTCACACAACACGTCTGGAGGAGTAAGTGCTAAACAAGGCTAAATATAACAATCACACGGACTACAAGGTAAGCAAGTGCGCAGGAAGGAAAAATAACAATGTCCGTATACAGTCCAACAATAATTACATGTCCAACAATTAAATAAGTACAGGCAGAAGGAAGTACAACAACATCGGGACATACCCCGGAACTAAGACAGCTGCTGGTCCGCACACCAAGGAGACTCCACGCTACCGCTCGCCTCGAGGTCCACACCTGAAACCGCAGGGAGTGAGCCACACCAAAAATGGGCTCAGTAGGGATCATCCGATCCCCTGCCTCCCACTCACACACCCACAAGTGTAACAACAGGGATATATGGCAATTAAGTAAAGCAGTAAACATAGCACCCCAGTCAGATGTGAAACGTACGATAAGCAGTGTAACAAGAACCATTCTAAGCAACCCGAAGAACCCAACACAGAGTAACGTCCCACAGCCAAAGTCCACGAAGCGACTGAACCACACTGTCGACCGAAGTCAAACGTCGCCTCCCAACACTACCACCACAGCTCACGCCTGTCCACCCCTACAGTGTTCCGGGGCACTGTAGGGTGAGGCAGTGAGTCAAACTAGGACTAGCTGGAACCAGTGTACCGCCACTGCCAGCTACGTGTGCACACAAGCAGTCTAGACTACTGTCCTACCGTCCGGATTGCCTCCACGCTAGGCCTCAACGCTTTCAGGAGGGCCCTGGGGACCGGCGAACCCCCGTCAAGCCGATGCTACAGGAACTACCTACAAACCCAACTCTCCCGGGCTGCGTCAGGCCAAAGGGCTAAGGGTACCACTCGTAACCTTGATCAAAGGTCACATCAGACCCAATGGCTAAAGGGTAAACCAACTCCCACCAGTACCACAACCAGCTCCACAGCAAGAAACACGCCGGAAGCTGTCACGACGAACAGAGAAACCCCGACCCGCTGAGGACAAACAGCGACCCCTCGGATAGCACACCGGCTACTCCGGCCCGTCGGGCTCAAGGCGATCCTGCTTCCCTCAGCCAAAGGTAAAGCACACATGTACCCCTTCTCACCGGTACAACTCACAGACACCATGACCCTGTCCCCATCGGTCCATGGTGACAAACGTAAACCACAGTTATTCCGATCCACATTCGCATAACACAACCATACATATAACATGATTCCATTCGCACGGTAAACCTTAGTCTCAGTATATAGCTAAAGCACACACACACACACACACAGGTGATGCAATTTCACTCGCGCAGAAGTCCTCCGTCTCAGTATACAACCCAAAGCATGCATTTGAACCATCCCACCGTGAAACACGCATGAGATAACAGAATTAAAGCATTCCTGTCTTGAATCGCGTCGACCGAGGTCGACGCCATTCAAGATCCTCAGACAGGTTTATTAAAAGACAGATTATCCCTTAAAACGCGTCCACCATTAAAGCCGCCGTTTAAAACGCGTCAGGGTCGCCAGACGCCATTCAACCCAGAAATCCAGATTGCAGAACCCTTAAACGGGGGCATTTCCTGCCTAAATGGCATCATGATGGCCCGGCGTCCTTCTGAAAGGCGTCGTCCATCCATGACGTCATTTAGCGCAGAACCCCTAACTCAGGAAACCTCGTATAGGGAGGTTTCTGCCCTAAAACGCGTCGTACTGTCCAGACGTCTTTCGGAAAGGCGTCGACCAGGCACGACGCCATTTAGCGCCAGAAACCAGGTTTCTTGGTTCAACCCGAGGGTCTCACCCTGAACCCCAAGCACCCCGAAAAGCCCCAAACCAAAAGGGGGAAGATGAGAACGTCAAGCACCACGATCATGCTATGAAACCACGTCCACAAACACCGCCATTCCCACAAGGAATCCCCCTAAACATGCTCAATCTAACCCCAAACACGCCACATCACGCCAAGAAGCAAACGAGCACACATGCAAGGTTTCGTCCCCCTACCGGTTCTTGAACTCCGCCAAGCTCCGTGCCGCCGTCCCGCCGCACCGCACACCGCCGCCGGTACTCTCGAGGACGCCGCCACTCCGCCGTCGTCCTCGAAATTGCAACCGCCCAAAGCTCAACTCGGCTAACCAACACACGCCGACATACATCAATAACAACAATCATTCTCACCAATCACCCACACAGGGTTCCAACACATTCACGTCAAGCTAACTAAGATTCTCAATTCAGACAAAGCTGATAGATTAAAACAACCATACACTAACAAGGCATAAATTACAAAACCGATTTCTCCACCAACCCAAATACATACAAGTGCCACACGAGTTCACAACCACCTCTTAAAAGACAAAATAAAAATGCTCTCCTAGCACAACCCCTCGGACCTCCACAAGGAAACGCGACTCCAATCACACCTCAAACACTCACTAACCGCTCGGTTCCTGACCTGCCTGGTTCTTCTGGGGACAATTCCTCGCGAGATGTCCCTTCCGACCACAAGCGAAACAGCTACCAGTGATCAAGGGACATATCCGGTTGCCATGAAATCTGCCACATCGGGGGCAACGATCTGTAATGCCCCGCCTCGCCTCCTGCTGCCAGCTGACCTCTGTCTCCATCTGCTGAACCGAACCATCCTCCTCCTCGCCATAAGGTACCTCCTGGAACTCGACCTCAAAGGAACTCGGATCATCTGACGAGAAGGCTGTCGATCTATCCCTGCTCTGCTGCTTCCCCTGTGCCGAATGCTCCGATTCCCTCGCCGTGTGTTGGAACTGCATCTCCACTGTTGCCGCGCGCTGAACTGCTGACGCCAGGTCCTTACAACAATGGGCCGCCACAAACTCTCTCAGATCATGCCGAAGTCCATCCACAAATTTCTCCGTCCTCAAAACCTCACGCTCAGATATGTGTGGAGCAAATCTTCCCAGAGCTACAAATTTCATTTGATACTCTAGGAAGGACAAATCATCCTGCACCAATTCCATAAATTCCCTTTCCTTGGCCCTGCGAACGTGCCTCGGAAAGTATTGTCCACTAAACTCTCTCACGAAGCCTTCCCAAGGAATCTCTCTCAAAGGCCTATCTGGAAACATCAACCCCTTGATGGTAACCCACCAATCGTAAGCATCGCCCTTCAGCAAGTAGGTTGCCAACAAGGTCTTGTCACTCTCCGCACATTCCAGGACATCAAACACCTTCTCCACCTCCTTAACCCACTGAGCTGCCGCATCTGGAACAGGTTGACCCGTGAAAGAAGGGGGCTTCAGCTTCAAGAACCGCTCCACCACCGTAGATCGGCCACCTCGGGAACTGGACCCCTCACTTCCATCTCCCTGCTGATATCTAGACATAGCCCCAAACATAGCTTCCATAAAGCGATCCACATCATGGCCTTCTGCCCTCGAACCACCACCATCCGCTCTCGCACCCCGAGCCACCGGAGCTCTCCGCTTCGGCGCCATCGCTGCCCCACAACACGCAAATCGAACCAAAACACATCAAATCCTATCGATCTACACCAGCAGCCATCGCCTGTACAGACTCGCACTTATTGTTGGACTATAATATCTAACCCAGTTTATCACATACTCGATCAGACTGAGCTCTGATACCAAGTGTAACGACCCGCCATCCTATGACCGGAGACCCGGTCACTAAATGGATGTCGGCCCATTAACTGCGGGTTCACACCCGAATCTCACACAACACGTCTGGAGGAGTAAGTGCTAAACAAGGCTAAATATAACAATCACACGGACTACAAGGTAAGCAAGTGCGCAAGAAGGAAAAATAACAATGTCCGTATACAGTCCAACAATAATTACATGTCCAACAATTAAATAAGTACAGGCAGAAGGAAGTACAACAACATCGGGGCATACCCCGGAACTAAGACAGCTGCTGGTCCGCACACCAAGGAGACTCCACGCTACCGCTCGCCACGAGGTCCACACCTGAAACCGCAGGGAGTGAGCCACACCAAAAATGGGCTCAGTAGGGATCATCCGATCCCCTGCCACCTACTCACACACCCACAAGTGTAACAACAAGGATATATGGCAATTAAGTAAAGCAGTAAATATAGCACCCCAGTCAGATGTGAAACGTACGATAAGCAGTGTAACAAGAACCATTCTAAGCAACCCGAAGAACCCAACACAGAGTAACGTCCCACAGCCAAAGTCCACGAAGCGACAGAACCACACTGTCGACCGAAGTCAAACGTCGCCTCCCAACACTACCACCACAGCTCACGCCTGTCCACCCCTACAGTGTTCCGGGGCACTGTAGGGTGAGGCAGTGAGTCAAACTAGGACTAGCTGGAACCAGTGTACCGCCACTGCCAGCTACGTGTGCACACAAGCAGTCTAGACTACTGTCCTACCGTCCGGATTGCCTCCACGCTAGGCCTCAGCACTTTCAGGAGGGCCCTGGGGACCGGCGAACCCCCGTCAAGCCGAAGCTACAGGAACTACCCACAAACCCAACTCTCCCGGGCTGCGTCAGGCCAAAGGGCTAAGGGTACCACTCGTAACCTTGATCAAAGGTCACATCAGGCCTAATGGCTAAAGGGTAAACCAACTCCCACCAGTACCACAATCAGCTCCACAGCAAGAAACACGCCGGAAGCTGTCACGACGAACAGAGAAACCCCGACCCGCTGAGGACAAACAGCGACCCCTCGGATAGCACACCGGCTACTCCGGCCCGTCGGGCTCAAGGCGATCCTGCTTCCCTCAGCCAAAGGTAAAGCACACATGTACCCCTTCTTACCGGAACAGCTCACAGACACCATGACCCTGTCCCCATCGGTCCATGGTGACAAACGTAAACCACAGTTATTCCGATCCACATTCGCATAACACAACCATACATATAACATGATTCCATTCGTACGGTAAACCTCAGTCTCAGTATATAGCTAAAGCACACACACACACACACACACAGGTGATGCAATTTCACTCGCGCAGAAGTCCTCCGTCTCAGTATACAACCCAAAGCATGCATTTGAACCATCCCACCGTGAAACACGCATGAGATAACAGAATTAAAGCATTCCTGTCTTGAATCGCGTCGACCGAGGTCGACGCCATTCAAGATCCTCAGACAGGTTTATTAAAAGACAGATTATCCCTTAAAACGCGTCCACCAGTAAAGCCGCCGTTTAAAACGCGTCAGGGTCGCCAGACGCCATTCAACCCAGAAATCCAGATTGCAGAACCCTTAAACGGGGGCATTTCCTGCCTAAATGGCGTCATGATGGCCCGACGTCCTTCTGAAAGGCGTCGTCAATCCATGACGTCATTTAGCGCAGAACCCCTAACTCAGGAAACCTCGTATAGGGAGGTTTCTGCCCTAAAACGCGTCGTACTGACCAGACGTCTTTCGGAAAGGCGTCGACCAGGCACGACGCCATTTAGCGCCAGAAACCAGGTTTCTTAGTTCAACCCGAGGGTCTCACCCTGAACCCCAAGCACCCCGAAAAGCTCCAAACCAAAAGGGGGAAGATGAGAACGTCAAGCACCACGATCATGCTATGAAACCACGTCCACAAACACCGCCATTCCCACAAGGAATCCCCCTAAACATGCTCAATCTAACCCTAAACACGCCACATCACGCCAAGAAGCAAACGAGCACACATGCAAGGTTTCGTCCCCCTACCGGTTCTTGAACTCCGCCAAGCTCCGTGCCGCCGTCCCGCCGCACCGCACACCGCCGCCGGTACCCTCGAGGACGCCGCCACTCCGCCGGGACGTCGGCCGCCGTCCGGAGAGTGGAACACCGCGAAGGAAGTGGTGGAGGTAGAGGTGAGAGGTAAGGTGGTGTTGGAGTGGTGGAAGAGGAAGAAGAGGAAGGGAAGGGGAAGAAGAGCGTCGGAGAGGGCGGAGAGAGCGAAGAGAGAGAGAGTGAAGGCGAGAATGAGGGAAAGAAGGGAAGGCTCGCGGGGTCAACCAGAATCCCGCTAAAACGCGTCGATCGAGGCAGACGCCTATCAGTCTGACAGGACGGCCGTACTGACAGCGGTCTGAAACGCGTCGCCCACCGTGGACGCCATTCAGACGACAGGACAGGCCGTACTGACAATGCTCTGGCGCCGCACCCTGACATCGCGGAGGTCACAGTCTGAATCGCGTCGACCAAGCACGACGCCGTTAAGATGATGTGACCGGGGCCGTACCCTCGCGGCCCGAAACCCGCCCACGTGGCGCACACGTGGCACAACAACCTGCAGACCTAAATGGCGTCCACACAACCTAACGCCTTTTGAAAGGCGTCGAGAAGCGCTGACGCCATTCAGCCAGGAATCTCAAGACCCCCCACAGGGTCCAAACCAAGGGATCCGACCCGAACCCGACCCGAAAACAGAACCCGAAATCTCAGTCCTTACATGCACTGAGCCAATGGCTCGGGTCTTGGCCGAGCCAGGGCTCGGACCAGGCGGGCGCCTGGCTCGGGCCAGACTCGGCCAGGGCCCTGACCTGGCCCAGTCGGTCCGACCAGCTCGGGACCGGGTCCCTGGTTCTCCCCTACCCGAACCCCAATAGCCACCTGAAACCCTAGTCCCCCCCTTTAGGTTGTTGCAGGTAGTGGTCCGGCGGCGGTGGGGAAGTAGGGCCACCCGGCGGCCAAGGTTCCGACGCCGCCCGACCTCGCCGGCGACGCCTCCGGCAATGGCCCCGACATCGATAGGCCCCCGGTTGCATCCCATAGGGTGCTGGCCGAGCCCTTCTTCATCCTCTTTATTTTCTGGTTTCACACCCTGGGAAGAAGAAAAGAGGCCCCTCCCCTCCATTCCGGCCACCTCCAGTGGCCACTCCAACGTTGGCCTTGAAGCCCACAGTGACCGGCAATGAACCTAGGGTCATATAAGATGATCAAATCATCATTCATGGCCACTAAGATCTTCAAAACAACGCCGGTAAGAACACATTTCTTCAACACATGAAGAACTGCGAAAAATCTCCAAAAATCCGATTTTGCAAGATAAAAATAATAATATAATTAATTGTGTTCATCGTATGAACACAGATCCGGCAATTAATTGAATTTTAAAACATGGAATAAATCATGAAAAATTAATCTGGAGACCGAAATGGGACGAGAAACAATAGAACCTAGCTCTAATACCATTGTTGGGTTCTCGTTGTTCCTTTGACTCACGCAACGAAAATAAAAATAAAAATACAGCAATCCGTTTTCCATTTCGAAAAACTAAAAAACTGGATTATCGAATAATCGATTCTTACCGTGCGCGGATTCGAATATGCGACCGATTGGCTTCGTCGGTGTGACACCGCTATCCGCGCAAGTGCCGGGCCTCTAGCAAAGTCCACGCGATCCTCCTCGCGGTGGATGTCCTCACGGTTGCTCATTCTCCGCAGCCCGTGAAGCCTCCACCGTTCACCGCAATGATCACCGCAACGTGTGGACTATTTCCCGTCGGACGGGAGTTGGAGAACCGACGGAGCAAACCCGGAGAACATATCCGGCCTGGGGCACCAGAGAGAGAGAGGAAGAGAGGAGGGAGCGGCTAGGGTTGAGCAGCAGCTTGGCTTGGTTAGCCCGTTCGCTACATTTTATATTAACTGCGCGGTTTTTCATAAAAGCCCCGGTTTATATAAAACCCACTTTTTAATCCATCGTGTTGAGAATCATTTGCGTGTGACCCTCTAGGCCCAATAACCAGTCCGGTTAATGGCCCAATAAGCCAAGTGACTCCTCACTGGCCTGATTAATCAATTAATAACTCATTATTAATTAATTAATCAATCGAATTAATATCGCATATAAAATTCGATCGGGCCTCCGATCACGTTGGGTGCCAAGCAACACTGCGTGAACCTGAAAGGTATCGGGGTTAAGTAACTCACTCTTGGAACCTTTCCGCCGACAGTTACCGCGTTGATATAATCCTTCATTCTATAATGCTCTCGAGTCAACTCAGGGTATGGTTTATTGTCAAACCCTAACTGGTCGACTCACCGTCAAACTCCTTTCCCGATATTATCGTCCGCCCTGGCCAGGGACTTCCGCGCATCCTTCCTAGAGCAGTCTCTCTCTAAATACTGAGTGCGAATGATTTCTTATTGATACTCATTGCCCTTCAACGGTATTCCGTTGTACCCGATCTTTGGGTGTTTAGAAATCCCGTGAATAGAGATTCATAAACTATGGTCAAAGCACATAATTCCACCGACAAGGTATCCTTGGTGTCTCAGGTCCAAGGACCATCCATGCAATTGCAACAATGGAATCAAGCTAGTTGACAGTGAGGTACTATACCATCCAGCGATTCAGTCGGATCAGTTCAATGAACTCATTTTCTAATGAGACCTACAGATTCAAGTTAGTGTCTCCACACAAGTGACTATGAGATCAGTCACCCTCATCATATGACGAGGAGTAATCTGTACTAGTTTAACCGGATATCCGATGTCCTTCTCAGATATCCTCCGACTATGAACTATTAAAAATATGTGTGTTTAAGTGATCAATCTCACTAGTATGATCACATCATAATCTGATCACTATCACACATATTCACAGACTTCATTATGAGACGATAATAATACGAATTTACACATAATGAAATAATGCCATTATGTTAATAAATAAACGAGATTTACATAGTCAGATTAGCATGTAGACCACCTAAGACTAACACCATGAACGATAGAGTCTCGAATCCAACCGCGTTATCGGTCAACACATCTATGTTAGGTAGTGGAAAATCATCTTTAGGACATGCCCGGTTCAGATCTTGGAAGTCAATACAGATCCTGACTTTTCCATCTTTCTTCATCAAGGGGACTATATTAGTCACCCATTGCGGATAGGACAACTCTAATGATTTGGCTTTATGCAATTTATCGACCTCTTCCTTCATTTTCAAAGCCATCTGTGGGTGGAATCGTCTTAATTTCTTTTTAACCGGATTAGCTCCAGATTTCAAGGTTAATCGGTGTTCCACTAAGGAAGAATCTAATCCCAACATATCTTTATAGCTCCAGGCGAAAGTATCCTTGTAGTCCTTAAGAACATGAACCAAAGCCTCTTCGTCTAATTTAGAAAGATTTTGACTAATGAGGACTACCTTAGGCTCTTCCTCAGTACCTAGGTTGATTTCTTTAGTTGGATCTTCTACAGCAGCTGAGGGTTCATCAAATCTCTTTACTCCACTAACATACGCCTCAGTTGCATCCTCATCTTCTTCTTTTTCAATGACGGGGTCTTTCTCATGTATCAAGTCATACACTCCATACCCGTCATCAACCAACTCATCCACCTCACATTCTTCTGGGAACTGAATGGGGTCCTCTAACAGTTGAGAGATTTGATAAAATGGAAAGCACTTAGAAGCTAACTCTTGGAGGTATCTATTTGGAATATGTCTACCCTTAGATTTTCTAGACTCCCTAAACTACCTAACTTCACTAGACTTCCTTTAAATAGATTCCCTATCCTGAACTAAAGAGGACGAAGAAGGATAAAAATTAGAGGATACACGGGGAAATATAGGGGAATCCTCCTATGAGGAGGGGCAGAGCAAATCTAGAAGAGAATCTTACCCGGATGACCGATACAATGGGGTACATTCGGACAAGTAATAAGAGATTTCCTCAACGAAGATTTGAGAGGAGGTTTGAAAATCGGCGTTTTTTTAGGGGGGGATTTTTATCATTTAACTTGAAGCAGGAATGAATTTGGCAAAAAGGCGGAGTAAAGGATGGGGAAAATGGCACCATGGCCAAAGGATTAGGGGGATCATACAGAAATTTGTCCCAGATTGAGTCATAGATCCTCTCGAGATCAATAGGAATCCGGGGAAGGAAGTCCTGAGGGGACAGAGTAATGACAATGGGGGGAGCCCGAGGTATGTCTTCAATTATGACCCTCGACCAAGTCGGAGTCAACAGAAGAGTGCATAATAGAGTATGGAGAGTGAAAACATGTGATGGATAGGTGGCTCTCCAAAGGTGATTTGTGGTCAAACTAGCTTCATAAGGGTCATCTAGCTCTCCTTCATCTGTTTCATTGCTCAACAGAATCCTTTTATCAAAGATAGCCCCAGACCTCTCAATCTCATCTATCAGCGATGGCCACTGTGGTTCGGAGGGATGTAGGAAGTGTAACAACCCGCCACCCTATGATCGGAGACCCGATCACTAAATGGGTGTCGAATCATTATCCAACGGTCTCACACCCGGATCTTATACACACATCTGGAGAAGTAAGCGTTAAACAAGGTTAAATATAACATTCACACGGACTACAAGGAAGTACAGTGCGCAGGAAGTAAATTAATAATATCCGTACACAGTCCAACAATAATTACATGGTCCAACAAATTAATTAAGTACAGGCAGAAACAAAGTACAACAACATCGGGGCATACCCCGGAACTGAGATAGATGCTGGTCCGCACACCAAGGAGAACACCACACGCCGCCACTCGCCACGAGTGTCCACACCTGAAAACCGCAGGGAGTAAGCCACACCAGAATTGGACTCAGTAGGGATCATCCGATCCCTTGCCTCCCACTCACACACCCACAAGTGCAATAACAAAGATAAAGGTGAACAAGATAAGTAAAGTTGTAATACATTACTCCTAATTCTCGATATAAACCACATGCATTCGGAATATAACATGCATATGTCAGAATCACTCAACCAAGGAGCCTACAACTCGCGTCTCGGCAAAACGCGTCAACCATGTCTCCGAAAGTGGGAAACACCGACCCGCTGAGACCAAACAGTAACCCTTCGCATAGCACGCTGGCTACTCTGGCGGTTACTCCTTCCCCCAGTAAACACCGACCCGCTGAGAACAAACAGTAACCCCTCGGATAGCACGCTGGCTACTCCGGCCCAACTGGCTCAGGTGGTTACTCCTTCCCCCATCACGAGTGACACTCCATAGGTACTACTCCGACACCGGTACTAGCTAACCTCGGGGTTCACCAGGTGACCCTCTCTCACTAGGCGTCACCCCGCCACTGCTACCATCAGCGTTGTGTCCCTACCGCACCGACACAGGGTGTCAAATGCTACAATTGTCACTCTAGGTCTACAGTAACACAAAACACGGCACAGTGCGATCCAGTCATGAAGAACCCATCATCATCGAGTATACCAAAAGCATGCATTTAACCAACTATCTAGCAGTGTAAACACATTTTACTGGCATGTATTAGTGTGGTTCTGTCTTGAATCGCGTCGCCCAAGGCCGACGCCATTCAAGCACCCTAAACTGTTTCATGAAATCGCGGCCTCAGAATATGGCCTAAAAGGTGTCGTCACAGGTAGCCGCCTTTTAAAACGGGTCGCCATCCCTCGTCACCTATCGGTGACAGAAACAGGGACAGGCCACGGTCGATTCTCTAAAAACGCGTCGTCCTGGGAAGCCGCCGTTTCAAAAGGCGTCACTGTCCTCAGACGCCATTCACTCCAGAATTTGAACATGCAGAATCCTTTAATCGGGGTGGTTTCTGCCTAAATGGCGTCGTGCTTGCCCATCGCCATTCTAAATGGCGTCGTCCAAGCACGATGTCATTTAGCACCAGAAACCCCAAACTGACAGAACCTCTCACAAGGTGATTTCCGCCTAAATGGCGTCGTGCTTGCCCGTCGCCATTCTAAATGGCGTCGTCCAGGCACGACGTCGTTTAGCGCCAGAAATCAGGTTCTGCACTCTGCCCGAGGGCTCCCTTTTCACCCCCAAATGCCCCAAAATCAAACAAAACAGAAGAGGAAGAGGGGCAAACTAAGCCATCACAAGGAACCCTCAAATCCATCTTCGTAGAAACCCCCATTCCCATCAAGAAGAGCTCCTAATATGCTCCTTCTACCCAAAGAAAACCCCCACACGCATCATGATTTAGACGGAAAACATGGATAAAACCACTACAATCCATGCAAGGTACGTCCCCCTATCGGTTACTTGAACTCCTCCTGGCTCCGTGCCGCCGAACCGCCGCACCGCAGACCGCCGCCGGTACCCCCGAGGACGTCGCCACTCCGCCGGGATGTCGGTCGCCGCCCGGAGAAGGAAACGCCGCGAAGGAAGTGGTGGTGGTAGTGGTGAGAGGTGTAGGCGCCCGGAACGTCCCCCGCGTGCTGCGGGCTTTCAATCGAGGGTTCCTCCGTTCGTCTCAGCGCTGTGGCGATTTAAAGGAGGGTAAAAATTGAGGTGTAATCGCCAGGAGCATTACCTTTCGGTCCCTGTGCTCCGCAGGGGTGTAGGAGGTGATCGCATTCTATGGGAGCGGGAAATGCTGGTTCCT
Source organism: Zantedeschia hybrid cultivar (assembly GCA_030544215.1). Taxonomy (NCBI): domain Eukaryota; kingdom Viridiplantae; phylum Streptophyta; class Magnoliopsida; order Alismatales; family Araceae; genus Zantedeschia; species Zantedeschia hybrid cultivar. The sequence goes on along the minus strand of JARZZO010000006.1, from coordinate 55,848,891 downwards.
CCTTCCATTCCTCCGGCCGGCCAGAGGAAGAGAGCCCGGTACTCTGCACGCGGAAATGTGGTAAGGATCCCTGGAAAGAAAAGACAAGACAGAAAACAACCCGATTAGAACTATAATATGCAGAATCTATCCATGAAGATGTAAAAAACTAGTTAAAATCGGAGGGAAACACACCGGATGGGTGGTGGGGAGGGAAGGTGACCATATGTTATGGCCACCCACCTCCCGTTTTTTTTTTGGAAACCTCTGGTGGGTAGGGATTACTAGGTCATCTTATCATGCATGCATGTAAATGAGGGTGCTCGTGTGTGTGAAAAGTGAAATAATATGCCAAAAGTTAGAAAGAAGAGTGAGAGGGAGAGAGAATGCTACAGCATGGATGGAAATGATGATGCAACGAAATGAATAAGAAAGAGTAAAAAAAGAAAAGATTAGGAAGACAAGCCCATTTCGGAGTGCGGACGGTTCTCCTTGAAGCTAACTCCTTGTCTGCCAACTTCGCCTGAGCCTTCCCTCCAAATCAACTCCTTAACCCCCTGCTCGAGAGGATGTGGGGGGTTTAAATAGGTGAGGGGAAAATAGGAGAAAACAGGGGTCTAAATCCCCGTAAATCAACCTTCAGCCAATAGGGAGTGGTCAAGGGTCGGAGGTAGTGCGCGCGGCAGTCGCCGGAGTGGGGAGTGGTCGGAGTAGTGGGGACGAGGGCGGTGAGTAGAGGAGATCGTGGGGAAGACGCGGTCAAGGGGGTGGTTAGGGAGTGGACGGCCAGGCAACATGCCTTCCACTCCCGTGGAAGGCCAGGTAGCTGGGCTTCCACGAAGTGGTGTAAGGCGGCCCGTTTGGCCTTCGAGGGGGATGGAAGGCAAGGGGTGGCCTTCGAAGGAGGTGGAAGGCAAGGGGTGGCCTTCGAAGGTGGTGGAAGGCAGGGGGGCTGGCCTTCGAAGGAGGTGGAAGGCAATGGCTGGCCTTCCACGAAAAGGTGGTAAAAAGTAAACAGGTGGCAAAAGGTGAAAGGCAAGGGGTGGCCTTCGAAGGAGGTAGAAGGCAAGGGGGCTGGCCTTTGAAGGAGGTGGAAGGCAAGGAGTGGCCTTCCACGAAAAGGTGGCTAGAGTCGGGGATTTGGTTAATGGGCTTAGTTGTTAGTGGGCTGAGATGGCTAAATGAGGGGATTTTGGTGATGATGGGTTAATGATGGAGGGGGTTTATGACCAAAAGGGTGGTCCAAAATCGGTGTCTACAAATGCCCCTCCGGGACACTTGTTTTGCAGTGGAGTGGAACGGAATGATAAATAGGTGTTCCGGAAATCAAAACTGATTTTGGACAGCCCGAAAAGGAATGAGCTATATCCAAGGATGACATGCGAACGCGGCAAATGCATGAAGGCTGACTATTGGAGTTGCAAGAGTGGTTTAAGAAAAGGAACAAAGTTCAGTATTAGAGAATCACAGTCCGTGGGACCCTCGGGTGCTGGAACCGCGAGGCCTTGGCGCACCAGCATGTAGCGATCTGGTCCAAGGGGATCTTGAGCATGAAAGGTGTAGGAGTGTGACTTGAAGAACTCTCGACACAACAGGCGCGCGGTGGCCTGGCGCATCATGGGATCGCCATGTGAGAGAATCTCAAGCACACGTGTTGAAAAAAGGATGAGGTCTTGCAATTCGAAGAGTCAACAGACATACAACTGCCAGAATCACAGATCAACAATGGGTTAAGCAGAGTGATGAATTATGGTCATTGCCCCTAGTTATTAGCCTCATTGTTTTGTTTAAAGAGGAACTCAGAGTCTATACGCCCGAAGTTATTAGCCTCCTGTGTCTTCAGTCCTATTTGCCTCCGATTTCCTGCAACTGCAAGAGCACACATTAGTAATGTTCACACATTCAATGATCACGACATTTAATATTAAACTGCAAAGGATGAGAAGCAAATGTTTAGTTTCGAGTCGAAGCCGATATGGAAGATATGGCTATTCTATTGGTAGAATGCCAATCCAATATAGCTTCGACTCGAATTCCAAGAAGAGCCATTAATTTGTTGACATTGATCAAGGTGGTCTCTTAACCCTGGGATGAGGTTACCACCTCGAAGTAGAGAAGGGAGAAGGGCACTTTGTCTTCTCGTAGATGGGCTTTTTCTAGAGTGGTAGAAGGCCAGGTAGCTTGCCTTCTACGAAAAGGTGGAAGGCCAACTGGCCTGCCTATCATGAAGTGGTGGAAGGCCAAGGGGTATGCCGTCCACAAGAGGGGAAAAGAAAAGGGATATGCATGCCTTTCCGTCTCTTATGGGATGTGGAAAAGTTTGTGATTATCCCGTGGCCTTAAAAGGGGAGGGTTGTCGCGGGGCTTTCTTCCAGAACTCCAGTTTTTTGTGAAAGGATGGCTTCATCTTCTGCTCGCGCTACTGCCAAAGAGCCTCAAGTTCTATCCGATGTGGAAGGCCACCTCAGCAACCTGGTGGCCCACGGGCAGGTATGCTCGAACCTTTGTGTTGTCCTTCTCGACTCTCTCTCCTCTTTCTTGACTTTTTGTTGCCCTGTAGCCTCTTCCAAAATTTCCTGACTCTAGGCATACCCGCAAGTATGCATGGCTTGCAGCGCTGCTGGACGTGATTACCCTGGGCATGAGGGTATATATGCATCGATGGAACTTGACCCATTCCATCGTGTTTGCAAAATGGTTCGCATTCATCCACTGGCACTAGGAAGGGCTGGGTGCGCTGCTGGAGCTGTGGCATCCGGAAACACACACCTTTGTGTTCCGAGAGTTCGAGGCAACGGTCTTGCTAGAGGAGGTGGAGACCTTCTATAGCTGGGAGGGCCTAGCTGCCGGTGATCCCTCTGGTTTGCCTGCATGGGAGGAAATTTTCGCTGATATTGTGCAGGACAAACGGGAAGTATGTCGCATGACCAACAATCGAGGAATCATCATCGATTGCCTTGCATATTGGTTGATCCGGGAGATTAAGCGCAAGGCGGTCGAATCTGAGAGGCTGATGCGAGGCTTATGCCTGGTTCTTGGGGAGTATTATGGTTCCCCACTACTGGCTCAATACTTGAGAGGGAGTACGTGAGCGTGTTGAGCTTGCTGTGGAGAGGCCATTCTCTTGCCCCAGTGATCTTGTCACACCTGTATGGAGGGCTCAGCCACATGAGCATGGGGCGATCTGTGAGGGGAAGTTTGTTCACCTTACAACTGTGGATGGAGATGCACGTATGCTTTGATTTTGATGAAAAGGTAACTTTTGCCTCGAGAATTTTTCAGCACAGTGCATTGTACCCTGCACGCTCACTCTTTGGTCCTGAAGATCAAGTCAGGTGTCTCACAGCTCATCTCAGGATGAGGGATGACTGGCGTGATTACCTGAACTTCCTGCCCGTGGAGAACTTTATCTTTGTCCCGATGATCCTTCGAGACATGGAGTTCACCACAAGGGCTTCGCGCGAGCGTGAGTTGTGGCTAATTGGCCCTGACGAGTTAGATGTGTATCAAGGACATCGTTGCCATCTTCAGATCGGAGTTCCCAGACAGATACCACTCCCCGCCTTGCATGACACACTGATCGTGCTGAGACACACTGGGTACGCGAGGGAGGCTCAAGCAATTGAGCGGTTCCGACGTGCATGGTGCCGTCACTCCAGGTTCACCAAGGCCCGTCTTGACATAGCAGAGACTTCAGAGGAAGTCAAAAGATATGTAGGCTATTTAGCCAATGTCCATCCTGCTGTCTGTGCCTTTTTCATGGGCCGTAGAGCACTGGAATAATGTAGCCCTTCAATTTTTAATGAATAATACCAATTTTATTTTTGCTGAAATTCCCTTCCAAGAATATATGCACACTGCCCCTATTGGCAAACGCGTGAGATGGCCACGGCCGTAGCCGTTCACACAGCAGCACGCTGGACGTCCACGTGGCGGACGGCCAAATGGCTGGCCGTCCGTGGAGGTGGACGGCCAGCACGTGGCTGTCCACTCGGATGGCCAGCGCGTGGCCGTCCGCAGCGTCGGACGGCCAGCGCGTGGCCGTCCGTGGAGGTGGACGGCCAGCGCGTGGCCGTCCACTCGGCGGACGGCCAGCGCGTGGCCGTCCAAGCCGGCGGACGGCCAGCGCTTGGCCGTCTGTGCTAGGGGTGTTTTTTTTTTAAAGAAGCCCCGAGGTGTTTTTCTCTTGTCCTCCACCTATATCCCTGCTCTTCTTCTCCTCCGTTTCAAAAATCTTCCCAACCTTCCATCTATGGCGAGAGTATGGCTTCCCCGTTCCCTTAGGAGGAGGAGGACAGGCGGCGGTGGTGGCAGCGACGAAGACGTCCGCGGCGGCGGCGACGAGGACGTCCGCGGCGGCGAAGAAGAAGCTCTTCGCGGCGGCGGTGGTGGCGGCAGCGACGCCGGAGAGGAAGAAGAAGAAGAAGAAGGAACGACGGCAGCGACGGAGGAAGATGAAGAAGACGAAGACGGGGGTGATGGAGAGGAAGAAGAAGAAGAGGAAGAAGAAGAAGGAAGGACGGCAGCGACGGAGGAAGATGAAGAAGACGAAGACGGGGGTGATGGAGAGGAAGAAGAAGGAGAAGGTGACGGAGAGGGCGGCGGCAACGGGGAGGTGCCCTCGAAGAAGAAGGTGTGTTTTTGATTTTTTGTCTCTGTTTTGGAAACGCAGGGAGGGCGGCAGGCGGAGCTGCTGCCCGTCCGTACGAACGGAGGGCGGTCCCGCCGTCCGCCCGTGCGGGCGGCGGGCCGCACCGCCTTCCGCGCGTGCGGGCGGCGGGCAGCCCCGTCGTCCGACTGTACGGACGGAGGCTCGCTGCCTCGCCTACTTCAAATCTTTATGTATATGCTCATGCCCCTAACCTCTGATTTTGTTTGGATTTTCAGGGTCCCCAGAGAGTCCAAGGCCGGGTTTCATGGGAGCTGGTCTGGGCTTGGTACCACGCGCTGCCCGATCGGCTCCTCTTCCAGGTGGACGCATTTGGGTTCGGGCCGCTGTTCCGGGTCCGACCGTTCATGGTGGATGCGCCCTTCTTAGTGGCTCTTCGGGAGCGCTGGGACGACAGATGCAGGGCCTTCGTCATGCCGTGGGGACACATGCTGCCCACACTGGAGGACGTCTCTTTCTTGACGGGCATGCCGGTCATTGGGGATCCGGTAGTGGGTCCCGAGCGCAAGGACTACAGGCAGCTGTCCGATCGCTTCCTAGGCGAGGGGTATTATAGGGTCCAGGGAGCGCTATCTCACATACCCCTTGGGCACTTCGCTCGATCTGTGGGGTTGAGCCGGGTGCGGCGGATGCCGAGCGAGACTTTGGAGGCTTTCACCGAGAGAGTGGAGGCGCTCTTGGACTTGGATAGCCGCTCGGATGACGAGAACCTACGGATCTTTCTCCTATTCCTCTTCGGGAGGTTGTTATTTGCCACAGCTTCAGATAGGGTCAATCTGAAGTACCTGCCGCTGTTAGAGGACCTTCAAGCGGCGAAGAAGATGGCGTGGGGAGCTGCAATGCTGGGTCATCCTTTCTCCCAGCTCTAGCAACTTGGGTGGGTTCACCCCTTTTCTCCAGGTAATCCTCTTAGCTGTGGATCTCCATCCTAACTTATGTTGATTGGCACTGATTGTGTTGTCCTTTGCAGATCTGGGGTTACACCCGCTTCCCCATCGGCCGAGGGAATGTTTCTGCGGATCGTAAGGGATGGACCCCTCTTATGGCGCGGTGGGAGGTGATCCGGGATTATCGCCCAGTGATGTACCGCGTGGAGGACATCCGCGCCCAGCTCGACACATTCCCTCCTCATATGGTGAGTGTTTTGAAATGTATGTGCATCTGAACAAATGATAAGGTCTGACCCTTCGTTTCATTCAAGTGGTGTGGATGCCATATGCAGAGGAGGACCTGGCCGATCATCCGTGGGTGTCCCAGAGCCTCTCTCAGTTCCGGCAGGAGGTGCCCCTGCTGTGCGTGAACATTTGTGACGGCCTCTTTGTCCGGATGGCCTACCGCACATGGGGATGGCATCAGCCTCTACTCGCCTACCCGACCTATCTTGATATGAACCGAGGTCGTCGCCGATCTTCTGCTATAGGTCAGGATTGGCGAGTAGTGAGGCGGGCTGAGATTGAAGTGTGGCACCGCACCGGGGATGCCTTGCAGGAGGATAAGTCCCTGCGAAACAGCTTCAGGTACATGGGGGATTATGCCCGGCGGTACTCAAACCGCATGTTTCTGGATGCGCGGCAGGTACGTCACTCTAACTGCTCAGTCTATTGCACTTAAATTTTCCATGGACTAATCTTAGTGATATTCCTGCAACAGATGCCTGAAACTGAAGCCGTGTAGACCCTAAAGAATCAGAATGATATTCTGGTTCTGCAGACGAGTGATCTGCTTGTCCAGATTAGGGAATTGGTAAGAAGTTTGATTTCTAAATTAGGGTGTGGGATTGTCCATCTTATCTTTGTGAAAAACTCTTATGATGCAGAGAGAGGCGCTAGCCCGCCACGGGCTGCGAGGGGATCCAGGTGCGGGCTCATCATCCAAGGGGCCAGCTGCCCCTGCTGATTGGGAGGCGAGACTGCAAGATGCTCTCCGCCGGGCGGAGGCCCGAGAGGCGGATTTGGCACAGCAGGTGAGACTTGTTCTGCTCTTGTGTTATAATGATTGAGCATGTCTGACCCTGAATTTCTTTGCAGCGCCAGGAGTTGGAGACCGCCTTGGCGAGGGTGCAAGAGCTGGAAAGCCTAAATCAGCAGTTGAGAGATCAGGTTTTGGAGGAGCGGACAGCTCGGGCCAGGGTGAGAGAGGGATCCCACCCGGACATGTACTGGGAGGGTAAGATGGCTGGTTTACGAGAGGAGCTGACGAGGTCGCAGACAGAGGTGCGGGAGCTTGATTTCAAGTACCGAACCCTGTGGGACCGAGTGATGAAGAAGGGACGAGAGCGAGCTACGAGATCCAGCATGCAGAGTCCCGGAGCTCGTCCCCCCATTCCTGCCCCGTCAGCTGGCCAGGCACCTGCTGGGAGCTCCGTCTTCAGAGACCTCGACTCCCTTCTAGCTGAGGATGCGTGGAGAGCATTGCGACCCGCTAGCTCATCGGGGTCTATGCGTCCAGCGTCAGGACATTGTCGTGCTCGTGAGGACGATGCTGAGAGCCAGATGAGGCACCCCCCCCGAGATAGGAGAGATGACGATGCGGAGGGAAGGGGGAAGGATTGAGAGGAAGAGGGATTGGGAGCTGATACAGGGGTATGCCCCTGTGTCGTGATGATGTATGATTATGATGTTACGCTTGCATATTTCACTATTTATATTTGGGCACTTCTTTGTTCTGCTTTATGTTCGTACCTGTTATTCCTGCATGCACAACATTGGGGAAACTGTTAGTAGTATTTGTTTTCGGCCCCTTGCCCAAAAAGAGCAACTACCTTTTCCCTAGCCTTCGCATAGGGTCAAGGGGCCGTGTCCTACTAACCAGACGAATGGAAGAATATTGAAACTAATGCGGCAAGTAAATATGCAAATGCTGGTAGATATTAACAAATGGGATGTGTGAAAAAACATGTTTTTTATTCCATCTAGCTGGTGACTGCCCAGACTTAGCCTGGTCGAATGATGAAAGGGAAATGCACACTCAACTTCCTAGGTATCCTAAGCACGCATCTAGATTGATTTGGGCCTCTAGATTCCTCAAACTAACCTTGACCGGTTAAGACTCACACTGATGACAATACCGTCATGCCATGCTTTGGCTCCCAGCTGCTTCCGAGCACCAAGTTTGCCCAAAAAGTTTTCGAGGTAAATAATTTGCCCGACCCGGGTCTCTTTCCTCACAATCTAGAAGGTATATGATGGAAAACCTTGGAACCCTAACGGTCAACCGCGCGACGCTGACCCGGAATCAGACGTCGTTGCACCGATTGGTGACACGCATGTATTGACCTAAGCCCGAAGTTTTCGAGAGTGCACATTGAGATTATGGTTAAGAAATTAGTTCACCAGAAACATCGACATTACTCTTCACCCATTTTAGACTCCTGTGATCATGTGAGCATGTGATGATTTTTGCAAAACGAACCGTTTTAAAATGATGTTTGTTCTTTAGACATCTATCTCGTGCTAACCTTGAGGGGGAAAATAAGTGAAGAAATTTTGGAGATAAACCTTACAGGAGGATTGACAAAACCGTTAAAAAGGCGAGCTGTGACAAAACGGACTCCTTTTGACCTCCTAGATGCCCCTATTTTGACTTTTCAAGCCTTTATTAGATTTCATGACCAGGCACGGTCACGACCAGGCTTTTTTTCCATGATTGCTTGAACCCCCTTGTCTCTTTTGTATTTCTTTTCTGCTCTTGACATTTTTTGGGGTTATTTGATATTCCGCCTGCGGGGACACTGCCCTCTTCACGTGCTCTGGCCCTTTACATTTCAATTTTGGGCCCTTTTGAGGGGTTACACCTATCGGGTTGTGGAGGAACCGCAATTCGCTGAGCTCGACCGTTTAAGGGCGTCAACTGTCCTGATCGGTCGAGAGACGAAGAGCAAAGGTTGCATTTTGATAGTGTACTAAAGACTTGGAACTCATTTCAAAAAGGTTCTCTTTTGAAAAAACGTGTAAGTATGTGCATCTCAGGATGATCATAGGGATCCGTATGAAAGTAAAGTAGACACGTCCAAGGTTCTGATGGACCAAAATCTTAGCCAAACCCTAATGTTAACCCAATCTATCATGCAACTAGACTTAGACAGGGGTTACATGGCAGTCACCAGACAGTTGGATTTTGTGTTTTTTGATTTTTTTTGTCATTTTCATAGGAGTATGTACATATTTACAAATATTTTTGATGCTTTTTGGATATTTGATTTTTTTTTTGAGATTTTTGATTTTTGATTTTTTTTTTGTTTTCACGGATAAAACTTCTTCAGATATACCCCATTCCATGGGTGGGGCAATTCCTCTCCTTTCTCATCGATTAAGCGGTAAGCGTTACCCGAGTATGCCTCCTTGATTACAAATGGACCTTCCCAATTTTCTTGCAATTTGCTCCTGGGACCAGGAATTTTGATCATTTTTATTTTAAGTACCATTTCCCCAATTTCAAACTTTTTTTCGAGAACCTTCTTTGCATAGAATCTTGCGATCCTATTTCTGTAAACTTGAGCATGGTTTGCCGCCATCATCTTTTTTTCGTCAAATAGTTCCAGTTGGGTTAACATGGCCTTACGACGCTCGGCGTCGCTAATTCCATTGTCCAACTGTACTCTTAGAGAAGGAAAGAGAATCACATATGGAAGTACCGCATCTGTTCCGAATGTTAGTGAATAAGGTGTTTGTCCGATAGGGGTTCGGACAGAAGTACGGTACGCCCAAAGAGCTTCTACTAGGCGATCCGGCCAGTCTGAATAATTATGTGATATGCAAGTTCTTTTAATGATTCGAATGAGTGTTTTATTGGTGGCTTTAGCCTGACCATTTCCTTGTGGGTAGTAAGGCGAAGAATGATGCAAGTTGATGCCATACTTACTGCACATGTCCTGGAGCTCTTGGAAGATAAATTGTGGTCCATTGTCGGTGATGAGATCGCACGGTGTCCCGAACCTGGCGAGGATGTTGCGCTTGATGAACTTCACCACCGTGGATGCTTTGATTTCTGCAAATGCTTCCGCTTCAGCCCATTTAGTGAAATATTCAGTGGTGGTCAGGATAAATGATTTCCTTTTTATTTCGCCTGATCGATCCTCTAGAGGTCCTATAATGTCGAATGCCCACATGGTGAAGGGGCATGGGGAAATGACGGATTTGAGAGATGATGAAGGTGCATGAACCTTGTTAGCATGTAACTGGCATTTCAAGCACCTCTGAACAAATATGGAACAATCAGCCTCCATTGAAGGCCAATAATAGGACATGAGGAGCTTCTGAGCTAAGGCACGACCATAGATATGACCGTCAATCACTGGCATGAGCTGCCTCTATGATATGATGAATTTCGGTATCGTCTAGACACCGAAGAAGCACTCCGCTAAAGGATCTCCTGAAAAGGCGACCGCTTAAGATAAGGTATTGCTGAGATGCACGGCGGATAGCCTTACGGTCAGAAGATGTGGCGTAAGATGGGAATGACCCATCGCGGAGATAGTTCATGATATCAAAATACCACAGATTCCCATCATCCCAATTGGGGGTGAGTTCATCCGTGATAGCAGAGATATGCTCAGATGGATGGAGGAATTGTTGGAACCAGGGGTCCCGGAAGGAAGGCGAGTCTTGTTTGTGCAGAGTGATGGAGGCTGAACCTTTGGTGACAGGAATCTCTAGTGCTGAAGATAGGGAGGCTAGGGCATCTGCTAGGATATTCTGAGATCTAGGCATATGCACATAGGTGATCCTTCTGAAATGCTTGGCTAGTGATTTCACTAACTCCTGATATGGCTTCAATTTTAAATCCCGGGTTTGGTACTTGCCCACGGTTTGGCGGAGGATTAGTTGATAGTCTCCAATTATCCTCAGTTCTAAGACATTAAGAACCAGCGCCAATTTTAAGCCAGCTAGGAGAGCCTCATATTCAGCGACATTATTGGTCACTGAGAAGGAGAGTTGGCAAGCATGCGGAATACTTACCCCTTCTGGAGATACGAGGACCACCCCTATCCCACTGCCTTGAGAATTAAGTGCCCCGTCGAAATGAAGGACCCAGGATGGAGTATCATCCACTATTAGACCCAACTCCTCATCTGGGAATTCCTTGTTGACGGGCGAAAATGTGGGCAGTGGGTGATGAGCTAGGTGCTCGACAATTGCTTGCCCCTTCACAGCCTTCTGATTTACATAGGTGTTGTCGAATTGATTCAAGAAGGTCTGCCATCGCACCAGCCTATCTGTTACAACTGGCCGCTCTAGCAAATATTTGATCGGGTCCATTCTTACTAGAAGTTTGACCTCGTGGGCGAGGAAGTAGTGCTTCAATTTCTGCACTACCCAGACGACGGCCGCACATGTCCTTTCCATGGCAGTGTATCGCTTTTCGGCATCGTTGAAAAGCTTGGAAAGATAGTACACTGCTCTTTCTTTCTTCTCGTCGTCCAGTTGGGCCAATACTGCACCAGCTGATTCTTCAGTGGTGGAGACATATAGCAATAGAGGCCGCCCCGGGATAGGAGCCATAAGGACTGGTGGATTGAGGAGGTAACTCTTTAATTCATCGAAGGCCTTTTGACACTTATCGCTCCAAATGAACTTTGCCCCTCCTTTCAATAGATTGTAAAAGGGTTTGCATCTCACAGAGTGTTGAGATATGAACCGTCTGATGAATTGCAAACGACCAATGAGACCCTTTATATCCCTGACATTCTTAGGTGGGGGCATTTCCACTATTGCCTTCACTTTGTCTGGATCAACCTCAATCCCTCTTCTGCTCACCATGAACCCTAGCAATTTTCCAGAAGAAACACCAAATACGTACTTTTTGGGTTCATCTTCAGTTGGTGCTCCCTTGATCTCTACATTACAGCCCTAAGGATTTGAGCATGCTGCTTCCTGGTTTTAGACTTCACCAAGATATCATCCACATAAACTTCCATGTCAATGTGAATCATGTCATGAAAGATTGCCATCATAGCCCTTTAGTAGGTGGCTCCAGCATTCTTAAGCCCAAATGGCATGACCATGTAGCAATAAGCTCCCCATGGAGTTATGAAAGATGTTTTCTCTTGGTCTTCCTCAGCTAGTCTGATCTGATTATACCCCGAAAAATCATCCATGAAAGATAACATCTCAAATCCGGCCGTGTTATCAACCAGCAAGTCTATATGAGGTAGTGGGAAATCATCATTTGGGCAAGCTTGATTGAGGTTGCGAAAGTCTATGCAAACTCTAACCTTTCCGTCTTTTTTTGCCACGGGGACGATATTAGCTACCCACTTAGGGTAGAGCACTACCCGGATGAACTTGGCCTTGTGTAGTTTGTCAAGCTCTTCTTTTACTTTAAGTGCTAATTCCGGTAGTAGCCGTCTCAACTTTTGTTTCACGGGTTTGGCGTCAGGTTTGAGGATTAGCCGATGTTCCACCAGTTCTGTGTTTAATCCGGGCATGTCCTCGTATGACCAAGCGAACCCGTCACGGTGTTCTTGGAGCACGGCTATTATGGACCCTTCTTCTTCTGGACTCAAACGGGCACTAATTAGCACTATCTTCGGATCCTCCTCTGTTCCAAGGTTGACTTCTTTAGTGGGTTCGTCGATAGCTGATGAAGGTTCATCAAACCGTCTCATCCCACTCACAAGTGGTTCGACCAAGTCATCCACCTCTTCCGCTTCACTAAGCTCAAACACTCCCAGACCATCACTGCAAGACTCGTCTTTCACTAACTCCAATGGTTCGGAGATGACCCCTGTCTGAAGAAACTTATCCAACTTTTTCAGACCTTTGCACCTATTTGCTAATTCCTGAACTAAGAAGGGAGGAACTTGCTTGGTCCTACAATTTCTAGACAGGGAGGAAGCTAACCTAATTCTGAAACTGCTATGTACACGGCTTGGAGAACGGGTCAGTTTTGTCCTGGATGGGACATGGGTAGACCCTTGGGACAAAGATTCAGTGACGGCGGGGTTGCCCCAGCACGCAAGCTCCTCGAAAGTGACTTCCCCTCCCTCAGGATGGGAATTGGACTTTTTTTTTCGTGACCGAACGCCTATAACATGAAACATTCAGAAGAAATGGCGTCGATCGGAGCTGAGAGCATTGGAACAGAAGGTGGGTGGAACAAGAAAAGAATGAACGTAGCTGGAGCTGGTTCATTCCTGGCCAAGAAAAGCCCTACCGGCGGGCTTCTTGATTCACAGAACAAGGAGGATATGCCAAAGTCTTCCTCTTGGCTGTCCTCATGATATTCTTGCACTTCTTCCTCTATCCTGGGCAATTCCTACCTCTTTCTTACAAAATGATTCATGAGGGACCATCCCTTTGCTTCTTTTGGTGGTTCAGTAGACTTATAACCCAGGCCACATCCCCCACTGACAGGGTTCTCTGATATGGGGTCGCGAATTCCTTGTTCTTCTTTCCCTAACCCGGAGCCTGAGCTATATCCCATCTTACTCATGAGCTGCCAACCTATGCCCGACCTAGGCCTTAGGTGAGAATTCACTGATGAAAGGACAGGCTCTTTACCTTTCCTGGAAGTTATCATGGACGTAATTTGCTCTATTGTCACTGAGTCCAATGACTCAATGTAGGGAGTGCTTTTGACCTTCACAATCTTCCCATTATACGGGAACTTATAGCACTGGTGGTTGGTGGATGGGACTCCCAAAGTTTGGTCCATCCATGGTCTCCCTAGAATGGCGTTGTAGATTGGCTTAACGTCCAGGATGTAGAATTCCGAGATCATGGATACCGGGCCGATTTCTAGTTGCAGGAAGATCTTCCCATCTGCTGGTCTCTGGGAATTGTCATAAGCTGAGACCGTCATAGAGGTTGACTTAGCCTTCTCTGGATCTATTCCTATCCTTTTGAGGGTCTTAAGAGGACAGACATTGATGGAGGCACCGGTGTCCAGTAGAATGGAATCTACTGAATGACCATTGCGAATAGCGGTTAGGCACAGAGGAAGGGATCGACACTCAAGGGGAGCTAGATCCTTTTCTGGGAAGGAGATCATGGGAGTCTGAGTAACTAAGAGTATAGCATTGGTGACCCCACCACTAGGAAGATCCTCATTGACTGTGATTTGTTGTAGGAATTTGAACAACGTCTCCCTATGTGTGGGAGACTTTCGGATAAGCTCGAGGATAGAGATCTTAGCGGGGGTCTTCTCTAAATGTTGGAGGATGTCATACTCAGACTGGGCATTCCCCATGGTAGGGAGTGAGTTACCTTGAGAGTCCAAGGGCTGGCTCGGAGGAATGATGCGATTCCTGGGTGTTACCCCTACCGAGATTGGATCTGCTTCCAATGGTGACCTAATGGGATTGAAGCCAATCATCGAACCCTGGTTCCTGGTTGGACAAAAGATAGATAGGGTAGGCCCCTCGGCTGTGATTGGAGGAATCTGAATGAGAGTGACCGGCTTGAGGGTTGCCGGTTGCTCTTTGGGCCGGATTAGGACCAAAGGCTCATTAGGGGAAAGCGTGGAGACCTCCGGATTAACCCCTTTAGTTTCACGCGACCAAGTGGGATCTTGGTGCCTTATCCCGGACCCTTCGTACTCCCAGTATTGCTCCCTGCGAACTGTTACGGGCTCCAAGTATTTGATCAAAGTGTTGACCTTTCCTTGAGAGCTGGAGGAATCTTGACCTACTTGATGAGAAGGTAATGGGTCATTCACAATTCCCAGTTCCATCTTAGCCTTCAAAGCCTCAATGGCTTTTCTCATGTCTTCCCAGTTTATCCGCCCTTCATCGTTCAAATCATATACCCAGTCCCTGAAGGTGAAGCAATTGTAGATGGTGTGTCCTGTGATCCTATGGTAAGGGCAATACCTGGACGTGTCCGTATTGCGCGGGATACCTTCTCTTTGAGGTGGAAGTTGAATGGCGTTATAGGCTAGCAAAGCATAAAAGATGTATGCCAATGATTCTGGCATAGGTGGATAGGAAGCTCGCTTAGCCATAGGACGACTGTAATTAGTCGGGGGAGGGACAACTGAATATTGCTTCTGGTTGGGCTGAGTGTCGGACTTAGGATTGGTAACCTTGGTTGGCGGTGCCAGCATGCTGACCTGTTCATTGATGGTCACTCCTTCTGTGGTAGGAGCTGATGTGGTTTTCTTGTTCCTGCTTCTGTTTTCAAAGAATGAAGGCAGAGTGGAGTCTCGGATTTGGGACTGAACTACCCTAGCTCGATTGTATATCTGAGCGAATGTCTGAAGTTCGCTAAGCATAAGGATTGCTCGAAGCTGGGGGGTAGCATTGTTAACAAGCATGGTGACTGCTTGTGCTTCAGGGATAACGACCTCCGCTCTAGAAGCCATAGCTCTCCACCTATTAGCAAAGTGAGTGAAGTCTTCGTCAGACTTCATTTTTTCCATTACCAAATCAAACAAGGTAGGGGGCAAGGCTGCCATGTGGTTGAAGTGGGTAATAAACCTCTCAGAGACCATATCAAAGTTGATCAGGTCAGTGGCTGGTAGAGAAGAGAACCACCTCAAGGCCTCTCCCTCGAGAGACTTTTGGAAAAGGTGGACCCGGAGGACCCTATCGAAGAGCCACTGATGGGAATCCATGAGAAACCCGGACAAATGATGATGGGGGTCAGTAGTACCGTCGTACTTCCTGTACTTAGGTACTTTAAACCCTGGTGGAAAATAGCCTGGGGGGAGCTTGCAGTAGTTCAAGAGAGAATGTGGCTGCCTGAGGTTGAGATTCTCGGCCATGAGTTGCCGTACACAGGTCTCAACCTCATTCTTATAAATGAACTCCTCCTGCTTGGGAGGTGTGACCTGGTTGATGGGATTGAATGGGATCGTGTGAGTGGGCATAGCTTGACTTGGCTGGGGTCTGCTAGAAGATCCTTGGAATTGGGTTTTCCGAGGAGTGGCATCCTGAATTTTGCCACGGGAAACCAACTGGATAAGTTGATCCGGAGTATAGCGTGATAACACAGCAATGAGTTCCGGATCATCTCCAGGGTTTTGGAATGTCCTACTGAAAATCACTGGCTCATCTTCTCCCTGGGAGGTAGAAGATTCATCAGAATCCTTCCTCTGAAGGCCTTCTCTGGATGCTTGGAGCATTCCTATGAAGGTCTGTTGTGCATCCTCTTCAATTTCAAACAAAGGGTTGTGTATAACATTGTTACCGAACTGGTCCATGTCATCATACACAACATTAACATACATTCGGTTCATTATGAAACACATACCCTAAACGATTTTATATTTCACTTGAAATGTTAACAATGTTTTATGAGAGTTGGTTTCTAACAAATCAAGTTTAACCCTTAACGACCCTTCACTTTTCCAAAGCTTGTTCCACCAAGGTTCAATTAGGTGTCTTTAAATTTTGAAACAATTCTCTCGGTGACACCTATAGGTGGATAGTTGTAGATGGAAAGGTGAATTAATTTCTCAAACAAATCCAAGGTTCCTACAGGGTGGTTTTAGGTACAACCTGCTCGGCGGCCAAGTGGGAATCCCTGGCTCGCGGAGACTGACGGAGGTTCCCAACAGAATAGGACTAGTCGCGCCCGAGTGGGAATCCTCAGGTGGAGAGTCAAATCCTGCGAGAGAGGTGACTAAAGATGTGATGCCGGCTCTTCCTTAGAACCCCCGCGGAGAACACCCCAAAGAACCCAGCAAGTTAACAAACAGCAGGTGTAAGGATCGAGACTTTCGGATCCGGTTTTCGGGTCAGACCCTGTTGTTCTAATCCTTGTGGGGGGCGGAAGTTCTGAGTTGAATCGCGTCAGGACCTAGAGACGCGTTTTAAACGGCGTCCACCTTGGCAGACGCATTTCAGGTGCTGCCACGTGGGTGCCGCGGGGGTTGGCCTTGGGCCGCGTGGGTACGGCCCTGTCAGGTCGTCTGAACGGCGTCTGCGAAGGACGACGCCTTTCAGACTGCGACTCTGGGTGTGTCAGAGTACGGCCCTGACAAGGTGTCTGAATGGCGTCTGTGTAGGACGACGCGTTTCAGAATCTTGTCACCATTTCGCCTCTCCCTCCACTCCATCCTCTACCTAACTCATACCACTACCACCTCCACTTCCACTGCGGCGTTCTACTCTCCGGACGGCGGCCGACGTCACGGTGGAGCAAGGACGACCACGGCGGTACCGGCGGCGGCGTGGGGCGAGAAGGGTGAACGGCGTGAAGCTTGGAGGAGTTCGAGTGTCCGGTAGGGTGACGTTCCCTGTAGCATTGTGTTTAAATCATGTTTTCCTCGATATGCATGTGGTAGATCTTCGGTTTTGGGGGTTTAGACTGAGCATGTTTAGGTTTTCTATGGGGGTGTTTGCCTATGAATTGTCTTGCTCTCCGTTTCCCCTCCAGTTTGAATGATTTTTGGGGTTATTTGTGGTTGGAAAGGGAGCCCTCGGGTTTAGGGCGTTCCTGGTTCCTGGGGCTGAAAGACGTCGTGCATGGACGACGCCTTTTTGAAAGGCGTCGGGCCATCACGACGCCTTTTAAACAGGAATCGACTGACAGGCAGTCTGCCAGGTCGGGGATTCTGTGGCTAAATGGCGTCATGGGTAAACGACGCATTTTTGAATGGCGTCAGGCGTCCATGACGCGTTTTAACCACAGAAATCCCCTGAATAAAGCTCTTGGAATTTCCGGATTTTCGTGTTGAATGGCGTCTGGGGATGTCGACGCCTTTTAAAAGGCGACTACTGGTGTCGACGCCTTTTAAGGCCAGAATCTGAAGACTGATTTATATAAACCTGTACTTGGAGCTTAAATGGCGTCGACCTTGGTCGACGCGATTCAAGACAGAATCTCACTAATGCATGACAGTAAAACGTGTTCATACTGCTAGTTAGATGGTTAGCACATGTTTTAGTGCACCCGAAAGAGATGGATTCTTCATGACCAGATGGCACTGCATTGTGTGTAGTGCGATCGCGGGCTTTTCACGTGACCGGATCGCACTGTGTTGGGTTTTCAGTTACTGTGGACCTGGAGTGACATTGTAGCACTTTATCACCCGTGAGCACAGCACCGGTGGGGGCGTGAGCACAGCACCGGTGGGGGCGTGGGCGGGGTGACGCCTAGTGAGAGAGGGTCACCTGGTGAACCCCGGGGTCAGCTAGTACCGATGTCGGAGTGGTACATTCGGAGAGTCACTCATGCTGGGGGAAGGGGTAGTCACCTGAGCCAGTTGGGCCGGACTAGCGAGCGTGCTATCCGAGGGGCTACTCCTTGGTCTCAGCGGGTCGAGGTTTTCCCCACCGTTGTTTGTACGGTCGGCGAGTTCTATCGAGATGACGGTTGTAGATTTTCTAACGGCTGGTTTAGAATGTGCATGATTATTATAACTGTGATTGCATGTATTCTCACGTAGAGAATTAGGAATTGTACCTGCCACTACACTTGTTACTTCACCGTTAGCTGTACTTTACACTTGTGGGTGTGTGCGTGGGCAGTGGGGATCGAAGGATCCCTACTGAGTCTTGTTCTTGAGACTCACCCCTGCGGTTTTCAGGTGAGGACTCCCAGCAGACTTAGAGCGGCGTGTGCGGCCATGTGTTGTGCTTCTTCAGCAGTTGTTCCGGGGTATGCCCCGATGTAGTTGTCATTTATTTCTGGCCTTTATGTTTAATTATTTCCTTTCAGCTGGAGTATGTAATTATTTGCTGTAATCGAGTCGCATTGTAATAATTTTAATTTCCTGCACTTTCATTTCAATTCAATGCGATGTGAATGTTTAGCTTAGTTTATTATTTATTTCCCAGACTTACTAGATCCTGGTTTGGTCCCAAATTAATGATTCGGTACCCATTTAATAATCGGATCCCCGATTATAGGGTGGCGGGTCGTTACAGTTGGTATCAGAGCATACGGTCTGGCAAATAAATAAATAACTAGGTTAAATGTTGTAAATTCGGCAAATAAATACATTATCCCGTACAGGCACGTCGGTAGCATAGGTTTTAGGATTCTAATTAGAACTTTTTGATTTTGTAATTGTAGGCGAGTAGATGGCTCCCAGGAAGAGGATGCCAGTTATTCGAGAGAGGGGAGATGCTCCTGGTGGGTCCGAGGCAGGGAGGCCGAGTGTTGAGCAGTTTATGGAAGCCATGATGGATACCATGGCTAGATATCAGACACGAGATCCTAGCGAGGGTTCTAGTACTCTGGGAGGGACCACAGCTACACTGGAGAGGTTCTTGAAGCTGAGGCCACTTCACTTCACCCGTCGTCCCGACCCTGACGAGGCCATCCATTGGCTTAGAGAGATAGAGAAGACTTTTGACACCATGGACTGTGCGGCAGTAGAGAGGACCCCGCTGGCTACCGTCATGCTGAAAGATAGTGCCTATGACTGGTGGACCACACTGAAGAGTTTGTCTTATGGGGACAGGAGTCTTAGGGAGATATCTTGGGAGTCCTTTGTCAAGGAGTTCAATGCACAATATTTCCCTAGACACGTTCAGAGGGCCAAGGAGAGGGAGTTCATGGATCTGACACAGGGGAGTATGACGGTGCTTGAATACGAGGCGAAGTTTGTTTCGCTGGGACGGTTCGTGCCTTTCATATCTCAGGACGAGGAACGTCGCGCGGAGAGGTTTGTGGATGGGCTTAGGCTCAGTTTGAGGAACTTCGTGGCGTCCCATTGTTGTACAGACTTGGCGTCAGCAGTTAGGCGTGCAGCGGCTGTAGAGGCTCAGCAGATCCAGTCGGCCCGGGAGAGAGGGCAGACTGTCCAGGGTCCATCTCGGGGCAGGGGTAAAGCAGCGGCACCGGCTCATTCAGTCGGATCGGGATCGTCTTCTCTCGGCTCCCGATTCAGGAGATTCTTCAGGGGTGGTGGCAGCAGTAGCGGCAGCAGCCGGCCCAGACAGGGGCAGCACAGTCAGACAGTGTCCAGTGCACAGCAGGAGCCAGCTCAGAGGCTTCCGGCAGTTTGTCAGCAGTGTGGTGGTGCCCATGGCGGGACTCAGTGTCCAACTCTTCCCAGGAGATGTTTCGCTTGCGGCCAGCAGGGCCACTTGGCGAGGCAGTGCCCGCAGGGGTATGGTCAGGGATATGGTTCAGGTGAGCAGAAGAAGCCGAGGACCCAGGGGAGAGTTCTAGCTATCACCAGGAGGGAGGCTCGCGCGTCCAACTTGGTGGAAGGTACACTCTCTGTCCTTGGGAACTCTGCGCACGTGTTGATCGATTCGGGTGCTTCGCATTCTTTTATTTCTGAGCAGTTTCTAGATATTCTTTCTGCACCCGTTGATGAGTTATCTAATGGTCTGATGGTGGAAGTTCCTTCTGGAGACTATATGATATCCTATAATTGTCTGAGGAGTGTTCCCTTGACCATTGAGGGTCATGTGCTACCTGCCCAGTTGGTCGTACTTGCTATTCGTGACATTGATATCATCCTGGGTATGGATTGGTTGGAAACCTATTGTGCGGAGGTAGACTGCCACAGGAAGAGGGTGCGCTTATCTATTCCGGACATCCCGACCTTCTTCTTCCAAGGTATTAGGCTTTCTTCTCGGGGCATCCTTATTTCTGCCTTTAAGGCACGGAGGTTGCTTGCTGGTGGCTGTGAGGCTTTTCTTGCCTCTGTTGTTGTTTCTGATGTCCGTGCTAGTCCCAGTCCTTGGGAGGTGCCTGTTGTCTGTGATTTCGTCGATGTATTTCCTGAGGAGCTGCCTGGCCTTCCTCCTCAGCGAGAGGTTGAGTTCACCATCGAACTTGGACCGGGTACGGCGCCCTTGTCTAAGGCCCCGTATCGGATGGCGCCAGCCGAACTCGCTGAGTTGAAGGCGCAGTTGCAGGAGTTGCTGGACAAGGGTTTTAATCGTCCCAGTACATCTCCATGGGGTGCTCCAGTTCTGTTTGTCAGGAAGAAGGATGGTTCTTTGAGGTTGTGCATCGATTATAGGCAGCTGAACCAGGTGACAATAAAGAATAAGTACCCGCTTCCTAGGATCGATGACTTGATGGATCAGCTGCAGACCGCGAGGGTGTTTTCCAAGATCGATCTGAGATCTGGATACTATCAGATGAGAATCAGAGATGTGGATGTTAGTAAGACGGCGTTCAGGACTCGGTATGGGCACTATGAGTTTCTGGTTATGCCCTTTGGCTTAACCAATGCTCCGGCGGCTTTTATGGATCTGATTAACCGAGTCTTCAGGACCTACCTGGATCAGTTTGTGGTTGTGTTTGTTGATGACATTCTGATCTATTCTTCTTCTGAGGAAGAGCACGCTGCTCATCTTCGGGCAGTGTTGCAGGTCCTGAGGGAGCACCAACTTTATGCCAAGTTCAGCAAATGTGAATTTTGGCTGAACGAGGTGCACTTTCTTGGGCACGTTATTTCTGGTGAAGGTATCGCAGTAGACCCAGCAAAGATAGAGGCAGTGATGGACTGGAACAGGCCGACTTCAGTGACCGAGATCAGGAGCTTTCTGGGGCTTGCCGGATATTACAGACAGTTTGTTCAGGGATTTTCTTCGATAGCGGCCCCCTTGTCGAGACTGACTCGAAAGGGAGTTCTTTTCGTGTGGACTGAGGATTGTGAGCAAAGTTTTATTGAGCTAAAAACTCGTCTCACGTCAGCCCCAGTGCTGGTGCTTCCATCTGGGTCAGGTGGATTTGTTGTTTACTCGGATGCGTCCCGTCGAGGATTGGGAGCAGTCCTTATGCAGCATGGCAGGGTAGTTGCTTATGCTTCTCGGCAGCTGAAGAGGCATGAAGAAAACTATCCTACTCATGATTTGGAGCTTGCAGCTGTGGTGTTTGCACTGAAGATCTGGAGGCATTACTTGTATGGGGAGAAATTTCAGGTTTTTACAGATCACAAGAGCCTGAAATATGTGTTCACTCAGAGAGACCTGAAACTGAGGCATCGAAGGTGGATGGAGTTTATTAAAGATTATGACTTTGACCTTTCCTATCATCCGGGCAAGGCAAATGTGGTGGCAGACGCTTTGAGTCGGAAGACGGTCATGTCATACCTTATGGTTCGGGAGTGGAAATTATTTGAGCAGGTGGTGGAATCCTCCTTTAGGGTTCCACGTGAAGAAGATAGAGCAGTTCTTGTTAGCTTGACTGTGAGACCGGCTGTGTACCATGCTGTGATTGAGGCTCAGAGGGCAGATGCAGAGTTACCCCAGATTCTCCAGAGGTCTGAGGTTGAGTTGTGGGATGATGGTACCGTCCGATTCAGAGGGAGACTCTATGTTCCGACTGAGGAAGATGTGCGCAGATGTGTTCTTGATGAGGCGCACCGATCGAGGTATGCAGTGCATCCCGGGACAACAAAGATGTATCACTGTTTGAGGAGGCACTTCTGGTGGCCCGGTATGAAGAGAGATGTGGCTGAGTATGTGGCTAGATGTATGACATGTCAGCAGGTTAAAGCCGAGCATCAGAGACCTGGAGGGTTGCTGCAACCCTTGCCGATTCCTGAGTGGAAATGGGAACATGTGACGATGGACTTTGTGATGGGATTGCCCGCATCCCCTAGCAGAAGAGACGCTATCTGGGTCACCGTTGATCGGCTAACCAAGTCGGCACACTTCTTAGCCATTAGGAAGGACTGGTCGGTCGGCAAGCTGGCTAAGTTGTTTGTGGACCGGATCGTCTCTCTGCACGGGGTTCCTTTGTCCATTGTATCAGATCGAGATCCGAGGTTTACTTCCAGATTCTGGAAGAGCTTTCAGCAGGCGTTGGGGACTCAGTTGGCTTTCAGCTCGGCCTATCATCCCGAGACTGACGGGCAGTCGGAGAGGACTATTCAGACCTTGGAGGATATGCTCAGGGCGTGTTGCCTAGACTGGGGAGGTTCGTGGGAACAACATTTGTCCACTGTGGAATTTGCCTACAACAACAGCTACCATTCTAGCATCGGCATGGCGCCTTATGAGGCTTTGTATGGGCGGCCGTGTCGATCACCGGTGTGTTGGTCTGAGATAGGTGAGAGGCAGATTGCAGGACCTGAGTTGGTACAACAGTGTACTGAGGTCGCCAGGACAGTTCAGCAGAGGTTGATCGCAGCTCAATGTAGACAGAAGAGTTATGCCGACATCCGATGGAGACCACTTGAGTTTGAGGTTGGGGACCACGTGTTTCTCCGAGTTTCACCCTCCAAGGGTGTGATGAGATTCAGGAAGCGAGGCAAGCTGAGTCCGCGTTATATTGGACCTTTTCCCATTCTTGCTCGAATCGGGGAAACCGCGTATCAGTTGGCCTTGTCGCCCAATCTGGCAGGAGTGCACGATGTGTTCCATGTGTCCTTGTTGAGGAAGTATGTTCAGGATCCGTCCCATGTGTTGGACTTTTCAGAGTTGGAGGTCGCTGAGGACCTGTCATTTCCAGAGTACCCGGTTCGTATTGAGGATCGCAGAGAGCAGGTCTTGCGGAACAAGGTTGTACCGCTGATCAAAGTGATTTGGCAGTACCGCTCCGGAGGTGAGGCAACCTCGGAGCGAGAGGACGAGATGCGGGAGCAGTTACCTTACCTCTTCTCGTGAGTTTTATTGTAAACTTGTATCCTTGTTTTGACCTTGTTGAATTCTAGCAGTCAATTTCGAGGACGAAATTTCTTTAAGGGGGGGAGAATGTAAGGATCGAGACTTTCGGATCCGGTTTTCGGGTCAGACCCTGTTGTTCTAATCCTTGTGGGGGGCGGAAGTTCTGAGTTGAATCGCGTCAGGACCTAGAGACGCGTTATAAACGGTGTCCACCTTGGCAGACGCATTTCAGGTGCTGCCACGTGGGTGCCGCGGGGGTTGGCCTTGGGCCGCGTGGGTACGGCCCTGTCAGGTCGTCTGAACGGCGTCTGCGAAGGACGACGCCTTTCAGACTGCGACTCTGGGTGTGTCAGAGTACGGCCCTGACAAGGTGTCTGAATGGCGTCTGTGTAGGACGACGCGTTTCAGAATCTTGTCAGAGCGGCCGTCTTGTCACCTGATAGGCGTCTGTAGATGTCGACGCATTTTAGCCAGTTCCTGGTTACCCCGCGAGCCCTCCTTCTTTCCCTCATTTTCTCCTACTCTCCGTCTCTCCTCCTCCTCCGGCGACCGGCGGCGACCACCTCCTCCTCCCTCTTTTCCTCCCACCATTTTGCCTCTCCCTCCACTCCATCCTCTACCTAACTCATACCACTACCACCTCCACTTCCACTGCGGCGTTCTACTCTCCGGACGGCGGCCGACGTCATGGTGGAGCAAGGACGACCACGGCGGTACCGGCGGCGGCGTGGGGCGAGAAGGGTGAACGGCGTGAAGCTTGGAGGAGTTCGAGTGTCTGGTAGGGTGACATTCCCCGTAGCATTGTGTTTAAATCATGTTTTCCTCGATATGCATGTGGTAGATCTTCGGTTTTGGGGGTTTAGAATGAGCATGTTTAGGTTTTCTATGGGGGTGTTTGCCTATGAATTGTCTTGCTCTCCGTTTCCCCTCCAGTTTGAATGATTTTTGGGGTTATTTGGGGTTGGAAAGGGAGCCCTCGGGTTTAGGGCGTTCCTGGTTCCTGGGGCTGAAAGACATCGTGCATGGACGACGCCTTTTTGAAAGGCGTCGGGCCATCACGACGCCTTTTAAACAGGAATCGACTGACAGGCAGTCTGCCAGGTCGGGGATTCTGTGGCTAAATGGCGTCATGGGTAAACGACGCATTTTTGAATGGCGTCAGGCGTCCATGACGCGTTTTAACCACAGAAATCCCCTGAATAAAGCTCTTGGAATTTCCGGATTTTCGTGTTGAATGGCGTCTGGGGATGTCGACGCCTTTTAAAAGGCGACTACTGGTGTCGACGCCTTTTAAGGCCAGAATCTGAAGACTGATTTATATAAACCTGTACTTGGAGCTTGAATGGCGTCGACCTTGGTCGACGCGATTCAAGACAAAATCTCACTAATGCATGCCAGTAAAACGTGTTCATACTGCTAGTTAGATGGTTAGCACATGTTTTAGTGCACCCGAAAGAGATGGATTCTTCATGACCAGATGGCACTGCATTGTGTGTAGTGCGATCGCGGGCTTTTCACGTGACCGGATCGCACTGTGTTGGGTTTTCAGTTACTGTGGACCTGGAGTGACATTGTAGCACTTTATCACCCTGTGCTGGTGGGGGCGTGAGCACAGCGCCGGTGGGGGCGTGGGCGGGGTGACGCCTAGTGAGAGAGGGTCACCTGGTGAACCCCGGGGTCAGCTAGTACCGGTGTCGGAGTGGTACGTTCGGAGAGTCACTCATGCTGGGGGAAGGGGTAGTCACCTGAGCCAGTTGTGCCGGAGTAGCGAGCGTGCTATCCGAGGGGCTACTCCTTGGTCTCAGCGGGTCGAGGTTTTCCCCACCGTTGTTTGTACGGTCGGCGAGTTCTATCGAGATGACGGTTGTAGATTTTCTAACGGCTGGTTTAGAATGTGCATGATTATTATAACTGCGATTGCATGTATTCTCACGTAGAGAATTATGAATTGTACCTGCCACTACACTTGTTACTTCACCGTTAGCTGTACTTTACACTTGTGGGTGTGTGCGTGGGCAGTGGGGATCGAAGGATCCCTACTGAGTCTTGTTCTTGAGACTCACCCCTGCGATTTTCAGGTGAGAACTCCCAGCAGACTTAGAGCGGCGTGTGCGGCCGTGTGTTGTGCTTCTTCAGCAGTTGTTCCGGGGTATGCCCCGATGTAGTTGTCATTTATTTCTGGCCTTTATGTTTAATTATTTCCTTTCAGCTGGAGTATGTAATTATTTGCTGTAATCGAGTCGCATTGTAATAATTTTAATTTCCTGCACTTTCATTTCAATTCAATGCGATGTGAATGTTTAGCTTAGTTTATTATTTATTTCCCATACTTACTAGATCCTGGTTTGGTCCCAAATTAATGATTCGGTACCCATTTAATAATCGGATCCCCGATTATAGGGTGGCGGGTCGTTACAGTTGGTATCAGAGCATACGGTCTGGCAAATATATAAATAACTAGGTTAAATGTTGTAAATTCGGCAAATAAATACATTATCCCGTACAGGCACGTCGGTAGCATAGGTTTTAGGATTCTAATTAGAACTTTTTGATTTTGTAATTGTAGGCGAGTAGATGGCTCCCAGGAAGAGGATGCCAGTTATTCGAGAGAGGGGAGATGCTCCTGGTGGGTCCGAGGCAGGGAGGCCGAGTGTTGAGCAGTTTATGGAAGCCATGATGGATACCATGGCTAGATATCAGACACGAGATCCTAGCGAGGGTTCTAGTACTCTGGGAGGGACCACAGCTACACTGGAGAGGTTCTTGAAGCTGAGGCCACCTCACTTCACCGGTCGTCCCGACCCTGACGAGGCCATCCATTGGCTTAGAGAGATAGAGAAGACTTTTGACACCATGGACTGTGCGGCAGTAGAGAGGACCCCGCTGGCTACCTTCATGCTGAAAGATAGCGCCTATGACTGGTGGACCACACTGAAGAGTTTGTCTTATGGGGACAGGAGTCTTAGGGAGATATCTTGGGAGACCTTTGTCAAGGAGTTCAATGCACAATATTTCCCTAGACACGTTCAGAGGGCCAAGGAGAGGGAGTTCATGGATCTGACACAGGGGAGTATGACGGTGCTTGAATATGAGGCGAAGTTTGTTTCGCTGGGACGGTTCGTGCCTTTCATATCTCAGGACGAAGAACGTCGCGCGGAGAGGTTTGTGGATGGGCTTAGGCTAAGTTTGAGGAACTTCGTGGCGTCCCATTGTTGTACAGACTTGGCGTCAGCAGTTAGGCGTGCAGCGGCTGTAGAGGCTCAGCAGATCCAGTCGGCCCGGGAGAGAGGGCAGACTGTCCAGGGGCCATCTCGGGGCAGGGGTAAAGCAGCGGCACCGGCTCCTTCAGTCGGATCGGGATCGTCTTCTCTCGGCTGCCGATTCAGGAGATTCTTCAGGGGTGGTGGCAGCAGTAGCGGCAGCAGCCGGCCCAGACAGGGGCAGCAGAGTCAGACAGTGTCCAGTGCACAGCAGGAGCCAGCTCAGAGGCTTCCGGCAGTTTGTCAGCAGTGTGGTGGTGCCCATGGCGGGACTCAGTGTCCCACTCTTCCCAGGAGATGTTTCGCTTGCGGCCAGCAGGGCCACTTGGCGAGGCAGTGCCCGCAGGGGTATGGTCAGGGACATGGTTCAGGTGAGCAGAAGAAGCCAAGGACCCAGGGGAGAGTTCTAGCTATCACCAGGAGGGAGGCTCGCGCGTCCAACTTGGTGGAAGGTACACTCTCTGTCCTTGGGAACTCTGCGCACGTGTTGATCGATTCGGGTGCTTCGCATTCTTTTATTTCTGAGCAGTTTCTAGATATTCTTTCTGCACCCGTTGATGAGTTATCTGATGGTCTGATGGTGGAAGTTCCTTCTGGAGACTATATGATATCCTATAATTGTCTGAGGAGTGTTCCCTTGACCATTGAGGGTCATGTGCTACCTGCCCAGTTGGTCGTACTTGCTATTCGTGACATTGATATCATCCTGGGTATGGATTGGTTGGAAACCTATTATGCGGAGGTAGACTGCCACAGGAAGAGGGTGCGCTTCTCTATTCCGGACATCCCGACCTTCTTCTTCCAAGGTATTAGTCTTTCTTCTCGGGGCATCCTTATTTCTGCCTTTAAGGCACGGAGGTTGCTTGCTGGTGGCTGTGAGGCTTTTCTTGCCTATGTTGTTGTTTCTGATGTCCATGCTAGTCCCAGTCCTTGGGAGGTGCCTGTTGTCTGTGATTTCGTCGATGTATTTCCTGAGGAGCTGCCTGGCCTTCCTCCTCAGCGAGAGGTTGAGTTCACCATCGAACTTGCACCGGGTACGGCGCCCTTGTCTAAGGCCCCGTATCGGATGGCGCCAGCCGAACTCGCTGAGTTGAAGGCGCAGTTGCAAGAGTTGCTGGACAAGGGTTTTATTCGTCCCAGTACATCTCCATGGGGTGCTCCAGTTCTGTTTGTCAGGAAGAAGGATGGTTATTTGAGGTTGTGCATCGATTATAGGCAGCTGAACCAGGTGACAATAAAGAATAAGTACCCGCTTCCTAGGATCGATGACTTGATGGATCAGCTGCAGACCGCGAGGGTGTTTTCCAAGATCGATCTGAGATCTGGATACTATCAGATGAGAATCAGAGATGTGGATGTTAGTAAGACGGCGTTCAGGACTCGGTATGGGCACTATGAGTTTCTGGTTATGCCCTTTGGCTTAACCAATGCTCCGGCGGCTTTTATGGATCTGATTAACCGAGTCTTCAGGACCTACCTGGATCAGTTTGTGGTTGTGTTTGTTGATGACATTCTGATCTATTCTTCTTCTGAGGAAGAGCACGCTGCTCATCTTCGGGCAGTGTTGCAGGTCCTGAGGGAGCACCAACTTTATGCCAAGTTCAGCAAATGTGAATTTTGGCTGAACGAGGTGCACTTTCTTGGGCACGTTATTTCTGGTGAAGGTATCGCAGTAGACCCAGCAAAGATAGAGGCAGTGATGGACTGGAACAGGCCGACTTCAGTGACCGAGATCAGGAGCTTTCTGGGGCTTGCCGGATATTACAGACGGTTTGTTCAGGGATTTTCTTCGATAGCGGCCCCCTTGTCGAGACTGACTCGAAAGGGAGTTCGTTTCGTGTGGACTGAGGATTGTGAGCAAAGTTTTATTGAGCTAAAAACTCGTCTCACGTCAGCCCCAGTGCTGGTGCTTCCATCTGGGTCAGGTGGATTTGTGGTTTACTCGGATGCGTCCCGTCGAGGATTGGGAGCAGTCCTTATGCAGCATGGCAGGGTAGTTGCTTATGCTTCTCGGCAGCTGAAGAGGCATGAAGAAAACTATCCTACTCAGGATTTGGAGCTTGCAGCTGTGGTGTTTGCACTGAAGATCTGGACGCATTACTTGTATGGGGAGAAATTTCAGGTTTTTACAGATCACAAGAGCCTGAAATATGTGTTCACTCAGAGAGACCTGAACCTGAGGCAGCGAAGGTGGATGGAGTTTATTAAAGATTATGACTTTGACCTTTCCTATCATCCGGGCAAGGCAAATGTGGTGGCAGACGCTTTGAGTCGGAAGACGGTCATGTCATACCTTATGGTTCAGGAGTGGAAATTATTTGAGCAGGTGGTGGAATCCTCCTTTAGGGTTCCATGTGAAGAAGATAGAGCAGTTCTTGTCAGCTTGACTGTGAGACCGGCTGTGTACCATGCTGTGATTGAGGCTCAGAGGGCAGATGCAGAGTTACCCCAGATTCTCCAGAGGTCTGAGGTTGAGTTGTGGGATGATGGTACCGTCAGATTCAGAGGGAGACTCTATGTTCCAACTGAGGAAGATGTGCGCAGATGTGTTCTTGATGAGGCGCACCGATCGAGGTATGCAGTGCATCCCGGGACAACAAAGATGTATCACTGTTTGAGGAGGCACTTCTGGTGGCCCGGTATGAAGAGAGATGTGGCTGAGTATGTGGCTAGATGTATGACATGTCAGTAGGTTAAAGCCGAGCATCAGAGACCTGGAGGGTTGCTGCAACCCTTGCCGATTCCTGAGTGGAAATGGGAACATGTGACGATGGACTTTGTGATGGGATTGCCCGCATCCCCTAGCAGAAGAGACGCTATCTGGGTCATCGTTGATCGGCTGACCAAGTCGGCACACTTCCTAGCCATTAGGAAGGACTGGTCGGTCGGCAAGCTGGCTAAGTTGTTTGTGGACCGGATCGTCTCTCTGCACGGGGTCCCTTTGTCCATTGTATCAGATCGAGATCCGAGGTTTACTTCCAGATTCTGGAAGAGCTTTCAGTAGGCGTTGGGGACTCAGTTGGCTTTCAGCTCGGCCTATCATCCTGAGACTGACGGGCAGTCGGAGAGGACTATTCAGACCTTGGAGGATATGCTCAGGGCGTGTTGCCTAGACTGGGGAGGTTCGTGGGAACAGCATTTGTCCACTGTGGAATTTGCCTACAACAACAGCTACCATTCTAGCATCGGCATGGCGCCTTATGAGGCTTTGTATGGGCGGCCGTGTCGATCACCGGTGTGTTGGTCTGAGATAGGTGAGAGGCAGATTGCAGGACCTGAGTTGGTACAGCAGTGTACTGAGGTCGCCAGGACAGTTCAGCAGAGGTTGATCGCAGCTCAGTGTAGACAGAAGAGTTATGCCGACATCCGACGGAGACCACTTGAGTTTGAGGTTGGGGACCACGTGTTTCTCCGAGTTTCACCCTCCAAGGGTGTGATGAGATTCGGGAAGCGAGGCAAGCTGAGTCCGCGTTATATTGGACCTTTTCCCATTCTTGCTCGAATCGGGGAAACCGCGTATCAGTTGGCCTTGCCGCCCAATCTGGCAGGAGTGCACGATGTGTTCCATGTGTCCTTGTTGAGGAAGTATGTTCAGGATCCGTCCCATGTGTTGGACTTTTCAGAGTTGGAGGTCGCTGAGGACCTGTCATTTCCAGAGTACCCGGTTCGTATTGAGGATCGCAGAGAGCAGGTCTTGCGGAACAAGGTTGTACCGCTGATCAAAGTGATTTGGCAGTACCGCTCCGGAGGTGAGGCAACCTGGGAGCGAGAGGACGAGATGCGGGAGCAGTTCCCTTACCTCTTCTCGTGAGTTTTATTGTAAACTTGTATCCTTGTTTTGACCTTGTTGAATTCTAGCAGTCAATTTCGAGGACGAAATTTCTTTAAGGGGGGGAGAATGTAAGGATCGAGACTTTCGGATCCGGTTTTCGGGTCAGACCCTGTTGTTCTAATCCTTGTGGGGGGCGGAAGTTCTGAGTTGAATCGCGTCAGGACCTAGAGACGCGTTTTAAACGGCGTCCACCTTGGCAGACGCATTTCAGGTGCTACCACGTGGGTGCCGCGGGGGTTGGCCTTGGGCCGCGTGGGTACGGCCCTGTCAGGTCGTCTGAACGGCGTCTGCGAAGGACGACGCCTTTCAGACTGCGACTCTGGGTGTGTCAGAGTACGGCCCTGACAAGTTGTCTGAATGGCGTCTGTGTAGGACGACACCTTTCAGAATCTTGTCAGAGCGGCCGTCTTGTCACCTGATAGGCGTCTGTAGATGTCGACGCGTTTTAGCCAGTTCCTGGTTACCCCGCGAGCCCTCCTTCTTTCCCTCATTTTCTCCTACTCTCCCTCTCTCCTCCTCCTCCGGCGACCGGCGACGACCACCTCCTCCTCCCTCTTTTCCTCCCACCATTTCGCCTCTCCCTCTACTCCATCCTCTACCTAACTCATACCACTACCACCTCCACTTCCACTGCGGCGTTCTACTCTCCGGACGGCGGCCGACGTCACGGTGGAGCAAGGACGACCACGGCGGTACCGACGGCGGCGTGGGGCGAGAAGGGTGAACGGCGTGAAGCTTGGAGGAGTTCGAGTGTCCGGTAGGGTGACGTTCCCCGTAGCATTGTGTTTAAATCATGTTTTCCTCGATATGCGTGTGGTAGATCTTCGGTTTTGGGGGTTTAGAATTTGCATGTTTAGGTTTTCTATGGGGGTGTTTGCCTATGAATTGTCTTGCTCTCCGTTTCCCCTCCAGTTTGAATGATTTTTGGGGTTATTTGGGGTTGGAAAGGGAGCCCTCGGGTTTAGGGCGTTCCTGGTTCCTGGGGCTGAAAGACGTCGTGCATGGACGATGCCTTTTTGAAAGGCGTCGGGCCATCACGACGCCTTTTAAACAGGAATCGACTGACAGGCAGTCTGCCAGGTCGGGGATTCTGTGGCTAAATGGCGTCATGGGTAAACGACGCATTTTTGAATGGCGTCAGGCGTCCATGACGCGTTTTAACCACAGAAATCCCCTGAATAAAGCTCTTGGAATTTCCGGATTTTCGTGTTGAATGGCGTCTGGGGATGTCGACGCCTTTTAAAAGGCGACTACTGGTGTCGATGCCTTCTAAGGCCAGAATCTGAAGACTGATTTATATAAACTTGTACTTGGAGCTTGAATGGCGTCGACCTTGGTCGACGCGATTCAAGACAGAATCTCACTAATGCATGACAGTAAAACGTGTTCATACTGCTAGTTAGATGGTTAGCACATGTTTTAGTGCACCCGAAAGAGATGGATTCTTCATGACCAGGTGGCACTGCATTGTGTGTAGTGCGATCGCGGGCTTTTCACGTGACCGGATCGCACTGTGTTGGGTTTTCCGTTACTGTGGACCTGGAGTGACGTTGTAGCACTTTATCACCCTGTGCTGGTGGGGGCGTGAGCACAGCGCCGGTGGGGGCGTGGGCGGGGTGACGCCTAGTGAGAGAGGGTCACCTGGTGAACCCCGGGGTCAGCTAGTACCGGTGTCGGAGTGGTACATTCGGAGAGTCACTCATGCTGGGGGAAGGGGTAGTCACCTGAGCCAGTTGGGCCGGAGTAGCGAGCGTGCTATCCGAGGGGCTACTCCTTGGTCTCAGCGGGTCGAGGTTTTCCCCACCGTTGTTTGTACGGTCGGCGAGTTCTATCGAGATGACGGTTGTAGATTTTCTAACGGCTGGTTTAGAATGTGCATGATTATTATAACTGCGATTGCATGTATTCTCACGTAGAGAATTAGGAATTGTACCTGCCACTACACTTGTTACTTCACCGTTAGCTGTACTTTACACTTGTGGGTGTGTGCGTGGGCAGTGGGGATCGAAGGATCCCTACTGAGTCTTGTTCTTGAGACTCACCCCTGCGGTTTTCAGGTGAGGACTCCCAGCAGACTTAGAGCGGCGTGTGCGGCCGTGTGTTGTGCTTCTTCAGCAGTTGTTCCGGGGTATGCCCCGATGTAGTTGTCATTTATTTCTGGCCTGTATGTTTAATTATTTCCTTTCAGCTGCAGTATGTAATTATTTGCTGTAATCGAGTCGCATTGTAATAATTTTAATTTCCTGCACTTTCATTTCAATTCAATGCGATGTGAATGTTTAGCTTAGTTTATTATTTATTTCCCAGACTTACTAGATCCTGGTTTGGTCCCAAATTAATGATTCGGTACCCATTTAATAATCGGATCCCCGATTATAGGGTGGCGGGTCGTTACAGCAGGTCAGAACATCTAACAATTCAACAAAACAGGCAGCAGTGAAGCAGTGAACAGCGATAGCAAGCAGAAAATGACGGCCGGACGTTCTGCCGTCAAAGGGAGTGGACGGCCAGGGTCTGGCCGTCCAAGGGGTCGGACGGCCAGGTATTGGCCGTCCAATGGGGTGTCGACGGCCAGGTGCTGGCCGTCCAAAGGGTCAGACGGCCAGGGCCTGGCCGTCCAACGGTCAACAGACGGCAGGAGGGCGGCCGTCCAGTGGGTCTGACGGCCAGGGCCTGGCCGTCCAACGGTCAACAGACGGCAGGAGGGCGGCCGTCCAGTGGGTCCGACGGCCAGGGGCTGGCCGTCCAGGGATTAATGGCCTTCTGTAGGATCCTTACCTTCTTTTCCTTTGATCGCAACGCGTGCAACGGGCTACAGACGTCCCACCGTGATCGCCAGAGGGCTGTAGGCGCCCGGAACGTCCCCCGCGTGCTGCGGGCTTTCGATCGAGGGTTCCTCCGTTCGTCTCAGCGCTGTGGCGATTTAAAGGAGGGTAAAACTTGAGGTATGATCGCCAGGAGCATTACCTTTCGGTCCCTGTGCTCCGCAGGGGTGTAGGAGGTGATCGCGTTCTGTGGGAGCGGGAAATGCTGGTTCCTCCTTCTCTTCCTCCGGCCGGCCAGAGGAAGAGAGCCCGGTACTCTGCACACGGAAATGTGGTAAGGATCCCTGGAAAGAAAAGACAAGACAGAAAACAACCCGATTAGAACTATAATATGCAGAATCTATCCATGAAGATGTAAAAAACTAGTTAAAATCGGAGGGAAACGCACCGGATGGGTGGTGGGGAGGGAAGGTGACCATATGTTATGGCCACCCACCTCCTGTTTTTTTTTTGGAAACCTCTGGTGGGTAGGGATTACTAGGTCATCTTATCATGCATGCATGTAATTGAGGGTGCTCGTGTGTGTGAAAAGTGAAATAATATGCCAAAAGTGAGAAAGAAGAGTGAGAGGGAGAGAGAATGCTACAGCATGGATGGAAATGATGATGCAACGAAATGAATAAGAAAGAGTAAAAAAAGAAAAGATTAGGAAGACAAGCCCATTTCGGAGTGCGGACGGTTTTCCTTGAAGCTAACTCCTTGTCTGCCAACTTCGCCTGAGCCTTCCCTCCAAATCAACTCCTTAACCCCCTGCTCGAGAGGATGTGGGGGGTTTAAATAGGTGAGGGGAAAATAGGAGAAAACAGGAGTCTAAATCCCCGTAAATCAACCTTCAGCCAATAGGGAGTGGTCAAGGGTCGGAGGTAGTGCGCGCGGCAGTCGCCGGAGTGGGGAGTGGTCGGAGTAGTGGGGACGAGGGCGGTGAGTAGAGGAGATCATGGGGAAGACGCGGTCAAGGGGGTGGTTAGGGAGTGTACGGCCAGGCAACATGCCTTCCACTCCCGTGGAAGGCCAAGTAGCTGGCCTTCCACGAAGTGGTGGAAGGCGGCCCGTTTGGCCTTCGAGGGGGATGGAAGGCAAGGGGTGGCCTTCGAAGGAGGTGGAAGGCAAGGGGTGGCCTTCGAAGGTGGTGGAAGGCAAGGGGGCTGGCCTTCGAAGGAGGTGGAAGGGAAGGGGTGGCCTTCCACGAAAAGGTAGAAAAAGTAAAAAGGTGGCAAAAGGTGGAAGGCAAGGGGTGGCCTTCGAAGGAGGTAGAAGGCAAGGGGGCTGGCTTTCGAAGGAGGTGGAAGGCAAGGAGTGGCCTTCCACGAAAAGGTGTCTAGAGTCGGGGATTTGGTTAATGGGCTTAGTTGTTAGTAGGCTGAGATGGCTAAATGAGGGGATTTTGGTGATGATGGGTTAATGATGGAGGGGGTTTATGACCAAAATGGTGGTCCAAAATCGGTGTCTACCAGAGGTAGAGAGGCGTTGGAGTGGTGGAAGAGGAAGAAGAGGAAGGGAAAGGGGAAGATAGAGATCGGAGGAGGCGGAGAGGGGGAGGAGAGAGAGTGAGAGGGTGAGAATGAGGGAAAGAAAGGAAGGCTTACGGGGTCAAACCGAAATAGGGTAAAACTCATCGACCGAGACTGACGCCTATCAGATGACAGGACGGGCCGTACTGACAGAAGCTCTGAAACGCGTCGTCCACCACCGACGCCGTTCAAACGACAAGACTGGCACCGTACACTGACATCTCAGGGTCGCAGTCTGAATGGCATCGTCCATCACAGACGCCTATCAGACGACAAGGCAGGGGTCGTACTCTCGCGGCCCGAAATCCGCCCACGTGGCACCCATGTGGCACAACTGCTACAAACCTAAATGGCGTCCACCTAGCAAGACGCAGTTTGAAAGGCGTCGTGCAGTGTAGACATCATTCAGAAGAAATTCTCAAGACCCCTCAGGATCCAAACCAGGAGATCCGGCCCGAAACCGACCCGGAAACTGAACCCGAAACCTCAGTCCTTACATTCTCCCCCTCTTAAAAGAATTTTGTCCCCAAAATTTCCTGCCGTAAATAACGAGGGCGAAATACCATCACTACCAACTCACATGGGAACTTACCAGAAAAGGTAGGGAACTGTTCCCGCATCTCAATTTTGCGCACCCATGTCACCTTGCTCCCGGGGCGATACTGCCAAATCACCAAATCCAAAAGTACAACCTTGTTCCGGAGGACCTGTCACTTGCGATCCTCAATATGCCCTGAAAAACTCTGGGAAGGACAAGTCCTCAGCGACTTCCAATTCTGAAAGTTCTAACACCTGGGGTGGATCCTGAATATTCCTCAGCAACGAAACATGGAACGCATCGTGCACCCCTGCAAGATTGGACGGTAAGGCCAGCTGACATGCCGCTTCCCCAATTCGAGCAAGAACGGGAAAAGGCCCAATACGTCGCGGACCCAGCTTACCTTGCTTCCTAAATCTCATCATGCCCTTAGGGGGCGGGACTTGGAGAAACACGTGATCCCCAACTTCAAACCCAATCGGTCTCCTACCGATGGTATCCCAACTCTTCTGTCTGCCCGATCTGTAATTAAATTCCGCTGCACTACTCGGGTGACCTCGGCACACTGCTAAACTAACTCTGATCTTGCTAACTGCCTCTTGCCAATCTCAGACCAAATCACAGAGAATCGACACGGCCATCTAAACAAAGCCTCATAAGGCGCCATGCCAATGCTAGAATGGTAATTGTTATAGTACGCAAAACTCCACTGCAAACAAACGCTGCTCCCGAGAACCTCCTCAGTCTAGGCACATGCCCCGAGCAAAACCTGCAAAATCTGAATGGCCCTCTCCGACCGCCCATCAGCCTCGGGATGATAGGCCGGGCTGAAGGCTAACTGCGTACCCAAGGCCTTCCGAAAACTCTTCCGAGACCTAAAAGTAAATCTCACAACCCGGTCCGACATGATGGATAAGGGCACATCGAGCAGAAAGAGATGATCCGACTCACAAACAACTCTGGCAACCTACCGATTGACCAGTCCTTCCTGATAGCCAGGAAGTGTGCTGACATGGTCAATTGCTCAAGGATAACCCAGATCACGTCCCTACCAACAGGGAATAAAACAATCACAACACACGTCCAAAGTCACAAGCTCCCGTTTCCGTACCGGGATCGGCAAAGACTGTAACTACGCTTCCGCTGCGCCACTCTGATATTCCACCCTAACCTGTCTACAATTCAAGCACTCAACCACAAAATCAACCCTATCCTTCTTCCTACTAGACCACTTCATCCAATGATACGTCCTACTCGTTCCGGGAAGCACTATTTATCTAGAACAGTGCGCCTCAATAAGGATACACCTGCGTACGTCCTCCACGGTCGAATCACAGAGTCTACCTCTAGCCTGACTGTACTATCGCTCCACAATTCCACCTCTGAACTCTTGGAGAATCTGTGGTAACTGTGCATCTGCCCTCTGAGTCTCAATTACGGTATGGTACACTGCTGGCCAACACGGCTCTATCAGCCTCGCGTGTAACCCGAAAGGAAGATTCCACAATTTGCTCAAATAATCCTCGTACAATACAATGCCTCTGGATTTATAGTGCAAACACCATAGCTGCCAACTCTAAGTCATGAATGGATAGTTCTCCTCATGCTTCTTCAACTGCCTAGAGGCATAGGCCACAATCTTACCAAGTTGCATTAGAACCGCACCCAAACCTCAATGTGATGCATCTGAATAAACCACAAATTCACCGAAACCTTATAGAGATACCAACACTGGAGGCAAAGTGAGGCGAGTTTTCTTTTCAACTAAATGAAACTCCGCTCACACTCCTCGGTCCACATGAAACGAACTCCTCTACAAGTCAACCTCGACAAGGGGGTCGCTATCGAGTGAAACCTCTAGACCAACCATCGGTAAAATCCTGCAATGCCAAGAAGCTCCTGATCTCAGTTACTGTTGTTGGCCTGCTCCAATCCATCACTACCTCAATCCTGGCTGGATCCACTGCAATGCCCTCACCGATCACATTCTTACACGGGGCTCCATACACACAATTGGTCAATCAAATCAATACTAAGTTAATTATGTTCCACGATTCCGCCAAAATTGATAGACCAACATCATTATATATAATAACCTTACAAAGTACATTTTACAATACCGATTCCCCACCAAGTGCATAATACATAAAAGTGCCATAAAAGTTCACAATTACTACCTAATAAGACAAGATAAAAGTGCTCATGTATCCCAGCATCTCGGACCTCCACTGAACGAACACACAACACCATACTAGGTATCGGGCTCCTACTGACCACTCGGCTCCTCGCCTGTCTTATTCCTCTGAGGACAACTTCTCAAAAAATGCCCCCTCTTACTGTAAGGAATCGCCAAGAACGCAGCGGAGAATAAAAACGATTCCTATGTATCGGCTGCTGGGATCGTAAAACGGACATTAAAATAAACGTGGGAAGAACAGTTCTTCACCTTTGCGAGGTTTCGAATCTCCTGTGGATGATTCAAACTCGGTAATCGCGCACGCGCACGATCTCTAGCGGTATCCACACGAGTTCCCGCTGCAGACGCGATTTCCTCCTCGACTTGAGTGCTCCGACCAAATCTCAAATCCACCATGCGCGGAGAGAGACAGATCTACTCCAAAAGAGAGAGAAGGAGAGAGAGAGAGGAGAAAAAGAATCTGGGGTGTAAAATTCGTCCAACCAACTTTTTAACCCTTCCCCTTGGCCCTCCTTATATAGAAATAAGGATAAGCACAAGGATTAATCCTCATGATTATCCAAGAGTTTGGCCTTGGATAAATCTCCATTAAATCTTCATGTTTATCCTGCGGCTTTTCATAAAAACCCAGATAAGCATGAAATTTAACGTCTCTCACCGTCTGACGAGAACTCTTATGTGTGTGACCCTCTAGGCCCATATATCAGTCCGGTTTCAGGCCCATTAAACTTAGAACTGATTCTAGAGTTTAATATTTATTAATTAACATTTAAACATCATATGTTAAATGATTAATTTAATAAACAAGTGAATTATCATCTGATGATTAATTCACTTGGCCTTCTGATCATGAATAGCACAAAACACTACCTCATGAACCCAGAAGATATAAGAGATATTGTTCCCTATAATTGAACCTTTCCGTCTGCATATACCGCACAGATATAATCCTTCACTCATGCAATGTCCCAATAACGCAAGGGTATGGTATTATAGTAAAACCCTCTATCGCATTATCCAGATGGATTCCAGTACTCAGTTAATATCTAGAAAGACATTTCTTTCATTTGACCATGGCCAGGGATTTCTGTGTACACATCCATAGGACATTCTCTCTCCAGTCTTATACCGAGAGTGAGTGATCCATTGTTCTTCACTCAATTACCTTCGCAAGCTTTCCACTGTATCTGAAAGACTGACTTTCGTGGACTTAATGGTTAAAGTCCACAAGTTAGAGAATCAAGATACAAAGGTCCACAAACAAAGTATCATTGGTGACTCATGTCAAAGGACAAACTGTGCTACTGCAATGATTGAATTCCCTGGTTGACTAATAGGAATAATTACCATCCAGGAATTCTTATTTGGGTCTGTTCAGTGAACTCATTCTCTAATGAGCACCCACATGTTTGTCTTAGTGTCACCACACAAGTGAATGTGAGATCATTCACCCTCATCACATGAGCAGACATAACTTGTGTCGATCTTATCGGATATTTAATGTCCATCTCAAATATCCTATGATCGAGAACTGTTTAAGACAATTGACTGAGGATATTGATCTCACTATCATGATCTCATCATGATTCAATATCCCATACATTTGTCTATGGACCTTCATTACGATAGTTAATTTGCGAGAACTATAAATAAAGAAATGATTGCCTTTATTAATAATTTGAACTAGAATGTATAATGATTGGCTTTGAGGCCACCCAATTCTATCATTCTCCGACTTGGACTATAGCCAATCACCCATGTGTCTAAGTCCCATAGACTTAAGGTGACGTTCTAAATTGTTTTGAGACAATGGCTTAGTCAAGGGATCTGCTACATTATCTTCAGATGAGACTTTCTCAACTACTATATCTCCTCGGGCGATGATCTCACGAATCAGATGAAATCGTCTCAGAATGTGCTTTGACTTCTGATGTGATCTTAGCTCCTTCGCTTGAGCTATTGCCCCATTGTTGTCACACAATAATGGAACATGATCTGAAATGCTTGGAACTACTCCAAGTGCCGAGATGAACTTCTTCATCCAAACCGCCTCCTTGGCCGCTTCAGCTGCAACAATGTATTCTGCTTCGGTCGTCGAATCTGCAATTGTTTCTTGTTTGGAACTTTTCCAACTTACTGCACCTCCATTTAACATGAACACAAATCCATACATGGATTTGCTATCATCCATATCCGACTGGAAACTCGAGTCGGTAAACCCTCGAAGTTCCAAGTCGTTTCCTCCATAAACGAGAAATAGATCCTTAGTCCTTCTCAAGTATCTAAGGATACATTTCACCGCCTTCCAGTGTTCCTCACCTGGATCAGCCTGATATCTACTAGTGACACTTAGTGGGTGTGCCACATCAAGCCTAGTACATAGCATTGCATACATGATAGAACCTATTGCCGAGGCATAAGGAACTCTATCCATGTATGCTTTCTCTTCAGGTGTCTTAGGAGATATTTCTTTAGATAGATAAATTACATGCCTCATTGGAACGAGGCCTCTCTTGGAATTTTCCATGTCAAACCTTTTGACTATGGTATCTATGTACATAGATTGGGATAAGCCAAGCATCCTTTTGGACCTATCTCTATAGATCCTTATTCCCAGAATATAGGATGCTTCTCCCAAATCTTTCATGGAGAAGTTTTTGGATAACTAAGCCTTTACTGATGACAACATTCCTACATCATTCCCAATGAGTAGAATGTCATCAACGTAAAGTACCAAAAAGGTAACTGCGCTCCCACTAGCATTTTTGTATACACAAGGTTCATCTTCATTCTTAATGAAGTCATAAGATTTGATTGCTTCATCAAATCTTAAATTCCAAGTTCGGGATGCCTGCTTTAATCCATAAATGGATCTTTGCAGCTTGCATACCTTACTTGAATGCTCTTTGGAAGTGAATCCTTCAGGTTGTATCATATACACCTCTTCTTGAAGGTTCCCGTTAAGGAATGCTGTTTTCACATCCATTTGCCATATTTCATAATCATAGAATGCAGCGATTGCAAGAAGTATTCTGATTGACTTAATCATGGCAACTGGAGAAAAGGTTTCGTTATAGTCAATGCCTTGCCTTTGACGATATCCTTTTGCTACCAGCCTAGCCTTGTATGTGTCAATCTGTCCATCTGCCCCGATCTTTCTTTTAAAAATCCATTTACTGCCAATAGGTACTATACCTTCTGGCAGATCAACCAAGTTCCAAACTTGGTTGGCATACATGGATTGAATTTCAGAATTCATTGCCTCTTGCCATTTTTCTGATTCTTGACTATTTATGGCTTCTTGGTAGGTTTGAGGATCATCATCCTCGTTTAAGTGCACTTTTGGTTTGCCATCATCGATATGTCCAACATATCTTTCAGGCTGCTTAGGCACTCTACTTGATCTGCGAACCTTTTGTGTATCATCTTGAACAAATTCTTGAGTCAATGGTTCAGTAAATGAACTAGTGTTGATTTGTGAGTCTAGAATTTCTTCTAGTTCTATCTTGCTCCCACTGTCTTCTTTTGAAAGATATTCTTTCTCTAAGAAGACAGCTCTTTTTGCGACAAACACCCTTTGATCGCTGGGCTGATAGAAATAATATCCAAAAGTCTCTTTTGGATATCCCACAAATCTACATTTCTCTGTCCTGGAATCTAGTTTGTCTGGATCATGTCTTTTGACATGTGCAGGACATCCCCAAACTCTAACATGCTTAAAGTCTGGTTTCTTTCCTTTCCATATCTCATATGGAGTGGAAGATACTGACTTACTGGGAACTTTGTTCAACAGATATGCAGCAGTCAATAGTGCATATCCCCATAAAGAGATTGGAAGTTTGGCAAAACTCATCATTGATCGTACCATATCTAATAGAATACGATTTCTCCTTTCCGATATACCATTTAATTGTGGTGTATAGAGAGGAGTCCACTGAGACAAAATACCAATATTATTAAGATATTGTATGAAATCTGATCGAAGAGTTTTGATACTCTTTCCAGTCTAGTTCTCAACTTCATTTTTAAACTTTTTAAATTTCTCAAAGACTTCTGACTTATATTTCATTAAATATATGTAGCCATATCTTGAGAAATCATCTGTAAATGAAACAAAGTATGAGTAACCACCCATAGCATTAGTGGATATTGGACCACATACATCACTATGTATTAGTTCCAATAAGTCCTTAGCTCTTTCTCCATGTCCTGAGAATGGAGCTTTGGTCATTTTTCCCATGAGACAAGCTTCACAGGTTGCAAATGATTCATAATCAAATGGATCAAGATATCCATTCTTTTGCAACTTGATGATCCTATTCTCATTTATATGACCTAGCCTACAATGCCATAGGTACGATTTATTCACATCCTTATCTAATCGTTCAAGAGATTTATTTACCAGACAAACATCATAAGAAATATCAAGTAAATATAATCCATTCAATAAATATCCGAAAGCAAACAATTTGTCTCCTTGATAAATGGAACAACCTTTATTCTCTAGTTTCATAGAATATCCTTGTTTATCTAAACAGGAAATAGATATGATATTCCTAATAATGGTCGGAACATAATAACAATCTATTAGTTCCAATGAGTCTCCTGACGGCATCTGAAGTCTTGCTGTCCCCACAGCTAACGCAACAACTTTTGCTCCATTCCCGAGCCTCAGATCCATGTCTCCGCGGTTCAATCTTCTTTTACTTGTTAACACCTGCAAGTTATTGCAGATATGAGAAACACATCCAGTATCTAATACCCAAGATGTCGATTCTCTATGAGACAAGTTAAGATCGATCATGAGTATACCTGAAGCTTCACCAAGCTTCTCCTTTGCTTTTTCTGCTAGATAAATCTTGCAGTTTCTCTTCCAGTGACCTTCTTTATGGCAGTGGAAACACTGACCTTTATCATTGACTTTAGCTTTGCCCTTTTGAACCCCTGGTTTGCTTTTTACTAGCTTCTTAGGCTTACCTTTCTTAAAGGTTTGTCCAACTTTTCTTTTCTTGTTGGTCTTACCAACAAACATTACATTTGGCTTATCTTTCTGGATAGTGCCTTCTGCTGTCTTCAACATGTTGAGCAGCTCAGCCAGTGTAACTTCAATTTTGTTCATATTGAAGTTGATAATGAATTGTGAAAATGAATCTGGAAGGGACTGTAGGATTAAGTCAATGCTTAGGTCATTGTTCATAACAAAGCTGAGCACTGCAAGCCTCTCAATCCACTCTATCATCTTGAGCACATAAGTTTGCACAGATGTACCCTCGCTCATTCTGGCCCTGAACAATTTATTAGATATCTCATATCTTTCTGTTCTGGATTGTTCACCAAACAACTCTTGTAGGAGATTCAGAATGGTCTTAGGTTCCATGTTATCATGCTGTCGTTGTAGTTCATTGTTCATTGAACCAAGCATGTAACACTGGACTTTGACAGAGTCCTCCTTCCAATTTTCAAACATCATTAATTCATCTTCGTTAGCATTATCATCGGGTTGTACTGGATCTGGTTGATCCAGGACATAGGCTAGCTTTTCACACCTGAGGACAATCTTCAGGTTGCGTAACCAGTTAATGTAATTTGGTCCCGTGAGTTTGTTTGCATCAAGTATGCAACGGAGGGGGTTAGGTGACGACATAGCGACCTACAAGAAAATATATATAAAAATGAGCAGATAGTTCTTAAAATCTGATTTAGGACTTTTAATCTAGATTTAGGCTCCCACTATTTTTCGGCGATCTGTATGACCCTCTAATATACAGAACGGGAGATTTCGGTGATCTCCTAGTGGGGATCAGAATCCTTCGGGCATCATGTATGTGACCTTGTGGTAGCACAACAAATCACATCAAGTCCCTTAGGCAGTCAACTCTTGACAGTTGCAACATTTGCAATATCCGATCGATTTAACCCCTGAATTAGAATGACCTTGTGGTAGCACAACAAATCAAATGATTCAGTTAAGTTTATCCATCATTACTTAGATGACATGAATTCATAGTGCAATCCTTGTGGTAGCACAACAAAACTACACTATTTGTCCATTCATCTTAATGACATCACATGTCGTAGACTTAGGTTAATTTCTAAATCAAATAGACATTGTGGTAGCACAACAAATCCCTTTGAGATAAGAATTATCCTAAGATCTATAATGATGGTGGGTTACGTGGATTATTCTGAATATCTCACGTTTACAACTTAAATTTTAAAAGAGGATTTTTTATTTGGTTTATAGAAAATTGTGCTATCAATAGTATTTCGATTTGAAGTATCATTATGCTTAATAGAAATATATATATGATAGCATAGACCACAAATATCACATATATGCAGAAACATTAAATAGGGATGATCATGGACTGCTAAAGCTACTATGGAATCATCGGAGCCAAACGATGATCCACAATAGGATCCTAATGTGAAAACAGCAACACTGGTTCCATTTGATGCGAGTCCTTCCTCCAGAGGTGTCTTCAGAAGATCCCATCCTCTAAGCTTAATCCGAAACATTTAAATATGAAATTCAGGACTCGCAGGTCCATAAATGTACATTTAAAACAATAAGAAACCTTGATCTTATCAAGAGAAGTACAATCTTATAGGAAGGTAGAGAGTACATCTGGATTAAGAGAGAGGAGGACATGCAGGTCCTATTTAAAATACCAAATGAAATAGGCATCGCATTCATTCACATCAATCATTACATGATAATAATAAGTCCATGATCATCCCACCACAAAACACATCACATGCATCACAATCATCACATAATTGCAGTTTGGTATTAAATTTATATAAATATAAAATTATAATACCAATTAGTTTTTGAAATAACATTTATTTCAACATTATCAATAATATTCAAAGCATTATTGACTAATGAAATAACTAAACTATTCAGTTAATCTAAATACTAATTCAAACAATTTGAACTGATAAATAAAATCAAGTTATGCATAAAATCAGTTTAAAACATTTTTAAACTAATTGATTTAATAGGGAAATTAATTATCTAAAATAATTTTAAATAATTAACTAACACCCTATTAACAATAAAGCCTTTTAATTGAATAACAGTTATTAAATAGTTTAATAAACTGTTAATAATCATAAAAATAATTAATAACAATTATTAATTATTCCTATAATTATTCTATTTTAAAACAATTTTAAAATTGGCTGAAAAAGGGTTAAAAAG
Source organism: Zantedeschia hybrid cultivar (assembly GCA_030544215.1). Taxonomy (NCBI): domain Eukaryota; kingdom Viridiplantae; phylum Streptophyta; class Magnoliopsida; order Alismatales; family Araceae; genus Zantedeschia; species Zantedeschia hybrid cultivar. The sequence goes on along the minus strand of JARZZO010000006.1, from coordinate 55,804,407 downwards.
GGCTAATAATGGGTTTAAAGGGGGTTTAACAGCTATTAAAACATTTTTAATAATTATTAGAAATGGGCCCAGCCCATTAGGGCCAATTGGCCCGGACCCGGGCCCTGGCTCGGCCAGGGGGTCCGGCCCGGCCCCCGCCCGGTCCGACCGGGTCGGGACCGGCGGCCCGCCATCTTCTTCCCAGCCGAAACCTGCAGGAACCCTAAACCTGAACAGGCCGGCGGCCAGCACCCCGGCGGCGGCGCCGGCCACGCCGGCGGTGCCCCCGGCGCCGGCAGGGCCGCCGTCGGCCTCCAATGGGGAGCAAACCAAGCCCAAAAACCCCTTAAAAATCTGATTTTTACAGGGTTTTAAATCCGAGTTTGGGCTCGATATTCAGGACCTCCAAGGGCACTCCGGCGCTGGCAAATATGTCGGATGTGTAGTGGTGACTATCACCTAGAGATCCGTGCATCCGGGCTGCCATCCCAACGCTTGGGAATCGTGTACGAAGCTGCTAAAGTACCCCTTTCATCGTCCCACGAAGAACTCCGAAAATCCCAAAATAAAATCCGAAATCAATTCTCAATAAGTTTTAGACATTCTAAGAACGTGGGAACGATTCCTAGATTATTAAAATAATATTTAGCCCAAGAACACGTAAAATATGGGTTCTTCACGCATAACGAGAAAAATCACGCAAACGATGCCGATTTACGATCGAACCAGCAACCTGGCTCTAATACCACTGTAAGGAATCGCCAAGAACGCAGCGGAGAATAAAAACGATTCTATGTATCGGCTGCTGGGATCGTAAAACGGACATTAAAATAAACGTGGGAAGAACGGTTCTTCACCTTTGCGGGGTTTCGAATCTCCTGTGGATGATTCCGACTCGGTAATCGCGCACGCGCACGATCTCTAGACGTATCCACACGAGTTCCCGCTGCAGACGCAATTTCCTCCTCGACTTGAGTGCTTCGACCAGATCTTAAATCCACCATGCGCGGAGAGAGACAGATCTACTCCAAGAGAGAGAGAAGGAGAGAGAGAGAGGAGAAAGAGAATCTGGGGTGTAAAATTTGTCCAACCAACTTTTTACCCCTTCCCTTTGGCCCTCCTTATATAGAAATAAGGATAAGCACAAGGATTAATCCTCATGATTATCCAAGAGTTTGGCCTTGGATAAATCTCCATTAAATCTTCATGTTTATACTGCGGCTTTTCATAAAAACCCAGATAAGTATGAAATTTAACATCTCTCACCGTCTGACGAGAACTCTTATGTGTGTGACCCTCTAGGCCCATAAATCAGTCCGGTTTCAGGCCCATTAAACTTAGAACTGATTCTAGAGTTTAATATTTATTAATTAACATTTAAACATCATATGTTAAATGATTAATTTAATAAACAAGTGAATTATCATCTGATGATTAATTCACTTGGCCTTCTGATCATGAACAGCACCAAACACTACCTCATGATCCCAAAAGATATAAGGGATACTGTTCCCTTTAATTGAACCTTTCCGTTTGCAGATACCGCACAGATATAATCCTTCACTCATGCAATGTCCCAATAACGCAAGGGTATGGTATTATAGTAAAACCCTCTATCGCATTATCCAGATGGATTCCAGTACTCAGTTAATATCTAGAAAGACATTTCTTTCATTTGACCCTGGCCAGGGATTTCTGTGTACACATCCATAGGACATTCTCTTTCCAGTCTTATACCAAGAGTGAGTGATCCCTTGTTGTTCACTCAATTACCTTCGCAAGCTTTCCACTGTATCTGAAAGACCGACTTTCGTGGACTTAATGGTTAAAGTCCACAAGTCAGAGAATCAAGATACAACGGTCCACAAACAAGGTATCATTGGTGACTCAGGTCAAAGGACCAATTGTGCTACTGCAACGATTGAATTCCCTGGTTGACTAATAGGTATAATTAGCATCCAGGAATTCTTATTTGGGTCTGTTCAGTGAACTCATTCTCTAATGAGCACGCACATGTTTGTCTTAGTATCACCACACGAGTGAATGTGAGATCATTCACCCTCATCACATGAGCAGACATAACTTGTGTCGATCTTATCGGATATTTAATGTCCGTCTCAAGTATCCTATGATCGAGAACTGTTTAAGACAATTGACTGAGGATATTGATCTCACTATCATGATCTCATCATGATTCAATATCCCATACATTTGTCTATGGACCTTCATTACGATAGTTAATTTGCGAGAACTATAAATAAAGAAATGATTGCCTTTATGAATAATTTGAACTAGAATGTACAATGATTGGCTTTTAGGCCACCCAATTCTATCACTTACCACAGCCAAAACAACCACTAGTGACCAATGGACACGTCCGACTGCCATGATGACTGCCACAATGGGAACAATGACCTGCCGCATCCTGCCTCGCTGAACCGAACCGTCTCTATGCTCACCACAGGGCATCTCTTGGGACCCGAACTCAAAGGAACTCGAACCGCCTGACGAAAAGACTGTTGATTTGTTCTTGCCTTGCTGCTTCCCTCGTGCCGATCGCTCCAATTCTCTCGCCATTTGCTAGAATTGAGTCTCCACCGCTGCCGCGTACCTAGCTGCTGACGCCAGATCTCTACAACACTGAGATGCCACCATTGTCCTCAGATCATACCGGAGTCCGCCCACAAATATCTCTGTTCTAAACTCCTCATGCTCAGATATATGTGGAACGAATCTTCCAAGGGCCACAAACTTCGCTTGGTATTCTAAAACTGACATATCATTCTGCACCAATTCCATAAACTCCCTCTCCTTAGACTTTCGAATGTGCCCCGAAAAGTACTGTCCACTAAACTCTCTTACAAATACCTCCTAAGGGATCTCTCTCAAGGACCTATCTGCAAACATCTTCCTCTTGGTAGTAACCCACCACTCATATGCATTATCCTTCAGTAAGTAGGTTGCCAACAAGGTCTTGTCATTCTCAGCACATTCAAGAACATCAAATGCCTTTTCCGTTTCCTTAATCCAAAGAGCTGCCTCGTCTGGGACTGGTCTACCCGTGAAAGAAGGAGTCTTCAACTTCAAGAACCGCTCCAAAATCGTAGACTGACCTTCTCGGGAATTGGATCCCTCACCACCATCTCCCTGCTGGTATCTAGACAAAGCCCCAATCATAGCTTCCTTGAAACGATTCACATTATGCCCTTCTGCTCCCGAACTAACATTGTCTGCTCTCGAACCACGAGCCGACGGTACTCTCTTCCTCGGCGCCATCACTACCCCACAAACGCAAAAATCAACACAAACACGTCAAAACCTATCCATCTACACCAGCAGCCATCGCCTGGACAGACTCGTATTTATTGTTGGACTACGATATCTAACCCAGTTTACCGCATATTCGACCAGACTGAGCTCTGATAACAATTGTAACGACCTGCCACCCTATGATCAGAGACCCGATCACTAAATGGGTGTCGAATCATTATCCAATGGTCTCACACCCGGATCTTATACACACATCTGGAGAAGTAAGCGTTAAATAAGGTTAAATATAACATTCACACGGACTACAAGGAAGTACAGTGCGCAGGAAGTAAATTAATAATATCCGTACACAGTCTAACAATAATTACATGGTCCAACAAATTAATTAAGTACAGGCAGAAACAAAGTACAACAACATCGGGGCATACCCCGGAACTGAGATAGCTGCTGGTCCGCACACCAAGGAGAACACCACACGCCGCCACTCTCCACGAGTGTCCACACCTGAAAACTGCAGGGAGTGAGCCACACTAGAATTCGGCTCAGTAGGGATCATTCGATCCCTTGCCTCCCACTCACACACCCACAAGTGCAATAACAAAGATACAGGTGAACAAGATAAGTAAAGCTGTAACACATTACTCCTAATTCTCGATATAAACCACATGCATTCGGAATATAACATGCATATCTCAGAAATCACTCTACCAAGGAGCCTACAACTCGCGTCTCGGCAAAACGCGTCAACCATGTCTCCGAAAGTGGGAAACACCGACCCGCTGAGACCAAACAGTAACCCCTCGGATAGCACGCTGGCTACTCCGGCGGTTACTCCTTCCCCCAGCAAACATCGACCCGCTGAGACCAAACAGTAACCCCTCGGATAGCACGCTGGCTACTCCGGCCCAACTAGCTCAGGTGGTTACTCCTTCCCCCAGCACGAGTGACACGCCACAGGTACCACTTCGACACCGGTACTAGCTAACCTCAGGGTTCACCAGGTGACCCTCTCTCACTAGGCGTCACCCCGCCACTGCTACCGTCAGCGCTGTGTCCCTACAGCACCGACACAGGGTGTCAAACGCTACAACTGTCACTCTAGGTCTACAGTAACACAAAACACGGCATAGTGCGATCCGGTCACGAAGAACCCATCATCATCGAGTATACCAAAAGCATGCATTTAACCAACTATCTAGCAGTGTAAACACATTTTACTAGCATGGATTAGTGTAGTTCTGTCTTAAATCACGTCGCCCAAGGCCGACGCCATTCAAGCACCTTAAACTGGTTCATGAAATCTCGGCCTCAGAATATGGCCTAAAAGGTGTCGTCATAGGTAGCCGCCTTTTAAAACGCGTCGCCATCTCTCATCGCCTATCGGTGACAGAAGCAGGGACAGGCCATGGTCGATTCTCTAAAAACGCGTCGTCCTAGGAAGACGCCTTTTCAAAAGGCGTCACTGTCCTCAGACATCATTCACTCCAGAATTTGAACATGCAGAATCCTTTAATCGGGGTGGTTTCTGCCTAAATGGCGTCGTGCTTGCCCATCGCCATTCTAAATGGCGTCATCCAGGCACGACGTCGTTTAGCACCAGAAACCCCGAACTGACAGAACCTCTCACAGGGTGATTTCTGCCTAAATGGCGTCGTGCTTGCTTGTCGCCATTCTAAATGGCGTCGTCTAGGTATGACGTCATTTAGCGCTATAAATCAGGTTCTGCACTCTGCCTGAAGGCTCCCTTTTCACCCCTAAATGCCCCAAAATCAAACAAAACGAGGAAGAGGGGCAAACTAAGCCATCACAAGGAACCCTCAAATCCATGTTCGTAGAAACCCCCATTCCCATCAAGAAGAGCTCCTAACATGCTCCTTCTACCCAAAGAAAACCCCCACACGCATCATGATTTATACGGAAAACATGGATAAAACCACTACAATCCATGCATGGTACGTCCCCCTACCGGTTACTTGAACTCCTCCTGGCTCCGTGCCGCCGAATCGCCGCACCGCAGACCGCCGCCGGTACCCCCGAGGACGTCGCCACTCTGCCGAGACGTCGGCCGCCGCCCGGAGAAGGAAACGCCGCGAAGGAAGTGGTGGTGGTAGTGGTGAGAGGTAGAGAGGCGTTGGAGTGGTGGAAGAGGAAGAAGAGGAAGGGAAAGGGGAAGAGAGGGATCGGAGGAGGCGGAGAGGGGGAGGAGAGAGAGTGAGAGGGTGAGAATGAGGGAAAGAAAGGAAGGCTCGCGGGGTCAAATCGAAACAGGGTAAAACACGTCGACCGAGACAGACGCCTATCAGATGACAGGACGGGCCATACTGACAGAAGCTCTGAAACGCGTCGTCCACCACCGACGCCGTTCAGACGACAAGACCGGCACTGTACACTGACATCTCAGGGTTGCAGTCTGAATGGCGTCGTCCATCACAGACGCCTATCAGACGACAAGATAGGGGCCGTACTCTCGTGGCCCGAAATCCGCCTACGTGGCACAACAGCTACAGACCTAAATGGCGTCCACCTAGCAAGACGCCGTTTGAAAGGCATCATGTAGTGTAGACGTCATTCAGAAGAAATTCTCAAGACCCCTCAGGGTCCAAACCAGGGGATCCGGCCCGAAACCAACCCGGAAACTGAACTCGAAACCTCAGTCCTTACAGGAAGAGTCTATTCAAAGCTATATATAAATCCCAAGTGTCAAACCACCTGTACCACTCGCACTCTGGGTCTAGGAACTTTCTCCTTTTCATCGGTTGCAGAGCCTCCAAGGATTGGTATGTCTGCAACGGTGTGCACTGTTTGGCCATCTCCCTCCCGTAGATGTCATGCAGATCAAAGTGGGAGGTTATTACCACAGTATTGTCATTATCATGTCGGATCACGGGTCCCTTAACAAAGTGTGTAAATAGGGTCCAAGTTAGAGGGTCCCGATTCTCCTTACATGGTGTAACTATAGTCATCCAAACTTTATGACCATCTTCACCTTCTTGCTGCTGTATGATACTTGTCCTACCTTCTCTGGCCTACAGCCTAGACCGTTTTCAGGTATCCTTCTGTCATCTTTTATCAGCTTGGTTCTGCCTTGTAACTGAGTGCCTAGACCTTTTTCCGACTGGTACTTGATCTTCATCCTTATATTCCAACCAGGGGTACTCATGAACTTCCCCCTTTCATCAATCGGGTAGGATAAGGATGAAATGGACTTCAGTGGATCAGCCGAAGGAAGATAGGTTTGTAAGACAGATAGAATGGATCTTTGAACATACAAAGGATTGGGAGCTAGGTTTACGTTCAAGGAATGAGTGGCAGCAAGAATCGGCATACTTGTGACTTTGATAACACGCCCCTTGTATAGGAACTTGAGGCATTGATCATTTGTTGACAGAATCGCCTCAAGGAGTTTAATATAAGGGCGGCTGAGTATACCCTTTAGTGAAGGATCAATTTCAAGAATGTGAAACTCAACTTCCAGATGGCAGACTGGGCCCAGTTCAAATTTCAAATAAATCATGCCTAATGGTGAACGCGTTGAATTGTCGTAGGCAGTGACTGAGATAGGTGAGGGTAGCCACTTCTCCGTCGGTATTCCACACAACTCAAGGGTTCTCAGGGGTAAGACATTGATAGAGGCTCCAGTGTCCACTAGACACGCGTCCACAGCTCTCTTACTGATATTAAAAGTGATGCTTAGGGCCATACCCCGCACTACCAGGGTGCCTGCTCAGATGAATGGAATGTGATAGATGGTTACTTGTCTAGTGGCGCTAACAAGGCAGTGATCTTCTCTACCAGCACGTCTTCATTAACCATAACCCTTTGTAAGTATTCCATTAGGGCTTCTTGGTAGGTCTCAAACCACTTAATCAGCTCAAGCAAGGAGATGCGTGCTTATGTCTTGTCCAGATGTTTCAACAAATCATACTGAGTGCCTAGTACACTCTTTTCATTCTGCATTTCATCAACTACTCGTGATGGACCCTCCTGAACAGCAGACTGTGGGAATACTTTATTAAAAATCTTGCCACTCCGGAGCTCAACAACGGAGGGTGTGGGTGATGTCTTGACTACTATCGAGTTAATGAGGGGTTTTGATGGCATAAGTGGTGGTGCAGGGGATGATTGTGTAATAGGTATGAGGGGTTTAGTGGGTGGTATGGAATTGTGGTAGCTGGGTGATGGCATGGGGAAAGGGATGCGTAGTAGCGGTTTGGATAGCATGAGGGGTTCATGAGTGAATGATGGTTGGTTAGTGGGTAGTGGTGGTGGAAACTTTGAGGTGGTGGCTATAGGTTTCAGGATGGCAGGTGGTGGAGTGGGGATACTGGGTATGGGTCTTAGGAGGGCAGTTGGTGGAGTGGGGGCACTATGTTTGGGTTGTGATGGCGCGGGTGAAGGCTTGGGAATACGGATAATGCGGTGAGGTGGTGGTACGACAGTATTCTGGCTATGTACGGCAGAGTATATAGATGATGTGTCTTCTACCCTCCACTACTGTCCCCTGTTAACCTCAGACTGGCTATTGGTAAGAAATGGGGCTATTTGATTAGGGTGGTTCGGCAGTGGATTCTGGACTATTGGTAAGAATCGGGGCTATCATTTTTATGATAAATGAAAATCTTTCCCCAAAAAAGGTCAATTCGCCAACTTCTTCCCAAATCCTCATTGAGGAAACTTCCTACTACCTGTCTGAATGTACCCCGTTGTGCGAGTCACTTGGGCAGGATTCTCTCTTAGATCTGCTTTGCCCATCCTCTCAGGAGGTTTCACCTGTATCTCATCATGTACCCTACGATTTTTATCCTTCTTCGTCCTGTTTAGGTTAGGGTAGGGAGTCTAATTTAAGTAGTCTAGTGAAGTTAGACGGGTTAGGAAGTCTAAGAAGTCCAAGGATAGACAAATGCCGGATAGATACCTCCAAGAATTAGTCTCCAAATGCCTTTCATACCCACAAATCCCTCAGTTTTTAGAGGATCCTATCCAGTTGCCAGAATAAAGTGAGGTGGATGTATTGGTTGATGATGGGTATGGGGTGTATAAATTGCTACATGAGAAAGACCCCATTATTGAAGATGAAGAAGATGATGAAGACGTGGCTAAGGCTTCGCAAGTGGAGTGAAAAGATTTAATGAACCCTCAGTTGCTGTAGAAGAACACACTAAGAAAATCAACCTAGGAACCCAAGATGAACTTAAGGTTGTCCTCATCAGTCAAAATCATTCTAAATCAAATGAAGAAGCTTTGGTTCAGGTTCTTAAAGATTACAAGGACACTTTCGCCTCGAGCTATGAAGATATGCCAGGGTTAGACTCATCTTTGGTGGAGCACCGATTAACTTCGAAGCATGGAGCTAACCCGGTTAAGTAGAAATTAAGACGATTCCACCCACAAATGGCTTTAAAGATAAATGAAGAAGTCGACAAGTTGTACAAAGCCAAATTTATCAGAGCTGTCTTCTATCCCCAATGGGTGGCTAACATAGTCACAGTCATGAAGAAAGATAGGAAGGTCAGGATTTGTATTGACTTTTGGGACTTGAACAAGATGTGTCATAAGGATGATTTTTCATTGCCTCACATCGATGTGCTTATTGACAATACAGCTGGATATGAGACCTTATCATTTATGGCTGGGTTTTCACAGTATAATCAGATTCGTTTGGCGATGGAAGATCAAGAAAAGACGTCATTCACTGCACCCTGGGGAACTTATTGGTATATAGTTATGCCATTTAGACTGAAGAATGCTGGAGCCACTTATCAAAGAGCAATGATGGCCATATTTCATGACATGATGCATATACATTTAGAGGTGTACGTAGATGATCTTCTGGTGAAATCTAGAACTAAGGTTGATCATGCTGAAGTCTTGACTAAGGTGTTGGAAAGGTCAAGGGAATATCAACTGAAGATGAATCACAAGAAGTGTGTATTTGGTGTCTCATCAGGGAAGTTACTAGGATTCATTGGGAGTAAACGGGGCATTGAAATCGATCCCAACAAGGCTAAAGCTAGCATAGAAATGCCACCTCCTAAGAATTTGAAGGAATTGAGAGGATTGATCAAGAGGTTGCAGTCTATTCGTTGTTTTGTCTCCCAACATTCAGAGAGATGTAAGCCGTTTTACGAGCTTAACAAGCCGGAAGTCAAATTTGATTGGGATGATAAGTGTCAGGAGGCATTCAATGGATTGAAGATGTATCTAGCAAGTCCTCCTGTCTTGAAACCACCATCTTCAGGCAAACACTTGATCCTATATATTTCTGTCCTGGATGATTCGGTGGGGACTGTTCTAGCACAAGAAGATAAAGAAGGAAAGGAGAGGGCAGCTTATTATCTCTCTAACTTCTCAAGCCCGCAGAACAGAGATACACAGCAATAGAGAAGACATGTGCTGCATTGGTATGGGTAGTTCCGAAGCTGAAACACTACTTTCTAGCCCATGAAGTCTATCTCACCGCTAGGATAAATCCTATTAAGTTCCTTCTCGAGAAGTCCATCCTCACAGACATATTAGCATGATGGCAAAGCTTTCTTTCTCAATTTGATATCACCTACATTCAGCAGAAAGCAATTAAAGGCTATGCCATAGCAGAACATCTTGCTCATCATCCTCTTCCTATATTTGATCCAGTCCGATCGGAGTTTTCAGATGAGGAACTGATGTCCATAAACAAATCGACTCATGATATGTGGACTCTGCATTTTGACAAAGCTCTAAATTCTCATAGTAAGGGTATCGGCATTGTTCTCCTATCACCTGAAGGTGTCACCATTCCTCAAACCTTTTAACTTGCTTTTCCTATTACAAATAACGTAACTGAATATGAAGCTCCCCTTGCCGGCCTCGAGGCCACTCATCTCGATGGTGCCACCAAACTGTGAATTGTAGGTGATAGTAAGTTAATTCTTCGCTAAGTGCTTACCAAATATCGTACTCTTGATCTTAAACTCAAGCCATATCAAGAACTCACGTCTGCTTATGCCATGCTTTTCACTAAATTGATCTTCGTCCTTATTCCTCGCAAAGAGAATATTCTAGCTGACGCTCTAGCTTCTCTAGCATCTTCTCTGGATTTTCCAATCAGCAGATACTTCAAATCAATCATCGTCCATAGGCGTCTCTCTCTTGCTGTAGGGGACCCTTCTTTTTTTAAGATTAAGGAGAAACTGCTAAAGAAAGTCTGGGATCGGGACATTGTGGAGAAGAGAGAAATTATGCTGCTAGAATTACAAGAAGAATTGGAAGATGAGGAGAAACTATGGTACTAGGAGATTGCTAAATGTTGTGAAGATCAATCATACCCTGATGAGGCCACCGCTGAGGAGAAAAGGGCTATCAGGTGAATTGCTCAAAGATACACCCTAATTGGAGGAGACCTATACAGACGAAGATTTGATGGTGTTCTTATAGGATGTTTGGATGAAGATGAGCTTTGGAAGATCATAGAAGGAGCTCATGCTAGAGTTTGTGGTAGTCATGTCAATAGACAGACGTTATCAAAGAAAATCCTTAGACAAGGATATTATTGGCCAACTATAGAAGAAGATTGTGTAAGGTATGTTCGTAGGTGTGCTAAATGTCAACTTCATGCCGACAAAATCTATTCCCTTGCATCTTTGCTCCATCCTCTGTCCTCCCCTTGGCCTTTATCTATGTGGGCATTCGACATCATTGGTCCCCTTGGTGATCCCAACCCCTGGGTCAAACAGAAATCATTCATACTCACGGCAATGAAATACTTCACCAAATGGGAAAGCCGAAGCTTACGTGGAGGTCAAAGCATCAACGGCATGAAGATTATCATTACTAGATTCAGGATTCTAAGTACCATCGTCACCGACAATGGACCTCAATTCATTACACAAGAACTGAAGGACCTCTGCAACATGTATAACATTGCATTGCATCATTCATCTCCATATTATCCACAAGGCAATGGCCAAGCAAAGGCCACTAATAAAACCTTAATCAAAATCATCAAGAAAATGTGTAAGTCTATCAAATATACAGATTGGCTAGAAAAGCTCGTTAAGGCTCTATGGGCCTATCGAACTTCAATCTGCACTCCTACTGGGCAAACCCCATATTCCTTGACATTTGGAATGGAGGGGGTAGTTCCATATGAGGTCTTCATCCCGTCATTAAGGGTACAATTGAACAAGGAGTTTTCTGTCGATGAACATCACCTGCACTCCTTGCTCAATTGGAAATTTTAGACGAGAAAAGATGGTCAGCTACGAATCACGCACGAGTGTATCAGAACAGGCTTGCACGTTTTTATCAAAAGAAGGCTATTGAAAGAAAGTTTAAAGTCGGTGAAATGATGGTTAAAAGAACTTTTTTAAAACCTGGTGGTCCACGCTCTAAGCTCCAACCCAACTAGGAGGGTCCGTATGTTATAACAAATGCTTTTCCTAGTAATGCCTATAGGCTAATCACGCACGAGTGTATCAGAACAGGCTTGCACGTTTTTATCAAAAGAAGGTTATTGAAAGAAAGTTTAAAGTCGGTGAAATGGTGGTTAAAAGAATTATTTTAAAGCCTGGTGGTCCACGCTCTAAGCTCCAACCCAACTGGGAGGGTCCGTATGTTATAACAAATGCTTTTCCTGGTAATGCCTATAGGCTAGTCAACGCAAAAGATCAAGAGTTGTCTCATCTTCGGAACGGTCTATATCTTAGGAAATACTATCCTTAGATTAATTGTGTCGACCGGCATGGTGCAAAGACCAGTGGGGTCAGAAAAGTTGAAATCCGAAATTTCCTCTTTAGTCTTTGGTAGTCTAATTTAGGCATTGATGCACACACATAAACACTGGTTTCTTGAGTAACAAATGATGCGAAGTCCGAGGAAGGATGACAGCCCAACTGAGAGTGTAAGGTACAACCTATTCTTTCTTTCTCGATTCCCGATGTGGGAACGAGGCATAGAATAGACTACTGAAAATACCCGTCGGCTTAATAGGAGGCCGTCATTAAAAAAACGGAAAAGTCAAAATACCCGCTCCAAAAACAAAAGCAAAAGGCCAAAGACAAACCCAAACAAAAGGCCACAAAGTCAAACGTCAAATCAAAAGGCCAATATCCAAATAAAATGGCGTAAGGTCAAATAAAAAATACCCCACAAAGTGAAAATAACCAAACCTGAACAGATAATAGGGTAAAGTATGGACATCTTTTTGGATCTCCGGAACCCTCTCGTGAGCTTTCTAGAACATTTCTTCTATTCTCCTTAAGAGACATACTCCAAGCTTAAGGAATGGCCTAAGTTGACTAAGAGTCGGATCATCGAATGGGATCATGAACACAAGCACAATAAAAGCATGATGAATCTAGATTAGAGTATTGAAGAATGATTAGGGAATTAAGATAACAAACAAGTAAGCTTTTTTTATCCAAGTACCATGCTGGTCTTTAGGCTAAGTTTATTTTAAAAATAAAAAAATGGATATTTCAAAATCTCAAAAAAAATGGATATCTCAAAATCACAAAATATAAATGGATATCTCAAAATCACAAAAAAAGATGGATAGTTCAAAAGCACAAAAAAATGGATATTTCTAAACCCAAAGAAAATGTATATTTCAAAATCACAAAAAAATGGATATTTTCAAAATCACAAAAAAAATGAATATTTCAAAATAAAAAAAAATGGATATCTCAAAATCACAAAAAAGATGGATATCTCAAAACCCAAAAAAAAAGGATATTTCAAAAACCACAAAAAAAGGATATTTCAAAACCCAAAGAAAAATGGATATTTCAAAATAAAAAATAAAAAAAAGGATATTTCTAAATAAAAAACAAAGGATATTGGATATGTTGAAAATTTCAAAACTGCATCCACTTGTTATATATGTGTATTGCATTTTTATTTCCAGTGAGCATCTTCATACCTGCTTGCTACATTTTTTTTTTTTTTGAATTATTTCGCCTTCATTGAATAAAGACTTTCCCCCTTGACCCTTTTATCAAAGATAGGATCAAGTAGTCGGCTACTTATCGGGCAAGGGCCAGAACAGACACGTTAATTTATTTGTTCAAGTTATTCACAGGGCATAGGAATTCAAGGAATTGAAGACGAGAAAAGGCGCTCAGTAGTCACAAAGAGTTCTATTCATTGCATGTTCATAACAAAGTATCATCATGTACATGAGAGAAGAAAAGTCCATCATCAGGACTCAAAAGTGTATCATGAAGAGTTTGGCAGCATAACATCATAAAAAGTACAATATGACTCAGAGCAACGCCATTTATAGTATTTGTTGTTGCCTTCCGAAAATTGAATATTAATACTATTTGATTATCTACTTGAAATTGCTGACAAAATTTAAGTGCAGGAAAATAAAAATGGTGCTAGAATTTCAATAAAGTCCCATTAAGTGTCACCGTGATCAAGGACGATTATCTCTTCACCTGTATTCTTGCATGTATTTCATTTGCTTTAGCATTACTATATATTAAATATTTATTAGAGTATATCAAGGACCTTATGATTCTGATGAAACTAGAATTTGAGTTTCCTTTTATCAAAAACAGTGATAATTCTAGAGAATTCTTAATTGCACAGATAGGCCGTTAGACTATTAATTGATGGGGACGATGGTTTCGCTTTTGTAAGACGGTGCATGGACAAATGAGCTTCGACTTCGCACTGAATTACAGGACTGGTGTCTTGACTCATCAATAGCAGTTTAACAATATTATCCTTGATTAATTTATATTTTATTTTATTTTAATTTTTCTTTTAGCCCAGTATGAATCATGTAGGATTTTGAAATCATTGTGGTACAAATTAGTTAGTAATAAAATTTCAAATTATTGATCAAATAAATTCCAACGTGATATGAAATATTCCATTCTGAATTGATCTCTCAATTATCTTTGAGATTTCTTGAAGATATCCTTGGAATTCCTTCTTGTGTGGATCTAACCATATTTCTTTGTTTTCTTTTAAGATCCATCATCGTTGAAGCACGTCCACATTGGCTAGTAATCGCTCGCCATGGTGAAACCTGTAAGGTTTGTGACCTAGGGTACTTCCCCTCATGGTGGTTGATCGAATTTATTTTGTTTCATTTGTCTATCTCATCCAGACATGATTGATTCCATTGATCTCTTTGAGTCGTTTCACTGATCATTTTGAGAAAGATTATCATCATGTGATGTTGAGAGCATGTCTCATCACACCTTGGCATTACCTTTTCAGTTCATTCCGCTTCATTCTATTCACCGTTGTTCATTCCATTTCACTTCACTCCCTTGCAAAGTCAATGCCAAGGTGGGGTAGCTATCGACACACTAATTTTGACCTCACATTGAGTAAATTTCATATCATAATTATAATGCTCCGAAATGGTCTGATTTTTAATCATTAGTTAATTTTTATTGATTTTTCTCGAAGTTTGTTGATTGACGTCGACTATGGCCGACGCCATTTAGATTTCTAGCCTAAATCGATTCAGACTTAAATTCTTTAATCGAGATAGATTTAACTAAATAACGTCGCCCATAGACGACGTCATTTCGGCTTCTTAATCTGTCTCAATTTTTAATTTAATTTCGAGTTAATTTCCTAATTATCTAAAAGACGTCTTGCATGGACGATGCCATTTAGATTTCTTTAATTGTTTTCGCTTTCTTTCCAGATTTTCTTTCTTAATTTAGCCCCTCTAATTAGTTAAATGGCATCGTCTGAGAGCGACGCGATTCAAAGGATTAATGGTAAGTGCACTTTGGCTGTGATTATCCGGTTTCCATGGTTGGAAAGGGTTCTAACTCTTGGAAGCTTATCCATGGCAATGCGGAGGTCGTAGGAGACCCCTTTTGGAGTCAAATTACTCCAAACAAGGTCCCTAGATACAATTGACCCCTTTGAGACTTTATAAAGGTTGGCAATTGGGAGATTTGGAGCTCCCATTAATGTAAAAGAAGGCCCTTCTTGCTGAGAACGTGGACAAGACTTAGAGCTCTCCCTTCTTTTTCCTTTGTTCTTCCTTTGAAGCCTTGAAGGATGATAGCTATGGAGGGGCTAACCCTTTTCGTTTCCCCTTTCTTTTCTTTCTAGTTTTTCATAGTTTGATCACTGTTTATCTCACTGTTTTTTACTAGCTTTTCATAGCATTCACTCCATGTTTCACGCACACACCAGATTCATATTAATCCATCTATGAGTTAGGGGTTTAAAGAAACACAAAAGAAGTGAGTCAATTGATTTAGTTGCATGCTTAATTTATTTTATAGAATAGATACTACACTACATCCATAGATCTAACCATATTCTTTTATCTTTGTTTGTTTGTCTTCTTTGCAAGGATTTGAAGAAAGAGAAAAAAGAACCACAAAAGAGAGTAAAAAGAAGAAAAGAAGGCTCTTCTTCTTCGATCGGCCGAGGAGGAAACAAAAGAACCCAACACACAAATCTCCCAATCTGACAGGTAAGTAGCAATCAATCTATTTCTTCCGAGATTCTCAATCTCTGGCGATCACAATTTAATTGTTTATCATATTAATATTAATGATATGATGATAGCATGACACTTTAAGCACTCACGCCACTGCGAGGAGGAAGAGAACTAGAAAAAGGATGGCAAGAAGTATTTTGAAGAGAAGGCTAAGATTGGAAGAAGTATCTTGAAGAGAAGGCTAAGATGGAGTGATAAATGGGCATTCTGGAAAACAACCCGATTTTGTGCAGTCTGCCAAAGGATGGGACTTTAGAGCTTAGCAAATGACCTTCTTGGGAAAATGAAAGACAATGTCATATTGTATTGCAAGACTAGGGAATGGTCAAAAGGGGAAGGTCTTACTTAAAATCACAATGCAAAGGACCCTCCAATACTAGAACCGAAGGCCTTGGCATGCTGGGGATGCATGGCAATCTGGCACAAAGGGATTTCAAATAAATCAAGTGGTAATCCTGGAACTCCTAGCTCAAAGAGAATGCCGGTATCGGAACCGCAAATCTCTCGCACACAAGGATGCATAGTGATCCAACCGAACAAGACTCAGGGGAAATAAGAAATAATGGTAAGGGTGTGTGACAACTCAGGGGCCAATGATTTCACATCTGAAAGTGATCAATTGACAAGTGTAAAATCACGGTGAATTTTGTAGTCGAAAGTCAGGAAGAATGGCTTTTCTGTCACTGCTTCCTCAAATGATGATGATTTGCAAACTTAACCTACATGATGCATGCTAGGTTTAAGATTGAAAACAAAACCTATCTAAATGCAAATCGAAGGAACTTATTGCCCAATCAAATAACTTAAGGAATATAAACTCCCCATTGTTTTATTTAAAGACGAACTTAGAGTTTATATGCCCAAAGTTATTAGCCTCCAATGTTCTATCTTGCTTGAACAATCCATTTGTTCCCTCTAGCTGCGTTGACAAACATTAGTCCATGTTATCATAATCAGAGCAAATATTAACATATAAGAGAAACTCTAAACATATTCCAATGTGATTGCCTATAGACGGCAAACCTAGCTGCCATCAAGTGGAACTTGACGGCAGGAGGTCTGGTCATCAAGAATACTTGACGGTGAACTTGACCGCCATCAAGTTCAACTGTCTCCTACATTCTTGGCGCCTCCTGCTCTCTAAATTTTTGAATCATGTCCTGGGCCATAGAAGCGCGTTTCTAAAGCTGAAAACGTGAACAAACATGGCCTCCTCTTCTTCCTTCAACCTAGAATCGAAGGTGCGCGGTCCCGAGGTGTTATCGGACATCGAGGGGGACCTTAGAAACCTCATCGCTCATGAGAAGGTGAACTTTTCTTTCTCTTTCTCTTTCGTTCAGTTTTCCCTTCTTTGTTCTTTGGTATTCAACCTATTTCTCTTTCATTCCTCAGGGGATCCAACATTTTTCTGGACCACGGCATACTCGGAGGTATGGGTGGTTGGCCGACTTGATGGTGGATATCACCCCAAACATGTGTGTCTACACTCAGTGGTGGAACCTTGCTCATGCTGTGGTGTTCGCGAAGTGGCTCGCCCTGATGTATTGGAACTGGGTGTGCTTAGGTGGATTGCTTGAGCTTTGGCATCTAGGCACTTGCACATTCGTGTTCCCGTTATTTGAAGCCTCTGTGCTGGTGAAGGAGGTGGAATCCTTCTTCAGATGGGAGGATTTAGAAGCGGGATACCGCATCGATCTTCCTGTGTGGGAAGAGGTGTTTGCGGAGGTGGTCTAAGACAAGCGAGAAGTATGTCAGATGTGCGATAAGCGGGGATATTTGTTAATCAACTAGCCAGATGGTTGATTACCAAAGTGAAGAGCAAAGAGGTTGAAGCTAACAGGCTAATGAGAGGCCTTAGCTTGGTGCTTGGAGTGCTTTGTTCTTTATTTTTTAGGGAGATATGCTACAGAGAGAGTATGTCAGGGTGTTAAGCCTACTATGGAGAGGGTGCTCGATTGCTCGGATCGTTGTGGCTCATCTCCATAGCAGGTTGACCCAAATAAGCATAGGTGGAATTGCCAAAGGGAGTTTGTTTGCTCTCCAGTTGTGGGCCGAACTACACTTGTGTCTTGATTTTGACGACATCGTGACAACGAGCTCGAGGGTTTTCCAACACAGCACCTTATACCCAGCGAGATCGTTGTTCGGCCCAGAGGATCTGGTCAAGTTACTTATGGTGCATTTGAAGACCAGGGCAGATTGGCAAGACTACCTTAACTTCCTACTGACTGATCGATTCATTTTTGTCCCAGTGCTGCATAGTAACATTTAGTTCTGCACG
The DNA here is from genome assembly GCA_030544215.1 of Zantedeschia hybrid cultivar. Taxonomy (NCBI): domain Eukaryota; kingdom Viridiplantae; phylum Streptophyta; class Magnoliopsida; order Alismatales; family Araceae; genus Zantedeschia; species Zantedeschia hybrid cultivar. The sequence continues at coordinate 55,786,411 of JARZZO010000006.1, read as the reverse complement.
AGAGATTTAGCCGATCAGGAGCTATGGCTAATTAGTCCGGATGAGATGGTTCTTTATCAGGCACATCGGTGCCACCACCAGGTCGGACTTCTAAGACGTGTCCTATTGCCCGTAATAGATGATGTCCTGATCATAGTGTAGACTTTGGGACACCCAAAGGAGAATGGGATGCTGAAGAGGATAAAGCGTGCGTGGCGAAGACATTCAAAGTTCACTAAGGCAAGAATTGATGTGACGGAGGATTAAGAGGATGTACAAGAATATGTCATGTATTTAGAAAACATCCTCCCGGCCATTTCTACCTTTTATATAGGGCAAAGGGCATTGGTGTGATCCAGATGTAACCTTGAGATTTATTGTGAATGAAATGGCTCATTTTTTATCAATAAATCTCATGATTGTTTGCATGTTAAGCTTTAGATTCTGAGGACAGGAGTCAGTGGATGGCTGATAAGGCTACCATTAACTCCCCTCGCCGCTTCATTCTCTCTCTTTATTTTTTATATTCAAACTTTCCAACTCTCTCCAGCTCCCTCCCTCTCACAGATTCTCTCAAACCCTTCTCTCTCCCTCTCGATCTCTCTCAATTCGGGTGGCAATGGCGTGCCGGAAGCAAGTTGCCCGCCGGCAGCTTCAGCTTGAGACAGAGGAGGTGTCCTCCTCAAGTGAGTCCTCATTGGAGGACGTTGTGATGGTGGAGGCCGGCGAGCGAGGGGGCGACAACGGTGTTGACCTGGCAGACAGCAGTAGTGAGGGGAGTGATGACGGTGGCAACGGCGGTAGTGGTGATGGATAGGAGGAAGAGGAGGAAGAGGAGGCCCGAGTTTGCGAGCACCTACGGAGACCGTGCAGGAGGAGATGATGCTTCGCTTGTGAGGGACGGGTAGAGAAAGGACCAAGAGGATCACTGGGATGACGAGGACATGTGGTGACCTTTGCAGAGCGAGCCGTGCAGTGGGTGCCCCTATAGGCATTCAGGAACATCATGGAGGATGAAGATGTTGAGGAGGAGGAAGACCTATTTGGTAACTTCTGGAGATCCAAAGTGAGTCCAAAACTTATTTTTTTATTTTCTTGAAAATTCTTGGACAAAGGGGGCTCAATTTCGGGAACCATACAGCGGACGGCGAGATATGCCGCCTTCCAGTTTGGCTGACAACAGGCTTTCCTGCTGTCAGATTTGTACCTGACGGCAAGAGAGTGTGCCGTCCACTTAAACTAAATGGCAGTGAATATGTCATATGTTGTCTATTGAGTTGTTTTTTACTGTAGACTGATTTCTGTGCTTCTTCTCTAGGCAGGGACCGCCACTGATCCACGGGAGAGCCACTTGGGATATGGTGTGGGCCTGGTACCATGCCATGCCATGCCTAAGGGACTCCGTGGTAGAGTCGATGCGCTGGGGTTTGGTCCCCTCTTCATGATCTGGCCCTTTGCAATGGACGCCTCACTCCTTACCGTGCTACGCAAGCAGTGGGATGACTCGTACTACGCCTTCGTGATGCTGTGGGGCCGCATGCTCCCGACACTCGAGGATGTGGCATATCTCACCGGGCTTCCAGTGCAGGGAAGCCCGTGGTCGGGCCTGAGCTGCGGGACTACCAACAAAAGATAGCCACTCTCCTAGGAGAGGGTTTCTTCCCATCGAGAGGCCCGCTAACTCACATTCCGCTCTGGCACTTCACACGAGCAGTTGGGCTCAGCTACGCAGAGCACATCCACGGGAGGGGTTGGATAGCTTTGCGGCACAAGTTGCAGAGTACATCAACCTCCAGGGCTGGAGCGAGGACCAGTTGCTCCAGATCTTCTTGTTGTTCTTCTTCGGGCAGTTTCTGCTGGCGACTGTGGCGGACAAGGTCAACTTGAAGTACCTCCCACTTCTCTGGAACTTGGAGGCTGTAGGGAAGTTTGTATAGGTGCCGCGATGCTAGGGCATCTTATCGCGCACCTTGGGAGCTACTGCCGGGGTCCGAGAACCTAGGGGGCTTCTCCCATTTTCTGCAGGTATGATCTCTCTTGCTCTTGTGTTCAATTTGCCATTGCTTACTTGCTATGCATTCTAACCAACTTTCCTATGCAGATTCAGGGTTACATCTGCATCCCTCTCGAGAGGGGTGTGATCCCGGCTGAGTGAATCACTGTGACTCCACTGATGGTTCGGTGGACGGTGGCGGTGGACCGACGCCCGGTCGACTGTCAGGTGGAGGAGCTCTAATGGGCAACTAACACCTTCCCACGTCATCGGGTAAATATTACGAATTTGTTCTTCATTTATGCTGCTTCTCATTTTCTGACATTGCTTATGTGGACAGGTCGTGTGGATACCCTATAAGGTGAAGGACGATGAGGCACACCCGGCCACTATGGCCGGTCGCTCGTTGTTCTACTGGGACGTCTACCTCATGTGCATGAATATTCGAGAGCGCCTCTACATGCATTTTTCCTACCGTATGCTGGGAGAACACCAGCCTCAGGTAAACATTGATGTTTACCCTTAGGACAGAGTACAATGGCGCTCCTTTGGCGTGGCAGTGGATTGGGTGAAGCAGCAGGCTGCGGATATAGCACACTGGCATTCTCCCACATCTGGGAGGCTTTTGTAGCTCCCAAGCCATCTGCAGTAGCGATGGCTATCTCATGGCCTTCAATGAACGCTATGCGGACCGCCTCCGGCTTGACACTCGAATGGTAAGTCCCCTAACCTTACATGTTTAACAATTCCAATTCATAGGTTTGATGACTGACTTGTGGGTTCTTGTGACAGATGCCAAAGTTGGAGGCGATCCAAGGGTTGATAGATCAGAAGGATGCCCTTGAGATAGAGATCTGAGACCTGCACCAGTAGCTGGAGGAGCTAGTATGTAGCTATGTTTGGGTATTGATTTAGAACTTTTGCCTTTGATTTGAGTGTTAACCCACTTCCTTGTTGCAACGCGAGGCGCATGCATAGTAGTCTAGGAGAGGGAGAACTTCAAGGTTGGATCTTCATCCTAGGGACCCCCATCTCCTGCCGACTGGGAGACCCACATACGGGAGGCGGTGACTTAGGCAGAGGCCCGAGAGGCTGACCTCCTCCAATAGGTACAAATTCTTCCCCCTAATTCTTCCCCGCTTTCGGTTTCTGCAGTGGGGAGAAGTTGAGGCGACCGTAGCATGGGTTGTAGCGACAGAGGAGGCTCTAGCAGACATGCAAATAGAGACAACCGAGGCTTGGGCGGCTGCTACTGGCTCTCACCTAGACTTCTATTGGCAGGGATTCATCTCCAATCTTCGATTCGAGCTTGCAGTAGTTTGGAGGGAGATTGAGGAGGCAAGAGGTCAGTACCAAGGACTGATGGACTGGGTGCTGAGGAAGGGTCGCGAGCGAGCGGCCTGAGCAGGTACATTGAGACCAGCCACCTCGTGAGAGTCGACACGTTTGAGGGGCTCAATGTTTGACGATCTTGACTCCCTCGTAGCGGTGGAGGAGTGGCAACGCTTCACCACTCCACGCGACTAGCATCTGATAGGATCTATCGCCTCAAGGCCCTAGCTCTTCGGCTAGCGTCGGGCGAGGGATGATAGTGCAGAAAGCGGAGTCTACCGACGCCTGGAGATGGAGGGGATGAGGCGGATAGTGAGAGCGGAGAGAGTTGGGATGTACACAGGGCTATGCCCCTGTTTGATGATGTACATAACTTTACCACTCTATATATATACACACTCTTTGGGCATGTCTTATGTTTCTTCCTTCTCTTCTCAACCTATCTCCTACACATAGAATATTAAAGGGGAAAAACTATCTTTTTCCTAGCCTTCGCATAGGGTCAAGGGACCGCCTCCTACTAACGAGGCAACATAAGAATATACAACGCATCATGCAAGCATGCAAATGTGAACAAAGCATTAACAAATGAATCATGTGGATGCAAAGGTTTTAACATTACATTTCTTGGTTCCAACCACCTGGTCAGTGTTCTTATAGATCTAGGATGAATGAAGATAGGCGATGCTCTAATAACTGTAGACATGCTAATTTTGACATCATATTGAGTAAATTTCATGCCACAATGATAATGCCCCAGAATGGTCTGATGTTTAATCATTAATTAAATTTTATTAATTTCTCTTGAGATTCGTTGAATCACGTCGCTAATGCACGACACCATTTGGATTCATAGCAGAAATCAATTCAGAATTAAAATTAGTAAATTTAGGAGGAATTAACTTAATAGCGTCGCCTTTAGATGACGCCATTTAAGTCCTAATCTGCCCAGGTTTATGATTTCTAATTCTAGTTAATTTCCTAAGTTATCTAAAGTACGTTGCGCGTAAACGACGCCTTTTATGTTTCCTAATTGTTTTCGATTTCCTTTTTCGGATTTATTTCTATTCTGGCCGCATTAATTAACTAAAAGTCGTTCCCATTGAATGACGCGATTTAAGAGTTTCCTGATAAACATGGTTTGGCCGAGATAATCCGGTTCCAGAGGTTGGAAGGCTTTCCAAATCCCTTCATGATCATTCATGGCAAGTCCAAGCCGCGGGAGAGTACTTTTGAAGGTCAAAATACCCTTAAATCACTTCTTATAAATACATATAGGCATTGGCCTTTGAAGAAAGTTTGGCTATTGGAGAATTTGAAGCTTCCTACAAGGTTTTTGAAGGCCCTTAAGAAGAAAAACCTGGACAGCAAGGGAAGCTTGATCTTATTCATCATCTTCATCTTTTGAAGCCCGTTGAAGACCAAGGCTATGGAGGGGCCATCCTTTTCCTCTCTTCTTGATCTTTTCCATTGAATTTTGATAAGATTCATATAATTTAAATTTGTGTTTTCATATAGTTCTTCATTGCATCACTTCATCACACACATTTACTTCATCTTTTCCATGCCTATACATCCTTTAAGGGTTTAAAAAAGTACAAAACAAGTGAGTTCTTTGGTTTAGTTGCATGATAATTTTGTTGGATAGAATAGATACTACCTCTCTAGTTCTAATCTATTTGTTTTCTTTTAATCTCTCTTGTAAGGTTTGAAGGAGATTTAGAAGAAAGTTTGGAGTTTGGATGGAAGGAGAAACACCAATAAAGAACAAGAGTAAAAAAAGAAAGAAGGCTCTTTTCTTTCGGCCGGCCGAAAGAAGGGAACAAAAGAACCCCATACTCTCCCGATTTGCAAGGTTAGTAAGTGATCACTTTTCTTTTGAAACCCTCGATTTATAGTGATCACAATTTCTTTCATATTGTTAATCATAGTAAACACATGATAATATGATGAACACACACCCTTTTTTAGCACTACAATAACCTCCCAAGTATCCTATGCGCACATCTAGGTCGATTTGGGCCTTTAGACTCCTCATGCATGCCTTGGCCGACTAAGACTTGTACTGGTGACAACACCATCATGCCATGCATAGGCTTCCAACAGCTTTTGACTACCAAGTCTACCCAAAAAGTTTTTGAGGTAAATGTTTTGCCCAACCTACGTCTATTTCCTCACAACCTAAAAGGTATATGATGGAACACCTTCGAATCCTAATGGTCGACCGCGCAATGCTGATTTGGAATCAGACACCGTCTCACCTATGGGTGACGCACTTGCATCATTAAGCTTGAGGTTAAAGGAGTACATCGTGAGTGAATTACAAAATTGATCTACCAGAAATAAGAAGCTTCTCTTGACACTACTTTGACTACCTTAATCATACAGACATATGATGATTTTCAAAATACCTTCTTAAAGTAAAAGACTACCCTTAAAACATCACTTGAGGTTAGACCCTCAAGGGAGAAGGGAAGAAATTTAAGACAAACCTTACAAGAGGATCGACAAAATCGTTAAAAAAGCGAGCTATGGCAAAATGATCTCCTCTGGCTTAGAGAGTGTCTCTAATTGATTTTGACTTTCCGCTTTGATTTTGGCTTTGAATTTTCAGGCACGGTCACAACCAGACTTTTTTTTTCTTTGAACCTTCCTTTTGGCTTACATTTGCATTTTCATTCATGACTTGGTGTCTTTGTTGTACTTTGCTCTCTTGCCTGCGAGAAAACTGCCCACTTCGCGTGCTCTAGTTTCTTTTCTGCTTTCCTTTAACATTCTCTTTAATGAGGCACTCTTTGGACCATTGGACTCATAGTTCGTTGAGCTCACCCACTTAAGGGTGCTGACTATCTTGCTTAGCCGAAATGGAAAAGGAGAGTTGTAACCTTTTCATGAAGTGTTAAGGGTATGAAACTTACTTTGAGTGGTTACTTTATGAAAAAGTGCTCGAATGTGTGTCTGGTTGTGATTGCATTAGTCAAAGTTGGTTCTAAAGCAAAATGCTTCAAAGTTCTGATGGACCAAAGTTCTAATGCATTTCACAATGGCCAACCTAATCTGTCATGGTTTTAGACCTAATCGTGGATTCATGACAACCATCAGGCAATTAGACTTTCCCAATTTTCCAATTTTTTGGGTTTTTCAAAATGAATATGTACATATTTACAAAATTCTCTTAGTCTTTTCGCATTTTCAATTTTTTGGCCCCCCTTTTTTTAAGGTATGTACAAAACAAGACTCTTTTGGATTTTTGAAATTCAGGGGTAGAACTTCTTCAAAAAGGTTCCATTCCATGGATGTGATAACTCCACACCTTCCGTATCAACTAGCCGATAAGCGTTTCCATAATGAGCCTCTCTAATGACAAATATACCTTCCCAATTTTCTTGTAATTTACTCCTAGGACGTGAAGCTCTTATCAATTTTCTTTTAAGAACCATCTCTCCCACTTCGAATATCCTTTCTAGGACTTTCTTTTTGTAAAACCTTGCAATCCTTTTGCAATAAACTTGTGCGTGATTAGCTGCTAGCATCCTTTTTCTCATCTTACAACTCCAGTAGAGGTGGCAGAGCTCGGCGACATTCCTTGTCACTGAGCTCAACGTCCAACTGCACTCTTAGCGAGGGAAGGAGGATATCATATGGGAGAACTGCATTCGTCCCGAATGTCAAAGCATAAGAAATTTGTCCTGTGGGAGTTCGGATGGAAGTGCGATACGCCCATAGAACCTCGACCAAACGGTCTGGCCAATCCGCATAATTATGTGATTTGTAGGTTCTCTTAATGATTCTAATGAGAGATTTATTTGTAGCCTTTGCTTGTCCCTTTCCTTGCAGGTAGTAAGGTGACGAATGATGCAGATTGATACTATACTTACTACACATGTCGTGGAGCTCTTGTGGAAAAAATTGGGATCCATTGTCGGTGATGAAGTTGCGTGCCATTCCAGATTTGGCAAGGATGTTGCGCTTGATGAACTTCACCACCATTAAGGTTTTGATTTCTATAAATACTTATGCTTTTGTCGATTTTGTGAAACACTCAGTGGCTGTTAAGATGAAGGATTTCCTTTTGATCTTACCAGATCGGTCCTCTTAAGGGCCTATGACATTGAATGCCCACATGATAAAAGGCCATGGAGAAACGAGAAGATGGAGGGAAGTCGAGGGAAAAAAATATTTTGTCAACATGTAGATAGCCATTTCAGGCACTGTCGGACAAGGAAAGTGCAGTCAGCCTCCATCGAAGGCCAATAGTAGGACTTGAGTAACTTATGTGCTAGCGCATGGCCATTGACGTGACCGCCCAATTTGCTAGCATGGGCTACTTCTGCAACTTGTGAGTCAGTGTCATCAAGACAACGAAGGAGGATTCCGTTGGATGATCATTTGTGAAGGATTCAGCCCAAGATAATGTATCGTTGTGCAACATGGCAGATAGCCTTCCGGTTGGATGAGGAGGCATAGTCTGGAACTGAACTGCCTCGCATGTAATTTATGACGTCAAAGTGCTGGGGGTTACCAACATCCAATTTAGGCAGGGCGTCCTCAATAATGACTGAGACAGTTTCTTGTGGGGTACGGAACTATTGGAACCATGGATTATGAAAGGAAGGATAGGTTATTCACTGCAGTCTGGAACTTCCTAGTGAGGGGAACCCCTAGGGAAGAAGCTATAGAAGCTAAAGAGTCAGCCAAAATATTTTGGGACCTATGAATATGCACATAGGTGATCTTTTTAAGTCGCCTAGTCACTAACCCTACCAAGTCCTGATATGGCCTAAGTTTTGGGTCCTGGATTTTGGTATTTGCCCAGAGTGTGGCGAAGGACAACCTGCGAGTCCCCAGTAATACGTAGTTATTTGACATGGAGTGCTAACGCCATTTTCAAACCGGTTAGGAGGGCCTTGTATTTTGCAACGTTGTTTGTCACGGGAAAAGATAGTTGGTAAGCACACTGAATGCTAACCCCTTCCTGAGAGAGCAAGACCACTACGATCCCACTGCCTTTGGAATTGAAGGCACCATCAAAGTAAAGAACCTAGGACATGTTGTCATCTATCATCTAGCTCAGCTCTTCATCTCGGAACCCATCCTTCGTAGGAGATAATTTTTGTAGCGGGTGATGTGCCAAACGTTCAGTGATAGCATGCCCCTTGATAGCCTTCTGATTGACATAGTGATATCGTATTGGCTAAGGAAACTTGGCCAACACATGATCCTATCAGTTAGCACTGATTTCTTTAGCATATAATTAACAGGGTCCATTTTAGTTAGAAGTTTGATTTCGTGGGTTAAGAAGTAGTGCTTCAATTTATATGCTACCTAGATGACGGCCGCGTACGTCTTTTCCATAGTGGTCTGTTTCTTCTCAGCATTATTGAATAGTTTTGACAAATCGTACACCACTCTTTCTTTCTTCTCATCGTCTAATTGGGCCAATACTGCCCCAACCGAATCATTGCTGGTGGAAACATATAGCAGTAAGGGACGCCTCGAGACTAGACGCATAAAGATTGGGGCATCAAGGAGGTAAGATTTTAATTCATCAAAAGCCTTTCGACATCTTCCATCCCATTTTAATTGTGCCCCTCCTTTGAGCAGCTCATAGAAGGTCTCATAGCGAATCGAATGTTGGGAAATAAAGTGTCGAATGAACTGCAACCTACTAATTAGACCACGGACCTCCCTGATTTTCTTTGGTGGAGGCATTTTCGCTACAACTTTAGATTTGTTCGAGTCTACCTCGATGCCTCTCTACCTAACTATGAGCCTAAGCAATTTTCCATAGGATAGTTTGAAGGCACACTTCTTGGAATTCGTCTTCAGCTGGTGTTCTCTAACTCTTTGAAGGAGTACTATAAGAACTTGGTCGTGCTGTACCCTTGACCTAGATTAGACCAGAATATCATCTACATATACCTCCATACTTGTGTGGACCATGTCATGAAAGATATCATCGCCCTTTGGTAAGTGGCTCTAGCATTTTTTAGTCCAAATGGCATGACCACATAGCAATAAGTGCCCCGAGGTGTAATGAAGGATGTCTTTTCTTAGCCTTCTTCTACTAGCCTAATTTGGTTGTAGCCCGAGAAACTATCCATAAAGGAGAGCATCTCGCAATCGTCCATGTTATCCACTAATAGGTCTATGTGAGGGAGTGGGAAGTCATCCTTTGGACAGGCCTTGTTAAGGTCATGAAGTCTACGCAAACCCTAACTCTATCATCCTTCTTAGCAAGTGGGACTATGTTGGCTACCCACTGGGGATACAACACCACCCGAAAGAACTTGGCTTTGTATAGTTTATCAACCTCTTCTTTAACTTTTAGTGCTAGATCAGGTTACAACCGTCTCAATTTTTGTTTTACTGGTTTGGCGTCAGGTTTGAGGTTAAGTCGATATTCTACTATCTCTATATCTAATCTTGGAATGTCTTCGTATGACCACGCAAATCCACCAGGAAAACCTCTAAGGACGACGACAATAGACTCTTCTTCTTCATCACTAAGGTTGGCACTAATCAGGATGGTCTTCGGATCATCTTCAGTGCCGAGATTAATTTAGTAGGTTCATCAATAGCTGGCGAAGGCTCATCAAATCGCCTCATCCCACTGATTAATGGACTAACCAAGTCATCATTGTCTGAACAATTCCCTTCTTCATAGTATGAGATTTCAAATACTCCCAAGCCATCATTAAACCCTTCTTTTACTAGCTTTTCTTGGATGCAAATAGAATCTAACTGAGAAAGCCCTAATGTACCTACCATATCAGCTAAACTTCTAATTAATCGAAAAGGAGCCTGTAGACACACTAATTTTGACTTCATATTGAGTAAATTTCTTGTCACAATGATAATGCCCCAGAATGGCCTGATGATTAATCAATAATTAATTTTTATTGATTTTTTTCTTGAGATTAGTTGAATCACGTCACTCATGCGCGACGCCATTTGGATTCTTAGCATAAATCAATTCGGAATTAAAATTAGTAAATTTAGGAGGAATTAACTTAAAGGCGTCCCTTTTGGACGACGCCATTTGAGTCCTAATCCTCCTAGCTTTACGATTTCTAATTCTAGTTAATTTCCTAAAGTTATCTAAAGCACGTCGCATTTAGGCGATGCCTTTTATGTTTCCTAATTGTTTTCGGTTTTCTTTTACTAATTTATTCCTATTCTGGCCGCATTAATTAACTAAAAGGCATACCCATTGAACGACGTGTTTTAAGAGTTTCCTAATAAACATGATTTGGTCGAGATAATCCGATTCCAGAGGTTGGAAGGGTTTCCAATTCCCTTCATGATCATTTAGGGCAAGTCCGAGCCGCGGGAGAGTCCTTTTGAAGGCCAAATTATTCTAAAATCACTTCTTATAAATACATATGGATATTGACCTTTGAAAAATGTTGGCTATTGGAGAATTTGGAGATTCCTACAAGGTTTTTCAAGGCCCTCAAGAAGAAAAACGTAGACAGCAAGGGAAGCTTCATCTTCTTCATCTTCTTCATCTTCTTCAACCTTTGAAGCCCATTGAAGACTAAGGCTATGGAGGGGCCATCTTTCTTCTCTCTTCTTGATCTTTTTTATTAAATTTTGATAAGATTCATATAGTTTAAATTTCTATTTTTATGTAGTTCTTCATTGCATCACTTCATTACATACATTCACTTTATATTTTCCATGCCTATACATCGTTTAGGGGTTTAAAAGAACACAAGACAAGTGAGTTCTTTTGTTTAGTTGCCTGATAATTTTGTTAGATAGAATAAATACTACCTCTTTTTAGTTCTAATTTATTTGTTTCATTTTTCTTTTCAATCTTTCTTGCAAAGTTTGAAGGAGATTTAGAATAAAGTTTGGAGTTTAGACGGACGAAGAAACATCTCTAAAGAACAAGAGTAAAGAAAGAGAAGGCTCTTTTCTTCAGCCAGCTGAAAGAGAGGAACAAGAGAATTCCACACTCTCCCGATTTGCAAGGTTAATAAGCGATCACTTTTCCGTTGAAACCCTTGGTTTCTGGTGATCACAATTCCTTTTATGTTGTTAATCATAATAAACACATGATAGCATGATGAACTCACACCCTTTTTAAGCACTACAACTTTTTAGCAATCACGGTGGGACTTGTCTTGCCGTTTCTTTTTATTTACTCTTGTTATTTCCATTGGTCACCCTCGATGCACCGCTTGTGTCCCTCGGGCACGTTTGATGGTTTTTTGGTTGGCTATTTGATCCTTATCCCCACGTGCACCTCATGCACATCTCCTTATGGCAAAATCTTGCCCTCCTTTGATTGCCTTGAGAAGTAGTATTGGAAAGTGTGTTTTGTTTGAATTAGTATCCATGATGTCGAATGATTAGCCTATATATTTAACTGTTGTCGCATGAGAAGTTGATCTATTATTCATCCTATTACTTAGAGAGGGGATTGTCCCTGGTTTTGCTGTATATTTGCAGTTTTCGGGACCCAAAGCGCGTCTGCACAGAGCGACATATTTTATTAAGTGCGTCGCCCTTTGAAGGCGCTATTTAGTGCCCCTTTTATTTCTCTTGCTACCTGAGCCACTGTGAATAGGAGGGATTATTGTCTTGAATAGCGTCTGCGAACAACGACGCGATTCAAGCTCTTTTTCCTGTTGGTCACTAACACTTGGATCATTGATTTTCTTGCTACCTATATTTATTTATTCTACATTAGAGGCCATCCAGGCAACAGGTCATTTGTATCGGGGCTCACCCCCCTTCTATAGGACCACCTCTCTTAGTATCCTCACCTCTCTCTGACTGGGTCGGTCCCTCGGTCAGACTAGAGTGGTTGGTGTTAAGACCTCCGTAAGTCCCCAAAAGCAAGGAATTCCTCTTTTTTCATCGGACTGGTTGTACCATTTGAAGTCCCGGATAGTTGTTCATACCGTTGTGAGTAAAGCCGTAGAGCATAATGGCGGAAATTGAATTGAAATTAGGACCCTACCCATTGAGAGAACATGGTAACTCTCAAAACAGCGTAAGCATCTACTTGGTTGTTAATATGTGCCAACTTGATTGAAATAATTGTCATCTCAACACAATGATGCTACGTTCAAGTAGAATCGTCGGCATGGTTGCCTTGGAACAAGAAGATCCGGTCGAGTACGATGGAGATACTTATGCCCCTCAAGTTCATGGTGCATCTTATTCTGAAGATAAAAGGGACGCCTATATCTCTGATTATCCTGACCAATTCCAAACTGTACACGAGGGAGATGCTCATGCCTCTCAGTTTCAGGATAATTCAATCTATGATCAATACCACCCAGATTTGGACGATCAATAACGTGTCCACGTCATCTCCAATCCTACATTTGAAAGATCCCAAGACCAAGCTGGACCCTCTGCCAATCATCCTTCTGACCTCGCTATCCTCATGGGAGCTCTGTCTAATCATGTGGATCCTCGTCAATTTGACGCCATCCAATCCATCCTAAAAAGGAAAACTCCGCTGCATCCTTCTGAGCCAAGTCCCTTGGTTCACCCTTCTTCTTATCAAGCTCCTACTCAGGCCATAGAAGGCCTTCATATTTCCACTCCGCGACACACAGGCCCTCAACAATTCGGTTCACGGCATCCTGTTAGGCCGCAAACTCCAATTTATCAGAATGCTTTCAGGCACGGCGGGAACACTGCCAGTTAACAACCTCACTGTCCTCGCATCCCTGCTTATTCGCGGAGGCAGTCTTTTCAACAGCCACCACCTCCACCAGTAGATTCTACCACCCAACTCCTACTTAACAAATTTTCCCAGATGGATGAGCGGTTCAAGAATCTTGAAAAGAATATGTACAACAAGGCCGCTCCTGAATTCTCTGTCCCTGATTTGCCAGTATTCCATCTTTTGCCTTCTGAAATGCCAGTCTATAGAAAGTACAACGGCATAAGCAATCTTTTCCTTTACATCAAAGAATTCCTGTATGAATCATCATTTTGGCAGCATGATAAAAAAGCATTGGCTTTCTTCTTCGGAAGATCATTGGAGGGATCAGCCTTGGACTGGTTCTTCTCTTTAGACCCAAGTAAGGTAGAGAACTTCGACATAGTGTCAAAGAGGTTCCTACAAAGATACAAATACAAGGTGGCACCTACCTTGTCTATTACTGACTTATTCAATGAGAAGATGATGCCAGATGAAGACTTCATAGTGTTCGCTGATAGGTGGCGAGGGATGGCTGAAAAGATAAGAGATCATTTGTCCAAACAAAAATTGGTAAAGATGATGGTTGCCAACGCCACCCCACAGTACAATCTAGTGTTGACACTGAATAACTTGACCACCATGGGAGATCTGTATGAAAGAGTGCGTTATACCCAAAATGCGTTCAAAGACTCCACCTTCGCTAGCGTCTTCGATCCTCATCGACCCAATAGACCCCCACCTCGGAAGTCTATTATCCCCAACTCTTCTTCTATAGGTCCAACTACCGAGGGTACACCGTCTCATGAACATGTCAGTATAATGAACAATAATCAGCCCCAGTTTATGAGGAATCAGCAACCATATCAGTCACCGAGGCTTCAAAACCAACAGGGTTACAGGCTCCTCCTCAGTAGCTTCAGTCAGCACCGCAACATCCTCCCCAGTAAGTATACAATCCACCTCGGCAGCAGCCGAATTACACTCATGTTCCTCCTCCTAATGACTATACACAGCAGAGGAAACCTCCTAGCCCCAGAAGGTCGGTATACCCCTAATTACCAGAATCCCTCACGGATATATTCAATGCCCTTATGACGGCCAACACCTTAGTGCTGCCGAAGGAAAGGGCCATTTGGCCACCAAATGTTGACATGTCCCATTACTGTGAGTTCCATCGTCAACCGGGACACACAGTAGATGCTTGCTTTCACTTTCGGATTACACTCATGATCTCAATGATCAAGGAGGGATTGATTGGGAAGAGATGAAGAAGTACATAGCCGCCTTGAAGGCAAAAAGACCACAGCAGCAGCAGCAATCACATCCACCACAGTAGCAGCAGCCAATCAAAAGAGCCCCGGTACAACAAGCAGCACCACAGAACATGGGCATAGTGCAGAACCCGCTACCGGAACATCAAAAACAAATCGCCCCCATTTTGATGGGTAGCCAGTATGAGGCTAGTAGAGGGCAACAGTAGAAAGTAGAGGATTCTTCCTCTATCTATTCAACAAGTCATGTATCAAGTATTGCTGAGCAACCACCTCGCCGCATCCTCCGCATACCCAAACCACAACCCATCACCATTAAACCCATTACACCATCCGTCACCATATCTTCACCAAACAACCCTCCGCAAGCCAACTATACACCCCTCATGCCATCTAAACCATTACTCTGTATATCATTCCCTACATCACCTACAACAACCATTCACCCCGATACCATACAACCCTCTAAACTGCTCATCCGCACCTTACCTCCACTAAATAACCCATCACCATCACCCGCTTATCCACACCCACAATCCTCCAAACCACTCATCCGAGTCCCCTTACCTCCATCAAATAACCCACCAACACCCTCTTACCAAACCATTACACCCTCCAGGCCGCTCCTTAACACGGTAGTGCTCAAGACAATGCCTGGAGCTTCCATTATTGAAGACCACGCGCTCTGAAGCGGCCGAATATTCAACAAAGTGTTCCCCCAGCCTAAGGTACTAGATGGCCCATCACAGCCAATAAAAGAGGTTCATCATGAAGAGAATACACCAAGTACTCACTATGATTTGCTAAAACAGCTGGATATAACACCGGCACGTATTTTTATATTAGAGCTGATCAAGAGATCCAAGATCCATCAAGAAGCCCTGATGGACTACCTGCAACGGGTAATGGTAAGTGAAGATGTGCCAGTAGAAAAGATGTAACGACCCGCCATCCTATGACCGGAGACCCGGTCACTAAATGGATGTCGGCCCATTAACTGTAGGTTCATACCCGGATCTTATACACACATCTGGAGGAGTAAGCGTTAAACAAGATTAAATACAACATTCACACGGACTACAAGGGGTACAGTGCGCAGGAAGTAAAATAATAATGTCCGTACATAGTCCAACAATAATTACATGTCCAACAAATTAATTAAGTACAGGCAGAAATAAGGTACAACAATGTCGGGGCATACCCCGGAAAATAAGATAGTTGCTGGTCCGCACACCAAGGAGAACGCCACGCGCCGCCATGCGCCACAAGGACCACACCTGAAAACGCAGGGAGTGAGCCACACCAGAATTGGGCTCAGTAGGGATCATCCGATCCCCCGCCTCCCACACACACACACAAGTGCAGTAACAAAGGTACAGGTAAAAAGGCAAGTAAAGCTGTAGCACACTACTCCTAAAATCTCAATATGAACCATACACATTCGAAATGTAACATGCATACTTCTAAAATCATTCTATCAAGAAGCCTACAACTCATGTCTCGGCAAAACACACCAACCAGTCCTCCGGAAGTGGGAAACACACCAATCACACAGCCGTAAGTAGGAAACACCGTCCACACAACCGAAAGTGGGAAACACCGACCCGCTGAGACCAAACAGTAACCCCTCGGATAGCACGCTGGCTACTCCGGCCCAACTGGCTCAGGTGGTTACTTCTTCCCTCAGCATGAGTGACTCTCCGAATGTACCACTCCGACACCGGTACTAGCTGACCCCGGGGTTCACCAGGTGACCCTCTCTCACTAGGCGTCACCCCGCCCACGCCCCCACAGGCGCTGTGCTCACGCCCCCACCAGCACAGGGTGATAAAGCGCTACAATGTCACTCCAGGTCCACAGTAACACAAAACCACCAAAACCCGGCACAGTACGATCCGGTCACGTGAAAAGCCCGCGATTGCACGGCACACAACGCAGTGCCATCCGGTCCCGAATCCATGTACACTAAAGCATGCACTAACCGAATATCTAGCAGTATGAATACATTTTACTAGCATGAATTAGTGTTGTTCTGTCCTGAATCGCGTCGCCTAAGGCCGACGCCATTCAAGCTCCCTAACTGGTTTATAAAACAGAGGCCTATGGAAATCTGGCCTAAAAGGCGTCGATACCAGCGGTCGCCTTTTGAAAGGCGTCGACATCCTCCGACGCCATTCAGCTAAGAAATCCAGGAATTTCAGGAAAACATTACTTAGGGGATTTCTGCCTTAAAAGGCGTCATGGTTACCCGACGCCATTCAATTCGCGTCGCCCACCCATGACGTCTTTTAGTCCCAGAATCCCGAACTAACGGACCCTCAGTCGAGGTGATTTCCTGCGTAAATGGCGTCATGATGGCCCGACGTCCTTCTGAAAGGCGTCGTCCATCCATGACGTCATTTAGCGCTAGAAATCACTAACTCGTGAGGCCTCGAACATGGAGGTTTCTGCCCTAAAAGGCGTCGTATTGCCCTGACGTCCTTCTGAAAGGCGTCGACCAGGCACGACGCCATTTAGCGCCAGAAACCTGGTTCCCTGGTTCGAACCGAGGGTTTCTCCCTTAACCCCAAATACCCCGGAGAAGCCCCAAAACGGAAAGGGGGAGGAAGAGAAGTTGATCCACACAAACATGCTACAAAACCACATTCACGAACACGACCATACCCACAAGAATACCCCCTAAACATGCTCAATCTATCCCAAAATACATCATAATACGCCTAAGAAAACACGAGCAACACATACGAGATTCGTCCCCCTACCGGATACTTGAACTCCTCCTGGCTCCGTGTCGCCGAACCGCCGCACCGCAGACCGCCGCCGGTACCCTCGAGGATGCCGCCACTCCGCCAGGACGTCGGCCGCCGTCCGGAGAATGGAACGCCGCGAAGGAAGTGGTGGTGGCAGAGGTGAGAGGTAGGGAGGCGTTGGAGTGATAGAAGAGGAAGAAGAGGAAGGGAAAGGGGAAGAGTGGGATCGGAGGAGGCGGAGAGGGAGAGGAGAGAGAGTGAAGGGTGAGAAATGAGGGAAAGAAAGGAGGGCTCGCGGGGTCAATCAAGAACTGCCTAAAACGCGTCGAGCGAGAAGGACGCCTATCAGATGACAGGACGGGCCGTACTGACAGCTGTCTGAAACGCGTCGACCACCACGGACGCCGTTCAGCTGACATGTCAGGCACCGTACACTGACACCGCAGGGTGGCAATCTGAATCGCGTCGTCCATCATGGACGCCGTTCAGACGACGAGACAGGGGCCGTACTCTCGCGACCCGAAAACTCGCCCACGTGGCGCCCACGTGGCACAACAGCAAAACGTCTAAATGGCGTCCACCTATCAAGACGCCGTTTGAAAGGCATCGTGTAGTGTAGACGTCATTCAGAAGAAACTCTCCAGACCCCTCAAGGTCCGACTCAGGGGATCCGGTCCGAAACCGACCCGAAAACTTAACCCGAAACCTCAGTCCTTACAAAAGATCACCGCATTGTTGGTCCCTCAGCGAGATCAGCCCTCTATATCCTTTCATACTTCTGAACTGGCACCGTTGGCAGCAAGGAGCATAGCGTTAAGTATAACTGTCAACATATGTAGAAAGGTTGTGGATACATGTATATTAGATACAGGGGCATCTATCAATGTGTTACCACCAAGAACTCTGGAGCTCTGTGGAGTCCTAAAAGAAAAATAGATGCCTTCTCCCATTTCTATCACAGCCTATGCTAACTCTACCCGTTCCCCTCTGGGCATAGTCTATTTGAAGGTAGAGTTAAGTCCTGCTTGCTATGATGAAGTCGAATTTCATATTCTCGAGATCGACCCTTCACTGAAAGGCATACTCGGTCGTCCTTACATCAAGTCACTTGAGGCGATTCCATCAACGAACCACCAATGCCTCAAGTTCCCTCACAAAGGATGTATCATCAAAGTCACTAGTATGTCTATCCTTGCTGCAACCCACTCGCTGAATATAAGTCCAAATCCAGTCCTTCCGACTGCCCAAAGGCCAACCATCTCTTTATGCCAAACCTACATCCTTTCGGTAGACCCCTTTACGCATATCATGCCTACATCTTACCAGATTAATGCCGTGAAGCGGAGGAAGTCAATGAATACCCCTGGCTGGAACATCATGCTGAAAGTAGGATATCAACCTGGAAAGGGTCTGGGCACCCGATTGCAAGGAAGAATTAAACAAATTACAGTATCTGGCAGCGGCCTAGGCTACAGGCTGGAGAAAATGAGGCATAATATTGTGGAACAACAAGAAGGTGAAGATGGTCAGAAGATATGGAAAACAATTGTTACCCCTTGCAAAGAAAATCGGGATCCCTTGACTTGGACCTTATCCATTCATTTTGTTAAAGGGCCCGTGATTCAACATCACCACAATAATACAATAGTGATTACCTCCAATTTTGACCAGCATGATGTATATGGGAAGGACCTGGCTAGACGTTGTTCACAATTGCTGACATACCAGTCTTTAGAGGCTCTACGGCCGATGAAAAGGAGGAAGACTCAAGATCCATAATATGAATGGTACCGCTGGTTTGACACATGGGACTTGTATATTGCACTGAACAGACTATTCTTAAATCCATCAGAACCAAAGTAGCCGCCACTGATAGATGAATTAATTGAAAGGCTTAGGTCCATTTTTGATAAAAGGATTTTGCTGACTGAAGAAACTGATGAAGGAGAGCCGGATGACCCGTATGAAACTGGATTCACCACTGATCTTCTATGGAGATGAACCTATCCCTCTTACGTTTTCACCCTCCACACTTTGTTTCGCACCCTGCTCCTAACTCCGACCTAGTCGCGGGTCATTACTGAAGACATTCCATGGGCTCCGCCCATCATTATTACTATATCCCCTCAGGATCTTATTTCTCAGATTCCTCTTGATCTGGGACATACTGTTGTATGATCCCCCCAATCCCTGGGCACTGGTGCCATTACCTCCATCATTTCATTCTCCCCCTATTCATGTCCATTCCTACTTTATGATAAACTCAAGTAATTCACGAAAAAAAATGCCAATTTGGCAACTTTTTCCTCCCAAATCCTCGTTGAGGAAACTTCATATTTGTCCGATTGTACCTCAATGCGTGGGACGTTCGGGCAAAATTCCCTTCTAAATATGCTTTGTCCCTCCTCTCGGGAGGATTCACCAATATTCTATCCTACCCCTTGATTTTTATCCTTCTTCATCCTCATTAGGTCAGGATAGGGAGTCTGGTGAAGTTAGGGAGTCTAGTGCTAGGCAGGTCAATCAGGTTAGGAAATCTAAGAAATTTAAGGGTAGACGAGTCCCAAATAGATACCTCCAGGATTTAGCTTTAAGATGCCTTTCTTGTTCTCAGATCCATCAGCTATTAGAAATCCCATTCAGATGCCAGAAGATTGTAAAGTTGATGAGTTAGTCGATGATGGGTACGGGGTATATGAGTTGTTACATGAGAAAGACCCTATTAATGAAGAAGAAGACGATGAGGACGCGGCTGAGGCGTATGCCAGTGGAGTGAAGAGATTTGATGAACCCTCAGCTGCCGTAGAAGAGCCTACCAAAGAGATCAATCTAGGGACTGAAGATGAACCTAAGGTTGTCCTCGTCAGTAAGAATCTGTCTGAAGTAGACGAAAAGGCAGTGGTCCAAGTTCTCAAAGATTATAACGACAGTTTCACCTGGAGTTATGAAGATATGACGGGACTAGATTCTTCCTTGGTGGAACATAGTTTGACATTGAAAGATGCAGTTAGCCCAGTAAAACAAAAGTTAAGGCGATTCCACCCTCAGATGGTTTTGAAAATGAAAGAAGAGGTCGATAAACTGCATAAAGCAAAATTCATTAGAGGTGTCCTCTATCTGCAATGGGTGGCTAATATAGTCCCGGTCATGAAAAAGGATGGGAAAGTCATAATTTGTATTGACTTCCGAGATTTGAACCGAGCGTGTCCTAAAGACGACTTTCCACTGCCTCACATAGAAGTACTCATTGACAACACGGTTGGCTATGAAACATTGTCATTTATGGATGGGTTCCCAGGGTATAATCAGATTAAGTTGGCAGAAGAGGATCAAGAGAAAACATCGTTCACCACACCTTGGAGACCTTATTGCTATGTCATTATGCCATTTGGATTGAAAAATGCCAGAGCCACTAATCATAGAGCCATGATGGTGATATTCCATGACATGATGCACATTAACTTAGAAGTGTATGTGGATGATCTGTTGGTGAAATCTAAGATGAAATTTGAGTATGCTAAAGTTATGGCAAAGGTTTTAGAGAGGTCGAGAGAATATCAGTTAAAGATGAATCCCAAGAAGTGTGTATTCGAAGTATCATCAGGAAAATTATTGGGATTTATTGTAGTAAACGGAGCATTGAGATCGATCCCAACAAGGCAAGGGCTATCAGAGACATGCCACCTCCCGAGAATTTGAAAGAATTAAGAGGATTGATCGGGAGGTTGCAGTTTATCCGCCGCTTTGTCTCCCAGCATTAACAAAGGTGTAAGCTGTTCTACGAGCTTACTAAGCCAGGAGTTAAGTTTGATTGGGACGATAAGTGCCAGGAAGCATTTAATGGATTAAAGGATTATTTGGCGAGTCCTCCTATCTTGAGATCACCATCTTCAGACAAACCTTTGATTCTATATATTTCTGTTCTGGATGATGTGGTGGGGGCTGTCTTAGCACAAGCAGATGAAAAAGGAAAGGAGAGGGTAGCCTATTATCTCTCCAAACTTCTCAACCCCGCAGAATAAAGATACACGGCGATGGAGAAAACATCTGCAGCACTTGTACGGGTAGTTCAGAAGTTGAAGCATTATTTTCTGGCCCATGAAGTTCATCTCATCGCTAGGATGAATCCCATTAAGGTTACTCTTGAAAAATCCGTCCTCACTGATAGGTTAGCACGTTGGCAGAGCTTTCTATTCCAATTCGATATCACCTACATTCAGCAGAAATCAATTAAAGGCTATGCCATAGCAGAACATCTTACTCATCACCCTCTTCCTCGATTTGATCCAGTCCGATTGGAGTTTCCGGATGAGGAACTGATGTCCATAGACAAAATCAATGATGATATGTGGACTCTGCATTTTGATGGAGCTCTGAACTCTCATAATAAGGGCATCGGCATTGTTCTCCTATCACCTGAAGGTGTCACCATTCCACAAGCCTTTCAGCTTGATTTCTATGTCACCAACAAAATAGCTGAATATGAGGATCTCCTTGCTGGCCTCGAAGCCGCTCATCTCCATGGTGCCACCAAAATGAGAATTGTGGGTGATAGTCAGCTAAGTATTCGTCAAGTGCTTACTAAGTATCGCACCCTTGACCCCAAGCTTAAGCCCTATCAAGAACTCACTTCAGCTTATGCCAAACTTTTCACCAAACTAATATTTGTCCATGTTCCTTGGAATCAAAACATTCTAGCTGACACTTTAACTTCTCTCGCATCTTCTTTAAATTTCCCGATCAGCAAGCAATTTGAGTCGATCATTGTTCATAGGCGTCTTTCTCTTGCCGTGAAAGACCCTTCCTTCCTTAAGGTTAAAGAGAAACTGCTGAACAAGGTTAGAGATGGGGATATTATAGAAAATAGATAAATTATGTTGCTAGATTGGCAACAAGAAATGGAAGACGAGGATAAACCATGGTATTATGAGTTCTTCAGAAATTGTGAAGATCAGTCATACCCTGAAGAAGCCCAGGAGAAAGGCCTATCAGGAGAGTTGCTCGGAGATACACCTTAGTTGGAGGAACTCTATATAAACGTGGATTTGATGGTGTTCTCTTGAGATGTCTGGATGAAGATGAGCTTTGGAAGATCATGGAAGGAGCTTATACCAGAGTTTGTGGTGGCCATGTTAACGGATAGATGCTATCAAAGAAAATCCTTAGACAAGGATATTATTGGCCAACTATGGAAGAAGATTGTGTAGGATATGTCCGTAAGTGTGCTAAGTGTCAACTTCACGTTAATAAGATCCATTCCCCCGCATCTTCACTCTATCCTGTCTCCTCCCCATGGCCTTTCTCCATGTGGGCATTTGACATCATTGGACCCCTTGGCAATCCTGATTCCGCCACCAGGCAAAAATCTTTCATTCTTACGGCAACGGAATACTTCACCAAGTGGGCAAAAGCTAAAGCACACACGAAGATCAAAGCATCAACAGTCTGCAAGTTCATCATGAGGAACATCATCACTAGATTCGAAATTCCAAGCACTATTGTAACTGACAATGGACTGCAATTCATATCACAAGAGCTGAAGGACCTCTGCAACAGGTATAAAATTGCATTGCATCATTCATCTCCTTATTATCCACAAGGCAATGGCCAAGCAGACGCAACCAACAAGACTCTGATAAAAATTATCAAGAAAATGTGTAAGTCTAATAAATTCTCGGACTAGACAGAAAAATTAATTGAGGCTCTATGGGCATACCGAACTTCAATCCGCACACCCACTGGGCAAACTCCTTATTCTTTGACATGTGGAATGGAGGCGGTAGTTCCATATGAAGTCCTCATCCCATCATTAAGAGTACAACTGAGCAAGGAATTTTTCATTAACGAGCATCGCTCTGCACTCCTCGCTCAGCTGGAATTCTTAGATGAGAAAAGATGGTCAGCCGTTAGTCATACAAGAGTATATCAGAACAGATTAGTACGTTTTTACCAAAAGAAAGTTATTGAACAAAAGTTTAAAGTTGGTGAAATGGTTGTAAAAAGAATCTTTGTAAAACCTGGTGGTCCGCGCTCTAAACTACAACCCAATTGAGAAGGACCATATGTTATATCGCATGCTTTCCCTGGTAACGCCTATCATTTAGTTAATGCAGAAGGGCAAGCGTTAACTCACCCCCGGAACGGTCTGTATCTTAAGAAGTACTACCCTTAGTTTAAGCGATCAGCATGGTGCGAGGACCAGTAGAGTCAGAAAATTTGAAAACTCAAATTCCCTATTAGTCTTTGGTAATCTAATTCAAACGCATTATTGCACACAAACACGTTTGGTTCGTGAGTAACAAGAGATGTGAAGCCCGAGGAACACTGAAAGCTTGACTAATAGTGGAAAAGTACAACTCATTCTTTTCAAAACAAATCTTATGTTTTACTCTCGGCCCACGATGTCGGAACAAGGCTTAGAATAGACTACTGAAAATGCCCGCCATCTTAGTAGGAGGCCGTCATAAAAAAAAAAAGGGGAGATTCGCCCCACAAAAGCAAAATAAAAAACAAAAGGCAAAAGCCAACCAAATCAAAAGGCCGTTCAACATTACAAATATTACCACAAAAGGCCACAAAATCAAATGAAAAGGGAGCACAAGGTCGTTAAATACCCCATAAAAATAAAATGACCAAACCCCAACAGATAATAGGGTAAGGGAAGGACATCTTTCTGAGTCTCCGGCACCTTCTCGTCAGGCTTTCTAAACCAATTCTTTCCTTCATTCTAAAGAGGTGTATCCCAAACTTGAGGAATGGCCGAAGTTGACTAAGGGTCGAACCATCGAATGGGATCACAATTACAAATATAATTCAACCACAATAAGTCTGGATTACGTCATTAAAGAGTGATGTGGGAATTAAGTTGACAAATGAATATGATCTTTTAATCCAAGTTCCATGCTGATCCTTAGTTTACTCAGTTAGTGTCCTATTTCAAAAAAAAAAAAAAAAAATTGAATATTTCAAAACCACAAAAAAATTGAATATTGCAAAACCACAAAAAAAATTTGAATATTGCAAAACCACACAAAAATTTGAATATTGCAAAACCACAAAAAAATTGAATATTGCAAAACCACAAAAAAAAAATTGAATATTACAAAACCACAAAAAAAATTAAATATTTCAAATTTTTTTTAAAAAAATGAATATTTCAAAACCACAAAAAAATTGAATATTTCAAAACTACAAAAAACTGAATTTTTCAAAACCCAAAAAAAATTGGATATTTCTAAAATTGCAAAGCAAAAAATATTTCAATTAGCATTTGTTTGTCGCATCATATGTGTTGCATCCTTTTTATTTTTCAGTGAGTATTTGCGTGCTTGTATGTTGCATTTACTTACTTTTAATTATTTTTATTTGCCTTCATTAAATAAAGGCTTCGCCCCTTGACCCATCTATCAAGGATGGAATCAAGTAGCTGGTTACTTAACTGGGCAAGGGGCTAAGCCCGAACAGATATTTAATTTATTTGTTTAAGCCATGTGCAGGTATGAAAAGAAAGACAGTAGAGAATAGTACCAAGACAACTCAAGTATAAAGAGAGTCCTTTCATATATAAAAAGAGTTTGTGTACAAGATGTAAGTCCATCCGCAGGACTTCAAAATAAAAAGAAGATACATCATGAGCGCAGCCATCACGGCTGACTCTCCCCCGCGCCCTCGTCCAGCTGGCTCTGTGCCTCGTCCTGGACGTCTGGTCCTCGTGCTGGTGGCGGCGGTGGTCCCATAATCCTTGGCCCTGCCTGGCCGGAGGAGACTGCTATACTGGTGGTGAAGGAACTCGCCTATCCTCGATCCAGCGCCCGCTGCCGCGCATACTGGTATTGAACCTCAATACTCTGGCGCTCGTGCTCCGCCACTGAAAGTCGGCCCTGAAGGCTCTCTAATCGAGACCAGTTGCGATCTCTCTCCTCGGTCAAGATCTCCAGCCAAACTTGGAGTCGTGCAAGCTCGCGAGGAAAATCACCCGTGGAGAGCCTTGCCAGCTGCTCCTCCAGCTCAACAACTCGGGCTTCCAAACTGCGGGCCTGTGCCAGTTCAACATCTCTCTCTCCAAGAGCCACACAAAGCTTTTGGACCTACAACAGAAGACATCGTCAGCCAAATGATCAAGCAAGCAAAAGACATCATGTAAGAAACAAGTTGAATATTTACCCGAACAGCAACATCCTCCTCAGCCTGAGTAGCTCGGTGGATGGCTAGAGCTAGCTGACTCCGCAGGACGGCAAGGGCAGCCTCATGAGCAGCATAAGAAGAAGATGAAGGACCATCAGCAGGAGTAGAAGGGGTAGCCGCGTGGGTGTAAGCGGCACGCTGTAACAAAAGGGAGATCACTGTTAGTGTATAAGTGCCAAAACAATTAATAATAAAAAGAAGCATTCATAAATACCATTGTTATCCATCCATATCATACTTACCAGTTCATCCAAATCTTTCTGGACCAGCTCTAACTGGGCCTCGGCATCATGGAGGTGGCCTTGGAGCATGATGATAGTGGCATCCCGTGCATCCTGCATTTTTCATAATATGTCATACAGTTACAAATATAAGCAAGATAATTAACAAAATGAAAGGCAGCATTCATGAGCGTACGTAATTAATATGTCATAATACTTACATCGAGAGGCCTGAGTAGCTAGAGGTGGGCTGCGTAGTTGGCCCGATAGTGCTGCAGGTAAGCATCGCTGCTCACCACCTGCGACTCTACCAGGACTCCATACTGGTACTAATCATCTTGCTGATCCGGGAAATTGGCACCCCAGTCAGTGCGGGCCTGCTTCCCCCTCATCGTCCTCCTGATCCCCTCAGGGATCTCCTCCTCCACCCACTCCTGATGCAGACCCAACGTTCGCATTGCCAGCCTCAGGCGTAGCAGGGCAATCTCGTTCAGGCGATGAACCCAAACTTGATGCCCAAACCTGCCTCGCCCTTGCTCCACCCATGGTTGTCCAACATCATCCATACCCAAGTATGGACGCCAGATAACCTGCATTCATATAGGTTAATTCAATTGCATTTCATATGGAAATAAAAATAATAATCAACAAGTCATGTTATAATAAAATTTTAAAATATCTAACATCTAAATCATCATTCGAACATTAAATTAAATAATAGTTAATTTAACAAGTATATAAAAAAATATTTTAACAAAATAATTAATTAATAATTAAGTAGTTTAACAACATTTTCATAAAACAAATAAGTAATCAAATATGAAACATAATGATAAATGACAAGAGAAGAATTAAAACTCACCGGAAGTTCCGGATAGTCAAGGAATTAACGGCGGAGGGCCGTCAGCTGATGATGTTGTGGCGCCATGTCCACCACCGGACGCCAACGCCGGGCAAGCGGGATTGCCACCGGCTGTATAAATGGCCTCGCTCGGCCCAGAGGAAAGTAATAATATGTCCACACCTACATATAAGAACATATAAGTTAGAATCATCATAATCCTATGCATTACATGCATTGTATCATAACATTTAATGAAACAAACATAAAATGACTTAAATACCTGAAGGAACGGCGCAAAGCCACTGATAGTGGTGTCCCGATCAGGCGTGACAACGGAGAGGTCGGTGAAGAGGTGGGCTAGAAGGGCCGCACTCCAAGCATACTCGCCTAATCTATCTAAATCTACAAGGAGACTCAGAAAGCGACAGTGGATGTAGTCGCCCTTCGTCCCAAAGAGAAGCCTACCAAAGAAAAACACTAAGAACCTCCTAAGGTCCCTATCTGCTCTAATCCTATCACTAGGATCCTGGCAATATACCTCGCTAGCTGCCCTCGCTAGTCTAGATCTCAACTCGGCCCGAGACTCATCAGTCTACTGCCTAGGCTCCTCTAGTCCTAGGGATCTCTATACCACTGTCCTGAGGAGAGTTTGAGACTCTCGACCCTCCAGTCCTACGCACTATAAGCCCAGCAACTCCTGAGCTAGTACATGATAATCAGGATACGTAATCCCGCTCACTGCCCGACCTTCTACCCAAAGGCCGGTGATTTTACACACGTCCTCGAGACTGGGGACCATGTGTCCCCAGGGCATTAGAAATGCCCTGCTCTCAGCGTGCCACCTGTAATGACCCGCCACCCTATAATCGGGGATCCGATTACTAAATGGGTACCGAATCATTAATTTGGAGCCAAACCAGGATCTAGATAAGTCTGGGAAATGAATAATAAACTAAGCTAAACATTCACATCGCATTGAATTGAAAAGGAAGTGCAAGAATTAAAAGTTATTACAATGCGACTCGACACAGCAAATAATTACATACTCCAACTGAAAAAAAATAATTAAGCGTACATGCCAGAAAATAAAATAACAACTACGTCGGGGCATACTCTAGAATAACGATTGCTGGCGCGCAACCCAAAGCAGCACTCTCCTCGCTAAGCATGCCTGGAACCCTCACCTGAAAACCGCAGGGGTGAGTCTCAACGAAAAGACTCAGTAGGGATCCTTCGATCCCCACCGCCCACTCACGCACCCACAAGTGTAGCAACACAGATATAGGTAGAATAAGCAAGTAAAGCTTGAACACAATTCCTAAATTTCGATATAAAACACATACATTCGAAATGTAACATGTACAACTCTGAAACCATTCTACCAAGGAGCCTACAACTAGCGTCTTGGCAAAACACGCCAACCACACAGCCGAACGCAGGAAACACCGACCCACTGAGACCAAACAGTAACCCCTCAGAGAGTATGCTAGCTACTCTGGCCCAACTGGCTCTAGGTGGTTTCTGCTTCCCCTAGTACGAGTGACACTCTACAGGTACCACTCCTACACTGGTACTAGCTAACCCCGGGGTACACCAGGTGACCCTCTCTCTAGGTGTCACCCCACCACTCCTACACCGGCGTTGTGTCCCTCCCACACCGACACAGGGTGGCTAAGCGCTACAACTGTCACTCTAGGTCCACGGTCGCATGAAACACAACACAGTGCGATCCGATTACGTAAAAATCCTCATCCTCGAGTACGATTTCAAGCATGCAATTAACTAAACTATCTAACAGTGTGAAGATATTTAATAGCATGAATTAATGTGATTCTGTCTTGAATCGCGTCGCCCAAGGCCGACGCCATTCAAGCCTCCTAAACTGGTTCATGTGTCTGGCCTCGGAAATGGCCTAAAACGCGTCGTCACATGTAGACGCCTTTCGAAAGGCATTGCTATCCCTTGTCGCCTGATAGCGACAGAAGCAGAGACAGGATACAGGTTATTTTCACTCAAAATGCGTCGCCCATGCAAGTCGCCTTTTGAAAGGCGTCGCTGTCCCTGGAGGCTCATCAATTCAGAGACAGAGTATGTTATTTGGGCTAAATCGTGTCCTAGGTGGGAGCCACCTTTCTAAAAGGCGTCGCTGTCCCTCGACGCCATTTAACCCTCACAGACAGGTTCTTCCTCCACCATCTGCCGATCCACGGGGTGGGATTTCCTCCCCAAATCGTGCAAAAACACAAAAAAACGTGGAAGAGAAGGAAAAGAACCTAAATACCCATTAAAACACCAAATTTCTCATTTCATGCATTCAGTATTTTCACCCCAAGAACACCCATGAACATGCTCCAAAGCGGGAAAACATGGTTTTTAAACACAATACAACGGGAATCGTCACCCTACCGGTTACTCGAACTCCTCCAAGCTCCAAGCCACCAACCCGCCTCGCCACACGCCGCCGCCGGTACCGCCGTGGACACCGTTACTCTACTGGGACGTCGGCCGCCGTCCGGAGAGAAAAACGCCGCGGAGGAGATGATGGTGGTAGTGGGAGGAGTTAGGAGGTTGATGGAGTGGAGGGAGAGATGGAATGGAGGGAGGAAAGCAAGGAGAAGGGGAGGTGGTCGCCGGCTCGCCGGAGGGAAGAGAGGAGAGAGAAGAGGAAGGAGAGAATGAGGGAAAGGAGGGAGGGTTCGTAGGGTCAACCAGAAGCCAGGTAAAACGCGTCGTGCAAGTCCGACGTCATTCAGATGACAAGACCGGGCCGTACACTAACAACCCAGGGTTGTACTCTAAATGACGTCGTCTATCCAAGACGCCATTCAGACAATATGACCGGGGCCGTACTCTCGCGACCCAAGGCCAGCCCACATGGCGCCAACATGGCACAGCCTAAAACACGTCTACATTGTTGGACGCCGTTTAAACCGCGTCGAGCAAGCTCAACACAAAACAGAAACTAAGTCTCAGCCTCACCAGGGCTCAAACTACGGGATCCAATCCCGAAGACTGACCCGATAGCCGGATCCAAAACCTTAATCCTTACACCACCTCTCCCTAAGTACCTGCAACAACACTAAATCTATCCAAAAGGGTTCGATCTCTAATATCTCTCTAAACCCCATCTCCGCTAGTCGTGCCTTCTGGAAGTTCGAGAGACCTCTATAAGCAGCCACCACTAAGTCCCAAGAGATCCTGGTCCTCAATTTGCCCTGCAATTTTCAAATAATTGATCAGAATCATCGTTAGAATACTAATAATCAATTTTTAAATCAATTTTGAGGTTTAATCACCAATTTTGAATCGCGTCAGGGTGCAAGGATGCGTTTCAAAAGGCGTCCCTATCCCAAACGCCTTTCACCACAGGTTTCGAGAACCTGTGGCCGGGCTCTTTCTTCCCCCCAAAATTGAAACTTAAGATATAAAAGAGGGTGTTTCGAGGTTTACCAAACGTGGGCCGGCCTCCTCGGCCGGTGCCGCCGCTTCCTTACCCACTAGAGCCACGGGAGGGGCTTCCTTGACCTCCCTGAAGGCCGCCGCCTCCATGAGCACCAATTCTTCAGTCGGCGTCGGAGTTTCCTCCTCGCCCACCCCCACCACCTCGACAGCAGTAACTCTCCGCCGCTTCCCGCTCACGCCGCTAGGTCTGCCGGATTCCATGAGATTGAGGGAGAGTGGGTGAGAGCAAGAGCTTGAGATTGAGAAAGAGAGGGAGTCTGAGATCAGGAGAGAAGGTAGAGATGAGAGGGTGGCCAGAGAAGCTCGCCGAAGTTAGAGAGGCTCGCCGGAATCAGGAGAGAACGCCGGAACAGGAGGAGTTCGCTGCCGTCGCCGGAGAGGAGGAAGAAGAGAGGAGAGAGAAAGCCCAAAGGGAGAATGAGGAAGAAAGAGGCTCGGGCTCGCGAGCCCCTATTGAAGTTCGTTAAATTGTGTTTGGGGATAGTGACGCCATTCAGTAGTGCACAAACTGAGGCGGCAACAAATTTTTTTTGAAATTTATGAAACGCATCCCTTGCAAGAGACGCCTTTTAGATTTTACCGCCTTTTCTCGTCAGGGCCGTACCACGGGAAATTTGAAAGAATTATTATTCGTGTCTTGGAAGGAGGACGCTATTCAGTGGATTAATTGTTGAAAATCTCTGGAAATAGGAGAGAGAGAACGGAAATGCGTCTTACTGATCGGACGTAATTTAGGGTTCTCTTGAGGACAGATTTTATATTTGGAAATTGATTAACATTGAAAAGTGTCTCTCTGAGTCGACGCGATTTGAATTAACTGAACCCAAAAGTTCATATTTTGAGGAAAAATCACAGTTTCATTCAAAAAAAAATTACGGAAAAATTGTAAAGCATTAAAGGAGAATTTCTACTGTATTAAGGATTGATTTCTTTGATGAAAATAAAATAAAAAATACATCTAGTTGGAAGATAGGATGGTGAGCTTTCAAGGATGAATCTTCTTGAGCTCTTTTACATATGATTTCCACATTTCTTTATTGGTTTCATGAGGAGTTTTCACACAGCGGGTGAAGTCGATGTTCCAAAGAGTACTAATAAGTTCTATCGCTTCGAAATCTTCATCAGTTCCTATTGCCTGCTTCTTGATTGGAGAAAGAGAAGATATTTCTGGGAATTCATAGAGAGGCATGCCAAGTTGAGGATGACAGCGATGTGAATTATAGAGAATGAACTCGGTCGCCCCGATCAGTCGGAGTTCTGTGCCAGCACCACGGCGCACTCGAACCGCCTTTTCATGAGAGCAAGTGGCATAGATTCAAATCCAGTTCTTGGCATAGTCTTGAAATAAGCGCGCCAGTTAGCTCGAGTCTTGAGGTTGGGCACTCGATTGGTTATGTTGTCATTAAACTTCACAATGTTGGCAATATGGAAGATAGGACTGCACTGATATGTCTGAGACATTTTTGGAACTTTCTCCTCATAATGGTTGAACTTGAAGTGGAACTCTACCTATAGAGCTAAGAGAAGCATGCTACCATAAGAAGGTTGACCCGTAGAAGCTGCAGAGAACCCACTGTAGAGGTAGGCTAGAACCGCTGTACTAATCTGCTTCCCTTCGAAAATCCCATTGATTGCGCTGATTTGATCATCTTCTAAAACATTATCTTGAGTAGGGAATAGTAGTGCTCCAGCTAAGCACGTGGTGAACGCCTTCATCACGTTCTTTATATCTTCATCCTTAAGGTCTTCTATCTTCTTCATAGTCCATTCAGCTAATTTAGCAAGATTCATTCCCTTCTTTGTAAGACAGCCTTGAATTTCCTTTGGATTCCTCATAATCTCTTTTGATAATTGTTGACCCGTGATTCTTTCTCTCATGAATATCATCTCACTCAAATCAGGCTCATCATTGTTGACTTTAAGCTTAGGAATACCCAATAAGAGTTCGGCTTCTTCTAAGAAGATAGTGGCTTCGAACGTGGCAAAGAGAAAGGTATGAGTTTGTGGATGCCATAGCTCGATCAAAGCGCCCATTGCAGCCCAATCCATGCCTGTGCTCTTGTAATGTTTGGTATGGACGACCAATCCTTGGATATGCCACTTGGATATATAAGATTGTATGGAGAGATTGATCTTGTTAACTAGCTTTTGGACCCATGGAAGTGAAGAAAATCTTCTTGGACCAGGGAAGAAAGGATATCTCCAGATTAAAAAAAAAAGGAAATTGGAATAGTTCCATCTTACTATTGAAGAATTGAGAAGTTGGAAAATATGGAGAACATAGAAAGAATTGATTAGAAGAGAGATTAGCTTACTTGTAAGTTAGGATTTCGCCTACTTAGATGGTCCTTTACCTGAGAAAGCTTTTCAATCGCCTTTCTCATCCTCTTATTTGAACCATCCTCCTTGATTTGATTTCCTTGACTTCTTCTTGTTCTTTACCTCTTTCCCTTGAGTTGTGGAGAGAATCTTTTACCTTTCTCTCTTGATTGCTTGTTGTAATGGTTTGATATGAAGAGAGGAAGGTTTTATAGAAGGATTTGCGAGATTGGGAAGCCCTTTCCGAATTGGAAGAGGGATGTGCATTAAGGCAAGCAGAGTTCAGATTGGAGTCAGAACAGAGAACAGTTTCTGTAACTTAAATGACGTCTAGACGGGGCGACGTCATTTAAATGATGTTTGTGAACAGCAACGCTATTTGATGAGTTTTATGAATTTCTGTTATTTTTATGAAAATCCATAATTGCAAGATATTTAATTTTCTTGATGTTATTGATGAAATTCTGAGTGCAGAAAACAGCAAGAAGTGAAAATAAAGCTACGAATTTCACTAATGTCCCACTGTGGGAAGTTCATAAGTCCCAGCCGTAACTAAAAAGACGGTTATCTCTATGTTGTATTCTTTTATGTAATTGATTTGTATCATCACTGTTATATGATAAATATTTATTAGAGTATATCAAGGACCTTGTGATTTTGATGAAACTGGAATTTGAGTTCCCCTCCAACAAAAATAGTGATAATTCTAGAGAATTTTAAATCGCATGGATCGGTCGTTGGATTGTTGATTAATGGAGACGATGGTTCTGTTTTTGTGAAACAGTGCGTGGATAAATAAACTTCGGCTCAGCGCTGAATTGCAAGAATTGGTATCTTGACTCATTGATGATAATTTAACAATATTATCCTTGATTAATTTATATTTTATTTTATTTTATGTTTTTCTTTTAGCTCAGCATGCTTCATGTAGGACTTTGATATAATTGTGATAAAAATTAATTCCTGATTAGATTTCAGACCATTGATCCAATAAATCCTAACGTGATATGAAGTATTCCATTCTAAATTGAGTATCTCGATTATCTTTAAGGTTTGCTTGAAGATATCTTTGGAATTCTATCCTTTCTTGGAATCTCATCCAACATTTCTTGTTTCCTCTTAAGATCCATCATGGTTGCAGCACTTCTACATTGGCTGGTAACCGCTCTCCATGATGAAACCTGTAAGGTTTGTGACCTAGGGCACTTCCCAATCACGGAGGTTGATTGACCTTTTCTTTCCTTGTTTCCCTCATCCAAACAGGATTGATTCTATCGATATTTTTGAGTTATCTTCACTGATTGTTTTGAGAAAGATTCCCATCATGTGATGTTGAGAGCGTGTCACATCATCTTTTCAGTACATTTCACTCTCTTACAAAGCCAACGCCAAGGTGGGACAGTTGTAAACACGCTAATTTTGACATCATATTGAGTAAATTTCATGTCACAATGATAATGCCCCAGAATGGTCTGATGATTAATCATTAATTAATTTTTATTGATTTTTTTCTTGAGATTAGTTGAATCACGTCGCTCATGCGTGACGCCTTTTGGATTCTTAGCAGAAATCAATTCAGAATTAACTTAAAGGTATCCCTTTTGGACGATGCCATTTGAGTCATAATATGCCTAACTTTACGATTCCTAATTCTAGTTAATTTCCTAAAGTTATCTAAAGCACGTCGCGCTTAGGCGATGCCTTTTATGTTTCCTAATTGTTTTCGGTTTCCCTTTCCGAATTTATTCCTATTCTGACCGCATTAATTAACTAAAAGGTGTCCCCATTAAACGACGCGTTTTAAGAGTTTCCTGATAAACATGATTTGGCCGAGATAATCTGGTTCCAGAGGTTGGAAGGGTTTCCAATTCCCTTTATGATCATTCAGGACAAGTCCGAACCGCGGGAGAGTCCTTTAAAGGCCAAAATACTCTAAAATCACTTCTTATAAATACATATGGACATTGACCTTTGAAAAAGGTTGGCTATTAGAGAATTTGGAGCTTCTTTACAAGGTTTTTGAAGGCCCTCAAAAAGAAAAACGTGGACAGCAAGGGAAGCTTCATCTTCTTCATCTTCTTCAACCTTTAAAGCCCATTGAACACTAAGGCTATAGAGGGGCCATCCTTCTCCTCTCTTATTGATCTTTTCCATTAAATTTTAATAAGATTTATATAGTTTAAATTTATGTTTTTATATAATTCTTCATTGCATCACTTCATTACATACATTCACTTCACATTTTCCATGCCTATACATCCTTTAGGGGTTTAAAAGAATACAAAGCAAGTGAGTTATTTTGTTTAGTTGCCTGATAATTTTGTTAGATAGAATAGATACTACCTCTCTTTAGTTCTAATTTATTTATTTTCTTTTTGTTTTCAATCTTTCTTGCAAAGTTTGAAAGAGATTTAGAAGAAAGCTTGGAGTTTAGACAGACGAAAAAACACCTCCAAAAAACAAGAGTAAAGAAAGAGAAGGCTCTTTTCTTTCGGCCGGCCGAAAGAGAAGAACAAGAGAATCTCACACTCTCCCGATTTGCAAGGTTAATAAGCGATCACTTTTCCTTTGAAACCCTCAGTTTCTAGTGATCACAATTCCTTTTATGTTGTTAATCATAATAAACACATGATAGCATGATGAACACACACCCTTTTTGAGCACTACAGGGCCTACTTGCCCTTACCCTTCCCAAGAGTGATAGGAGCTAAATCTAACCTTATCTTATTATGTACAAGGGAACCACTCAGAGATCAAGTGTAAGGTGGATCGTCTACAGATGAGGAAAGAGTGAGCCCTTGAGACAAGGACTCATAGGAACCGGGCCAGTACGATGGTTCTTTGAAGGCGACCTCACATTCTACCCTCCATAAATCGACATTTTTTTAGACCATGGATTTTAAGTATGAGGCATTCAACAGATGGCTCTGTGACCTGGTAGGGCAAAAGTGGATGAAAAGATGGATGGAGTAGAAATGGAATAAACCTGCCAGAGTGGGGAAGTGGCAAGCCAAGAAGACCCCTACCTTGGGGGTAGACCTCTCAAAGAACAATAACTCGAGCCTGTAGCTCTCATCATTAGATCCCTTCTAGTCTTGGATTTTTAGACCCCTACTCACATTTTCACTAAGGGATTCCACACTAATTGGCTCATCGAAAATAGCAACGAAGCGTTGCTGCAATGATCAACCCTTATGTTTTTCCATCCCAATCTTAGGTTGATACCCTAACCCGAATCCTCTTACAACGCCAGTATCTGGAATGGGTTCCCGAACGCTCTGTTCATCCCTTCCAAGCCCTGAACTAGGAGTATACCCCATCTCACCCATGAGCTGCCATTCTATACTTGGCGTGGATTTTGGCTGGCTCTCTAGTGATGATAAGATTGGCTCCTTACCCTTTGAGATGATGGTCATTGAGGGTAATTGTCCTATGGCATCCACTGCCTCTACGAAAGGGGTGCTTTTGATTATGACAACCTTCCCCTTGAATGGAAATTTGTAGCATTGATGTACAGTGGAAGGAACTCCCATAGTCTGCTCTACCCAAGGCCTAACTGGGATGGCATTCTAAATAGGCTTAACATCTAGAATATAGAATTCGGTAGTCATGGAAACTGGGCCATGTTGTAGACATAAGCCAACCCTACCTTCAGCGGCTCTCTAGGAGTTGTCATCTGCTAACACAGTCATAGATGTGGATTTCACTTTCCCTTGGTCGATACCAAACTTTTTTAGGGTTTTAAGTAGGAATACATTGATGGATGCCCCAGTGTCTAGTAAGATTGAGTCAACCTACACTCCATTCAAAACAATGGTCAGGCATAGCAGAAGGGAATAGAACTCCGGTGCGATAAGATCTTGATTTGAGAATGCAATCTTCGGTCCTTAGGTGATAGCTAGGATGCCGTTGGTGACCCCACTTGAGGGAAGATCCTCATTTACAGTGGTTTGTTGAATAAAATTAAAGAGAGTCTCCCTATGGGTGGGTGATCGTCGGACCAATTCAAGGATAGAGATCTTAGCTGGAGTCTTTTCTAGGTGATAGAGGATATTATAATCAGACACGGACGTCGCACTGCCTGGGTTGGCATTTTCTAAGATATATGTTGGCTGGTTGTATGCGGTTCCTCAGCGTGACGTTCATCGAGCCAAGATCTTGCATTAGGGTGATCAAGGTTAACAGAGTTGGTGACTCTGCTGGTAATGTTGTGCATAGGATGGAGAGGGGTGGCTCCGTGGCCACGGGTGAAGGCACCTAGACTAGGGTCACTGGCCGGATCGGGCTAATTGTTCCCTAGGCTTGATGAGAGTTAGTAGTTATCTTGGATGATGGTCGAGACCTCTTGTGGTGATTCTTCTTGGAATGTGATTTGAATCATACAGTCATGCTTAACCCCTTCACTTTCAATCTTCTAGTATTTCTCTCTCCTGATGACCTTGTGTTCGAAGCCAATGGTGAGCATGTTGACTTTTCCTTAAGAGCTAGACAAGTCATAAACTGATGGGTGAGTGGGCAAGGGATCCTTCACTATTCCTAGCTCTTTCTTACTTCTCAAGGCCACAATGGCCTTCCTCATGTCTTCCTAATTAATTCTTACTTTATTATTCATATCATACACCCAATCTCGAAATATGTAACAATCGTGGATCACGTGGCCTGGCATCCTATGGTATCGGTATTAGTATTAGATGGTCTCAAAGCCAATCCGATACTATGTACTGATTCAGATTATTAATAAATGGCAATAATTCATTGTGTGTAATTAATTTGATCTCTGTTTATCGTATCACGATGAAGTCTATGAACATGTGCAACAGTCTTCGGATTATGATGAGATCATAATTACAGGACCGAAGACTTATAAACACATGTTCTTAATTGTTCCTAGTCATAGGATGTTTGAGATAGGACATCGAATATCCGGATAGATTAGTATAACCTACTTCAGCTCATATGATGAGGGTGACTGATCCCATAAGTCACTTGTGTGGAGACACTATGCTGGACCTGTAGGTGCTCATTGGTGAATGAGTTCACTAAACTAATCCGAGTATGAATCGCTGGATGGTAAACATCTTACTGTTAACCAGCTCGATTCTTTTGTCATGGTTGCGTGGATGATCCTTGGACCTTGTAGACACGCTAATTTTGACATCATTTTGAGTAAATTTCATATCATATAATAATGCCTCAGAATGGTCTGATATTTAATCATCGGTTAATTTTTATTGATCTTTTTGAGTTAATTATCTAAATACTGTCGGGTCAAACAAATATGATTTAAGTTAATCAATTAAATTAATTTTAACTCAAATTTCAGTTAAAATATGAAGAAGTTTAAAAGACGTCTACCTATGTAGACGCTGTAGGAGCCCAGAACGTCCCCCGCCGCGGCTGCGGGCTTCGGATCGAGGGGTTTCTCCGTTCGTGTTAGCACTCTGGCGATTTTAGGAGGGTTAGAATTTAAGGTGTGATCGCCAGGAGCATTACCTTACGGTCCCTATGCTCCGCAAGATTGTAAGAGTGATCGCGTTCTGAGGGAGCGGGAAATGGTGGTTTCTCTTTCTATTCCTCCGGCCGGCCAGAGGAGGAGAGCTCGGTAGTCCGCGCGCAGTATCTAGTAAGAGCCCCTAAAAAGAAAAGACAAACAAAGAGAAGACAATAACACAATTAGAACTATGATATGCATAATCTGTCCATAAAAATATAAAAATTAACTAGAATTGGAGGGAGACGCACCGGATGGGTGTTTGGGAGGGAAGGTGACCATATGTTATGGCCACCCACCTCCCGTTTTTTGTTTGAAACCTCTGGGGGTGAATAAGGATTGCTAAGTCATCCTAAGATGCATGCATGCAGATAGGGTGCTCGTGTGTGAAAAGTGAAGTGATGTGGTGAAGGTGGAAAGAAAAGAGAGAGAGGGAAATGTTACGGACTAGATGGAGAGTGGAAATGCAATGAAATGAAAAAAAGGAGAAAAGTAAGAGAGGGTTAGGAAGACAAGCCCATTTGGAGTGACGTTCCTCCTGAAACAGCTCTCTGAGTCTTTGCCCGCTCGACTCCTCAAGGCCGATGGCTAACCTCCTCTGAGCCTTCCCTCCAGCAAACTCCTCCTTCTTCCTTTTCAACCCCCTTGCTCGAGAGGATATGGGGGTTTTAAATAGGTGAAAGAAAAATAGGAGAAAATAGGGGTCTAAATCCCCGTAAATCAACCTAGAGCCAATAGGAAGTGGTCAAGGGTCGGAGGTGGTGCGCGTGGCAGTCGCCGGAGTGGGGAGTGATCGGAGTAGTGGAGGTGAGGGCAGCGAGTAGAGGAGATCATGGGGAAGACGAGGTCAAGGTGGTAGTTAGGGGAGTGGACGGCCAGCCAACATGCCTTCCAATCCCATGGAAGGCCAGGTAGCTAGCCTTCCACGAAGTGGTGGAAGGCGGCCCGGTTGGCCTTCGAAGGGGGTGGAAGGCATGGGGTGGCCTTCGAATGGCGGTGGAAGGAAAGGGGTGGCCTTCGAAGGATGGTGGAAGGTAGACTGGCTGGCCTTCAAAGGATGGTGGAAGGCGAGTTGGCTGGCCTTCGAAGGGTGGTGGAAGGCGGGCTGGCTGGCCTTCGACGAAAAAGGTGGCTAGAGTCGGGATTTGGTTAATGGGCCTAGTTATTAGTGGGTTGAGATGGCTAAGATGAGGGGTTTGGTGACGATGGGCTAATGATGGATGAGGTTCATGACCAAAAGGGTGGTCCAAAATCGATGTCTACAAATGCCCCTCCGAGACACCTGTTTTGCAGTGGAGTGGAACGGAATGATAAATAGGTGTTCCGGAAATCAAAACTGATTTTGGACGGCCCAAGAAGGGATGAGCTATATCCAAGGATGATATGCGAGCGCGGCAAATGCATGAAGGCTAGCTATTCGAATTGCAAGGGTGATTGAGGAGAGGAACCAAATTCAGACTAGAGAATCACAATCCGTGGGACCCTCGGGTGCTGGAACCGTGAGGCCTTGGCCCACCAAGATGCAACGATCTGGCCTAAGGAGATCTCAAGCATGAAGGGTGTAGGAGTGTGACTTGAAGAACTCTCGACACAACGGGCGCGCGGTGGCCTGGCGCATCATGTGATCGCCAAGTGAGAGAATCTCAAGCACATGAATTGGAAAAAGGATAAGGTCTTGCAATTCAAAGGGCTAACAGACGAACAATCGCCAGACTCACAGATCAACAATGGGTAAAGCAGAGTGATCCATTATGGTCATTGCCCCTAGGGCGGGAATGGTGGATGATGTTTATGCAATGCATGCTGGTTTAAAAATTAGAAAGCAAATTCCTAATGCAAACAGGAGGGATTTATTGGCCAATCGAATAACTTGGAGAATATAGACTCCTCATTGTTTTGTTTAAAGAGGAACTCAGAGTCTATACGCCCAAAGTTATTAGCCTCCTGTGTCTTCAATCCTACTTGCTTCCGATTCCCTGCAGCTGCAAGAACGCACATCAGTAAATGTAAATAATCAATGATCCACAATATCTTAATAACAAGCTACAAGGAAACGAGGGACAAAGGTCCCTGTCGAGTCGAAGCCAGCACAGAAGATATGGCCATTCTCAAAGTAGAATGCCAATCTGGTTGCTTTCGGCTTCGACTCGACATCAAAAGTGTCCACCTTTTGGACATATAATTATTTTCCTGTATGCACAAAAAAGAAGGGGAAACAGTTAGTAGTATCTGTTTTCGGCCCCTTGCCCAAAAGAGCAACTACCTTTTCCCTAGCCTTCGCATAGGGTCAAGGGGCCGTGTCCTACTAACCAGACCAAAGGTAGAATATTGACACTGATGCGACAAGTAAATATGCAAATGCTGGTGGATATTAACAAGTGGAGTGTGTGATGAAAACATGTTTTTTATTCCGCCTGCCTGGTGACTGCCCAAACTTAGCCTGATTGAATGATGAAAGGGAAATGCACACTCAACTTCCCAGGTATCCTAAGCACACATATAGATTGATTTGGGCCTCTAGACTCCTCAAACTAACCTTGATCGGTTAAGACTCATACTGATGACAATACCGTCATGCCATGCTTAGGCTCCCAACTGCTTCCGACCACCAAATTTGCCCAAAAAGTTTTCGAGGTAAATAATTTGCCCGATCCGGGTCTCTTTCTTCACAATCTAGAAGGTATATGATGGAACACCTTGGAACCCTAACGGTCAACCGCGCGACGCTGACCCAGAATCAGACGCCGTCGCACCGATTGGTGACGCGCATGCATTGACCTAAGCTCGAAGTCTTCGAGAGTGCTTATTGAGATTGTGGCTAAGGAATTGGTTCACCAGAAACAACGACATTACTCTTCACTCATTTTGGACTCCTGTGATCATGTGAGCATGAGACGATTTTTGAAAAACAAACCATTTTAAAATGATGTTCGGTCTTTAGATAGCTATCTCCTGCTAAAACTTTGAGGGGGAAAAAAGTGAAGAAATTTTGAGACAAACCTCACAGGAGGATTGACAAAACCGTTAAAAGGACGAGCTGTGACAAAACGGACCCCTTTTAACCTCCTAGATGCCCCTATTTTGACTTTTCAGGCCTTTGGTAGATTTTACGGCCAGGCACGGTCACGACCAGGCTTTTTTTTCATGATTGTTTGAACCCCTTTTCCTTTTTTATATTTCTTTTCCAATCTTGACATTTTTCGGGGTTATTTGATATTCCGCCTGCGGGGACACTGCCCTCTTCACGTGCTCTAGTCCTTTATATTTTAGTTTTGGGCCCTTTTGAGGGGTTACATCTATCGGGTTGTGGAGGAACCGCAGTTTGCTGAGCTCGACTGTTTAAGGGTGTCGACTGTCCTGATCAGTCGAGAGACGAAGAGCAAAGGCTGCATTTTGACAGTACACTAAAGATCTGGGACTCATTTTAAGAAGGTTCTCTTTGAAAAAAAACGTGTAGGTGTGTGCATCTCATGATGATCATAGGGATCCGTATGAAAGTAAAGTAGACACGTCCAAGGTTCTGGTGGCCAAAGTCTTAGCCAAACCTTAATGTTAACCCAATCTATCATGCAACTAGACCTAGACAGGAGGTTACATGGCAGTCACCAGACAATTGGATTTTGTGTCTTTTCTTATTTTTTTGTCATTTTCATTGAAGTATGCACATATTTACAAATATTTTTGATGCTTTTTGAATATTCGATTTTTTGGGGATTTTGAGATTTTTTATTTTTTTGCATTTAAAGGGTAGAATTTTTAGATAGACTCCTATCCAAAGAAAAATATTTTTCAAATATTTACACTTATTTGCTAACTCTTGAACTAGAAACAAAAGAACTTACTTACCTCTACAACTTGTAAATAAAGAGGAAGCTATCCAATCCCTAAGCGATTATGCACAAGACTCTGAGGGTGAGTCAGACATGTTGCAAAGGTGGGTCCTTGAGACAGAGACCCAATGATGGCAGAATTGCCCCAGTATGTTGGCTCCTCATGGAAGTGAGACTTTTCCTCTTTTTGGGGGTCGTAGTCTCCAAGCATAAAACATTCAGGGGAATGTGCTACGACCGGTGATAGAAACCTGAGAAGGGAAAGTGTGTGAAATAGTAAGGGAATGAGAGCGGTGGGTACCTGTTCATCCCTCACTAAGGAGGCTCCTTCTCGTCAAGTGGTTGGTTCATAGAACAGCAGCTGTGTACCGAAATCTTCAAGGTTAATTATTAATTTAACATTTAAACCAATAATTAACTCTAATTATTAAACAACCAATTGTCAATAATAAAATGATTCTAAATTATTAATGCCCATTTAAATAAAATTGAATAAAAATTTTAAATTTTCAAAACAAATTTTGAATTAAAATAAAATTCATAATTTTATTAAATGGGCAAATGGGAATAAGGGGGCTTAATCAAGATTAAAGGGAAGGAAGCATATGACTCAGCCAGCTGGCCGGGCCATGGCTCGGTCTGGGTCCGAGCCATGGCCCTCCTGGCTCAGCCCGAGCCCTGCAGGCTCACCCAGGGCTCAGCTAGGGTTAAGCCCGGCCTGGCCCATCCCCAGAACCCGCCAAGTCTAGGCTCTGGGCCGGCTGGAGCAGCCCGGCCTGCCCCTTAAACCGGCCTGGGCCGGCTTCTTCCCCACCCGACGCACCCTAGCCGCAGAACCCTAGTTGCAGGTTCATGGGGAGGCCGGCGGCGGAGATGCCGGGGTACCCAGCGGCAGGCCCGGCCCCGTCGGCTCCGTCCGGCCGACCGTTCATGGGGAGGCCGACTGGAGATGGGCAAAAGAAGCCCGAGCCCTTCATATATTCATCCTTAATTCAGGTATTTGCAAACCGAAAAGAACACTTCAACGGTCCATTAAGTAGCTCTTCAAGGCTACTTCAGAACTCGTTGCAGGTCTAGTGGTGACCGGTGACATCCCCGGGACGATCTGGGGTGCCAATCCACCACCCCAACGATTGGGGATACCCGAACGAAGCCGCCCGAATCACACCGTTCTTCGTCTCACGAAGAACACGAAATACCCCGAAAAATTTTTTGAAAATTGCAGAATCATAATATAATTATTAGTGTTCATCTCATGAACACATATCCAGTAAAAAATCGACTTTTTAAAGCACGGAATAAATCAAGAAAAATTAATTCGGAGATCGAAGCGGGACGAGAAACAGTGGAACCTGGCTCTGCTACCACTGTTGGGATTTCTCGGCTTTCTCCGGATCGCTCACGCAGCGGAAAATAAAATATTAAACAGCGATCCGTTCCCGTTTCGAAAAAACTAAAACTACGATTATCGGATAATCGATTCTCAACGTGTGCGGAT
Organism: Zantedeschia hybrid cultivar; assembly: GCA_030544215.1. Lineage (NCBI taxonomy): Eukaryota > Viridiplantae > Streptophyta > Magnoliopsida > Alismatales > Araceae > Zantedeschia > Zantedeschia hybrid cultivar. The sequence goes on along the minus strand of JARZZO010000006.1, from coordinate 55,743,564 downwards.
TCGAATCCGCAACCGTTCGGTTCCGTTGGTGCGACACCGCAAGCAGCGCAAGTGCCCGGCCTCTAGCGAAGTCCACGCGATCCTCCTCGCGACGGATATCCTCACGTTCCTCGTTCCTCGCAGCCCACGAAACCTCCGCCGGTCGCCGTAACGATCACCGCAATGCGCGGACGATTTCCCGTCAAACGGGATTCATAGAAGCGGCGGAGCAGATCTAGATCTTTCTGGACGCCAGAGAGAGAGAGAAACAGAGGAGGGGCGGCTAGGTTAGCAGCAGCTTGGCCTGCTCAGCCCGTTCGCTATGTTTTATACTAACCGCGCGGTTTTTCATAAAAACCCCCAGTTTGTATAAAACCCACTTATTTATCCATCGCCTTGAGAATCATGTGCGTGTGACCCTCTAGGTCCAAGTACCTGTCCAGTTAATGGCCCAACAAGCCCAGTGACTCCTCACTATCTTTATTAATCAATTAATAACCCTTTATTAATTAATTAATCAATCGAATTGATCTCGCACATCGAATTCGACCGGGCCTCCGATCACGTTGGTTGCCAAGCAACACCGCGTGAACCCGGAAGGTATTGGGGTTAAGTAACCCACTCTTGGAACCTTTCTGCCGACAGTTACCGCGTGGATATAATCATTCATTCGTACAATGCTCTCGAGTCAACTCAGAGCATGGCGAGCTGTCAAACCCTAACCGGTCGACTCACTTGGATTGGATGCTGCTGATGAATATCGGAAAACTCCTTTCCCGATATTATCGTCCGCCTTGGCCAGGGACTTCCGCGCATCCTTCCTAGAGCATTCTCTCTCTAAGTACCGAGAGCGAATGATTCCTTATTGACACACAATTCCCTTCGACGGTATTCCGTTGTACCCAATCTTTGGCGTATTAGAATCCCGTAGCTAGAGATTCGTAAACCAAGGTCAAAGCACAGAAGTCCACCGACAAAGTATCCTTGGTGTCTCAGGTCTGAGGACCATCCACGCAACTGCGACAATAGAATCAAGCTGGTTGACAGTGAGGTACAATACCATCCAGCGATTCAGTCGGATCAGTTCAGTGAACTCATTCTCCAATGAGCACCTACAAATTCGCCTTAGTGTCTCCACACAAGTGACTTATGAGATCAGTCACCTTCATCATATGAGCAGGAGTAATCTGTACTACTCTAACCGGATATCCGATGTCCTTCTCGGATATCCTCCGACTAGGAACAATTAAGAATATGTGTGTTTAAGTGATCAGTCTCATTAGTATGATCTCATCATAATCTGATCACTATAGCACATATTCACGGACTTCATTATGAAACGAGAATTAATGCGATTTACACATAATGAATATTATGCCATTATATTAATAAATGAACGAGATTTACATAGTCAGATTGGCTTGTAGGCCACCTAAAACTAACAAAATCATGCTTCACTTTCATCATATGAAAGATCTGTGGGAACATCCAAACGGACTGGAGTTTATGAAATATGAAATAGAGGAGAATTTGAACCTAAGATGGATATCAATGCCTTGGCCCAAAAGTTGGATAAGGTGGACCTTCTGGCCCAACAAATGAGCAAAATGGATCTTATGGCCCAAAAGCTAGACCAAGTCCTTGCTTCGAATAACCAAGGATCTAATATCCATGCACAATCAAGACCTTACTCCGAATCTTCTCCATCTTATCAAGAAGCTTGTAGTCTTTGTGTCAGCCCAACTCACCATGTCAGTGAGTGTCCTACGGCAGCCCAATTGCCACCGTTCATCCAAGAACAAGTCCAAGCAGCCTAGGGTTATTCAAATCCCAATCATGATCCTTATTCTAACACCTACAACCGTGATTGGAAGAATCATCCTAATTTTTCATGGAAATCTCAACAAGCCCAAGCTCCAAATCCACAAGCACAAAATTTTCAGAACATGGCCCATCAACAGAATTACTATCCAAATCAATCTTTCAATAAAAGCCAACCTATCCAGTCCCAAGCTCAAGCTCCTTATTTTCAGTCCAATAACAATCAGAATATGTTCTCTCAACCCCCATATCAAATCCCACAACATCAGCCATCAAATCAAAATGATGACAAATTCAATATGCTGCAACAATTACTCATGAATCAACAACAACAACAACAACAATTGCAACAATTGGTCATCTCTCAACAACAATCCATTTCGAAATTAGAAGCCCAATTGGGTCAAATGGCTGATACAACCATGAGGAGGGAAGCGGGCCCATTACCAAGTCAACCCATTGCAAACCCGTAAAACTATCCTCCGGGTTTCCAACATCAACCAATCCTACCTAATCCTCAAGCCCAACCTCAAATGGGCTCAAATCCACCAAGAGGCCACAGTTAGAAAATGCGAAAGCAATTTTGGCCTTAAGAAGTGGTAAAGTCTTGCCGGAACCTTACCCAAACCAAGGATCTAGTCAGCCCAATCCTGAACAAAATGAAGAAGAAAAAGGAGAAGAAGATGAAGATGAGAATGAACAACCCAATATCATTCAAGGAAAAGGAAAAATGGAGGAATGTCCTGAGAATTATAAACCAAAAATCCCTTTTCCACAAGCTTTAGAAAATGGCAAAAAAAAAAGAAAGCATCAAATCCAAGCAAAAAATGAACAGTTAATGGACTTATTTAAACAAGTCCACATTAACATACCATTGGTTGATGCAATCCAACATGTGCCGACCTATGCCAAATTTTTGAAAGAACTTTGCACTCATAAGAGAGAGCCTAAAGCAAATCCTAAGAAAGTCTTTTTGTCTGAAAAAGTGAATGCCATTTTGCTCAACCAACTGCCTAAAAAGATGAAAGACCCTGGAGCTCCACTTATCTCTTGTGTTATTGAAGGAACCACCTTTGATAAGGCACTATTGGACCTTGGAGCAAGTGTGAACCTATTACCCAGCTCAGTTTATGAAAATTTTGGGATAGGAGAATTGAAACCAACTCCGGTGATCCAACAATTGGCCGATAGATCTCTTAGGACACTAAAAGGAATGGTGGAAGATGTCATTGTCAAGATTGATACTTGCTACTTCCCAGTTGATTTTGTCATCCTTGACATGGAGCCCGTTCAGCATCTGAGAAATAGCCCAATCATATTGAGCCGACCTTTTCTGGCTACTGCAAATGCCATCATTAACTGCAAATCTGGGTTAATGGATATCTCATTTGGGGATCACAAATTATCCCTCAATATTTTCAAAGCTTCTAGCCATATGCAGGATGGGGAAGATTGCTTTGCAATTGATGTGATTGATAATATTTTAGAAACATCTCCTTTGGCCCAATTTGAAGAGGAAGAGGAGTTAATGGCCATATCAGATTTGAATAAGAAGACCTGGCAGCCTAATAAGGTTGAGCCTCTACCTGAACTCAATATAGAACCTACTCCTCCATCTCTCCAGGTTCCTCCTCAGTTGGAACTCAAACCTTTGCCGGAATCTCTCAAATATGTCTTTTTGGGCCCATCCGAAACTCTACCTGTGATCATAGATACGGATCTTAACCCTACCCAAGAAGAACAACTCATTAAAGTTCTTCGAACTCATAAAGAAGCCATAGGGTGGTCAGTAGCTGATTTGAAAGGAATAAGCCCAACCACATGCATGCATCATATTTATCTTGAAGATAATGCAAAACCAAGTAGAGAAATGCAAAGGAAATTGAATCCTATTATGATGGAAGTGGTTAAGAAAGAAGTGGTGAAATGGCTAGATGCGGGTATCATATACCCAATATCTGATAGCAAGTGGGTAAGCCCAACCCAAGTAGTGCCAAAGAAGTCTGGCTTAACTGTGGTAACAAATGAAAAAGGTGAAGAAATGCCCACTAGGCTAACCACGGGGTGGAGAGTTTGCATTGATTACAGAAAATTGAACACAATGACAAAAAAAGATCGTTTCCCACTCCCGTTTATTGATCAGATTTTGGAAAAGCTAGCGGGTCAGAAATATTTCTGTTTCTTAGATGGATATTCGGGATATAATTAAGTGGCTATCTACCCAGAAGATCAAGAGAAAACCACATTCACATGTCTATTTGGCACATTTGCATTCCGAAGATTGCCATTTGGACTATGTAATGCACCAGCAACTTTCCAAAGGTGCATGTTGGCCATCTTTTCAGATATGGTGGGAGAATTCCTCGAAGTATTCATGGATGATTTTTCAATATTCGGGGATTCATTTGAAATTTGTCTGGGGAATTTGAAAAATGTACTGGGAAGATGCATAGAGACTAATTTGGTTCTAAGTTGGGAAAAGAGCCATTTCATGGTTAAAGAGGGCATAGTTTTGGGCCATATAGTGTCTGGAAGAGGCATCGAAGTGGATAAAGCTAAGGTTAGCCTAATCGTCAATCTTCCTCCACCCACTTCGGTAAAGCAAATTCGATCATTCTTGGGCTATACCGGCTTCTACCGCCGGTTTATTCAAAATTTCTCCCAAATTGCCCGACTATTAACCCTTCTCTTAGCCAAAGATGTCCCATTCCATATTGATGAAAAATGCTTGGAAGCATTTAAATCTTTAAAAGAGGCTCTGATCAAAGCTCCCATTCTCCAATCGCCTGATTGGTCTTTGCCTTTTGAGATAATGTGCGATGCTTCTGATTATGCTATGGGGGCAGTACTGGGACAAAGAATCAATAAAAAGCCCGTGGTGATTTATTATGCAAGTCGTACACTTGTAGATGCTCAGATGAACTATACCACCGCAGAAAAAGAATTGTTAGCTGTTGTTTTTGCTCTGGAGAAATTTCAATCTTACCTTTTGGGGGCAAAAGTGATTATTTATTCTGATCACTCGGCATTGAAATATTTGTTGACAAAGAAAGATGTCAAACCAAGATTAATCAGGTGGATCCTACTCCTCCAAGAATTTGATTTGGAGATTCGGGACAAAAAGGGATCCGATAATGTGGTGGCTGACCATCTCTCCCGAATCATGATTTCAGATAATGAACCAATGAGAGACTCATTCCCTGATGAACATCTCTTAGCCATTTCCCACACGTCACCACCATGGTATGCACATATTGTGAATTTTAAGGTGACTGGTCAAATCCCACAAGGATGGACAAGAAATGAAAAAGATAAATTCTTCTCTCAAGAGAAGTATTATTTTTGGGAAGACCCTGAACTCTTCAAAATTTGTCCAGATCAAATAATCCGGAGATGTGTGCCTGAAGAAGAACAACAAAGTGTTTTGAACTTTTCCCATAACCTTGCTTGTGGAGGTCATTTCTCCGAAAAGAAAACCGCAACAAAGGTTTTACAAAGCGGTTTCTATTGGCCCACACTCTTCAAGGATGCTTATAAGTTCAGCAAAACATGCCTAAGATGTCAAGCTGTTAGTAATATGGCTAAAAGAGAGATGATGCCTCTAAATCCAATCTTAGTGGTTGAAATTTTTGATGTTTGGGGAATAGATTTCATGGGCCCTTTTCCACCATCTTTTGGATGCGAATACATCTTGGTGGCAGTAGACTATGTGTCTAAATGGATTGAAGCAATAGCCACCCGAACCAATGATCACAAGGTGGTGATGAAATTTGTACAGAAGAATATCTTTTCTAGGTTCGGATGGCCAAAGGCTATCATTAGTGATGGGGGTTCGCACTTCACTCATTCTCAATTTCAAGCATTGCTCAAAAGATATGGGATTACTCATAAGCTTGCTACCCCTTACCATCCCCAAACTAGTGGCCAAGTGGAGATATCCAATAGAGAAATCAAGAATATCTTGCAAAAATCTGTTAGGCCCGACAGAAAAAATTGGTCCGAAAGATTAGATGATGCTTTGTGGGCCTATCGGACTGCTTATAAAACTCCTATTGGCATGTCACCGTACAGGCTAGTCTTTAGAAAAGCCTGCCATCTCCCAGTGGAATTAGAACATACAGCTTATTGGGCTATCAAACAGGTCAATTTTGATCTAGTTAAAGCTGGTTCACACAGAACCTTACAATTGAGCGAACTAGATGAAATAAGAAATGAAGCCTATGAGAACTCGAAAATCTATAAAGCCAAGACTAAAGTTTTTCATGATAAACATATTATGAGGAAATCTTTCCACCCTAATCAAAAAGTCTGGCTATTTAACTCAAGGCTGCGTTTGTTTCCTGGGAAATTGAAATCAAGATGGGATGGGCCATTCTTGGTAATTAAAGCTTTTGACTATGGTGCGGTCAAGATCATGGATCCAAAAAATAGACAGGCATTTACTGTTAATGGGCAACGCTTAAAACCTTACATTGAAAACCTTCAAAATTGTCCATTGGAATCCATGCAGCTAAGTGATCCACAATGAACATAATTTCGTCTGGCTGAAGACATTAAACTTAGCGCTTATTGGGAGGCAACCCAATCTTCTCATTTTTATTCTGATTATTCTCTTTTTCTTTTCTTTTTAGAAAACTCATAAAATCCACCTTGGAGAACAGAGAGAAGCCTCGTCACACCTCAGGTTGTATCTCTCCTCATCATGAATTCCATATTAAATAATTTTTGTGCATTTCTATGCCATTAAGGACAATGTCATTCAAGTTGGGGGGAGAATCATAGTGCATATTGAATAAAATCGTTTAAAATGAACAAAAGTTTTGAAATTTTTTTCATTTTTCACACAAATTTTCAAAAAAAAAAATTGCTTCATTTTCACACTCCAACAGAAATTCTTATCTATCATAATTCATTTAGAGAATCTTGATCAAAATTGAGTTAGGAAGTTGAGTAAAAGTTTGAATTAACTCCCCTCTCTACAAAGAATCACGACGGGATGATTTTCACACACACACGGTAACTTGGAAAGAGTGGAAGATCCTGAAAGTGTAGAGTTGCTGGAGTTGACCCGAAGTGTAGAATTACCCATTCTGTTTTTATTTTTAGGTCAAACAAACGGAAAGTTAGGATTCGTAATAGGAGATCAAACCACTTAACACTTTAAGGAGGCGGTCACTTCGAAAAAGGACAATCAGAAGCGTGAAAATCAAATAAATATGCTTCAAAAGAGTCAAAGGAAGGACGGTGGCAAAAAGTACACACCTCTCCTCAGACAAAAAAATAAAAGAGGGTGACAAAAAGTATGCACTCTTAAAGCACAAAACAATCGCGCTAAAGTCCTTCACAACAAAATAAGACCAAATCCTAAAAAGTTTTAAGTCGGGGCGAAAACCGAAAAGCGAAACTAGCCAACTAATCTGGAGATCTCTTTTTCTGTTCTCTCCCCTGGGTAATTCTACTCCAAGAGTCAGTGAAGGCAACGATATACCAAACAGGATAGAAATGAACTCCAAGCACCTCAAATGATATGCACAATCACTTGTCCTGATTCTAAGTATGGTGGGCGGGAGAACGAAAACTTGAATTCAAATTACCTACCATTTGCAATAGATATCCTTTAAAATTAAGTGTGATTCTTTTTACTGATCATGGTAGTCCTAATTTTTCAAATGATTGTATTGCTAAGGGACTAGCAATGATTAAGTTGAGGGGTGTGATAAATTAACAATTTTACATAAATAACAGATGAAATTTATACACTTTGCTATCAATTTAATAAACAAAATCACATAGAATGATAGATAAATCATTTGTGCATTCAAACATATCAATTTTGAAAAAAAAATCTGAATTTCAAATATCATCATTCCATGGATTGAAGAAGGGTAGCAATTTCATTCTCAAATAAGATTTTCTCGACAATTATTTAATGTGTAGTTGGATGATTTATTGTCGCATGAACTTAACTGTTATTTTATGTGAATGTAGGACATGAACAAGCAGATGGCATAGTGGTTGGACTACTTGGACTTCAAGAAAGTGACCAAGGTTTGAATCTTGGAAGGAACAAGATTGTATTTCTTTTTGCCTTAAAAGGGGAACCACAAGCCAACTAAGAGAGAGAAGAGGGAATTTCGGAATTCAAATTTCAAAAATGTTATTTCAAAATCTCGAAAATAACATTTATTAGAGGATTTGAAATTCAAATTTTGAATTAAGAATTCTCTTCTATGAAATCAAGAGAGAGAGGAGGAGGGAATCCTGAAATTTAAAAAGAAATATATTTATTTCGAAATTCAAAATTCAAAATAGTCTTTATGGGCTTAAAAGAAGATCCACTAATCAAGGGGGAACTTAATAGCCTATTTATTACCCTATTTGAAATTCAAAATTTGAATTAAGAATTCTCTTCTATAAAACCATGGGAGGGGGAGGAAAAAGGAAGCTTGGTTTTTTGGAAATTCTCTCTCTCAATTTCTCTCCCACTTTCTCCCTCTCTTTCACTCTCTCTCTCTCTCTACATCTCTCTCAAACCAGCGGCTATTAGTGCAAGAGGTGGATTCGAGGCACTGCAACTGACCATTGGAAGGAGTCCAAGGCTACCAAGGATCCGCGCGAAGGGCTACGGCGGCTGCAAACATCAATTTTCTCTCTCCACTGTCTCTCTCTAGTTTTTGAGTTATCCATGTTACACTGTATTTAGAATATTTTCTGTAAACTTTTTCTTATTACAGTTATATTAATTTTTGATTTTCAATGTCTCTGTAAAATTTCATATTGTTCTGATAATGAATGACAGTAGCTACTTTGAAAAAAGTTATCTTTTCTCCATCTTTTTGTTCTATAACTTTTATTTTTTCTTCTGTTGACACTACTCAAATTTTATATTCTACTTTTAATTAGTGTTTGAAAGATAGTCTTAGTTCAGTAAATGGTCTGCTTATGCTCGTTTAGGGGTGCTCCTTTTGTGAGTTCATAGTAAGTCCGGTTAATTTTAATTCTTAACAAATCAAATCATCATGTTCCATCTTCTTTCTTCTCTATTTTTCCTCTAAAAACTCAAAGTTTTCAAGTTTAAAAATTTATTTCCCTGTGGATTCGACCCAATCTCACCACTTGCTATTTTTCAAATAATTATATGTGGAAATTGGAATTTTAAGATTGATGTTCGAATATGCTTAACGACACATAATTTCGAGCGATCACTATACATAGAAGAGGAAACCTCCTGGCCCCAGAAGGTCGGCATACCCCCAATTACCAGAATCCCTCACGGATATATTCAATGCCATTATGGCGGCCAACGCCTTAGTGCTGCCGAAGGAAAGGGCCGTTTGGCCACCAAATGTTGACATGTCCCGTTATTTTGTGTTCCATCGTCAACCGGGACACACAGTAGATGTTTGCTTTCACTTTTGGGATTACATTCATGATCTCAATGATCAAGGAGGGATTGATTGGGAGGAGATGAAGAAGTACATAACTGCCTTGAAGGCGAGAAGACCACAGCAGCGGCCACAGCCACCACAACAGCAGCAACCAATCTAAAGAGCATTGGTACAACAAGTAGCACCACAGAATATGGGCATAGTGCAGAACCCACTGCCGGAACATCAAAACCAAATCGCCCCCATTTTGACGGGTAGCCAGTTTGAGACTAGTAGAGGGCAACAGTGGAAAGTAGATGATTCTTCCTCTATCTATTCAACGAGTCATGTATCAAGCACTGTCGAGCAACCGCCTCGCCGCATCCTCCGCATACCCAAACAACAACCCATCACCATTAACCTATTACACCTTCCGCCATCATATCTTCACCAAACAACCCTCCGCAAACCAACTATACACCCCTCATGTCATCAAAACCATTACTCCGTATACCATTCCCTACATCACCTACAACAACCACTCACCCCGGTACCATACAACCATCCACACGGTACCTCTACTAAATAACCCATCACCATTACCCATTTATCCACACCCACAACCCTCCAAACCACTCATCCGAGTCCCCTTACCTCCATCGAATAACCCACCAACACCCGCTTACCAACCCAATACACCCTCTGGACCACTCCTCAACACGGCAGTGCTCAAGATAACGCTTGGACCTTCCACTATTAAAGAACTGTTGAAACAACTGGATAGAACACCGGCACGCATTTCTATACTAGAGCTGATTAAGAGATCCTAGGTCCATCAAGAAGCTCTAATGGACTACCTACAATGGGTAATGGTCAATGAAGACGTGCCAGTAGAAAAGATCACCACATTGTTGGTCCCTTAGGGGGATCAACCCGCTATATCCTTCCATACTTCTAAACTGGCACCGTTGGCAGCAAGGAGCATGGCGTTAAGTATAACTATCAACATATGTAGAAAGGTTGTGGATACATGTCTAGTAGATACCGGGGCGTCTATCAATGTGTTACCACCAAGAACTCTGGAGTTCTGTGGAGTCCCGAAGGAAAAATGGCTGCCTTCTCTCATTTCTATCACAGCCTATAATAACTCTACCCGTTCCTCTCTGGGCATGGTCTATTTGAAGGTAGAGTTAAGCCCTGCTTGCCATGCTGAAGTGGAATTTCATATTCTCAAGATCGACCCTTCACTGAAAGGCATACTCGGTCGTCCTTACATCAAGTGACTTGAGGCAATTCCATCAACGAACTACCAATGCCTTAAGTTCCCTTACAAAGGACGTATCATCAAAGTCACTAGTATGCCTATCCTTGCTGCAACCCACTCGCTGAATATAAGTCCAAATCCAGTCCTTCCGACTGCTCAAAGGCCAGCCATCTCTTTATGCCAAACCTACATCCTTTCGATAGACCCTTTTAAGTATATCATGCCTACATCTTACCCGATCGATGCCATGAAGCGGAGGAAGTCCATAAATACCCCAGGCTGGAACATCATGCTGAAGGTGGGATATCAACCTGGAAAGGGTCTGGGCACCCAGTTGCAAGGAAGAACTAAACCAGTGACAGATGAGAGAAGGATATCTGGTAGCGGCCTCGGCTATAGGCCAGAGAAAGTGAGACATAATATTGTGTAACAACAAGAAGGTGAAGATGGTCGGAAGATATGGAAAACAATGGTTACCCCTTGCAAAGAAAATCGGGATCCCTTGACTTAGACCTTGTCCACTCATTTTGTTAAAGGACCCGTGATTCAACATGACCACGATAATACAATAGTGATTACCTCCCATTTTGACCTGCATGATGTACATGGGAAGGATCTGGCTAGACATTGTTCACAACTGCTGACATACCAGTCTTTAGAGGCTCTGCGGCCGATGAAAAGGAGGAAGACTCAGGATCTAGAATGTGAATGGTACCGCTGGTTTGACACATGGGACTTGTATATTGCACTGAACATACTATTCTTAAATCCATCAGAACCAAAGTGGCCGCCACTAATAGATGAATTAATTGAAGGTTCGGCGCCATCTTTGATAAAAGGATTTTGCTGACGGAAGAAACTGATGAAGGGGAGCCGGATGACCCTTATGAAACCGGATTCACCACTGATCTTCTATGGAGGGAAACCTATCCCTCTCATGTTTTCACCCTCCACACTCTGTTCCGCACCCTGCACCTGACTCCAACCTGGTCACGGGTCATTACTAAAGACATTCCACGGGCTCCGCCCATTATTATTACTATATCCCCTCAGGACCTTACTCCTCATATTCATCTCGATCTTGAGAGGATCTACGATTTGATCTTGGACATACTGTTGTATGATCCCCCCAATCCCTGGGCACTGGTGCCATTACCTCCATCATTTCATTCTCCCCCTATTCATGTCCATTCCTGCTTTATGATAAACTTAAGTAATTCACAAAAAAAAACGCCAATTTGGCAACTTCTTCCTCCCAAATCCTCGTTGAGGAAACTTCATATTTGTCCAACTGTGCCCCACTGCGTGGGACGTTCAAGAAAAATTTCCTTCTAGATCTGCTATGTCCCTCCTCTTAGGAAGATTCACCTGTATTCTCTCCTGTAAACCTTGATTTTTATCCTTCTTCTAGGTCAAGATAAGGAGTCTAGTGAAGTTAGGGAGTCTAGTTCTAGGCAAGTCAATCAAGTTAAGAAATCTAGGAAATCGATAGACGAGTCCCAAATAGATACCTCTAGGATTTAGCTTTAAGAAGCCTTTCTTGTTCTTAGATCCCTCAGCTATTAGAAAATCCCATTCATATGCCATAAGATTGTGAAGGTGATGAGTTGTTACATAAGAAAGACCCTATTAATGAAGAAGGAGAAGACGACGAGCACGCGGCTGAGGCGTATGCCAGTGGAGTAAAGAGATTTGATGAACCCTCAGCTGCCATAGAAGAGCCTACCAAAGACATTTATCTAGGGACTGAAGATGAACCTAAGGTTGTCCTCGTCAGTAAGAATCTGTCTGAAGTAGACGAAGAGGCAGTGGTCCAAGTTCTCAAGGATTATAAAGGTACTTTCGCCTGGAGTTATGAAGATATGCTGGGACTAGATTCTTCCTTGGTGGAACATAGATTGACATTGAAAGATGAAGTTAGCCTGGTTAAACAAAAATTAAGGCGATTCCACCCTCAGATGGCTTTGAACATAAAAGAATAGTTTGATAAGTTGCATAAAGCTAAATTCATTAGAGTTGTCCTCTATCCACAATGGGTGGCTAATATAGTCCCAGTTATGAAAAAGGATGGAAAAGTCAGAATTTGTATTGACTTCCGAGATTTGAACCGAGCGTGTCCTAAAGACGACTTTCCACTGCCCCACATAGATGTTCTCATTGACAACATGGCTGGCTATGAAATATTGTCATTTATGGGTGGGTTCTCAGGGTATAATCAGATTAAGTTGGCAGAAGAGGATCAAGAGAAAACATCGTTCACCACACCTTGGGGAACTTATTGCTATGTCGTTATGCCATTTGGATTAAAAAATACTGGAGCCACTTATCAGAGAGCCATGATGGCGATATTCCATGACGTGATGCACATTGGCTTAGAAGTGTATGTGGATGATCTGCTGGTAAAATCCAAGACTAAAGATGAGCATGTAAGAATTCTGGCAAAGGTTTTGGAGAGGTCGAGAGAATACCAGTTGAAGATGAATCCCAAGAAGTGTGTATTCGGAGTATCATTAGAAAAATTATTGGGATTTATTGTAAGTAAACGTGGTATTGAGATCAATCCCAACAAGGCAAAGGCTATCAGAGATATGCCACCTCCCAAGAATTTGAAAGAATTAAGATGATTGATCAGGAAGCTGTAGTTTATTCGCCGCTTTGTCTCCCAGCATTCACAAAGGTATAAGCCATTCTACGAGCTTACTAAGTCGGGAGTCAAGTTTGATTGGGACGATAAGTGCTAGGAGGCATTTAATGGATTAAAGGATTATTTGGCAAGTCCTCCTGTCTTGAGACCACCATCTCCAGACAAATCTTTGATTCTATATGTTTCTATTCTGGATGATGCGGTGGGGGCTGTCTTAGCACAAGAAGATGAAGAAGGAAAGGAGAGGGTAGCCTATTATCTCCCCAAACTTCTCAACCCCGCGGAACAAAGATACCGATGGAGAAAACATGTGCAGAACTTGTATGAGTAGTTCAGAAATTGAAACATTATTTTCTGGCTCATGAAGTTCATCTCATTGCTAGGATGAATCCCATTAAGTTTCTGCTTGAGAGATCCGTTCTCACTGATAGGTTAGCACGTTGGCAGAGCTTTCTATCCCAATTTGATATCACCTACATTCAGCAGAAAGCAATTAAGGGCTATGCCATAGCAGAACATCTTGCTCATCACCCTCTTCCTCGATTTGATCCGGTCCGATCGAAGTTTCCGAATGAGGAATTGATGTCGATAGACAAAATCGATGATGATATGTGGACTCTGCATTTTGACGGAGCTCTGAACTCTCATGGTAAGGGCATCGGCATTGTTCTCCTATCACCTGAACGTGTCACCATTCCATAAGCCTTTCAGTTTGATTTCTATGTCACCAACAACATAGCTGAATATGAGGCTCTCCTTGCTGGCCTCGAGGCCGCTCATCTCTTTGGTGCCACGAAACTGAAAATTGTGGGTGATAGTCAGCTAATTCTTCGCCAAGTGCTTACTAAGTATTGCACCCTTGACCCCAAGCTTAAGCCCTATCAGGAACTCACTTCAGCTTATGCAAGCTTTTCACCAAACTAATCTTTGTCCATGTTCCTTGGAATCAGAACATTCTAGGTGATGCTTTAGCTTCTCTTGCATCTTCTCTAAATTTTCCGATCATTAGGCAATCTAAGTCGATCATTGTTCATATGCGTCTTTCTCCTGCCGTGAAAGATCCTTTCTTCCTTAAGGTTAAAGAGCAATTACTGAAGAAGGTTAGAGATGGAGATATTGTAGAAAAGAGAGAAATTATGTTGCTAGATTGACAACAAGAAATGGAAGACGCGGATAAACTATGGTATTATGAGATTCCTAAGTACTGTGAAGATTAGTCATACCCCGAAGAAGCCACTACTGAGGAAAAAAGGGCTATCCGGAGAGTTGCTCAGAGATACACCTTAGTTGGAGGAACTCTATATAAACGTAGATTTGATGGTGTTCTTTTGAGATGTCTGGATGAAGATGAGCTTTGGAAGATCATGGAAGGAGCTCATGCCGGAGTTTGTGGTGGCCATGTTAACAGACAAATGCTCTCAAAGAAAATCCTTAGACAATGATATTATTGGCCAACCATGGAAGAAGATTGTGTAGGATATGTTCGTAGGTGTGCTAAGTGTCAGCTTCACGCTAATAAGATCCATTCTCCCGCATCTTCACTCCATCCTGTCTCCTCCCCATGGCCTTTCTCCATGTGGGCATTTGACATCATTAGACCCCTTGGCAATCCTGATTCCGCCACCAAGCAAAAATCTTTCATTCTTACGGCAACGGAATACTTCACCAAGTGGGCAGAAGCTAAAACATACACGAAGATCAAAGCATCAACGGTCTGCAAGTTCATCATGAGGAACATCATCACCAGATTCGAAATTCCAAGCACTATTGTAACTGACAATGGACCGCAGTTCATATCACAATAGCTGAAAGACCTCTGCAATAGGTATAAAATTGCATTGCATCATTCATCTCCTTATTATCAGCAAGGCGATGGCCAAGCAGAAGCAACCAACAAGACTCTGATAAAAATTATCAAGAAAACGTGTAAGTCTAATAAATTCTTGGACTTGAGAGAAAATTTAATTGAGACTCTATGGGCATACCGAACTTCAATCCGCACAAACTCCTTATTCTTTGACATTTGGAATGGAGGCGGTAGTTCCATATGAAGTCCTCATCCCATCATTAAGAGTACAACTGAGCAAGGAATTTTTCATTGACGAGCATCGCTCTGCACTCCCCGCTCAGCTGGAATTCTTAGATGAGAAAAGATGGTCAGCCGCTAATCATACAAGAGTATATCAGAACAAATTAGCACGTTTTTATCAAAAGAAAGTCATTGAACGAAAGTTTAAAGTTGGTGAAATAGTTGTAAAAAGAATCTTTGTAAAATCTGGTGGTCCGCATTCTAAGCTCCAACCCAACTGAGAAGGACCATATGTCATATCGCATGCTTTCCCTGGTAACGCCTATCGTTTAGTTAATGCAGAAGGGCAAGAGTTAACTCACCCCTGGAACGGTCTGTATCTTAAGAAGTACTACCCTTAGTTTATGCGATCAGCATGGTGCAAGGACCAGTAGAGTCGGAAAATTTGAAAACTCAAATTCCCTTATTAATCTTTGGTAATCTAATTCAAACGCATTATTGCACACAAACACGTTTGGTTCGTGAGTAACAAGAGATGTGAAGTCCAAAGAATACTAAAAGCTTAACCAAAAGTGGAAAAGTACAGCTCATTCCTTTTAAAACAAAACTTCTATTTTACTCTCGGCCCGCGATGACGGAACGAGGCTTAGAATAGACTACTGAAAATACCTGCCATCTTAGTAGGAGGCCGTCATAAAAAAAAAAGATGGAAGATCCGCCCCACAAAAGCAAAAAAAAAAAAGCAAAAGGCAAAAAGCCAACCAAATCAAAAGGCCGCTCAACATTATAAATGTTACCACAAAAGGCCACAAAATCAAATGAAAAGGGAGCGCAAGGTCGTTAAATACCTCGTAAAAATAAAAATGACCGAACCCCAACGGATAATAGGGTAAAGGAAGGACATCTTTCTGAGTCTCCGGCACCTTCTCGTCGGGCTTTCTAAACCAATTCTTCCCTTCATTCTAAAGAGGTGTACCCCAAACTTAAGGAATGGCCAAGGTTGACTAAGGGTCGTACCATCGAATGGGACCACGATCACGAACATATTTCAAGCACAATGAACCTGGATTAGGTTATTAGAGAATGATTTAGGAATTAAGTTAATAAATGAATATGCTCTTTTGATCCAAGTTCCATGTGTTGGAATCCGGGCGGGACGCGAAGAACGCAGTGGAAACGACGAACAAAAATTATCCCGCCCGATGCCCGCTGATCCGATTCGGGACGAAAAACTAAAACCGAAAACAACAGGAAGTTATCCGATTACCGTGCCCGAATTCGAATCCACTTCCGTCTCGGTTCCGTCGAGGCGATGTCGCGAGCTGCACAATCGTCCGGCCTCCCGCGGTATCCACGCGATCCTCTGCGGTGGTTCGTCCTCGATCCCTCGTCCGTATCAGCTCGCTCGCTGAAGATCCGTCGCCGCAACAATTGCCGAAAACCCACCGACGGGAACTCCCGACTTTCGGGAATCACGCGCGGCGGAGACGGAGACAATCTCGGCGCCTCGAACGGGGCACCCAAAGGAGGAGAGAGAAAAGGGGGGATGACGGCCAGCAAGGGGAAATCCTGGAGCTTAGCCCAGGGTTTCTCAACAGTGCGTATACATATTAAGTCGGCGCGACTTTTCACAAAAGTCCCCGAGTTAATATAAATCCCACTTATGTACCACCGACTGAGAATCTTATTGCGTGTGACCCTCTAGGCCCATTTACCAGTCCGATTTTCAGCCCGTTAAGTCCAATAACTAGTTATTGACTTATTGTAATTAATTAATATCTAGATATTAACTAATTACTTAGCCGAATTAACATCGCATGTAAATTCGGTCGGACTTGGGATCAAATTGGATGCCAAGCAACACCGCATGATCCCGGAAGGCAATGGGGTTCAGCAACCCACTCTTGGAACCTGTCCGTCCACCGTTACCGCGTGGCTATAATCCTTCGTTCACACAATGCTCTCGAGTTAATCTAGGGTATGGTCAACTGTCAAACCCTAAATGGTCAACTCACTTGAATCGGACTCTGTTGTACAATATCCAAAAACCACTTTTCTGATATTGTTTCTGCTCTAACCAGAGACTCCTGCGAATCTATTCTAGAGCATTCTCTCTCCAGTTACCTGAGAGCGAACGATCCTTTATTAAACACACAATCACCTTCGAAGGTCATCCACTGGACCCGATCCTTGACTATTAGAGATCCCGTGGATAGGGATTCGTAGGTCAAGGTCAAAGTCCAGAAGTCCACCGACAAGGTGTCTTTGATGTCTCAAGTCCAAGGATCAACCACGCCACTGTGACGATGAATCAAGCCGATTAACAGTCAGGTAAATTACCATTCGGCGATTCATGTCGGATCATTTCAGTGAACTCATTCCCCATTGAGCAGCTACAGGTTTACCATTGTGTCTCCACACTAGTAACTAACGAGATCAGTCACCCTCATCATATGAGCTGGAATAACCTATACTAGTCTAACCGGATGTTTGATTTCCTTCTCAAACATCCTGCGACTAGGAACAATTGAGAATATGTGTTTATAAGTCATCAGTCTCATTATCATGATCTCATCATAATCTGATGACTATTGCACATATTCATGGACTTCATTATGCGCAATTATAAATATGACAATCTACATAATGAATTTAATGCCATTTATTAGTGAACCAGATTGAAATAGGTGCCTTATGATTGACTTAGAAGACACCTATATCCATCATCATGTTGGTCCTTAGTTTATTCAGTATTTTAAAACCACAAAAAAAATTGAATATTGCAAAATCACAAAAAAAAATTGAATATTTTAAAACCACAAAAAAATTGAATATTGCAAAACCACAAAAAAAATTGAATATTTCAAAACTACAAAAAATTTAAATATGGCAAAACCTCAAAAAAATTGGATATTTCTAAAATTGCAATTGCAAAACAAAAATATTTCGATTAGCATTTGTCTGATTAAGTCATGAGTGTTGCATTCTTTTATTTTCAGTGAGCATTTGCATGCTTGTATGTTGCACTTTAATTATTGTCTTTAATCATCTTTATTTGCCTTCTTTAGCATTTGCCTGATTAAGTCCGCCCCTTGACCCGTCTACCAAAGATGGAATCAAGTAGCCGGTTACTTAACTAGGCAAAGGGCTAAGCCTGAACAGATATTTAATTTGTTTGTTCAAGCTATGCGTAGGTATGAAAGGAAAGTCAATAAGGGAAAAGTAACAAGACAATTCAAATATGAAGAAACTACCTCCATACATATTAAAAGTGTTCATATACAGATATCTGAGTCCATCAACAATAGGACTCTCCAAAAGAAGAAAGTACATGATGGCAGCCATTACGGTTGACTCTCCCCCGCGCCCTCGTCCAGTTGGCTTTGCGCCTCGTCCTGGATGTCCGGTCCTCGTGCTGGCGGTAGTGGTGGTCCCATAATGCTCGGCCCGGCTTGGCCGGAGGATACTGCTATGCTGGTAATGAAAGCACTCGCCTGTCCTCGCTCCAACGCCCACTGCCGCGCACGTTGGTATCAAGCCTCTATACTCTAGCGCTCGTGCTCCGCCACTGATAATCGGCTCTGTAGACTCTCCAATCAAGACCGGTCACGATCCCTTTCCTCCATCAAGATCTCCAGTCGAACCTGGAGTCGTGCAAGCTCAGGAGGAAGATCACCTGTGGAGAGCCTCGCCAGCTGCTCCTCCAACTCAACAACCCGGGATACTGAACTGCGGGCTTGCGCCAGCTCAGCATCTCTCTCTCCAAGAGCCACGCAAAGCTCTTGGACCTTCAACAGAAGACATCGTCAGCCAAATAATCAAGCAAGCAAAAGACGTCATGTAAGAAACAAATCAAATATTTACCCGAGCAGCAGCATCATCCTCAGCCTGAGTGGCTCGACGGATGGCTAGGGCCAACTGGTTCCGCAAGTCAGCCATGGCAACCTCATGGACAGTAGAAGAAGAAGGACCGGCAACAGTGGAAGATGATGAGGTTTCCGCATGGGTATAAGCAGCACGCTGTAACAAAAGGGGGATTACCATCAGTGTACAAGTGCCAAAACAATTTAATAATAAAAAGAGGCATGTTATCCATACATATCACACTTACCAGTTCATCCAATTCTTTCTGGACCTACTCTAACTAGGACTCGGCATCCTGGAGGTGGCCTCAGAGCATGATGATGGTGGCATCCCGTGCATCCTGCATTTTTCATAACATGTCATACATTTACAAATATAAGCAAGATAATTAACAAAATGAAAGACGCATTCATGAGCATACATATCATAATGCTTACATTGAGAGGCCGGAGTAACTGGAGGTGGGCCACGTAGTGGGCCCGAAAGTGTTGCAAGTAAGCATTGCTGCTCACCGCCTGCGACTCTACCGGGACTCCATACCGGTGCCAATCATCCTGTTGATCCGAGAATTTAGCGCTCCAGTCAGTGCAGGCATGCTTCCCCCGCATCGTCCGCCTGATCCCCTCAGGGACCTCCTCCTCTACCCACTCCTGATGCAGACCCAACATTTGCATCACCAGCCTCAAGCATAGTAGGACAATCTCATCAGGCAATGAACCCAAACTTGACGCCCAAATCTGCCTCACCCTTGCTCCACCCATGGCTGTCCGGGATCATCCATACCCAGATATGGATGCTAGATAACCTGCATTCATATAGGTTAGTTGCATTACATGGTTAAACAAATAAATAAACAACTAAATAAGCATTTAATAAGACATTTAAACATTCCAGAAAAGATCCAATATTAAAAATATTCAATAAATAACCAAGTATTTAACTGAACCTCTAATCAAACATTTAATCAAAATATTTGACAAATATTTCATAAGATATTTTAACTGCTATAATCAACAGATTTCATTTAAACAAACGTTTTAAGTAAAAGAAGGATTAAAAACTTACCAAAAGCTCCGGGTAGTCAAGGAATTGATGGTGGAGAGCCGTCAGTTGATGGTGTTGCGGCGCCGTATCCACAACCGGAAGCCAACATCGGGCAAGTGAAACTGCCGCCGGCTATTTTGATGGCCTCGCTCGGCCCAGAGGAAAGTAATAATAACTCCACACCTGCATACAAGAACATATAGGTTAGAATCATCATAATCATATGCATTGCATGCATAGTATCATAAACATTTAATGAAACAAAATGAACTAAATACCTGAAGAAACGGCGCGAAGCCGCTGATGGTGGTCTCCCGATCAGGCGTGATAGCAGAAAGGTCAGTGAAGAGGTGGGCCAGAAGGGCCGCACCCCAGGCATACTCACCTAAGCGATCCAAATCGGTAAAAAGGGTCAAGAAGCGGCAGTGGATATAATCTCCCTTGGTCCCGAAAAGGAGCCTACCAAAGAAGAAAACCAAGAACCTCCTGAGGTCCCTATCAGCACCAGCCCTGTCACTCGGATCCTGGCAGTACACCTCACGAGACGCTCGGGCTAGTCTCTCTCTGAACTCCTCCCTAGACTCATCCGTCTACTGTCTCAATTCTACTAAACCTAAAGATCTCTCTACAGCTACCCTCGCAAGGGTTCGAGACTCTCGGCCTTCCGGCCCTGTGCACTCTAAATCTAATAGCTCCTGAGCAAGCTCTCTATAATCAGGATACGTGATCCTGCTCACTGCCCGACCTTCTACCCGTAGGCCGGTGATCCTGGACACGTCCTCAAGACTGGGGACCATGTGTCCCCAGGGCATTAGAAATGCCCTGCTGTCAACATGCCATCTCTCTCTCAGGACTTGGAGCAATACTAGGTCGATTCAGAATGGCTCTATCTCCAATATCTCTCTAAATCTCATCTCCACTAGTCGTGCCTTCTGAAAATCTGGGAGACCCCGATATGCCTCTACCACCAAGTCCCAAGAGATCCTGGTCCTCATTGTGCCCTGCATTGTCCAAATAATTGATTAAAATCATCATTAGAACACTAATAATCAATTTTTAAAATAATTTTGAGATTTAATCACCAATTTTGAATCGCGTCTGGGTACAGGGACGCATTTCAAAAGGCGTCCCTATTCCCAGATGTCTTTCACCACAAATTCATAGAATATGTGGCCGGTTCTTTTTCCCCCAAAATTAGATCTAACATAAATAGGGTGTCTCGAGGCTTACCAAACGTGGACCGGCCTCCTCAGTCGGTGCCGCCACTTCCTCGGTTTCCATGATGGCCGCCGCCTCCATGAGTGTCAATTCCTCAGTCGATGTAGTTTCTGGAGCTGCCTCCTCGCCCACTTCCACCACCTCGACGGCCATGACTCAACGTTGCTTCCCGCCAACCCCGCTAGGTCCACCGAATTCCATCAGAGAGATGGAGAGCAAGAGAGAGTTTGGAGCTTAGAGAAAAGCTCGAATGGAGGGGAGAGAGCTCAAAAGAGTGAGAAGGAAGAGAGAGGGAGGTCGGAGAAGATGGCCGGCATCGGAGAAGATGACTGGAAAAGAGAGGAGATCGCCGGAGTGCGTTGAGGCACCCACCATTCGCCGGAGAGCAAGGAGAAGGGAAGAGAGAGAAAGCCAAGGAGAGAGTGAGGGGATAAAGGAGTTCGGACTCACGAACCCCTATTTGAATTCGTTAAATCATGTATGGCAACAGCGACGCCATTCAGCGGTGCACAAACTAAGGCGACAACATAAAATTTTTGAAATTTGTGACATGCGTCCCTTGTGAGCGACGCCTTTTGGATTTTACCGCCTCTACTGGTCAGGGCCATACCACGGGAAATTTGAAAGAATTATGATTTGCGTCTTTGAAGGAGGACGCTATTAAGTGGATTAATTGCTGGAAATCTCTGGAAAATAGGAGAAAGAGAACAGAAAGGCGTCTTACTGACAAGGACGCGATTTAGGGTTCTTTTGAGGACATGTTTTTATATTTGGAAATTGATTGACATTGAAAAGCGTCTCTCTGAGTCGACGCGATTTGAATTAAATGAACCCGAACTTTGATATTTTAAGGAAAAATCACAGTTTCACTCAGGGAAAAATTACAAAAATTTGTAAAGCATTAATGGATATTTCTATTGTATTAAGGAATGATTTCTTTGATGAAAATAAAATAAAAAATACATCAAATTGAAAGATAAAGATGAAAAGCTTTCAAGAACGAATTTTCTTGAGCTCTTTTACATATGATTTCCACAGTTCTTTATTGGCTTCATGAGAAGTTTTTACACAATGGGTGAATCCGATGTTCCAAAGAGTTGCAATAAGTTCTGTCACCTCAAAATCTTCATCAGTTCCTAATGCCCGCTTCTTGATTGGAGAAAGAGGAGATATTTCTGAAAATTCATAGCGAGGCATGCCAAGTTGAGGATGACAGCGATGTGGATTATAGAGAATGAACTCGGTCGCCCCGATCAGTCGGAGCTCTGTGCCGGCACCACGGCGTACCTGAACCGCTTTTTCCATGAGAGCAAGTGGCGTAGATTCAAATCTAGTTCTAGACATAGTCTTGAAATAAGCGCGCCAGTCAGCTCGAGTCTTGAAATTAGGCACTCGATTAATCATGTTGTCGTTGAACTTCACAATGCTGGCAATATGGAAGATAGGACTTTACTGGTACTTATGGGATATCCTTGGAACCTTTCTGCATTATGATTGAACTTGAAGTGAAATTTCACCCACAGAGCTAAGAGGAGCATGCTGCCATAAGGAGATTGAACTGTAGAACCTGCAGAGAGCCCACTGTAGAGGTAGGCTAGATCCGCTGTGCTAATATGCTTTCCTTCGAAAATCCCATTGATTGCGCTTAACTGATCATCTTCTACAACATTATCTTGAGTAGGGAATAGTAGAGTTCCAGCTAAGCACGTAATGAATGCCTTCGTCACATTCTTTGTATCTTCATCCTTGAGATCTTCTATCTTCTTCAGAGTCCATTTAGCTAATTTAGCAAGATTGATTCCCTTCTTTGTAAGACAGCCTTGAATTTTCTTTGGATTCTTCATAATCTTTTTCAATAATTGTTGACCCGTGATTCTTTCCCTCATGAATATCATCTCACTCAAATCAGGTTTATCATTGTTGACTTTAAGCTTAGGAAGACCCAATAAGAGTTCGGCTTCTTCTAAAAGGATGGTGGCTTCGAACGTGGTAAAGAGAAAAGTATGAGTTTATGGATGATATAGTTCGATCAAAGCGCCCATTCTAGCCCAATCCATGCTTGTGCTCTTGTAATGTTTGGCATAAATAATCAATCCTTGGATATGCCACTTGGATATATTAGATTGCATGGAGAGATTGATCTTGTTAACTAGCTTTTGAACCCATAGAAGTGAAGAAAATCTTCTTAGACCAGAGAAGAAAGGATATCCCAAGATAAAAAATTGGAATAGTTCTATCATGCCAATGAAGAAGTAGAATATGGAGAACATGTAGAGAGTTGCATAGAAAGAATTGATTAGAGAAGAGATTAGCTTACTTGTAAGTTAGGATCTCGCCCATTTAGATGGTCTTTTACCTCAGAAAGCTTTTCAATCGCCTTTCTCATCCTCTTGTTTGAAGTAGAATCCATCTTCCTTGATTTGATTTCCTTGACTTCTTCTTGTTCTTCCCCTCTTTCTCTTGAGCTCTGGAGAGAATCATTTACCTTTTCCTCTTGATTACTTGTTGTAATGCTTTGATATGAAGAGAGGAAGGACTTATAGAGTGATTTGCGAGATTGGGAAACCGTTTCCGAATTAGAAGAGGGATGTTCATTAAGGCAAGTAGAGTTCGGATTGGAGCAGAACAAAGAACAGCTTCTGTAACTTAAATGGGGTCTGGATGGGGCGACGTCATTTAAATGACATCTGTGAATAGCGACGCAATTTTCTGAATTTTTGTTATTTTTCCGAAAATCCATAATTGCATGATATTTAATTTGCTTGAAGTTACTGATGAAATTCTGAGTGCAGGAAATAGCAAAGAAGTGAAAATAAAGCTGAGAATTTCACTAAGGTCTCACTGTGGGAAGTTCATGAGTTCCAGCCGAAACTAAAAAGACGGTTATCTCTACCATGTATTCTTTTATGTAATTGATTTGCATTATCATTATTATATGTTAAATGTTTATGAGACATATCAAGGACCTTGTGATTTTGATGAAACTGGAATTTGAGTTCCCCTCCAACAAAAACGGTAATGAATCTAGAGAATTCTTAATCGCACGCACAGGCCGTTGGATTGTTGATTAATGGGGAATCGATGGTTCCGTTTTTGTGAAACGGTGCGTAGATAAACAAGCTTCGGTTTAGTACTGAATTGCAAGAATCGGTATTTTAACTCATTGATGATGATTTAACAATATTATTCTTGATTAATTTATATTTTATTTTATTTTATGTTTTTTTTTAGCCTAGCATGCATCATGTAGGACTTTGATATAATTGTGATAAGAATTAATTCCTGATTTAATTTCAGACCATTGATCCAATAAATCCTAACATGATATGAAATATTCCATTCTAAATTGAGTATCTCGATTATCTTTGAGGTTCGCTTGAAGATATCTTTGGAATTCTAACCTTTCTTGGATTTCTTACCCAATATTTCTTGTTTCTTCTTCAGGTCCGTCATGGTTGCAGCCCTTCCACATTAGCTGGTAACCGCTCTTCATGACGAAACATGTAAGGTTTGTGACCTAGGGTACTTCCTAATCACAGAAGTTGATCGACCTTTTGTTTCCTTTGTTTCCTTCATCCATAAAGGATTGATTTTCATTAATCTCTTTGAGTTATTTTATTGATCATTTTGAGAAAAATTCCCATCATATGATGTTGACAGCATGTCACATCACACCTTGTCATCACATTTTCAATATATTCCATTCCATTTCATTCCCTTGCAAAGTCAATGCTAAGGTGGGGCAGCTGTAGACACGCTAATTTTGACATCATATTGAGTAATTTTCATGTCACTATGATAATGCCCTAGAATGGTCTAACGTTTAATCATTAATTAATTTTTATTGATTTTCTCTTGAGATTCGGTGAATCACGTTGCTCATACCCGACGTCATTTGGATTCGTAGCAGAAATCAATTCGAATTAAAATTAGTAAATTTAGGAGGATTTAACTTAATAGCATCGCCTTTGGATGACGCTATTTAGGTCCTAACTGCCTAAATTTACGATTTCTAATTCTACTTAATTTCCTAAGTTATCTAAAGGACGTCGCCCTTAGGAGACGCGATTTAGGTTTCCTAATATATTTCGGTTTCCTTTCCGGATTTTATTTCTACTTTGGCCGCATTAATTAGCTAAAAGGTGTACCCCTTGAACGACGTGTTTTAAGAGTTTCCTGATAAACATGATTTGGCCGAGATAATCCGGTTCCAGAGGTTGGAAAGGTTTCCAATTCCCTTCATGATCATCTAGGACAAGTCCGAGCCGCGGGAGAGCCCTTTTGAAGCCCAAAATACTCTAAAACCTATTCTTATAAATACAATACCCATTGGCCTTTGAAAAAGGTTGGCGATTGGAGAATTTGAAGCTTCCAACAAGATTTTTGAAGGTCCTCAAGAAGAAAAACATGGACAGCAAGGGAAGCTTGATCTTCTTCATCCTCTTCACCCTTTGAAGCCCATTAAAGACCAAGGCTATGGAGGGGCCACCTTGTTCTTCTCTCCTTGATCTTTTCCATTAAATTTTGATAAGATTCATATAGTTTACATTTTTATTTTCATATAGTTTTTCATTGCATCACTTCATTACACACATTCACTTCATCTTTTCCATGCCTATACATCCTTTAGGGGTTTAAAAGAACACAAAACAAGTGAGTTTTTTAGTTTAGTTGCATGATAATTTTGTTGGATAGAATAGATACTACCTTTCTTTAGTTTTAATTTATCTGCTTTCTTTTGCTTTCAACCTTTCTTGTAAGGTTTGAAGGAGATTTAGAAGAAAGTTTGGAGTTTAGACGAAAGAAGAAACACCTCTAAAGAATAAGGGTAAAGAAAGAGAAGGCTATTTTCTTTCGGCCGGCCGAAAGAGAGGAACAAAATAACCCCACACTCTCCCGATTTGCAAGGTTAGTAAGCGATCACTTTTCCTTTGAAGCCCTCAGTTTCTGGCGATCACAATTCCTTTTATATTGTTAATCATAATAAACACATGATAGTATGATGAACCCACACCCTTTTTTACCACTACAAGGATCGTCCATAAGGCCTCTTACACGCAGCCCCAAGTTAAGAAGTAAGAACATAGTGTTCTTCTTGAGAAAGAGAAGTGTTTTGATTTAATTCTCTTTGAAAATTGATTCTAATAGATGGATTGATGTTCTTTGAGATTCAGAAGTCATGGGAGAAGCCTTAAATCACAAGAAAATCGAGGTTGGAGTAGTAGAAAATGATTGGAAGGTATTAGAGGGAAGTGTTCTTTGCGTTCTAAAGGTAAGATATAGAAACTTATTGAATGTTTATTTTGTATTATATAAAGAAAATAACGTTTTGATTTTTAAAAGTAGTTAAACATAATTTTTAAAACCATAATCTATCAATCTATGGCTTTAAATTCCACTTTGACCTATGAATTTTTGATCAAATTTGTAAAATCTCATATTCTGGAAATTCAGAACCTATACCTACGGTTTTAAGGGCCTACACTTACGGTTTTCAGAATATGTAACTAATTCCAAGCTAAACTTAGATTGGTCATAACCCCTTGTTTTCTTAGTCAATCGATCTGAAAGTTTAACCACACTTTTATTTTGACCTGTTCTATCTGGTGGTAAGATCTTATAATTTTTAAATTTTATTTGCTTATTATTTTACTTTTTATTCGATTAATCAGTGATATTTGATGCTCTAAATCATTCATTTGATGTATGAACAGTATTAAACTTTGTCCACATGATTTTTTTGACCTCTTGGATATTATCATCAAGTTTAATCAATTTATAAATATGTTTACTATTTTCGATATTATTTAATAATATTTCAGCTCTAGAAATTAGGTTTAATGGCCGAAAAATACATGTATTATTCCAAATATTTTGAGAATATTCATGTGGCATATCCTTCTATCCATAAGTCGGTTAGAATCAGTTTTCTTCAGATTTTCCATGCATATGAACATGTTGACTCTTAAGTGACTATTTTATATATAAAAGTATGTATTTTAACTCTTATATGTATTTATCACTTTGATAATTCAATTTTTAGATTTATGCTCATCTTTTTTCATCATTTGATCTCTGTTAATATGATTGTGCTATAATTATTTGACTTTAGTTGGACATTGTTATCTTTAGGAGATATTTGGCCCGATTCCATTATAAGCATCCATATTGGATAAGTATTTTGTTTG
Source organism: Zantedeschia hybrid cultivar (assembly GCA_030544215.1). Lineage (NCBI taxonomy): Eukaryota > Viridiplantae > Streptophyta > Magnoliopsida > Alismatales > Araceae > Zantedeschia > Zantedeschia hybrid cultivar. The sequence continues at coordinate 55,716,146 of JARZZO010000006.1, read as the reverse complement.
GAACCTGAGGGCAAATGGGTGGAATTTTGATTTTCAGTCTGCTAAACCAGAAGATGGAGATACGTAACGTCCTGGCAGTTTAGAGTTGTATTAGACTTAGACCCCCTAGTTATGTACAGTAACCAAGACCACTACATCATTTGTCTAGATACTTTGGCATTTGTTTTGTTGGGCTTCTTATGTTGTGGTTTGGGTGCATGTCTGTTATGATGTGATTTGACATATTTGATTAGCACATAAATAAAAAATCTTTACTCTATATGTTTATTTAAATTCAGCTTAATCATTTGAATCTTTTGATCATCTTAATTAGCTATTGCTCTAAAATCTTTTGAATCTGTCCTAACCCAATGATCCATGATATGAATCTGATTTGATAAGTTACTATGCCATGATATTTGATATTTTATATGATATGTGCTCAGGGGACGACGATACGTAACGTCCTGACAATTTGACAAATTTGATATGTTCTGGTTGATATGTGATACATTCTGATCATAGCTAGTAGAATTTGATATGAATTTGATCATTTCATATATGCTATATGTTTAATCGATCTAATAATAATTATTAGAATACACTTTTGATTTGATAAATTTATATCTGATCATGTTTTGTATCATATTCTTATTTGAGATACATGTATAGTTGCGAATCATGATTAATAAGTCATCATCACTTTTTCAACTATTATATTATTTAGCATTTAGTGGGTCTCATTTTCTACTGAGTGGTTGTACTCATAAATCATATTAACATTTTTAGAGTCTATTGAGGAGGAGGAGTTATATTTCTTGATTTGGTGGGAATCTTTGGACATTTGGTAGATTTGAACTATTATCTAGGTAGATTTACTTATTTGTTTAGCAGATTAATGTAGTAGGGATAGAGAAAGATATGTACTTTTCCATTTCTTTAGTGAGTTAAGTGTTTTTAATTCCTATGGACATTTGGTATACTTTGAGATCCTGGTTATACACTTGTGAAATTATGGTATTGTGCAAATAAAATTTTATTGGATTATTTTGATGGTAAATAACATATTTATTGCTTTGGTTATTTGTCTCTCATCATTCATATCCGATTTGTATACTATTTGGATCCGTAATTTACGTAACTTGAATCCGAAGTGAATCTAAATGACTAAACCAGATCAGGGGTGTAGCACAATAGAACTAATGACGACTGTCCTAGAACGAAAGGAAGTGATGCCCCTTGCAAAACTTGGGGTGGTTGTACTAATGCAGTAGAGTTAGTGAAGGTGGGTTGCACAATTTGAGGAGGTTGTCCAGTAGGCTAAGGATTCGGATTTCCCCAATGCGACTGAGCCATATTAGAAGAACCCTAGAAGGGTGTTTTTTAAGGAGTGGACATTGCAGGCACCTTGCCTCAAAAGAGGAGTTAGATTAGCTCCTTGATCGTTTCGAATTGTGCGTCGTTAAACACATGAAAACGTTCAATCTAAATTTATCCGGCTCACTCAAATCAGATTTTGAAAATTTAATAGTGGTGAGTCCGAGTCGATCCACAAGGAGATAAAATTTTAACTTTAAAAATCTTGAATTTGTTTTAAAAATTAGAAGATATGAAGTATTTGATTTCAAATGAAACTAGAAAATTGAGAATTAGATGACCAACAAAACATGTGAAATAAATTAGTTAAAAAAAATCTAAATATCATTCATTAATTAAATGCCTAATCTATGGAAAATCTATGCTAAAACACTAACAATTCTTAATCAAAAATTCAAGACAACATTATTAAACACCTAAAATTCTGATATAGAATTGCAAAACTTTTGAATTGAAATTTCTTTAAGAAATAAATAACCCTAAATACTTATTGTTTAACAACTAAAACAACTTAATGCAGATGAAGGCCCCGGTGGCACCAGGTTGATGTATGGAGAGGCTAGCGGTGCTTCAGGCGCATGTGAAGGCTTGCTGGCTGCAGCTTGGACAACGCGTGGAGGAGGGTTCACCGCAGCTGCTGTGCGCGTGGCTGTGCATGCAGGAGGTTATTGCTGGTGAAGCTGCTGGTCGTGGAAGCGGGCTGCTGGAGCTGCGTGGCTGCTGCAGATGCTGGCTTCACCACGTGGACGATTTGCAGATGCTGGCTTCACCACGTGGACGAGCTGGTGCTGCAGATGCTGATGCGTTTGCTGCTGGGAGGAGTTGCTGGAAGTGCAGCAGGAGCTTGGGTGGTGCAGGCTTGCCGTGTGGATGTTTGAGAGGGGGCTGAGAAGATGCTGGACGACGCTGGTGTGCGTGGAGAAGCCGGGTGGAGAAGCAGCTTGCAGGTGCGTGCAGGTTGCTGGCTGGAGAAGCTGGGTACGCAGGAGACGCTGCAGGTTGATGGCTTCACCGGACTGCATGCATGGAGGAAGCAGCTGCGTGCTGCTGAAGAGGCAGGTGCGTGGAGATGCAGGAAGAACTTTGCTGCCGCTGGTGCGCGTGGAGATGCGGTGCACGGAGCTGGACAGCTGGGCTTCACCGCAAATTGGAAGGCGTGGAGGAGACTGGGCTTCAACTGGCTGCTGGAAGAAGGAGAGGAACAGAGGAGAGAGGAAAAATAAACCAGAAAGAGAAGGAGAAGAAAGAAACCGTAGGAGAGAGCTTAAACGTGGGAGAGAGAGGTTACGGAGGAGGAAGAGGACTCGGTTGCTGGGGAAGAGGAGAGGGAGAGAAGGAGACAGAGGGGGAGGAAACCGTGGAGGGAAACAGAGAGGAACCAAGGAGGGAGGAAGGGAAATCGGAGAGGAAGAGCAAGAGGCGAGGGCTGCGGCGAGTGGAGGAAAGAAAACGAGAGAGAGGAAATCTCTGAGACAGCCGTGTGTGGGAAGGGAGGATATATTAATATAGGGAGGAAGATAGGCGTGGGAAGGAAACTGGAGAAGAAGTCGGACTGGAGTTTGGAAAATTGGGGAGAAAAAGGAAACAGTGGGTTTAAGGAAACTCCAGCGAAGGAAGGAGTCACTTTGTATTTTTACCCCTGTTTTAGTTGAAAACCGCACACCGGATCACTCCCAAATTTCCGGAAACTCCTCCAGCTGCACTGCATCCTCGGCATGTCCTGTTCACATCAAATAAATATAATTTAGTGCATTATCATAAAAATATCATCATATTTATTTATTTCATCTCGGTTTTGTCGAAAAACCGCAAATGCGCTACACTCCTTTGATCACATGAAATGACGATGTTTTTAAGTCAGAATTTGATGAAATTGGTACCGTTGGACTTGTTACACAATTATCTATCATTTCATGCTATTTTGCAGATAAAAACATGAGTATGATGCATATGGTAGCCCTTAAATGACCAATTTAACACTTTATCACACCCCCCAACTTACCCATTGCTAGTCCCTTAGCAATGCAAATAAGGAAATGTTAGGACAAATAATGAATTATCATGCTTCATTTGTAGTATCTTTCACAATCAATTTAAGTGGTAGCCGTTTGGTTGAGCTAAAAAGTTTTCATATCCCACAATATTTTGATTCAGACAGGTGATTGTGCATGAAATTTGACACACTTAGAACTCGTTTCTGACCTTTCTGGTATATTCTTGCCTTTACTATCCTTTAGATAAGACTACTTGGGGAGGGGAAGAGAATAAAAGATTTCCCGATCAGTCAGTGAGGACCGTTTATCAGTTCCCGTCCCAACTCAGCACTTTTCACGACTTGGTCATATTTTTGGTACGATGGACTTTTTAGCGTGGCGTTTCTTCATTTTATTGTACTTTTGCTTTTGAGAGTGCATACTTTTTGCCACTCTCTTTGTATTGCCTGAGGGGAGGTGCGTACTTTTTGCCACCTACCTTCCTTTAGCTCTTCTAACGCCTTCTGTTGCCTTTAATGTTTACAGCTGTCTATTTTAAATGACCGCCTCTTTTAGAGTGCTGAGTGGGACAGTCCCCTATTACGGATTCTACACATTCCTTTCGTTCAACCCAAAAGAAAAATTAGAATAAGTAGTCTTATCCTTGAGGTTAATTCTAGCAATTCTATACTTTTAAGATCTTTCATTTATTCTAGGTTGCCGTGTGTGTGTGAAAATCATCATGCTGTGGATTTTTGTAAAGTGAGATATTTGAACTTTAAAGGCTCTTTAACCAATGTGACTAGCAGAAAACTGATTTGTTTAAGATTTACTTAATGAAACATGATTTTCATGCAATTTTCCTAAGATGTGAAAAGAAGTTTTTGAAAAAATTTGACCCTTTTTCAGTGAAAGATATCAGTTTTCTTCAAAAGATTTTCAATAAATGCATATGATTGTCCCACCCCCCAACTTGATTGACATTGTCCTCAATGGCATAAAAGATATGAAAAACATGCAGCCAGAAGAGAATTGGTGAAGGAGCGAAACAACCTGTAATGACGAGGCGGCGACATACCCACGGCGATTGCTGCTTAGGGACCTAAAAGGAAAGAAATACAAAAGCTGAAATAAAATATTGGGTTGCCTCCCAACAAGCGCTAAGTTTATCGTCTTCAGCCAGACGGAAGTTCAGTTAGTATGGATCACTCAGTTCTATGGATTCAGGTGGTTCATTTTGAAGATTTTCAATGAATGGTTTCAACCGTTGACCATTAACAGTAAAAGTGTTCCCACTTTTGGGGTTCAGAATTTTAACGGCTCCATGATCGAAGGCTTTAACGACCACGAAGGGTCCATCCCATCTGGATTTCAGTTTTCCAGGAAATAGGCGAAGCCTAGAATTAAATAGCCAAACTTTCTGATTTGGAAGAAATGATTTTCTGACAATATGTTTATCATGAAAAGCTTTAGTTTTGGCTTTATAGATCTTTGAATTTTCATAGGCCTCATTACGCAACTCTTCCAGCTCACTCAGTTGTAAGGTGCGGTGGGAACCAGCTTGGGCTAGGTCTAGATTGACTTGTTTGATGGCCCAATAAGCCCTATGTTCCAATTCCACTGGAAGGTGGCACGCTTTTCCGAAAACTAGGCAATAAGGAGACATGCCAATAGGAGTTTTGTAAGCGGTCCGATAGGCCCATAAAGCATCATCCAATCTTTCAGACCAATCTTTTCTATCGGGCCTAACGGACTTTTGCAGAATGTTCTTAATCTCTCTATTGGAAACTTCCACTTGGCCACTAGTTTGGGGATGATAGGGGGTGGCTACCTTGTGATTAATCCCATATTTCTTAAGCAAAGCCCGAAACTGGTAATTCGTGAAATGCGTTCCCCCATCACTAATGATAGCTTTGGGCCACCAGAACCGAGAAAAGATATTCTTCTGAACGAATTTAATGACCACTTTATGATCATTGGTTCGGGTGGCTACTGCTTCAATCCATTTTGAGACATAATCCACCGCTACCAGAATATATGTATGTCCAAAAGAGGGTGGAAAAGGTCCCATAAAGTCAATTCCCCAAACATCAAAGACTTCAACCACCAAGATTGGGTTGAGTGGCATCATATCCCTTTTCGCCATATTCCCTACAGCCTGACATCGGAGGCAAGTTTTGCTAAATTCATGGGCATCTTTGAAAAGTGTGGGCCAATAAAAACCACTTTGTAGGACTTTGGCTGCAGTTTTCTTTCCTGAGAAGTGGCCCCCACACGCCAGATTATGACAGAAATTGAGAACACTCTATTGTTCTTCTTCAGGGGCACATCGCCTAATGATTTGATCAGGACAAAATTTGAATAATTCAGGATCCTCCCAGAAATAAAATTTTTCCTGAGAAAAGAATTTGTCCTTTTCACTTTTAGTCCATCCTTCCGGAAGCTGATTAGTCACCTTGTAATTGACAATATGAGCATACCATGGTGCAGCAGTGTGAGAAATGGTCAGTAGATGCTCATCAGGAAAGGAATCAGTGATCGGTGTACTTTCAGATATCGGAATTCGGGATAGGTGGTCAGCTACCACATTCTCAGAACCCTTCTTATCCCGAATTTCCAAATCAAATTCCTGAAGGAGTAAGATCCATCTAATAAGCCTAGGCTTGGCATCCTTCTTGGTCAACAAATATTTCAGAGCTGAGTGATCAGAATAGATTATGACTTTTGCCCCTAAAAGATAAGATCTGAATTTTTCTAGGGCAAAAACCCCAGCCAATAATTCCTTTTCTGTGGTGGTATAATTCATTTGAGCATCTGCAAGGGTGCGACTTGCATAATATATCACCACGGGACATTTGTTGATTCTTTGTCCCAAAACTGCACCGATAGCATAATCAGAGGCATCGCACATGATTTCGAAGGGTAAAGACCAATCTGGAGATTGAAGAATCGGGGCTTTGGTCAAAGATTCCTTCAAAGAATTAAATGCCTTGATGCAAGATTCATCCATTTGGAAAGGGACATCCTTAGCTAAGAGAAGAGTTAGGGGCCGGGCAATTTGAGAGAAATTGTGGATAAACCGGCGATAGAAACCGGCATGGCCGAGGAATGAACGGATCTGTCTGACCGAGGTGGGAGGAGGAAGATTGGATATGAGATCAATCTTAGCTTTATCTACCTCTATCCCCCTTTCAGACACAATGTGGCCTAGAACAATGCCCTCTCGAACCATGAAGTGGCTCTTTTCCCAGCTAAGAATCAGATTGGTGTCTATGCATCGTGCTAGCACCTGTTTAAGATTTTCCAGGCAATTTTCAAAAGAGTCCCCGAAGATTGAGAAATCATCCATGAAAACTTCGAGAAATTCTCCCACCATATCGGAGAAGATGGCCATCATGCACCGTTGAAATGTGGCCGGTGCGTTACATAATCCGAATGGCGTTCTCCTAAAAGCGAACGTGCCATAAGGGCACGTGAAGGTGGTCTTTTCTTGATCTTCCGGGTAAATAGCCACTTGATTATACCCGGAGTACCCATCTAAGAAGCAGAAGTACTTCTGGCCCGATAACTTTTCCAGAATCTGATACATGAATGGGAGTGGAAAGTGGTCCTTCTTAGTCATTAGATTCAGCTTTCGGTAATCAATACACACTCTCCATCCCGTGGTGAGCCTAGTGGGTACCTCTTCTCCATGATCATTCTTAATAACTGTTAATCCAGATTTCTTGGGTACCACTTGAGTTGGGCTGACCCATTTACTGTCTGATATTGGGTAAATAATACCCGCATCCAACCATTTTACAACTTCCTTCTTCACCACTTCTTTCATATTGGGATTAAGCCGCCTTTGCATCTCCCGACTGGGCTTAGAATTCTCTTCCATATAGATATGATGCATGCAAATGGACGGGCTAATTCCCTTTAAATCTGCCACCGACCATCCAATAGCACCCTTGTGGTCTTTGAGGACCTCGGTTAATTGGGCCTCCTGCGGCGATGTGAGATTTGCCGCAATGATGACCGGGAGAGTTTGGTCCGGGCCCAAAAAGATATACTTGAGAGACTCAGGTAATGGTTTGAGTTCAAGCTCAGGAGGGTCCTCTAAGGATGGCAGAGCGGGCTCAGACTGTAAGGCTGGTAAAGGTTCAACCTTGGGCCAAGATGTTAATGGGCCAGGAGAGTCCTTTAGAGTGTTGGCTTCCTCCAAAAAGTCATATGTGGACATCTCATTTTCTTCAACTAGATTATCCAATATATCAATAGTGTGGCATTCTTTTTCATGATCAGGGTATTGAGATGCTTTGAAGACATTAATCTGGACCTTTTGACCCCCGAATGAAATGTCCATTATGCCAGTTTCACAATTTATATTAGCTTTGGCAGTGGCTAAGAATGGACGACCTAAGATGATCGGGGTGTGAATGAGTTCCTCAGGTAATGCCATATCCAGAATAAGAAAATCCACGGGAAAATAACAATCATGAACTTTTACAATGACATCCTCAATTAATCCCCGTGGAGTTTTAACAGACCTATCAGCTAACTGCAAGATGATGGATGTGGGCTTTAATTCTCCAATATCAAATTTTTCATAAATAGCTGTTGGCAATAGATTTACACTCGCACCTAGATCCAATAAAGCTCTATCAAATGTAACTCCAGCTAAGTCACATGAAATTAGAGGTGCTCCAGGATCCTTTAACTTCTTGGGTAAATGATTCATCACAATTGCACTAACATCCTCAGAAAGCCGAACCTTTTCGGGTGCCATTCTAGATTCTCTTCGTGGAGTACATAATTCCTTGAGAAACTTAGCATAAGCTGGCACATGCTTGATGGCATCAAGGAGTGGAATATTAATTTGGACTTGTTTGAACAAATCTAACAACTCCTCATTCTGGGCCAGTTTCTTCCTGGTATTGGGCTTAGCTAACAAGGCATTAGGAAATGGCACCCTAGGTTTATAAGAACTTGGGCCTTCATCAATCTTCCCTTTTCCTTTCAAATCCTCCTCCAACTTCTCCATGATGGGTTCAGTCTCACTATCACTTTCAATTTCCTGAGGCCTATTAGTGGAACTTTTGGCTAACTCTCCATCTGCATGTGGTTTTTCTAAACTTCTCCCACTCCTAAGGGCTGAAATGGCCTTAGCATTTTCAAATTGTGGCCCTTTAGGCTGTGGTACCGGGCCAGGCTGAGGTAACAGGCCCGATTGCTGTGGAAAACCTGGAGGTTGATTCCTTGGATTGGCAACGGGTTGACTAGGAAGTTGGCCTACTTCTCTTCTCATCGCGGCCTCAGCTAGTTGGCCCATTTGACTTTCCAACTTAGCAATGGATTGTTGCTGGGTCAAAATCAGTTGTTGGAGTTGAGTGAATTTATCATCAAAGTTGGGCTGAGGAGGTTGCTGGTAAGTGGGTGGAGGATGGTATTGGGTTGGTTGTCCTGATTGGAATGAGTGGTAGTGGGCCGGTTGACCTGATTGATATTGGGCCGGTTGACCTGATTGATACTGGGCCGGTTGAGAAAACTGGGTTTGAGGTCCCCTAGCCTGAACATTTCCATAGAAATTAGATTGTTGTTGGAATGAGTTCTGTGGCTTTTGGGCTTGATGCATAGGAGGATGGGACATTGGTAATGGGGCCTGTTGATTCTTCCAAGAGAAATTAGGGTGATTTCTCCAGCCAGGATTGTAAGTATTTGAGAATGGATCATTATTGGGCCTGGAGAATCCCTGGGCAGCCTGAACTTGTTCTTGAATGAATGGTGGAAGTTGGGCCGCAGTTGGGCATTCATTCACTTGATGGGTTGGACTTGCGCATAAGGCACATATATCATGATTGACAGAAGATGGGCCTTCATATGGACTAGATTGTGTTGGGTAAGTAGGCTCTTGCTTGTTTAAGGCCAAGAGTTGGTCTAGTTTCTGGGCCAAGACGTCTACCTTATCCAACTTCTGATTAATCAGATTTATGTCCATTCTAGATTCGGGCTCTCCGCGGGCCTTAAGTTCATACATTCCAGTCCGTTTAGATGGCCCAACAGACCTTTCATAAGATGATAATGAGGCATGATTGATGGAATTTTCACTTAACATCTCAAACAGATCATAGGCCTCATCTTCATTTTTCATCATAAATGCCCCTCCACATGACGCATCCACCATCTGTCTGAACTGTTCAGACAATCCTTCATAGAATGCTTGGACAATTTGCCATTTTGAAAGCCCATGATGAGGGCATTTTCTAAGCAATTCTTTCAGTCTTTCCCAAGATTCATGGATCAATTCCCCGGGAGTTTGGGTAAAACTCGTGATGGCCCGTCTCATGGTATTGGTCCGCCCGATGGGGTAGAACTTCTTGAGAAATTCTTTCTGCATTTCTTCCCATGTCCTAATGGGCCTTCCTATGGTTCCCAGCCAATATTTAGCCTTGTCCTTTAATGAAAAGGGAAATAAGGTCAATTTAAGGCCATCATCGGTGAAATTCTGGATCTTCACCGTGGAACAGATTTCTAGGAATTCATCCAGATGCTTATAAGGATCTTCATTAGTATTCCCATAAAAGGATGGGAGCATCTGAATGGTGCTAGATTTGATTTCATATTGATTGGCTGGATTCTGAGGAAGATGAATACAAGATGAAGGTTGATATCGATTTGGAATGAAATAGTCCTTCATTTGCTTTGGTGGGTCCTGATTATCAGCCATTGGATCTTGTGGTGGATTTCTGTGATGTAAGATTCTTTCTATTTCGGCAAGTGGTCCTAGAAGGTTAGGATTTTGAGATCTCCTACCTTGCATGCACTAGGACTTATGGAGAGAGGATTTTGTTTTCTATTTCTTGTTTTTTTTTTTTTTTTTTTTTTAAATGCAAACAATTTTGACAAACAAATTATCCTAATGATCTACTGTTAATCCTAGACTCTCTATGTGAATTTTCTTACAAGGTGGATGGAGTCCACCTCGAGTCACAACCACAATCAGTCAACGGCCAGGTAAGAGGTGGGGTAGTGGGAGGCTCCCCCTACTTTCGTAGGGACCTAATTAGAGAACCACTTTCCCGCTTAGACGTTTGCCTTTTTACCTCTAGCCTAGACACCGTTTCCAAAAGTGGAGGCAACTCGAGATGTAAGCCACTCACGGTGTAAACCCTAGATTCTCTTTCGACTTGCTTTTAGTTGGATTAGGAAACGCCAATGCAAGGAAGGTGATTTGTGGGCTAAGGAAGGGTGATCAAATCCCTACCTTATGTGGTTAAAGTTGCTGCCCTTAGAGTCGTTTTGAATGCAATACAAGGCAACAAATCAATGCAAGGTGTGTTGATGCAATCATGAATGACTTGCTAAAAATTGAAACACGTACCTTTCCTCCGCAATCTTCAACAATTTATGGAAATAACTGTGAAAGGAAACTAACTCATGCTTTCCTAGGATGATGAATGCCTAGCATGGAAAGTTTCTAATCTTGGCAATGAAGGTTTTTAAATTTGGATGTTCCTCTTTTTGTTTCTTTTTTTTAGTTAATGGAAACCTATCTAAACTAGAAACTACAAAAAAAGAAACTAATTAAAGTAAGGAAATTGAAACATAGAAAGTTGGAACACACTGACCATGATTTCGCTTTCCTTTTCTTTTTTTCTTTTTTTTCAATTTACCTGCAAAAATAAGAAAAATAAGGTTAGTTAGAGACTAATTACACTAAATCCAAAATAATCAAAATTAAAAATCTAACTCCCCGGCAACGGCGCCAAAAATTGATCGTTTCGAATTGTGCGTCGTTAAACACATGAAAACGTTCAATCTAAATTTATCCGGCTCACTCAAATCAGATTTTGAAAATTTAATAGTGGTGAGTCCGAGTCGATCCACAAGGAGATAAAATTTTAACTTTAAAAATCTTGAATTTGTTTTAAAAATTAGAAGATATGAAGTATTTGATTTCAAATGAAACTAGAAAATTGAGAATTAGATGACCAACAAAACATGTGAAATAAATTAGTTAAAAAAAATCTAAATATCATTCATTAATTAAATGCCTAATCTATGGAAAATCTATGCTAAAACACTAACAATTCTTAATCAAAAATTCAAGACAACATTATTAAACACCTAAAATTCTGATATAGAATTGCAAAACTTTTGAATTGAAATTTCTTTAAGAAATAAATAACCCTAAATACTTATTGTTTAACAACTAAAACAACTTAATGCAGATGAAGGCCCCGGTGGCACCAGGTTGATGTATGGAGAGGCTAGCGGTGCTTCAGGCGCATGTGAAGGCTTGCTGGCTGCAGCTTGGACAACGCGTGGAGGAGGGTTCACCGCAGCTGCTGTGCGCGTGGCTGTGCATGCAGGAGGTTATTGCTGGTGAAGCTGCTGGTCGTGGAAGCGGGCTGCTGGAGCTGCGTGGCTGCTGCAGATGCTGGCTTCACCACGTGGACGATTTGCAGATGCTGGCTTCACCACGTGGACGAGCTGGTGCTGCAGATGCTGATGCGTTTGCTGCTGGGAGGAGTTGCTGGAAGTGCAGCAGGAGCTTGGGTGGTGCAGGCTTGCCGTGTGGATGTTTGAGAGGGGGCTGAGAAGATGCTGGACGACGCTGGTGTGCGTGGAGAAGCCGGGTGGAGAAGCAGCTTGCAGGTGCGTGCAGGTTGCTGGCTGGAGAAGCTGGGTACGCAGGAGACGCTGCAGGTTGATGGCTTCACCGGACTGCATGCATGGAGGAAGCAGCTGCGTGCTGCTGAAGAGGCAGGTGCGTGGAGATGCAGGAAGAACTTTGCTGCCGCTGGTGCGCGTGGAGATGCGGTGCACGGAGCTGGACAGCTGGGCTTCACCGCAAATTGGAAGGCGTGGAGGAGACTGGGCTTCAACTGGCTGCTGGAAGAAGGAGAGGAACAGAGGAGAGAGGAAAAATAAACCAGAAAGAGAAGGAGAAGAAAGAAACCGTAGGAGAGAGCTTAAACGTGGGAGAGAGAGGTTACGGAGGAGGAAGAGGACTCGGTTGCTGGGGAAGAGGAGAGGGAGAGAAGGAGACAGAGGGGGAGGAAACCGTGGAGGGAAACAGAGAGGAACCAAGGAGGGAGGAAGGGAAATCGGAGAGGAAGAGCAAGAGGCGAGGGCTGCGGCGAGTGGAGGAAAGAAAACGAGAGAGAGGAAATCTCTGAGACAGCCGTGTGTGGGAAGGGAGGATATATTAATATAGGGAGGAAGATAGGCGTGGGAAGGAAACTGGAGAAGAAGTCGGACTGGAGTTTGGAAAATTGGGGAGAAAAAGGAAACAGTGGGTTTAAGGAAACTCCAGCGAAGGAAGGAGTCACTTTGTATTTTTACCCCTGTTTTAGTTGAAAACCGCACACCGGATCACTCCCAAATTTCCGGAAACTCCTCCAGCTGCACTGCATCCTCGGCATGTCCTGTTCACATCAAATAAATATAATTTAGTGCATTATCATAAAAATATCATCATATTTATTTATTTCATCTCGGTTTTGTCGAAAAACCGCAAATGCGCTACACTCCTTTGATCACATGAAATGACGATGTTTTTAAGTCAGAATTTGATGAAATTGGTACCGTTGGACTTGTTACACAATTATCTATCATTTCATGCTATTTTGCAGATAAAAACATGAGTATGATGCATATGGTAGCCCTTAAATGACCAATTTAACACTTTATCACTCCTCATGTGAGTACCGAGACAAAGCATTGATTAGTTCAATGTCCTCATTTGGGTTGAGCACACTCCTCCTAGAAACCATAGGTTCACCCTCAGCGGAGGAGGAATCATCAGTATGCCCATATCTAGGAGCCTCCTTACCTTGAGATGTTTGGAGCATGGCTAAGAAAATGCGTTGAGGATACTCCTCTACTTCAAATAGAGGGTTGTGGTGTATTAGCACCAACGTCAATCATATTATCAAAAGTAGGATTAGCAAAGACACGATCCACCTAACACTAAATATCAACTTTTTAGGTTTGAGTTGGATATTAAATTAACATTCGATTATTAGCATGTAATTAGTATAATTATATTACTAATTAATTTTGAGCTAATACATTATGTAAGTTAAGATATGCACAAAGATTAAACTTGGTTGGTTAAATCCCATAAAATAATTAGATATGATCAATTGTGATAGAAAACTTAGTGTAAATCATAATCGGATTTAGATTAGAATGATTAATTGGAGATTAAGGGTAAGTATACAATTATTAAAAGTAGGATGACCATTTGATGAATAATTATTTTATATAGTAGAAAACTAAAACCTATGGTTAGAAATTTGTCTTTTATTAATTAGTGCTTATCCTAGAAATATTAGTATTTTATTAGATAGTGGGGTGGTCATAATTAGTATTAACCTTGGTTAAAGTTTGTGGGATAGTAAAGTTAGTTTTACCTTTTGGTTAAAGTTAATGGGATGGTCAAAGTTAGTATAAACCATGGTTAGTGTTAGTGGGATGGTTAAGTTAATGTAACTTGGATGGTTAGAATTAATAAATTTTAAAGTCATTTAAGTAACCATGTTAAAACTAACTAAACCCATCCTATTTAAAGAACTTTAACTTGAGTTTGGCCTTGCTTTGGCATCTTCTCTGCACCAAAACGTGGGGAGCATCAAGGGAAGGATTTGGGAGGTCATTCTTGAAGTATTCTTGGTGTTCTTGAAGTGTTCTTAATGTTCTTTAAGAAGGTACGTTGCATGGGTGCTAGTTTCATAAGACTTTAACTTAGTTAATCATAAGAAATAAGTAAATCATTAATATATATTTTTTATATCTTCAAATTATATGTTCTTGTGAAGTTCTTAAGTGTGAAATAGTTGAATGATGTAGGGATTTAAATTTTTAAAAGCCTAAAATAGATTAAGCATAGTAGAAGTTAAATTTCTGCAACTCAAATTTTTCTGTAACTCTTATGACAATAGGGTAACCTTCAACTTTTTATGATTTTATTTTGTATAGAAAAATTATGAAATTTTATGACATAACTATGACATGATTGGACATCTCCAGAAAAATCGGCATAAATTTTCATGTTCATATGGTGATACGTCTAGGTCATGAACAAGACTGTGATTTCCAGATACAACTTTCTGAGTTCATTAGATAGCATGTTAGAACATAACTTTTAGTGATTTATATGTTTCATAAAATAATCTGAAATTTTTATGACATAATACCCATACTAGTATAAATATTAATAAAAAGTTTCATGAATTTTGGTATTCATATGATGATGCTTTTAGGTCAGGTAACATGATATAATTTGTAGATACTGTTTTCGGACTTCATTTGATAGTATGTTAGAACGTGAATTTTAGTAATTTATGTATGCTAAAAAATAATCTAACTTTTTATGACATCATTATAAAACCATTATACAGCTTCAATAAAAGTTTCATGAATTATTATATTCATATGATGATGCTTTCAGGTCGGATAACAGGATATAATTTGTAGATACAGTTTTCGGATTTTTCTTGATAGTATGTTATAACGTGAATTTTAGTAATTTATATATGTCACAAAATAATCTAAAATTTTTATGACATAATTATCATACCATTATACAGCTTCAATAAAAGTTTCATGAATTATTATATTTATATGATAATGCTTTCAGATCGGATAACAGGATATAATTTGTAGATATAGTTTTCGGATTTTATTTGATAGTATGTTAGAACGTGAATTGTAGTAATTTATATATGCCACAAAATAATCTAAATTTTTTATAAATAATACATATACTATTATACATCTTCCAAAAAAGTTTCATAAATTGTCATATTCATATGAAAATGATTCTTGGTGTGTGTAGTAGGTTTCATATTCCACTCTGATATTTCAATAACTCAGGGATAATACCCTGATGTTTGATTTTCTGCTATCTTTGTGGAAGACCATTTGAGCCCAAATGTTTACAAGATATATCTAATGTGAATTAGTATAATATGTGAAATTTTTAGGATTTTTGGAAGTACTTTTCTATATTAATAAAATAAGTGTTTTAAATGTAGATAGATTACTTCTGTAGGAGATTTGTGATTACTTATATATGTTGTCTGAGTTTCTAACAAGTTGTATTTAAATTCAGCTTAAAACATGATTTATTTATCTTTTAAACTATGATTTTGAGCTATTCTTAGTTTATGAACTCCTCAAATAAAATCACTAAAGTGGTTAGTCATTTTCGTATGTATATATTGTTGTAGTTACATAAACATTAAGTTTATTCTCATAATGTTAATGAAACCTGCCGATAGGACATAGCCGCTATATAAGAATAGTTCTGGGGAAATGGTGGCAACATTCCCACCAAGACATATTTATTTTGGGGCTACGTACTACACCTAAAAAGGTGGGAGCCACCTCCAGAACCCATTAGCTCTGTTACCCGAAGGCCGCGAGTAGAAATCCTTTGTTACGGTAGGATGATGACCCTCGGGGTAGCGCTACACCTATGACTCGACTCTGTACGCGCCTAGGAGCTTAGTTTATGCATTATGTTTCTTGCTCCTAGTGGCAGTTGGATGTGTGTCTGGACACTTCTATAATAAGTGGGAACCTATGGTCTGAAAAACAAATTTTATATCTTGCAATCTATATGTCATTTCAGTAAATCAACTTAATAATCTTAAGTTTTGTATTATGTTATATATTCTGGCCCTATTCATATATTGACAAGCTTGTGTAGCTTTGTTCAGAGTTGGCATGATATTATGAATCATGTATTTCAATTTCCTTATTGGCATACAATTCGGATGCACATATGTATTATGTGATAGTTTTGTTTTCTGTTATGTTTAATGTTCTTATGCAATGTACATATTCTGCTTCAATTATTTGGTTGGCAAATTCTTATGAAAGCAGCCTCATCTGCCTACTGAGTTACCATTTCTTTGGTACTCACGCCAATTTTTCAGGTGATCGGACAGACGGAGAAGTAGAGTGAGTTGGAAGTGGGGTCATTCAGGGTTCGCATAAGACGATATCTCTTTTTGGGCGAGCCTAAAGGATTGAACCATGTATATATTTATGATTTTGTTTTTGTTGGAATGTACAATGAAGATCCTAACATGTAAAAATGACAATCTACTATGTAGCACTTTGGTATAATGTTGTGAATGGTGGAACTTCCTTAGTATTTAGATTTCTCTGACAAATTTTTATACTATGTTCCATTTGAAACATAATATCCTCGCAATTATATGTTCTGAGGGGTCTTTTCCCCCTGTTGCGCTTTGGTCATCTCTGTAATTACCTTGTATATTATGGATTACCGAGCCGGAGCGTGATAGATTATGATATCAGAGCTTAGTTGGGATTCTACTATGTTTCACCCATTCAGAGATTATACCGCAGGATCTTTACATGAAAAGTTACTTCAAATAAATGGTTTGAGTTTAGTTTCAATGTGTGCTTAAAATTTTTGTTTTTTCTAGGTATTATAGATACATGGCTGGAAGACAGTCAAGGCGAAATAACAAGCGACCCACTAGGATGAATCCCTTGGATGGGAATGGAGAGGCTCAGGGATCTGGAGGCAGTGACCCATTGGGTGCAGCAACTGGAGGATATGGAGATTTTCTACATACTTTTCAATGTTTGGCACAGGTCAGGCAGGCCCAGGCCAGGACCAAGACTCAAATGCAGGAGCAGTTGCAGGTGATGGCTGCAGCCCAACCAGAGCATTCAGATAGATTGGCGGGTGCTACTTTGATGGAGAAATTTCGCCGTATGAATCCACCCTCCTTTAAGGGGGATAGTCGACCTAAGGTAGCCGAGAGGTGGATCAGAGAAATGGAGAAAATCCTTGATACCATTCAGTGTGATGATGGAGACAAGATTGTCCTTAGTACATTCATGCTCCAAGAGCGAGCAGATGAGTGGTGGCAGGCAACCAAGAGGACATTATTTGCAGGACAAGTTGATATGGGTTGGGAAGATTTTCTCAAGGTGTTAGGGCAAAGTTCTTTCCTGAACATGTGCAGGATCAGATGGAGCTGGAATTTCTGAATTTGCAGTAAGGTTCAATGACAAAGGCACAATATAGGTGCGCTTTACTAAGTAAGCCAATTATGCACCTCACTTATGCACAGATGAGAAGAGGAGTACCAAGAAGTTCGTTCGCGGGCTTCGAGGTCCTATTCGAGATCGTGTGTCTTTGTTTGATCATAAGACTATTGCAGCCGCCTATCATGTTGCATGCATTACAGAAGGCAACATTGAAGCTATCCAAAAGAATCAAAGGGTGCATCAGTATGGCAAGGAGCAACTATGGAGATTCCAAAGAGATCAAAGGAAAACGTTTAACATTGTCCCAAGAGCAGTGCCACCTATTCCAGCCATTCCACGAAGGGATCTCCGATATGTACTTATTGTGGCGTCAAACATGATGGACTTTGTAGGAAGATGTCAGGCAAGTGTTTCTGTTGTGGTGCTGCAGACCATATGGTGAAGAATTGTCCAAAGCCAATGAGAGCTTATGGGCCAAGGGTGCCAGGTAGAGTTTATAATCTCACCATAGACAATATAGAAAATTCTGAAGCAGCAGCAGGAGGTATATAGTTTTGATTGAAGATTCATATGCTCATGTTTTATTTGATCCAGGTGCTACAGATTCTTTTATATCTAGAAGATTGTTGTTGTTCTACATAAGTTTTATCCTATTTATGATGTGGAGTCTTTACCTATTAGTACCCCTATAGGTAAGGGCAGTACTTCTCAAATCATACCTGATGTAAATGTGGTGATTCAGAATAGATGCATGCCAGCCAATCTCTACCTCCTATATATGAATGACTTTGATGTTATTCTAGGGATGGATTGGCTCGAATATTATTATGCTATAATGGATTGTCGGTCCAAGAAAGTAGTATTTCATATTCCAGGAGATAGAGAGCTTTTTTTTCAATGCCCTAAACATGCACTTACTAAGATTGTTGTGTCGACAATTAAAACTGAGAAGTGGTTGATGCAAGGTTATCAGGGTTATCTCATTAGTGTGGTGACTCATCCAAAGTCTGAGACATCAAGAACTATTGCTGATATTGAGGTGGTTCGTGAGTTTTCTGATGTCTTCCTAGATGAGCTTCCAAGATTACCTCCTTCTCGGGAGACCGAGTTCACTATTGAACTGATGCTTAGCATAGAACCCATCTCTAAGGCTTCCTATAGGATGGTACCGACTGAATTGATGGAGTTGAAGAAGCAATTGCAAGACTTATTGGCAAAGAGTTTCATTCGTCCGAGTGTGTCTCCATGGGGAGCCCCAGTTTTATTTGTCAGGAAGAAGGATGGTACCTTAAGGTTGTGTGTTGATTACACGAAGCTCAACCAATCTATGGTCAAGAATAAATACCCATTGCCAAGGATAGATGATCTATTTGACCAGCTGCAATCAGCTCAAGTTTTCTCTAAAATTGACCTTCGGACAGGGTATCATCAGCTAAGGATCCGGAATGAGGATGTACCAAAGACAACCTTAAGGACGAGATATGGATACTATGAGTTTTTAGTGATGCCTTTCGGACTCACTAATGCACCAGCAACCTTTATAGATATGATGAATTATGTTTTTAAGCCTTATCTCGATGAGTTTGTTGTTGTGTTTATAGATGATGTGCTAGTATATTCTTCAAGTATAGAAGTTCACAAGGAACATTTGAGGGTAGTTCTCCAAACTCTTCGAGAGCACCAATTGTTTGCAAAGTTTAGTAAATGTGAATTTTGGCCTGACAAGGTTAAGTTTTTAGGACATGTGATTTCTAAAGATGGTATTGCAATTGATCCTAAGAAGGTAAAGGCTATACTTGACTGGGAAACTCCAAGAACCCCAACAGAAGTTAGAAGCTTTCTTGGTTTGGCAGGTTATTATTGCAAGTTCATTGAGAGATTCTCGAAGATTGCGACACTAATGACTAAGTTGACAAGAAAAGGAGTCAAGTTTGTATGGACCGATGCTTGTGAGAGTAGCTTCCAAGAGCTGAAGAAGAAGTTGACATGTGCTCCAGTCCTTACATTACCTAAGGAGACAGGTGGCTATGTTGTCTATACTGATGCATCTCGGCAAGGACTTGGATGCGTATTGATGCAAAACGGGAAGGTCATAGCCTATGCTTCCTGACAACTAAAAGAGAATGAGTTGAACTACCCCACACATGATTTGGAACTTGTAGCGGTCGTCCATGCTCTAAAGATCTAGCGACATTACTTATATGGAGAAATTTTTGAAGTCTTTACAGATCACCAAAGTTTGAAGTATCTTTTCTCTCAGAAGGAGCTAAATCTAAGGTAGAGAAGATGGTTAGAGTTCCTTAAAGACTATGAGTTCTCTCTTCAATATCATCCAGGTAAAGCAAATGTGGTAGCAGATGCCCTTAGTAGGAAGAAATTGATGTCAGTACAGTTGAGAAGGATGTGGTGGAATCTGGCAGAGGTGGCAAGATTTGATGCAAGACAGATCCAACATATTTGTGGGTCAGTTGGTCATCCATTCAGCTCTTGTGGATCGAACTGTGGCAACACAAAAAAATGATCAGCAAATATAGGATTTGATTGGAAAGCCAAATGTCACTCAAAGAGTTGATCGGGAAGTGATTTTTAAGGACAGAATGATAGTTCCAACTATATTAAGGTATGAAGTTCTATACGAGGCTCACATATCTAAGTACACTATTCACCCTGGTAGTACCAAGATGCACTAAGATCTAAAGAGAAGCTTCTGGTGGGTTGGCATGAAGAGGGATGTCGCAGAGTTTGTATCCAAATGTCTCACATGCCAGCAAGTTAAGGCTGAGCACCAAAAGCCAGCAGGTTATTTGCAGCCTCTGGAGATCCCACAGTGGAAGTGGGAGGACTTGACTATGGACTTTGTTGTAGGTATGCCGCGAACTAGAAGGCAACATGATGCTATCTGGGTAGTGGTTGATCGACTTACTAAATCAGCTCATTTTCTACCGATTAAACAGTTCTAGCCTGTAGAGAGCTTGGCACAGTTGTACATTGATGAGATTGTATATGGAATTCCCAAGACCATTGTATCTTATAGAGATTCAAGATTCACATCACGAGTTTGGAAGACCATGCAATTAGCTTTGGGAACTCAATTAAGATTTAGTTCAACATTTCATCCTCAAACGAATGGTCAATCAAAACGGACCATTCGAACATTGGAAGATATGCTTAGAGCATGCAGTCTTGATTGGAAGGACAGTTGGGACCGACACTTAGCATTGGTAGAATTCGCCTATAATAATAGTTACCATTCCAGTATAGGTATGGCTCCATTAAGGCAATGTATGGTCGACCTTGTAGATCCCCACTATTTTGGCATGAGGATAGTGATGATAGATTGGTGGGGCCAGAAGCAATTCAGGATTGCACTGAGAAGATCAAGACCATCAGGCAGCGGTTAGTAGTAGCTCAGAACCGACAAATGCAATATGCTAATAACCGGAGGAGAGATCTAGAGTTTGCAGAGGGTTATCATGTGTTCTTAAAAGTCTCTCCTACTAGAGGTGTGATTCAGTTTGGCAAACATGGGAAGTTGAACCCACGTTACATTGGGACATTTCAGATTTTGGTCGGGTGGGTACAGTAGCTTACCAGTTAGCATTGCCACCTGAGTTTGCTAGAGTTCATGATGTTTTTCATGTATCAATGTTGAGAAAGTATGTATAGGACCCAGCTCATGTTATTGATCACACTGTCGTGGAAATTAAAGCAGATTGGACATTTCAAGAAGAACCTATTCGTATTCTGGATCGAAAGGTGCAATAATTAAGGTCAAAGAGCATCCCATGGTCAAGGTGTTATGGCGTCATCACTCAATGGAAGAGGCTACCTGGGAATTGGAGGAGAAGATGCAAGCAAAGTATCCTAAACTATTCAGGTGAGAATATTTCAATTTTGAAGACAATTATTTTGAGGAGAGAATATGTAAAATCAATTATTAGCATGTAATTAGCATAATTATGTTACTAATTAATTTTGAGCTAATACACTATGTAAGTTAAGATATGCACAAAGATTAAACTTAGTTGGTTAAATCCCATAAAATAATTAGATATGATCAATTGTGATAGAAAACTTAGAATAAATCATAATCGGATTTAGATTAGAATGTTTAATTGGAGATTAAGGGTAAGTATGCAATTATTAAAGTAGGATGATCATTTGATGAATAATTATTTTATATAGTAAAAAACTAAAACCTATGATTAGAAATTTATCTTTTATTAATTAGTGCTTAATCCTAGAAATATTAGTATTATATTAGATAGTGGGGTGGTCATAATTATTATTAACTTCGGTTAAAGTTAGTGGGATAGTAAAGTTAGTTTAACCTTAGTTAAAGTTAGTGGGATGGTCAAAGTTAGTATTAACCATGGTTAGTGTTAGTAGGATGGTTAAGTTAATGTAACTTGGATGGTTAGAATTAATAAATTTTAAAATCATTTAAGTAACCATGGTAAGACTAACTAAACCCATCCTATTTAAAGGACCTTAACTTGGGTTTTGGCCTTGGTTTGGCATATTCTCTGCACCAAAATGTGGGGAGCAGCAAGGAAAAGATTTGGGAGGCCATTCTTGAAGTGTTCTTGGTGTTCTTTAAGAAGGTAGGTTCCATGAGTGCTAGTTTCATAAGAGTTTAGCTTAGTTAATCATAGGAAATAAGTAAATGTTTAATATATATATTTTATATCTTCAAATTTTATGTTCTTATGAAGTTCTTAAGTGTGAAATAGTTGAATGATATAAGGATTTATAAAAGCCTAAAATAGATTAAGCATAGTCGAAGTTAAATTTCTGCAACTCATATTTTTCGGTAACTCTTATGACAATAGGGTAACCTTCAACTTTTTATGATTTTATTTTGTATAGAAAACTTATGAAATTTTTATGACATAACTATGACATGATTGGACATCTCAAAAAAATCGGCATAAATTTTCATGTTCATATGGTGATACTTCTAGGTCATGAACAAGACTGTGATTTCCAAATACAGCTTTCTGAGTTCATTTGCTAGCATGTTAGAACATGAATTTTAGTGATTTATATGTTTCACAAAATAATCTAAAAATTTTATGACATAATACGCATACTAGTAAAAATATTCATAAAATGTTTCATGAATTTTGGTATTCATATGATGATGTTTTCAGGTCGGGTAATGATAGCTTAAGATTGTGTCGTTAAAAATCAAAGCTAACAATCTAAATTAATCGGCTCACTCAAATTAAACTTTAACAATAGCAATGGTGAGTCCGAGTCGAATCCATGGGGAAATAGATTTTTAAAGTTGAAAACCTTAGATTTTTTTAGAGAAATAACAGAGAAGAAAGAAGATGGAGCATGATGATTTAATAAACAACAATTGAAACTAATCGGACTTACTATGAACTCACAAAAGGAGCACCCCTAAACGAACATAATCAGACCATCTATTGAACTAAGACTACCTCTAAAATACTAATTAAAAGTATAATATAAAGTTTGAGTAATGTCAACAGAAGAAAAAATAAAAGTTTTAGAACAAAAAGAGGGAGAAAATATAACATTTTTCAAAGGAGTTGCTGTCATTCGTTCACAGACATATATGAAATTTTACAGAGACATTGAAAATAAAAAAATAACATGAATTTTATAAGAAATATTTTACAAAAAATATTCGAAATACAGTGTAACATGGAGAACTCAAAAGCTAGAGAGAGAGGCGATGGAGAGAGAAAACTGGTGCTTGCAGCCGCCGTCGCCCTTCGCGTGGATCCTTGGCCGCCCTATACTCCTTCCAGTAGTCAATTTCAGTGCCTTGAGTCCACCTCTTGCATTTGACAGCCGCCGATTCGAGAGAGATGTAGAGAGAGAGAGTGAGCGAACGAGAGAGAGAGGGAACGAAGCTAGAGAGAGAGAGAAATAGTGCTACAGTACCATGGTACTGTAGCAGAGAGGGAGAAAAAGTGAGGGAGAAAGGGGAGAGAAGGCAGGAGGGAGAAGAAAAGTAGGAGGGAGGGAAGGAAGGAAGGAGAGACTTCTTAAAAAGAGAGAGAGAATTTTTAAAATAAAGGAAGAAAGTGGATGGCGGATGGCTCCTCTTTTCTCTTCTTGGGTAAGAATTAGGGCAACCATTTAGGGTAACAAAAGACCCTTTTACCCCCGCTTTAGTATTTTTGCCAAAATAAAGTCGATTTAGCTGGGATTCGAACTCCCGTCCTTCCCACAAACGACTAGAAACTTAGCCAATTGCACTGCATCTTCTTCATGTCCTGTTCACATAAAATAAATGTAAATTAGGATATTATCATGAATAAAATTATATTTATGCTTAAATAAATTGATTTCTCACGGTTTTACTGAGAAAACCGCAAATATATGAAATGATGATGTTTTTAACTCAGAATTTGACAAAATTGGTACCGTTGGAATCGGTACGAAGTTGTCTATCATTTCATGCTATTTTAAACATCATAAACATAAATATAGGGCATGCATTTGTTCTTTTAATAATAGAAAATACTAATTTATCACACCCCCCAATTTACTCATTGCTAGTCCCTTAGCAATGCAAATAGAAGAAAAATTAGGACAACAATGAATTATCATGCTTCATTTATAGCTATCTATCATAATCAATTAAATGGTAGCTGATTGGTTAAGCTAAAGTTTTCATTTCCTACTACACTTTGGTTCATGGCAGGTGATTGTGCATGTAAGTTGGCATGCTTAGAACTCATTTCTGTCCTTTCTGTTATATCATCGCCTTTACTAATCCTTTAGATAGAACTATTTGGGGCGAGAAGAGAAAAGAGATTTTCTGATCAACTCATGAAGATCGTTTTTCAGCTCCCACCCCAACTCAGCACTTTCACGACTTGGTTGTCTTTTTAGTACAAGGGAATTTTTCATTTAGCGCGACTTTTTCATTTAATTGCACTTTTGCCTTTGAGAGTGCGTACTTTTTGCCACTCTCTTTGAATTGCCTGAGGGGAGGTGCGTACTTTTTGCCACCTGCCTTCCTTTAGCTCTTTTTGACACCTTATTTGACATTTAATGTTTACAAATGTCCCTTTTTAAATGACCGCCTCTTTAGAGTGCTGAGTGAGTTGATCCTCTATTACGAATCCTAACGTTCTTTTCATTCAATCCAAAAGAAAAAACAAATAGAATAGGTAATCTTATCCTTATAGTTAACTCCAGCAATTTTATACTTTCAAGGTCTTTCACTTATTCTAAGTTGCCGTGTATGTGTGAAAATCATTCTTGTTGTGGCTTCTTATGAAGTGGGCTATTCTGAACTTTAAAGGCTTTATCCAATTTAGCTAACATAAAACTGATTTATTTAAGATTCTCTTAATGAAACAAGATTTCATGTAACCTATGTGGGATGTGAAAAAGAAGTTTTTGAAAAAATTTAGACCATTTTCTTAGTTTTTTTCAACAGATTTTTCAAAAAAATTGTATATTGATTGCCCCCCCCCCAACTTGAATGGCATTGTCCTCAATGACACAAAAGATATGAAAACACATGCTAGCCATAAGAAAACTGTGAAGGAAAGAAACAACCTGTAATTATGAGGATGCGACTTTACCAAAGCCGATTGCCGCTTACAAACCTAAAAAAAATGAAAAGAAAACAAATTTAAACTAAAGATTGGGTTGCCTCCCGACAAGCATTAAGTTTATCGTCTTCAGCCAGACGGAAGTTCAGTTATTGTGGATCACTCAGTTCTATGGATTCAGGTAGCTCATTTTGAAGGTTTTTAATAAATGGTTTCAACCGTTGACCATTAACGGTGAAAGTGTTCCCACTCTTAGGATTCAGAATTTTAACAGCTCCATGATCGAAGGCTTTAACGACCACGAACGGTCCATCCCATATGGATTTTAGTTTTCCTGGAAATAGGCGAAGCCTAGAGTTAAATAGCCAAACTTTCTGATTTGGAAGAAAAGATTTTCTCACATTATATTTATCATGGAAAGCTTTAGTTTTGGCTTTATAAATCTTTGAATTTTCATAGGCCTCGTTGCGCAACTCTTCTAGCTCACTCGGTTGTGAGGTTCGGTGGGAACCAGCTTGGGCCAGGTCCAGATTGACTTGTTTAATGGCCCAATATGTCCTATGTTCCAATTCCACCGGAAGGTGGCACGTTTTTTCAAAAACCAGGCGATAAGGAGACATGCCAATAGGAGTTTTGTAAGCGGTCCGATAGGCCTATAAGGCATCATCCAATCTTTCAGACCAATCTTTTCTATCGGGCCTTACAGACTCTTGCAGAATATTCTTAATCTCTCTATTGGAAACTTCCACTTGGCCATTGGTTTGGGGATGATAAGAGATAGCCATCTTATGATTAATCCCAAATTTCTTAAGCAAAGCTCGAAACTGGTAATTTGTGAAATGCGTTCCCCCATCACTTATGATAGCTTTAGGCCACCCGTACCGAGAAAAGATATTTTTCTGGACGAATTTAATGACCAGTTTATGATCATTGGTTCGGGTGGCTACTGCTTCAATCTACTTAAAGACGCTACCAGGATATATGTATGTCCAAAAGAAGGTGGAAAAGGTCCCATAAAGTCAATCCCCCAAACATCAAAGACTTCAACCACTAAGATTGGGTTGAGTGGCATCATATCCCTTTTCGCCATACTTCCTACAGCCTGGCATCGGAGGCAAGTTTTGCTGAACTCATGGGCATCTTTGAAAAGTGTGGGCCAGTAAAAACCACTTTGCAGGACCTTGGCTGCAGGTTTCTTCCCCGAGAAATGGCCCCCGCAAGCCAGATTATGGCAGAAGTTGAGAACACTCTGTTGTTCTTCTTCAGGAACACATCGCCTAATGATTTGATCAGGACATAATTTGAATAGTTCTGGATCCTCCCAGAAATAATACTTCTCCTGGGAAAAGAATTTGTCCTTCTCACTTTTAGTCCATCCTTCCGGAAGCTGATTAGTCACCTTGTAATTGACAATATGAGCATACCAAGGTGCAACAGTGTGAGAAATGGCCAGAAGATGCTCATCAGGAAATGAATCAGTTATTGGTGCACTCTCGGAAATCAGAATTCGGGAGAGGTGGTCAGCTACCACATTCTCAGAACCCTTCTTATCCCGAATTTCCAAATCAAATTCCTGAAGGAGTAGGATCCATCTGATAAGTCTGGGCTTCGCATCCTTCTTGGTAAAAGTTATTTCAGAGCTGAGTGATCAGAATAGATTATGACTTTTGCCCCTAAAAGATAAGATTTGAATTTTTCTAAGGCAAAAATCACAGCTAATAATTCTTTTTCTGTGGTGGTATAATTCATTTGAGCATCTGCAAGGGTGCGACTTGCATAATAGATCACCACGGGGCAGTTGTTAATTCTTTGTCCCAATACCGCACCGATAGCATATTAGAGGCATCGCACATGATTTCGAAGGGCAAAGACCAATCTGGAGATTGAAGAATCGGAGCTTTGGTCAAAGATTCCTTCAGAGAATTGAATGCCTTGATGCAAGATTCATCCATTTGGAAAGGAACATCCTTAGCTAGGAGAAGAGTTAAAGGCCGGGCAATTTGAGAGAAATTGTGGATAAACCGGCGATAGAAACCGGCATGGCCAAGGAATAAACGGATTTTTCTGGCCGAGGTGAGAGGAGGAAGATTAGATATGAGATCGATCTTAGCTTTATCTACCTCTATCCTCCTTTCAGATACAATGTGGCCTAGAACAATGCCCTCTCGAACCATAAAATGGCTCTTCTCCTAGCTAAGTATCAAGTTGGTTTCTATGCATCTAGCTAGCACCTGTTTAAGATTTTCCAAGCAATTTTCAAAAGAATCCCCGAAGATTGAGAAATCATCCATAAAAACTTTAAGGAATTCTCCCACCATATCGGAGAATATAGCCATCATACACCGTTGAAATATGGCTGGTGCGTTGCATAATCCAAATGGCATTCTTCTGAAAGCAAACGTGCCATAGGGGCATGTAAAGGTGGTCTTTTCTTGATCTTCCGGGTAAATAGCCACTTGATTGTACCCAGAGTACCAATCTAAGAAGAAAAAGTACTTTTGGCCCAATAACTTTTCCAGAATCTGATCCATGAATGGGAGTGGAAAATGATCCTTCTTAGTCATGAGATTCAGCTTTCGGTAATCAATGCACACTCTCCATCCCGTGGTGGGCCTAGTGTAAGGAATCGCCAAGAACGCAGCGGAGAATAAAAACGATTCGTATGTATCGGCTGCTGGGATCGTAAAACGGACAATAAAATAAACGCGGGAAGAACGGTTCTTCACCTTTGCAGGGTTTCGAATCTCCCGTGGATGATTCCGACTCGGTAATCGCGCACGCGCACGATCTCTAGAGGTATCCACACGAGTTCCTGCTGCAGACGCGATTTCCTCCTCGACTTGAGTGCTCCGACCAGATCTCAAATCCACCATGCGCGGAGAGAGACAGATCTTCTCCAAGAGAGAGAGAAGGAGAGAGAGAGAGGAGATAGAGAATCTGGGGTGTAAAATTCGTCCAATTAACTTTTTACCCCTCCCCCTTGGCGTCCTTATATAGAAATAAGGATAAGCACAAGGATTAATCCTCATGATTATCCAAGAGTTTGGCCTTGGATAATTCTCCATTAAATCTTCATGTTTATCCTACGGCTTTTCATAAAAACCCAGATAAGCATGAAATTTAACGTCTCTCACCGTCTGACGAGAACTCTTATGTGTGTGACCCTTTAGGCCCATATATCAATCCAGTTTCAGGCCCATTAAACTTAGAACTGATTCTAGAGTTTAATATTTATTAATTAACATTTAAACATCATATGTTAAATGATTAATTTAATAAACAAGTGGATTATCATCTGATGATTAATTCACTTGGCCTTCTGATCATGAACAACACCAAACACTACCTCATGAACCCAGAAGATATAAGGGATATTGTTCCCTTTAATTGAACCTTTCCGTCTGCAGATACCGCACAGATAAAATCCTTCACTCATGCAATGTCCCAATAACGCAAGGGTATTGTTTTATAGTCAAACCCTCTTTCGCATTATCCAGATGGATTCCAGTACTCAGTTAATATCTAGAAAGACATATCTTTCATTTGACCCTGGCCAGGGATTTCTGTGTACACATCCATAGGACATTCTCTCTCCAGTCTTATACCAAGAGTGAGTGATCCCTTGTTGTTCACTCAATTACCTTCGCAAGCTTTCCACTGTATCTGAAAGACCGACTATCGTAGACTTAATGGTTAAAGTCCACAAGTCAGAGAATCAAGATACAATGGTCCACAAACAAGGTATCATTGGTGACTCAGGTCAAATGACCAACTGTGCTACTGCAACGATTGAATTCCCTGGTTGACTAATAGGTATAATTACCATCCAGGAATTCTTATTTGGGTCTGTTCAGTGAACTCATTCCCTAATGAGCACCCACATGTTTGTCTTAGTGTCACCACACGAGTGAATGTGAGATCATTCACCCTCATCACATGAGCAGACATAACTTGTGTCGATCTTATCGGATATTTAATGTCCATCTCAAATATCCTATGATCAAGAACTGTTTAAGACAAGTGACTGAGGATATTGATCTCACTATCATGATCTCATCATGATTCAATATCCCATACATTTGTCTACGGACCTCCATTATGATAGTTAATTTGCGAGAACTATAAATGAAGAAATGATTGCCTTTATTAATAATTTGAACTAGAATGTACAATGATTGGCTTTGAGGCCACCCAATTCTAACACCTAGTGGGTACCTCTTCCCTATGATCATTCTTGATAACCGTTAATCCAGACTTCTTGGGCACCACTTGGGTTGGGCTGACCCATTTACTATCCAATATGGGGTAAATGATACCCGCGTCCAGCCATTTCACAACTTCCTTCTTCACCACTTCTTTCATATTTGGATTAAGCCACCTTTGCATCTCCCGACTTGGTTTGGAACTCTCTTCCATGTAGATATGATGCATGCAAATGGACGGACTTATTCCTTTCAAATCTGCCACTGACCAACCAATGACACCTTTATGGGCTTTAAGGACCTCAATTAACTGGGCTTCTTGCGGTGATGTGAGATTTGCCGTAATGATGACCGGAAGAGTCTGGTCAGGGCCCAAGAAAACATACTTAAGAGATTCAGGTAATGTCTTGAGTTCGAGCATAGGAGGATCCTTTAAAGAGGGCAAAGCAGGTTCAGATTGCAAGGCTGGTAATGGTTCAACGTTAGGCCAAGATGTTAATGGGTTTGGAGAATCTCTTAAAGCATTCACTTCCTTTAGATGATCATGCGTGATTATCGCATTTTCTTCAACCAGATTATCCAAGATATCAATAGTATGGCATTCTTCTTCATGATCTGGATATTGAGATGCTTTGAAGACATTAATCTTGAGTTTTTAACCCCCAAATGAAATGTCCATCATGCCAGTTTCACAATTTATATTAGCTTTGGCAGTGGCTAAGAATGGACGACCTAGGATGATCGGGGTGTGAATGAGTTCCTCAGGTAATGCCATATCCAAAATAAGAAAATCCATAGGAAAATAACAATCAAGAACCTTCACAATAACATCCTCAATTAATCCCCGTGGAGTCTTCACAGACCTGTCAGCCAACTGTAAGATGATGGATGTGGGCTTTAATTCCCCAATATCAAATTTCTCATAAATGATTGTTGGCAAGAGGTTCACACTAGCACCTAAATCCAATAAAGCTCTATCAAATGTAACTCCACCTAAGTCACATGAGATCAAAGGTGCTCCAGGATCCTTTAACTTCTTGGGTAGATAATTCATCACAATCGCACTTATATCTTCTGAAAGCCGAACCTTTTTAGGTATCATTCTAGATTCTCTTCGTGGAGTACATAATTCTTTGAGGAACTTAGCATAAGCTGGCACATGCTTGATGGCATCGAGGAGTGGAATATTAATCTGAACTTGTTTGAATAAGTCCAGCAACTCCTCATTCTGGGCCAGTTTCTTCCTGGCATTGGGCTTAGCTAACAAAGCATTTGGAATTGGCACCCTAGGTTGATAAGAACTTAGGCCTTCATCTATCTTCCCTTTTCCTTTCGGATCCTCCTCCAACTTCTCCATGTTGGGTTCAGCCTCACTCTCACTTTCAATTTCATGAGGCCCATCAGTGGAACCTTTGGCTAACTCTCCATCTGCATGTGGGTTTTCTAAACTTTTCCTACTCCTAAGGGCTGAAATGGCTTTAGCATTCTCAAATTGCAGCCCTTTAGGTTGTGGTAATGGGCCAGACTGAGGTAAAAGGCCCGATTGCTGTGAAAACCCCGGAGGTTGATTCCTTGGATTGGCAATGGGTTGACTAGGAAGTTGACCCACTTCTCTTCTCATTGTAGCTTCAGCTAGTTGGCCCATTTGACTTTCCAACTTAGAAATGGATTGTTGCTGGGTCAAAATCAGCTGTTGGAGTTGAGTGAATTTGTCCTCAAAGTTGGGCTAAGGAGGTTGTTGGTAAGTGGGTGGAGGATGGTATTGGGTTGGTTGTCCTAATTGGAATGATTGGTAGTGGGCCGGTTGACCTGATTGGAATGATTGGTAGTGGGTTGGTTGAGAGAATTGGGCCTGAGATCCTTTAGCCTGAACATTTCCGTAGAAATTAGATTGATGTTGAAATGAATTATGTGGCTTTTGAGCTTGATGCATGGGAGGATTGGACATTGGTAATGGGGCCTTCTGATTCTTCCAAGAAAAATTAGGGTGGTTTCTCCAGCCAGGATTGTAAGTATTTGAGAAAGGATCATTATTGGGCCTAGAGAATCCCTGGGCAGCCTGAACTTGTTCTTGAATGAATGGTGGAAGTTGGGCCGCGGTTGGGCATTCATTCACTTTATGGGTCGGACTTGTGCATAAGGCACAAATGTCATGATTGACAGAAGATGGGCCTTCATATGGACTAGATTGTGTTGGGTAAGTAGGCTCTTGCTTGTTTAAAGCCAAGAGTTGGTCTAATTTCTGGGCCAAGATGTCTACCTTATCCAATTTCTGATTAATCAAATTTATGTCCATTATGGATTCAGGCTCCCCGCGGGCCTTAAGTTCATATATTCCAGCCCGTTTAGATGGCCCAACATACCTCTCATAAGATGATAATGAGGCATGATTGATGGAATTTTCGCTTAACATCTCAAAAAGATCATAAGCCTCATCTTCATTTTTCATCATAAACGCTCCTCGACATGAGACATCCACCATTTGTCTGAACTGTTCAGACAATCCTTCATAGAATGCTTGGACAATTTGCCATTTTGAAAGTCCATGATGAGGGCATTTCCTAAGCAATTCTTTTAGTCTTTCCCAAGATTCATGAATCATTTCACAAGGAGTTTGGGTAAAACTCGTGATAGCCCTTCTCATGGTATCAGTCCGCCCTATGGGATAGAACTTCTTCAAAAAAATTTTTTGCGTTTCTTCCCATGTCCTAATGGGCCTACCTATAGTCCCCAACCAATATTTAGCCTTATCCTTTAATGAGAAGGGAAATAAGGTCAGCTTAAGGCCATCATCGGTGAAATTCTGGATTTTCACCGTGGAACAGATTTCTAGAAATTCATCCAGATGCTTATAAGGATTGATGTAGCCGAAGCTTTCACGGTCAGATTCCGTGACTGGAACCCGAAATTGGATCAGATCGATGAAGAGGACCGACGGGGATCCGGGACGAGACGAGGGCGGAGACGGGGCCGAGGATCCGAAGCCGAGAGGTACCCGAGTGAAGGTTTGCCCGGGGCGAAGCCGAAACTCCTTCGGTGGAGGCTGATCGGCCGGCGAATGGCGTCGAGACCGGGGGGAGAAAACCAGAGGTCGGTGGCCGAGACCGACTCGGAGAGGTCGGCGAAGATTCAAACCGAAGCCCCTGCAGAAGGAGGAAGAAGGAGAACCGGTCAGTAGGAGTCATGGGCTTCGGCCCAAGAGAACCCCCTCCGACGGCTAAGTTAGCTTCTAAAGAAGATTCGATTCAGAAGGGAAGGAAGAAGAGGCATCTTTAATGCTTTTGGACTGTTGTCCTTGGTCAAGAAGACATACCTTTGGTTAATAAATAGCCTTGTATTTATAGTGGAGGATAGAGGTTGCTTAGTGGTGGCAGCCGATATAGGACTATGTTTTGGTTTACTGATAAACCGCCATAGCGCCCAACCCTCCCACCGGAGTGGGCCGGGTACAGCTACTGGGCCGAAGGTAGGGGCCGTTGTTGGGCCGGATGCCGCTTAGTGGGCTGAAGCCAACTGGGCCGAGGATCGCTGAGCTGCTAACGGGCCGAGGGCCGCTGGGCCGCCGATGGGCTGAGGACCACTGGGCTGCTAATTGGCCAAGGGCCGCTGGGCTGCTAACGGGCCGAGGGCCGCTGGGCCGCCGATGGGCTGAGGACCACTGGGCTGCTAATGGGCCGAGGGCCGCTGGGCCGCCGATGGGCTGAGGACCACTGGGCTGCTAATGGGCCGAGGGCCGCTGGGCCGCTAATGGGCCGAAGGCTGCCAGCGGGCCTTTTACTGTTACTGCTGTTGGGTTGATGGTGTTGGGCTGTTTAATGGACCGAATCGGATTCTGCCCCATCACATGGCCCCCTACTCTTGTCGTTCTCATTTTCATGAAATGCCGAGAGTAAAATCCGAAGCTTTCTCGGGAGAATGGTATGGCGCGAACCTTGTTTAAAACCTTCGCTCCGTTTTGGAAGCTTTGCTTTAGGTCGACCAAGGGCTGGTGACAAACAGCCTCGTCTCAAGCCGGGACCCAGTTGTAAGCACCTTCGTCTCAGGACGAGACTTGGTGACGGATGCCTTCGTCCCCAGGTGAATCCTTAGAGCATATCGGGACATCTGACAAGGGCGGAAAAGACCTCGGGCTTCCCGCCTTCACGGTCGCGTCATAAAAAACACAAAACACGTGTTGCGCATCCGGCCGGTTTGCCGAAAGCACAAAAAGATCTCAGCCGTTAACCGTAATCACGCGGATTGCGAGTCACTTCGGCTCTTTGCCCAAGACTTCACCTGGATCGCCGCCTCTCCTGCTTTTGGTACGAGGATCGGGACACGTGGCGAGCATCTGGACAAGCAGCCGAAGGGTCAGGCCGCACCCGGCCGTTGATTGCCTCCTCTCGATCCGGCAGCCTGCTCGTCATTATGGCGAAGGACAGGACACGTGTCGCGCATCCGAGCAGAGCGGTGCCGAAGAGGGGGAAGATCTTGGCCATTGACCCGGTACTGGACCCCCTCAAGTTTTCCTATAAATACCAACCCTTCTCCCCTGGCTACTGTTCCGCTTTCTTCTTCCTTTTGCGCCTGTGCTTCCCTACAAGTGGCTTCCCCAAGTGTCCCTGCTTCACCGGCGGATAGCGTGCTATTGTGGGTATTTGAGGGCGCCTTGTCCATTGCTGGTGAGCTCCCTATCGCCGGGAATCGTCGCCAGGGAATTCTCAGTCGTCGAGGAGACTGTTAGCCATCGGGGAGACCTTTCTCTAAGGATAAGCCTCAATTCTCCTTCTTCTTCGCTTTGTGATTCATGTCCAGCTGCTCCCCTTCGGCCGAGAGTAACTCTTCGGTCGAAGGTGGTTCTTCTTGTTCTTCATCCATACCTCCCCAGTCTTCTTTGTCGTCTCCTTTCTCTTCAAATTCTTTTGCTTCTGTTATGGCGGACGAAGCCGAGACGCTTCCGGCTGCAGAAGCCGAGCCGGTTCTGGCTGTCGCCGAGCCTTCTACTTCCGGCCGTCGCCCGGCCGAGATGGTTTCGGATGTAGTTAGTGTCCTTGATTCTGATACCATCAAGGTTATCACTAATTACTACCAGATTCCGTCTTGGATGGTTCCCGTTCGGCCCAGGAAGAACACCAGGGCTAACTCCGTCCGGCCGGGTTGCTTTTCCATTTATGAGCATAGCTTTCGGGCGGGCTTCCGTCTTCCCCTTCATTCCCTCGTCATAAACCTCTTGAGTTTTTACGGATTGGCCCCGTCCCAGCCCTATCCGAACTCCTAGCGGACAGCCTACGCCTTCTTGGCCTTGAATTCTTACCTCGGAGTCAACCCCTCGGTAAATATCTTCCGCTATCTGTTCTTGATAAAACCCCTGGGGAAGTCTTCCTGGTACTGCTTCGTCCCTCGCTTCGGCCGGGGTATCTTTTCCAGGAAGCTCTCGTCTATTCACCATTGGAAGAAGGGCTTCCTTTTCATCTCTCTCCCAGAGGAAGAGAAGAGTGTGTGGCCCTTTCCCACCGAATGGGCGCCTTTGGCCGAGGGCCTCTCCGATCCACCCTCTCTCAACCCCGAGCAGCTCAACGTCGCGCACCTCCTCGAAGACGAGGCTCCGTACGAGATTGCGGAGCTCTTCGAGGACGAGGACAGGCTTATACAGATGGGAGCCTGGCCGGACCCGACGTTCTCTCCTCCTCGAGTCTCCCCTTATCTTCCTCTTGAAGATACCTCTGGAGAGGCTGAGGAGAGAACCGCTGCGACCGGGTCTCCGGCCGAAGCCCGTCCGTCCGAAGAGGGCGCCGAAGCTGCGGCCGGGGGTAAGTCGGTCTTGAGTCAAAAAAGTCGTATTCTGAATTGTTCCTAACCTTTTTCTTTTGTTTGCAGAAATGTCTGGACTTCGGGGATTGATCAGCCGGATCTCCAAGCAGTCCGGGCAGTCTCAACCGTCCCAGCTGCGAGCGCTGGGAGAGAGGACGGCCGGAGGGGTTGCGGCCCCCAGTGCTCGGATTACGAGGCAGACGGCGGCTTTCGTCGAAGGCCGTGTTGCTGCTGCCGCACTTGAGAGGGAGCGGCAGAAGGGAAAGTCGGTCGCCGGAGGAAGTGGCCGGCCAGAAAAGAGGAGCCGGGCGGATGATCCCGGCGATAGGGAATCCGTCCCGGTGGCTAAGAGGCCGGTGGCGGCACGAGGCGCCCCGCTTTCGTCGCCTCCCGAACTGCCGAGGGGCGATTCTCCTTTGGCCACCGAGGCCGGTACGGAGAACCTTTCGTTCTCCTTCGAGGCGGCCGGGACGCACATGTCCTGAGAGTACGGGCACGAGCCCTGGTGCCTGGATGTGGGGGTCTTCGCAGACGAGAGTCTGGAAGACTCCCAGACGTGTCTGCGTCTGGTCCGCGGCTGGACCCTGCCGATGACCGGGGATGAGATCAAGGAGCTTTCTTCGGAAGGCTTATCCTTGCAGTGCGTTCGGCACGCCGTCCAAGTGAGAACCCTTTCGTCTTTGTCTTTACTCATTGTTTCCCTTAGCTTTTTTAAACTTATCCCTCTTTTCTTGCTTTCGGCTGCAGGCTGCGGTCATGTGTAGGGCTCTCGCTCACCGCCAGGCCACCATCCAGCAGAAGCTCCTGGATATCGACTAGGCTTCAGATCAGCTGGCCTCGGGCAAAGTGACCTTGGTGCAACGCGATCTCGAGGCTAGCATCAATGTCCTCCTCGGGGCCAATGCGCGGATGCGGGCCAATCTGGAGAAGCAGAAGGGGGTGATCCATGCCGCCTCTGAGGCCAAGAAGAAGGCCGAGAATGAGCTGGAGAAGTCCCGGGCCGAGGTCGCGTCTCTAAAGGCCGAGATCTAGGACAAGGCCAAAGAGCGGGACGAGGAGCGCCACCGTCACGCCGAGGAGGTATCGACCCTGAAGGCGGACTTGGAGGCCAGGGCCAAGGAAGCCGACGACGTCGCTCGCACCGCCGTAGCGAGCTACAAGGCAGGCCCCGAGTTCGCCGAGGAGATAATGGAGGCCAAAGTCCAGGCAGCTTCGGACATGTTTGATCTGGGGCTAGCTATCGCCCAAAAGGCGTGCCCGGCCATAGATTTAACTGGCATCGGCTACCCAACGGACGAAGAAGGCAAAGAGATCTTGGCCTGGTGGCGAGGGCTCAAGGCCGAAGGTACTCCGGCTTCTCCGGAAGGTGCCGCGGCCGAACCAGTCTAGGCTTCTCCTCCGGCATCTCCCGGCCAGACTCCTGTTGACGTGGACGGCGATGACGCCGAAAGCTAGTCCGGGGTGGTTGAAGTAGTGACCAAACGTCCTTCGGTCTTGGTTGGATGAAATCCGAACGAAGCATAGTCCTGCTCCGTCATGATGTGACTGGCGCGAGGGGCTCGGGCAGGCGGCGCAAATGGCTCGCTGCGTGCCGTTGCGGCCTCATCGGGGAAGGCCTGCGAAGGTGTCGGCTGCAGCCTCGTACCTTGAGTAGGACAGAATGGGGGAGGCGGTACCTGCTGCGAGAGCTGACCCAGTAACCCCATATGTTGGGCGATGGCAGACACCATATCTCGCAAGGGTGCCAAGGAAGTAACAGTGGCGGCCAGCGTCGCCACCTGTTGCTGAAGCTCTTCCACCCGGTTGTCCCTGGGAGCGACGGACTCCGGTATGACAGGGAGGGCAGACCCTTGAGGAAGAACAGACGGGGCACCTTCGGAGTGGAGTGCCGGCGCCGGAGTTGCCCGCGTCTCCGCTTCGTCTTGTCCGGATCATCTGGTCACCGGACGATGAGACATGACTTCTCGCTAGATTCCCACAGACGGCGCCACGTGATGTAGCCGAAGCTATCACGGTCGGATTCCGAGACTGGAACCCGAAATTGGATCAGATCGATGAAGAGGACCAACGGGGATCCGGGACGAGACGAGGGCGGAGATGGGGCCGAGGATCCGAAGCCGAGAGGTACCCGGGTGAAGGTTTGCCCGGGGCGAAGGCGGATCGGCCAGCGAATGGCGTCGAGACTGGGGGGAGAAAACCCGAGGTCGGTGGCCAAGACCGACTCGGAGAGGTCGGCGAAGATTCAAACCGAAGCCCCTGCAGAAGGAGGAAGAAGGAGAACCGATCAGTAGGAGTCCCGAGCTTCGGCCCGAGAGAACCCCCTCCTGTTAGTTTAGGTGGCCTACAAGCCAATCTGACTATGTAAATCTCGTTTGTTTATTAATATAATGGAATAATATTCATTATGTGTAAATCGCATTAATTCTCGTTTCATAATGAAGTCCGTGAATATATGCTATAGTGATCAGATTATGATGAGATCATACTAATGAGACTGATCACTTAAACACACATATTCTTAATCGTTCCTAGTCGGAGGATATCCGAGAAGGACATCGGATATCCGGTTAGACTAGTACAGATAACTCCTGCTCATATGATGAGGGTGACTGGTCTCATAAGTCACTTGTGTGGAGACACTAAGGCGAATCTGTAGGTGCTCATTGGAGAATGAGTTCACTGAACTGATCCGACTGAATCGCTGGATGGTATTGTACCTCACTGTCAACCAGCTTGATTCTATTGTCACAGTTGCGTTGATGGTCCTCGGACCTGAGACACCAAGGACACCTTGGCGGTGGACTTCTGTGCTTTGACCTTGGTTTACGAATCTCCAGCCACAGGATTCTAATACGCCAAGGATTGGGTACAGTGGAATACCGTCGAAGGCAATTGTGTGTCAATAAGGAATCATTCACTCTCGGTACTTAGAGAGAGAATGCTCTAGGAAGTATGCGCGAAAGTCCCTGGCCAGGGCGGACGATAATATCGGGAAAGGAGTTTTCCGATATTCATCAGCGGCATCCAATCTAAGTGAGTCGACCGGTTAGGGTTTGACAGCTCGCCATACCCTGAGTTGACTCGAGAGCATTGAACGAATGAAGGATTATATCCACGCGGTAACTGTTGGCGGAAAGGTTCCAAGAGTGGGTTACTTAACCCCAAATACCTTCCGGGTTCACGCGGTGTTGCTTGGCACCCAACGTGATCGGAGGCCCTGTCGAATTCGATGTGCGACATCAATTCGATTGATTAATTGATTAATAAAGGGTTATTAATTAATTAATAAAGCCAGTGAGGAGTCACTGGGCTTGTTGGGCCATTAACTGGACTGGTACTTGGGCCTAGAGGGTCACACGCAAATGATTCTCAAGGCGATGGATAAATAAGTGGGTTTTATACAAACCGGGGGTTTTTATGAAAAACCGCGCGGTTAGTATAAAACATAGCGAACGGGCTGAGCAGGCCAAGCTGCTGCTAACCCTAGCCGCCCCTCCTCAGTTTTTGTCCTTCTCTGGCGTCCAGGCAGATCCAGATCTGCTCCGCCGCTTCTCTAAATCCCGTTCGACGGGATATCGTCCGCGTGTTGCGACGATCATTGCGGCGAACGGCGGAGGCTTCGTGAGCTGCGAAGAACGAGGAACTCGAGGATATCCGTCGCGGGGAGGATCGCGTGGACTTCGCTAGAGGCCGGGCGCTTGCGCGGCTTGCGGTGTTGCACCGACGGAACCAAACGGCTGCGGATTCGAATCCGCACACGGTGAGAACTTCGATAATCCGATTATCGTATTTTAGATTTTGAAACGAGAACGGATCGCTATAAATATTTTTGTTTTTCCGCTGCGTGAGCGATCCGGAGAAACCGAGAAAACCCAACAGTAGTATCAGAGCCAGGTTCCACTGTTTCTCGTCCCGTTTCGGTTTCCGAAATTAATTTTTCTTGAGTGATTCCATGCGTTTAATCCGATTAAAATGACGGAATAGTATTCATGAGATGAACACAAATAATTTGATTATTTTTCTGTGATTTTTCGGATTTTATTTGGGGTTTTCGGAGTTCTTCGTGGGACGATGAACGGGGTGTTTTCGGCGACTTCGTACTCGCTTCCCAAGCGTTGGGATGGCCGGCCGAGACTCTGGATCCATAGGTGATAGTCACCACTGCCCACCGGGCATCATTGTCGCCGCCGGAGTACCCATGAAGGGCTATAAATTCAAGCCCCAAATTCGGATTTTGGAAACCTAAAAATCAGATTTTGGGTTTTTCTTTGAGGGGCTCGGGCTGTGTATGTGGGGCCTCTCTGGCGTTCCCACCGGCGCCGGAGGGGGCACCGGTAGGTACGGACGGCGCCGTCCTGCTGGCAGCCGACCGCCGGCCACCGGCCACTGCTGCTCGAGCCCCGCCGCCGGCTACAACCCGTTTAGGGTTTTCTGCAACTAGGTTTGTTGTCGGGTTGGGGAAGGAAAGGGGCCGGCCCCCCATCATGCCGATCCGACCGGCCAAGGAAGGGCCGGGTTCCCTGCTGGCCCGGGCCGAGCCCAGGGTGGCACCTGGCTCGACCCTGGCTCAGCAGGGTCCGAGCCTAGCTCGGGTTCAATGGGCTGGGCCCATTTTAATTAATAACCCCAACCCCTTTTAACCCTACATTAAACCCCAATGAGCCTATTTAAATTATAAATAAAATTTGAACTAAATTTTAAATTTTAAAATTGTTTTAAAATTTAATTGTTCAAATTTATTTAATTGGGCTTTTAATTAATGATTTTTGAATCAATTTTTGATTAACAATTTGTTGTTAATTGATTAATGTTAATTCTTAGTTTAATAGTTAAACTAATGATTAATCTTAATAATACTAATTTAATGGTTAAATTAGTAATTAATAATTATTAATCTAATAGTTAGATTATTAATTATTATTTAAACTAATTGTTAATTAATTATTTGAGTTAGTTGTTAATTTAATTGTTAAATTAATAATTGACTCAAATGACTAATTTAAGTGTTAAATTAGTAATCTTTAATTATTATTGTTAGTTATTAATTTAAGGGTTAAATTAATGATTAACATTAATCTTCTAATCTAATAGTTAGATAAGTAATTATTAATTAATTAAAGTTAATTATTAATTTAAGTGTTAAGTTAATAATTGATTTTAAATTAACTAATCTAAGAGTTAGATTAGGGGTTAAATATTTAATCTGTGTTAATTACTAGTTTAAGAGTTAAATTAGTCATTAACAACATTAATTAATTATCTAATCTAAGAGTTAGATTAATTAATTATTAATTAGTTAGTGTTAATTATTGGTTTAAGAGTTAAATTAATAATTAACATTAATTGGCTAATCTAAGTGTTAGATTAGTAGTTAATAATTAATTTGGTTGATTATTAATTTAATTGTTAAATTATTAATTGACTTCATTGGATTAATCTAAGAGTTAGATTAGTCTTTAAAATAGTCTAATTGTTAGATTATTAATGGGGTTTAATCTAAGTGTTAGATTATTAGAATTGTTCTAATTTGCATGGAATAATCCAAAATTATTAATTCGGAGTGTGTGCGCATGTGATGTGTGTTTATTGCTTTTAAATTTGATTTAATTGCATGTTAAGATAATAAATGAGTTTTTCGAAATTCAAATACCAATTTTGATTGGATCCCAGCTTTTTGAAAGCCAAAATTATTTATTTTGAAAACTCATTTGTTTTAGCCATGTGATGCGCTGAATCATGTGTGGAATGTTTAAAACACACCGTGGTTATGGATATGCACTTAATTTATTATTCATGTGATGAATGGATTGTGTGGATCGTAGATGTATGTTTGATTATTAATTGTTAATAAATAAAGGTCTGCGCACCTATCTCTCTCATACTCCGATGTATTTCTACCTCCCTCTCTCTCTTGTACTCGCCATAAGGCCTTCTTCAATTTACTTATAAATTCTAGAATTTTAATGTAATATGATCGAGGCAACCGAGGAAGGAGCGAGGACGATCCACAGCTGCAACCAGGAAGGCGAAAAGATGGAGAACTCTTGCCTATGTGATTGCAGGATATCTAATATAATTGTTGTGTTAGGTTGTGTGTGCGTTTGACTGTTGGCTCCAGTCAAACCCACTGTGCTATCCATGACCACACTAATGACATGTATGAGATGCATTGTTTTTCTTTTGATTATGAATCAAAGCAGGTTATAGTATTTAGTAAATATATACGATGTATTTATATACTATCACCTAGGAGAGACCAAGATAAGTTATCTAAATACCCTCAGATAAACTCTAAGCCGTAACGCGAGTAGTTAAGAACTTACCGCGTGGTCCACCATCGTTATAGTCATAGGATTCGAATCACTTTAGGCAGGTTTGTTGTGCTATCCACAAGGCCTGCTTAATTGGGAGGAGAAACTGTGGCTATGGCATTAGATGCCTATAGATCGGGGTAAAGGAACCATGTAGCTTTGTTGTGCTATCCACAAGGGTTGCATGCAAATCTATGCTCGTCGCGTAATGATGGTTAGCTTAGACCAGAATTAATGGTTTGTTGTGCTATCCACAAGGCCATTAAATCTCTGGGGACCGAAGCTATGATCAGATATTGCAAGGAGTTGCAAGTCCCAAGAGTTGGGTGCTCTTTGATTGTATTACGGTTTGTTGTGCTATCCACAAGGCTGTAGTGCAAGTCATTAAGATTCTGATCCCCACTAGGAGACTGTCGGCGTCTCCCATTCTGTATAACTGAGGGTTATACAGTCCGTCGAAAATTAGTGGGAGTTAAACTTGAACAAAAGACCTTCTCCTGTTTTAAATTTTAATAATTGAACATCTGCTAAATAGATTTTACTTATCTCCTGTAGGGAATAATGTCGTCGAATAACCCACTCCGTGGCATACTTGATGCCCTTTTGACTTACCTGATCTACTCGGATTGGTTCAGAAACCTGGAAAAGTGAAGCTGAATGAAGCTTCAGATATCTATATGATAGATATCAACTTATCAATTAGAGATTCCACATCTTGGGTATTAGATACCGGATGTGCTTCTCTTATCTGCCATGATGTGCAGATGCTGGCAAGTAAGCGCAAGCTGAGACAAGGTGAGGTGGAATTGAGGCTAGGAAACGGCGCAAAAGTTGCGGCGATTGCTGTTGGGACAGCAAACCTCAAGCTTCCATCAGGAGACACCTTACTATTAGAAGATTGTTATTATGTTCCTAGCATAATAAAGAACATCATATCAATATCTTGTTTGGACAAGATAGGATATAGGTTGACTATTGAGAATAGAAGTTGTTCGATTTATTATGGTAATAAATCAATAGCTTCAGCATCTTTAGTCAACGGTCTATATCTATTAGATGTTTCTCGTTACAATCTTCAGATTGACAAAGCTCTTAAGAAGAGCATGAATTGTGTGAACCAAGCCTACATGTAGCATTGTAGACTTGGGCACATTGGCGAAAGCAGGTTGCAAAAGTTGCATAAGCATGATTATTTAACTGCATTCGATTATGAATCGTTTGCAACATGTGAATCCTGCCTTGTGGGAAAGATGGCAAAATCTCCATTTACTGGACATGGAGAACGTGCCAAGGACATTTTGGAACTAATACATTCAAATGTTTGTGGTCCAATGTCCACCCAAGCCAAAGGTGGCTTTTCATACTTCATCACGTTCACCGATGACTTCTCAAGATTCGGCTATGTGTACTTAATGAAGTACAAGTCGAAAGCATTTGAGAAGTTCAAGGAGTTCAAGAATGAGGTGGAGAAGCAGTTAGGAAAGAGTATTAAAGCTCTTCGATCAGATCGAGGAGGAGAATACTTGAATACTAACTTCAAACAATTCTTAAAGGATAGTGGTATCCTTTTTCAGCTGACCCCTCCATATACACCACAAATGAGTGGTGTATCAGAAAGGAGGAATCGCACTTTGTTGGACATGGTGCGATCCATGATTAGCTTTTCAGGATTACCAGTATCCCTCTGGGGGTATGCTCTAGAGTCAGCAGCATACCTACTGAACAGAGTACCCAGCAAGTCTGTAACCTCTACTCCATATGAGATATGGAAAGGCAGGAAACCAGAATTTAAACATGTTAAAGTCTGGGGTTGTCCTGCTTATGTAAAGCAGCATGATCCAGACAAGCTGGAATCACGAACTGATAAATGTAGGATTGTGGGATATCCAAAGGAAACCTTTGGATACTATTTTTCCATCCTGGTAAACAAAAGGTGTTTGTCGCCAGGAAAGCTATCTTCCTGGAAGAGGAATACCTTCTCCAGGAGGACAGTGGGAGAAAAATAGTACTGGAAGAGGTTCCAGAACCCCAAACAGCTGCATTATCATCTGATGAGATATCAGTTCCTGAATCTGTTCAGGTACACACAGATGAGCCTCGTAGATCTGGTAAAGTACCTAGACTACCCGAACGATATGTGGGACATATTGCTGAAGGTAAGTCTAAGGTACAATATAATGAGGATGATGATCCTAAAACCTACCAGGAGGCCATAGAAGGCCCAGAAGCCGGAAAATGGCGAGAAGCC
Organism: Zantedeschia hybrid cultivar; assembly: GCA_030544215.1. Lineage (NCBI taxonomy): Eukaryota > Viridiplantae > Streptophyta > Magnoliopsida > Alismatales > Araceae > Zantedeschia > Zantedeschia hybrid cultivar. The sequence continues at coordinate 55,672,694 of JARZZO010000006.1, read as the reverse complement.
ATGAACTCAGAAATCCAGTCCAAGTACACCAACCAAGTTTGGAACTTGGAGGACTTGCCCGAGGGTATTGTACCCATCGGTTGCAAGTGGATCTTTAAGAGAAAGATCGGTGCTGATGGACGGATCGACACTTATAAGGCAAGGTTGGTGGCAATGGGATATCGTCAAAGGCAAGGAATTGACTATGACGAGACTTTCTCACCAGTTGCCATGATAAAGTCGATCAGAGTTCTACTCGCCATTGCTGCACATTTTGATTATGAAATCTGGCAGATAGATGTGAAGACTGCCTTCCTCAATGGTAACCTTAAGGAGGAGGTGTATATGATACAACCAGAAGGTTTCACATCTAAAGAATCTCCAGATAAAGTGTGCAAGCTTCAGAGGTCCATTTATGGACTGAAGCAGGCTTCCCGGAGTTGGAACATAAGATTTGACGAGGCTGTCAAGTCTTATGACTTCATTAAGAATGAAGATGAGCCTTGTGTGTACAAAAAGACCAGTGGGAGTGCAGTCACTTTTCTAGTTCTTTACGTAGATGACATACTACTCATTGGGAATGATATAGCTATGATGTCAGCAGTAAAGATCTGGCTGTCGAAAAACTTCTCCATGAAGGATTTGGGAGAAGCATCCTACGTATTGGGAATACGGATCTATAGAGATAGATCAAAGAGGATGCTTGGAATGACCCAATCCTTGTACATAGACACCATAGTCAAAAAGTTTGGCATGGAAAATTTCAAGAGAGGTCTCATACCGATGAGACATGGAATTATTCTCTCAAAGGAGCAGTCTCCTAAGACTCCTGATGAGAGGGCATTCATGGATAGGATACCTTATGCCTCTGCCATAGGATCAATCATATATGCCATGCTATGTACACGACCTGATGTTGCATTTGCTCTAAGTGTTACGAGCAAATTTCAGGCTGATCCAGGCGAAGAGCACTGGAAGGCAGTGAAATGCATCCTTAAGTATTTGAGAAGAACTAAGGATATGTTTCTTGTCTATAGAGGAGGTGACTTGAAACTGCGAGGCTTTACTGACTCGAGTTTCCAGTCATATCCAGATGATAGCAAGTCAACATCTGGATTCGTGTTTACATTGAACGGAGGGGCAGTGTGCTGGAAGAGTTCCAAGCAAGTAACCACTGCAGATTCGACGACTGAAGCTGAGTACATCGCTGCAGCTGAAGCCGCCAAGGAAGCAGTGTGGTTGAAGAAATTCACCACCGACCTCGGCGTAGTTTCCAGCATCTCTGAGCCTGTTCCACTGTTGTGCAACAACAATGGAGCAATTGCCCAAGCAAAAGACCCGCGGTCTCATCAGAAATCGAAGCATATACTGAGGCGCTTTCACCTTATCAGAGAGATCATATCCAGAGGAGATGTAGTAGTGGAAAGAGTTCCATCCGTCGACAATATAGCAGATCCACTGACAAAGCCGTTGGCTCAAATTGTGTTTGAGCATCACCTAGAGTCTGTGGGCTTATTGTATAAAGGTGATTGGCTTTAGTCCAAGTGGGAGATTGTTAGTTTAGGTGGCCTACAAGCCAATCTGACTATGTAAATCTCGTTCGTTTATTAATATAATGGCATAATATTCATTATGTGTAAATCGCATTAATTCTCGTTTCATAATGAAGTCCGTGAATATATGCTATAGTGATCAGATTATGATGAGATCATACTAATGAGACTGATCACTTAAACACACATATTCTTAATCGTTCCTAGTCGGAGGATATCCGAGAAGGACATCGGATATCCGGTTAGACTAGTACAGATTACTCATGCTCATATGATGAGGGTGACTGGTCTCATAAGTCCCTTGTGTGGAGACACTAAGGTGAATCTGTAGGTGCTCATTGGAGAATGACTTCACTGAACTGATCCGACTGAATCGCTGGATGGTATTGTACCTCACTGTCAACCAGCTAGATTCTATTGTCGCAGTTGCGTGGATGGTCCTCGGACCTGAGACACTAAGGACACCTTGGCGGTGGACTTCTGTGCTTTGACCTTGGTTTACGAATCTCCAGCCACGGGATTCTAATACGCCAAGGATTGGGTACAGTGGAATACCGTCGAAGGCAATTGTGTGTCAATAAGGAATCATTCGCTCTCGGTACTTAGAGAGAGAATGCTCTAGGAAGGATGCGCGAAAGTCCCTGGCCAGGGCGGACGATAATATCGGGAAAGGAGTTTTCCGATATTCATCAGCGGCATCCAATCCAAGTTAGTCGACCGGTTAGGGTTTGACAGCTCGCCATACCCTGAGTTGACTCGAGAGCAGTGAACGAATGAAGGATTATATCCACGCGGTAACTGTCGGCGGAAAGGTTCCAAGAATGGGTTACTTAACCCCAAATACCTTCCGGGTTCACGCGGTGTTGCTTGGGACCCAACGTGATCGGAGGCCCGGTCGAATTCGATGTGCGACATCAATTCGGTTGATTAATTGATTAATAAAGGGTTATTAATTAATTAATAAAGCCAGTGAGGAGTCACTGGGCTTGTTGAGCCATTAACTGGACTGGTACTTGGGCCTAGAGGGTCACACGCAAATGATTCTCAAGGCGATGGATAAATAAGTGGGTTTTATACAAACCGGGGGTTTTTATGAAAAACCGCGCGGTTAGTATAAAACATAGCGAACGGGCTGAGCAGGCCAAGCTGTTGCTAACCCTAGCCGCCCCTCCTCAGTTTTTGTCCTTCTCTGGCGTCCAGGCAGATCCAGATCTGCTTCGCCGCTTCTCCGAATCCCGTTCGACGGGATATCGTCCGCGCGTTGCGGCGATCATTGCGGCGAACGGCGGAGGCTTCGTGAGCTGCGAAGAACGAGGAACTCGAGGATATCCGTCGCGGGGAGGATCGCTTGGACTTCGCTAGAGGCCAGGCGCTTGCGCGGCTTGCGGTGTCGCACCGACGGAACCAAACGGCTGCGGATTCGAATCCGCACACGGTGAGAACTTCAATAATCCGATTATCATATTTTAGATTTCGAAACGGGAACGGATCGCTGTAAATATTTTTGTTTTTCCGCTGCATGAGCGATCCGGAGAAACCGAGAAAACCCAACACCTCCGACGGCTAAGTTAGCTTCTAAAGAAGATTCGATTCAGAAGGGAAGGAAGAAGAGGCAGCTTTAATACTTTTGGACTGTTGTCCTTGGTCAAGAAGGCATACATTTGGTTAATAAATAGCCTTGTATTTATAGCGGAGGATAGAGGTTGCTTTGTGGTGGCAGCCGTTATAGGACTATGTTTTGGTTTACTGATAAACTACTATAGCGCCCAACCCTCCCATCGGAGTGAGCCGGGTACATCTACTGGGCCGAAGGTAGGGGCCGCTGTTGGGCCGGATGCCGCTTAGTGGGCTGAAGCCAACTGGGCCAAGGACCGCTGGGCTGCTAACGGGCCGAGGGCCGCTGGGCCGATGATGGGCTGTGGACCACTCGGCTGCTAATGGGCCAAGGGCCGCTAGGCTACTAACGGGCCGAGGGCCGCTAGGCTACTAACGGGCCGAGGGCCGCTAGGCTACTAACGGGCCGAGGGCCGTTGGGCCGCCGATGGGTTGAGGACCACTGGGCTGCTAATGGGCCGAGGGCCGCTAGGCCGCCGATGGGCTGAGGACCACTGGGCTGCTAATGGGCCAAGGGCCGCTGGGTCGCTAATGGGCTGAAGGCTGCCAGCAAGCCTTTTACTGTTACTGTTGTTGGGTTGATGGTGTTGGGCTGTTTAATGGAGCGAATCGGATTCTGCCTCATCAAGGATCTTCGTTCGTGTTCCCATAAAAGGATGGGAGCATCTGAATGGTGCTAGATTTAATTTCATATTGATTGGCTGGATTCTGAGGAAGATGAATACAGGATGAAGGTTGATATTGATTTGGATTGAAATAGTCCTTCATTTGTTTCGGTGGATCAATATTATCAGCCATTTGATCGTGTGGTGGGTTTCCTTGGTGTAGGATTCTCTCGATTTCAGCAAATGGTCCTAGAAGGTTAGGGTTTTGAGATCTCCTACCTTACATACACTAGAACTAAGAGAGAGAAAATGGATTTGAATTTTGTTTTCTATTTCTTGTTTTTTTTTTTTAAATGCAAACAATTTTGGCAATCAAATTACCCTAATGATCTAATGTTAACCTAGACTCGATATGTGAATTTTCTTACAAGGTGAATGGGGTCCACCTCAAGTCACAACCACAATCAATCAACGGCCAGGTAAGAGGTGGGGTAGTGGGAGGCTCCCCCTACTTTCGTAGGGACCTAATTAGAGAACCACTTTCCCGCTTAGGCGTTTGCCTTTTTAACCTCTAGCCTAGACACCGTTGCCAAAAGTGGAGGCAATCCAAAATTTAAACCACTCACGGTGTAAACCCTAGATTCTCTTTCGACTTGTTTTTAATTGGATTAGGAAATGCCAATGCAAGGAAGGTGACTTGTGGGCTAAGGAAGGGTGATCAAATCCCTACCATATGTGGTTAAAGTTGTTGCCCTTAAAGTCTTTTTTAATACAATGTAAGGCAATAAGCAAATCAAGGCAGGGTGTGTTGATGCAATCATGAATGACTTGCTATAATTGAAACACCTATCTTTCTCCCGCAATCTTCAACAATTCATGGAAATGACTAAAAATAGAAACTAATGCATGCTTTCCTAAAATGATGAATGCCTAACATAGATAGTTTCTAATCTTGGAATGACAATTTTTAAATTTGAATTTTTCTTTCCTTTTTTATGTTAATGGCAACCTATCTAACTTAGCAACTACAAAAAGAAAACTAACTAAAATAAGGAAATTGAAACATAGAAAGTTGGAACATACTTACCAATGATTTCGCTTTCCCTTTTTTTTTTTTCAATATACCTACAAAAATAAGAAAAAGAAGGTTAGCTAAAGAATAATTACACTAAATGCAAAATAATCAAAATTAAAAATCTACCTCCCCGGCAACGGCGCCAAAAATTGATAGCTTAAGATTGTGTCGTTAAAAATCAAAGCTAACAATCTAAATTAATCGGCTCATTCAAATTAAACTTTAACAATAGCAATGGTGAGTCCGAGTCGAATCCACGGGGAAATAGATTTTTAAAGTTGAAAACCTTAGATTTTTTTAGAGAAAAAACAGAGAAGAAAGAAGATGGAGCATGATGATTTAATAAACAACAATTGAAACTAATCGGACTTACTATGAACTCACAAAAGGAGCACCCCTAAACGAACATAATCAAACCATCTATTGAAATAAGACTACCTCTAAAATACTAATTAAAAGTAGAATATAAAGTTTAAGTAATGTCAACAAAAGAAAAAATAAAAGTTGTAGAACAAAAAGAGGGAGAAAAGATAACTTTTTTCAAAGGATCTACTATCATTCGTTCACAGAAATATATGAAAGTTTACAGAGACATTGAAAATAAAAAAGTAACATGACTTTTATAATAAATTTTTTACATAAAATATTCGAAATACAGTGTAACATGGAGAACTCAAAAGCTAAAGAGAGAGGCGATGGAGAGAGAAAACTGGTGCTTGCAGCCGTCGTCGCCCTTCGCGTGGATCCTTGGCCGCCCTATACTCCTTCCAGTAGTCAGTTGCAGTGCCTTGAGTCCACTTCTTGCCCTTGACAGCCGTCGGTTTGAGAGAAACTTAGAGAGAGAGAGAGAGAGCGAGTGAGAGAGAGAGGGAACGAAGCTAGAGAGAGAGAGAGAAAGAGTGCTACAGTATCACGGTACTGTAGCTACAGTACCCTAGGGTACTGTAGCAGAGAGGGAGAAAAAGGTGAGGGAGCAAGGGGAGAGAAGGCAGGAGGGAGAAGAAAAGTAGGAGGGGGAGAAGGAAGGAAGGAGAGACTTCTTAAAAAGGGAGAGAGAATTTTTAAAATAAAGAAAGGAAGAAAGTGGATGGCGGATGGCTCCTCTTTTCTCTTCTTGGGTAAGAATTAGGGCAACCATTTAGGGTAACAAAAGACCCTTTTACCCCCGCTTTAGTATTTTTGCCAAAATAAAGTCGATTTAGCTGGGATTCGAACTCCCGTCCTTCCCACAAACGACTAGAAACTTAGCCAATTGCACTGCATCTTCTTCATGTCCTGTTCACATAAAATAAATGTAAATTATGATATTATCATGAATAAAATTACATTTATGCTTAAATAAATTGATTTATCACAGTTTTGCTGAGAAAACCGCAAATACATGAAATGATGATGTTTTTAACTCAGAATTTGACGAAATTGGTACCGTTGGAATCGATACGAAGTTGTCTATCATTTCATGCTATTTTAAATATCATAAACATAAATATAGTGCATGCATTTTTTCTTTTAATAATAGAAAATACTAATTTATCAGGTAACATGATATAATTTGTAGATACAGTTTTCAGACTTCATTTGATAGCATGTTAGAACATGAATTTTAGTAATTTATGTGTGTTACACAATAATATGAAATTTTTATGACATAATACCCATACTATTATGCAGCTTAAATAAAATTTTTATAAATTATTATATTTATATGGTGATGCTTTCAGGTCGGATAACAGGGTGTAATTTGTAGATATAGTTTTCAGATTTTATTTGATAGTGTGTTAGAACATGAAATTTAGTAATTTATATGTGTCACAAAATAATCAAAAACTTTTATGAAATAATACTTATACTATTATACATATTAATAAAAAGTTTCATGAATTTTTATATTCATATGATAATGATTCTTAGTGTGTATAGCAGGGTTCATATTCTACTCTGATATTTCAGTAACTCAGGGATAGTACCCTGATGTTTGATTTTCTGCTATCTTTATGGAGGACCATTTGAGCCCAAATTTTTACAGGATGTACCTAATGGGAATTAGTATAATATGTGAAATTTTCATGATTTTGGGAATTACTTTTCTGTATTAATAAAATCAGTATTTTAAATGGGGGAGGATTACTTTTGTAGGAGATTTGTGATTACTTATATGTGTTGTCTGAGTTTCTTACAAGTTGTTTTTAAATTCAGCTTAGAACATGAATTATTTACCTTTTAAATTATGATTTCGAGCTATTCTTAATTTATGAACTCCTGAAAGAAAATCACTAAAGTGGTTAGTCATTTTCGTATGTATATATTGTTGTAGTTACATAAACATTAAGTTTATTCTCATAATGTTAATGAAGCCTGCCGATCGGACATAGCTACTATATGAGAATAGTTCTGGAGAAATGGTGGCAACATCCTCACCAGGACCTATTTATTTTGGGGCTACGTGCTACACCTAAAAAGGTGGGAGCCACCTCCAGAACCCATTAGCTCTATTACCCGAAGGCCGCCGGTAGAAATCCTTTGTTAAGGTGGGGTGACGACCCTCGGAGTAGTGCTACGCCCATGACTTGGCTCTGTTCGTGCCTAGAAGCTTAGTTTCTGTATTCTGTTTCTAGCTCATAGTGGCGGTTGGATGTGTGTCTGGACTCTTCTATAATAAGTGGGAACCTATGGTCTGAAAAATAAATTTTATATCTTGCAATCTATATGTCATTTCAGTAAATCAACTTAATAATCTTAAGTTATGTATTCTGGCCCTGTTCATATATTGACAAGCTTGTGTAGCTTTGTTCAGAGTTGACATGATATTATGAATCATGTATCTCAATTTCCTTATTGGCATACAATTTTGATGCACATATGTATTATGTGATAGTTTTATTTTCTGTTATGTTTAATGTTCTTATACAATGTACATATTCTGCTTCAATTATTTGGTTGGCAAATTCTTATGAAGGCAGCCTCATCTGCCTACTGAGTTACCATTTCTTTGGTACTCATGCCTATTTTTCAGATGATCGGACAGACGGAGAAGCAGAGTGAGTTTGAAGTGGGGTCATTTAGGGTTCGCATAGGACGATATCTCTTTTTGGGCGAGCCTAAAGGATTGAACCATTTATATACTTATGCTTTTGTTTTTGTTGGAATGTACAATGAAGATCCTAACATGTAAAAATGACAATCTACTATGCAGCGCTTTGGTATAGTGTTTTAAATGGTGGAAGTTCCTTAGTATTTAGATTTCTCTTACAAATTTTTATACTACACTTCCATTTGAAACATAGTATCCTCCCAATTTTTTGTTCTGAGGAGTCTTTTCCTCCTGTTGCGCTTTGGCAATCTCTGTAATTACCTTGTATATTATGGATTACTGGGCCGGGGCGTGACAGTTCATTAGGTGGACTATGACAATGTTGTTGTCTACACAAATACTGTGAATCCCTTAACGTCCCTTTTTCTTTTAAAGTGTTTCAAATAGAGTTTCTGTTAAGTGGATTTTAAATGGGCTTAAATCTCATGAGCACTCACTCAACCCACAAAGGAACCACTAGGTGGTCAATGTGCAACCTGTTCGGCGGCCAAATGGGAACCTTTGGCTCGTGAAGACTCACGGAGGTTTCCCCCCGGAAGGAACTAGTCACACCTAATTGGGAATCCTCAAGTGGAGAGTTCAAATCAGGGAGAAGGGTGTCACTACTAGTGTGATGCCGGCTTTGTCCTAAAGTCCCCCACGTAGAGCACCTAAAGGACCTCTGGACAACAACGACAAACAGGATGGAGAAAAACACATAAATCACTACACAAAATTCAGAAGATGGTAGAAGGATTTGCTGTTGAATACAAACTAGACAACAAGCAAGGTAGCCGACAAAAGCTACTCGACGGCAGGGTATCTGCCATTTGTGAACCAGACAGCGGCAAAGTCTACCGTCGACTATAAACTGACCCGACAGTAAACAGAAAATAGAACCAAACTAAAATTCTCAAACCAGTAGTTACATGTGAATTGGTCCACAGCGAGCTAGGAGGGTCGCACCGTGATCGCCAGAGGGTTGTAAGCACCCAAATGGCCCTCCCCGCCTTCTCTCATTCCTCCCATGTGGGGCTCCGGAATGTGTGCCACCTCGACGACACTATGCAGACGGACCGCCCAAGGTGGGGATTCATGCACTGCAACCATTGGAAAGAAGTGAGAGGAGAATGGAAATATGATTGCCAAGAGCAAATTTACGTAATCTGTACTCCGTGGGGATGAAATGATCACGTGAAGGGTGAGCGGGGATGATGTGAGTTCGTCTCTCCTCCACCTCCGGCTGGCCGACCGAGATGAAGGGCTTCGTGTCCCGAATCCTTTAGTAACTCCCGTGAGAACAGCAATAAACCCAATTAGTGCTGCGAGGTGTCTAATCAACTCATGTAAATGCAAGATAAACAAAAATTGGGGGTTAACGCACCAGTTGGGTGGTTGGGAGAGAGAGTGACCAAGTGTTATGGCCACTCGCCTCCTATTTTTGGTGGAAAACCTCTTGAAATTGGGTTCTAGGATAGCCTATATGTATGCAAGTGAGCATAGAGAGTGTGTGAGTGACTGTAGAAAGTGTATGAGCTAAGAAATGTGAAGACTATGCATGATGAAGGAATGCATACGAAAATAAAATTAAAAAAAATAAGGAAGAAGATGGGTTAGAGAGCAAAGTCGGATCCTCCTTGATGTGGTGGACGTGTTGAAGGGTATTCCTTTGAGCTCGTGGCACTCTAGGGACTCCACCTCCTCCAAGTTCTCCAACCTTGTTTTCATGGAGCCACTCATGGGGTATTTATAGGAAAGTGAAAAATGGGGGATTTGCAGGGTCTAAATCCCCGTTTTTTGGGTTTGGACCAATGGGAGGAGGTCAAAGGTTGTGTTTCTTGGTCTCCACGGTCGGGGAGACCAAGGGACGTCGGGGTAGTGGGGGTTAGTGGCCGGAATGGGTGGAGATTGTGGCACTCTGGGCTTGACTGGGTCAGACTCAGTGGACGGTGGCCACATCTGTCGTCTAGCAAACTGGACAGCAGCCAAGTCTGCCATCCATATCATTGTAGGAAGACCATTATGACCATCTACCACCACGCTGAAACAGTGAAAAAGGTATCCAAGGCTTTAGGTGGCATATATAGCTGCCGTCAAATGCACCTTTGGCAACGGATATATATGTTGTCAAGAGTCCATGATGGCGGAGGTATTTGCCATCCAGGACTAAAGTGAGATGAATTTGCAAGGTATTTTGAGGGTGTGTGGTGGCTTCACAGGATACAAGGTGAGGAATCCTTAGAGTTATGGTATTGATGGTTATCCAAGGACCGTTGGCATGTCCAAAATTGGGTCTCTACACGGAGAGTAAGAATCGATGCTGCAAAGTCGGTCGTTTTCCTAGATCTCAACAGGTTTTGGGGTTGAGAAAAATGGTTTCTTGCACCATAAAACGACGTCGAGGGATCCTTTTGATCATCAGGATAGACCCATGGTGGTCATGGGTGATGAACGACGGTGAGGGGATGCCCGGACGATGAATAATGGTGACGAACGGTCGATTTTTGAGCACCCCACTTCAAAAGGGGTTTTAATCAAAAAAGGAAAAAACTAGTCAAAGGAAAGGGTACCGTCGGCACTGTACCATCAGACAGCGCCAGCGAGGCTGGTGGCACTGGTGGCAATGGCTACTAGAGCCCTGGCTGACAAGCCAGGGTTCCCCGACATCAGCGAGGGAAGGAGCCTAGCGGTAGCTACGGTTTGGAACCCTAGTTGTATGCCAGGTCGGGGGTGGCCCTGGTCCACTGCCCGACTTAAGTGCGAGTAGTGGACCACGGTCCAACGCACCCGGCCAATGGCCCACCGCCCGTCCCCTTTCTATTGAGTGGCGCATTGCGCCGACCATTCTTTTCTAAAATTTTTATTTTTTTAAGAGTTTTAAATAGTTTAAAAATTTTAGAAAATTTAGAAAAAAATTATTAATTTTGAAAAATTATTTTATAAGTTTTAAAATTATTTTATCAACTGGTAAATAGTTTGACTTGAAAAATCAGCGGAATGTTAGTTAAGGGGAAAATATTGAAATTGTTTTAATTATTAGACTTAACTAACTTTGCGCAAGTTAATTAAATATTGGAATGAGATTCTAATGGGTTTAATTAAGCGCATTTTATGGCAATATCCCATGTTGTAATGACAAGTAGTTTTGTCTAAAATTGTTTAGACTTTGTTAATGATTAACTAAATTGTTTAGCTAATGATGATTTCACAACCTAATATATATAATTATATTATTTTTAAATAATAAATTATTTTAGATATAACTAATTATATTACCACTATAATATACATGTGATGTATGGTTGTGTGTGGTGAATGGTCTTGGACATATGTCATGTGATGATATGTGAATGGTGAATGAATGCATGTTTAAGTGATGTGTATATTTATTCACTTGCATGTCTCCCTCTCTCTTTATTAAATTCGAGTTGTACTTTCTATCTTTCCCCAGTGTGTTACTCTCCTTGACTACCGATCAAGATTTCTTAATATTATTGAATGTAAATTTATGGGTCTGTGTGCCTTATTTTCATTCATATAATTTTAAGAAGCAGATATGCTGAGAAGGACATGAAGACTGGCAGGACTCATGGGAAATGAAGCCACATCATCGGGAGCATATGATGCTAGCCATGCTTGTATTTATTTTCACATAAGTTTAAATGGATCACCAACTGGCTCTGATGTATCTAGTTATATTATTGAGTCCATCATCATCCAAGGTATATATATGTGTGTGTGTGTGTGTGTGTGTGTGTGTGTGTGTGTGTGTGTGTGTGTGTGTGTGTGTGTGTCTCCTACTAGAAACATATTTACTATAATTTGATAATATACAATATTCTAAATTTGGTCAATATGTATGTAAGACAATGATTGATGAGACCTTAAAATATTAGCTTGAAAATCCCTCGGTTTTAAATTCAAGTTAATTAATCCGAGTGAGTTGAGAACACAACCTACGTGGCCTTCCATCATAATGGACTAAAGGCTTATTCTTAGTTAGGTCTTACCTGCTGAGCTACCTCTAGGCTTGCCCAACAAAAGGATAAAAATTTAGTCTGTGGCATTTGATGCCTTACCTTGGGGTGGAGTCCAGGTGTATCTTTGTCGAGCTACCTCAAGAGATACATGCTTAATCCATGCTCATAATGTTATGATGGTTAAACTGTAAGGATCTCGCGATGGGATCAAAGAACATAGTGGAAATTAAAATGTGATGATCTTGTGCCATTTCGTAGAACAAAAATAAAATTGCGGTGAATAGATTTCACCTTGTGCATATTCAAATCCACATACGAGTGGTTACATCAGTGCGATGTCGCAATCCACGTAGATGCCCAACCTCTAGCGGTATCCACGCGATCTTCTCCGCGATGGATCGTCCTTGCTTCCTCGCTCGGTGCGGCATCTACGGATCTTGTCTGACTTCGCGTAACCCTCCGGGGCGTGCGGAGATTAATTCCCATTAAACGGGAATCGGGGCTGGCGGGAGACGGAGTGGAGATCGGAAGGGGGCTCCCTCTAAGATGGGACAGCCAGAGAGAGGAGAGAGAGGGGGGCAGCTACTAGGTGATGTGCACTCGATGCGCGTCGTTAAACGCTCACGGCAACCAACTTCAAATAACCGAGACTCACAATTGATGGGAAAATAGTAAGCGATGAGAACCGGATCGATCCATGGAGAAATAAATTTTTAATCTTGAAAACTTTGGATTTTGATTAATCTAAAAAAAATGAGAACTTGAACTAATTAATTTAATTATCTAATCAAACAGCAACGTTAATTAACTAAAGTAACTAAGATTTGAAGATCTAACTAAGTGAGAAATTTTTGAGAAAATAAACAGAACCAGATTTGAAGGAGAAAGAGAAATTAGAGGGAGGAAATCTAAACTAAAAACACCAGTATTTCACTACTGTAATTTTAAAATAATATCATCAATCATCTAAAAGCAAGAAATAAAATTAAGTTTTTGGTCTTAATATCCTTAAAAGAAATAACTAACAACAAGTAATAAACAACTAAACCTAATCAAATAACTAAATAACTGAAAAGAACGAAGCACAGCAGATAAGGCTTTGGAGGGTTGAAGGTGCAGCAGTGCAGTAGACCGAGCGGTGCTATGGAGGGGCTTGGGTGGACGATGTACAGGCACTAAAGGGGACAATGCAGTGGAGCAGGGCGCACGGGACGCTAAAGCAGGCGCACAGTAGGAGCAAGACAAGATGCACGCACAGGGGCCAAAGTGGCTGTACAGCGGGGACGCGTGGTTGGCGCGTGGCCCGGCAGCTGCGGCGGGAACGCAAGGCAGTGTGCCGCGTGGCACAATGGCGAGCGGCCCGCAGACGCTCCTAGCACGGACGACGAAGAGGGCTTCTGCGAACTGTGTCACGCTTCCGCTTGACAGGTGCAGCTGGAGAGGTGGGGCGACTATCCTAACACATGGCCTCAGGGTCCCGCGCCGTGTGTGGGCGGAGTGCGAGAGAGAGAGAAAAGAGAGAGGAGAGAGATAGGGAGCAGGGAAGGAAGAGAGAGAGAGAGAGAGAGAGAGGGAGATAGAGAGAAACATAGAGAGAGAGGGCGCGCCACACAGAGAGAGGGAGACAGGTGCCGGGGGAGAGAGAGAAGGTGAGAGACAAACAATAAAAAAAATGGTAAGAGAGAGATGAACAATAAAAGTAGAGAGAGATGCGGTGGGAGGAAAAAGCAACTGGGTGAGAGAAAAAGCCAGAAGTAAGAGAGAGGAAGGGGAAGAAATCATATGTTTTAAATAGGAGAGATAAGGGAGACTTTCAAAAATTAGGAGAGACAGAGAAAAGAAAGAGAGAAGAGGGGGCGCGGGTGCTTCATGGGCTTCTTGGGCAAGGGGTTAGGGCAACTCTTTTTAAACATGATATGTCCATTTTACCCTTGCTTTATTCATTTTTACAAAATAAGAGATATTTCTGTTGAAATTTGAACTCTAATCCTTCCCACAAGTCTCAAGAGACTTAGTCAACTGTGCCACATACTCTTCATGTCATGCTCACACAAAAATAAATTTAAATTAGGTTTCCGTAGTGAACAATATTACACTTATGCCCAAATAAAATTATCAACTGTCTCAGTTTTGTCAAAAAAATGCAAATGCATTACACTCAGTTTTTTACATGAAATGACGATGTTTTTAACTCAAAATTCAACAAAATTGATATCGTTGGAATCAGGACAAAATTATCTATCATTTCATACCATTTTCTTCACATAAAACCATGAGTATGCTGCATGCATTTATCCTTTTAATGCTCAAAAATACCTACTTATCATACCCGCCAACTTACTCATTGCTAGTCCCTTAGCAATGCAAATGATGAAAAATTTGGACAATGATGAATTGTCACACTTCATTTAAAGTTATATGTTACAAACAATTAAATGGTAGTTAGTTAGTTAAACTAAAGTTCTCATTTTCCACTATACATTGGTTCGCGACAGGTGATCGTGTATGAAAGTTGGCATGGCCTTTACTAACCCTTTAGGTAAAACTACTTAGGGAAGAGAAGAGAAAGGGGTTTCCCAATCAGTTTATAAGGATCGTTTTTCAGCTCTTGCCCCGACTCAACATTTTTCAAGACTTGGTCTTATTTTTAATACGAGTGTAGACACGCTAATTTTGACCTCATATTGAGTAAATTTCATGTCACAATTATAATGCCCCAAAATAGTCTAATGTTTAATCATTAATTAATTTTTATTAATTTTTCTCAAAATTTTTTGATTAGCGTCGACGTAGGCCGACGCCATTTAGATTCCTAGTAGAAATCAGTTCGGAATTAAATTCCTAAATTCAGATAGATTTAACTTAATAGCGTCGCCTATGGGAGACGCCATATAGGTCCTAATCTGTCTGGATTTTCAATTTTTAATTCGAATTAATTTCCTAATTATCTAAAACACGTCACCCTAAAGAGACGCGATTTAGGTTTCCTAATCTTTTTCAATTTTCTTTTCAAATTTTATTTCTATTTTAGCCGCTTTAATTAGCCAAATGGCGTCTCGTCTGGGCGACGCGATTTGAGAATTTCCTGATAAACATAATTTGGCCGAGATAATCCGATTTCCGAAGTTGGAAGGTTGCAAACTCCTCCATGCTCATTCAAGATAAGTCCGATTGCGAGATAGAGTCTTTTTGAAGTATAAACCACTTCAAAACCTATTCTTATAAATACAACACCCCTTAGACCTTTGAAACAGGTTGGCAATTACTGATTTTGAAGCTCAAGGCAAGTTGTTTGAAGGCGCTCAAGGAGGAAAACATGGACAACAAGAGAAGCTTCCTCCAAAGCTTCTTCTTCTTCTTCTTCCTATTCATCCTTTGAAGCTTTTAAAAGACCAAGGCTATGGAAGAGCCAATCAACCATCTCATCACTTCATATTAACACACACCCACAACATTATTTCTACACCCATGTTCATGTTAGGGGTTTAAAGAACACAAATCAAGTGAGTAATATTGTTTAGTTGCATGTTTGAATTCATTCATAGAATAGATACTACCATCTAATCTTTCATATCAGTCTTGTCTGTCGAGTCTAACGGACTTTTGCAAAATACTTTTGATCTCTCTATTGGATACTTCCACCTAGCCACTAGTTTGGAGATGGTATGGGGCAGCAAGCTTGTGAGTAATCCCATATCTTTAAAGCAAATATTGAAATTAGGAATGAGTGAAATGCGAGCTCCCATCACTAATGATAGCTTTGGGCCACCCGAACCTTGAGAAGATGTTTTTGTGGATAAATTTCGTGACCACTTTATGATCATTGGTTCGGATGGCGACTGCTTCAATCCACTTGGACACATAATCCATCGCTACCAAGATCGACTCGTATCCAAAAGATGGTGGAACCAGGGAAAGGCCTGGGGACACAGTTACAGGGCAGAACCACACCTATCAGAGACATCAGAAGAGCACCTGGTAATGGTCTAGGTTATAGGCCAGCAAGGGTGAGACGACACATTGTTCAGCAGTAGGAAGACGAAGACGGTCTGAAAATTTGGAAAACAATGACTACCCCATACAAAGAAAACCAGGATCCCTTGACTTGGACCTTATATACACACTTCATTAAGGGACCCATAATTAATCACGATAATGACAACACGATGGTGATCACTTCTCACTTCGACCTGTATGACATTTATGGGAGAAATCTAGCCAAACATTGTTTTGAGTTGCTGACATACCGGTCTTTGGAGGCTCTGCGGCCAATGAAGAAGAGGAAGATTCAAGATCTAGAATGCGAGTGGTACTGTTGGTTCGACACATAGGACCTGTACATTGCACTAAACAAGCTATTCCTTGATTCCTCATAACCAAAGTGGCCCCACTGATAGATGAGTTGATTGAAGGGCCTCGGGACATTTTTGATAAGAGAATCTTGCTAAGCGAGGAGACAGACGAAGGGGAGCCTGATGACCCCTTACCAGTCTGGATTCACCACGGACCTTCTTTGGAGGGGAACCTATCCCCATAATGTTTTCACCCTCCATACCCTATTCCGCACTCTACTCCTAACCCCGACTTGCTCGAGGGTCATTACTAAAGATATTCCATAGGCTCCACCCATCATAGTTACTATGTCCCCTCAGGACCTAATTCTTCAGATTCCTCTCAATCTTGAAAGGATCTATGATTCAATCTGGGACATATTGCTATATGATCCTCCTAATCCTTTGGGCTTGGTGTCGTTGCCTTCATATTCGCATCCTCCTCCTTTACATATTCATTCATGTATCATGATCAACACTCAAAATCTCCAAAAAAAAAAAACCAATTTGGTAACTTCCTCCTCCCAAATCCTCGTTGAGAAAACTTCATACTACTTGTCCGATTGTACCTCATCGCGAGGGTCACTCGAGCAAGATTCCCTTCTAGACCTACTTTGCCCCTCCCCTCGGGAGGATTCACCCGTATCACATCATCTACCCCCTGATTTTTATTCTTCTTCGTCCTCACTAGGTCAAGGTAAGTAGTCTAATCGTAGGAAGTCTAGTCCTAGGCAGGTTAGTGAGGTCAGCCAGGTTAGGAAGTCTAGGAAGTCTAAGGGTAGATAAGTTCCGAATAGATACCTCTAGGATTTAGTCTTAAGATGCCTTTCTTGCTCTCAGATTCCCTAGTTTTTAGAGAATCCCATTCAGTTGCCAGAAGGATGTAAAGTTGATGAGTTAGTTGACGATGGATATGGGGTGTATGAACTTCTACACGAGAAAGACCCCATTATGGAAGATGAGGAAGATGATGAGAATCCGGATGAGGCGTATGCTAGTGGAGTGAAGAGATTTGATGAACCCTCAGCCGCCGTAGAAGAACCTACCAAACAAATCAATCTAGGAACTGAAGAAGAGCCTAAGGTTGTCCTCGTCAGTCAGAATCTATCTAAATCAGAGGAGGAGGCAGTGGTTCAAGTTCTCAGAGACTACAAGGACACTTTCGCCTGGAACTATGAAGATATGTCGGGGTTAAATTCATCCCTAGTGGAGCACCGATTAACGTTGAAATCAGGAGCTAACCTGGTCAAACATAAGTTAAGGCGATTCCACCCTCAAATGGCTTTGAAGATGAAGGAAGAGGTTGATAAGTTGCGTAAAGCCAAATTTATTAGAGTTATCCTCTATCTGCAATCGGTGGCAAATATAGTCCCAGTTATGAAAAAGGATGAAAAGGTCAGGATTTTCATCGACTTCCGAGATTTGAATTGGGCATGTCCTAAAAATGATTTTTCACTGCCTCACATAGACGTACTCATTGACAACACAGCTGGTTATGAAACACTATCATTTATCGATGGATTCTCAGGGTATAATCAGATTCGCTTGGTAGAAGGGGACCAAGAGAAGATGTCGTTCACGACACCTTGGGGCACTTATTATTATGTTGTTATGCCATTTGGACTGAAGAATGCTGGAGCCACTTAACAGAGGGCTATGATGGCTATATTTCATGACATGATACACATTGATTTAGAAGTGTATATGGATGATCTGTTAATGAAATCCAAGACTAAGGGTGAGCATGCCAAAGTTTTGGTGAGAGTTTTAGAAAGGTCAAGAGAATATCAGTTGAAGATGAATCCCAAGAAATGTGTATTTAGTGTCTCATCAGGGAAGTTGTTAGTATTTATCGTGAGTAAATGAGGTATTAAGATTGATCCCAACAAGGTTAAAGCTATTATTGAAATGCCACCTCCCACGAATTTGAAAGAGCTGAGAGGATTAATCGGGAGGTTGCAATTTATTCTCCGCTTTATCTCCCAGCATTCACAAAGGTTTAAGCCGTTTTACAAGCTTACTAAGCCGGGAGTCAAGTTTGATTGGGACGATAAGTGTCAGGAGGCGTTCGATGGATTGAAGATATATCTAGCAAGTTCTCCTGTTTTGAGACCACCATCTCTGGACAAACCTTTGATTCTATACATCTCTATCCTGGATAACGCGGTGGGGGCTGTCCTAGCACAAGAGGATGAAGAAGGGAAAGAGAGGGCAGCCTACTATCTCTCTAAACTTCTCAACCCCACAGAACAGAGATACACAGCAATGGAGAAGACCTGTGCTGTGTTAGTATGGGTGGTTCAGAAGCTGAAGCACTATTTTCTAGCTCATGAAGTCCATCTCATCGCTAGGATGAATCCCATCAAATTCCTCCTCGAGAAATCTGTTCTCACTTATCGATTAGCACGATGGTAAAGCTTTCTCTCTCAATTAAATATCATCTATATTCAGCAGAAAACAATCAAAAGCTATGCCATCGCAGAACATCTTGCTCATCACCCTCTTCCTCGTTTTGATCCAGTTCAATCAGAGTTTCCGGATGAGGAACTGATGTCTATTGACATAATCAAAGATGATATATGGACGTTGCATTTCGACAGAGCTCTGAACTCTCATGATAAGAGTATCGGCATTATTCTGCTATCACCTGAAGGTGTCACCATTCCACAAGCCTTTCAGCTTGACTTTCCGGGCACTAACAATATTGTTGAATATAAGGCTCTTCTAGCCGGTCTCGAGATTGCTCACTTCCATGGTGCCACTATGCTCAAGATTGTAGGTGATAGTCAGTTAATCCTTCGCCAAGTGCTTACTAAGTACCGAACTCTTGATCCTAAACTCAAGCTTTATCAAGAACTCACTTATTCTTATGCCATGCTTTTCACTAGATTGATCTTTATCCATGTTCCTCGGAATTAGAACATCTTAGCCAACGCTCTAGCTTCTCTCGCATCATCCCTGAATTTTCCAATCAGTAGAAACTCTGAATCTATCATCGTTCATAGGCGTCTTTCACTCGCCGTGGAAGACCCTTCATTCCTTAGGATTAAAGAGAAATTATTGAAGAAGGTCAGAGATGGAGATATTGTGGAGAAACAAGAGATCAAACTATTAGAATTGCAAGAAGAGATGGATGATGAAGAGAAACCATAGTATTTTGAGATTGCCAAATACTGTGAAGATCAGTTCTACCCTGAAGAAGCCATAGCTGAGGAGAAAAGGGATATCAAGAGAGTTGCTCATAACTAGTTGGGGAGCACTTTATAAGCGAGGTTTTGACGGTGTTCTTCTGAGATGCTTGGATGAAGATGAGCTTCGGAAGATTATGGAAGGAGCACATGCTGAAGTTTGTGATGGCCACGTTAATGGACAGATGTTATCAAAGAAGATTCTTAGACAAGGATTCTACTGGCCAACCATGGAATAAGACTGTGTAGGGTATATCCGTAGCTGTGCTAAGTGTCAACTTCATGCCGGCAAGATTCATTCCCCCGCATCTTCATTCCATCATGTTTCCTTCCCATGGCGTTTTTCCATGTGGGCTTTCGATATCATTGGACCTCTTAGTGATCCCAATTCCGGCATTAAGCAGAAATCCTTCATTCTCACGGCAATGGAGTACTTCACCAAATAGGCAGAAGCCGAAGCTTACACGGAAGTCAAAGCGTCAATAGTCTGCAAGTTTATCATAAAGAACATCATCACAAGATTGGAAATTCCAACCACCATCGTCACTGACAATGAACTACAATTCATATCACAAGAGCTGAAAGACCTTTACAACAAGTATAAAATTGCATTGCATCATTCGTCTCCATATTATCCACAAGGCAATGGCCATGTAGAGGCAACTAACAAGACTTTGATAAAATTATCAAAAAAACGTATGAATCTAATAAGTTCTCTGACTGGCCAGAAAAATTGATTGAGGCTCTATGGGCATACCGAACTTCAATCCACACGACCACTGGGCAGACTCCATATTCCTTAACATTTAGAATGGAAGTGGTAGTTCCATATGAAATCCTCATCCCGTCCTTAAGAGTACAATTGAACAAGGAATTTTCTATTGATAAGCATCGTTCTGCACTCCTCGCTCAATTGGAACTCTTAGACGAGAAAAGATGGTCAGCTGCTAATCATGCACGAGTATATTAAAATAAATTAGTACATTTTTATCAAAAGAAAGCCATTGAACGTAAATTCAAAGTCGGTGAAATAGTTGTAAAAAGAATCTTCATAAAACCTGGTGGTCCACGTTCTAAGCTCCAACCCAACTGGGAAGGACCATACGTTATCTCGCATGCATTTCCTGGTAACGCCTACTGCCTAGTTAATGCACAAGGCCAAGAGTTAACTCATCCCTGGAGTGGCCTCTATCTTAAGAAGTACTACCCTTAGGTTAATGAATCGATTGTAGGTGCTGAAAATTTGCTCGTGTGATTAATGTGAAGAACTATGTTGTTTAGGGTAAATTAACCTATTAAAAAAAATGCAACTAAGGTGCTGTGATCGCCAGAAACTTTTAACTAAAAAGCTTCAAAAGAGTTTGATCGCTTACCTGTTCAAACGCGGAAGAATGAATCCTTGGTTCCCCTCCTTCAGCCGGCTGAAGAAAGAGAGCCTCTTCTTGTTCTTTTGTTCTTGCTGTTGAATGTTGAGGATCGTCCAGAAGTTCTCCTGGCTTCGTGCTTGATTTCCCTCTTTTTGATTTCTTGTTGTTCAGTTGTTGGATGCAGCAGAGACAGAAACACAGAAAAATAAAGAGGAAATAGTGATGAGAATCTAAATAGAAATAATAAAGTTAACTATGATTAGAAACATGTTTAAAACAGCAACTCACTTGTTTTAAATGACTTTAAAACCCCTTTAGAACAGATGGGTTTTGGAGAATTAATGAGGTGGTGTGTGTTGCATGCAGTGAATATGAGAGAATGAAACTAATGAATGAAAATGAAATTCAGATATGAAAAACTTATGCCCAGTTGGAGAAGCCTTGAAGGATGAAGATCTTGAAGAAGGATGCCGACTTCTGGAAATGGCAACGCTCCGGCGTTCCGACGTGGTTGCTCCGATCTTCAAATCGCTATAACGCTGAGGCTCAATAATTCTCTCTCTCTTTTTTTTTTTAACTCTTTGATATGCAAGGTATTTATAGGCATTTTCTGCGTTCGCGATTAACATAGAAAAATCTCGGATTTATCTACCTTAATCGACAGATAATTACTGATTAATTCATCTTTATCTGTAATTATCTAAAACGCGTCCACCTTGGCTGACGCCTTTCAGATTAAATTAAGATATGGATAAATATCCGGGAAAACTTATCTTTATCTTTATTAGCTAAAACACGTCCACTTGTGTAGACGTCTTTTACCTTAATTAAGATAAGGATAAACATCCGGAAGAGAAGTTAAAACAGCTTAGGAAACCTAAAACGCGTCGAGACTCACAGACGCCTTTTAGTTAAAAAAATCAATTAATTAAAATTCAAATTTAAACGTTAAAATAGGAATAAACTCTAAATGGCGTCCACATGGGCCGACGCCTTTTAGGATTCTTCATATTTTAACTGAAATTTGAGCTAAAATCAATTCGATTGATTAACTTAAACATGTCTGTTTGACCCGACACTCAAAAATATCAATAAAAATTAATTAATGATTAATTATCAGACCATTCTGAGGCATTATTATATGATATGAAATTTACTCAAAATGACGTCAAAATTAGCGTGTCTACATCGATTAGCATGATGCAAAGACCAGTGGGAGTCTGAAATTTGAAAACTCAAATTCCCTCCTTAGTCTTTGCTAATCTAATTCAAATGCATTATTGCACACACAAACACGCTTGGTTCGTGAGTAACAAGAGATGTGAAGTCTGAAGAATGTTGAAAACCTGACTGAAGGTGTAAAGTATAACTCATTCTTTTCAAACAAAACCTATGTTTTTACTCTTGGACCACGATGTCGGAATGAGGCTTAGAATAGACTACTGAAAATATCCACCATCTTAGTAGGAGGCCGTCATAAAAAAAAGGGGGGGGGGGGGGGATCTGCCCCTCAAAAGAAAAAGCACAAAGGCAAAAAGCCAACAAAATCAAAAGGCCACTCGACATTACATCAAAAGGTCACAAAATCAAATGAAAAGGGAGCGCAAGGTCGATAAATACCCCGCAAAGTGAAAATAACAGAACCCCAATAGATAAAAGGGTAAAGGAGGGACATCTTTCTAGGTCTCTAGAACCCTCTCATGGGCTTTCTAGACCAATTCTTCCTTTCCTTCTAAAGAGGCGTACTCCAAACTTGAGGAATGACCTAAGTTGACTATAGGTTAGACCATCGGATGGGATCACGAACACAAGCACGATTCAAGCACAATGAGTTTGGATTAAGTTATTAAAGAACGATTAGGAAATTAAGATGACGAATAAGTAAACTCTTTTGATCCATGTACCATACTGGTCTGTAGGAATAAATGATTATTTCAAAAAAAAAAAAGAATATTTCAAAATCACAAAAAAATTGAATATTCCAAAATTACAAAAAAAATTGATTATTTTAAAATCACAAAAAATTTGAATATTCCAAAACCACACAAAAAAAATCAATATTTAAAAATCACAAAAAATGAATATTTCAAAAATTACAAAAGGAATTGAATATGACAAAATCACAAAAAAATTGGATATTTCGAAAATTGCAATTGCAACACCAAAAATATTTTAGTTAGCATTTGTCTGTTAGATCATAGGTGTTACACAGTTTAATTTTCAATGAGCATTTGCATGCTTGTATGTTACATTTTACCTTTTATTTCTCCTTTAATTGTCTTTATTTGGCTTCATAAACTAAAAGCTTAGCCCCTTGACTCTTCTACCAAGGATAGGATCAAGTAGCCAGTTACTTAACTGGGCAAGGGTCTAAGCCTGAACAAATATTTAATTTGTTTGTTCGAACCATGCACAGGTATGAAAAGAGGGTCAGTAGAGAAGAGTACAAAAGGCAACTCAAGTATGAAGAAACTCCCTTCATATATATCAAAACTGTTCATGTACATATATATGAGCCCATCAGCAACAGGACTCTCAAAAAGAAGAAAGATACATTATGATATCAGCTATCACGGCTGACTCTCGCTGGCCCCTTCATCCAATTGGCTCTGCGCCTCGTCCTGGATGTATGGTCCTCGTGCTGGCGGCAACGATGGTCCCATAACACTCGGCCCAACCTGGCCGGAAGACACTGCAATGCTGGTAGTAAATGCACTCGCCTATCCTCGATCCAGCGCCCACTGTCGCGCACACTAGTATCGAGCCTCGATGTTCTGGCACTTGTGCTCTGCAACTGATAATCGGCCCTGAAGACTCTCCAACCGGACTCGGTCATGATCTCTCTCCTCGGTCAAAACCTCCAGCTGAACCTGGAGTCGTGCAAGCTCACGAGAAAGATCACCAGCGGTGGCCAACTGATCCTCCAGCTTAGCAACACAGGTTGCTGAACCACGGGCCTGTGCCAACTCAGCATCTCTCTCTCTAAGAGCCTCTTGAACCTGCAACAAAAGACACTATTAGTCAAGCTAATCAAGCAAGCAAAGGATACCATGAAAAAAGCAAGTCAAAGACTTACTCGATTGGCAGCATCCTCCTCAGACTGAGTGGCTCGGTGGATGGCAGAGGCAAGCTGACCATAAAGGTCAGTGAGGGAAGCCTCATGAGCAATAGAGGAAGAAGCACCAGCAGAAGCTGAGGGAGGAGCGGCATGAGTGATGGCAGCGCGTTATAATAGAGGAGACCACCGTCAGTGTACAAGTGTTAGAACAATTTAATAATAAAAGGATACATTCATAATTCATGTTTCATTCATGCATGTCATGCTTACCAGTTCATTCAGCTCCTTCTGCACCTGCTCTAGCTGGGCCTCTGAATCTTGGAGGTGGCCCCGGAGGGTGATGATGGTGGCGTCCCGCGCATCCTGCATATTCATACCATATCATGTCATACATTAAAAAATGTAAGCAAGATAATTAATAAAATAAAAGAAGCATTCATGTCATGCATGTCATGTTACTTACATCGAGAGGATAGAGTAGCTGGAGGTGGGCAGCGTAGTGGGACCAATAGTGCTAAAGGTAAGCATTGTTGCTCACCGCCAACGACTCCACCGGTATCCTATATCGATGCCAGTTACTCCCCTGACCCGGGAATTTGGCGCTCCAGTCGGTGCGGGCTTGCTTGTCCCGCATAGTCCTCCCGATCCCCTCTGGGATCTCCTCCTCCACCCATTCCTGATGCAGCCCCCAGTGTCCGCATCATCAGCCTCAAGCGCAAGAGGGCTATCTCGTTCATACAATGTAGCCACACTTGGCGCCCGAATCGGCCCCGCCCCTGCTCTACCCAGGACTGTCCTGCATCGTCCATACCAAGGTATGGACGCCAGATAACCTGCATTCATATAGGTTAGTTGCATTGCATTTCATATGAAAATAATGATAAAAATCAACAAGTCATGTTATAATAAACATTTAAAACATCTAACATTTAAATCATCAATCAAATATGCAATTAAATGTTTAACAAATAAATGTTAATTTAACAAGTATCTAAAAACATTTTAACAAAATAATTAATTAATAATTAAACATTTTAACAACATTCTAATTAAACAGATCATTAATCAAGCATTCTAATAATATGAAACATAATAATAATGGCAAGAAAAGAATTAAAACTCACCAGTAGCTCTGGGTAGTCGAGAAATTGACGACGGAGGGCCGTCAGCTGGTGATGTTGTGGCGCCGTATCCACTATCGGACACCACCATCGTGCTAATGGTATTGCCGCCGGCTATGGTGATGGCCTCGCTCGGCCCAGAGGAAAGTAATAATAAGACAAATCTGCATATAAGAACATATAGGTTAGAATCATATGCATTGCATCATAACCATTTAATGAAATGAACATATTTAAAACAAATTAAGTACCTAGAGGAACGGCGCGAAGCCACTTATGGTGGTCTCCCGGTCTGGTGTGACGAAGGAGAGATCAGTGAAGAGATGAGCTAGACCATAAGCGTACTCGCCTAATCTATCTAAATCTACAAGGAGACTCAAGAAATAACAGTGGATGTAATCGCCCTTGGTCCCGAACAGGAGCCTACCAAAGAAGAAGACTAAAAACCTCCTAAGGTCCCTATCTGCTCTAGCCCTAACAGAAGGATCCTGGCAATGCACCTCACTAGCCGCCTTGGCTAGTCTCGATCTCAACTCAACCTGGGACTCATCAAGCTATTGCCTAGGTTCCTCTAATCCTAATGATCTCTCTACCGCCGTCCTCTAGAGAGTCCGACTCTCTCGACCCTTTAGTCCAGTCACATCTAGTCCTAACAACTCCTGAGCTAATTCATGGTAGTCGGGATGGGTAAT
This sequence comes from Zantedeschia hybrid cultivar, assembly GCA_030544215.1. Lineage (NCBI taxonomy): Eukaryota > Viridiplantae > Streptophyta > Magnoliopsida > Alismatales > Araceae > Zantedeschia > Zantedeschia hybrid cultivar. The sequence continues at coordinate 55,647,061 of JARZZO010000006.1, read as the reverse complement.
CCCGCTCACTGCTCGGCCATCTACTAGGAGGCCGATAATCCTACATACGTCCTCGAGGCTGGGGATCATATGTCCTCAAGGCATCAGAAATGCCCTACTCTCAGCATGCCATCGCTCTCTAAGAACCTGTAGAAGGATGAGGTCAATCTAGAACGGCTCAATCTCTAGTAGTTCCCAGAAGCTCATCTCTGGCAATCGCGCTTTCTGGAAATCCGAAAGACCACGGTATGCCGCTACCACCAGGTCCCATGATATCCTGGTCCTCATTGTCCCCTACAATTTTCAAATAACTCATCAAATTCATCGCCAGGGCATTAATAATCAATTTCTAAAATAATTATCAACATTTTTTAATCACGTCAGGGTCCGAGGACGCGTTTCAAAAAGGCGTCCCTGTCACCAAACACCTTTCACCACAGGTTCCGAGAACCTGTGGCCGAGCCCCTCTTTCCCCCAAAATGGAATTTTTAACTATAAATAGGGTGTTTTAGGAATCTTACCAAACGTGAACCGGCTTCCTCGGCCGGTGCCGCTGCTGCTTCGCCTTCTTGCATTGCGGGAGGGCATGCTCGACTTCCATGAAAGCCGCCACCTCCGCGAGTTCCGCCGCCGTCTCGCCGGCTACTCCGGGTGTTTCCTCGCCCTTAGGTAATTCTACCACCTTAATGGCGGTAACTCGATGCCGCTTCCCGCCAACGCTGCTCAGGCCTCCTTGTTGTAAGGAATCGTCAAGAACGCAGCGGAAATAAAAACGATTCCATTGTATCGGTCGCTGGAATCGTAAAACAGACATTAAAATAAATGCGGGAAGAACGGTTCTTCACCTTTGCGGGGTTTCGAATCTCCCGTAGATGATGCCGACTCGGTAATCGCGTACGCGCACGATCTCTAGAGGTATCCACAAGAGTTCCCGCAGCAGACGCGATTTCCTCCTCGACTTGAGTGATCCGACCAGATCTCAAATCCAACATGCGCGGAGAGAGATAGATCCACTCCAAGAGAGAGAGAAGGAGAGAGAGAGAGAGGAGAATGAGAATCTGGGGTGAGTAATTCGTCCAACCAACCTTTTTACCCCTCCCCCTTGGCCCTCCTTATATAGAAATAAGGATAAGCACAAGGATTAATCCTCATGATTATCCAAGAGTTTGGCCTTGGATAATTCTCCATTAAATCTTCATGTTTATCCTGCGGCTTTTCATAAGAACCCAGATAAGCATGAAATTTAACGTCTCTCACCGTCTGACGAGAACTCTTATGTGTATGACCCTCTAGGCCCATATATCAGTCCGGTTGCAGGCCCATTAAACTTGGAACTATTTCTTGAGTTTAATATTTATTAATTAACATTTAAACATCATATGTTAAATGATTAATTTAATAAACAAGAGAATTATCATCTGATGATCAAATCACTTGGCCTTCTTATCATGAACAGCACCAAACACTACCTCATAATCCCATAAGATATAAGGGATACTATTCCCTTTAATTGAACCTTTCCGTCTGCCGATACCGCACAGATATAATCCTTCACTCATGCAATGTCCCAATAACGCAAGGGTATGGTTTTATAGTCAAACCCTTTATCGCATTATCCAGATAGATTCCAGTACACAGTTAATATCTAGAAAGACATCTCTTTCATTTGACCCTGGCCAGGGATTTCTGTGTACACATCCATAGGACATTCTCTCTCCAGTCTTATACCAAGAGTGAGTGATCCCTTGTTGTTCACTCAATTACCTTCGCAAGCTTTCCACTGTATCTGAAAGACCGATTATGGTGGACTTAATGGTTAAAGTCCACAAGTCAGAGAATCAAGATACAATGGTCCACAAACAAGGTATCATTGGTGACTCAGGTCAAAGGACCAACTGTGCTACTGCAACGATTGAATTCCCTGGTTGACTAATAGGTATAATTACCATCCAGGAATTCTTATTTGAGTCTGTTCAGTGAACTCATTCTCTAATGAGCACCCACTTGTTTGTCTTAGTGTCACCACACGAGTGAATGTGAGATCATTCACCCTCATCACATGAGCAGACATAACTTGTGTCGATCTTATCGGATATTTAATTTCCATCTCAAATATCCTATGATCGAGAACTATTTAAGACAATTGCCTTAGGATATTGATCTCACTATCATGATCTCATCATGATTCAATATCCCATACATTTGTCTATGGACCTTCGTTACGATAGTTGTTTTGCGAGAACTATAAATGAAGAAATGATTGCCTTTATTAATAATTTGAACTAGAATGTACAATGATTGGCTTTAAGGCCACCCAATTCTAACACTTGTTCCATAGGGGGTGTGAGAGAGTGGAGGACGAACCGAGTGGAGAAGAGAGAGAGCTCAAGAAAGAGAAAGGGAGTAAGGGAGAATGAGAGATTGATGGCCGGTGATGGAGAAGGTCATCGGTGATGGAGAAGATCGCCGGAGAAGGAGGAGAATGGCCGGAGTCGCCCACCGTCACCGAAGAAGAAACAGGGAGGTGAGAGAAAGTGAAGAGAAGAATGAGGAAGAAAGGGGCTCGGGCTCACCCGACCCTGTTTGAGTTCTTTAAATCACGTCGTGGGACAGCGATGCCATCTAGTGGCGCACAAACTGAGGCGGCAACAGAAAATTTTTGAAAGTGCTTAAAAGCGTCTCCCATGGGCGACGCCTTTTAGACTTTACCGCCTCTTTTGGTCAGGACCGTACCACGAAAATACAGAGTAATAAGAGATACGCACCTCCCCAGGAGGACGCAATTCAGTGGATTAATGGTTGGAAATCTCTGGAAAATAGGAGAGAGAAAGAGAAAGGTGTCTCCCTGACAAGACGCGATTTAGAATTTTAAAGGATTAAATATTTATTTTTGAAAATTAAATTTGACTGAAAAGCGACTCTCTAAGTCGACGCAATTTGAATTAAATAAGCCCAAACCTTGATATTTTAATGAAAAATCACACTTTTATTCAAGGAAAATTTCATAATTGCACGATATTGATGCATATTCTTTATTGCATTAAGGAACGATTCTTCATCAAAAATAAAATCAAAATACATCAAGTTGGAAGATAAGGATAAAGAGCTTTCAAAGTCGGACTTTCTTAAGCTCTTTTACATATGATTTCCATAGTTCTCGATTGACTTCATAAGAAAGTTTAATACGATAGGTGAACCTGATGTTCTACAGAGTAGCAATAAGCTCAATCGCCTCAAAGTCTTCATCAGTTTCCAAAGCCTGCTTCTTAATTGGAGAGAGGTTGGAAATCTCAGGAAATGCATAGCGCGGCATACCAAGTTGTGGATGACAGCGATGTGGATTGTATAAGATGAACTCAGTCGCCCCAATCAGACGGAGTTCTGTGCCAGCACCACGGCGCACGCAAACCGCCTTCTCTATGAGAACAAGTGGCGTGGATTGGAATCCAGTCCTTAGCATAATCTTGAAGTAAGCGCGCCAATCAGCTCGAGTTTTGAAGTTGGGCACCTGATTGGTCATGTTATCGTTGAACTTGACAATATTTGAGATGTAGAAGTGTTAGCCTTAGGTGGCCTACAAGCCAATCTGACTATGTAAATCTCGTTCATACTTATTAATATAATGGCATAATATTCATTGTGTGTAAATCGTATTAATTATACTTATTAATATAATGGCATAATATTCATTGTGTGTAAATCGTATTAATTATCGTCTCATAATGAAGTCCGTAAATATGTGCGATAGTGATCAAATTATGATGAGATCATACTAATGAGACTGATCACTTAAACACACATATTCTTAATCATTCCTAGTCGGAGGATATCCGAGAAGGACATCGGATATCCGGTTAAATTAGTACAGATTACTCCTGCTCATATGATGAGGGTGACTGATCTCATAAGTCACTTGTGTGGAGACACTAAGGCGAATCTGTAGGTACTCATTGGAGAATGAGTTCACTGAACTGATCCGACTGAATCGCTGGATGGTATTGTACCTCACTGTCAACCAGCTTGATTCTATTGTCGCAATTGCGTGGATGGTCCTCGGACCTGAGACACCAAGGACACCTTGTCGGTGGACTTCTGTGCTTTGACCTTGGTACAGCGAAATACCGTCGAAGGGAATTGTGTGTCAATAAGGAATCATTCGCTCTCGGTACTTAGAGAGACAATGCTCTAGGAATGATGCGCGGAAGTCCTTGGCCAAGGCGGACGATAATATTGGGAAAGGAGTTTTCCGATATTCATCAGTGGCATCCAATCCAAGTGAGTCAACCGGTTAGGGTTTGACAGCACGCCATACCCTGAGTTGACTCGAGAGCATTGTACGAATGAAGGATTATATCCACGTGGTAACTATCGGCGGAAAGGTTCCAAGAGTGGGTTACTTAACCCCGATACCTTCCGGGTTCACGCGGTGTTGCTTGGCACCCAACGTGATCGGAGGCCCGGTCGAATTCGATGTGCGACATTAATTCGATTGATTAATTAATTAATAAAGAGTTATTAATTGATTAATAAAGCCAATAAGGAGTTACTGGGCTTATTGGACTATTAAACGGACTGGTAATTAGGCCTAGAGGGTCACACACAAATGATTCTCAAGGTGATGGATAAATAAGTGGGTTTTATATAAACTTGGGGTCTTTATGAAAAACCGCTCGGTTAGTATAAAATATAACGAATGGGCTGAGCAGACCAAGCTACTGCTAACCCTAGCCGTCCCCTCCTCTATTTCTCTCTCTCTCTCTAGCGTCCAAGACATATCCGGATCCCTAGATCTACTCCGCCACTTCTCCAACTCCCGTTCGACGGGAAATCGTCCGCGCGTTGCGGCGAACGTTGAGGCGAGCGGGGAAGGTCTTGTGGTTGCGAAGAATGAGGAACGTAAAGATATCCGTCGCGAGGAGGATTGCGTAGACTCCGCTAGAGGCCGGGCGCTTGCGCGGCTTGCGGTGTCGCACCGACGGAACCGAATAGTTGCGGATTCGAATCCGCACACGGTAAGAACTAATTATCCGATAATATGGTTTTTAGTTTTTAGAAACGGGAACGGATCTCCGTTTTTATTTTATTTTCCGTTGCGTGGGAGATCCGGAGATACCCGAGAACCCAACAGCGGTATCAGAGCCAGATTCAACTGTTTCTCGTCCCGTTTCAATCTTCGATTTAATATTTTCATGAGTTGTTCCATGCTTTAAAATTCGATTAATTGCCGGATCTGTGCTCATACAACAGAGGAGGGGCGGCTAGGGTTAGTAGCAGCTTGGCCTGCTCAGCTCGTTCGCTATGTTTTATACTAACCACGCGGTTTTTCATAAAAACTCCCCGGTTTATATAAAACCCACTTATTTATCCATCGCCTTGAGAATCAATTGCGTATGACCCTCTAGGCCCAATTACCAGTCCAGTTAATGGCCCAACAAGCCCAATGACTCCTCACTGGCTTTATTAATCAATTAATAATCCTTTATTAATTAATTAATCAATCAAATTGATGTCGCACATCGAATTCGACCGGGCCTCCGATCACGTTGGGTGCCAAGCAACACCGCGTGAACCCGGAAGGTATCAGGGTTAAGTAACCCAGTCTTGGAACCTTTCCACCGACAGTTACCGCATGAATATAATCCTTCATTCGTACAATGCTCTCGAGTCAACTTAGGGTATGGCGTGCTGTCAAACCCTAACTGGTTGACTCACTTGGATTGGATGCCGCTGATAAATATCGGAAATCTCCTTTTCCTATATTATCGTCCGCCCTGGCCAGGGATTTCCACGCATCCTTCCTAGAGCATTCTCTCTCTAAGTATCGAGAGCGAATGATTCCTTATTCACACACAATTCCCTTCGACGGTATTCCGCTGTACCCAATCCTTGGCATTTTAGAATCCCGTGGCTAGAGATTCGTAAACCAAGGTCAAAGCACAGAAGTCCACCGACAAGGTGTCCTTGGTGTCTCAGGTCCGAGGACCATCCATGCAATTGCGACAATAGAATCAAGCTGGTTGACAGTGAGGTACAATACCATCCAGCGATTCAGTCGGATCAGTTCAGTGAACTCATTCTCCAATGAGTACCTACAGATTCGCCTTAGTGTCTCCACACAAGTGACTTATGAGATCAGTCACCCTCATCATATGAGCAGGAGTAATCTGTACTAATTTAACCGGATATCCGATGTCCTTCTCGGATATCCTCCGACTAGGAACGATTAAGAATGTGTGTTTAAGTGATCAGTCTCATTAGTATGATCTCATCATAATCTGATCACTATAACACATATTCACGGACTTCAATATGAAACAATAATTAATGCGATTTACACATAATGAATATTATGCCATTATATTAATAAATGAATGAGATTTACATAGTCAGATTGGCTTGTAGGCCACCTAAACCTAACAGTCTCCCACTTGCACTAAAATCAATCACCTTTATATAATAAGCCTATAGACTCTAGGTGACGCTCAAACACAATTTGAGCCAACGGCTTTGTCAGTGGATCTTCTACATTGTCGACGGATGGAACTCTTTCCACTACTACATCTCCTCTGGATAAGATGAAAGTGCCTCAGAATATCTTTCGATTTCTGATGAGACCACGGCTCTTTCACTTGTGCAATAGTCCCATTGTTGTCGCACAACAGCAGAACATGATCAAAGATGCAGGGAACTATGTCAAGGTTGGTGATGAACTTCTTCAACCACACTACTTCCTTGAAAGCTTCAGCTGCAGCGATGTGCTCAGCTTCAGTCATCGATCTGCAGTGGTTGCTTGCTTGGAACTCTTCCAGCACACTGCGTCTCCGTTCAAAATAAATACGAATCCAAATGTCGACTTGCTATCATCTGGATCTGACTAGAAACATGAGTCAGTAAAGTCTCGCAATTTCAAGTCACCTCCTCCATAGACAAGAAACATATCCTTAGTTCTTCTCAAGTACTTAAGGATACATTTCACTGCCTTCCAGTGCTCTTCGCCTGGATCAGCCTGAAATCTGCTCGTAACACTAAGAGCAAATGCTACATCAGGTCGTGTACATATTATGGCATACATGATAGATCCTATGGCAGAGGCATAGAGTATTCTATCCATGAATGCCCTCTCATTAGGAGTCTTAGGAGACTGCTCCTTTGAGAGACTAATTCCATGTCTCATCGGTATGAGACCTCTCTTGGAATTTTCCATGTCAAACCTTTTAACTATGGTATCTATGTACAAGGATTGGGTCATTCCAAGCATCCTCTTTGATCTATCTCTATAGATCTGTATTCCCAATACGTAGGATGCTTCTTCCAAATCCTTCATGGATAAGTTTTTCGAAAGCCAGATCTTTACTGATGACATCATAGCTACATCATTCCCAATGAGTAGTATGTCATCTACGAAAAGAACTAGAAAAGTGACTGCACTCCCACTGGTCTTCTTCTACACACAAGGCTCACCTTCATTCTTAATGAAGTCATAAGACTTGACAGCCTTGTCAAATCTTATGTTCCAGCTCCGGGAAGCTTGCTTCAGTCCATAAATGGACCTCTGAAGCTTGCACACTTTATTTGGAGATTCTTTGGATGTGAAACCTTCTGATTGTATCAAATACACCTCTTCCTCAAGGTTACCATTGAGGAAGGCAGTCTTCACATCCATCTGTCAGATTTCATAATCAAAATGTGCAGCAATGGCGAGTAGAACTCTGATCGACTTTATCATGGAAACTTGTGAGAAAGTCTCGTCATAGTCAATTCCTTGCCTTTGACGATATCCCTTTGCCACCAACATTGCCTTATAAGTGTCGATTCGTCCATCAGCACCGATCTTTCTCTTAAAGATCCACTTGCAACCGATGGGTACAATACCCTCGGGCAAGTCCTTCAAGCTACAAACTTGGTTGGTGTACATGGACTGGATTTCTGACTTTATGGCTTCTCGCCATTTCCCGGCTTCTGGCCTTCTATGGCCTCCTGGTAGGTTTTAGGATCATCATCCTCATTATATTCTACCTTAGACTCACCTTCAGCGATATGTCCTGATGGATATAGGTGTCCTCTAAGCCAATCATAAGGCACCTATTTCGATCTGGTTCACTAATAAATGGCATTAAATTCATTATGTAGATTGGCATATTTATATTTGCGCATAATGAAGTCCACGAATATGTGCAATAGTCATCAGATTATGATGAGATCATAATGATGAGACTGATGACTTATAAACACATACTCTCAATTTCTCCTAGTCGTAGGATGTTTGACAAGGACAACAAACATCCGGTTAGACTAGTACAGGTTATTCCAGCTCATATGATGAGGGTGACTGATGTCGTTAGTTACTAGTGTGGAGACACAATGGTAAACCTGTAGGTGCTCATTAGAGAATAAGTTCACTGAACTAATCCGGCATGAATCGCCGAATGGTAATTTACCTGACTGTCAATCGGCTTGATTCATCGTCACAGTGGCGTGGTTGATCCTTGGACTTGAGACACCAAAGACACCTTGTCGGTGGACTTCTGGACTTTGACCTTGACCTACGAATCCTTATCCACGGGATCTCTAATAGTCAAGGATTGGGTCCAGCGGAAGACCTTCGAAGGTGATTGTGTGTTCAATAAAGGATCGTTCGCTCTCAGGTAACTGGAAAGAGAATGCTCTAGAGTGGATCCGCAGGAACCTCTGGCCAGAGCAGAAACAATATCAGAAAAGTGGTTTTCGGATATTGTAAAGCGGAGTCTGATTCAAGTGAGTTGACAATCTAGGGTTCGACAGTTGACCATACCCTAGGTTAACTCGAGAGCATTGTGCGAACGAAGGATTATAGCCACGTGGTAACTGTGGACGGACAGGTTCCATGAGCGGGTTGCTGAACCCCATTACCTTCCGGGATCATGCGGTGTTGCTTGGCACCCAACTTGATCAGAAGTCCGACCGAATTTACATGCGATGATAATTCAGTTGAGTAATTAGTTAATATCTAGATATTAATTAATTACAATAAGTCAATAACTAGTTATTGGACTTAACGGGCTGAAAACCGGACTGGTAAATGGGCCTAGAGGGTCACACGCAATAAGATTCTCAGTCGGTGGTACATAAGTGGGATTTATATTAACTCGGGGACTTTTGTGAAAAGTTGCGCCGACTTAATATATATACGCACTGTTGAGAAACCCTGGGCCAAGCTCCAGGATTTCCCTTACTGGCCGTCACCCCCCCTTTCTCTCTCCTCCTCTGGGCGTCCCGTTCGAGGTGCCAGAACAGTTCATGTCTCCTCCGCGTGTGATTCCCAAAACTCAGGAATTCCCGTCGGCGGGATTTCCGCAATCGTTGCGGCGACGGATCTTCAGCAAGCGAGCTGATACGGACGAGGGATCGAGGATGAACCACCGCGGAGGATCGCGTGGATACCGTTGGAGGCCGGACGCTTGTGCGGCTCGCGACATCGCCTCGACGGAACCGAGACGGAAGCGGATTCGAATCCGCGCACGGTAATCAGATTCCAACCCGGTTTTTCGGTTTGCGTTTTTGTTCCAAATCGGATCAGCGGGCATCGGGCGGGTTTAATTTTTGTTCTTCGTTTCTGCTGCGTTCTTCGCGTCCCGCTCAAATCCCAACAGTGGTATCAGAGCCAGGTTCCACTCTAATCCGCTTCGGGACGACAAAATTATTATTCTAAATTATTTCATGCATAAATTCGTTTTTCCTCATAGATATTGTTCATGGGATGAACTTAGAATATCAAATTTAATTTTTCTGTGTGAAAAACAAATTTTTTTGGGGGTTTCATTGCGTTCTTCATGGTGATGAAGAACTGGATTTGTGGGTTTCAAAAGGGGATAAATGATGGTTGGACCATCTCTGTGGGTTTGCTGGTATGACCAGCTACCCCTCACCATCCCCGGAAAATTTCTATGGCGGTCGGTGGAGCTTTTCTTCCCATAATTTTCAAGAGTTGAAAAATGATTGAGGAAAAGCTGAAATCTGTGAAACTACACAAATCTCCATCTTTGGAGGTTCACCGGCGGCGAAGGAGTCGCTGGCCGGCCACCACCGGCGGGGGAAATGGAAGGGGTGACTTTCCCCTACGGATTCCGGCAACCCTCGCGGCCGGCGGCGGCGGCGACTGCGCCTGAAACCGGGAAGAAACAGGGCCAAAAACCCTAAACAGGGCTGTCGGGTGAACCAGGCGCTGGGCTCCCGGATCGGCCGGCCCCGTGCCGGTTCGACCGGGCGAGCCTGGGCCTGGCCTGGGAGCGCCAGGCGCCCGACCTGGCTCGGCCAGGTAGCCCGAGCCAGGGTCCCGCCTGGCCCGAGCCAGGCCGAGCCAGGTGCGGCCCTGGCAGCCCCTTGGCCCAAGCCCATAGGCCCATTAACCCTATTTTTGGCCCAAATAACCCCAAATAAACCCCTTGGACTTTATTTGAAGAAAAACCCCACCCTATTTAACTTAAAATTGAAATTAATAATGTTTAAAATTGTTTTTAAACATTAAATTAATTATTTTGAGTTAAAAGGGGGTTATAATTAAGATATGATCTTAATTATGAATTAATCATAGATTTTGTGGGGTTTATTAAGATATGATCTTAATAGTTAATTGTATTTAACTAAATAAGATAGGATCTTATTATTAATTGATTTTAATTAATTAATTAAATGAGTTATAATTAAGATATGATCTTAATTATAAATAGCTTTTAATTGGTTAATTAAAGGGATTTATATTTAAGATATGATCTTAAATAAATGTTAACAAGTGTTGTTACTAATTATTAAGATATGATCTTAATATAGGGGATTATAATTTAAGATTTGATCTTTAAATCTTGATTACTATTAATTTAGTAATTAAGGGGATTTTAATTTAGATTTGATATAAATGTTTAATTGACAAGTGTTGTTAATTAATATTTAAGATATGATCTTAATGTTAATTCTCTTTTAACTAAGAGATTAATGGTCTTAATTAAGATATGATCTTAATTCATCATTAACAACTATTGTTAATTTATATTTAAGATGTGATCTTAAGTTAATATTAACATGTGTTGTTAATTAATTGTTAAGTTATGACCTTAATATTAAATAACAAATGTTGTTATTTGCTCTTAGTTAAGTGATTAGATTAATATTAATAATTTCTTAGCAATTGTTGTTAGGAAATTATTTTAATAATTTAGAGACATTTAATAATGGTAGTTAAGTGATTAATTAACTTTTTTATAATTGTTATAATTAAGTTAATTAGTTCTTGAGAAATAAACCTTAATAAATGTTATTAAGGACTAATTAAATCTTAATAATAGTTATTAAGATGATTAATTAGTTTACTCAAGTATCTCTTAATTATTGGTTTTAATGACCTAATCTGCTTGGAATTTAATCTTCTATAAATGTTATTGAAGGATTAAATTAGGTCTAAGATGTTAGACCATTTTAATTAGAAATGTTCTAATTATTATTTCTTAATAATTGTTATTGAGAAAAATGATTTTGTTAAGGGGTTTTAACAAGGAGTTGTTAAGGGGTTGAAAATTTGAGTTGAAAATTCTTTTATAAGTGTTATTTAGGAATTTTTAATTCTATCTAAACGTTAGATTGTTTCGCATTAATAATTGTTATTAATGTGATTTAAAATTAATCTAAGTGTTAGATTAATTAATTTAGAAATGTTCTAAATTTTGCATGGAATATTTTAGAATTTTAATTTTAGCTTTGTGTGCACATGTTGATGTGTTTAATGCTTTAAATTAGATTTATTGCATGTTAGAAAATAAGATTTTCGAAAATTCAAATTATCCAATTTTGATTGGAACCTAGGTTTTAAGGAAGCCAAAATTATTATATTTTCAAAATTTTAGCCTTCATGTGATGTGTTTTATCATGTGTGGATGGTTAAAATTTGTGGTGGTCATGGACATGCACTTAGTTAAAATTCATATCATGTGATGGTGTGTGATTTTGTGGATTGTTGTGGAATGTGAATGTTCATTAATTAAGTGTTAATTAATGAGGCTTGTGTGCCTCCCTCTCTCCATTCCATTGTAATTCTATCTCCCTCTGTTATTGTACTCGGCCATAAGGATTTCTCTTACAATTTATTTGTATTTGAAATTGTTTCAAAATTAATATTATTTGTAATCGATCGTGCCGGCCGAGGAGAGGCGAGGATGATCTACAAATGCAACCAGGAAGGCGACAGGAGATGAGATCACCAGTGGCTGTGTGTTTGCATGTTTAGATTATATAAATGTTATATAATTTTGGTGATTAATTGTTTGGCTCTAGTTAATCACCGTGCTATCCATAACCACATAATGAACATGTATAGATGATGCATGCTTTTTAGTTATTGATTATGAATCGATTGCTAATATCTAGGTATAGTTAAATATATTCGATATATTTATAAACTATCACCTAGGATGAGACCAACTTAACATAAACAAAACCTTCAACATAAAGTCTAAGCCGGAGCACGAGTCATTGAGAATGTACCGCGTGGCTCTCCATCAATATAGTTCTTAGAACTTGATTCAGTGATGACAGTTTCTACGTGTTTACCCGAGATCTGCCACCATCTGATGAAAGGACTATTAACTATGGCATCATGATGCCTTGAGATTGGAATAGAGGAACGGTGTAGCTATCCTCACGTTTACCCGGGAGATCCATTCTTACTCTACTCTGTCACGTATTGATGGTAAAGCTTAGACCAGGTATAATGGTCTACTATGTTTACCCGGGACCATTAAAGACCAGGGAGCCGAAATAAGATCGGATATTGCAAGGAGTTGTAATTACCATGAGATGGTTGCTCTAAGATAATGGTATGATACTATGTGTTTACCCGAAGTCATACTGTGATTCTTGGAGATTCTGATCCTCACTAGAACACCGTCGGAGTCTTCCGTTCTGTGTACCTGAAGGTTATACAGTCCGTCGAAAAATAGTGGTAAATAATTCAAAATAAAAGACCATAATTGAATTATCAGAACTATCTGCTTAAATCACGTTATTTCCTTCGATTCACTAAAATATCGTCTATTCGAGAAGTTGGCATAATGGATGCCAATATTTCTCATACTCAGACTGACTAGCAAACTCTAACGAATGTCTTTAGGGGAGAGTGAAAATCACTATCCTAATCAGGTATCATGAATCCTCTTACTTGGATAGACCAAGGTGAAGAGGTACTCCTGGTATACCTTATTGAAACGCAACGATTGTTATGAAATCTCTTATTTGGATAGACCCAAATGAAGAGATATTCATGATATGTCTTTGAGAAAGACAAGTAGTAAGATTTTAAACGATCAAATCCATACCTGAAAAAGGATAAAGAAAAGTCAGCTGAGATAGAGAAGTAGCAGTTCTCCCACTGCAACTAATATAAGGATACTGGTAAAGGCAAAACGAATATGAAATTTGAAAGAAGTTTTATATATTCTTATTATTGTCTTTTGCATGTCTATTGGAGAATTAGTGTATCCAATATGAGATATTGAAAATGATTCTCAGAGCTGCGATAGTGTGCAGACTTAGACAAGTAAAAGGAAATCGAGAAAATGTAAGTGTTGAGTTAGACTCAACTATTGTTCATGATATTCATAGATTACTGTTAGACTATAAATCTTTATATATCTATAGGAATCAAATATGAAACTAAATAATTGTTATTTGGTTGCATAAGAAATCAAGAATAACATTGATTGAAAAGAATAATAGTTGTTCGAATCAGTCAATGCACTATAGATTCTTGAAGTGACATTTCATGTGATGAATGTTCACAAGTCTCCTATAGAAATGAACTGTGTGAGTCCCGATTATGTATGGTATTGTACACAGGATTGTACAATAAGAAATTTTTGATGCTGATGCATATTGATGTAAACAGCTCAAAGGCCAAAGATAATCACTACTATTGACTTACCTTATAATTCACTCTTAGAATGATTCGACTGCATGTACTTACTGAAGTACAAGACGAATATATCTGGGAGATTAAGGTATAAGATCAATATGAAGTATTAGAATTTTTGATTTGATCAAAGAAACTAATACTTAGGTATATGATTCACATAAATTATTAACAGGATAATTGTATTCTCGCTCGATTGATCTTCATTGTGCATCATAGCAATATAATAAAAGGTCTCTGATACCATCCTATCGTTGTAGGACAACAGTACAGAACATTCTGAGGCTCTTTCACAGATTCAGAGACAAAGGATTAAGAGGAAATAACGTAATGGAAATATTCCATCTGTAGATAATTTAGAAGATCCCTAACCAAGTCTTAGTCACAGACTTTATGTGAGCATCACCTAGATTTGATAGAGATCAAATGCGAAAGTGATTGGCTTTAGTCCAAGTGGGAGATTGATGGATATAGGTGTCCTCTAAGCCAATCATAAGGCACCTATTTCGATCTGGTTCACTAATAAATGGCATTAAATTCATTATGTAGATTGGCATATTTATATTTGCGCATAATGAAATCCATGAATATGTGCAATAGTCATCAGATTATGATGAGATCATCATGATGAGATTGATGACTTATAAACACATATTCTCAATTGTTCCTAGTCATAGGATGTTTGAGAAGGACATCAAACATCCGGTTAGACTAGTACAGGTTATTCCAGCTCGTATGATGAGGGTGACTGATCTCGTTAGTTACTAGTGTGGAGACACAATGGTAAACCTTTAGGTGCTCATTGGAGAATGAGTTCACTGAACTGATCCGACATGAATCGCCGAATGGTAATTTACCTGACTGTCAATCGGCTTGATTCATCGTCATAGTGGCGTGGTTGATCCTTGGACTTGAGACACCAAAGACACCTTGTCGGTGGACTTCTGGACTTTGACCTACGAATCCCTATCCACGGGATCTCTAATAGTCAAGGATCGGGTCCAGCAGAAGACCTTCGAAGGTGATTGTGTGTTCAATAAAGGATCGTTCGCTCTCAGGTAACTGGAGAGAGAATGCTCTAGAGTAGATCCGCAGGAGTCTCTGGCCAGAGCAGAAATAATATCATAAAAGTGGTTTTCAGATATTGTAAAGCGGAGTCTGATTCAAGTGAGTTGACAATCTAGGGTTCGACAGTTGACCATACCCTAGGTTAACTCGAGAGCATTGTGCGAACGAAGGATTATAGCCACGTGGTAACTGTGGACGGACAGGTTCCATGAGCGGGTTGCTGAACCCCATTACCTTCCGGGATCATGCGGTGTTGCTTGGCACCCAACTTGATCAGAACTCCGACCGAATTTACATGCGATGATAATTCAGTTGAGTAATTAGTTAATATCTAGATATTAATTAATTACAATAAGTCAATAACTAGTTATTGGACTTAACGGGCTGAAAACCGGACTGGTAAATGGGCCTAGAGGGTCACACGCAATAAGATTCTCAGTCGGTGGTATATAAGTGGGATTTATATTAACTCGGGGACTTTTGTGAAAAGTTGCGCCAACTTAATATATATACGCACTGTTGAGAAACCCTGGGCCAAGCTCCAGGATTTCCCTTACTGGCCGTCGTCCCTCCTTTCTCTCTCCTCCTCTGGGCGTCCCGTTCCAGGCACCAGAACAGTTCCTGTCTCCGCCGCGTGTGATTCCCAAAAGTCGGGAATTCCCGTCGGCGGGATTTCCGCAATCGTTGCGGCGACGGATCTTCAGCAAGCGAGCTGATACGGACAAGGGATCGAGGACGAACCACCGCGGAGGATCGCGTGGATACCGCTGGAGGCCGGACGCTTGTGCGGCTCGCGGCATCGCCTCAACGGAACCGAGACGGAAGCGGATTCAAATCCGCGCATGGTAATCAGATTCCAACCCGATTTTTCGGTTTGCGTTTTTCGTTCCGAATCGGATCAGCGGGCATCGGGCGGGTTTAATTTTTGTTCTTTGTTTCCACTGCGTTCTTCGCGTCCCGCTCGGATCCCAACATGTCCCACATATCGTTCGGGAAGTCTAGGTACTCTACCAGATCTACGAGGCTCATATGTGTGTACCTGAACATATTCAGGAACTGATATCTCATTTAAGGATAATGCAGCTATTTGGGGATCTGGAACCTCTTCCAGTACTATTTTACTCCCACTGTCCTCCTAAAGAAGGTATTCCTCTTCCAGGAAGACAGCTTTCCTGGCGACAAACACTTTTTGTTCACCAGGATGGTAAAAATAGTATCCAAAGGTTTCCTTTGGATATCCCACAAACCTGTATTTATCAGTTCGTGATTCCAGCTTGTCTGGATCATGCCTCTTTACATGAGCAGGACAACCCTAGACTTTAACATGTTTAAATTCTGGTTTCCTGCCTTTCCATATCTCATATGGAGTAGAGGCCACAGACTTACTGGGTACTCTGTTCAGTAAGTATGCTGCTGACTCTAGAGCATACCCCCAAAGGGACACTAGTAATTTCGAAAAGCTCATCATGGATCGCACCATATCCAATAAGGTGCGATTCCTCCTTTCTGATACACCATTCATCTGTAGTGTATATGGAGGGGTTAGCTGAGAAAGGATACCATTATCCTATAAGAATTGTGTGAAATTAGTACTCAAGTATTCTCCTCATCGGTTTGATCGAAGAGCTTTAATACTCTTTCCTAACTGCTTCTCTACCTCATTCTTGAACTCCTTGAACTTCTTAAATGCTTCCAACTTGTACTTCATTAAGTACACATAGCCGAATCTTGAGAAGTCATCGGTGAACGTAATGAAATATGAGTAGCCACCTTTGGCTTGGGTGGACATAGGACCACATACATCCGAATGTATTACTTCCAGAATGTCCTTGGCACGTTCTCCATGTCCAGTAAATGGAGATTTTGCCATCTTTCCCATAAGGTAGGATTCACATGTTGCAAACGATTCGTAATCGAATGCTGTTAAGTAACCATGCTTATGCAACCTGCTTTCTCCAATGTGCCCAAGTCTACAATGCCACATCTAGGCTTGGTTCACACAATTCTTGCTCTTCTTAAGAGCATTACCAATATGAAGATTGTAATAAGAAATATCTCAGAGATATAGACCCTTGACTAAAGATGCTGAAGCTATTGATTTATTACCATAATAAATCGGACACCTTCTATTCTCAATAGACAACCTATATCCCATCTTGTCCAAACAAGATATTGATATAATATTCTTTATTATGCTAGGAACATAATAACAATCTTCTAATAGTAAGGCGTCTCCTGATCGAAACCTGAGGTTTACTGTCCCAACAGTAATCACCGCAACTTTTGCGCCGTTTCCTAGCCTCAATTCCACCTCGCCTTGTCTCAGCTTGCACTTACTTGTCAGCATTTGCACATCATGGCAGATATGAGAAGCACATCGGTATCTAATACCCAAGATATGGAATCTCTAACTGACAAGTTGACATCTATCATATAGATATCTAAAGCTTCAGATAGCTTCACCTTTCTATGAGCTTTATCGTTAAGGAACTCCTTGCAGTTCCTCTTCCAGTGACCATACTGCTTATAGTAGAAGCAGTCACCCTTCACTACTCTTTTGCCTTTGTCCTTCGATCTTTTATCGTTAGCTGTCATCTCTGTTTCAGGGGCATCCAATGCCAATTCAGTAAGAGGATCAGCTCCAGGGACAAAGTCAATGTGCTCAAATCTGAAGACATTCTTCAGGTATCTGAACCAATCAGAGTAGATCAGGTAAGTCAAAAGGGCATCAAGTATGCCACGGAGTGGTTTATTCGACGACATAATTCCCTATAGGAGATAAGAAAAATCTATTTAGCAGATGTTCAATTATTAAAATTTAAAACAAGACATAGTCTTTTGTTCAAGTTTAACTCCCACTAATTTTTGACGGACTGTATAACCCTCAGTTATACAGAACGGGAGACGCCGACAGTCTCCTAGTGGGGATCAGAATCTCAATGACTTGCACTACAGCCTTGTAGATAGCACAACAAACTGTAATACAATCAAAGAGCACCCAACTCATGGGACTTGCAACTCCTTGCAATATCTGATCATAGCTTCGGTCCCCAGAGGTTTAATGGCCTTGTGGATAGCACAACAAACCACTAATTCTGGTCTAAGCTAACCATCGTTACGCGACGAGCATAGATTTGCATGCAGCCCTTGTGGATAGCACAACAAAGCTACATGGTTCCTCTACCCCGATCATATAGGTATCTAATGCCATAGCCACAGTTTCTCCTCCTAATTAAGCAGGTCTTGTGGATAGCACAACAAATCTGCCTAAAGTGATTCGAATCCTATGACTATAACGATGGTGGACCACGCGGTAAGTTCTTAACTACTCGCATTACGGCTTAGAGTTTGTCTGAGGGTATTTAGATAACTTTTATCTTGGTCTCTCCTAAGTGATAGTATATAAATATATCGTATATATTTACTAAATACTATACCTACTTTGATTCATAATCAAAAGAAAAACAATGCATTACATACATGTTTAGTGTGGTCATGGATAGTACAGTGGGTTTGACTGGAGCCAACAGTCAAACGCACACACAATCTAACATAACATTTACATTAGATAAACCTGCAAACACATAGGCAAAGGATCTTCATCTTTTCGCCTTCCTGGTTGCAGCTGTGGATCGTCCTCACTCCTTCTTCGGTTGCCTCGATCATATTACAATAAATTCTAGAATTTACAGGTAAATTGAAGAAGGTCTTATGGCGAGTACAAGAGAGAGGGAGGTAGAAATACATCAGAGTATGAGAGAGAGAAAGGCACGCAGACCTCTATTTATTAACAATTAATAAACAATTATACATCCACGATCCACAAAATCCATTCATCACATGAATAATTAAAAGTACATATCCATGACCACGGTGTGTTTTAAACATCCTACACATGATTCAGCGCATCACATGGCTAAAATAAAAGAGTTTTAAAAAATAGATAACTTTGGCTTTCAAAAAGCTGGGATCCAATCAAAATTGGTATTTGAATTTCGAAAAACTCATTTATTAACTTAACATGCAATTAGGTCAAAATTTAAAAGCAATAAACACACATCACATGTGCACACACTCCAAATTAATAATTCCAGATTATTCCATACTAATTAGAACAATTCTAATAATCTAACACTTAGATTAAACCCCATTAATAATCTAACAATTAGACTATTAATAACTAATCTAACTCTTAGACTAGTCCAATAAAGTTAATTAATAATTTAACACTTAAATTAATAATCAACTATAATTAATTATTAATTACTAATCTAACATTTAGATTAGTCAATTTATGTTAATTATTACTTTAACTCTTAAATTAATAATTAACACTAACTAATTAATAATTAATTAATTTAACTCTTAGATTAGATAATTAAAGTTATCATTAATTTAACTATTAAATTAATGACTAACAATAATTAATGTAGGACTATTAATTTAACAATTAAATTAGTCATCTAAGTTAATTAATAATTTAACAATTAAATTAATAACTAACTCAAATATAAATTAACAATTAGTTGAAATAATAATTAATAATCTAACAGTTAGACTAATAATTATTTATCACTAATTTAACCCTTAAATTAGTTTAATTAAGGTTAATTATCAGTTTAACATTTAAGCCATTAATTAACTCTAATAATTAAACAACCAATTGTCAATAATAAAATGATTCAAAATCATTAATGACCACTTAATTAAAATTGAATAATAAATTTTAGTTTCAAAACAATTTTGAATTTAAATTTAAAACCCAATTTTAATTTTATTAAAATGGCTGGGGTTTTATAGAAATAAGGCTTTAAAGGGGTGTGGGCTGAGCCATATGGGCACCTGGTCAGAGCCCATGGCTCGGCCAAGCTCAAACCAGGCACGGACCAGGGCCAGCCCTAGTCAGCCCCAGACCGCCCGGCCCAGACCGCCTGCACCCGGCCCGGTCCAACCGGGTCGGGGCCGGGCGGCTCACCTGAGTCTCCTTCCTCCCCAGCCCAACCTGCAGAAAACCCTAACGGTTGCAGGCGGCGGTTGCAGGGGCTAGGGCGCCGGCGACCGTGCCCCCCCCAGCAGCACAGGCCCCGGCCGGCGGTGCCCCCGGCGCCGGCGACGTGCCCGACGCCGGTAGGGCCGTCGGCGGTGGCCAAACAATGGCCAGCCGAGCCCTTGTGATCTCCCCCGAAAATCTGGTTTTTCAGGGTTTAAGACCAACTTTGGCTCGATTTTGCAGCTCTTCAAGGCCACCCTAGCACCGGCTATCATACCCGGTGGGCAGTGGTGACTATTACCAAGAGATCCGGAGATCTGACCCGCCATCCCAACGCTGGGGAGGCATGTACGAAGCCGTCGAAAAGCCCCGGTTAATCATCTCATGAAGAACTCCGAAAACCCCAAAATTAATTTCGAAAATTGCATAATATTAATCAAATTAACCGTGTTCATCACATGAACACAGATCCAACAATTAATCGAAGATAAAGCATGGAATAACTCATGAAAAAATTAATTTAGGAGATCGAAACGGGATGAGAAACAGTGGAACCTGGCTCTGATAACACTGTTGGGTTCTCGGGTTTGTCCGGATCTTACGCGCAACGGAAAATAAAATAAAAACGGAGATCTGTTCCCGTTTCGAAACACTAAAACTACGATTATCGGATAATCGATTCTCACAGTGTAAGGATTTGAATCCGCAACCGTTCGGTTCCGTCGGTGCGACACCGCAAGCTGCGCAAGTGCCCGGCCTCTAGCAAAGTCAACGCGATCCACCTCGCGAAGGATATCCTCACGTTCCTCGTTCTTCGCAGCCCACGAAACCTCCGTCGGTCACCGCAACGATCGCCGCAACGCGCGGACGATTTCCCGTCGAACGGGATTCAGAGAAGCGGCAGAGCAAATATGGATCTGTCTGGACGCCAGAGAGAGAGGGAAACAAAGGAGGGGCGGCTAGGATTAGCAGCAGCTTGGCCTGCTCAGCCCGTTCGCTATGTTTTATACTAATCACGTGGTTTTTCATAAAAACCCCCCGGTTTATATAAAACCCACTTATTTATCTATCGCCTTGAGAATCATTTGCGTGTGACCCTCTAGGCCCAATTACCAGTCCAGTTAATGGCCCTACAAGCCCAGTGACTCCTCACTGGCTTTATTAATCAATTAATAACCCTTTATAAATTAATTAATCAATTGAATTGATGTCGCACATCGAATTCGACCGGGCCTCCGATCACGTTGGGTGCCAAGCAACACCGCGTGAACCCAGAAGGTATCGGGGTTAAGTAACCCACTCTTGGAACCTTTCCGCCGACAGTTACCGCGTGGATATAATCCTTCATTCGTACAATGCTCTCGAGTCAACTCAGGGTATGGCGTGCGGTCAAATCCTAACTGGTCGACTCACTTGGATTGGATACCGCTGATAAATATCGGAAATCTCTTTTTCCTATATTATCATCCGCCCTGGCCAGGGACTTCCGCGCTTCCTTCCTAAAGCATTCTCTCTCTAAGTACCGAGAGCGAATGATTCCTTATTCACACACAATTCCCTTCGACAGTACTCCTTTCCTAATATTATCGTCCGCCCTGGCCAAGGACTTCCGCGCATCATTCCTAGAGCATTGTCTCTCTAAGTACCGAGAGCAAATGATTCCTTATTGACACACAATTCCCTTCGACGGTATTCCGCTGTACCAAGGTCAAAGCACAGAAGTCCACCGACAAGGTGTCCTTGGTGTCTCAGGTCCGAGGACCATCCACGCAATTGCGACAATAGAATCAAGCTGGTTGACAGTGAGGTACAATACCATCCAGCGATTCAGTCGGATCAGTTCAGTGAACTCATTCTCCAATGAGCACCTACAGATTCGCCTTAGTGTCTCCACACAAGTGACTTATGAGATCAGTCACCCTCATCATATGAGCAGGAGTAATATGTACTAGTCTAACCAGATATCCGATGTCCTTCTCAGATATCCTCCGACTAGGAACGATTAAGAATATGTGTGTTTAAGTGATCAGTCTCATTAGTATGATCTCATCATAATCTGATCACTATAGCACATATTCACGGACTTCATTATGAAACGATAATTAATGTGATTTATACATAATGAATATTATGCCATTATATTAATAAATGAACAAGATTTACATAGTGAGATTGATTTGTAGGCCACCTAAACCTAACATTTTGTGTATCATCAGGGAAGTTGTTAGGATTCATAGTCAGTAAGTAGGATTCATAGTCAGTAAATGCCACCTCCCAAGGACTTGAAAGAACTTAGAGGATTGATCGAGAGGTTGCAGTTTATTCGCCGTTTTGTCTCCCAGCACTCACAAAGGTGTAAGCTGTTCTACGAGCTTACTAAGCGGGGAGTTGAATTCGATTGGGACGATAAGTGTCAGGAGGCATTTGATGGATTAAAGAAGTATCTTGCAAGTCCTCCTATTTTGAGACCACCGTCTTTAGATAAGCATTTAGTTCTATATATTTCTATCCTAGATGACAATGTGGGGGTTGTCCTAGCACAAGAAGATGAAGAAGGAAACGAAAGGGTAGCCTATTAGCTCTCTAAACTTCTCAACTTACGGCGAAAGAGAAAACATGTGCTGCACTGATATGGGTAGTTCAGAAGCTGAAGCACTATTTTCTAGTCCATGAAGTACATCTCATCGCTAGGATGAATCTGATCAAATTCCTTCTCGAGAAATATGTCCTTACAGATCGACTAGCACGTTGGCAGAGCTTTCTATCACAATTCGACATCATCTACATTCAGCAGAAAGCGATCAAAGGCTATGCCATCGCAGAACACCTTGCTCATCACCCTCTTCCCATATTTGATCCAATTCGATCGGAGTTTTCGGATGAGGAACTGATTTCCATAAACAAAATCAAAGATGATATGTGGACTCTACATTTTGACGGAGCTCTGAACTCTCATGATAAGGGTATCGGCATTGTTCTCCTATCACCTGAAGCTGTCACCATTCCCCAAGCCTTTCAACTTGCTTTTCACATTGCGAATAACATAGCTGAATATGAGGCTCTTATTGCCGGCCTCAAGGCCGCTCATCTCCATGGTGCCACCAAACTGCGAATTGTAGGTGATAGTTAATTATTCACCAAGTGCTCACCAAATATCACACCCTTAACCCCAAACTCAAGCCATATCAGGAACTCACCTCAGCTTATGCCAAACTTTTCACCAAACTGATCTTTGTCCATGTCCCTCGGAATTAGAACATCTTAGCCTATGCTCTAGCTTCTCTCATATCATCTCTAAATTTCCCAATCAGCAAACAATCCGAATCAATCATCATTCATAGGCATCTCTCTCATGCTGTAGAGGACCCTTCCTTTCTTAGGATTAAAGAGAAATTGCTGAAGAAGGTCAGAGACGGAGATATCATAGAGAAGAGAGAAATCATGCTATTAGAGCTCCAAGAAGAGATGGAAGATGAAGAGAAACCATGGTATTACGAGATTGCTAGATATTGTGAAATCAGTCCTACCCTGAAGAAGCCACAACTGAGGAGAAAAGGGCTATCAGAAGAATTGCTTAGAGGTACACCCTAGTTGGAGGGGAGATATAAACGTGGATTGGATGGTGTTTTTCTGAGATGCTTAGACTAAGATGAGCTTTGGATGATCATGGAAGGAGCTCATGCTGGAGTTTGTGGTGGTCATGTTAATAGACAGATGTTATCGAAGAAAATCCTTAGACAAGGATATTATTGGTCAACCATGGAAGAAGATTGTGTAGGGTTTGTCCATAGGTGTGGTAAGTGTCAACTTCATGCCGATAAGATCCATTCCCCCGCATCTTCACTCCATCATGTTTCCTCTCCATGGCCTTTCTCCATGTGGGCATTCCACATCATTGGACCTCTTGGTGATCCCAATTCCTCGATCAGGCAAAAATCTTTCATCCTCACTGCGACGGAATACTTCACCAAGTGGGCAGAAGCCGAAGTTTACACGGAAGTTAAAGCATCAACAATCTGCAAGTTTATCATGAAGAATATCAACACAAGGTTCGATTCCAAGAACCATCGTCATCGACAATGGACCACAGTTCATCTCATAAGAGTTGAAGGAACTCTGCAACATGTATAAAATTTCATTGCAGCATTCATCTTCTTATTTTCCACAAGGTGTTGGGATCCGGGCGGGACGCGAAGAACGCAGCGGAAACGAAGAACAAAATTAAATCCCGCCCAATGCCCGCTGATCTATTTTGGAACGAATGACGCTAACCGAAAAACCGGGTTGGAATCTGATTACCGTGCACAGATTCGAATCCGCTTCCGTCTCGGTTCCGTCGAGGCGATGTCGCGAGCCGCACAAGCATCCGGCCTACAGCGGTATCCACGCGATCCTCCACTGTGGTTCGTCCTCGATCCCTCGTCCATATCAGCTTGCTCGCTGAAGATCCATCGCCGTAAAGATTGCTGAAATCCCGCCGACGGGAATTCCCGACTTTCGGGAATCATACGCGGTGGAGACGGAAACTGTTCTGGCGCCTCGAACGGGGTGCCCAGAGGAGGAGAGAGAAAGGAGGGATGACGGCCAACAAGGGAAAATCATGGAGCTTTGCCCAGGGTTTCTCAACAGTGCGTATATATTAAGTCGGCGCGACTTTTCACAAAAGTCCCCGAGTTAATATAAATCCCACTTATGTACCACCGACTGAGAATCTTATTGCGTGTGACCTTCTAGGCCCATTTACCAGTCCGGTTTTCAGCCCGTTAAGTCCAATAACTAGTTATTGACTTATTATAATTAATTAATATCTAGATATTAACTAATTACTTAACCGAATTATCATCGCATGTAAATTCGGTCGGACTTCCGATCAAGTTGGGTGCCAAGCAACACCGCATGATCCCGGAAGGTAATCGGGTTCAGCAACCCACTCATGGAACCTGTCCGTCCACAGTTACCACGTGGCTATAATCCTTCGTTCGCACAATGCTCTCGAGTTAACCTAGGGTATGGTCAACTGTCAAACCCTAGATTGTCAACTCACTTGAATCAGACTCCGCTTTACAATATCCGAAAACCACTTTTCTGATATTGTTTCTGCTCTGGCCAGAGACTCCTGCGGATCTACTCTAGAGCATTCTCTCTCTAGTTACCTGAGAGCGAACGATCCTTTATTGAACACACAATCACCTTCGAAGGTCTTCCGCTGGACCCGATCCTTGATTATTAGAGATCCCGTGGATAAGGATTCGTAGGTCAAGGTCAAAGTCCAGAAGTCCACCGACAAGGTGTCTTTGGTATCTCAAGTCCAAGGATCAACCACGCCACTATGACGATGAATCAAGCCGATTGACAGTCAGGTAAATTACCATTCGGCGATTCATGTCGAATCAGTTCAGTGAACTCATTCTCCAATGAGCACCTAAAGGTTTACCATTGTGTCTCCACACTAGTAACTAACGAGATCAGTCACCCTCATCATACGAGCTGGAATAACCTGTACTAGTCTAACCGGATGTTTGATGTCCGTCTCAAACATCCTACGATTAGGAACAATTGAGAATATGTGTTTATAAGTCATCAGTCTCATTATTATAATCTCATCATAATCTGATGACTATTGCATATATTCATGGACTTCATTATGCACAATTATAAATATGCCAATCTACATAATGAATTTAATGCCATTAATTAGTGAACCAGATTGAAATAGGGTGCATTATGATTGGCTTAGAGGACACCTATATCCATCAATCTCCCACTTGGACTCAAGCCAATCACTTTGCATTTGATCTCCATCAAATCTGGGTGATGCTCACATAAAGTATGTGACTAAGACTTGGTCAGGGATCTGCTAAATTATCTATGGAATAATTTCCATTACGTTATTTCCTCTTAATCCTTTGTCTCTGAACCTATGAAAGAGCCTCAGAATGTTCTACAACTTCTAAAGAGACCATGGCTTGATCACACAATTGTTTGCTCCCATTGTTGTCCTACAACGATAGGATGGTATCATAGACCTTTTAGAACTACATCTAGTTCAAGGATGAACCTTTTCATCCATATTGTTCCAATAACAGTATCACTTGTCTATGTCATCATCTTAATATCGAGTTCTAGATTGGAACCCTTCCAATCCATTCCTTTCTTCTAGAAGGTTGAATGCATTATTTGACTTGAAATTTGAGTCAATGTGAACTCATAGTTTCAAATCATCCTCTCCATATATTTGAGTGCATCCTTAGCACTTTTCAAGTGCTTAACGATGCATTTCACTCATGTATCCTTTAAGGAACTTTTCTCTAAAGGAATAAATTCCATATCTCAACTATTGAGACTTGTTATGAAATTTATGCCAAACATCTTGACATATAGGTCAATATAATATCCCCACCAATCTATCTTAATAGATTCGTATTTCCAATACGTGGGATATTATAACTAAACTTATTATGGAGGAAAATATGGTCAATGATGCTTTCACTGATAGTAACATCCCGAAGTCATTCTTAATGACTTTGATGTTATTATCATAAAGCATTACTAAAGCGATCGTGCTCCCATTGTCCTTTCTGAACACACACAGTCCGTGATCATTCTTAATGATCACGTAATATCTGACAATTAAGTCAAAAACACTTATTACAACTATGGGAAGTTTTAGTTTGATTCAAAATAATCTTTTGAAATCATTACTTGCTTCCTAGACATTTTAAAGGCTTTAAAGATGTATCATATACATCTTTACCTTAATCACATTGAGTGGACGCTTTTAATATCCAACTGTCATCATCTCATGATCGGCAGTATAGATAAGTAGAATTCTAATAAACTTATCAATCTCAAAGTTGTAATGACAGAGAGCATCATTATCATAGATTTTAGATCATAATCTATTTTGAGCTCCTCTCATCTTGCTAAATTAGATATGTCAAACATATCCTTCTAGTCACTGAGAGAATCTCAAAAATCTATGAAGCTCTCTGATGTGTGTCATGAGTGGTTCCAAACAACTAAAGATTATCTAATAATCTTATGTTAACTTGTGAATATAGAACATCTTCTAGTTTTATCAGCTCCCACTGTCTTCTTTGAGGACATATTCCTCTTCACAGAAGACAGCTTTCAGGATGACAATTATTTCATTATCACCTGGCCAATAAATGTAATGTCCAAACTCTTTAGACATTCACAAATTCACATCACGATAATATCTGACTTTAAAAACAGGTTTGTTCATAATTCACATCTCATATGAATTATTTGGTTTCCATATCTTATATGGAGACACACTGACTTATTTGGAACCATCTTAAAAGTATGGACATCTAATGTTCATACTCATGTTCAGAAGGATAAGAATTAGGCAAATCTTATTATGTATTGCACTATATCTTAATAAGGTGCAATTTCTCATTCTATCATATTGCTATGATGCACAATGAGGATCAATCGAGCGAAGATACAATTATCCTCTTAATGATTTATGTGAATCATATACCTAAGTATTAGTTTCTTTAATCAAATCAAAAATTCTAATACTTCATACTAATCTTATACCTTATCTCTCATATGCATTCGACTTGTACTACATTAAGTACATATAGCCGAATCATTCCAAGAGTAAACCATAAGGTAAGTCAATAGTAGTGATTATCTTTGGCCTTTGAGCTGTTTACATCAATATGCATAAGCATCAATAATTTCTTATTGTACAACCCTATGTACAATACCATAGATAATCAAGAATTCACACAGTTCATTTCTATAGGAGACTTGTGAACATTCATCACATGAGATGTCACTTCAAGAATCTATAGTTCATTGATTGATTCGAACAACTATTATTCTTTTTCAATCAATGTTATTCTTGATTTCTTATGCAACTAAATAACAATTATTTAGTTTCATATTTGACCCCTTTAGATATACAAAGATTTACTATCTAACAATAATCTATGAATATCATGAACAGTAATTGAGTCTAACTCAACACTTATATTTTCTCGATTTCCTTTTACTTGTCTAAGTCTGCACACTATCGCAGCTCTGAGAATCATTTCCAATATCTCATATTGGATACGCTAATTCTCCAATAGACATGCAAAAGTTGATAATAAGAATATATGAAACTTCTGTCAAATTCCATATTCTTTTTGCCTTTATCAATATCCTTATATTGGTTGTAGTGGGAGAACTGCTGTAACGACCCGCCATCCTATGACCGGAGACCCGATCACTAAATGGATGTCGGACTATTAACTGCGGGTTCACACCCGAATCTCACACAATGCATCTGGAGGAGTAAGCGTTAAACAAGGCTAAATATAACAATCTCATGGACTACAGGGAAAGTACAAGTGCGCAGGAAGGAAATTATCAGTGTCCGTATACAATCCAACAATAATTACATGGTCCAACAAATTAAATAAGTACAGGCAGAAGCAAAGTACAACAACATCGGGGCATACCCCGGAACTGAGATAGCTGTTGGTCCGCACACCAAGGAGACACCACACGCCGCGAGGTCCACACCTGAAACTGCAGGGAGTGAGCCACACCATAATTGGGCTCAGTAGGGATCATCCGATCCCCGCCTCCCACTCACACACCCGCAAGTGCAATAATACAGAAATATGGCAATTAAGTAAAGCAGTAAACATAGCTCCCAAACCTGATATGAAACGTACGCATAAGCAATGTAGCATGAACAATTCTAAGTAATCCGAATAACCCAACACAATGCCACGACTCATAACCAAGGTCCAACGAAGCGACCAAACCACACTGTCAACCGCAAACAACGTCGCCTCACAACACCACCAACACTCACGCCTGTCCGCCCCTACAGTGTTTCGGAGCACCGTAGGGTGAGGCAGTGAGTCAAACTAGGACTAGTGAACCACCACTACCCAACTACGTGTGCACACAAGCAGTTTAGACTACTGTCCTACCGACCGGATTTCCTCCACGCCAGGCCTCGGCGCTTCAGGAGGGCCCTGGAGATCGGCGAAACCCCCGTCAAGCCGAAGCTATAGGAACTACCCACAACCCTAACCTCCCGGGCTGCGTCAGGCCAAAGGGCGAAGGGTACCACTCGTAACCTTGATCACAGGTCACATCAGGCCCAATGGCTAAGGGGTAAAACAACTCCAACAGTACCACAACCAGCTCCACAGCAAGAAACGCGCCGGAAGCTGCCACGACAAACAGGAAAACCCCAACCCGCTGAGACCAGACAGCAACCCCTCGGATAGCGCACTGGCTACTCCGGCCCGACGGGCTCAAGATGGCTCTGTCTCCCTCAGCCAAAGGTGAAAACACAACATGTACCACTCCCCCACCGGTACGGCAACAATGCCTTACAGACACCAAGGCCCTCCCACTTCGGCACAAGGTGACAAACGTAAACCACTGTTGTTCCTATTCCACAATCGCATAGGCACGCAACATATGATACGATCCCATTCACACAGCAAACCTCCGCCTCGATGTACAATTTAAAGCATGCATTTGTTGAACCATCCAACAGTGAAACATGTGTTAATAACAAGTGTTAATGAAGTTCTGCCTTGAATCGCGTCGACCCTGGCCGACGCCATTCAAGCCCCTTAAACTGGTTCATTTAAACGCGGCCTCAGATTATGTCTTAAAACGCGTCGTCCTGGGAAGCCGCCTTTTAAAAGGCGTCAGCGTCCTCAGACGCCATTCACACCAGAATCCGAAATTGCAGAAACCTCAGTCGGGGTGATTTCTGCCTAAATGGCGTCGTGCTGGCCCGTCGCCATTCTAAATGGCGTCGTCCAGGCATGACGTCATTTAGCGCCAGAACCCCAAACTCACGGAACCACAAACAGGGAAGTTTCAGCCTAAATCGCGTCGTGCTGGCCCGTCGCCATTCTAAATGGCGTCATCCAGGCACGACGTCATTTAGCGCCAGAAACCTGGTTCCATGGTTCAACCCGAGGGTTTCCCCCCTCCATCCCAAACACCCCAAAACGCCCAAAACAGAAGAGGAAGAAAGGGAAACCGAACTACCACGATCATCCCACAAATCCACGTTCATAAACACGGCCATTCCACTAAGAAAACCCTCTTAACATGCTCATTCTACCCCAAACACATCATGTTATACCATGGAAATCACGGGCAGGATAACCACAATCCATGCAAGGTTCGTCCCCCTACCAGTTCTTGAACTCCTCCAGGCTCCGTGCCGCCGACCCGCCGCACCGCAGACCGCCGCCGGTACCCCCGAGGACGTCGCCACTCCGCCGGGACGTCGACCGCCGTCCGAGGAATAGAACACCGCGAAGGAAGTGGTGGTGGTAGAGGTGAGAGGTAGAGAGGTGTTGGAGTGGTGGAAGAGGAAGAAGAGGAAGGGAAAGGGGAAGAGAGAGTCGGAGAGGGCGGAGAGGGCGAGGAGAGAGAGTGAGAAGGTTGTAGGCGCCCGGAACGTCCCCCGCCGCGGCTGCGGGCTTCGGGCGAGGGTTCCTTTCCGTTCGTCTTAGCACTGTGGCGATTTAAAGGGGGTTAGAAATAAAGTGTGATCGCCAGGAGCATTACCTCTCGGTTCCTGTGCTCCGCAGGATGGTGAGGATGTGATCGCGTTCTGTGGGAGCGGGAGATGCTGGTTCCTCCTTCTCTTCCTCCGGCCGGCCAGAGGAGGAGAGCCCGGTACTCTGCACGCGTGAAGGTGGTAAGGACCCCTGAAAAGAGAAGACAGACAAAGAAAAGACAGTAACCCAATTAGAACTGTGACATGTAGGATCCGTTCATGCAAACATAAAAATTAACTAAAATTAGAGGGAGACGCACCGGATGGGTGTTTGGGAGGGAAGGTGACCATATGTTATGGCCACCCACCTCCCGTTTTTGTTTGAAACCTCTGGGGGTAAATAGGGATTGCTAAGGCATTCTAGGATGCATGCATGCAGATAAGTGCTCGTGTGTGAAAAGTGAAATGAGGTGTTGAAAGTGAAAGAAGAGAAAAGAGAAGAGGGTTAAGAAAACAAGCCCATTTGGGATGCGAAAGATTCTCCTGAGACTCCTCCCGACCGCTTGCCAGCCTCCTTTGAGCCTTCCCTCCAAGAAACCACCTCTTAACTCCCGAAAATCCTTAACCCCCTGCTCGGGAGGATGTGGGGGGTTTAAATAGGCGAAGGAAAAAGGGGAGAAAACAGGGGTCTAAATCCCCGTAAATCACCCTTCAACCAATAGGGAGTGGTCAAGGGTTAGAGGTAGTGGACGCGGCAGTCGCCGGAATGGGGAGTGGTCGGAGTAGTGGGGAACGAGGGCGGAGAGTGGAGGAGATCGTGGGGAAGACGGAGTCAAGGGGGTGGTTAAGGAGTGGACGGCCAGGTGACATGCCTTCCATTCTTGTGGTGGAAGGCGGCCCGGCTGGCCTTCGAAGGGGGTGGAAGGCGGGGAGGTCGACGGCCAGGTGGTTGGCCTTCGAAGGGGGTAGAAGGCGGGGGGTGGCCTTCGAAGGTGGTGGAAGGCAAGGGGTTGGCCTTCCACGAAAAGGTGAAAAAGTGGCCAAAAGGTGGACGGCAAGGTGGTTGGCCTTCGAAGGGGGTAGAAGGCGAGGGGTGGCCTTCGAAGGTGGTGGAAGGCAAGGGGTGGCCTTCAAAGGTGGTGGAAGGCAAGGGAGCTGGCCTTCCACGAAAAGGTGGCTAGGGTCGGGATTTGGTTAATGGGCCTAGCTGGTAGTGGGCTTAAATGGCTGAAATGAGTGGATTTATGATGATGGGCTGATGGTGGAGGGGATTTATGACCAAAAGGCTGGTCCAAAATCGGTGTCTACAAATGCCCCTCCGGGACACCTGTTTTGCAGTGGAGTGAAACGGAATGATAAATAGGTGTTCCGGAAATCGAAGCTGATTTTGGACCGCCCGGAAAATGAATGAGCTATATCCAAGGATGATATGCGAATGCGGCAAATGCATGAAAGCTGGCTATTTGAGTTGCAAGAGTGGTTTAGGAAAAGGAACAATGTTCAGTACTAGAGAATCACAGTCCGTGGGACCCCCGGGTGCTGGAACCGTGAGGCCTTGGCGTACCAGAATATAACGATCTGGCCCAAGGGGATCTCGAGCATGAAAGGTGTAGGAGTGTGACTTGAAGAACTCTCAACACAACGGGCGCGCGGTGGCCAGGCGCATTATGGGATCGCCAAGTGAGAGAATCTCAAGCACACGTGCTGAAAAGCGGAAGAGGGCTTTGCAATTCAAAAGGCTAACAGACATACAACCGCCAGAATCACAGATCAGCGATGGGTTAAGCAAAGTGATGAATGATGGTCATTGCCCCTAAGGCGGGAATGGTGGATGATGCTTATGCAATGCATGCTGGTTTAAAAATTAGAAACCAAATTCCTAATGCAATTCCTAATGCAAACAGGAGGGATTTATTGGCCAATCGAATAACTTGGAGAATATAGACTCCTCATTGTTTTGTTTAAAGAGGAACTCAGAGTCTATACGCTCGAAGTTATTAGCCTCCTGTGTCTTCAATCCTACTTGCTTCGGATTCCCTGCAGCTGCAAGAACGCACATCAGTAAATGTAAATGATCCACAATATCTTAATGTCGAGCTGCAAGGAAACGAGGGACAAAGGTCCTTGTCGAGTCGAAGCCAGCTCGGAAGATATGGCCATTCAAAGTAGAATGCCAATCCGGCTGCGTCGGCTTCGACTCGACAGCAAAAGTGTCCACCTTTGGACAGAATCCTTTTCCTGTATGCACAAAATGAAGGGGAAACAGTTAGTAGTATCTGTTTTCGGCCCCTTGCCCAAAATAGAGCAACTACCTTTTCCCTAGCCTTCGCATAGGGTCAAGGGGCCGTGTTCAACTAACCAGACAAAAGGGAGAGTATTGAAACTGATGCGACAAGTAAATATGCAAATGCTAGCGGATATTAACAAGTGGAGTGTGTGATGAAAACATGTTTTTGATTCCGCCTGCCTGGTGATTGCCCAAACTTAGGCTGGTTGAATGATGAAAACGGAAATGCACAGTCAACCTCCCAGGTATCTTAAGCTTGCATCTAGATTGATTTGGGCCTCTAGACTCCTCGAACTAACCTTGACCGGTTAAGACTCATACTGATGACAATACCGTCATGCCATGCTTAGGCTCCCAGCTGCTTCCGACCACCAAGTTTGTCCAAAAAGTTTTCGAGGTAAATGATTTGCCCGACTCGGGTCTCTTTCCTCACAATCTAGAAGGTATATGATGGAACACCTTGGAACCCTAACGGTCAACCGCGCGACGCTGACCCGGAATCAGACGCCGTCGCACCGATTGGTGACGCGCATGCATTGACCTAAGCCCGAAGTTGTAAGAGTACACATTGAGATTATGGTTAAGAAATTAGTTCACCAGAAACATCGACATTACTCTTCACCCATTTTGGACTCTTGTGATCATGTGAGCATGTGACGATTTTTGAAAACGAACCATTTTGAAATGATGTTTAGTCTTTAGATAGCTATCTCGTGCTGAACCTTGGGGGAGAAAAAGTGAAGAAATTGTGGAGACAAACTTCACAGGAGGATCAACAAAACCGTTAAAAGGGGGAGCTGTGACAAAACGGACCCCTTTTGACCTCTTAGATGCCCCTATTTTGACTTTTCAGGCCTTTGGTAAATTTCATGGCCAGGCACGGTCACGACCAGGCTTTTTTCATGATTGCTTGAACCCCTTTTTCTTTTTTGTATTTGACATTTTTGGGGTTATTTGGTATTCCGCCTGCGGGGACACTGCCCTCTTCACGTGCTCTGGTCCTTTACATTTCATTTTTGGGCCCTTCTTTTTGTTGAGGGGTTACATCTATCGGGTTTTTGAGGAACCGCAGTTTGCTGAGCTCGACCGTTTAAGGGCGTCAACTGTCCTGATCAGTCGAGAGACGAAGAGCAAAGGTTGCATTTGACAGTGCACTAAAGACTTAGAACTCATTTTAAACAGGTTCTCTTTGAAAAACGTGCAGGTGTGTGCATCTCATGATGAGCATAGGGATCCGTATGAAAGTAAAGTAGACACGTCCAAGCTTCTGGTGAACCAAAATCTTAGCCGAATCCTAATGTCAACCCAACCTATCATGCAACTAGACCTAGACAGGGGGTAACGTGGCAGTCACCAGACAGTTGGATTTTGTGTTTTTTGATTTTTTGTCATTTTCATTAAAGTATGTACATATTTACAAATATTTTGATGCTTTTTGGATATTCGATTTTTTTTGGGAGATTTTGAAATTTTTGATTTTTTTTTGTATTTTGAGGGTAAAACTTCTTTAAATAGACTCCTATCCAAAGGAAAACTTTTTAAATATTTACACTTATTTGCTGGAAACGAAAGAACCTACTTACCTCTACAACTTGAAGATAAAGAGGAAGCTATCCAATCCCCAAGCGATTATGCACAAGACTCAGAGGGTGAGTCAGACATGTTGCAAAGATGGGTCCTTGAGACAGAGACCCAATGATGGCAGAATTGCCCCAAGAGTGTGCTACGACCGGTGATAAGAACCTGAGAAGGGCAGGTGTGTGAAATAGCAAGGGAATGAGGGCGGTGGATACCTGTTCATCCTTTACTAAGGAGGCTCCTTCTCGTTGAGTGGTTGATTCATAGAAAAGCAGCTGTATACCGAACTCTTCTGCATCTTCTCTTTGAACCTCATTGCCTGTTTCCTTCAACTCATCCTCAAGATAGTGTATCTTGAGTACCTCTTGACTTTCCTTCACAAAGTAATCCAAGAGACTCCATTTTCCTGATTCTTCAGTTGATTTAGTTAGTATGTAACCCAATTTGAGTCCTCCAATGGTCAGATTTTCAAAGATAGGTTCTTGAATTCCCTGCTCTTCTTTGTCTAACCCAGGTCTCGAACTATACCCCATTTTGTTCATAAGCTGCCAACCTATACTAGGCTGGGGCTTGGCCTGAGAGTCAACCAATGAAAGGATGGGCTCTGCCCCTTTTCCAGGAGTGATCATGGATGGAATTTGTTCAGTCGAGACTAAATCCAAAGGCTCAAGATAGGGGGTACCCTTCATTTTGACAATCTTCCCCTTGTATGGGAATTTATAGCACTGATGATTAGTGGAGGGCCCTCCCAGGGTCTGGTCCATCCAAGGCCTTCCCAAAATGGCGTCGTATATGGGCTTGACATCAAGGATGTAGAATTCAAAGATCAAGGCCATTGGGCCAATTTTCAGGTTTCCATTTGAGACCATCATGGAAGTAAACTCAATCTTCTCTAGATCAATCCCTACTTTCTTGGGGGTCTTGAGTGGACAAACATTGATTGATGCCCCAGTATCCAACAGGATGGAGTCCAATGAGTGACCCTTGAGTGTTGGGGTCAAGCATGAGGGAAGGGATTGACATTCAGGGGGAGCTAGACTCTTTTCTGTGAAGGACATGGTAGGTGTCTGGGTGACTGAGAGAATGGCATTGGTGACCCCCCTGATAGGAAGATCTTCATTGAGTGTAATTCGCTGGATGAACTTGAACAATGTCTCCCTTTGTGTAGGAGATCTCCTAATCAACTCTAGGACTGGCATCTTGGTGGGAGTTCTCCCTAGATGCTGTAGGATGTCATACTTAGACAGATCTGAATCCTCTTGAGAGTCCAAGGGTTGACTTGTTGGGGGAATGATGCGATTTCTCAGTGTAACGCCAATCGGACTGGGGTCCACTGCCTGATCTGACTTTAGGGGTTGAACTGGTGGTGAATTCATTAGGCAGAATTGGGTTACCGGACCTGGCTTTGGTGTTGGACACAAGATGGATGGAGGAGGTTCTCTGATTGAAATTGAAGGAACTTGGGCCAGAGTAACTGGGTTGATGGCTGTTGGTTGTTTCCTAGGTCGTATCAAGACCAAAGGTTTGTCTTGGATGATAGTGGAGATTCCTTGCAACGGCTCTTTAGGTTTGGTCGTCCTAGTAGGGCACTCATGACATATCCCAGCCTCTTCATACTCCCAATGCTGTCCTCTGTGATCGACATTTGGTTCCAAATTTTTGACAAGGGTGCTCACCCTTTCTAGAGAGCTAGATGGATCTTGGGCCACCTGATAAGAGGGCGGAGGGCCCTTGACCTCCAAGGTTTCAGCAGCCTCTTTCATGTGCCCCCAATTGATCTTGGCACTGGAGAAATGGGGAACTGCTGAACATGGTTTCTGATTGGATTGGTTGTCTGATCTGGACATAGGACTGGGTGACCTAAAGGGCTGCCCCAAGGCACTCACCTGTTCATTGATTGTCACTCCCTCTATTGGTGGAATCCTCTTACTTCTGTTCTGATTTTCAAAAAAGGATGGCAAAGTGGAACTCCAGATCTAAGATTGAACTACCCGAGCTCGATTATAAAGTTGTGCGAATGTGTGAAATTCGCTCAGCATGAGGATAGACCGAAGCTGCGGGGTAGCGTTGTTGACCAACATGGTGATAGCTTGAGATTCGGGGACTTCCACTTCTGCCCTAGAGGCCATTGCCCTCCACCTGTTGGCAAAATACGTGAACTCCTCTTCAGGCTTCATCTTCTCCATCACAAGATCAAACAAGGTGGGAGGCATGGTTGTCATATAACTAAACTGAGTGATGAATTTTTCGGAGACCATATCAAAATTGATTAGGTCTGTGGCGGGCAAGGAAGAAAACCATCTTAAGGCCTCACCTTCTAAGGATTTCTGGAACAGATGGACAAGGAGGACTCTGTCGTAGAGCCATTGATGGGAATCCATGAGGAAACTTGACAGGTGATCATGAGGGTCAGAAGTGCCATCATATTTCCTGTATTTGGGAGCTTTGAATCCTGGCGGAAAGTAGGCCGGAGGAAGCTTACAATAGCCCGAGAGAGAGTGCGGTTGTTTCAGGGTAAGTTTCTCGGCCATGAACTTACGCACACAGGTTTCAACCTCACTTTTGTAAATGAATTCTTTCTGCTCAGGAGGAGGTGTAATTGGAGAGACTGGAATTGGCATGACGGGTGGAGCAACTGGGGTAAGAGTTGGCTGATTGATGCGAGTCTGAGCTCTGTTGGGAGATCTTTGGAAGTGAGTTCCCCGAGGAGTGGCATCTTGAGTTTTGCCACCAGAGGCCAACCGGATGAGTTGATCAGGGGTGTACCGTGATAACACGGCAGTAAGTTCCGGATCCTCACTTGGGTTTCGGAGGGTTCTGTTGGACATTATAAGGTCACTTTCTGAAGAGGAAGATTCATCCAAATATCTTGCCTTAAGTTCCTTTCTAGGTGTTTGGAACATGCCCACAAATGTTGGTTGTGGATCCTCTTCAATCTCAAACAGAGGGTTGTGTGTGACATTATTACCAAACTCATACATGTCACCATACACAGTGTTAACATACATTTGGTTCGTTATGAAATACAAATCCTAAGAGATTTTATATTTCACTTAGAAGGTTAACTATGTATGATGAGTGTTGGTTTCTAACAAATCAAGTTCAAACCTTTAACGACCCTTCACTTTTTTCAAAGCTTGTTCCACCAAAGTCCAATTAAGTGTCTTTAGATTTTGAAACAATTATCTAATTTCTCACATAAACCCAAGGTTCCTACAGGGTGGTTTCAGGTACAACCTGCTCGGCGGCCAAGTGGGAATCCCTGGCTCGCGGAGACTGACGGAGGTTCCCAACAGAATAAGACTAGTCGCACCCGAGTGGGAATCCTCAGGTGGAGAGTCAAGTCCTGCGGGAGAGGTAACTAGAAGTGTGATGCCAGCTCTTCCTTAAAACCCCCGCAGAGAACACCCCAAAAAAGCCCAGAAAGTTAACAAGCAGCAGGTCATAACAAATCAACAGAACATGGAGCAGAACAGCGTACAGCAACAACAAGCAGAAAAGGACAAAGAACCGACCAGGAATCGACGGCCAGGGACTGGCCGTCCAATGGGTCGGACGACCAGCCACTGGCCGTCCAGTTGAAGGTCGACGGCCAGGGACTGGCCGTCCAATAGGTCGGACGGCCAGGTGCTGGCCGTCCACTGGGGTGTCGACGGGACGGTCGACGGCCAGGCCCTGGCCGTCCAATAGGTCGGACGGCCAGGTGCTGGCCGTCCACTGGGGGGTCGACGGCTAGTTGCTGGCCGTCCAGAGGGTCTGACGGCCAAGGACTGGCCGTCCAGGGGTCAATGGCCGTCGGGATCCTTACCTTCTTTTCCTTTTCGCCGCAACGCGTGCAGCGGGCTACAGACGTCCCACCGTGATCGCCAGAGGGCTGTAGGCGCCCGGAACGTCCCCCGCCGCGGCTGCGGGCTTCGGGCGAGGGTTGCTCTCCGTTCGTCTTAGCACTGTGGCGATTTAAAGGGGGTTAGAAATAAAGTGTGATCGCCAGGAGCATTACCTCTCGGTTCCTGTGCTCCGCAGGATGGTGAGGATGTGATCGCGTTCTGTGGGAGCGGGAGATGCTGGTTCCTCCTTCTCTTCCTCCGGCCGGCCAGAGGAGGAGAGCCCGGTACTCTGCACGCGTGAAGGTGGTAAGGACCCCTGAAAAGAGAAGACAGACAAAGAAAAGACAGTAACCCAATTAGAACTGTGACATGTAGGATCCGTTCATGCAAACATAAAAATTAACTAAAATTAGAGGGAGACGCACCGGATGGGTGTTTGGGAGGGAAGGTGACCATATGTTATGGCCACCCACCTCCCGTTTTTGTTTGAAACCTCTGGAGGTAAATAGGGATTGCTAAGGCATTCTAGGATGCATGCATGCAGATAAGTGCTCGTGTGTGAAAAGTGAAATGAGGTGTTGAAAGTGAAAGAAGAGAAAAGAGAAGAGGGTTAAGAAAACAAGCCCATTTGGGATGCGAAAGATTCTCCTGAGACTCCTCCCGACCGCTTGCCAGCCTCCTCTGAGCCTTCCCTCCAAGAAACCACCTCTTAACTCCCGAAAATCCTTAACCCCCTGCTCGGGAGGATGTGGGGGGTTTAAATAGGCGAAGGAAAAAGGGGAGAAAACAGGGGTCTAAATCCCCGTAAATCACCCTTCAACCAATAGGGAGTGGTCAAGGGTTAGAGGTAGTGGACGCGGCAGTCGCCGGAATGGGGAGTGGTCGGAGTAGTGGGGAACGAGGGCGGAGAGTGGAGGAGATCGTGGGGAAGACGGAGTCAAGGGGGTGGTAAAGGAGTGGACGGCCAGGTGACATGCCTTCCATTCTTGTGGTGGAAGGCGGCCCGGCTGGCCTTCGAAGGGGGTGGAAGGCGGGGAAGTCGACGGCCAGGTGGTTGGCCTTCGAAGGGGGTAGAAGGCGGGGGGTGGCCTTCGAAGGTGGTGGAAGGCAAGGGGTTGGCCTTCCACGAAAAGGTGAAAAAAGTGGCCAAAAGGTGGACGGCAAGGTGGTTGGCCTTCGAAGGGGGTAGAAGGCGAGGGGTGGCCTTCGAAGGTGGTGGAAGGCAAGGGGTGGCCTTCGAAGGTGGTGGAAGGCAAGGGAGCTGGCCTTCCACGAAAAGGTGGCTAGAGTCGGGATTTGGTTAATGGGCCTAGCTGGTAGTGGGCTTAAATGGCTGAAATGAGTGGATTTATGATGATGGGCTGATGGTGGAGGGGATTTATGACCAAAAGGCTGGTCCAAAATCGGTGTCTACAAAGGTGAGAATGAGGGAAAGAAGGGAAGGCTCGCAGGGTCAATCTGAAACTGGCTAAAATGCGTCGACCGAGACAGACGCCTATCAGATGACAGGACGGGCCGTACTGACAGCGCTCTGAAACGCGTTGACCACCAGGGACGCCTGTTCAGATGACAAGACCGGCACCGTACTCTGACATCTCAGGGTCGCAGTCTGAATGGCGTCGTCCATCATGGACGCCGTTCAGACGACAAGACAGGGGTCGTACTCTTGCGGCCCGAAACCAGCCCACGTGGCGCCCACGCA
Source organism: Zantedeschia hybrid cultivar (assembly GCA_030544215.1). Classification (NCBI taxonomy): domain Eukaryota; kingdom Viridiplantae; phylum Streptophyta; class Magnoliopsida; order Alismatales; family Araceae; genus Zantedeschia; species Zantedeschia hybrid cultivar. The sequence goes on along the minus strand of JARZZO010000006.1, from coordinate 55,607,193 downwards.
GCACAACAGCAGCAGACTTAAATGGCGTCCACCAAGCAAGACGCCGTTTGAAAGGCGTCGTGCAGTGTAGACGTCATTCAGTCAAAATTCTCAAGACCCCTCAGGGTCCAAACCAGAGGATCCGGCCCGAACCCAACCCGAATATTGAACCCGAAACCTCAGTCCTTACAACTGCTACTTCTCTATCTTAGCTGACTTTCCTTTATCCTTTTTCAGGTGTGGATTCGATCGTTTAAAATCTTACCACTTGCCTTTCTCAAAGGCATATCATGAATATCTCTTCATCTTGGTCTATCCAAATAAGAAATTTCATGACAATCATTGCCTTTCAATAAGGCATACCATGACTACCTCTTCACCTTGGTCTATCCAAGTAAGAGGATTCATGATATCTGATTAGGATAGTGACTTTCACTTGGCCCTGAAGACATTCTTCAGAGTTTTCTAGTCAGTCTGAGTATGAGAAGTATTGGCATCCAATATGCCAACTTCTCGAATAGACGACATTTTAGTGAATCGAAGGAAATAACGTGATTTAAGCAGATAGTTCTGATAATTCAATTATGGTCTTTTATCTTGAATTATTTCCCACTATTTTTCGACGGACTGTATAACATTCAGGTATACAGAACGGAAGACTCGCACGGTCTTCTAGTTAGGATCAGAATCTCCAAGAATCACAGTATGACCTCAGGTAAACACATAGTATCATACCGTTATCTTAAAGCAACCATCTCATGGTAATTACAACTCTTTGCAATATCCGATCTTATTTCGACTCCCAGGTCTTTAATGGTCCCGGGTAAACACAGTAGACCATTATACCTGGTCTAAGTTTTACCATCAATACGTGACAGAGTAGAGTAAGAATGCAGCTCCCTGGTAAACGCGAGGATAGCTACACCGATCCTCTATTCCAATCTCAAGGCATCATAATGCCATAGTTAATAGTCCTTTCATTAGATTGTGGCAGATCTCGGGTAAACACGTAGATACTGTCATCACTGAATCAAGCTCTAAAAACTATATTGATGGAGAGCCACGCGGTACATTCTCAATGACTCGCGCTCCGGCTTAGACTTTATGTTGAAGGTTTTGTTTATGTCAAGTTGGTCTCATCCTAGGTAATAGTTTATAAATATATCGAATATATATTCAACTATACTTAGATATTAGCAATCGATTAATAATCAATAACTAAAAGCATACATCATCCATACATATTCATTATGTGGTCATGGACAGCACGGTGATTAACTGGAGCCAAACAATTAATCACCAAAACTATATAACATTTATATAATCTAAACATACAAACACACAGCCACTGGTGATCTCATCTCCTGTCACCTTCCTGGTTGCATTTGTGGATCATCCTCGCCTCTCCTCGGTCGGCGTGATCAATTACAAATATAAAATAGAATTTGAAACATTTTCAAATACAAATAAATTGTAAGAGAAAGCCTTATGGCTGAGTACAATAATGGAGGGAGATAGAATTACAATAGAATGGGTAAGAGAGGGAGACACGCAAGCCTCATTAATTAACACTTAATTAATGTACATCACATTCCATAACAATCCACATAATCACACACCATCACATGATATGAAATTAACTAAGTGCATGTCCATAACCACCACAAATTTTAACCATCCACACATGATAAAGCACATCACATGAAGGCTAAAACTTTGAAAATATAATAATTTTGGCTTTCTTAAAACCTGGGTGCCAATCAAAATTGGATGATTTGAATTTTCAAAAATCTTATTTTCTAACATACAATAAATCTAATTTAAAGCATTAAACACATCAACATGTGCACACAAAGCTAAAATTAAAATTCTAAAATATTCCATGCAAAATTTAGAACAATTCTAAATTAATTAATCTAACACTTAGATTAATATTAGTTCACATTAATAACAATTATTAATGTGAAACAATCTAACATTTAGAAAGAATTAAAAATTCCTAAATAACATTTACAAAAGAATTTTCAATTCATATTATTAACCCCTTAACAACTCCTTGTTAAAACCCCTTAATTAATTCATATTTCTCAATAACAATTATTAAGAAATAATAATTAGAACATTTCTAATTAAAAATAGTCTAACAATTAGACTTAATTAATCTCTTAATAACATTTATTAAAAGATTAATTTCAAGTAGATTAGATCTTCAAAAATAATAATTAAGAGATTCATGAGTAAACTAATTAATCATCTTAATAACTATTATTAAGATGTAATTAGTGCTTAATAACTCTTATTAAGATTTATTACTCAAGCAATAATTAACTTAATTATAACAATTATAAAAAGTTAATTAATCACATAGTAACCTTTTATTATGTGTCTCTTAATTAAAATATTAATTTCATAACAACTATTGTTAGGAAATTAAATAATCTAATCACCTAAATAATTAACATTATCTGTTGATTAATTTTAAAGTCACAACTTAATTAAATTAACAACACTTGTTAATTACAATTTAAGATCAAAATCTTAAATACTAACCCCTTTAATTACTTTAATTAAAGGTAAATCAACAAATTATGTTAATTTTGTTTAAGATCGCATCTTAAAATTAAACTTCTTGATCATTTAATTAAAAGATATTAACAACATTTGTTAATAACTAAATTAAGATCTCACCTTAATTAACCCCCTTTTAATCACTCATATTAAAAGATATTAAATTAACAACAATTGTTAATTAAATTAAGATCATATCTGAAATAGCCCTCTAATAATTTTATTAAAATTAATTTAACAACACTTGTTAAATCTTATTAAGATCATATCATAACTATAACACCTATTTAACTGGAATTTATAAATTAAAGTCTAAAACATATTTTAAACTTTATTTAAAATAATTTCCAGTTAATTAGAGGTGGGTTATTAACATTAATAAAAACTTTTAGAGGGTTAATTGGGGTTAAGGGGTTTAAATGGGCTTAATGGGCTGGGTGGACAGGCCTTAATAGGCCTGGATCTTGGCCACAGGCCTGGCCTGGGCAAATCAGGCCCGGACCAGGTGACTGGGCTCGGCCCTGGTCGGCCTGGCTCGAGCCAGTTGGGCGCTCGGGCTCGGGCAGCCTGGCCTAGCCAGGTCGGGCGCCTGGCGCTCCCCGCCCGGGCACAGTTGACCCCGATCGGGCCGGGCCGGTCCGGGCTCCAGCCCGCCTGGACGGGGCGCACGGGACCGCCGGTCCGGCGCCTAGCGCACCAGGCTCGCCCGGTTAGGGTTTCTTTCCCCTATTGTTGATGTTGCAGGTTTCTTTAGGGCGCCGCCGCCGGCGGTGGCTGGGGTGGCCGGAGGTCGCCCCCCTCCGTCCCCGGTGCCGGCAGTCGCCGGCCGGCGACTCCATTGTCGTCGGAGAGCCCCAAAAACCGGCGGTTAAATGAGTTTTTAAGCATTTGAAGCTCCCCGTTCCATCTTTCAACATTTGAAAAAATGGAAAAAGAAAGCTACACCGTCGGCCGCCGGTATCCAATAAAAAATTTCTGGCGATGGGGAGAAGCAGCTGGTCACACCAGCATGCCTCCTAGTGATCTTCCATCACCAATAAACCCCTAACCAAACCATTAAACATTGTTCTTCAACTCCATGAAGAACCAAATGAAAAACCCCTTAAATTCATTTTTTCTCCATAGAAAAATAATCTAATTATTACAAGTTCATCCCATGAACTATTTCCATGATAGAAAAACAAACAAAGCATGGAATTAAATTTTAGAACGTTAATTTTATCGTTCCGGAGCGGATCAGAGCGGGAACCTAGCTCTGATACCATTGTTGGGATCCGGGCGGGACGCGAAGAACGCAACGGAAACGAAGAACAAAATTAAATCCCGCTCGATGCCCGCTGATCCGTTCCGGAACAAATGACGCTAACTGAAAAACCGGGTTGGAATCTGATTACCATGCGCGGATTCGAATCCGCTTCCGTCTCGGTTCTGTCGAGGCGATGTCGCGAGCCGCACAAGCGTCCGGCCCCCAGCGGTGTCCACACGATCCTCCGCGGTGGTTCGTCCTCGATCCCTCGTCCGTATCAGCTCGCTCGCTGAAAATCCGTCGCCGCAACGATTGCTGAAATCCCGTCGATGGGAATTCCCGACTTTCGGGAATCACACGCGGCGGAGACAAAAATTGTTCTGGCGCCTCAAACGGGGCGCCCAAAGGAGGAGAGAGAAAGGAGGGATGACGGCCAACAAGGAGAAATCCTGGAGCTTGGCCCAGGGTTTCTCAACAGCGCGTATATATTAAGTCGGCGCGACTTTTCACAAAAGTCCCCGAGTTAATATAAATCTCACTTATGTACCACCGACTGAGAATCTTATTGCGTGTGACCCTCTAGGCCCATTTACCAGTCCGATTTTCAGCCCGTTAAGTCCAATAACTAGTTATTGACTTATTGTAATTAATTAATATCTAGATATTAACTAATTACTTAACCGAATTATCATCGTATGTAAATTCGGTCGGACTTCCGATCAAGTTGGGTGCCAAGCAACACCGCATGATCCCGGAAGGTAATGGGGTTCAGCAACCCACTCATAGAACCTGTTCGTCCACAGTTACCACGTGGCTATAATCCTTCGTTCGCACAATGCTCTCGAGTTAAGCTAGGATATGGTCAACTGTCAAACCCTAGATTGTCAACTCACTTGAATCAGACTCCGCTTTACAATATCCGAAAACCACTTTTCTGATATTGTTTCTGCTCTGGCCAGAGACTCCTGCGGATCTATTCTAGAGCATTCTCTCTCCAGTTACCTGAGAGCGAACGATCCTTTATTGAACACACAATCACCTTCGAAGGTCTTCCGCTGGACCCGATCCTTGATTATTAGAGATCCCGTGGATAAGGATTCGTAGATCAAGGTCAAAGTCCAGAAGTCCACCGACAAGGTGTCTTTGGTATCTCAAGTCCAAGGATCAACCACGCCACTATGACGATGAATCAAGCCGATTGACAGTCAGGTAAATTACCATTCGGCGATTCATGTCGAATCAGTTCAGTGAACTCATTCTCCAATGAGCACCTAAAGGTTTACCATTGTGTCTCCACACTAGTAACTAACGAGATCAGTCACCCTCATCATATGAGCTGGAATAACCTGTACTAGTCTAACCGGATGTTTGATGTCCGTCTCAAACATCCTACGACTAGGAACAATTGAGAATATGTGTTTATAAGTCATCAGTCTCATTATTATAATCTCATCATAATCTGATGACTATTGCACATATTCATGGACTTCATTATGCGCAATTATAAATATGCCAATCTACATAATGAATTTAATGCCATTAATTAGTGAACCAGATTGAAATAGGTGCCTTATGATTGGCTTAGAGGACACCTATATCCATCACAAGGCAATGGCCAAGTAGAGGCAACTAAGAAAACTTTGATAAATATCATCAAGAAAACGTGTGAATCTAATCGATACACATACTGGCCATAAAAACTAATTGAGGCTTTATGGGCCTACAGAACTTCAATCTGCATGCCCACTAGGCAGTCTATATTCCTTAACATTTGGAATGGAGGCGGTAGTTCCATATGAAATCATCATCCCGTCATTAAGAGTACAATTGAATAAGGAGTTTTCCATTGACGAGCATCGCTCTGCACTCCTCACTCAATAGAACTTTTAGACGAGAAAAGATGGTCAGCGACTAATCATTCACGAGTATATCAAAATAGGTTAGCACGTTTTTATCAAAAGAAGGTCATTGAACGTAAATTTAAAGTTGGTGAAATGGTGGTCAAAAGAATTTTCATAAAACCTGATGGTCCACGTTTTAAACTCCAACCCAATTGGGAAGGACCATATGTTATCTCAAGTGTTTTTCCTGGTAACGCCTACAAACTAGTTAATGCAGAAGGTCAAGAACTATCTCATCCCTAAAATGGTTTATATCTTAAGAAATATTACCCTTTGATTAGGTGTGTCGATCGGTATGGTGCAAAGACCAGTGGAGTCATTTAATTTGAAGTCCCAAATTCCCTTGTTAGTCTTCGATAGTCTAATTCAGATGCATTATACACACACAAACACACTTTGTCCTCGAGTAATAAGAGATGTAAAGTCCAAGGAAAACTGACAACTTGACCGAGAGTGTAAAAGTACAACCCATTCTAGCTTTATTATTCCTTTTTATATTTGGCTCGCGATGCCGGAACGAGGCTCAGGACAGACTACTGAAAATACTCGCCGTCTTAGTAGGAGGCCGTCATAAAAAAAAGGGGGGGGGGGAGATCTGCCCACAAGGAAAAATCAGAAAGGCAAAAACAAAATCAAGTACAAAATGCCACAAATGTCAAATCAAAAGGCCACAAATATCCAAATGAAAGGGAGCGCAAGGTCAAAAATACCCCGCAAAGTGAAAATGACAGAACACCAACAGACAATATAGTAGAGGATGGACATCTTCCTGAGTCTTCGGAACCCTCTCGGGAGCTTTCTAGGCTATTTCTTCCTTTCTCACTAAGGGACGTACTCCAAGCTTAAAGAATGGCCCAAGTCGACTAAGGGTCAGATCATCAAATGGGATCGAGGACATAAGCATAATAAAAGCACAATGAACCAGGATTAGGTTATTAAAGAATGATTAGGAAATTAAGATGACGAATAAATAAACTCTTTTGATCCACGTACCATGCTGGTCTGTAGTTTAAAATTTTTGAATATTTCAAAACCAAAAAAAATTGAATATTTGAAAACCAAAAAAAATTGAATATTTCAAAACCAAAAAAATAAATATTTCAAAATAACAAAAAAATAGATATTTCAAAATAACAAAAAAAATAGATATTTCAAAATGACAAAAAAAGTAGATATAAAAAATGGATATGATTTCAATTAGCATCTGTTTGTCAGATCATGTGTGCTGAATGTTTTTACTTTCCAGCGAGTATTTGCATGTTTATATGTTGCATTTTTAATTATTGTCTCTTTTAATTATCTTTTGTTTGCCTTCATTGAATAAAGGCTTTGCCCCTTGACTCTTTTACCAAGGATAGGATCAAGTAGCTGGCTGCTTAACCAGGCAAGGGGTTAAGCTAGAACAGATATTTAACCTGTTTGTTCGAGTCATATGTAGGGCACAGGTATACCAAAGGGATTCAAAGTCCGACAGAGACAGTCAAACTACAAAAGGGTTTTCATTCATATATCAAAAGTTTTATGTACACATGTGAAAAAAGATAAAAGTCCATCATCAAGACTCAAAAAGTACGTCAGATGGCAACATCAGCAAGCATCCATCAAGGCTAACTTTCCCCGGCACCCTCATCATACTGACTCTAGGCTTCATCCGATCCTTTTGGAGCCCTAGTCGGTGGTGGAGATGGCTCCATCATGCTCGGTCCTGCCTGGCCCGAAGATATGGCGACGCTGGCGGTAAACGCACTCCCATGCCCTCTCTCCAGGACTCGTTGACGAGCGCCTCGGTAACACTCCTCCACGCTACGTCGCTCATGCTCAGCGACTCCAAGCTGAACCCGGAGGGAGGTCACCTCGGTATTAACTCGCCACTGCTTCTCGCGTTCACGCTCCCTGTCCTCTGCAATGATCTCCAGACGTGTCTGGAGGCGTGTAAGCTTGCGAGGAAGGTCGTCGCTGGAGAGTCGTGACAACTGCTCTTCCAGAACTCTAATGTGGGCAACATCAGCCTGCGCTTGGGTCGCCATGCCCTGAGTCTGCTCGAGCTCCACCTCAGCCCTCCGGGGGGCTTCCTGAAGCTCAGCGATCTGAAAAGGAAAAACACTGTCAGTGCAAGCCAGTCAAGCAACCGACATCAAGTTCAAGAATGAAAAGAGAAGGCTGAAGACTCACTCGGGCGGCACGATCCTCCTCAGCTAGAGAGGCCCGATGGATGGCCCGAGCCAGTTGCTCACGAAGGTCGGCGAAGGCGGCGTCGTGGGAGGCACTGGAGGAAGATGCACCGGATGCGTGCGGAGAAGGCTAGGCCGCGTGTGTGTAAGCAGCACGTTGTACCAACAAGAACATCGTCAGCAACTAAGCATCAAAACATTTAATTAATAAAAGAATTCATGCATTGCATAATTCATACATTACATACCAAATCATAGATGTAAGGACCTACAAAATTATACCTATATGAAAAGTTTACTTACAATTTTAGGGAATTTATAGGACCATTGAATGATAATAAGTTTTACCAACCGATAAACAATTATGAAAAAGAGTATATATGCAAATACTGAAAAAAGTATAATAGCAATTTCGAAAAGTTCATGTCTTGTAATGCAATAGATAATTTTCATAAGGTCTTAAGTGTAATTTGTAAGATTTCTAGTAGTATACTCAAATCATCAAAAAGAAGTTAAATTCGGTGAAGAAAGTGCTGAATGAGAGTATAAAGCTAATTATGAAAGATATAGGGATTTAAATGTAAAAATGCTAAAGGATACTGTTAAAGGTTAAGGATACTGGTAAAGGATAATGGTAAGGTTTCTTAGACCCCAAGAAACCATGCCACCTCACCATGCCACTTGGCTCCATCCAAGCAACCTTTATCTCTTTAGGACACACGTCCCAAATCCAAGAGAGACCTTAAGAGACACTTATTCCCATCCTAGGCCATAACCACCCCTATAAATAGGGGGGTAGCCCCTCTCATCTCCCCATCTCTTCTCCTTCCCCCTTGCCTACGTTTAGAGAGAGAAAGTGAGAGAGAAAGAGAGGTAGAGAGGAAGAGAGGAAGGAAGAAAAAGAGCTAGGAAGGAAGAGAGAAAGATTGAGAGTAGGAACGGGAGTTATCCGGGGTTCTAAGCACGTATAGGAGGATGAGGTTTACGCCGTGTTCAAGTGAGCTTCTGTTTTAAAGGAAAGTACATGGTTCTTTCTGCATGGTTATTTTCCTATTGCGAATGGCCTGTTTTTAAACATGTATTTTCCTACAAATTTAAGAAGATGCTACTAAGCCGTTATGCTGCTGAAATGATATAAGAGCCTAAATGGACCCTAACCGATGCCTAAATCCCATTTCTATAAGTCTCCCATGTTAAAATCGAACATGCAACGGACAATGCCACGTTAGGAGTCCATGCGTCTGAATCATACAAGCATCCGTGTGACGCGGACATAATTAAAAGACACAACCCGGGGCAAACAGGTAAATCCTGGGTACGGTTCTTCCAGTCCAGGTGGGATAGGTGGGTCCCCCTGCTACTCAGTGGAAGTGCCAGTGGGCATTTGCCTTACCACTGGCTGCACGTCATGCTAACCTCATCATGTTGTGGTTTGGATGCATGTCCGTTAAATAAGTGAAAAGATTCACGCTATCCGTATGTTATATATGTTTATGACTTCATGCTATTTCATGATCTTTTAACCATGCCCTAATGCTATGTCACGCCCCTATTATGCTTCTATTTATGCCATGCCATGCTACTATGTTATGATGAAGTCATGCCATGTCATGAACTTTATGTTTATACTCACGCCATGCCATGCTATACCATGATCTTGTGACCATGCCATGATTCGCCATGAACCCTATGTTAGCTGAAGCTTATTATGTTATATTCTATCCTTCCATGATTATGTAGTAACATCATGTTATCTTTTTACATTTATATATATGATAAGCCATGTAGTGGTATCATGTGCTTGCTGAGTTGGTAAACTCACCCACACTATTTAACCCCCTTTCAGGAAAGGACCATCCTGGGACAAACGAGGAATCTCTACGATCTTAGTTTAGTTGAGCAGAATTTATTTTTGTAAGTCCAGTTCCTATGTAAACTTACAAGTTCTATCCCTAGACTTGATGTACTGCAATGCATTGTATATAACATCAATATGAAGTGTTTTGTTTATTTACATGCAAAGTGCTCAACCTTAACTGTATAAGTCATGTTTGGGTTGTTCCCGCTGTTAACTGGTCCCTTCGGGTCGTAGTAAGTCGGTTTGACCGAACCGGCCGATAGGGGGTCGTTACAATGGAGCTCCTTCTAAACCTGCTTGAGTTGGGCATCCGCGTCTCGAAGTCGAGCCCGGAGGGAAACAATTATGGCATCGCGCGCATCCTGCTCATACACACATGTCATTCATGCATTCACAAACTAAAATGAAGATAATAATAAAATGAAAGAAGCATGAAAAGCATACTTACGTCGAGAGGGCGCAGCTGCTGGAGGTGGGCAGCATAGTGCACCCGGTATTGTTGGAGGTAGGCATCACTACTCTCTACATGGGATTGTACTGGGACACCGCCCCAGAACTAGTCATCACGCTGGTCTGGGAACTTCGTACCTCAGTCCGTGCGCGCTTGCTTTCCCCTCATCGATCTGCCAATCCCCTCTAGGATCTCCTCCTGGACCCACTCCTGGTAAAGTCCCAGGGTCCTCATAACGAGCCGCAAGTGCAGCAATTCTATTTCGTTCAGGCAGTGGACCCACACCTGCCTGTCGAACCTAGCTCTTCCAACTGTCACCCACGGTTGACCCGCCTCTTCCATGCCCAAGTACGAGCGCCAGATCACTTGCATGCAATTAAGTTAGTTGCATTCTTAATCAATAAATTGCATTTAATTAATACAAACAAAATTGCATTAAATAACTCATCAAAAGTTCTGGATAATCAAGGAACTGACAGCGGAGGGCCGTCAGCTGATGGTGTTGTGGAGCTGTGTCCACAACTAGCCACCACCTGCAGGCTAGTGGTACTACATCGGTATGAACGGGCTTCGCCCGCCCTAAAGGAAAGTAATAATAACTCTAAATCTGCATAGAACAAACATATAGGTTAGAAATCATTGCATGCACTAAATCATTCCATAAGCATAAAATTAAATGAAAGTTACCTGAAGAAATGGTGCGAAGCCGCAGATGGTGGTCTTGCGGTCTGGCGTAACCGCGGATAAATCAGTAAAAAAGTGGGCTAGGAGGGCCGCACCCCAAGCATACTCGTACAATCTCTCTATGTCCTCCAGCAAACTCAAAAATCTACAATGGATTTGGTCGCCTTTAGTCCCGAAGAGCAACCGACCGAACAAGAAAACTAAAAAGATCCTAAGCTGCCGGTCTACCAACTCTCTTTGGCTCTGATCCCAACAATAAGAGCCGGCAACTGACCTAGACAACCTATCTATGAATCCCTCTCTGGACTCCCCCTGGTCCTATCTATTGTCCTCTAATCCCAAGGCATCCTCTACCTCCACCCGCCGGAGGGTCCTAGACTCCTTGCCTGGTGGGCCTGACACATCTAAACCTAGGAGATGCCCTGCCATCTCACTGTTATTGGGATAAGTGATCCCGCTCACCACTCGGCCCTCCACTCAAAGGCCGGTGATCCTAGCCACATCCTCGAGGCTGGAGACCATGTGTCCCCAGGGCATCAGGAACGCCATGCATTCCGGATTTCACCTCTCCCTCAGAACCTGAAGGAGGACTAGGTCTTGCCAGAATGGCTCTATATCTAGCAACTCTCTTAACCCCATTTCTCTAAGCCAGGCCTTCTAGAAGTCCGGGAGTCCTCTATATGTTGCTATCACGAGGTCCCACGAGATGCGAGTCATCATCGTTCCCTGGCAAATTGTCAAGAAAATGTTAGAAAAAAAATCACTATATGGGCAATTAAAATCAATTTTTGAAATTAATTTTTTGAATAGGAATCCTACCTTGAATGGCGTCGGCTATGGTCGACGCCGTTTGAACGGCGTCACCTGGTTCTGACGCCATTCAACCACGGGTTCTCGAACCGTGGCCTTCTCTCCTTTGGATCCTAGCCCCAAGTGTTATAAATAGGGGAGTTTTAAGACTTACCATCGAAAGACCCACTTCTTGGGGTTGTGCCGCCGCCGGTGCCGCCATTGGTGCCACTTGTGGAGCTTCTTCGGCTTCCATGAACTCCTCGGCCACAGCGAGGTTCGCAAGGTCTTGGAAGATCTCCAGTTGCGTTGGGAGCACGTCCTCGTCATCTCCCTCTAGTTTAGGCACGCCGAAGATCCGCTACCTTTTCCCGCTCGGTCCTCCACATTCCAGACTAAAGGAGAGAGAAAGAGGGGACCAGATGGTGGAATGGGATGGAAAAGGAATAAGAGAGAGAGAGTTCAAGAGAGTGTGAGGATGAGATGGCCGGAGAAGAGGATGGCCAGCGCCGACGAAGATGGCCAGAAAGGAGGAGTTCGCCGCCGTTCGCCAGAGACGAAGGAGAAGGGAGGAGAGAGAACGACCAAGAGAGAATGAGGAAGGAGGAAGGCTCGGATTCGCAACCCTGTTCAAAATGGTTAAAAGGCGTCGAGACAAAGCGACGCTATTTAAGGGCGCACAAACTGAGGCAGGCGGATTGAATTTTGAAAATTAGAGAAAAGCGTCGCCTATGGTCGACGTTTTAGGATTTACCGCCTTTAATGGTCAGAGCCATACCCACGGACTCTGGGGATAATCAGAAGAGATCTGGAGAAAATCAGTGATTAGTGTCGCTCATGGTCAACGTTAGTCAGGCATTTAATGCTCAGGAATCTCTGGAAAATAGGAGACATAAATGATTAGCGTCGCTCATGGCCGATGTGATTCAGGCTATTTTAAGGATTAAATTCTAATTTTTGAAAATTGAATTTTGTTGAAAAGCGTCTTTCTGAGTCGATGCTATTTACATTAATAAGCCCGAAACTTATTATTTTGAGGAAAATGAGTTGTTTTGCTTGAGGAAAAATGCACAAATATTAAGGAAAGATCTTTATTGCAATAAAAGGAAGAATTTTTATTAAAAATTCAGAAATTACAATTAAACCTTGTGTAGAGATTGAGAGCTTTCAGGCCTGATTTTCTTAAGCTCATATACATACGTTTTTCATAACTCTCGATTGGCTCCATGAGGAGTTTTCACACAACGGGTGAATCCGATGTTCCATAGAGTTGCAATGAGTTCTGTCACCTCAAAGTCTTCATCAGTACCTAATGCTCGCTTCTTGATTGGAGAAAGAGAAGAGATCTCAGGAAATTCATAGTGTGGCATACCGAGCTGAGGATGACAGCGATGTGGATTATAAAGAACGAACACGGTCACCCCGACCAGTCGGAGCTTTGTACCAACACCATGGCGCACTCGAACCGCTTTTTCTATGAGAGCAAGTGGCGTGGATTCGAATCCAATTCTGGGCATAGTTTTGAAGTAAGCGTGCCAGCCAGCTCGAGTCTTGAGGTTGGGCACTCGATTGGTCATGTTGTCATTGAACTTTATCCTCATTATGGTTGAATTTGAAATGGAATTCCACCCATAGAGCTAAGAGTAGCATACTGCCATAAGAAAATTGACCCATAGAAGCTGCAGAGAGCCCACTGTAGAGATAGGCTAAGACTGTTGTGCTGATCTGCTTTCCTTAAAAAATCCTATTGATTGCGCTGATCTGATCATCTTCCAAAATATTATCTTGGGAAGGGAATAGTAGTACTCCAGCTAAACATACAGTGAATGCCATCATCACAGTCTTTGTATTTTCTTCCTTGAGATTTTCTATCTTTTTTAAGATCCATTCAACCAACTTTGCAAGATTGATCTCCTTCTGAGTAAGACAGCTTTGAATTTCTTTTGGATTCTTCATAATCTTATTCAAGAATTGATGACCATTAATCTTTTCCCTTATGTGCATCATCTCAGTCAAATCAGGTTCATCATTGTTGACCTTAAGCTTAGGAAGGCCCAATAAGAGTTCAACTTCTTCTAGAAGGACAGTGGCTTCGAATGTGGAGAAAAGAAAAGTATGAGTTTGAAGGTACCACAGCTTGATCAAAGCGCCCATTGAAGCCCAATCCATGAGTGTGCTTTTGTAATGTTTAGCATGGATAATCAATCCTTGGATATACCATTTGGATATATAGGATTATATGGAGAGATTGATTTTTCTAACTAACTTTTGGATTCATAGAAGAAAATAAAATCATCTTGGACCGGGGAAGAAAGGATATCCCTTCAAAAGAAAATAGCATAGTTCTATCACATTGAAAAGAATTTGGAGCATGGAGAATTCATGTAAAAGAATGAAGAAATGAATAAAAATTTGAATAGTGAAGAGAGAGTAACTTACTTGTAGGTTATAATCTCTCCCACTTAGTTGGCCTTCCACATTAGAAAGCCTCTTAATCATTTTCCTTGCCCTCTTGTTTGAGGAGTCCTTAGCAAAGCTAGCCATCTTCTTTGAATAAAATTGATTCCCTCCTTGACTGCTTGATTTCTTCCTCTTTCCCCTCTTTTCCCTTAAGTCTTGAAGAGAATTCTCTAGCTTTCCCTCTTGATTGGTTGTTGTGTTGAATTGAATTGAAGAGAGAGAGGTTATATAGAGTGATTTGCGAAGTTGGGAAGCCCTTTCCGAGTTGAAAGAGGGAGTTTGAGGGAGGAAAGTTGTAACGACCCGCCATCCTATGACCGGAGACTCGGTCACTAAATGGATGTCGGCCCATTAACTGCGGGTTCACACCTGGATCTCACACAACACATCTGGAGGAGTAAGTGCTAAACAAGGCTAAATATAGCAACCTCACGGACTACAAAGGTAAGCAAGTGCGCAGAAAGGAAAATAACAATGTCCGTATGCAGTCCAACAATAATTACATGTCCAACAATTAAATAAGTACAGGCAGAAGGAAGTACAACAACATCGGGGCATACCCCGGAACTAAGACAGCTGCTGTTCCGCACACCAAGAAGACACCACGCTTCTGCTCGCCACGAGGTCCACACCTGAAACCGCAGGGAGTGAGCCACACCAGAAATGGGCTCAGTAGGGATCATCCGATCCCCTGCCTCCCACTCACACACCCACAAGTGTAACAACAGGAATATATGGCAATTAAGTAAAGCAGTAAACACAGTACCCAACTCTGATATAAAACGTACGATAAGCAGTGCAGCAAGAACCATTCTAAGCAACCCGAAGAACCCAACACAGAGTCACGACTCACAGTCAAAGTCTACGAAGCGACTGAACCACACTGTCGACCGAAGTCAAACGTCGCCTCCCAACACTACCACCACAGCTCACGCCTGTCCACCCCTACAGTGTTCCGGGGCACTGTAGGGTGAGGCAGTGAGTCAAACTAGGACTAGCTGGAACCAGTGTACCGCCACTGCCAGCTACGTGTGCACACAAGCAGTCTAGACTACTGTCCTACCGTCCGGATTGCCTCCACGCTAGGCCTCAGCGCTTCAGGAGGGCCCTGGGGACCGGCAAACCCCCGCCAAGCCGAAGCTACAGGAACTACCCACAACCACAAATCTCTCGGGTTGCGTCAGGCCAAAGGGCTAAGGGTACCACTCGTAACCTTGATCAAAGGTCACATCAGGCCCAGTGGCTAAAGAGTAAGCCAACTCCAACAGTACCACAACCAGCTCCACAGCAAGAAACGCGCCGAAAGCTGTCACGACAAACAGGAAAACCCCGACCCGCTGAGAACAAACAGCGACCCCTCGGATAGCACACCGGCTACTCCGGCCCGTCGGGCTCAAGGCGATCCTGCTTCCCTCAACCAAAGGTAAAACACAACATGTACCCCTTCTCCCACCGGTACAGCTCACAGACACCATGACCCTGTCCCCATCGGTCCATGGTGACAAACGTAAATCACAGTTATTCCGATTCCATATTCTCATAAGCACACACACACACAACATGATTCCATTCACACAGGAGTCCTAAGTCTCAGCGTACAACGTGAAGCATGCAATTGAAATCATCCCACAGTGAAGCACATGGTGAAAACCAGGATTTCACATCTCTGTCTTGAATCGCGTCGACCGAGGTCAACGCCATTCAAGTCCCTCAGACAGGTTCGTTTAACAGTCAGAATATTCCCTGAAACGCGTCGTCATAGGGAGTCGCCTATCTAAAACGCGTCCAGGTCCACAGACGCCATTCACACATAAATTCCGGATTTACAGACCCTCACTCGGGGTGATTTTCCTGTCTCAATGGCGTCATGATGTCCCGACGCCCTTCTGAAAGGCGTCGTCCATCAATGACGTCATTTAGCGCCAGAACCCCTATTTCGCGAAACCTCGAACAGGGAGGTTTCTGCCCTAAAAGGCGTCGTACTGCCCTGACGCCCTTCTGAAAGGCGTCGACCAGGTACGACGCCGTTTAGCGCCAGAAACCTGTTTCCCTGGTTCGAACCGAGGGTTTCTCCCTTAACCCCAAACACCCCGAAAAGCCCCAAAACCAGAAGGGGAGGAAGAGGAATATAACCACCACAAGCATGCTACGAATCCACGATCATAAGCACAGCCATTCCCACAAGGAAACCCCCTAAACATGCTCAATCTAGCCCGAACACGCCATGTCACGCCAAAGAAAACACGAGCAACACATGCAAGGTTCGTCCCCCTACCGGTTCTCGAACTCCTCCAAGCTCCTCGCCGCCGACCCGCCGCACCGCAGACCGCCGCCGGTACCCTCGAGGACGCCGCCACTCCGCCGGGACGTCGACCGCCGTCCGGAGAAGGGAACGCCGCGAAGGAGGTGGTGGAGGTAGAGGTGAGAGGTAAGGAGGCTATGGAGTGATTGGAAGGGGAAGAAGAGGAAGGGAAGGGGAAAAGAGAGTCGGAGAGGGCGGAGAGGGTGAGGAGAGAGAGAGTGAAGGCGAGAATGAGAGAAAGAAGGGGAGGCTCGCGGGGTCAATCTGAATCCAGCTAAAACGCGTTGATCGAGGCAGACGCCTATCAGTCTGACAGGACGGCCGTACTGACAGTGCTCTGAAACGCGTCGTCCATCGTGGACGCCGTTCAGACGACAGGACAGGCCGTACTGACAACGCTCTGGCGCCGCATCCTGACATCGCAGAGGTCACAGTCTGAATCGCGTCGACCAACATGGACGCCGTTCAGAAGATGTGACCGGGGCCGTACTCTCGCTGCCCGAAACCCGCCCACGTGGCGCACACGTGGCACAACAACCTGCAGACCTAAATGGCGTCCACACAACCTAACGCCTTTTGAAAGGCGTCGAGCAGTGCTGACGCCATTCAGCCAGGAATCTCAAGACCCCACAGGGTCCAAACCAAGGGATCCGGCCCGAACCCGACCCGAATACTGAACCCGAAATCTCAGTCCTTACAAAAGTAGAGTCCGGATTGGAGTTAGAGCAGCCTGTTTCGGTAAGTTAAATGGCGTCTGGACGGGGCAATGTCATTTAAATGATGTCGACTCAAAGCGACGCCTTTTTAAGAATTTTTTGACATTTTCCGAAATTGTATATTCTCTGCTATTTGTTCATGTATATTCATTTGCATGAAGTTACTGATGAAATCTGAGTGAAGAAAAATTCAAGGAAATGGAAATGATGCCGAAGTTTTTATTAAGGTCCCACTATAGGAGTTTCACTGAGTCTCAGCCATGACTAAAAAAATGGTTATCTCTATCTTTGTATTCATTATGTAATTGATTTGCATTATCATTACTATATGATAAACATTTATTAATTTATATCAAGGGCCTTGTGGTTTTGATGAAACTGAAATTTGAGTTCCCCTTCAATAAAAATACTGATAATTCCATAAGATTCTTAATCGCACGGATAGGCCGTTGGATTGTTGATTGATGGAGACGATGGTTCCGCTTTTGAGAAACGATGCGTAGAGAAACGAGCTTCGGCTTAGTATTAGATTGCAGGATTAGTCTCTTGACTCATCAATGACAATTTAACAATATTATCCTTGATTAACTTATATTTTATTTCATTTTAATTTTTCTGTTAGCCCAGCATGCATCATGTAGGACTTTGAAATAATTGTGGTAAGAATTAGTTATTGATTAAATTTTAGACCATTGATCTAAAAAAAATCCCAACATGATGTGAGATATTCCATTCCAAATTCATTTCTCAATTATCTTTGAGATTTGCTTGAAGATATCTTTGGAATTCCTTCTTGTTTGGATTCTTTATCCCAAACTTTCTTGTTTCCTTTAAGATCTATCATGGTTGTAGCACGTCCACATTGGTTGGTAACCGCTCTCTATGATGAAACCTGCAAGGTTTCTGACCTAGGGTACTTTCCAATCGTAGAAGTTGATCAACTTTATTTTATTTCCTTTGTCTACTTCATCCAAACAGGATTGATTCCATTGATCCATTTGAGTTATTTCACTGATTATTTTGAGAAAGATTCCTATCATATGATGTTGAGAGCGTGTCTCATCACACCTTGGCATCACCTTTTCAGTACATTTCATTCTATTTCACTCCCTTGCAAAGTCAATGCCAAAGTGGGGCAGCTATCGACACGCTAATTTTGACTTCATATTGAGTAAATTTCATGTCACAGTTATAATCTCCCAGAATGGTCTGAATGTTTATGATTAATTAAGTTTTAATGATTTTTCTTGACATTGGTTAATTAGTGTCGTCTATAATCAATGCCATTTAAATTTCTGGCAAAAATCAGGTCGGAATTAAATTCCCAAATTTAGATAGATTTAACTGTATGGCGTCGCCCATGGACGACGTCGTTTAGGTCCTAATCCGTCTGGGTTTCCGATTTTAAATTCGAATTAATTTTCTAATTATCTAAAGAGCGTCGCTCATAGAGACGCCTTTTAGCTTTCCTAATGTTTTCCAATTTCCTTTCTAGATTATTACTACTATTTCTGTGCTTTAACTGGCTAAATGGCGTCCGTGATAGACGACGTGTTTTAAGCAATTTCCTGTTAAATAGGATTTGGCCTAGATAATCTGGTTCCAGAGGTTGGAAGGGATCTAAATTCCTTTCATGTCTATCCATGACAAGTCTAATCTGCGGGAGAGCCTTTTTGAAGGCCAAACAACACTAATCGAAGCCTCTATATATACATATGTACATTGACCTTTGAAAAATGTCGGCAGTTGATGATTTTGAAGCTCAAGGCAAGGTGTTTGAAGGCTCTCAAGAAGGAAAACGTGGACAGCAAGAGGAGCTTCTTCCTTCTTCATCTTCTTCCTCCATTGAAGCTCAAGAAGGCCAAGACTTTCAAGGGGCCAAACCAACTATCTTCTTTTCTAGCTTATTTCTTTTTTTTTCTTAGTTTTATCTTTGTTTCAAATAGTTTTTTTTTTTCATCACATCATTCCATCACACACACCCACTTCATAATTTCCAAACCCATGTTCATGATTGGGGTTTAAAAGAAAATCATAAAAGAGAGTTCAAAGAAAATCATAAAAGTGAGTTCTTTTAGTTTAGTTGCATGTTTAGATTCTTAATTAGAATATATACTATACTATTCTAGTTCTAATCATAGTTTTCTTGTTTGTTTAATCTTCTTTTACAAGGTACAAAGGGAGAACAAAAGAGAAGAAATGAAAGCTTTAAAAAACTTGGAGAAAGAAGAAAATGAGCAAAACAACAACAAAAACAAGAATAAATAAAAGGAAGGCTCTTCTTTTTCGGCCGGCCGAAATAGTGGAACAAAAGAACACAATCTCCAAGTTGCAAGGTAAGCAATCAATTTCTTTCTTTTGAAACCTTCGGTTTCTGACGATCACGATCTTAGATTAGATTTGTTAACACATGATATCATGATAATATACATACTATTTGAACACCTACAGATGCTTATTTGTAGGCTAAGGGTGATGAAATCCCCACCTTATGTTGTTAGGGATATTTGCCCTTAAGATATTTTAGAATACAATAAATGCAACACTCAAATCAGATAAGGTGTTCTATGCAATCATGAATGACTTGCTTTGAATGAAAAACATACCTTTCCCCCGCAACTTCAACAAAAAAGGATATAAACTAGGAAAGGAAACTTAACTAATTAATACTTTCCTAAAATGATGAATGTCTAGCATGGAAGGTTTCTAATCTTGAAATGGAGATTTTATTTTTTTGATTTTTTATTTTTTTTAAATTAATGGAAACCTATCTAAATTAAGAACCACTAAAAAGGAAACTAACTAAAAAAGAAAAATTAACAAAGTAAGTTGGAACACACTCACCAAGAAGAAGATTTTTGTTTCCTTTTTTGAATTTTTTATTTTGTTTTCAATGTACCTACAAAAATAAGAAAAAGAATGTTAGCTAAAAAATAACTATACTAAATCCAAAATTAACAAAACTACAAATCTAATTCCTTGGCAACGGCGCCAAAAATTAATGTGCGCGCGATACGCATTGTTAAACGCTCATGGCAACCAACTTCAAATAACCGGGACTCACAATTGATTGGAAAATAGTAAGCGGTAAGAACATGGTCAATCCACGGAGAAATAAATTTTTAATCTTGAAAAGTTTGGATTTTGACTAATCTAAAAAAAATGAGAACTTGCACTAGTTAATTTAATTACCTAATCAAACTGCAGCGTTAATTAACTAAAGTAACTAAGATTTGAAAATCTAACTAAGTGAGTTAATTTTGATAAAATAAATAAAACCACATTTGAGGAGAAAGAGAAATTAGATGGAGGAAATCTAAACTAAAAACACCAATATTTCACTATTATAATTTTAAAATAATATCATCAATCATCTAAAACCAAGAAATAAAATTACAAAGGTTTTGGTCTTAATATCCTTAAAAAAAATAACTAATAGCAAGTAATAAACAACTAAACCTAATCAAATAACTAAATAACTGGAAAGAAAGAAGCACAGCAGACAGGGCTGAAGGTGCAGCGGCGCAGAAGACCGGGCGGTGCTGTGGAGGGGCTTGGCTGGACGGTGGACAGGAGCTGGAGGGGACCAGTGCAGTGGAGCAGGGCGCACGGGACGCTGAAGTAGGCGCACAGCAGGAGCAAGACGGGATGCATGCACAGGGGCCAAAGTGGCTGTACGGCGGGGACTTGCGGCTGGCGCATGGCCCGACAACTACGGCTAGAACGTGCGGCAGTGTGCTGCGTGGCACGATGGCGTGCGGCGTGCGGTCGCTCCTAGCATGGGTAACGAAGTGGGCTTCTGCGAACTATGCCATGCTGTCGCGTGGCAGGTGCGGCTGGCAAAGCGGGGCGGCGATCCTGACACGTGGCCTCGGGGTCCTACGTCGCACGTGGGCAGAGCGCAAGAGAGAGAGAAAAGAGAGAGGAGAGAGATAGGGAGCGGGGATGGGAGAGAGAGAGAGAGAGAGACAGAGGGTAATAAAGGAGGAGAGAGGGAGATAGAGAGAAACATAGAGAGAGAGAGGGGGCATCGTAGAGAAAGAGGGAGACGGGAGGTGGGGGAGGGAGAGAAGGTGAGAGAGAGAATAATAAAAGATAGTGAGAGAGAGACGAACAGTAAAAAGCATAGAGAGATGCAGTGGGAGGAAAAAAGCAAGAGGGTGAGAGAAAAAGCCAGAAGTAAGAGAGAAGAAGGGGAAGAAAGAAAGCTTTTGAAATAGGGGAGACTTTAAAAAATTAGGAGAGACAGAGAAAAGAAAGAGAGAAGAGGGGGGGGGGGGCTGCTCCATGGTCTTCTTGGGCAAGGGGTTAGGGCAACCCTTTTTAAACATTGTATGCCCATTTTACCCTTAGTTTATTCATTTTTGCAAAATAAGAGATGTTTCTGTTGATATTTGAACTCTGGTCCTTCCCATAAGTCTTAAAAGATTTAGCCAATTGTTCCACATACTCTTCATGTCCTATTCACACAAAAATAAATTTACATTAGGTTTCTGTAGTGAACAATATTATATTTATGCCCAAATAAAATTATCAACTGTCTCGGTTTTGCCGAAAAACTGCAAATGCGTTACACTCAGCTTTTCACATGAAATGACAATGTTTTTAACTCAGAATTCAACAAAATTGGTATCGTTGGAATCAGAACAAAATTATCTATCATTTCATACCATGTTGCATATAAAACCATGAGTATAGTGCATGCATTTGCCCTTTTCATGCTCAAAAATACCTACTTATCACTACGTCAGAGTGCCTAGCCTCTGACCTAACAGCAGTTCTTTTATATTAAGTGTATCGCGGGGTCTTTCAAGAAAACTTGAACTTAATATAAAACCCATTTAACAACCCATCGACTGAAGATCTTTTGCGTGCGACCCTCTAGGCCCAAATACCAGTCCAGTAATGGCCCATTAATCTCAATAACTCTTTACTGACTCAACAAATTAATTAATATCCATATATTAATTAATTAGCCATATTTAATGTCACACATTAAATTCAGATGGACATGCGATCACGTTGGGTGCGAAGCAACACTATATGAACCTGGAAGGCATTAGGGTTGTGCAACACACTAATGGAACCTTTTCATCATCGATTAATGCGTGGATATAATCCTTCATCTATACACTGTTCTAGAGTCGACCTAGGGCATGGTGAACTATTAAACCGAGTTCGTCGATTCACTTGAATGGGATGCCACTAAACCATATCAGATAACTCCTTATATGATATAGTGTCCACCCTGGCCACGGACTTAAGCGCATCATTCTCGAAACATTCTCTCTCCTTTCACCTAGAGCAGATGATCCCTTTTTGACCATACAATCACCTTTGAGAGTATTTCTCTAAACTCGATCACTTAACTTATTGAGATCCCATGGTTAAGGATTCATTAGTCAAGGTCAAAGCTTAGAAACCTACCCACAAGTTGTCCTTGGTGTCTTAGGTTCAAGAACCAACCACGCAATTTTGACAATGAATCAAGCTGGTTAACAGTTAGGTAATTACCATCCAGTGATTCAAGATCGAATCAGTTCAGTGAACTAATTCGCCAATGAGTGCCTATAAGTCCAACATAGTGTCTTTGCACAAGTGGCTTATTAGATCAGCCACCCTCATTACATATGCTGAAGTGACCTATACTAGTCTAACTAGATGTTTGATGTCCCTCTCAAACATCCTCTGACTAGGAACAATTAAAAATATGTGTTTACAAGTCTTCAGTCCCATAATTATAATCCCATAATAATATGAAGACCATTGCACTTATTTATGAACTTCATTACGAAACAATAATTAAAGTTGAATTACATATAATGAAATTGTGCCAACATGATTAATAACTAAACAATACATAGTATTTGATTGGCTTGCAAGCCACCTAATATTAATAATGTCCCACTTGGACTAAAGCCAATCACCCTTATATTGAATACATATATTCTCAAGGCGACGCTCAAACACATTTTGAGACAATAGCTCCGTCAGTGGATCTGCAATGTTGTCGGTTGCGGGAATCCTTTCCATTGCAACATCTCCTAGAGCAATTATTTCACTGATCAGGTGAAAGTGCCTCAGAATGTGCTAAAACTTTTAATGAGACCATGGCTCTTTCACTTGAGCTATCTCCCCATTGTTGTCACACAGTAGTGGGACGGGATTAGAGATACTCTACACAACACCAAGGTCGCCGATGAATTTCTTCATCCAAACTGCTTCTTTGGGGCTTCAGCTGTAACAATGTACTCAAATTCAGTTGTCGAGTCTGCAGTGGTTTCTTCCTTAAAACTTTTCCAACTCACTGCTCTCCCGTTTAGCATAAATACAAATCCGGATGTGGACTTGCTATCATCTAAATCAGACTGAAAACCTAAGTCAATGTATCCTCGCAGCTTAAGTCTCCTCCTCCATATACTAGAAACATATACTTTGTTCTTCTCAAGTACTAAAACATACATTTCACAGCCTTCCAGTACTCATCACCTAGATCTGTTTGATATATGTTCGTAACACTTACAGCATATACTACATTAGGCCTAGTACATAGCATGGCATACATAATGGAAATTATAGCTGATGCATAGGAGATTTTATCCATTGATGCCCTCCCTTCAGAGGTCTTAAGGGACTGGCCTTTAGAGAGATAAATTCCATGTCTCATCAGTATGAGACCTCTCTTAGAATTTTCCAGGTCAAACCTTTTGACAATGGATTCTATATACATGGATTGGGTTAAAGTAAGCATCCTCTTTGATCTATCTCTATAGATCTGTATTCCTAATACGTAAGATGTTTCTCCCAAATCTTTTTCATAGAAAAGTTCTTAGACAGTCATACCTTTACTAACGACATCATCCCTACATCATTCCCAATTAGTAGGATGTCGTCAACATAAAGGACTAAAAAGGTGATTACGCTCCCACTTATTTTTTTCTACACATATGGCTCATCTTCATTCTTAATGAAGCCATAAGATTTGATCGCCTCATCAAACATTTTGTTCCAGCTTCCGGAAGCTTGCTTCAGTCCATAAATAGACCTTTGCAATTTACATACCACATATGGAAACTCTTTGGAAGTGAAGCCCTCTAGTTATATCATATATACTTCTTCCTCAAGGTTTCCATTGAGGAAAGTTGTCTTCACGTTTATCTACCAGATCTCATAATCATGATATATTGCAATAGCGAAAAGTACTCTGATAGACTTATTCATGGCAACAGGTGAGAAGGTCTCGTCATAGTCAACACCCTGTCTTTGACGATAACCCTTTGCCTTATAAGTCTCAATATGTCTATCCGCACCGATCTTTCTTTTAAAGATCCACTTGCATCCGATAGGTACTATACCCTCAAGCAAGTCTACCACGTTCCAAACTTGGTTGGTATGTGATCGTTTCGAATTGTGCGTCGTTAAACACATGAAAACGTTCAATCTAAATTTATCCGGCTCACTCAAATCAAAATTTGGAAATTTAATAGCGGTGAGTCCGAGTCGATCCACAGGGAGTTAAGATTCTAATTTTGAAAACTTTGAACTTTAGTTAATCTAATAAAAAAATTTGATGATTGTTTATGATTTTTAATGCTCTAGAATTCAATTATTCTAAAAATAACAATAACCTGAATTAACTAATTATACTAAATAATTAATTACCTAATGAAACCATACACAAGCTACTTAACTAAAAAAAATCAAATTAATTAAACTAATTCTAAATAACAAGTAAACACCTTAATATAATGAGGAAATAAACGTTTAACTAAATAAAAATTGAATAAAGCTTTCATTCACCACTAATTGTTTAACAAAGAAACATTTATCTAAACTAACCAAAGTAATTAATGAAGAACTAAATAAACAAATTTATGCAGCAAATAGGGTTTGGAGAAAGCTTCTGCTAGCTTCGGTGCAGTGAACCGATGGAGAGAGGGGACGGCTCAGTGGTCCGCATATGCGCTTGGGCGGCTGCTGGAGTGCGTGCATGGGCAACACTTGCTGGCTGGGCAGGATGCTGCTGCAGTTGCTGGCAGCTGCTGGATACGCAGGGAAACTGGAAGCCGGCGTGCTTGGCATGCAGCTGGAGGTTGGTGCGTGCAGGAGCTGGAAGAGCCACCACGCTTGGACAGATGCTGGCTGGGCAGCGTGGAGAAGCCGGGTGGAGAAGCTGCTTCACCGGGACAGCTTGCTGGAAACGTGGATGCTTGCTTGGGAGAGTTGCTGGCCGGCGCTGGTGTGCGTGGAGAAGGCCAGCTGCTGCATGTTCACAGGACAGGCGCTGGTTGAAGGATGAAGCTGCCGGCTACTGCTGCTGGTTTGCTGCAGGTTGGGTTGCTGCCGCTGAGGGGCTTGCCGCATGCTGTGCGTGGAGGATGCTTGGAGGAAGGAGGAATGCTGGAGTTGCTGGAAATGTGCAAAAGGTGGAGAACTTGCCAAGCTTGGACAGGTGCTGGTGTATAGACGTGCAGCTGCTGAAGGAAGCCGTGAAGCTCACAGCCGGCTGCGTGCAGGGCTGCTGGCTCTCACAGGAGCTTTGCTGGTTAGTGCTGCAGATCGTGGAGAAAGCTTGGACAGTTGCTGCTGTTGGTGTTGCTTTGCTGCGTCTGCGTGGAGGAGGCAGCCTGGTGCTGCGTTGGAGGAAGGAGTTGCTCGTGGAAGCCGGGTGGACGTGCTGGTGCGGTGCTGGGATGCAACTGGGGCGATGCTGCACGAGCAGCTGCTGGCAGTGCGTTGAGAGAAGGAGAGGAACCGAGAGAGAAGAGGAGACAGAGATCGTGAGGGAGAGAAGGAGACACAGAGGGGGAGAGAACCGTGGGAAACAGAGAGGAACCAAGGAGGGAGGAAGGGAAACCGGAGAGGAAGAGCAAGAGGAGAGGGCTGCGGAGAGTGGAGGAAAGAAACGAGAGAGAGGAAATCTGAGAGAGAGAACGTGTGTGGGAAGGGAGGATAGATTAATATAGGGAGGAAGATAGGCGTGGGAAGGAAACTGGAGAAGAAGTCGGACTGGAGTTTGGAAAATTGGGGAGAAAAAGGAAACAGTGGGTTTAAGGAAACTCCAGCGAAGGAAGGAGTCACTTTGTATTTTTACCCCTGTTTTAGTTGAAATCCGCACACCGGACCACTCCCAAATTTCCGGAAACTCCTCCAGCTGCACTGCATCCTCGGCATGTCCTGTTCACATCAAATAAATATAATTTAGCGCATTATCATAAAAATATCATCATATTTATTCATTTCATCTCGGTTTTGTCGAAAAACCGCAAATGCGCTACACTCCTTTGATCAAATGAAATGACGATGTTTTTAAGTCAGAATTTGATGAAATTAGTACCGTTGGACTTGTTACACAATTATCTATCATTTCATGCTATTTTGCAGATAAAAACATGAGTATGATGCATATGGTTGCCCTTAAATGACCAATTTAACACTTTATCATTATGCATGGACTGAATTTCAGAGTTCATAGCTTCTTGTCATTTTCTGGCCTCTAGACACTCAATGGCCTCCTGGTAAGTCTTGGGATCACCATCCTCATTATAGTGTCTTAGAATCATTCCACTGATATATCCTACATATCTCTCCGGTTGCTTAGGCACTCTAATAGACCTACGAGGTTCCTGTGTGCATGTTTGAACAGGCTCAAGAACCGATGGTTCATCTGATGAACCTGTGACAGTTTGTGGGTCTGGAACTTCTTCTAGAGTTATTTTACTCCCACTGTCTTTTTGGAGAATATAATCTTCTTCCAAGAAGACAACTCTCCAGATGACAAACACCTTTTGTTCGTCGAGATGATAAAAGTAGTAACCGTAGGTTTCCCTCAAATACCCTACAAATCTACAGTTGTCAGTTCTAGATTCTAGTTTATCTAAATCATGTCTTTTAACATGAGAAGGACATCCCCAGACTTTAACATTCTTAAGGTTTAGTTTCCTTCCTTTCCATATCTCATATGTAGTGAATTCAACATATTTACTGGATACTTTGTTCAGGATATACATAACTGAGCTAAGTGCATATCTCTATAAGGATAGTGGTAATTTCGACATGCTCATCATTGAATGCATCATTTCCATTAATGTGCAATTACTCCTTCCTAATACACCATTCATCTGAGGTACATAAGGAGGTGTAACTTGAGAGAGGATACCATTATCCTTTAGGCACCGTGTGAATTATGTACTTAAGTATTCCCCACCTCAATCCGATTACATAGTTTTAATACTCTTTCCTATTTGTTTCTCCACTTCATACTTGAATTCTTTGAATTTCTCAAAGGCTTTTGATTTGTACTTCATTAAGTACACAAAGCCATACCTTGAGAAATAATCAATGAATGTAATGAAATAGGAGAAGCCACCAAGGGCCTGGATAGACATAGGACTATTAAGTTCTCAAGTTTCTCGGGATCACAAATGCAGCGGAATTATAAATTAAAATATCTGTGATCCGGTTCCTGTTTTAATTAAACTAAAACAATTAGAATGGGTAATCGACATTACCGCGCGCGGATTTGAATCAGCGTCCAAATGGCTCCATCGGTGTGACACCGCCAGCCATGCAAATGCCCGGCCTCTAGCGAAGTCCACGCGATCCTCCTCGCGGTGGATTTTCTCTCGTTCCTCCTTCCTCGCAGCCTACGAACGGTTCGTCGATCGCCGCAACGACCGCCGCAATGTGCGGTCGAATTCCCATCGAACGAGAGTCGAAGAAGACGGTGAAGCACACCCACAACGGAGGGTCGACCTGGGGCGCTAGAGAGAGAGAGGGAGAGAGGAGGGGCGGCTAGGGTTGAACAATAGCCTAGCCTGCTCAGCCCGTCCGCTACATTTTATATTAACCGCGCGATTTTTCATAAAAACCCACGGTTTATATAAAACCACCTTTTAATCTTTCGCCTTGAGAATCATTTGTGTGTGACCCTCTAGGCCCAATTACTAGTCCAGTTAATGGCCCATTAAGCCCAACAACTCCTCACTAACTTAATTAATCAATTAATAACTCATATTAATTAATTAATCAACCAAATCAATGTCGCACATCAAATTCAATCAGGCCTCCGATCACGTTGGGTACCAAGCAACACCGCGTGAATCCGGAAGGTATTGGGGTTAAGCAACCCACTCTTAGAACCTTTCCGTTGACAGTTACCGCATGGATATAATCCTTCATTCGTACAATGCTCTCGAGTCAACTCAGGGTATAGTGTACCGTCAAACCCTAACCGAACGACTCACTTGGATCGGATGTTGCCATATAATATCGGAAAACTCCTTTCCCGATATTATTGTCCTCCCTGGCCATGGACTTCAGCCCATCCTTCCTAGAGCATTCTTTCTCTAAGTATCGAGAGTAAATGATTCTTTATTGAAACTCAATTCCCTTCGATGGTATTCCGTTGCACCCGATCATTGGCTGTTTAGAATCCCGTGAATAGAGATTCGTAAACCAAGGTCAAAGTACAGAAGTCCACCGACAAGGTGTCCTTAGTGTCTTAAGTCCA
The DNA here is from genome assembly GCA_030544215.1 of Zantedeschia hybrid cultivar. Taxonomy (NCBI): domain Eukaryota; kingdom Viridiplantae; phylum Streptophyta; class Magnoliopsida; order Alismatales; family Araceae; genus Zantedeschia; species Zantedeschia hybrid cultivar. The sequence continues at coordinate 55,578,556 of JARZZO010000006.1, read as the reverse complement.
AGGACCATCACGCAACTGCGACAATAGAATCAAGCTGGTTGACAGTGAGATACTATACCATCCAGCGATTCAGTCAGATCAGTTTAGTGAACTAATTCTCTAATGAGCACCTACAAATTTACCTTAGTGTCTCCACACAAGTGACTATGAGATCAATCACCCTCATCGTATGAGCAGGAGTAATCTGTACTAGTCTAACCGAATATCCAGTGTCCTTCTCATATATCCTTCGACTAAGAACTATTATGAATATGTGTGTTTAAGTGATCAGTCTCACTAGTATGATCTCATCATAATCTGATCACTATCGCACATATTCACGGACTTCATTATGAGACGATAACAATATTAATTACGCATAATGAAATATGTCATTTTATTAATAAATAAACGAAATTTACATAGTTAGATTGGCTTGTAGGCCACCTAAGACTAACAATCTCCCACTTGGACTAAAGTCAATCACCTTTATGTACTAAACCTATGGACTCTAGATGACGCTCAAACCCATTTTGAGCCAGTGGCTTTGTCAGTGGATTTGCTACATTATCGGCGGATGGAACTCTTTTCATCATTACATCTCCTCAGGAAATGATCTCTCTAATTAGATGTAAGTGCCTCAGAATATGCTTCGATTTTGGATGAGACCGCAGCCCTTTTTCGCTTGGGCAATGGCTCCATTGTTGTCGCACAACAGCAGAACATGTTCAGAGATACTGGGAACTACGCCGAGGTCAGTGATGAATTTCTTCAACCACAATGCTTCGTTGGCGGCTTCAGCTGCAGTGATGTACTCAACTTCAGTTGTCGAATCTACAGTGGTTTCTTGCTTGAAACACTTCCAACACACTGCGCCTCCGTTCAAAGTGAACACAAATCTAGATGTAAACTTGCTATCATATGGATCTGACTGCAAACTTGAGTCAGTAAATCCTCGCAGTTTCAAGTCACCTCCTCTATAGACAAGAAACACATCCTTAGTTCTTCTTAAGTACTTAAGGATACATTTGACTACCTTCCAGTGTTCTTCAGCTGGATCAGCCTGAAATTTGCTCGTAACACTTAGAGCATAAGCAACATCAGGCCGTGTACATAGCATGGCATACATGATAGCTCCTATGGCGGAGGCATAGGGTACTCTATCTATGAATGCCTTCTCATTAGGAGTCATGGGAGACTACTCCTTTGAGAGATAAATTCCGCGTCTCATCGGTATGAGACCGATCTTGAAATTTTTCATGCCAAACCTTTTGACTATGGCATCTATGTACAAGAATTGGGTCAACCCGAGCATCCTCTTTGATCTATATAGATCTGTATTCCTAATACGTAGGACGTTTCTCCCAAATCCTTCATGGAGAATTTTTTCGACAGCCAGATCTTTACTGATGACATCATAGCTACGTCATTTCCAATGAGCAGTATGTCATCTACGTAAAGAACTAAGAAGGTGAGTGCATTTCCACTAGTCTTCTTGTACACACAAGGCTCATCTTCATTCTTAATAAATTCATAAGACTTGACAGTCTCGTCAAATCTTATGTTCCAGCTCCGGGAAGCCTACTTCAGTCCATAAATGGACCTCTGAAGCTTACACACTTTATCTGGAGATTCCTTAGATGTAAAATCTTCTTGTTGTATCATATACACCTCTTCCTCAAGGTTACCGTTAAGAAAGGCAGTTTTCACATCCATCTGCCAGATCTCGTAATCATGGTGTGTAGCTATGGCGAGTAGAACTCTGATCGACTTTATCATAACAACTGGTAAGAAAGTCTTGTCATAATCAATTCCTTACCTTTGACGATATCCCTTTGCCACCAACCTTACCTTATAAGTGTCGATCTGTCCATCAGCACCGATCTTTGTCTTAAAAATCCACTTGCATCCAATGGGTACAATACCCTCGGGTAAGTCCTCCAAGTTTCAAATTTGGTTGGTGTACATAGACTAGATTTCAGAGTTCATGGCTTCCCGCCATTTCCCGGGTTCTGGGCCTTCTATGGCCTATTGGTAGGATTTAGGATCATCATCCTCATTACATTATACCTTCGACTCTCTTTCAGCGATATGTCCCACATATCGTTCAGGTAGTCTAGGTACTCTACCCGATCTACGAGGCTCATCTGTGTGTACCTGAATAGATTTAAGAACTGATATCTCATCTAATGATATTGTAGTTGTTTGGGGATCTGGAACCTCTTCTAGTACTATTTTACTCCCACTGTCCTCCTAGAGAATGTATTCTTCTTCCAGGAAGACAGTTTTCCTGGCGACAAATACCTTTTGTTCACCAAGATGGTAAAAATAGTATCCAAAGGTCTCCTTTGGAAATCCCACAAACCTGCATTTTTCAGTTCGTGAATCCAGCTTGTCTGGATCCTGTCTCTTTACATGAACAGGACAACTCTAGACTTTAACATGTTTAAATTCTGGTTTTTTGCCTTTCCATATCTCATATAGAGTAGAGGTCACAGACTTGCTAGACTGTTCAGTAGGTATGCTGCTGACTCTAGGGCATACCCCCAGAGGGACACTGGTAAATGTGAAAAGTTCATCATAGATCGCACCATGTCTAACATGGTGCGATTCCTCCTTTCAGATACACCATTTATCTGTGGTGTATATGGATGGGCCAGCTAATACGGTGGTATCTAATACCCAAGATGTAAGAAGCACATCTGGTATCTAATACCCAAGATGTGGAATCTCTAACTAACAAATTGATATCTATCATATAGATATCAGAAGCTTCTGATAGCTTCACTTTTCTATGAGCTTTGTCATTGAGAAACTCCTTGTAGTTCTTCTTCTAGTGACCATTCTGCTTATAGTAGAAGCAATCACCTTTTACTACTCCTTTGACATTGTCCTTCTTCCTTTTATCATATGCTATCATCTCTACCTCAAGGGCATCCAATGCCGGTTCAGCAGGAGGAATAGCACCAAGGATGTAGGCAATGTGCTCAGATCTTAAGACATTCTTCATGTTTCTGAGCCAATTTGAGTAGTTCAGGTTAGTCAAAAGATTGGCATCAAGTATGCCAGGAGATAAAATCTATTTTAGCATATGTTCAGTAATTAAATATAAAATAAGATATGGTCTGTTATTCAAGTTTTAACTCCCACTAATTTTTGACGGACTGTATAACCCTCAGATATACAGAACGGGAGACGCCGACAGTCTCCTAGTGGGGATCAGAATCTCAGTGCCTTACAGTACAACCTTGCGGATAGCACAATAAACTGTAATGCAATCAAAGAGCACCCATCTCATGGGACTTGCAACTCCTTGCAATATCCGATCATATTTTCGGTCCCTAGAGATTTAATGACCTTGTGGATAGCACAACAAGCCATTAATTCTACTCTAAGCTAACCATCATTATGAGACGAGCATAGATATGCATGCAGTCCTTGTAGATAGCACAACAAAGCTACATGGTTCCTCTACCCCAATCAAATAGACATCTAATGCCATAGCCACAGTCTATCCTCACAATTAGACAGGCCTTGTGGATAGCACAACAAACCTGCCTAAAGTAATTCAAATTCTATGACTATAACGATGGTGGACCGCATAGTAAGTTCTTAACTACTCACATTACGGCTTAGAATTTAGACGAGGGTATTTAGATAACTTTTATCTTGGTCTCTCCTAGGTGATAGTATATAAATATATCATATGTATTTAACAAATACTATACATACTTTGATTCATAATCAAAATTAAAATAATACATCTTATACATGTCAAGTGTGGTCATGGATAGCGCAGTGGGTTTGACTGGAGCCAACAATCAAACGCACACACAATCTAATATAACATTTAGATCAGATAAACCTGCAAACACATAGGCAAGAGATCTTCATCATATCGCCTTCCTGGTTGCAGTTGTAGATCATCATCGCTCCTTCCTCGGTTGCCTCGATCGGATTACATTAAATTCTAGAATTACATGTAAATTGAAGAAGCCCTCATAGCGAGTACAAGAGAGAGGGAGGTAGAATTACATCGGAGTATGAAAGAGAGAGAGGTACACAAACCTCTATTTATTAACAATTAATAAGTATCATCCATACATCCACGATCCACACACATATCATTCATCACATGAATAATTTAAAAATGCATAGTCATGACTACAGTGTGTTTTATACATTCCATACATGATAAACGCATCACATGGCCAAAATAAAAGAGTTTTAAAATTAAATAATTTTGACTTTCAAAAAGTTAGGATCCAATCAAAATTGGCATTTGAATTTTGAAAACTCATTTAATTATCTTAACATGCAATTAAATCATATTTAAAAGCATATAAAATACACATCACATGTGCACACACTCCAAATTAATAATTCCAAAATATTCCATGCCATTAGAACATTTCTAATAAATAAAATAATCTAACATTTAGATTAATCAATATTAATAATCTAACAATTAGACTATTAATAATAAATTACTAATATAACTCTTAGATTAGTCCACTAAAGTTAATTATTAAATTAACACTTAATTTATTAATTAACTCTAATTAATTATTAACTACTAATCTAATTCTTAGATTAGTTAATTAATGTTAATTACTAATTTAACACTCAAATTATTAATTAACACTAATTAATTAATAACTTTTAATCTAACTCTTAGATTAGTTAATTTAAAATTAATCATTAACTTAACACTTAAATTAACAATTAATTCTAATTAAACAAAAGGTGTTAATCTAACTCTGAGATTAGATAATTAATGTTAATCATTAATTTAACTCTTAAATTAATAATTAACACTAATTAATTGATGATTACTAATTTAACACTTAAATTAGTCACTTAAATTAATTATTAATTTAACACTTAAATTAATAACTAACTCTAATTAATTAACAAGTATATTAATTAATAATTAATAATCTAACATTTACACTAATAATTATTAATCACTAATCTAACTCTTAAATAAGTTAATTAAAGTTAATTATTAGTTTAACATTTAATCTAATTAACTCTAATTAATTAATAACTAAGTGTTAATTAACATGATTCAAAATCATTAATAAAAACCCAATTAAATAAAATTGAATAGTAATTTAAATTTTTAAAATATTTTTTTTTGAATTTTAACTTAAATTCAAATTTTATTCACATTTTAAATGGGCAATTGGGGTTTTATTTTGGGTTTTAAAGGGAACTAATTCAAAAATTAATTTAGCCGGCCCGGATCGGTTCGGCCCGGCCCAGCCAGACAGGCTCGGGACCGGCCCTCTCCTTTCTTCCCCAAACCGAAGCACCCAAAACCCTAACCTCATTGGCTGTTGCAGGTGGTGGCGGCGGCGAGGAAAAGGAGTAGGGCCACCCGGCGATCGGCGCCCCCGGCCCCGTCGGCGAGGGCCCCGGCGTTGGCCCAAACCGCCCCCTTCCCCATCAAAAACCCTAACACCCGCAAGGATCTAGCTGTAGGTGGAGGAGTCCGGCTGCAGGGTGGGGAACGACAGCGCCGCCCGGCAGCTGATGTCCGGCATTGCTCAGCCCTGGTTGGCGACGTCCCCAATGTCGACGGGGCTGCCGGCGACGCCATAAAAGATCAACTAGCCGAGCCCTATCTCCCCTAAAAATCTAGTTTTTCAAACCATAAAACATAAAAGAAGACTCCCCCGGCCTCCTCCAACGGCCTCTCCCGGCGGCGGCCTTGGTGTCGACGGTGACCGCCATGAATCTTAAACTCTCTAGGCATGCTGATTGACCTTACTGACCACCAAGAACTTCCAAACAGCGCCGGCAAGAATGTCATTCTTCAACACATGAAGAACACCAAAAAAAACCCCAAAAATAACGATTTTTGCATAATATTATAATCTAAAATTATTCTAATAATCTGTATTCATCGTATGAACACGGATCTAGCAAAAAGATCGAACTTATGCATGGAATAATATATGGAAGTATTAAATCAGAGATCGAAATGGACGAGAAAATAGTGGAACCTGGCTCTGATACCACTGTTAGGTTCTCGTGTTTCTCGGGATCGCAAACGCAGCGGAATTATAAATTAAAATATATGCGATCTAGTTCCTGTTTCGATTAAACTAAAATGATTAGAACGGGTAATCGACATTACCGCACGGAGATTCGAATCTGCTTCCGAATAGCTCCGTCGGTGTGACACCGCCAGCCACGCAAATGCCCGACCTCTAGCGAAGTCCACGCGATCCTCCTTGCGGTGGATTTCCTCTAGTTCCTCGTTCCTCGTAGCCCACGAACTGTTCGCCGATCACCGCAACGACTGCCGCAATGCACTGTCAAATTCCCTTCGAACAGGAGTCGGAGAAGACGGCGGAGCAGACCCACAGCAGAGGGTCGACCTGGGGCGCCAGAGAGAGAGAGGGAGAGAGGCGGGGTGGCCAAGGTTGAACAGCAGATTGGCCTGCTCAGCCTGTTCACTACATTTTATATTAACCGTGCGGTTTTTCTTAAAAACCAACTGTTTATATGAAACCCACTTTTTAATCTATCGCCTTGAGAATCATTTGCATATGATCCTCTAGGCCCAATTACCAGTCTGGTTAATGGCCCATTAAGCCAAGTAACTCCTCAATGACTTAATTAATCAATTAATAACTCATATTAATTAATTAATCAACTGAATCAATGTTGCACATCAAATTCGGTCGGGCCTCCGATCATGTTGGATGTCAAGCAACACCGCGTGAACCCGGAAGATATTGGGGTTAAGCAACCCACTCTTTGAACCTTTCCATCGACAGTTACCGCGTGGACATAATCCTTCATTCATACAATGCTCTCGAGTCAACTCAGGGTATGGTGTACAGTCAAACCCTAACCAGTCGACTCACTTGGATCAGATGTTGCTGTATAATATCGAAAAACTCATTTCTCGATATTATCGTCCACCCTGGCCAAGGACTTCCGTGCATCCTTCCTAGAACATTCTCTCTCTAAGTACTGAGAGCGAATGATTCCTTATTGACACTCAATTCCCTTCGATGGTATTTCGTTGCACCCGATCCTTTGCTGTTTAGAATCATGTGAATAGAGATTCGTAAACCAAGGTCAAAGTATAGAAGTCCACCGACAAGGTGTCCTTGGCGTCTCAGGTCCGAAGACCATCCACGCAACTGTGACAATAGAATCAAGCTGGTTGACAGTGAGGTACTATACCATCTAGCGATTCAGTCGAATCAGTTCAATGAACTAATTCTCTAATGAGCACCTACATATTTGCCTTAGTGACTCCAAACAAGTGACTATGAGATCAGTCACCGTCATCATATGAGCAGGAGTAATCTATACTAGTCTAACCGGATATCCGATGTCCTTCTCGGATATCTTCCGACTATGAATTATTAAGAATATGTGTGTTCAAGTGATCAATCTCACCAGTATGATCTCATCATAATCTGATCACTATCACACATATTGTAACGACCCCCTATCGGCCGGTTCGGTCATACCGACGTACTACGACCGGAAGGGACCCATTAATAGTGGGAACAACCCGAACATTTCTTATACTTAAGGGTGAGCACTTTGCATGTAAATAAATAAAACACTTCATATTGATGTTATACACTGTGCATTACAGTACATCAAGTCTAGGGATACAACTTGTAAGTTACATAGGGACTGGACTTACAAAAACAACTTCTGCTCAACTAAACTAAGATCATAGAGATTCTTTGTTTGTCCCAGGATTGTCCTTTTCTGAAAGGGGGTTAAATAGTGTGGGTGAGTTTACCGACTCAGCAAGCATATAATACCACTACATGACTTATCATATATATAAACGTAAAAAGACAACATAATATTACTACATAATCATGGCATGATAGAATATAACATAACAAACTTCAACTATCATAGGGATCATGACAATTCATGGAATGGCCAAAGATCATGGCATGGCATGAGTATAAACATAAAGATCATGGCATAGTATACAAAGATCATGGCATGGCATCATGGTGCGGCTTGACTTGATCTTGCATAGCATCATGGCATGGTTTGGCTTGATCATGGTATAGCATTAGGGCATGGTTTGGCTTGATCATGGTATAGCATCGGGGCATGGCATAAGTACAAGCATAATAAGGGAATGGCATAGAATCATGGCACAAAAATCATGGCATGGCAACATAGCGTGGCATCATAGAATGGCATGTATCATAAAGATCATGGTATAGTATGGCATGATTGAAAGATGTAATATATAGCATAGGCATAATATGAATCTTATCGCTTGTTTAACGGACATGCATCCAAACCACAACATGAGGAGGTTTAGCATGCAGCTAGCGGTAAGGCAAAATGCCCACTGGCGCTTCCGCTACGCAGCAGGGGGACCCACCCGTCCCACCTGGACCGAGAGAACCGTAGCCAGGATTTTACCCGTTTGCCTCGGGTTGCGTCTTTTAATTAATGCCTACCTCACACGGATGCTTGTATGATTCGGACGCGTGAGCTCCTAAGGTGGCACTGTCCGTAACCGGGTAGACAAAGGATTCTAGAGGTGGCCCCCACAAGTTCAAGGGGTGGCTCCACGCTACGACGGCTCCACCTCTACAGGTAGCCCTTTCCTAGATAGCCCTTTCCTCCTATCATAACCTGCGTGGCACTTAGTTCCTAAGCTACCGGTTGATTAATCATCTTAACATATACATGGGAGACTTATGGCATGGGATTTAAGCATGGGTTAGAAGTCCATTTAGGCTCATACATCATTCCGGCAGCATTTCGACTTAGTGGGATCTACTTAAATTTGTAGGAAAATATGTATTTAAAACAAGCCATTTACAAATAGGAAAATAACCATGGAGAAATAATCATGTACTTGCCTTTAAGCCAGAAGCTCTCTTAAACACAGCAGGAACCTCCTCCTCCTACACGTACGAAGAAACCCCGCCAACAGCTCTTGTTCCCGCTTTAAAAATCTCTCTCTCTCACCCTCTTGGACGTGGCTAAGAAGAAGGGGAAGGATGGGGGAAAAGGGAAGGGCTACCCCCCTATTTATAGGGGTGGTCTTGGCCTAGGATGAGGACAAGTGTCACTTTTTAGATCCCTTGGATTTGGGACGTGCCCCAAAGGGATAAGGAAAGCTTGGGTAGTAACAAGTGGCATGGTGAGGTGGCAAGGGTTTTCTTGGGGGCCAAGCTACCTTACCAATATCCTTTACCAGTATCCTTAACCTTTAACAGTATCCTTTAGTACTTTTTCATTTAAGTCCATGTATCTTTCGTAATTGGTTTTCTACCCCCATTCAGCACTTCACCGAATTTAACTTCTTTTTGGTGATTTTAAAAAAAAACATTTCTAGAAACCTTGAAAATTATACTTAAGACCCTTCTAAAAATCATCAATCGCATCATTAACCTCAAACATTTCATAATTGCGTTTGTACTTTTTTCAATATTTACATATACCTTTTTTATAATTATGTATATGTTGGCATGTACTTGGAATCTTGTAGGTCCTTACACATATTCACGGACTTCATTATGAGACGATAACAATACAAATTACACATAATGAAATATACTATTTTATTAATAAATAAACGAGATTTATATAGTCAGATTGGCTTGTAAGCCACCTAAGACTAACAAGGACCACAAACATTAGAATGTGTTAGTTCTAATATGTCCTTGGATCTTTCTCCACTTCCAGTAAATGAAGATTTAGCCATTTTACCCATCAAACATGACTCACAAGTTGCATATGATTCAAAATCAAATAGATCTAAATATCTATCTTTATGCAATCTTTGGAGTCTATTTTCTCCAATGCAGCCAAGCCTACAATGCCATAAATAGGCTTTATTCACTTCACATTTGTTCTTCTTAGGAGCTCTATCGATATGAAGACTATCATAAAACACATCCATCAAGTACAATCATTGACTAAAGAAGTAGAAGCAACTAATTTATTTCCAAAATAAACAACATTTGTTCTCAATGGATAAATTGTACCCAATATTATCTAAACACGAAATAGATATAATGTTCTTTATTACTAGGTACATAATAGCAATTATCTAATGATAAAGAGTCTCTAGATGGTAACTTGTGATTCATTGTCCCTATAACGATTGCTGCAACTCTTGCACTGTTATCTAGCCTTAGCTCTACCTCGCCAATCCTCATCTTACGCCTTCTTGTCAGCGCCTGCACGTCATTGTAAATATGAGAAACACATGCGGCATCTAATACCCATGATGTATAATCTATAACTGACAAATTTATATCTATCATATAGATACCTGAAGTATCCTGCTGCTTCACCTTTCCTTGAGCCTTGTCTTTGAGGTATTCTTTGCAATTCTTTTTCCAGTGGCCCTTTTGATAATAGTAGAAGCAATCACCTTTTTCCACTCATTTCCTTTGTCCTTATTTCCAATCTTTGGCTTATCCTGCTTCTTGTCCTTGCCTTTCTTAAAGGCTTGGACTGCCTTCCTCTTTTTGTTGGTCTTACCAACCATGAGGACTTGGGGCTTTTCCTTTACAAGGTTGTTCTCTGCAGTTTTCAGCATATTCAGTAACTCAGTCAGAGGAGCTTGGATCTTGTTCATGTTAAAATTAACAATGAATTGTGCATAAGATTGTGGAAAAAAAAAAAGAATAAGGTCAGTATGCATCTCCTTGGGAAGTGGGACGCCAAGAGCATTCAGCCTTTCAATCCATTAAATCATCTTCAGCATATGGGTTTGTACTGAAGATCCCTCTTCTATCTGAGTCTTGAACAAATTCTTTGATATCTCATATCTTATGATTCTATTCTGCTCACCAAATAGCTCTTTCAAATAGAGCATGATGGATCTTTCATCCATCTCCTCATACTGCCTCTGAGGCATGCATGTAGCGTTTGGCTATGGTGGAGTCTTCTTTCCATTTCTCATATATTATGATTTCCTCTTTAGGGGCATCCAATACCGGTTCAGCAGGAGGATCATCATCCAGGACATAGGCAATATGTTCAGACCTTAGGACAATCTTCATATTCCTGAGCCAGTCTGAGTAATTAGGACATGTCAATTGAGTGGCATCTAGTATGCCACCTAATGGGTGATAGTGTGACATTTTAGTCTACAAAAGATAAAATTGTAATCAACCATCTCATGGTACTTGCAACTTCTTACAATATATAATCATACTTCAGTTCCCAGGTCGGTAATGGTCTCACAATAAACCATTATTCCTAGTCTAAGCTTTACCATCATTACGTGATGGAATAGATTACGATGTAACTCCTAGGGAAACGCAAGGATAGCTTCATCGTTCCTCAACCCAATCTCAAGGCATCTTAATGCCATAGTGCTCAGTTCCTTCATCAAACGGTGACAGATCTCGGGGAAACACAAGAAACCATCATCACTTAATCGAATCTTAAAAACTATAATGATGGAGAGCCACAGAGTTTTCATTCTTAATAACTCACGCTCCAGCTTAGAATTTAAGTTAAAGGTTTTGTTTATTTTAGTTTGGTCTCATCCTAGGTAATAGTATATAAATATATTATATGTATTTATGATATACTTAACCGAGATTTTTTATTCATAATCAAATAAAAGCATGCATCAAATACATCGAAAGGTGAAGTCATGGATAGCACAGTAGTTTGACTTAAGCCATACAGTCAAACTCACTCACATTCACCATGACAATTACAATAAATGATCTGCAATCACATAGACAATCTGAACTCCTTCAAAAACCTTCATATTGCAGTTGTGGATCATCTTCACTCCGGTCATCATGGCCTCGATAAATTTACAATTGAAATTAAAGATACAACATCATGAATTTACAATTTACAAATAGAAGAATGCCTTATGGCGAATACGTAATAGGAGGGAGGTAGAATTACATTGGAACAGTGAGAGGGAGAGGTACCTAGACCCCTATTTATTAACAATTAGTAAATCATCCATCACATCCTACCATGATCTACATCCACACATCATCACATAAAGTACATCCATTCATAAGTCCATATCCATGACTATGTATTTTATTATCCAATCCACACATGGAACTATCACATGGCTAAATAAATTCTTTCGAAAATAAATAATTTTGGTTTCAAAAAAACCAAGGACCAACTAAAAATTGGGTAATTAGGTCTTTGAAGAATATTTTATTAGTTAAGCATGCAATAAAATTATACTTAAAAGCATTAAACACACATCGCATGTGCACGCACTTAAATTAATAATTTCCATAATATTCCATGCAAATTACAACGCTTCTAATAATCTAAAATTAATATAACATTTATACTAAGCAATAATTAGTTTTAAAATTAAAAACCAATTTGAATTTAATTGGGCCATGGGCTTATTTGGGCCTGGGCTGGCTCAACCACTAGCGAGCCAGGGCTCAACCCAACTGAACCCTGGGATCAGGCCAGGGCTGAGCCCTGGGTCCAGACCAGGGCCGAGCCCTAGCCCGGTACCTGGCTTGGACCCAAGCACCCCCAAAGTCTTCCCCAGCACATGGAGATGCCTTCGAAGCCGCCGTGAAGAACTATTCCTCATCCGACAAAGAATGCAAATAACCCCAAAAAAATTCAATTTTTACAAAATTAAAAACAACCTAATTATCTGTATTCATCATATGAACACAGTTCTAACATAAAAATTGAATTATTACATGGAATATTACAAGGAAATATTGATTTGGAGATCGAAATGGCGAAGAACACAGTGGAACCTAGCTTTGATACCACTGTAAGGATCTCGCGACGAGATCGAAAAATACAGTGGAAATTAAAACATGATGATCCCGTGCCATTTTATAGAACAAAAATAAAACTGTGGTGAACATATTTCACCTTACGCAGATTCGAATCCGTATGCAAGTTGCTCTGTCAGTACAATGCCGCAAGCCGTGCAGATGCCCGGACTTTAGCGGTATCCACGCAATCTTCCCCGCAATGGATCATCCTCGCTTCCCCGCTTAGTGTGGCATCTACGGATCCCATCTGACTTCAGGTAACCTACAGTGACATGCATAGATTAATTCCCGTCGAACAGGAATCAGGGCTGGTGATAGATGGAGCAGAGGCCGGAAGGGGCGCTCTTTGAGATGGGATAGCCAAAGTGTAACGACCCGCCACCCTATAATCGGGGATCCGATTACTAAATGGATACCGAATCATTAAAATTAGGAGCCAAATCAGGATCTCAAATAAGTCTGGAAAATAAATGATAAACTAAGCTAAACAATCTACACAACATCGAATTGTAAAGAAGGTGCATGAATTAAAAATTATTACAATTCGACTCGACTTAGCAAATAATTACATAATCCAATTAAAAGAAAATAATTATGTGTACAGGCCTGAAATAAAAGTACAACTACATCGGGACATACCTCGAAAAAGTGGCTGCTGGCATGCAACCCCAGACGAACCCCACAATGTTACGCCTGCCGAGAACCCTCACCTGAAAATTGCAGGGGTAAGACTCATTAGAATGAACTCAGTAGGGATCCTTCGATCCACACCTCCCACACAAGCATCCACAATCGCAACAACACAAGGACATAGGCAGATAAGCATAAATAACGCAGATAAGCTAAAGCCACAATGGCGAGGTATGAAATACATGCATTTGTAAATGCAACATGCACAGTTCTAAAACAACTCAACTCAACACCGCAGTTCACAACCAACGTTGCAGCTAAACAGAAAAACTATACAATCGAATGCGAAAAACACCGACCCGCTGGGAAGGAACAGCAACCCCTCAGATAACGTACAGGCTACTACTGCTTGTCTAACTCTAGGTGGTTCTTCCTCCTTCCATCCACGAGTAACACTTCGAAGTGTACCACTCCCACACCCTATTACACCGGGGTACACCAAGCGACCCTCGCCTACTAGGCGTCACCTTGTGTTAGTTTTTTGGGTGTCCTACAGACCAATCATGGGTCGTGTAAGGCCAATATGTTGTATAATCTTATTCAATATATTTAAATGGTATTTAGAACGTAAACTTGTAATCTGTGGATTACTTTGCGTTGTCCCTAGAATATGTAGTTGAAAGGTCAATTTCGAGATGGGATCTCGAATGTGAGTTTGACTATATCTGGATGCATACCTTAAACTGTTCTTGATTAGAGAGTAATCACTCTGGGACATTGATTACTTGTAAATCAGCACGCATGATGTGTAGATGACCAATCTCACGGTCATAGGTGCGGGGAACTAGCACATATGTGTGGGTGTTCATCTTGGGATGATGTTCACTGAACTGATCCGCTGATGGATCTTCAGATGGTTAATTATACCTAATGTCAACTGAAGATCCATCTGTCTCAGTAGTATCGTTGATCCTTTGACCTGAGACATTAATGTGGTCTTGCATGAGGATTGGTGTAGTTTAATGTTTGGTTAAGTGACTTTAACCATAAGTCATGAAACACTGAATTATTAGCCACATCGAGATACATGCGAAGACCGTTAATGGTCAAGAAGGAATCACTCACTGTCAAGTATATCACAGACAGTTAATGAGTCATGACATAGACGCTCCACTAAATCCTTGGCCAGGGTGGTATCAATTCGTTTGGAACGAACGTGAAATTATTATGGAGGTCATGGTCATACGACACAATCACTAGTAGTTTGACGAAACCATACCACACGATCGGATCGGACTCATAGAAAGTGCGAGAGATTATAACGATACGGTAACTGATGACTTACAGGTGCCAGATAGGGTGAGGATGAACCCGGCATCCTCTAGGATCACGCGGATTTGCTTGACCCAACGTGATCAAAAAGGTCCTGAACTAATTAAACGATTATCGGGAATAACCAGTTTAATTTACTTCTAATTAGATTAGAAGTTAATGGATCTTTAAACCAGAGAGATAATGGGCCTAGAGGATCACACACGAATAACTCTTGCAGAACGGAATATTATTGTATGGAAAAATATACTAAAACATTAAATTCTTTTGAGAAAAGAATTTATAAATGGCTTAAAATATATATATACAATAATGTAAAAGACATATATATAATATATATTATTAGGCTTATTTGATAAATGAGCTAATAATAATATATTGATATATAAAATGTCATCGGGTTTATGTTTAACCGCAGTTACTTTTAACTAAGGCGGTGAAATGAAGGGATTGGTTGAATGAGCGGTTCAAGCTGCCGGCTTAATCCTTTATATAAATCCATTTTCTCTTCAACCCACAAAGAATTCTTTTACCATTTCAAATGGTGGCCGTCAAGTTTCTTACAAGGGTTGGACTCTTGCCAGAGTGCTTTAGGCGGAGGGTTGTGTGGGTTGAAGAAGGAGAACTCCGTTGCTGCGAGAGTTCGTGTGGATCATCTCTAGAGGCCGTATGCATGTGCAGCTCAAAGCTTCGAGGAGTACGGCATCGATTTTCACAGGACAACGTGTATTGTGCAAGGTGATAAATCTCGTGTGATTTATTTAATATCGTTTTTGTTGCATCAATCGGACCCCGAACCGGTTTGTGAAATCATTTTGCTTTTATATTCTTCCGCTTCTGTGATTTTCTATGGGGTTACGACCGAACCCAACAGTGGTATTAGAGCCAGGTTTAGGCTCCTGTTGATGCAACTGGGAAGAAGAATCTCCGTTGTAACATCATGTTCGAGTTCTTCAATTTTATTTTAATTTTTTAGGCCATAAAAATTTATTTTTTTTAGAACAGAGGGAAACTGAACGGCAAAAAGCCAAGCCGTCTGAATATTTTGAAAAAAATTTCCAAATTATAAACGGCACTTGGAGTGGCCGTCCGGAACGTAAACGGCACTTTGAGTGGCCGTCAGCAGAATTTTTTTTTTGTTCTGGAATTTTTTCAAAAAAAAAAAATTAAATGGCCATGCATGGCCATCCACTTGGAGTGGACGGCCATGCATGTGGCCGTCCACTTGGTGGCCGTCCACCACAAGGGTGGATAGCCAACCATGTGGTGGAAGGCACTTGGCCATGCCGTCGAATTAATTTTAAAATTATTTTAAATTAATTTGTTGTCCAATTTTTCCAACTGTTAGGCGCACTGCTCCAACCCGTACTGCACACTACACTGGCTCATAAAATTAAAACTTTATCTTAAAATTAAAATAATTATCGGATATGATTAATTAAATTTATTGTTGATTAATATGATAATTATCATGTAAATTTTGAGTTTAATTGAAGTTTACGTATAAATTCAAACTTTCGAATTTTTAATTATTAGATAATTGTTAAATTCGAATTTGGGAGGATTATCGTTAAAATTCAAATTTTTAGTTTGTAAAATTATTGGATAATTTTCAAAGGAATAAATTGTGAATTTTAATGAAAGATAATTGAAGACGATCATTTAATTAAATTGTATTTGATCATTGGATGATTAACTTGAATTTAAATTTTATGAATGTCTTAATTATCTTGATTGATTGAATTTAATTTTTAAATTCATGTGTATATTCTGTTATACGTATGGAATAATTCTAAAGCATGAATGTTACTGTGATGCCTTAATTATTTTAGTCTCTGTTAGATTAATTTTGAATGTAACTATGAGTTTTTCAAAATTAAACATAACCAAAATTTCTCGTATGCACAACCCATGATTTCAATCCAAATATAAGGATTATTTTCAAAATAACACTTCTGTGATTGATATGATTTGTGTTTGGAATGGTGGGTGATCATGGACTTAGCTCAGTTCGTTTTAAGCCTGCGAGCCTCTCTTCTTTCTCTATTTAATTTCCAATGTCATTCTATCTTCCTCCGATGAATGTACTCGTCTTAAAGGCTGCTGGAAATTATTTGGCATGTAATTCTTTTTCCGGCCTGCGAGCCGTGTAATTATTGTAATTAATGCTGCGAATGGAGCTTGAAGGTACGGAGGACGAACTGCGAGGATGGTCCTGCTGTTTGGGAAGTAGGCTGGATATCTGCGTAGCTTTACTTATAGTCCATGATCACCCAGACTTATTTATTTGCATGGGATGCATTTATTTTGAGCAATTATTAGGCACAGTAAATATATAGCACAAATATATTTATTCTACCACTTAAGGTGAGACCAAGATAAAAGCAAAATACCCTTATTATTAAATATTAGATCTATGAATGTGACTTTAGAAGCCGTCGTGGCCCTCCACCATTATAGGGTGATTGAATGTCATTATTTCATAGATTTGTTGTGCTTTCCACAAGGTTCATGATTTGGTGGCAGGATCTCAGCCCTAAAACTTTGCTTCAATGGGATGAGGGAATGAACTTGGCCTTGTTGTGCTTTCCACAAGAGTCGGGTCACAAACTCATTGCTGTGTAGTAATGGTGGTGCGATTTAACTGAGAGTATCCTTTTTTGTGCTTTCCACAATGAGATGACTGCTCAGGGGCCGAAAGTCGGATATTGCATTAGATGTAAGTGTTGTTCACTGCCCAAGGAATGGGATGTGATTTGTTGTGCTTTCCACAAGGTTGCATTTCAATTCTGTTGGGATTCCGACTCACTAGGATGATTGCCGTGATCTCCCGTTCTATATGATTGAAGGTCATATAGTTCGACGCAAAATAGTGGAGCTAAGTAAGATAGAAAACCATATCTAAAGTTAGAACCTTGAACGCATACTAAAATATTGTCTTTTATTTTTCATTCAGATCATCATGTCGTTGTCGAATCCCCTCCGTAGTATCTTGGATGCGAACAAATTGACTGGACCTAATTTTTAAGACTAGCTACGTAATCTGCGAATAGTCTTAACAGCCGAAAAGATTGTGTACATGTTTTACACGATTCAACCTGAGCCTCCCGCTGATGCCGAGGAGGTTGATCAATTAAATTATGCAAAATGGTCGGAAGATTCTTCCCTTGCGCAGTGTTATATACTGGCCTCTATAACTCCCGAGTTACAGAGGTCATTTGAAAAGATAGATTGTAGAGCTATACTTCTCCAACTACGCCAGCTCTTCGATGAGCAAGGTAGGATAGAGAGGTATGAGCTCTCTAAGAAACTTTTCAGAACAAGGATGTATGAGGGTGCTTCAGTACAGACTCATGTACTGAAAATGATGGAGTGGATAGAGAGACTCAATGAGTTAGGATTCAAGTTGGATCTTGAACTTAGCATTGATCTCATTCTCCAGTCATTGCCTGAATCTTTTTCTCCCTTCATCATGAACTTTAATATAAATAAGATTGAGGTTTCTCTACCAGAACTCCTAAACATGTTAAAAAGTGTTGAAGGGACTATGCAGAAGGAGAAACCATCTTCTGTAATGATTGTTGGTCGGACCAACAAGAAAAGGAAGGTCATCCAGACACCCAATAACAAGAAGGGAAAGAAACTGACTAAAAGTAATCAGATCACCAAGGCAGGCAGGGCAAGGACAAGAAAGATGAAAAAGACAGCAAATGCTTTCGGTGTGGACAGACAGGTCACTGGAAAAGGAATTGCAAGGCAATTCTAAATGAAGGTATTTTTGTTATTGACTTAAATTTGTCTCTTATGAGATCCACATCATGGGTATTAGATATTGGATGCGCATCTCATATATGCAATTCTTTGCAGGTACTGACAAATAAAAGAAGACTTGACAAAAGAGAGATCCAACTAAGGATGGGCAATAGAGCTATAGTTGCTGCTAAAGCTGTGGGGACTGCTCATCTTAGTTTACCTTCTGGGATAATTCTGGAGTTAACAGAGTATTATTTTGTTCCAGAAA
Organism: Zantedeschia hybrid cultivar; assembly: GCA_030544215.1. Taxonomy (NCBI): domain Eukaryota; kingdom Viridiplantae; phylum Streptophyta; class Magnoliopsida; order Alismatales; family Araceae; genus Zantedeschia; species Zantedeschia hybrid cultivar. Next base: position 55,559,821 of record JARZZO010000006.1, on the reverse strand, counting down.
TTATTAGAAACATTATATCTATTTCTTGCTTAAACAATGTTGGTTACTCTTTGACGATAACTAGCACTGGGTGCTCTATTATCAATAATGGTTTGATTATAGCTAATGGTTATTTGTTCAATGGGTTATATGTATTGGATACATGTAATGATGTAATGCAGGTTTCTAGTGATAAGACAGAAGAAGTGAATCCTACATATCTTTGGCATTGCAGACTTGGTCATATAGGAGAGAAAATGATTTCTCACCTATGTTCAAATGGATACTTGAATTCATTCGAATTCAAATCATTTGATACTTGTGAGTCGTGTCTCATGAGGAAGATGACCAAAGCTCCTTTTAGTGGACATGGTGAAAGGGTTGTTGAGCTTTTGGAACTCATACACACGGATGTATTGACTTATTGATGACTTCTCTAGGTATAATTATGTGTATTTAATGAGACATAAATCACAGACTTTTGAGAAATGTAAGGAATATAAGAATGAAATAGAGAAACAGACTGGTAAAAGTATTAAAACTCTTCAATCGGATCGAGGTGGTGAATACTTAAGTCTCGAATTCACTTCTTACCTAAAGGACAATTGAATAATTTCTCAGTGGATCTCACCATATACACCACAGCATAATGGTGTATCTAAAAGGAGAAATAGGACATTGTTAGACATAGTCCGTTCCATGATGTCCTTGGCAGAATTACCATTATCTCTATGGGGGTACACTTTAGAGACTGCAGCCTACTTGTTAAATAGGATTTCGAGTAAGTCAGTTCCTACCACACCATATGAGATAAGGGAAGGAAACCGAACTTTAATCATATTAAAGTTTGGGGGTGTCCTGCCCAAGTGAAGAGGAATGACGCAGATAAGCTAGAGTCAAGAACAGACAAGTGTAGGTTTGTGGGATATCCAAAAGAAATATTTGGAAATTATTTCTATCACCTTTCTGAGCAAAGGGTGTTAGTGGCCAAGAGAGCTGTATTCCTGGAGAAAGAATATCTCCTCCAGAAAAACAGTGGAAGCTAGATAGAACTGGACGAGGTCCATCAACCACAAACTGGGGACACAGTCTCATTAGATGAGACACCACCAATGGAAAATGCTCAAATTGAAACACAGATATTGCGAAGATCTGGAAGGGTACCTAGAGAAACTGAGAGATATGTTGGACATATCTCTAACAGTTCGTCTAAAGTAAGGATAAATGAGGATGATGATCATCAATCCTATCAGGAGGCAATTCGTAATTCTGATTCCGAGAAATGGAAGGAAGCTATAGATTCAGAAATCCAATCCATATATACCAATCAAGTTTGGAACTTGGTTGACATACCTGAAGGGAAGGTTCCTATTGGCTGCAAATGGATCTTCAAAAGGAAGATCGGAGCAGATGGACAAATTGACACTTATAAAGCTCGACTAGTGGCAAAGGGATATCGTCAAAGACAAGGAATTGACTATGATGAAACTTTTTCACCAGTAACAATGATAAAGTCAATTAGAATCCTCCTTGCCATTGCAGCATACCTAGATTATGAGATCTGGCAGATGGATGTGAAGACAGCTTTCTTTAATGGAAACCTGTCAGAAGAGGTGTATATGGTACAACCTGATGGATTCACATCTAAGCAGCATCCCAATAAGGTATGTAAACATCAGAAATCCATTTATGGATTGAAGCAGGCGTCTCGAAGTTGGAATTTGAGATTTGATGAGGTTATCAAATCTTTTGACTTCATTCGAAATGAAGACAAACCCTGTGTTTACAAGAAGGTCAGTGGGAGCTCAGTAACCTTCTTAGTCCTCTATGTTGATGACATCTTACTCATTGAGAATGATGTAAGGATACTGACATCAACGAAGTCTTGGTTGTCCACGGCATTCTCCATGAAGGATTTAGGAGAAGCATCCTATGTGCTGGGCATAAGGATCTATCGTGATAGATCAAAAAGGATGTTGGGAATGTCCCAATCCATGTACATAAATGCTATACTCAAGAGATTCCAGTTGGAAAATTCCAAAAGAGATCTCATTCCTATGAGACATGGAATTTACCTATTTAAGGGCATGGTCCCTAGAACACCTAAGGAAGTAGAGCACATGAGTCGGGTACCCTATGCCTCGACAATAGGGTCGATCATGTATGCCATGCTATGTACTCGCCTTGATGTGGCCAATGCTTTGAGCATTACCAGCAGATATCAAAGTGATCCAGGCGAAGAGCACTGGAAAGCAAAGAAAAGCATCCTTAAGTACTTGAGAAGAACTAAGGATCTTTTCTTGCTATATAGAGGAGAAGAGGACTTGCAATTGAGAGCATATACAGACTCTAGTTTCCAGTCAGATTTGTTAGTTTTAGGTGGCCTACAAGCCAATCTGACTATGTAAATCTCGTTCATTTATTAATATAATGGCATAATATTCATTATGTGTAAATCACATTAATTATCGTTTCATAATGAAGTCCATGAATATGTGCTATAGTGATCAGATTATGATGAGATCATACTAATGAGACTGATCACTTAAACATACATATTCTTAATTGTTCATGGTCTGAGGATATCCAAGAAGGACATCGGATATCCGATTAGACTAGTACATATTACTCCTGCTCATATGATGAGGGTGACTGATCTCATAAGTTACTTGTGTGGAGACACTAAGGCGAATCTGTAGGTGCTCATTGGAGAATGAGTTCACTGAACTGATTCGACTAAATCGCTGGATGGTATTGTACCTCACTGTCAACCAGCTTGATTCTATTGTCGCAGTTGCGTGGATGGTCCTCGGACCTGAGACACCAAGGACACCTTGTCGGTGGACTTCTCTGCTTTGACCTTGGTTTACGAATCTCTAGCCACGGGATTCTAATACGCCAAGGATTGGGTACAGCGGAATACCGTCGAAGGGAATTGTGTGTCAATAAGGAATCATTCGCTCTCGGTACTTAGAGAGAGAATGCTCTAGGAAGGATGCGCGGAAGTTCCTGGCTAGGACGGACGATAATATCGGGAAAGGAGTTTTCCGATATTTATCAGCGACATCCAATCCAAGTGAGTCGACTGGTTAGGGTTTGACAGCTCGCCATACCCTGAGTTGACTCGAGAGCATTATACGAATGAAGGATTATATCCACGCAGTAACTGTCGGCGGAAAGGTTCTAAGAGTGGGTTACTTAACACCAATACCTTCCGGGTTCATGCGGTGTTGCTTGGCATCCAACGTAATCGGAGGCCCGGTCGAATTCGATGTGCGACATCAATTCGATTGATTAATTAATTAATTAATTAATTAAGGGTTATTAATTGATTAATAAAGCCAGTGAGGAGTCACTGGGCTTGTTGGGCCATTAACTGGACTAATACTTGGGCCTAGAGGGTCACACGCAAATGATTCTCAAGGCGATGGATAAATAAGTGGGTTTTATACAAACCGAGGATTTTTATGAAAAATCGCGCGGTTAGTATAAAACATAGCGAATGGGCTGAGCAGGCCAAGCTGCTGCTAACCCTAGCCGCCCCTCCTCTGTTTCTCTCTCTCTCTCTGGCGTCCAGACAGATCCAGATCTGCTTCGCCGCTTCTCCGAATCCCTTTCGACGGGAAATCGTCCGCGCGTTGCGGCGATCGTTACGGTGACCGGCGGAGGTTTCGTGGGCTGCGAAGAACGAGGAACGTGAGGACATCCGTCGTGAGGAGGATTGCGTGGACTTCGCTAGAGGCCGGGCGCTTGCGCGGCTTGCGGTGTCGCACCGACGGAACCGAACGGTTGCGTATTCGAATCCGCACACGGTAAGAACTTCGATTATCCGATAATCGATTTTAGTTTTTCGAAACGAGAAAACGGATCGCTGTTTTATTTTATTTTCCGCTGCGTGAGCGATCCGAAGAAACCCGAGAAAATCCAACAAGATTCAGATGATAGCAAATCCTTGTCTGGATTTGTATTCATGTTAAATGGAGGGGCAGTCAGTTGGAAGAGTTCCAAGTAAGAAACGACTGCGGATTCAACGACATAGGTAGTGTATATAGCTACGGCTGAAGCTGCCAAGGAAGTGGTCTGGATGAAGAAATTCATCTTAAAACTTGACATAGTTCCCAGCATATCATAGCTCATCCCAATATTATGTGATAATAATGGGGCCATCGCGCAGGCGAAGGAACCTCGATCTTACCAAAGGTCGAAGCATATTCTTAGGCACTTCCACCGGCTTCGGGAGATTGCTGCAAGGGGAGATGTGATGGTAGAGAGTGTACCATCAGAAGACAATATTGCAGATCCACTGACTAAGCCTTTGTCACATATAGTATTTGAGCGTCATCGAGAAAAGATGGGCCTCAAGACTGTGGGCAATTGGCTGTAGTACAAGTGGGAGATTGTTAGTTTTTTGGATGTCCTACAGACTAATCATGGGTCGTGTAGGCCCAATGTGTTGTATAATCTTATTCAATATATTTAAATGGTATTTAGAGCGTAAACTTGTAATCTATGGATTGCTTTGCGTTGTCCCTAAGATATGTGGTTGTAAGGTAAATTTCGAGATGGGATCTCAAATGTGAGTTTGGCTATACATGGACGCATACCTTAAATTGTTCCTAATTGGAGAGTAATCACTCTGGGACATTGATTACTTGTAAATCAGCACGCATGATGTGTAGATGACCAATCTCACGGTCATAGGTGCGGGGAACTAGCACATATGTGTGGGTGTTCATCCTGGGAGGATGTTCACTGAACTGATCCGCTGATGGATCTTCAGATGGTTAATTATACCTAATGTCAACTGAAGATCCATCTGTCTCAGTAGTATCGTTGATCCTTTGACCTGAGACATTAATGTGGTCTTGCATGAGGATTGGTGTGGTTTAATGTTTGGTTAAGTGACTTTAACCATAAGTCATGAAACACTGAATTATTAGCCACATCGAGATACATGCGAAGACCATTAATGGTCAAGAAGGAATCACTCCTGTCAGGTATATCACAGACAGTTAATGAGTCATGACATAGACGCTCCACTAAATCCTTGGCCAGGGTGGTATCAATTCGTTTGGAACGAACGTGAAATTATTATGGAGGTCATGGTCATACGACACAATCACTAGTAGTTTGACGAAACCATACCACACGATCGGATCGGACTCATAGAAAGTGCGAGAGATTATAACGATACGGTAACTGATGACTTACAGGTGCCATATAGGGTGAGGATGAACCCGGCATCCTCTGGGATCACGCGGATTTGCTTGACCCAACGTGATCAAAAAGGTCTGGAACTAATTAAACGGTTATTGGGAATAACTAGTTTAATTTACTTCTAATTAGATTAGAAGTTAATGGATCTTTAAACCAGAGAGATAATGAGCCTAGAGGATCACACACAAATAACTCTTGCAGAACGGAATATTATTGTATGAAAAAATATAATAAAGCATTAAATTTTTTTGGGAAAAGAATTTATAAATGGCTTAAAAGTGTATATACAATAATGTAAAAGACATATATATAATATATATATTATTATGCTTATTTGATAAATGAGCTAATAATAATATATTGATATATAAAATGTCATCGGGTTTATGTTTAACCGCAGTTACTTTTAGCTGAGGCGATGAAATGAAGGGATTGGTTGAATGAGCGGTTCAAGCTGCCGCCTTAATGCTTTATATAAACCCATTTTCTCTTCAACCCACAAAGAATGCTTTTACCATTTCAAAAGGTGGCCGTCAAGTTTCTTACAAGGGTTGGACTCTTGCTAGAGTGCTTTAGGCAGAGGGTTGTGTGGGTTGAAGAAGGAGAACTCCGTTGCCGCGAGAGTTCGTGTGGATCATCTCTAGAGGCCATACGCTTGTACGGCTCAAAGCTTCGAGGAGTACGGCATCGATTTTCACAGGACAACGTGTACTGTGCAAGGTGATAAATGTCGTATGATTTATTTAAGTTCGTTTTTGTTGCATCAAACGGAGCCTGAACCGGTTTGGGAAATCATTTTGCTTTTATGTTCTTCCGCTTCTGTGATTTCTTGGGGGGTTGTGACCGAACCCAACACCTTGTCACTCCCACAACGACACTGCGTCACTCCTACACCGACACAGGGTGTAAAGCACTGACAACCGTCACTTTGGGTCTACGATCGCATAAACACAACACAGTATGATTTCGATCACATGAAAATCCCCGCCTCCAGTATATGATTTCAAGCATGTATCTAACATGATTGTTTAACAATATACATACATATTAATTGTAGGGATTAATGGGGTTCTATCTTGAATCGCGTCGCCCGTGGCCGACATCATTCAAGACCTCGAAATTGGTTTTCTGTGTTCTCAGGCGCTGGGACCTAGAGATACTAGCCTGAATCGCGTCGCCCATGGCCGACGCCATTCAGCTTTTTATCCCACGCTGGCCTCGAAAACCGAGAACATGAGCCATAAATCGCGTCGACCCAAGTCGACATCATTTTAAATGGCGTCACCTGGTCTCGACGCCATTTAGCACCTGAAAACAGAACTTCCTCCGGCCTCCACCGAGCCACACTGGGGTCTCTCTCCCCCAAAATGCACGAAAAACCCAAAAATAGAGAAAGGGGAAAATCATGAACACAATAGCATGTTAAATCCATTTTCGAAAATACCTTTTTCAATTCAAGACCCCTAGAACATGCTCATTTCAAGTCCTAAAATCTTCCCACATAACCCGAGCATGCTCCAAAGCGGGAAATCATGATTTTAAAACAATTGACTACAAGTGAGGACCGTCACCATACTGGTTACTTGAACTCCTCCTAGCTCCTCGCCGTCGATCCACTACACCGCAAGCCGCCGCCGGTACCACCGTGGACGTCGTCACTCCACCGAGATGTCGGCCGCCATCCGGAGAGCAAAGTGCCACAGAGGAGGTGGTGGTGGTAGTGGTGAGAGGTGGGTGGGTATTGGAGTAGTGGAAGAGGAAGAATGGGAAGAGGAGGGGGAGGGAAAGAGGAAGGGAATTGGAGGGGTTCGAAGAGAGGGTGGAAAGGAAAGAATGAGAGAAAGAAGGGAAGGCTCGGGGCATCAAATCGAAACACGCTAAATCACATCGTTACCAGATGATACCATTCAGACGACAGGACGGGATCGTATGCTGGCAGATCTCTGAATGGCGTCGGCCATGCAAGATGCCATTCATACGACAAAACCGGAGCCGTACACTCACGCCCCAAAGTCCGCACACGTGGCACCCCCGCATGGCTCTTAAATGGCGTCCCCCTAGGCCGACGTTACTCAAAATCGCGTCGAGCTTGCCCATGCCCCAGGCCCACCAGGACCCAAACCAAGGGGTTCGACACCAAACCGACCCAATAATTGGATCCAAAACCTAACACCTTACATCTTCCCCCCCTTAAGAAAATTTCGTGCTCGAAATTACCACGATTGAAGTAGCGCCAATGAAAAATATATTACAAGTTTACAAGAGAACTTACTGGAAAAGGTAGGGAAAGAGTACTTGAATCTCATCTTCTCGTTCCCAAGTCGCCTCACCTCCGGAGCGATGCTGCTAAATCGCCTTCACATGGGGAACAACCTTATTTCTAAGGACTTGCTCCTTATGATCTACAATACGCACTGGGTACTCCGAAAATGACAAATTCTCCGAGACTTCTAACTCTGAAAAGTCCAAAATATGAGACGGATCATGTACATACTTCCTCAGCATTGAAACATGAAACACATCATGGACTCCCGCAAGACTGGGTGGCAAGGATAGCTGATACGTCGTTTTCCCAACTCGAGCAAGAATGAGAAAAGGCCCAATAAATCGTGGACTCAGCTTGTGTCGCTTCCCAAATCTCATCACACCATTGGAGGGTGAGACTCGAAGAAACACGTGGTCCCCAACCTCGAATTCAAGCAGTCTCCTGCGAACATCAGCATAACTCTTCTACCTACTTTGAGTTGTAGTGAACCTCTTGCACCACTCTGGCAATCTTTGTGCACTGTTGTACCATTTCAGGCGCTGCTATCTGTCTCTCACTAATCTCAGACCAATTTAATGGAGACCAACACAGCCGCCCGTACAATGCCTCATATGGCGCCATGCCGATATTGGAATGAAAATTGTTGTTGTATGCAAACTCCATAGTAGACAAGTGCTGCTCCCAAGAGCCTCCTCAATCCAGGCAGCAAGCCCTCAACATATCTTCCAGTGTCTGAATAGTACTCTCCGACTGACCATTAGTCTCGGGATGGTAAGTCGAGCTGAAAGCTAACTGGGTGCCCAAAGCCTTCTGGAAACTATTCCAAAACCCCGAAGTGAACCTCGGATCCCGATCCGATATAATGGATAAAGGTACCCTGTGCAGAGATATGATTTGGTCCACAAACAGTCTGGCCAGCTTACCGACTGATCACTCATTCCTAATAACTAGAAAGTGAGCTGACTTGGTCAATTGATCAACAATCACCTAGATCGCGTGTCTCCTGTTGGGTGACACGGGCAATCCCATCACGAAATCCATAGTCATCTGTTCCCATTTCCATTCTGGAATCGGCAAAGGTTGCAACAAACCTCCTGGTCTCTGATGCTCTGCCTTAACTTACTAACAAATCAAGTACATCGCCACATACTCAGCCAAAAAATCAAGTACCTCCGTCCTTCTTCATACCAGGCCACCAAAAGTGCTTCCTCAAATAATGATACATCTTGGTTGTGCCAAGATGCACTGCATATCCAGAATGATGCGCCTCATCCAAAACACTCTTGCGCACCTTCTCCTCTGCCGGAACATAGAGTCTGCTTCGAAACCTGATTGTGCCATCATCCCACAGCTCCACCTCTGATATTTGAAGAGAATCTACGCTAACTTTGCATCTGCCCTCTGAGCCTCTATCACATAATGGTACACTGCTGGTCTTACAGTCAAATTGGCCAATATAGCTCTGCTAGCCTCTCGGGGAACCCTGAAGGAAGACTCCACAACATGCTCATATAGCTTCCATTCCCGAATCATGAGATATGACACGACCGTCTTCCAACTCAAGGCGTTTGCCACCACGTTAGCCTTGCCTGGATGATAAGAAAGGTTGAGATCATAATCCTTTATGAACTCCATTCATCTACGCTGCCTTAGGTTCAAATCTTTATGTGTGCACATACTTCAGGCTCTTGTGATTGTAGACACGCTAATTTTAACATCATTTTGAGTAAATTTCATATCATATAATAATGCCTCAGAATGGTCTGATATTTAATCATTGGTAAATTTTAATTAATCTTTTTAAGTTAATTATCTGAATAGTATTGGGTCAGAAAGATATGATTTAAGTTAATTAATTAAATTGATTTTAACTCAAATTTCAGTTAAAATATGAAGAAGTCTAAAAGACGTCGACATGTGTGGACGCCGTTTAGAGTTTATTCTTATTTTGACGTTTAAATTTGAATTTTAATCAATTGATTAATTAGCTAAAAGACGTCTGCCAGGCACGACGCGTTTTAGGTTTCCTAAGTTGTTTCTACTTCTCTTCCGGATGTTTATCCTTATCTTAATTAATATAAAAGGCGTCTATCATTGGCGACGCTTTTTATCTAATTACAGATAAAGATAAGTTTTTTCCGGATGTTTATCTTTATCTTAATCAATCTGAAATGCGTCTTCCATGGACGACGCGTTTTAGATAATTACAGATAAAGATGAATTAATCTGTTATCTATTGGTTAAGATGGATAAATCTCAAAATTTCTCCATGTAAATCCGCGGACGCAGAAGAAGTCTATAAATACTCTTCTCTTGAATGGGTGACAGAGTTAGTGATTGAAGCGATATCGAAATTATAATCGAAGTGAAAATTGAAGCAACGACGTCCAAACGTTGAAGTGCTGCTGCATCCAGAAGTCGGCATCCATTCTTCATCCACTCTCCATCCATTCAAGACCAAGGCTTTCCAGGGGCCATCCATCATTAAACTTTCAATTCATTTCTGCATTTTCACTTCATTAATTCTACATTCTTCATCACATCACTCCATGCAACACACAACACTAGCATCATTTTCAAAACCAATTTAATTAAGGGGTTTTAAAGACCACTCAACAAGTGAGTTTCCTGTTTAGATGCATGTTTAAAATCTCTTCTAGAATGGATACTACATTTTCTTAAGTTCTCATCATCGTTATTTCTTTTCTATTTCTTGTAAGGAACGAAGGAGAATCAAAGGGAGGAAATCAACAAGCAAACAACAAAGACTTTGGACGATCCTCAACTTCAACAGTAATCAAAGCAAGAACAAAGACAAGAAAGGGCTCTCTTTCTTCAGCCGGCTGAAGGAGGGGAATCAAGAGCTCAACATCTCCCACGTTCAAACAGGTAGGCGATCAAACCCTTTCTTTTGAAACTTTTAAGTCAAAAGTTTCTGGCAATCACTTCACTTAGTTTCTTTTAATAGGTTTTATTTTGCACTTCAACAACATAGATTTTTCATGATAATCATACACTCATTTTAAGCACTCACAGCTTTTTTGGCAATCACGGTGGGACTTGGTCTCGCCATCTTTTAGTTCTTTGTTCTTGTTGTTATCAATCGGGCACCCACGGTGCACCACTTGTGTCTCTCGACACGTCCTCACCAATTGGTGAGTGTTTTTAGTTTAGCTAATTTCCTACGTGCACCACGTGCACACCCCTGCGACAAGATCTTGCCCTCCCTGTTGATTAGTTGAAAAGTTATTTTTTGTGATGAAATGTTGTGTGATTGATTGATATCTTAGTTGTTTAGTTGATAAAATCATCCTGTTAAAACCTGAAACTAAAAAAAATCTTGCATGAGCTGATTATTTATCGTTTTTATCCTATTTAAGGAGGAATCAATCCAGAAATTCCTCCTGGAAAACTGAACCTGCGACTTGAAAAGCGTCCAGGATAAGCGACGCGTTTCAAACTGCATCGCCCAACCCAGACGCCTTTCAGTCTCATTTTCCTGTTGTCTGCTGTCTGAGCTTCTGCGAAAAATTAAGACTCTGTCCGAATAGCGTCGACCTAGCACGACGCGATTTAGACAATTTCTTATTTCTTCTTCAGTTCTCATATTTTTGTGATCTGTGTGCTAATTACCCATTATGTATTAAGTATTAGAGGCCATCCAGGCTACAGGTCATACGCATTGAGGCTAACACCCTCCTTTTCTTAGGAACACTCTTCTTGACGTCATCAACTCTCTCTGATTGGGTCGGTCCCTCGATCAGACTAGAGTAGTTGGCGTTAAGGCCTCCGTAAGTCCCCAAAATCAAGATACTCCTCCTTGATCATCAGGCTGGTTGTACCAGTTGAAGTCCCGGTTAGATTCCATAAATGTTGTGAGAGAAAGCCATGGAATATAACGGTGGACATTGAATTGAAACTAGGATCCCATCCCTTGAGCGAATTTGCGGTTTAATTAAATCCAAATAACTCAACAAGGAATCTTAAAATCACGCTAAACATCCACTTGTTTGTTTAAATCTCTGTACAACTTGTTTGCCAATCCTTGAAAAAGAATCTAACATCATGCTGTTCCGATCGGGCAGGGACTTGAGTGTGGCTCTACATGCCATGATCAACTACGAGGGAGATGCTAATGCCCCTCGCGATTCTGATTACAATTTTGAGAGCGGGAGAGATGCTGATGTAAGGAATCGCCAAGAACGCAGCGGAAAATAAAATCGATTCCATTGTATCGATTGCTGGGATCGTAAAACGGGCATTAAAATAAATGCGGGAAGAACGGTTCTTCACCTTTGCGGGGTTTCGAATCTCCCGTGGATGATGCCGACTCGGTAATCGCGCACACGCACGATCTCTAGAGGTATCCACACGAATTCCCGTAGCAGACGCGATTTCCTCCTCGACTTGAGTGCTCCGACCAAATCTCAAATCCACCATGCGCGGAGAGAGACAGATCCACTCCAAGAGAGAGAGAAGGAGAGAGAGAGAGGAGAGAGAGAATCTGGGGTGTAAAATTCGTCCAACTAACTTTTTGCCCCTCCCCTTGGCCCTCCTTATATAGAAATAAGGATAAGCACAAGGATTAATCCTCATGATTATCCAAGAGTTTGGCCTTGGATAATTCTCCATTAAATCTTCATGTTTATCCTGCGGCTTTTCATAAAAACCCAGATAAGCATGAAATTTAACGTCTCTCACCGTCTGACGAGAACTCTTATGTGTGTGACCCTCTAGGCCCATATATCAGTGCGGTTGCAGGCCCATTAAACTTAGAACTGTTTCTAGAGTTTAATATTTATTAATTAACATTTAAACATAATATGTTAAATGATTAATTTAATAAACAAGTGAATTATCATCTGATGATCAAATCACTTGGCCTTCTGATCATGAACAGCACCAAACACTACCTCAAGATCCCAGAAGATATAAAGGATATTGTTCCCTTTAATTGAACCTTTCCGTCTGTAGATGCCGCACAGATATAATCCTTCACTCATGCAATGTCCCAATAACGCAAGGGTATGGTTTTATAGTCAAACTCTCTATCGCATTATCCAGATGGATTCTAGTACACAGTTAATATCTAGAAAGATATCTCTTTCATTTGACCCTGGCCAGGGATTTCTGTATACACATCCATAGGACATTCTCTCTCCAGTCTTATACCAAGAGTGAGTGATCCCTTGTTGTTCACTCAATTACCTTCGCAAGCTTTCCACTGTATCTGAAAGACCGATTATGGTGGACTTAATGGTTAAAGTCCACAAGTAAGAGAATCAAGATACAATGGTCCACAAATAAGGTATCATTGGTGACTCAGGTCAAAGGACCAACTGTGCTACTGCAACGATTGAATTCCCTGGTTGACTAATAGGTATAATTACCATCCAATAATTCTTATTTGGGTCTGTTCAGTGAACTCATTCTCTAATGAGCACCCACTTGTTTGTCTTAGTGTCACCACACGAGTGAATGTGAGATCATTCACCCTCATCACATGAGCAGACATAACTTGTGTTGATCTTATCGGATATTTAATGTCCATCTCAAATATCCTATGATCGAGAACTGTTTAAGACAATTGACTGAGGATATTGATCTCACTATCATGATCTCATCATGATTCAATATCCCATACATTTGTCTATGGACCTTCATTACGATAGTTAATTTGCAAGAACTATAAATGAAGAAATCATTGCCTTTATTAATAATTTGAATTAGAATGTACAATGATTGGCTTTGAGGCCACCCAATTCCAACATTCTCCCACTTGGACTATAGCCAATCACCCATATGTCTAAGTCCCATAGACTTAAGGTGACGTTCTAAATTGTTTTGAGACAATGGCTTAGTCAAGGGATCTGCTACATTATCTTCAGATGAGACTTTCTCAACTACTATATCTCCTCGGGCGATGATCTCACGAATCAGATGAAATCGTCTCAAAATGTGCTTTGACTTCTGATGTGATCTTGGCTCCTTCGCTCGAGCTATTGCCCCATTATTGTTACACAATAATGGAACAGGATCTGAAATGCTTGGAACTACTCCAAGTGCCGAGATGAACTTCTTCATCCAAACCGCCTCCTTGGCCGCTTCAGCTGCAGCAATGTATTCTGCTTCGGTCGTCGAATCTGCAGTTGTTTCTTGTTTGGAACTCTTCCAACTTACTGCACCTCCATTTAACATGAACACAAATCCAGACATGGATTTTCTATCATCCATATCCGACTGGAAACTTGAGTCAGTAAATCCTCGAAGTTCCAAGTCGTTTCCTCCATAAATGAGAAATAGATCCTTAGTCCTTCTCAAGTATCTAAGGATACACTTGACCGCCTTCCAGTGTTCCTCACCTAGATCAGCCTGATATCTACTAGTGACACTTAGTGGGTGTGCCACATCAAGCCTAGTACATAGCATTGCATACATGATAGATCCTATTGCCGAGGCATAAGGAACTCTATCTATGTACGCTATCTCTTCAGGTGTCTTGGGAGACATTTTTTTAGAGAGATAAATTCCATGCCTCATTGGAACGAGGCCTCTCTTGGAATTTTTCATGCCAAACCTTTTGACTATGGTATCTATGTACATAGATTGGGATAAGCCAAGCATCCTTTTGGACCTATCTCTATAGATCCTTATTCCTAGAATATAGGATGCTTCTCCCAAATCTTTCATGGAGAAGTTTTTGGTTAACCAAGCCTTTACTGATGACAACATTCCTACATAATTCCCAATGACTAGAATGTCATCAACGTAAAGTACCAAAAAGGTTACTGCGCCCCCACTAGCCTTTTTGTATACATAAGGTTCATCTTCATTCTTAATGAAGTCATCAGATTTGATTGCTTCATCAAATCTTAAGTTCCAAGTTCGGGATGCCTGCTTTAATCCATAGATGGATCTTTGCAGCTTGCATACCTTGCTTGAATGCTCTATGGAAGTGAATCCTTCAGGTTGTATCATATACACCTCTTCTTAAAGGTTCCCGTTAAGAAATGCTGTTTTCACATCCATTTGTCATATTTCATAATCATAGAATGCGGCGATTGCAAGAAGTATTCTGATTGACTTAATCATGGCAACTGGAGAAAAGGTTTCGTCATAGTCAATGCCTTGCCTTTGACGATATCTTTTTGCTACCAGCCGTGCCTTGTATGTGTCAATCTGTCCATCTGCCCCGATCTTTCTTTTAAAGATCCATTTACTGCCAATAGGTACTATACCTTCTGGCAGATCAACCAAGTTCCAAACTTGGTTGGCATACATGGACTGAATTTCAGAATTCATTGCTTCTTGCCATTTTTCTGATTCTTGACTATTTATGGCTTCTTGGTAGGTTTGAGGATCATCATCCTCATTTAAGTGCACTTTTGGCTCGCCATCATCGATATGTCCAACATATCTTTCAGGCTGCTTAGGCACTCTACCTGATCTGCGAACCTTTTGTGTATCATCTTGAACAAGTTCTTGAGTCAATGGTTCAGTAGATGAACTAGTATTGATTTGTGAGTCTAGAATTTCTTCCAGTTCTATCTTGCTCCCACTGTCTTCTTTTGAAAGATATTCTTTCTCTAAGAAGACAACTCTTTTTGCGACAAACACCCTTTGATCGCTGGGCTGATAGAAATAATATCCAAAAGTCTCTTTTGGATATCCCACAAATCTACATTTTTCTGTCCTGGAATCCAGTTTGTCTGGATCATGTCTTTTGACATGTGCAGGACAACCCCAAACTCTAACATGCTTAAAGTCTGGTTTCTTTCCTTTCCATATCTCATATGGAGTGGAAGATACTGACTTACTGGGAACTTTGTTCAGCAGATATGCAGCAGTCAACAGTGTATATCCCCATAAAGAGATTGGAAGTTTGGCATAACTCATCATTGATCGTACCATATCTAATAGAGTACGATTTCTCCTTTCCGATACACCATTTAACTGAGGTGTATGGGGAGGAGTCCACTGAGACAAAATACCATTATCCTTAAGATATTGTGTGAAATCTGTACTTAAGTATTCACCCCCTCGATCTGATCGAAGAGTTTTGATACTCTTTCCAGTCTAGTTCTCAACTTCATTGTTAAACTCTTTAAATTTCTCAAAGACTTCTGACTTATATTTCATTAAATATATGTAGCCATATCTTGAGAAATCATCTATAAATGAAACAAAGTATGAGTAACCACCCATAGCATGAGTGGACATTGGACCACATACATCACTATGTATTAGTTCCAATAAGTCCTTAGCTCTTTCTCCATGGCCTGAGAATGAAGCTTTGGTCATCTTTCCCATGAGACAAGCTTCACAGGTTGTAAATGATTCATAATAAAATGGATCAAGATATCCATTCTTTTGCAACCTAATGATCCTGTTTTCATTTATATGACCTAGCCTACAATGCCATAGGTACGATTTATTCACATCCTTATCTATTCGTTCAAGAGATTTATTTACCAGACAAACATCATATGAAATATCAAGTAAATATAATCCATTCAATAAATATCCGGAAGCAAACAATTTGTCTCCTTGATAAATGGAACAACCTTTATTCTCTAGTTTCATAGAATATCCTTGTTCATCTAAACATGAAATAGATATGATATTCTTAATAATGGTCGGAACATAATAACAATCTATCAGTTCCAATGAGTCTCCTGACGGCATCTGAAGTCTTACTGTCCCCACAGCTAACACAGCAACTTTTGCTCCATTCCCGAGCCTCAGATCCACGTCTCCGTGGTTCAATCTTCTTTTACTTGTTAACACCTGCAAGTTATTGCAGATATGAGAAACACATCCAGTATCTAATACCCAAGATGTTGTTTCTCTATAAGACAAGTTAAGATCGATCATGAGAATACCTGAAGCTTCACCAAGCTTCTCCTTTGCTTTTTCTGCAAGATAAATCTTGCAGTTTCTCTTCCAATTCTTTATGGCAGTGGAAACACTGACCTTTATCATTGACTTTAGCTTTGTCCTTTTGAACCGCCGGTTTGCTTTTCACTAGCTTCTTAGGCTTACCTTTCTTAAAGGTTTGTCCAGCTTTTCTTTTCTTGTTGGTCTTACCAACAAGCATTACACTTGGCTTATCTTTCTGGATAGTGCCTTCTGCTGTCTTCAACATGTTGAGCAGCTCAGCCAGTCAAACTTCAATTTTGTTCATATTGAAGTTGATAATGAATTGTGAAAATGAATCTGGAAGGGACTGTAGGATTAAGTCGATGCTTAGGTCATTGTTCATAACAAAGCCAAGCACAGCAAGCCTCTCAATCTATTCTATCATCTTGAGCACATGAGTTTGCACAGATGTGCCCTCGCTCATTCTGGTCCTGAACAATTTCTTAGATATCTCATATCTTTCTGTTCTAGATTGTTCACCAAACAACTCTTGTAGGTGATTCAGAATGGACTTAGGTTCCATGTTATCATACTGTCGTTGCAGTTCATTGTTCATTGAACCGAGCATATAACACTAGACCTTGACAGAGTCCTCCTTCCAATTTTCATACATCATTAATTCATCTTCGTTAGCATTTTCACCGGGTTGCACTGGATCTGGTTGATCCATGACATAGGCTAGCTTTTCACACCTGAGGACAATCTTCAGGTTGCGTAACTAGTCAATGTAATTTGGTCCCGTGAGTTTGTTTGCATCAAGTATGCAACGAAGGGAGTTAGGTGACGACATAGCGACCTACATGGAAATATAAAAATGAGCAAATAGTTCTTAAAATCTGATTTAGGACTTTTAATCTAGATTTAAGCTCCCACTATTTTTCGGCGATCTGTATGACCCTCTAATATACAGAACAGGAGATTCCGGTGATTTCCTAGTGGGGATCAGAATCCTTCGAGCAACATGCATACGACCTTGTGGTAGCACAACAAATCACATCAAGTCCCTTAGGCAATCAACTCTTGACAGTTGCAACATTTGCAATATCCGATCGATTTAACCCCGGAATCAGAATGACCTTATGGTAGCACAACAAATCAAATGATTCAGTTAAGTTTATCCATCATTACTTAGATGACATGAATTCATAGTGCAATCCTTGTGGTAGCACAACAAAACTACACTATTTGTCCATTCATCTTAATGATATCACATGTCGTAGACCTAGGTTTAGGGTTTAGGGTTAATTTCTAAATCAAATAAACCTTATGGTAGCACAACAAATCCATTTGAGATAGGAATTATCCTTAAATCTATAATGATGGTGGGTTACGTGGATTATTCTGAATATCTCACGTTTACAACTTAAAATTTTAAAAGATGGTTTTTGATTTGATTTGTAAAAATCGTGCTATCAATAGTATTTCGATTTGAAGTATCATTATACTTAATAGAAATATTTATATGATAGCATAGACCACAAATATCACATATATGCAGAAACATTGAATAGGGATGATCATGGACTGCTTAAGCTACTATGGAATCATCGGAGCCAAACGATGATCCATAATAGGATCCTAATGTGAAAACAGCAACACTGGTTCCATTTGATGCGAGTCCTTCCTCCAGAGGTGTCTTTAGAAGATCACGTCCTCTAAACTTAATCCGAAACATTTAAATATGTAATTCAGGACTCGCAGGTCCATAAATGTACATTTAAAACAATAAGAAACCTTGATCTTATCAAGGGGAGTACAATCTTATAGAAAGGTAGAGAGTACATCTAGATTAAGAGAGAGGAGGACATGCAATTCTTATTTAAAATACCAAATCAAATAAGCATCGCATTCATCCACATCATTCATCACATGAAAATACTAAGTCCATGATCATCCCACCATAAAACACATCACATGCATCACAATCATCACATAATTGCAGTTTGGTATTAAATTTTATAAATATAAAATTATAATACCAATTAGTTTTCGAAATAACATTTATTTCAACATAATCAATAATATTCAAAACATTATTGACAAATTAACTAACTAAACCATTCAGTTAATCTAAATCTTAATTCAAACAATTTGAACAGTAGAATGTAATCAAGTTATGCATAATATCAGTTTAAAACATTTTTAAACTAATTAATTTAACAGGAAAATTAATTATCTAAAACAATTTTAAATAATTAACTAACACCCTATTAATAATAAAGCCCTTTAATTGAATAATAGTTATTAAACACTTTAATAAGTTGTTAATAATCATAAAAATAATTAATAACATTTATTAATTATTCTGTTTTAAAACAATTTTAAAACAGGCTTAAATGGGCTAATAATGGGTTTAATAGGGTTTTAACATTTATTAAAAACAATTTTTAATAAATCATAAAATGGGCCCAGCCCATTAGGGCCCAAACGGCCCGGACCCAGGGCCCTGGCTCGGCCAGGGTCGAGCCCTGGCTCAGCCAGGGTCGCTGGCTCGGCAGGGGGCCGGCCCGGCCCCTGCCCGGTCCGACCGGGTCGAGACCGGGCGGTCCGGCCGCTCCATCTTCATTCAACCGAGCCCTTCCCAAAACCTGCAACCCTAAATGCAGGCCGCGGGGCGGAGGCCTTGGCAGCGCCGCTAGGCGCCGGCGCCGGCGCCGCCAGGCACCGCCGGCAACGCCCCCACCGCCGGCGATCCGCCCGGCACCGGTAGGGCAGCCGGCGGTGGCCAAATGGTCCTTGGATCGAGCCCTAAACTTCCCCTTAAAAAACTGGTTTTTCCAGCATAAAATCCGAATTAGGGCTTCAATTTTGTAGCTCTCCAACGCCACTATGGCGCCGGCAAATATGTCAGATGTGTAGTGGTGACTATCGCCTAATGATCCAGACATCCGGGCCGCCATCCCAACACTTGGGAATCGCAAACGAAGCCGCCGAAGTACCCCGTTCATCGTCCCACGAAGAACTCCGAAAATCCCAAATAAAATCCGAAAAATTACAGAAAAATAATCAAATTATTTGCGTTCATCATATGAACACTATTCCGTCATTTTTAATCGGATTAAACGCAAGAACACGTACAATACGGGTTCTGCATGCATAACGAGAAAAACACGCAAAACGATGTCGTTTTACGACCGAACCAGCAACCTAGCTCTGATACCACTGTAAGGAATCGCCAAGAAGGCAGCGGAAAATAAAATCGATTCCATTGTATCGGTTGCTGGGATCGTAAAACGGACATTAAAATAAATGCGGGAAGAACGGTTCTTCACCTTTGCGGGGTTTCGAATCTCCCGTAGATGATGCCGACTCGGTAATCGCGCACACGCACGATCTCTAGAGGTATCCACATGAGTTCCCGCAGCAGACGCGATTTCCTCCTCGACTTGAGTGCTCCGACCAGATCTCAAATCCACCATGCGCGGAGAGAGACAGATCCACTCCAAGAGAGAGAGAAGGAGAGAGAGAGAGAATCTGGGGTGTAAAATTCGTCCAACTAACTTTTTACCCCTCCCCTTGGCCCTCCTTATATAGAAATAAGGATAAGCACAAGGATTAATCCTCATGATTATCCAAGAGTTTGGCCTTGGATAATTCTCCATTAAATCTTCATGTTTATCCTGCGGCTTTTCATAAAAACCCAGATAAACATGAAATTTAACGTCTCTCACCGTCTGACGAGAACTCTTATGTGTGTGACCCTCTAGGCCCATATATCAGTCCGGTTGCAGGCCCATTAAACTTAGAACTATTTCTAGAGTTTAATATTTATTAATTAACATTTAAACATCATATGTTAAATGATTAATTTAATAAACAAGTGAATTATCATCTGATGATCAAATCACTTGGCCTTCTGATCATGAACAGCACCAAACACTACCTCATGATCCCAGAAGATATAAGGGATATTGTTCCCTTTAATTGAACCTTTCCGTCTGCAGATGCCGCACAGATATAATCCTTCACTCATGCAATGTCCCAATAACGCAAGGATATGATTTTATAGTCAAACCCTCTATCGCATTATCCAGATGGATTCCAGTACACAGTTAATATCTAGAAAGACATCTCTTTCATTTGACCCTGGCCAGGGATTTCTGTATACACATCCATAGGACATTCTCTCTCCAGTCTTATACCAAGAGTGAGTGATCCCTTGTTGTTCACTCAATTACCTTCGCAAGCTTTCCACTGTATCTGAAAGACCGATTATGGTGGACTTAATGGTTAAAGTCCACAAGTTAGAGAATCAAGATACAATGGTCCACAAACAAGGTATCATTGGTGACTCAGGTCAAAGGACCAACTGTGCTACTGCAACGATTGAATTCCCTGGTTGACTAATAGGTATAATTACCATCCAATAATTCTTATTTGGGTCTGTTCAGTAAACTCATTCTCTAATGAGCACCCACTTGTTTGTCTTAGTGTCACCACACGAGTGAATGTGAGATCATTCACCCTCATCACATGAGCAGACATAACTTGTGTCGATCTTATCGGATATTTAATGTCCATCTCAAATATCCTATGATCGAGAACTGTTTAAAACAATTGACTGAGGATATTGATCTCACTATCATGATCTCATCATGATTCAATATCCTATACATTTGTCTATGGACCTTCATTACGATAGTTAATTTGCGAGAACTATAAATGAAGAAATCATTGCCTTTATTAATAATTTGAACTAGAATGTACAATGATTGGCTTTGAGGCCACCCAATTCCAACAGCTGATGCCTCCCGTAATTCTGTCCCTGTTCCAGTTCGACATGATGGGAATGTCCGAACCCCTCTTTTTCATCCTCATGAGCAATATTCTAATCCTCCCCCGCATGAGTATGCGGTTCCCAATCCCATTTTCGAGGGAGACATGAATCAGAATGATCCCTCGTCTTCTGATCCTTCGGATCTTGTAAATGCTTTGGGAATTCTTGCCTCCCGCCTGGATCCTCAGCAGTTCGAGGCGATCCAGTCCATTCTGAAGGGGAAGGCACCCATGCAGCCTGCCGAGCCGAACCCTGTGGCTCCCCCAGCCATCCCTCAGAAACCTCCTCATCATCCCCCCTACATTCATCAGGCCATGGGAGGCCTCCATATCACTTCTCGGCAGCTGGGCCGCAACTTTCAGCTTCCAGGCAACCGGCCAGACCGTTGACGCCCGCTTACCAAAATGCCCTCGGGCATGACGGAAGCTCTGCCGGACCTCCTCTTTACTGTCCTCCTTGTCCAACGTACTCTAGGCAACAGGCCTATCAAGTACCTCCACCTCTTCCCCCTCCCCAGGCTGATCCGACCACGCAAACGTTGCTGGCCAAAATGGAGCGCATGGATGAACAATTCAACAACCTCCAGAAGATGATGGGGGTCAAAGCTGCACCAGAGATCAACTTACCAAGCCCGCCAGTGTTCCACCTGCCACCCTCCGAGATGCCAGTGTACCGGAAGTACAACGGTACTGGTAACCCCTTCACCCACTTGAAGGAGTTCATGTACGAATCATCCTTCTGGCAAAACAACAAGAGGTCGTTGGCCTTTTTGTTTAGGAGATCTTTAGAGGGACCAGACCTCGAGTTGTTCTTTTCCTTGGAACCCTCCGTAGTAGAGGACTATGGTATCGTTTCCCGAAAATTCATTCAACGATAGCAGGACAGAGTCGCTCCCTCCCTGTCCATCACTGACCTAATAGCAGAAAAGATGAAACCCGATAAGGAGTTTGTCAGTTTTGCCGACAGATGGCGAGGCTTGGCCGAGAAAGTAAAAGATCACTTGTCCGAGTCAGAGCAAGTGAAGATGCTGATTTCCAATGCCACGCCCCAGTTCAAGCTAGTCCTCTCCCTGAAGAATCTGACCAGCATGGCAGAACTCTATGAAAGAGCGCGGTACTGTCAGAATGCCTTCAAGGACGCTACGTTCTCTAGCGTCTTTAATCCTCACAGACCTAGCAGGCCTCCACCTCGAAAGCCTGCAGTGCCAAATTCTCCCAGCACAGGTCCAACTACTGAGGGCACGCTCTCTCATGAGCAAGTCAGTAGTATGAACAACAATTCGCCCCAGTTCGTGAGGAGTCAACAACAGTACCAGAGGCCACCACAGCCGAACCAGCAGGGGTACAGGCAGCACCCGAACTGTAACGACCCGCCACCTTATAATCGGGGATCCGATTACTAAATGGGTACCGAATCATTAATTTGGGACCAAACCAGGATCTAGTAAGTCTGGGAAATAAATAATAAACTAAGCTAAACATCCACATCGCATTGAATTGAAATGAAAGTGCAGGAAATTAAAATTATTACAATGCGACTCGATTACAGCAAATAATTACATACTCCAGCTGAAAGGAAATAATTAAACATGCAGGCCAGAAACAAATAACAACTACATCGGGGCATACCCCGGAACAACTGCCGAAGACGCACAACACACGGCCGCACACGCCGCTCTAAGTCTGCTGGGAGTCCTCACCTGAAAACCGCAGGGGTGAGTCTCAAGAACAAGACTCAGTAGGGATCCTTCGATCCCCACTGCCCACTCACACACCCACAAGCGTAAAGTACAGCTAACGGTGAAGTAACACGTGTAGTGGCATGTACAATTCCTAATTCTCTACGTGAGAAGACATGTAATCGCAGTTATAATAATCATGCACATTCTGAACCAGCCGTTAGAAAACCTACAACCGTCATCTCGATAGAACTCGCCGACCGTGCAAACAACGGTGGGGAAACCTCGACCCGCTGAGACCAAGGAATAGCCCCTCGGATAGCACGCTCGCTACTCCGGCCCCACTGGCTCAGGTGGCTACCCCTTCCCCCAGCATGAGTGACTCTCCGAATGTACCACTCCGACACCGGTACTAGCTGACCCCGGGGTTCACCAGGTGACCCTCTCTCACTAGGCGTCACCCCGCCCACGCCCCCACCGGCGCTGTGCTCACGCCCCCACCAGCACAGGGTGATAAAGTGCTACAATGTCACTCCAGGTCCACAGTAACTGAAAACCTAACACAGTGCGATCCGGTCACGTGAAAAGCCCGCGATCGCATAACACACATAGAACCATTCGATCATAAGAAACCCATCTCTTTCGGGTGCACTAAAACATGTGCTAATCATCTATCTAGCAGTATAAACATGTTTTACTGGCATGCATTAGTGAGATTCTGTCTTGAATCGCGTCGACCAAGGTCGACGCCATTCAAGCTCCAATTACAGGTCTATATAAATCAGTCTTCAGAATCTAGCCTTAAAAGGCGTCGACCCTCATGGTCGCCTTTTTAAAAGGCGTCGACATCCTCAGACGCCATTCAACACCGAAATCCGGAATTCCCAAGGCCTTATCCAAGGGATTTCTGCGGTTAAAACGCGTCATGGATGCCTGACGCTGTTCAAAAACGCGTCGTTTACCATGACGCCTTTCAGCCACAGAAACCCCAACCTGGCAAACTATCTGTCAGTCAATTCCCGTCTAAAAGGCGTCGTGATGGCCCGACGCCCTTCAAAAAGGCGTCGTCCATGCACGACGTCTTTCAGCCCCGAGAACCGGGAACGCCCTAAACCCGAGGGCTCCCTTTTTAACCCTAAATAACCCCAAAAAATCATACAAACTGGAGGGAAACGAAGAGCAAGGCAATTCATAGGCAAACACCCCATAGAGATCCTAAACATGCTCATTCTAACCCCTCAAAAACCGAAGATCTACCACATGCATATTGAGGAAAACATGATTTTGAACACAATGCCACGGAGAACGTCACCCTACCGAACACTCGAACTCCTCCAAGCTTCACGCCGTCCACCCTTCCCGCCCCACGCCGCCGCCGGTACCGCCGTGGTCGTCCCTGCTCCACCGTGACGTCGGCCGCCGTCCGGAGAGTAGAACGCCGCAGTGGAAGTGGAGATGGTAGTGGTACGAGTTAGGTAGAGGATGGAGTGGAGGGAGAGGTGAAATGGTGGGAGGAAAAGAGGGAGGAGGAGGTGGCCGCCGCCGGTCGCCGGAGGAGGAGGAGAGAAGGAGAGTAGGAGAAAATGAGGGAAAGAAGGAGGGCTCACGGGGTTAACCAGAAGCTGGCTAAAACGCGTCGACATCTACGGACGCCAATCAGGTGATGTGACGGCCGCTCTGACAAGATTCTGAAACGCGTCGTCCTACACAGACGCCATTCAGACAACTTGTCAGGACCGTACTCTGACACACCCAGAGTCGCAGTCTGAAAGGCGTCGTCCTTCGCAGACGCCGTTCAGACGATCTGACAGGGCCGTACCCACGTGGCCCAAGGCCAACCCCCGCGGCACCCACGTGGCAGCACCTGAAACGCGTCTGCCAAGGTGGACGCCGTTTAAAATGCGTCGCCAGGTCCTAACGCGTTTCAACCCAGAACTTCCGCCCCCCACAAGGGTTAGGACAACAGGGTCTGATCCGAATACCGGATCCGAAAGTCTCGATCCTTACATTCTCCCCCCCTTAAAGAAATTTCGTCCTCGAAATTGACTGCTAGAATCAACAAGGTCAAAACAAGGATACAAGTTTACAATAAGACTCACGAGAAGAGGTAAGGGAACTGCTCCCGCATCTCGTCCTCTCGCTCCCAGGTTGCCTCACCTCCGGAGCGGTACTGCCAAATCACCTTGACCAGCGGTACGACCTTGTTCCGCAAGACCTGCTCTCTGCGATCCTCAATACGAACCGGGTACTCTGGAAATGACAGGTCCTCAGCGACCTCCAACTCTGAAAAGTCCAACACATGGGACGGATCCTGAACATACTTCCTCAACAAGGACACATGGAACACATCGTGCACTCCTGCCAGACTGGGCGGCAAGGCCAACTGATACGCGGTTTCCCCGATTCGAGCAAGAATGGAAAAAGGTCCAATGTAACGCGGACTCAGCTTGCCTCGCTTCCCGAATCTCATCACACCCTTGGAGGGTGAAACTCGGAGAAGCACGTGGTCCCCAACCTCAAACTCAAGTGGTCTCCGTCGGATGTCGGCATAACTCTTCTGTCTACTCTGAGCTGCGGTTAACCTCTGCTGAACTGTCCTGGCGACCTCAGCACACTGCTGCACCAACTCGGGTCCTGCAATCTGCCTCTCACCGATCTCAGACCAATACACCGGTGATCGACACGGCCGCCCATACAAAGCCTCATAAGGCGCCATGCCGATGCTAGAATGGTAGCTGTTGTTGTAGGCAAATTCCACAGTGGACAAATGCTGCTCCCAAGAACCTCCCCAGTCTAGACAACAAGCTCTGAGCATATCTTCCAATGTCTGAATAGTTCTTTCCGATTGCCCGTCAGTCTCGGGATGGTAAGCTGAGCTGAAAGCCAACTGAGTCCCCAACGCCTGCTGAAAGCTCTTCCAGAATCTGGAAGTAAACCTCGGATCTCGATCTGATACAATGGACAAAGGGACCCCGTGCAGAGAGATGATCCGGTCTACAAACAACTTTGCCAACTTGCCGACCGACCAGTCCTTCCTAACAGCTAGGAAGTGTGCAGACTTGGTCAGCCAATCTACGATGACCCAGATGGCATCTCTCCTGCTAGGAGATATAGGCAATCCCATCACGAAGTCCATAGTCACATGCTCCCATTTCCACTCTGGGATTGGCAAAGGCTGAAGCAATCCACCAGGTCTCTGATGCTCGGCCTTGACCTGCTGACAAGTCAAGCATCTGGCCACATACTCAGCCACATCTCTCTTCATACCGGGCCACCAGAAGTGCCTCCTCAAACAGTGATACATCTTTGTTGTCCCGGGATGCACTGCATACCTCGATCGGTGCGCCTCATCAAGAACACATATGCGCACATCTTCCTCAGTCGGGACATAGAGTCTGCCTCTGAATCTGACGGTACCATCATCCCATAACTCCACCTCAGACCTCTGGAGAATCTGGGGTAACTCCGCATCTGCCCTCTGAGCCTCAATAACTGCATGATACACCGCTGGTCTCACAGTCAAACTGACCAGCACAGCTCTGTCATCTTCACGTGGAACCCTAAAGGAAGATTCCACCACTTGCCCGAATAATTTCCACTCCTGAATCATGAGGTATGACATGACCGTCTTCCGACTCAAAGCGTCTGCTACCACATTCGCTTTGCCCGGATGATAAGAAAGGTCAAAGTCATAATCTTTAATGAACTCCATCCATCTTCGCTGCCTCAAATTCAGATCCCTCTGTGTGAACACATATTTCAAGCTCTTGTGATCCGTGAAAACCTGGAATTTCTCCCCATACAAGTAATGCCTCCAAATCTTGAGTGCAAAAACCACAGCTGCCAGCTCCAAATCATGAGTAGGATAGTTCTCTTCATGCTTCTTCAGCTGCCGAGAAGCATAAGCAACTACTCTGCCATGTTGCATAAGGACTGCTCCCAATCCTCGACGGGACACATCCGAGTAAACCACAAATCCACCTGATCCAGATGGAAGTACCAGTACAGGGGCTGACGTGAGACGGATTTTTAACTCAATAAAACTCTGTTCACAATCCTCGGTCCACTCAAAGCGAACTCCCTTTCGAGTCAACCTCGACAAGGGGGCTGCTATCGAAGAAAATCCCTGAACAAACCGTCTGTAATAACCGGCAAGCCCCAGAAAGCTCCTGATCTCAGTTACTGAAGTCGGCCTGCTCCAATTCATCACTGCCTCGATCTTGGTTGGATCCACTGCGATACCATCGCCAGAAATAACATGCCCGAGGAAATGCACCTCGTCTAGCCAAAACTCACATTTGCTGAACTTGGCATAGAGTCGATGCTCCCTCAGGACCTGCAATACTGCCCGAAGATGGGTGGCATGCTCCTCCTCAGAAGAAGAATAGATCAGGATATCATCTATAAACACAACCACAAACTGGTCCAGATAAGTCCTGAAGACTCGATTCATTAACTCCATAAAAGCCGCCGGAGCATTTGTCAGGCCAAAGGGCATAACCAAAAACTCATAGTGTCCGTACCGAGTTCTGAAGGCCGATTTGCTAACATCAACATCCCGGATCCTCATCTGATAATACCCGGATCTCAAGTCGATCTTGGAAAACACTTTCGCAGACTGCAGCTGATCCATTAAATCATCAATCCTCGGAAGTGGGTATTTATTCTTTATTGTTACCTGGTTCAGCTGCCTATAGTCAATGCACAACCTCAGAGAACCATCTTTCTTTCTAACAAACAGGACTGGAGCACCCCATGGGGATGTACTGGGGCGAATGAAGCCCTTATTCAACAGCTCCTGCAACTGGGCCTTCAACTCAGCGAGTTCGGCGGGCGCCATCCGATACGGGGCCTTAGATAAGAGCGCCGTACCTGGTGCAAGCTCGATGGTGAATTCGACCTCTCGCTGAGGAGGAAGGCCAGGCAGCTCCTTAGGAAAAACATCGATGAATTCACACACAACAGGTACCTCCTCAGGGCTGAGACTACTCTGGACATCGGAGACAACAACAGAGGCAAGGAAAGCCTCGCAGCCACCATCAAGCAACCTCCGTGCCTTAAAGGCAGAAATAAGAGTACCTCGGGAAAAAAGCCTAATACCTTGGAAGAAGAAGGTCGGGATGTTCGGAATGGAGAATCGCACCCTCTTCCTGTGGCAGTCCACCTCTGCATAAAAGGCTTCCAACCAATCCATACCCAGGATGACATCAAAGTCTCTAATGGCAAGCACAACCAGCTGGGCAGGGAGCACATGACCCTCAATGGTCAAGGGAACATTCCTCAAGCAGTTATAAGATATCATATAGTCTCCAGAAGGAACTTCCACCATCAAACCATCAGATAACTCAACAACAGGCGCAGAAAGGATATCTAAGAACTGCTCAGAAATAAAAGAATGCGAAGCCCCTGAATCAATCAATACGTGTGCAAGGTTCCCAAGGACAGAAAGTGTACCTTCCACCAAGTTGGACGCGCGAGCCTCCCTCCTGGTGATAGCTAACACTCTCCCCTGGGTCCTCGGCTTCTTCTGCTCGCCTGAACCATGACCCTGACCATACCCCTGCGGGCACTGCCTCGCCAAGTGGCCCTGCTGGCCGCAAGCGAAACATCTCCTGGGAAGAGTGGGACACTGAGTCCCACCATGGGTACCACCACACTGCTGACAAACTGCCGGAAGCCTCTGAGCTGGCTCCTGCTGTGCACTGGACACTGTCTGACTCTGCTGCCCCTGTCTGGGCCGGCTGCTGCCGCTACTACTGCCACCACCCCTGAAGAATCTCCTGAATCGGGAGCCGAGAGAGGACGATCCCGATCCGACTGAAGGAGCCGGTGCCGCTGCTTTACCCCTGCTCCGAGATGGTCCCTGGACAGTCTGCCCTCTCTCCCGGGCCGACTGGATCTGCTGAGCCTCTACAGCTGCTGCACGCCTAACTGCTGACGCCAGGTCTGTACAACAATGGGACGCCACGAAGTTCCTCAAACTGAGCCTAAGCCCATCCACAAACCTCTCCGCGCGACGTTCCTCGTCCTGAGATATGAAAGGCACGAATCGTCCCAGCGAAACAAACTTCGCCTCGTATTCAAGTACTGTCATGCTCCCCTGTGTCAGATCCATGAACTCCCTCTCCTTGGCTCGCTGGACATGTCTAGGGAAATATTGTGCATTAAACTCCTTGACAAAGGTCTCCCAAGATATCTCCCTAAGACTCTTGTCCCCATAGGACAAACTCTTCAAGGTGGTCCACCAATCGTAGGCGCTATCCTTCAGCATGAAGGTAGCTAACGGGGTCCGCTCTACTGCAGCACAATCCATAGTGTCAAAGGTCTTCTCTATCTCTCTAAGCCAATGGATGGCCTCGTCAGGGTCGGGACGACCGGTGAAGTGAGGTGGCCTCAGCTTCAGAAACCGCTCAAGTGTAGCGGTGGACCCTCCCCGCGCACTGGAACCCTCACTAGGGTCTCGTGTCTGATAACGAGCCATAGTGTCCATCATCGCCTCCATGAACTGCTCAACACTCGGTCTCCCGGCCTCGGACCCACTAGGGACATCTCCCTGCTCTCGGATAACTGGCATCCTCCTTCTGGGAGCCATCTACTCGCCTACAATTACAAAATCAAAAAGTTCTAATTAGAATCCTAAAACCTATGCTACCGACGTGCCTGTACGGGATAATGTATTTATTTGCCGAATTTACAACATTTAACCTAGTTATTTATTTATTTGCCAGACCGTATGCTCTGATACCAACTGTAACGACCCGCCACCTTATAATCGGGGATCCGATTACTAAATGGGTACCGAATCATTAATTTGGGACCAAACCAGGATCTAGTAAGTCTGGGAAATAAATAATAAACTAAGCTAAACATCCACATCGCATTGAATTGAAATGAAAGTGCAGGAAATTAAAATTATAACAATGCGACTCGATTACAGCAAATAATTACATACTCCAGCTGAAAGGAAATAATTAAACATGCAGGCCAGAAACAAATAACAACTACATCGGGGCATACCCCGGAACAACTGCCGAAGACGCACAACACACGGCCGCACACGCCGCTCTAAGTCTGCTGGGAGTCCTCACCTGAAAACCGCAGGGGTGAGTCTCAAGAACAAGACTCAGTAGGGATCCTTCGATCCCCACTGCCCACTCACACACCCACAAGCGTAAAGTACAGCTAACGGTGAAGTAACACGTGTAGTGGCATGTACAATTCCTAATTCTCTACGTGAGAAGACATGTAATCGCAGTTATAATAATCATGCACATTCTGAACCAGCCGTTAGAAAACCTACAACCGTCATCTCGATAGAACTCGCCGACCGTGCAAACAACGGTGGGGAAACCTCGACCCGCTGAGACCAAGGAATAGCCCCTCGGATAGCACGCTCGCTACTCCGGCCCCACTGGCTCAGGTGGCTACCCCTTCCCCCAGCATGAGTGACTCTCCGAATGTACCACTCCGACACCGGTACTAGCTGACCCCGGGGTTCACCAGGTGACCCTCTCTCACTAGGCGTCACCCCGCCCACGCCCCCACCGGCGCTGTGCTCACGCCCCCACCAGCACAGGGTGATAAAGTGCTACAATGTCACTCCAGGTCCACAGTAACTGAAAACCTAACACAGTGCGATCCGGTCACGTGAAAAGCCCGCGATCGCATAACACACATAGAACCATTCGATCATAAGAAACCCATCTCTTTCGGGTGCACTAAAACATGTGCTAATCATCTATCTAGCAGTATAAACATGTTTTACTGGCATGCATTAGTGAGATTCTGTCTTGAATCGCGTCGACCAAGGTCGACGCCATTCAAGCTCCAATTACAGGTCTATATAAATCAGTCTTCAGAATCTAGCCTTAAAAGGCGTCGACCCTCATGGTCGCCTTTTTAAAAGGCGTCGACATCCTCAGACGCCATTCAACACCGAAATCCGGAATTCCCAAGGCCTTATCCAAGGGATTTCTGCGGTTAAAACGCGTCATGGATGCCTGACGCTGTTCAAAAACGCGTCGTTTACCATGACGCCTTTCAGCCACAGAAACCCCAACCTGGCAAACTATCTGTCAGTCAATTCCCGTCTAAAAGGCGTCGTGATGGCCCGACGCCCTTCAAAAAGGCGTCGTCCATGCACGACGTCTTTCAGCCCCGAGAACCGGGAACGCCCTAAACCCGAGGGCTCCCTTTTTAACCCTAAATAACCCCAAAAAATCATACAAACTGGAGGGAAACGAAGAGCAAGGCAATTCATAGGCAAACACCCCATAGAGATCCTAAACATGCTCATTCTAACCCCTCAAAAACCGAAGATCTACCACATGCATATTGAGGAAAACATGATTTTGAACACAATGCCACGGAGAACGTCACCCTACCGAACACTCGAACTCCTCCAAGCTTCACGCCGTCCACCCTTCCCGCCCCACGCCGCCGCCGGTACCGCCGTGGTCGTCCCTGCTCCACCGTGACGTCGGCCGCCGTCCGGAGAGTAGAACGCCGCAGTGGAAGTGGAGATGGTAGTGGTACGAGTTAGGTAGAGGATGGAGTGGAGGGAGAGGTGAAATGGTGGGAGGAAAAGAGGGAGGAGGAGGTGGCCGCCGCCGGTCGCCGGAGGAGGAGGAGAGAAGGAGAGTAGGAGAAAATGAGGGAAAGAAGGAGGGCTCACGGGGTTAACCAGAAGCTGGCTAAAACGCGTCGACATCTACGGACGCCAATCAGGTGATGTGACGGCCGCTCTGACAAGATTCTGAAACGCGTCGTCCTACACAGACGCCATTCAGACAACTTGTCAGGGCCGTACTCTGACACACCCAGAGTCGCAGTCTGAAAGGCGTCGTCCTTCGCAGACGCCGTTCAGACGATCTGACAGGGCCGTACCCACGTGGCCCAAGGCCAACCCCCGCGGCACCCACATGGCAGCACCTGAAACGCGTCTGCCAAGGTAGACGCCGTTTAAAATGCGTCGCCAGGTCCTGACGCGTTTCAACCCAGAACTTCCGCCCCCCACAAGGGTTAGGACAACAGGGTCTGATCCGAATACCGGATCCGAAAGTCTCGATCCTTACACGAACCCTCAGTATCAGCAGCCCCAATATCAGCGGCCCCAACAGCCGAACCAGCAACAACAATAACAACAGCCACAGCAGCCGCCGCAACGGCAATTACAGTACCAGCAACCACAACAACAACAGTACCAGCAGCAACAGCAGTATCAGCCGCGCGTACCGCCAGCATATCATAATGTCCCTCCTCCTGCTAACTACAATCAGCAGAGAAGACCTCCAAGCCCAAAGAGGGCAGAATACCCAGTCCTCTCCGTGGCAGACATTTTCAGTGCTCTAATGGCAGCTACTAAGGGAAAAGGCGACCTGGCCCCAGAATGCCGACACGTCTAGGTATTGCTATTTCCATAGGCAACCTGGGCACACTATTGACACATGCTTCCAATTTAGAGATTACATTCATGATCTCAACGAGCAGGGCGGCATAGACTGGGAGGAGATGAAAAAGTACATATCTGCCTTAAAGGCAAGAAGACCACAGCAGCAGCAGCAAGTGAGAGCACCAGCACAAGCAGCACCACCACCGAACATGGGCATAGTGCAGAACCCGCTTCCAGAGCACCAAAATCAAAACCAAGTTGCCCCTATTCTGACAAACAGCCGGTCTGACGCTGACCGTGGGCAACAGTGGAGAATAGAGGACTCTTCCTCTATCTATTCAACAGGTCACGTTCCGAGTACCGAAGAACAACCACTACGCCGCACCATCCATATACCCAGACCACAGCCCATTATCATTACCCATATACCAACACCCGCATATCACTCACCTGCACCCACTAACCCACTACCACCACCCGCTTTCCTTAAACCCATTACGCCCCATACCATTACGCCTCCACTAAATAACCCCCCACAAACCAACTACGCACCCCTCTTACCATTTAGACCACTACTACGCGTACCATTCCCTACTTCGCCCGTCACCACTACCGCTTACCCAGATACCATCCAACCATCCAGACCACTACTACGCGTACCATTCCCCACTTCGTCCACACCAACCACTTACCAATCCACCATCCAACCGTCTAGACCTTTAATCCGCACCACGCCACCACCACCTAACCCCACGCCATCACCTACATACCAACTGTAAGGATCGTAACCATCGGATCCGGTTTTCGGGATCGGACCTTGTAGTTCTAACCTTAGTGAGGGCGGAGGTTCTGAGTTGATTCGCGTCAGGACATCGAGATGCGTTTTAAACGGCGTCCACCGTCGCAGACGCATTTCAAGTTCTGCCACGTGGGTGCCACGTGGGCTGGTTTCGGGCCGCAAGGGTACGGCCCTGTCTTGTCGACCTGAACGGCGTCCACGTGTGTCGACGCCTTTCAGACTGCGACTCTGGGTTTGTCAGAGTACGGCCCTGACATATCGTCTGAACGGCGTCTGCCTTGAACGACGCGTTTCAGAGTCTTGTCAGAGCAGCTGTCACATCAACTAAATGGCGTCCGCGGATGTCGACGCGTTTTAGCCAGTCTCTGGTTAACCCCGCGAGCCCTCCTTCTTTCCCTCATTTTCTCCTCTCTTCCTCTCTTTCCCCTTCCGGCGAACTCGGCGGCGATCCCTCCTCCTCCCTCTTTTCCTCCCACCATTTCATCTCTCCCTCCACTCCATCCTCTACCTAGCTCCTACCACTACCACCTCCACTTCCACTGCGGCGTTCTACTCTCCAGACGGCGGCCTACGTCACGGAGGAGCAAGGACGACCACGGCGGTACCGGCGGCGGCGTAGGACGAGTCGGGTGGACGGCTTGAAGCTCAGAGGCGTTCAAGTATCCGGTAGGGTGACGGTTCCCCTTAGCATCGCGTTTTAGACCATGTTCACCCCGTTTAAGCTTGTTTGGATCTTTGGTTTTGGGGGGTAGAATGAGCATGTTTAGGAGTTCTTTTGATAACATGGGGGATTTCCATGAATGTGTTGCCTATGGATAGTATTATTCTTCTTTTCCCTCCGTTTTTGGGTGAATTTTGGGGTTGTTTGAGGTTGGAATGGGAGCCCTCGGGCTCAGGCGACTCTGGTTCCTGGGGCTGAAACACGTCGTGCATGGACGACGCCTTTTTGAAGGGCGTCGAGCCATCACGACGCCTTTTAGACAGGAATCGCCTGACAGAGAGTCTGCCAGTTCGGGGATTCTGGAACTAAAAGACGTCATGGGTGAACGACGCGTTTTCGAATGGCGTCGGTTAACCATGACGCCTTTTAAAAGCAGAAATTCCCTGAGTAAGGGCCTTGGAATTTCCGGATTTCTGTGTTAAATGGCGTCTGAGGATGTCGACGCCTTTTAAAAGGCGACCACTGGTGTCGACGCCTTTTAGGGCCTGATTCTGAAGGCTGTTTTACATGAACCTGTACATGGAGCTTGAATGGCGTCGACCTTCGGAGACGCGATTCAAGACAGAACCTCACTAATTCATGCCAGTAAAATGTGTTCATACTGTTAGACGGATAGTTATTGCATGTTTTAGTGTACCCGGTAGAGGTAGATTCTTCATGACCGGACGATGCTACATGTATGTTATACGATCGCGGACTTTTCACGCGACCAGATCGTACTTGTTGGGTTTTGTGTTACTGTGGACCTGGAGTGACATTGTAGCGCTTTATCATCCTATGCTGGTGCGGGCGTGAGCACAGCGCCGGTGGGGGCGTGGGCGGGGTGACGCCTAGTGAGAGAGGGTCACCTGGTGAACCCCGGGGTCAGCTAGTACTGGTGTCGGAGTGGTACATTCGGAGAGTCACTCATGCTGAGGGAAGGAGTAGCCACCTGAGCCGGTTGGGCCGGAGTAGCTAGTGTGCTATCCGAGGGGTTACTGTTTGGTCTCAGCGGGTCGAGGTTTCTCCACCGTTGTTGTGTGGTTGGCGAGTTCTATCGAGACGACAGTGGTGGATTTCCTAATCGGCTGGTTTAATATATTCATGTTTATTATATTACGATTGCATGTGATTTCACGTTAAGAATTAGGAATTGTACCTCTTGTGCTTATCACTTTACCGTTAGCTGTACCTTGCACTTGTGGGTGTGTGCGTGGGCAGTGGGGATCGAAGGATCCCTACTGAGTCTTGTCTTTGAGACTCACCCCTCCTGCGGTTTTCAGGTGAGGACTCTCAGCAGACCTAGCGAGGAGAGTGCGGCCGTGAGTTGAGCACCGTCAGCAGTTGTTCCGGGGTATGCCCCGACGTAGTTGTGATTTTTATTTCTGGCCTGTACGTCTAATTATTTCCTTTATGTTGGAAAATGTAATTATTTGCTGTATCGAGTCGCATTGTAATAATTTTAATTCCTGCACTTTTACTTCTGTGCAATGCGATGTGAATGTTTAGCTTAGTTTATTATTTATCTCCCAGACTTGGTTAGATCCTGGTTTGGTTCCAAATTAATGATTCGGTACCCATTTAGTAATCGGATCCCCGATTATAGGGTGGCGGGTCGTTACAGTTGGTATCAGAGCGTACGGTCTGGCAAATAAATAAATAACTAGGTTAAATATCATAAATTCGGCAAATAAATACATTATCCCGTACAGGCACGGCGGTAGCATAGGCTTTAGGAATCTAATTAGAACTTTTTGATTTTGTAATTGTAGGCGAGTAGATGGCTCCCAGAAGGAGGATGCCAGTTATTCGAGAGCAGGGAGATGTCCCTAGTGGGTCCGAGGCCGGGAGGCCGAGTGTTGAGCAGTTCATGGAGACGATGATGGACACTATGGCTCGTTATCAGACACGAGACCCTAGTGAGAGTTCCAGTGCGCGGGGAGGGTCCACCGCTACACTTGAGCGGTTTCTGAAGCTGAGGCCACCTCACTTCACCGGTCGTCCCGACCCTGACGAGGCCATCCACTGGCTTAGAGAGATAGAGAAGACTTTTGACACCATGGATTGTGCTGCAGTAAAGCAGACCCCGTTAGCTACCTTCATGCTGAAGGATAGCGCTACGACTGGTGGACCACCTTGAAGAGTTTGTCCTACGAGGACAGGAGGCTTAGGGAAATTCCATGGGAGATATTTGTTAAGGAATTCAACGCACAGTATTTCCCTAGACATGTCCAGAGGGCCAAGGAGAGGGAGTTCATGGATCTGACGCAGGGGAGCATGACAGTACTTGAGTACCAGGCGAAGTTTGTTTCGCTAGGTCGGTTCGTGCCTTTCATATCTGGGGACGAGGAGCGTCGTACTGAGAGATTCGTAGATGGACTGAGGCTCAGCTTGAGGAACTTCGTGGCGTCTCACTGTTGCACGGATCTGGCTTCCGCGGTTAGATGTGCGGCAGCAGTGGAGGCTCAACAGAGCCAGTGGGCCCGGGAGAGAGGACTGGCTGCTCAGAGCCCAGTTCGTGGCAGGGGTAAGGCAGCGGCAGCGGCCCCTTCTGCTGGATCGGGATCGTCGCCATTCGGCTCCCGATTCAGGAGATTCTTCAGGGGTGGTGGCAGCAGTAGTGGCAGTAGCGGCAGCAACAGGCCCGGGCAGGGTCAGCAGAGTCAGTCTGTATCCAGTGCACCGCAGGGGCCAGCTCAGAGGCTTCCGGCAGTCTGTCAGCACTGTGGGGGTACCCATGGTGGGACTCAGTGTCCCACTCTTCCCAGGAGATGCTTCGCTTGCGGCCAGCAGGGCCACTTGGCGAGGCAGTGCCCGCAGGGGTATGGTCAGGGGCATGGTTCAGGTGAGCAGAAGAAGCCAAAGACCCAGGGGAGAGTGCTAGCTATCACCACGAGGGAGGCTAACGCATCCAACTTGGTGGAAGGTACACTTTCTGTCCTTGGGAACTCTGCACACGTATTGATTGATTCGGGTGCTTCGCATTCTTTTATTTCTGAGCAGTTCTTAGATATCCTTTCTGCGCCCATTGTTGAGCTATCTGATGGTTTGATGGTGGAGGTTCCTTCTGAAGACTTTATGATATCTTATAACTGCTTGAGGAATGTTCCCTTGACCATTGAGGGTCATGTGCTCCCTGCCCAGTTGGTTGTGCTTGCTATTCGAGACTTTGATGTCATCCTGGGTATGGATTGGTTGGAAGCCTTTTATGCAGAGGTGGACTGCCCCAGGAAGAGGGTGCGATTCTCCATTCCGGACATCCCGACCTTCTTCTTCCAAGGTATTAGGCTTTCTTCCCGAGGTATTCTTATTTCTGCCTTTAAGGCACGGAGGTTGCTTGATGGTGGCTGTGAGGCTTTCCTTGC
Organism: Zantedeschia hybrid cultivar; assembly: GCA_030544215.1. Lineage (NCBI taxonomy): Eukaryota > Viridiplantae > Streptophyta > Magnoliopsida > Alismatales > Araceae > Zantedeschia > Zantedeschia hybrid cultivar. The sequence continues at coordinate 55,522,730 of JARZZO010000006.1, read as the reverse complement.
CTCTGTTGTTGTCTCTGATGTCCGGGATAGTCTCAGCCCTGGGGAGGTACCTGTTGTATGTGAGTTTATAGATGTTTTTCCTGAGGAGCTGCCTGGCCTTCCTCCTCAGCGAGAGGTCGAATTCACCATCGAGCTTGCACCAGGTACGGCGCTCTTATCTAAGGCCCCGTATCGGATGGCGCCAGCCGAACTCGCTGAGTTGAAGGCCCAGTTGCAGGAGCTGTTGAATAAGGGTTTCATTCGCCCCAGTACATCTCCATGGGGTGCTCCAGTCCTGTTCGTTAGAAAGAAAGATGGTTCTCTGAGGTTGTGCATTGACTATAGGCAGCTGAACCAGGTAACGATAAAGAATAAATACCCACTTCCAAGAATTGATGATTTGATGGATCAGCTGCAGTCCGCGAAGGTATTTTCCAAGATCGACTTGAGATCCAGGTATTATCAGATGAGGATCCAGGATGTTGATGTTAGCAAGACGGCTTTCAGAACTCGGTATGGACATTATGAGTTTTTGGTTATGCCCTTTGGCTTGACCAATGTTCCGGCGGCCTTTATGGAGCTGATGAACCGAGTCTTCAGGACTTACCTGGATCAGTTTGTGGTTGTGTTTATTGATGATATTCTGATCTATTCTTCTTCTGAGGAAGAGCATGCCACCCATCTTCGGGCTGTATTGCAGGTCCTGAGGGAGCATCGACTTTATGCCAAGTTCAGCAAGTGTGAGTTTTGGCTAGACGAGGTGCATTTCCTTGGGCATGTTATTTCTGGCAATGGTATCGCAGTGGATCCAGCCAAGATCGAGGGGGTGATGGATTGGAACAGGCCGACTTCAGTAACTGAGATCAGGAGCTTTCTGGGGCTTGCCGGTTATTACAGACGGTTTGTTCAGGGATTTTCTTCGATAGCAGCCCCCTTGTCGAGGTTGACTCGAAAGGGAGTTCGCTTTGTGTGGACCGAGGATTGTGAGCGGAGTTTTATTGAGTTAAAGACCCGTCTCACGTCAGCCCCTGTACTGGTGCTTCCATCTGGATCAGGTGGATTTGTGGTTTACTCTGATGCGTCCCGTCGAGGTTTGGGCGCAGTTCTAATGCAGCATGGCAGGGTAGTGGCTTATGCTTCTCGACAGCTGAAGAAGCATGAAGAGAACTATCCTACTCATGATTTGGAGCTGGCAGCTGTGGTATTTGCACTCAAGATCTGGAGGCATTATTTATATGGGGAGAAATTCCAGGTTTTCACGGATCACAAGAGTTTGAAATATGTGTTCACTCAGAGGGATCTGAATTTGAGGCAGCGAAGGTGGATGGAGTTCATTAAAGATTATGACTTTGACCTTTCTTATCATCCGGGCAAAGCGAATGTAGTGGCAGACGCTTTGAGTCGGAAGACGGTCATGTCGTACCTTATGATTCAGGAGTGGAAATTATTCGAGCAGGTGGTGGAATCTTCTTTTAGGGTTCCACGTGATGATGACAGAGCCGTGCTGGTCAGTTTGACTGTGAGACCAGCTGTGTATCATGCAGTAATTGAGGCTCAGAGGGCAGATGTTGAGCTACCACAGATCCTCCAGAGGTCAGAGGTGGAGTTATGGGACGACGGTACGGTCAGGTTCAGAGGTAGGCTTTATGTTCCGACAGAGGAGGACGTGCGCAGATGTGTTCTTGATGAGGCGCACCGTTCGAGATATGCAGTGCATCCGGGCTCGACTAAGATGTATCATTGTTTGAGGAGGCACTTCTGGTGGCCCGGTATGAAGAAAGATGTGGCTGAATATGTGGCCAGATGCATGACTTGTCAGCAGGTCAAGGCCGAGCATCAGAGACCTGGTGGATTGCTACAGCCCTTACCGATTCCAGAGTGGAAATGGGAGCATGTGACGATGGACTTCGTGATGGGATTGCCTACATCCCCTAGCAGGAGAGATGCCATCTGGGTCATCGTTGATCGGCTGACCAAGTCGGCACACTTCCTAGCTATTAGGAAGGACTGGTCAGTCGGCAAGCTGGCAAAGTTGTTTGTAGACCGGATCATCTCTCTACACGGGGTGCCTTTGTCTATCGTATCAGATCGAGATCCAAGGTTTACTTCCAGATTATGGAAGAGCTTTCTGCAGGCATTAGGCACTCAGTTGGCTTTCAGCTCAGCCTACCATCCCGAGACTGACGGACAGTCGGAGAGGACTATCCAGACCTTGGAAGATATGCTCAGAGCTTGTTGTCTAGACTGGGGAGGTTCTTGGGAGCAATATTTGTCCACAGTGGAATTTGCATATAACAACAGTTACCATTCCAGTATCGGAATGGCGCCTTACGAGGCTTTGTATGGGCGACCGTGTCGATCTCCTGTATGTTGGTCCGAGATCGGTGAAAGGCAGATAGCAGGACCCAAATTAGTACAGCAGTGTGCTGAGATTGCCAGGTTAGTTCGGCAGAGGTTGACCGCAGCGCAGAGCAGGCAGAAGAGTTATGCTGACATCCGACAGAGACCGCTTGAGTTTGAAGTTGGGGACCACGTGTTTCTCCGAGTCTCACCCTCCAAGGGTATAATGAGATTCGGGAAGCGAGGCAAGCTGAGTCCGCGCTATATTGGGCATTTTCCCATCCTTGCTCGGATTGGGGAAACCGCATACCAGCTGGCCTTGCCGCCCAATCTTGCAGGGGTGCACGATGTGTTCCATGTTTCCTTACTGAGGAAATATGTTCAGGATCCGTCCCATGTCCTGGACTTTTCAGAGTTGGAGGTCGCTGAGGACCTGTCCTTTCCAGAATATCCTGTTCGTATTGAGGATCGCAGAGAACAGGTCCTGCGGAACAAGATTGTACCGTTAGTCAAGGTGATTTGGCAGTACCGCTCCGGAGGTGAGGCAACCTGGGAGCGAGAGGATGAGATGCGGGAGCAGTTCCCTTACCTCTTTTCGTAAGTTTCTTTGTAAACTTGTATCCCTGTTTGACCTTGTTAATTCTAAGCAGTCAATTTCGGGGACGAAATTCTTTTAAGGGGGGGAGATTGTAAGGATCGTGACCTTCGGATCCGGTTTTCGGGATCGGACCTTGTAGTTCTAACCTTAGTGAGGGCGGAGGTTCTGAGTTGATTCGCGTTAGGACATCGAGACGCGTTTTAAACGGCGTCCACCGCCGCAGACGCATTTCAAGTTCTGCCACGTGGGTGCCACGTGGGCTGGTTTCGAACCGCGAGGGTACGGCCCTGTCTTGTCGACCTGAACGGCGTCCACGTGTGTCGACGCCTTTCAGACTGCGACTCTGGGTTTGTCAAAGTACGGCCCTGACATATCGTCTGAACGGCGTCTGCCTTGAACGACGCATTTCAGAGTCTTGTCAGAGCAGCTGTCACATCAACTAAATGGCGTCCGCGGATGTCGACGCGTTTTAGCCAGTCTCTGGTTAACCCCGCGAGCCCTCCTTCTTTCCCTCATTTTCTCCTCTCTTCCTCTCTTTCCCCTTCCGGCGAACTCGGCGGCGATCCCTCTTCCTCCCTCTTTTCCTCCCACCGTTTCATCTCTCCCTCCACTCCATCCTCTACCTAGCTCCTACCACTACCACCTCCACTTCCACTGCGGCGTTCTACTCTCCGGACGGCGGCCGACGTCACGGAGGAGCAAGGACGACCACGGCGGTACCGGCGGCGGCGTAGGACGAGTCGGGTGGACGGCTTGAAGCTCGGAGGCGTTCAAGTATCCGGTAGGGTGACGGTTCCCCTTAGCATCGCGTTTTAGACCATGTTCACCCCGTTTAAGCTTGTTTGGATCATTGGTTTTGGGGGGTAGAATGAGCATGTTTAGGAGTTCTTTTGATAACATGGGGGATTTCCATGAATGTGTTGCCTATGGATAGTATTATTCTTCTTTTCCCTCCGTTTTTGGATGAATTTTGGGGTTGTTTGGGGTTGGAATGGGAGCCCTCGGGCTCAGGCGACTCTGGTTCCTGGGGCTGAAACACGTCGTGCATGGACAATGCCTTTTTGAAGGGCGTCGAGCCATCACGACGCCTTTTAGACAGGAATCGCCTGACAGAGAGTCTGCCAGTTCGGGGATTCTGGGACTAAAAGACGTCATGGGTGAACGACGCGTTTTCGAATGGCGTCGGTTAACCATGACGCCTTTTAAAGGCAGAAATTCCCTGCGTAAGGGCCTTGGAATTTCCGGATTTCTGTGTTAAATGGCGTCTGAGGATGTCGACGCCTTTTAAAAGGCGACCACTGGTGTCGACGCCTTTTAGGGCCTGATTCTGAAGACTGTTTTACATGAACCTGTACATGGAGCTTGAATGGCGTCGACCTTGGGAGACGCGATTCAAGACAGAACCTCACTAATTCATGCCAGTAAAATGTGTTCATACTGTTAGACGGATAGTTATTGCATGTTTTAGTCTACCCGGTAGAGGTAGATTCTTCGTGACCGGACGATGCTACATGTATGTTATACGATCGCGGACTTTTCACGTGACCAGATCGTACTTGTTGGGTTTTGTGTTACTGTGGACCTGGAGTGACATTGTAGCGCTTTATCACCCTGTGCTGGTGGGGGCGTGAGCACAGCGCCGGTGGGGGCGTGGGCGGGGTGACGCCTAGTGAGAGAGGGTCACCTGGTGAACCCCGGGGTCAGCTAGTACCGGTGTCGGAGTGGTACATTCGGAGAGTCACTCATGCTGAGGGAAGGAGTAGCCACCTGAGCCGGTTGGGCCGGAGTAGCTAGTGTGCTATCCGAGGGGTTATTGTTTGGTCTCAGCGGGTCGAGGTTTCTCCACCGTTGTTGTGTGGTTGGCGAGTTCTATCGAGACGACAGTTGTGGATTTCCTAATCGGCTGGTTTAATATATGCATGTTTATTATATTACGATTGCATGTGATTTCACGTTAAGAATTAGGAATTGTACCTCTTGTGCTTATCACTTTACCGTTAGTTGTACCTTGCACTTGTGGGTGTGTGCGTGGGCAGTGGGGATCGAAGGATCCCTACTGAGTCTTGTCTTTGAGACTCACCCCTCCTGCAGTTTTCAGGTGAGGACTCTCAACAGACCTAGCGAGGAGAGTGCGGCCGTGAGTTGAGCACCGTCAGCAGTTGTTCCGGGGTATGCCCCGACGTAGTTGTGATTTTTATTTCTGGCCTGTACGTCTAATTATTTCCTTTCTGTTGGAAAATGTAATTATTTGCTGTATCGAGTCGCATTGTAATAATTTTAATTCCTGCACTTTTACTTCTGTGCAACGTGATGTGAATGTTTAGCTTAGTTTATTATTTATCTCCCAAACTTGATTAGATCCTGGTTTGGTTCCAAATTAATGATTCGGTACCCATTTAGTAATCGGATCCCCGATTATAGGGTGGCGGGTCGTTACACCAACACTCCACCCCATCCGCACCATCCAACCCTACGGTATTCAAAGTATCACCCGGACCTTCCACGGCTGAGGAACATGCGCTCCGAAGTGGGAGGATTTTCAACAAAGTCTTTCCTCAGTCAACAATTAGAGACGGCCCATTACAGCCGACAGAGGAAGCACACAATGAAAAGAGTGCACCAGGCACTCAATATGATTTGTTGAAGCACCTTGACCGAACATCGGCACGGATCTCCGTGCTTGAACTAATTAAAAGATCGAAGACTCACTAAGAAGCTCTGATGGAATATTTGCAGAAGGTGATGGTCAACGAGGACGTGCCAGTGGAAAAGATTGCAGCACTATTAGTTCCTCAGGGGGATCAGCCCTCCATTACATTTCATACATCGGAACTAGCACCACCAGCAGCCAGAAGCATGGCTCTGAGCATTACGGTCAACATCTACAAAAAGGCCGTAGATGCGTGCCTGCTAGACACAAGGGCTTCGGTCAATGTCTTACCTCCGAAGACCCTAGAATTATGCGGTGTGCCCAAGGAAAAATGGCTGCCTAGCCCCATCTCTGTTACAACATATGATAACTCCACCCATTCCCCTTTGGGAATGGTTTATTTGAAAGTGGAGCTAGGCCCTGTAAGTCATGCAGAGGTCGAATTTCACATCCTAGAAATCGACCCTTCTTTAAACGTCATTTTGGGTCGTCCTTACATTAAAACTCTCGAGGCGATTCCCTCCACGAATCATCAATGCCTCAAATTCCCCTTTAAAGGACGAATTGTTAAGGTTACGAGCATGCCGATCCTTGCTGCTGCTCACTGTTTGAATGTCAAACCCATTTCTTCACCTGGCCGACAACCTTTTCTGTCGGTATTACAGGTTTACCATCCAGTGGCTGATCCTCTGAAAACTGCCACTATTTCTCCTTATCCATTAAACGCCATAAAGAGGGGGAAGTGCATGAGTACCCCAGGACGGAGGATAATGATGAAGAACGGTTATCAGCCTGGAAGAGGCCTGGGTACACAATTACAAGGCAGGACCACTCGCGTCAAAGATCACCGAGGAGCACCTGGAAGCGGCCTGGGCTATAGGCCGAGAAAAATGAAGCAGGACATTGTTCAGCAAGCAGAGAATGAAGGCGGCCAGAAAGTCTGGGAGACGATGTCTACACCACCCAAGGAAGGTCGAGATCCCCTAACTGGACCCTATACACTCATTTTGTAAAGGGGCCCATAATAAGCCATGACAACACGGTGGTCATTACTTCATGTTTTGACCTCCACGATATATATGGGAGGGACTTGGCTAGGCATTGCTCAGAACTACTCATGTACCAGTCCTTGGAGGCTCTGCGGCCTATGAAGAGTAGAAAATTCCAAGATCCTGAATGTGAATGGTACAGGTGGTTCGATCTAAGAGACCTCTACATCGCACTGAACAGACTGTTTCTAGATCCTGCAGAACCCAAGTGGCCGCCACAGATCGATGAGCTGATCGAAGGTCCCGGTGCTATTTTCGACAAAAGGATACTGCTGTCAGAGGAGACTGATGAAGGGGAGCCAGATGACCCCTACGAAGTTGGCTACACCACGGATCTGCTTTGGAGGGGGACTTATCCTTCTCATATTTTCATGCTCCACACCTTGTTTCGCACATTGCTCCTGACCCCGACTTGGTCGCGGGTCATTATTGAAGACATTCCACGGGCCCCGCCCATTATGATTACTCTGTCCCCTCGGGACCTCATTCCACCACCTCCTCTCGATCCAGAGAGGATGTATGACTTAATCTGGGACATACTGCTGTATGATCCCCCTAATCCCTTGGCCTTGGTGCCACTTCCTCCATCTAATTCCCCTTCTATTCATGTTCATTCCTGTTTTATGCTTAACTCCTCTGTTGTCCAAAAAAAAACGCCAATTTAGCAACAAATTCTTCCCAGATCCTCATTGAGGAAACTTCTTACTTGGCCGATTACACCCCATCGCGAGGGTCTTTCGGTCAAGATTCTCTTCTAAATCTACTCTGCCCCTCCCCTCGGGAGGATTCTCCTGTATTTCCATCTGTGTCCCATGATTTTCTTTCTACTTCATCTTCATTAGGTCAGAATAGGGAGTCTAGTGTAGTTAGACAGTCTAGCCAGGTTAGGAAGTCTATGAAGTCTAAGGGTAGGCGAATTCCAGATAGATACCTCAAGGATTTGGCTAATAGATGCCTTTCTTGCTCTAAGATCCCTCAGTTATTGGAAAATCCCATTCATATGCCAGAAGACTGTATGGATGATGAGTTAGTCAATGATGGATATGGGGTGTATGAGTTGATACATGAAAAAGACCCCATTGTTGAAGATGAAGAAGATGACGAGGACGCAGCTGAGGCATATGCCAGTGGAGTGAAGAGATTCGATGAACCCTCAGCTGCCGTAGAAGAGCCCACCAGAGAAGTCAATTTAGGGACTGAAGACGAACCTAAGGTTGTCCTCGTCAGCAAGAATCTTTCTGTAGAAGATGAGAAGGCAATGGTACAAGTTCTTAAGGACTATACGGACACTTTCGCCTGGAGTTATGAAGATATGCCGGGGTTAGACTCGTCATTAGTGGAACACAGATTGACATTAAAGGAAGGAGCTAGCCCGGTCAAACAGAAGCTGAGGCGATTCCACCCACAAATGGCTTTGAAGATGAAGGAAGAGGTCGACAAATTACATAAAGCCAAATTTATTAGAGTTGTCCTCTATCCACAATGGGTGGCCAACATAGTCCCGGTTATGAAGAAGGACGGAAAGGTCAGAATTTGCATTGACTTCCGAGATCTAAATCGGGCGTGTCCTAAAGATGATTTTCTATTGCCCCATATTGACGTACTCATTGATAACACTGCTGGCTATGAGACTTCATCATTTATGGATGGATTTTCAGGATACAATTAGATCAAACTGGCAGAAGAAGATCAGGAAAAGACATCATTCACTACACCTTGGGGAACGTATTGCTATGTTGTCATGCCATTTGGATTGAAGAATGCTGGAGCCACTTATCAGAGGGCTATGATGGCAATATTTCATGACATGATGCACATAAATCTAGAAGTATATGTGGATGACTTGTTGGTTAAATCTAAAACGAAGGCTGAGCATGCCAAAGTTCTGGCAAGAGTGTTAGAGAGATCAAGGGAGTATCAATTAAAGATGAACCCCAAGAAATGTGTATTCGGGGTATCTTCAGGGAAATTACTTGGATTCATTGTCAGCAAACGGGGAATTGAGATCGATCCCAACAAGGCGAAGGCTATCAGAGAGATGCCACCTCCCAAGAACTTGAAGGAATTAAGAGGATTAATCGGGAGATTGCAATTTATTCGCCGTTTTGTCTCCCAGCACTCACAAAGGTGTAAACCGTTCTACGAGCTTACCAAGCCGGGAGTCAAATTCGATTGGGACGATAAGTGTCAGGAGGCATTCAATGGATTAAAGAATTATTTGGCAAGTCCTCCTGTTTTGAGACCACCATCTCTAGGCAAACCATTGATACTTTACATTTCTGTCCTGGATGATGTAGTGGGGGCTGTCCTAGCACAAGAGGATGAAGAAGGAAAGGAGAGGGCAGCCTACTATCTCTCCAAACTTCTCAACCCCGCTGAGCAGAGATATACAGCGATGGAGAAAACATGTGCAGCATTGGTTTGGGTTATTCAGAAATTGAAGCATTATTTTCTAGCCCATGAAGTCCATCTCATTGCTAGGATGAATCCGATCAAATTTCTTCTGGAGAAATATGTCCTGATAGGTTAGCGCCATGGCAAAGCTTTCTATCTCAATTCGATATCACTTACATTCAGCAGAAAGCGATCAAAGGCTATGCCATAGCAGAACACCTCGCACATCACCCCCTTCCTCGTTTTGATCCAATCCAATGGGAGTTTCCGGATGAGGAACTAATGTCCATAGACCAAATCAGAGATAATATATGGACTCTGCATTTTGACGGAGCTCTGAATTCCCATGGAAAGGGTATTGGCATTGTTCTGCTATCACCCGAAGGTATCACCATTCCACAAGCATTTCAGCTTGACTTTCCAGTCACCAACAATATAGCTGAATACTAGGCGCTCTTTGCTGGCCTCGAGGCTGCTCATTCCCATGGTGTTACCAAACTCAGGATTGTGGGTGATAGCCAATTGATTCTTCGCCAAGTGTTAACCAAGTATCGAACCCTTGATCCCAAACTCAAGCCTTATCAAGAACTTACTTCTGCTTACTCAAAGTTGTTCACTAAATTGATCTTCATCCATGTCCCTAGGAATCAGAACATCTTAGCTGACGCTCTAGCTTCACTTGCATCCTCTCTTGATTTTCCAATCAACAGGCAATCTGAATCAATCATAGTTCATAAGCGTCTTTCACCTGCCGTGAAAGACCCTTCATTTCTTAGAACTAAGGAAAAGTTGCTGAAGAAGGTCAGAGATGGAGATATCGTGGAAAAAATAGAAATCATGTTGATGGAGCTGTTAGAAGAGATGGATGATGAACAGAAGCCATGGTATTATGAAATTGCCAAGTATTGTGAAGATCAATCGTATCCTGAAGAAACGACAATTGAGGAGAAAAGGGCTATCAGGAGAGTTGCTCAACGATACACCCTAGTTCGGGGAGCACTGTACAAAAGAGGTTTTGATGGAGTTCTTCTGAGATGTCTGGACGAAGATGAACTTTGGAAGGTTATGGAAGGAGCTCACGCTGGAGTTTGTGGTGACCATGTTAATGGACAAATGCTAGCAATGAAGATCCTTAGACAGGGATTTTATTGGCCAACCATGGAAGAAGACTGTGTAGGATATGTCCGTAGGTGTGCTAAGTGTCAACTTCACGCCGACAAAATTCATTCTCCTGCATCTTCACTCCATCTTGTTTCTTCCCCATGGCCTTTCTCCATGTGGGCTTTCGATATCATTGGACCCCTTGGCAATTCCGATTCCGGCATCAAGGAAAAATCTTTCATCCTCACGGCAACGGAATACTTCACCAAGTGGGCAGAAGCTGAAGCATACACGAAAGTCAAAGCAACCGTCTAGAAGTTCATCATGAGGAACATCATCACCAGATTTGGAATTCCAAGCACCATCGCCACCGACAATGGACCGCAGTTCGTGTCACAAGAATTGAAGGACCTCTGCAACAGGTACAAAATTGCATTGCATCATTCATCTCCTTATTATCCGCAAGGCAATGGCCAAGCAGAGGCAACTAACAAGACTTTGATAAAAATCATCAAAAAGACGTGCAAATCTAACAAATTCACAGACTGACCAGAAAAATTGGTTGAGGCTCTATGGGTCTACCAAACTTCAATCCGCACGCCCACTGGGCAAACTCCTTATTCCTTAACATTTGGAATGGAGGCGGTAGTTCCATACGAGATCCTTATACCGTCATTAAGAGTACAATTGAACAAGGAATTTTCCATTGATGAACACCATTCAGCACTCCTTGCTCAATTGGAAATCTTAGACGAGAGAAGATGGTCAGCTGCTAATCATGCAAGAGTTTATCAAAATAGACTAGCACGTTTTTATCAAAAGAAAGTCATTGAACGTAAGTTCAAAGTTGGTGAAATGGTTGTCAAAAGGATTTTTGTAAAACCTGGTGGTCCACGTTCTAAGCTCCAACCTAACTGGGAAGGACCGTATGTTATATCACATGCTTTTCCTGGTAACGCTTATTATCTTGCTAATGCAGAAGGAGAAGAGCTAACTCACCCTGGAACGGTTTACATCTTAAGAAATACTACCCTTAGGTTAAAGAGTCGATTAGCATGGTACAAAGACCAGTGGAATCAGAAAATTTATAAACTCAAATTTCCTTATCAGTCTGGATAATTTAATTCCAAACACGTTACTACACACACTGACACGTTTGATTCGTGAGTAACAAGAGATGCCAAGTCCTAAGGAATACCGAAAGCTTGACTAAAAGTGTAAAGTACAAATCATTCATTTTAAAGCAAAATTCTGTTTTTACACTCGCCCCATGATGTCGGAACGAGGCTTAGAATAGACTACCAAGAATACCCGCCATCTTAGTAGGAGGCCGTCATAAAAAAAAAGGGGGAGATCCGTCCCAAAGAAAAGAATAGAAAAAGCTAAAGCAAAAGGCAAAAGCCAAACGTCAAATCAAAAGGCCATCACATTACAAACGTTACATCAAGGCCATGAAATGAAACAAAAGGGAACGCAAGGTCGATAAATACCCCGGAAAGAAAATGACCGAACCCCAACAAATATTAGGGTAAGAAAGGAACATCTTTTTAGGTCTCCAGAACCTTCTCGTGGGCTTTCTAAACCAATTCTTCCTTTCTTTTTAAAGAGGCGTACTCCAAACTTAAGGAACAGCCTAAATTGACTGAAGGTCAAATCATCAAATGGGATCACGAATGGAAACAAAAGTTCAAACACGATGGGTTTAAGTTAAATTATTAAAGAACAATTTGGGAATTAAGTTAATAAATGAATATGATCTTTTGATCTGAGTACCATGCTGGTCTTTTAGTTCAAATACATATGTCAAAATCAAAAAAAAATACATATGTCAAAATCAAAAAAAATATACATATGTCAAAATCCAAAAATATACACATGTCAAAATCCAAAAAAAAATACAAAATTCAAAAGCCAAAAAAATATATATCCCAAAACCCAAAAAAAAACATATATTTCAAAACCCAAACAAAAATGAATATTTCAAAACAACAAAAAAATATTTCAATTAGCATTTGCTTATTGCATCTAGCATGCTTAATTCCTTTTATTTTCAGTGAGCATTTGTCTGCTTGCATGTTGCATTTTGCTTACAGTTTGATTATTCCTATTACCTTTGTTAATAAAGGCTATGCCCCTTGACCCTTCATTTAAGAAAAAGATTGATTGACCATTCATTTGGTCAGGCAAGGGGCTAAGCCTAAATAGATACTTAACCTGTTTGTTAAGTGATGTACAGGATGCAAGGCAAACACATGGAATGCAAGATTGGAGGCCAAAAGTTTCATGTATATGATCAAAAGGTGTTTTGTACATGATACACAGAAGAAAGAAAAATACATAAGCCTTCAATGCTGACTCTCTCTTGCACCCTCGTCCATCTAGCTCTGAGCCTCGTCCTGGGCATCTGGCAGTGGAGCTCTAGGCGGCGGCAGACCCATGACACTCGAACCAGCTTGACCGGAAGAAATGGCCACGCTAGCTGTGAAAGCGCTCGCCTGCCCGCGCTCTTGAGCACGCTGTCGAGCACGCCTGTATCTCTCCTCCACGCTCTGGTGCTCGTGCTCAGCAATGCCCAACTGAACTCGGAGGGAGGCCATCTCTGAGTCCATCTTCTGCCGCTCCAGCCGCTCCCTCTCTCTCTCTTCGATGATAAACCCCAGTCGGGACTGGAGGTGTGAAAGCTCTCGAGGAAGATCTCCGGTGGAGAGACGAGCCACCTGCTCCTCCAAAGCTTGGATTCGCGCAGCATCAGCTTCAGCACGAGCAGCTGCTGCACGAGAATGCTCCAGCTCCACTTCAGCCCTCTGAAGGGCTTCCTGAAGCTCAGCAACCTGCAGGAGAAGTCATTGTTAGTCCAAGGCAATCAAGCAATCAAAATCAGGTTCAGAAATCAAAGGAAATGACAAGACTTACTCGAGCAGCCCGGTCCTCCTCTGCAAGGGAAGCCCGGTGGATGGCGGAGGCGAGCTGGCTCTGGAGGTCTGCCAGAGCAGCCTCATGAGCAGCAGAGGAAGAGGACGATGATGCTCCATATGTAGGAGGAGCAGCCTGGGTGTAGACGGCTCGCTGCACCAAAAGACAGCCGTCAGTTGTTAATCGCCAAAACAATTAATTAATCAAAACATTCATTCATACATACTAGGTCGAACAGCTCCTTTTGGACCTGCTCTAGCTGGGCCTCCGCATCATGTAGACGGGCCCGGAGGTCGATGATGACCGCATCACGTGCATCCTGCATATCACACATACATACATTCATTCACAAATATAAATCAAGATAATAATAAAATGAAAGACGCATAAATGCATACTTACATCGAGTGGTCGGAGGAGCCGAAGCTGATCGGCGTAGTGGGCCCGGTACTGCTGGAGGTAGGCCTCGCTACTCTCCGCACGGGACTCCACCCGAACGCCTCGGCGGTGCCAGTCCTCGTATTGCTCCGGGAACTTGGCACGCCAATCGGTGAGGGATTGCCTACCCCTCATGCTCCTCCCGACATCCTCCGGGACCTCCTCGTCGATCCATTCCTGGTGGAGGCCCAGGGTCCTCATCACAAGTCGGAGGCGGAGGGACTCGATCTCATTCAGGCAGTGCAGCCACATCTGCCTGCCGAATCTCCTCCTGCCAGCCGTCACCCACGGCTGACCCTCCTCGCCCATACCGAGGTACGGGCGCCAGATCACCTGCATATAAGTTAGATGCATTCATATAAATAACTTGCATTTAATGAATGAAAAAATTGCATTCAATGAACAAAACTAAACAAATTAAAGACTTACCAACAACTCGGGGTAATCGAGGAACTGACGGCGGAGGGCCGTCAACTGGTGGTGATGTGGTGCTGCATCCACGATTGACTGCCAACGGCAGGCCAATGAGACAGCGCCCGGTCTCGCGATCCTCGCTCTGCCGAACGAAAAGTAGTGATAGCTCCAAACCTACATTCATGAACATATAGGTTAGTAAAGCATCATATCACATCGCATTGAATAAATAAATAATAAAACAACTTGATACCTGAAGGAACGGCGAGAAACCGCTGACGGTGGTCTCACGGTCCGGCGTAACCGCAGAGAGATCAGCAAAGAGGTGGGCCAGAAGGGCTGCACCCCAGGCGTACTCCCCTAGACTCTCTAAGTCATCTAGCAGGTACAAGAATCTACAGTGGATATGGTCGTCCTTCGTACCGAAGAGCAACCGACCAAAGAAGAAAACTAAAAAGACTCTCAGCTGTCTATCTACCTCCTCCCCCTAACTAGGGTCGCTACAATACGGCGGAGGAAGACTCAACTAATCTATCTCTGAACTCCTCCCGGGTCTCATCAGATCGACGCCGGGGCTCATCCAATCCTAGGGCAGCCTCTACCTCTACCCTAGGGACCATCCTAGACTCCCTGCCTAGGCTGGACACCTCTATACCTAATAGTGTCTCTGCCAATCCCTGGTAGTTGGGGTAAGTCACCCCACTTACCGGTCGGCCCTCTACCCTGAGGCTAGTAATCCTTGCCACATCCTATAGGGTGGGGACCATATGTCCCCACGGCATTAGGAAAGCCTTGCTTTCTGCATGTCACGTCTCTCGCAGCGCCTGCAGGAGGACTAGATCGAGCCAAAACGGCTCGATATCTAAGACTTCACAGAACCCCATCCGGCGCAGGCGCGCCTTCTGAAAGTCCGAGAGTCCCCTATAGGCACCTATGACTAAGTCCCAACTAATTCTTACTCTCATTGTCCCCTACAATTAAAAACAAAGAACTGCATCAGTTAGTAAATATAAAAACAAACAAAACATTTCTGAATTGAAAGGCGTCGAGCCACCTGGACATCTATTGAAAGGCGTCCACATGTACTGACGCGATTCGAACTCATTTTCTGCCTAATTAAAATTGGGAATTTAGCCCTGAATGGCGTCGGACTAGGGCGACGCCGTTTGAACGGCGTCACCTGGTCTGGACGCCTTTCAAGGCCGAATCCCGGGTTCTTCAAGAACCCCTTTCTTCCCTCTTTTCCTCACCCCATTCAAATCACAAGAGAACTTACTAGGTGGAAGGCTTCCTCCTCTTCTTCTCCTCCCTCGACCGCCGCTGGTGGAGGGATTTCTTCCTCCAAGAATGTCGCCGCCTCGGCAAGTGCGGCCGGCACCTCTTCGGGGGCTTCTTCCACGGGAGCCGCCGTTCGCCGCCTCTTGGCTAGGGCCTTGGTTTTTCGGGAGCCTTCACCGCGTTCCATGGAGTTGAAAGAAGGAGTTTTGAGGAAGAAAGGAGCAAGAAATCGCCGGAGAGATCGCCGGAGCTCGAGGAGAGAGAAAGCAAGGGAGAAAGTGAGGAAGAAAGGGGGCCTTCGCGGGTCTGTAAACGAAAGGTCAAAAGGCGTCGACTCAAGTAAACGCGTTTTAAGGCCCATAAGTTGAGGCGGCAAGGCCAGCTGTTTAAAATTGAGTGAAAGGCGTCCATCTGGGCTGACGCGTTTCAGGTTACCGCCAATTCTGGTCAGAACCGTACGCAACATGATGATGAAAGGCGTCTTTACATCCAGACGCGTTTTAGGGGATTAATCACATAATTAATGACAGAGTCCTGGAAAAATTAGGAGAGAGAGAGTTGAAAGGCGTCTGTACTTATAGACGCATTTTAAGCTTAAATTGGGATTTTGAGGATTAATTATGGATGAAAGGCGTCTGGACTGATAGACACGTTTTAAGGTTAAATTGGGATTTTGAGGATTAATTATGGTTGAAAGGCGTCTTGTCTGGTAGACGCAATTTAATGTTAAATCGGGATTTTGAGGATTAATCTGATATTTTGGAAATTGAATTATCTTTAAAAGACGTCTTTCTGAGTGGACGCGTTTTACATTTAACAAACCCGAACTGACAGATTTTAAGGAAAAATCCAATTTTTGCTAAGGGAAAAATCATGAACACATCACAGGAAGTTGAAGGAAGATTTCAAGGCATGAAAAATGATTCTTTATTCAATGAAATCTTTTATTACATCAAAAAGAAAAAAGAAAAGTAAAGAGGATGCTTAAGGAAGAATTTCATGAAGTCCTTGAATGTATGGAAATTTCAATCCTCTATCTCTATTTTTAGAGGATTTTACACGATAACTGAAGCCAAGGTTCCACAAAGTAGTGATAAGTTCTGTGGCTTCATAATCTTCATCGGATTCCAAAGCACGCCTCTTGATCGGGGATGTAAGGGAGAATTCGGGGAATTCATGACGGTTCAAGCTAAGTTGAGGAAGGCACCGATGAAGATTGTATAACACGAACTCGGTGGCTCCAATCAACTTGAGATCTGCTCCCGCTGCACGGCGCACTCTAATAGGCTTCCCAATAAGAGCGAGTGGAGAAGAGTCAAACATGTTAGATGTCATACATCTCAGATGCTCCCTCCAGTCGGTTCGGGTCTTGAGCTTTGGGACTTTATTGACCATGCGCTCGTTGAACTTCACGATGTTGGCAATGCAGTGGATTGGACTATTCATGTAAATTTGGGACGGTCTTGGAGACATCCTCGTGCAGTACTCAAACTTGAAGTGTAGTTCAACCCACAGAGCAAAGAGTAACATGCACCCGTAAGGAGGACGACCCGTGGACGCCGCAGAAAGCCCACTGTAGAGATAAGCCAAGAGCGCAGTACTAATGGATTTCCCCTCAAAGATCGCGCAGATAGCACTAACCTGATCATCTTCCAAGATGTTGTCCTGCGCAGGGAAGAATAGAGCACCGGCAAGGCATGTGACGAAAGCTTTCGTCACATCTTCATATTCGTCCCCCCTTAGATCATCGATCTCGTACAGAGTCCACTCAGCAAACTTTGCGAGGTTGATCCCTTTGTTGGTAAGGCACCCTTTAGGTTCTGAAGGATCCTTCATTATTGATGTCAACAATTGTTGACCGGTGATTCTTTCTCTCGTTAAAGTCATCTTATCTTTGGTCTTTGGAAGACCCAATAAAAGCTCCGCTTCCTCCAAAAGGATGGTGCACTCAAAGTCTTGGAAGAAGAACGTATGGGTTTGGGGATGCCAACGCTCGATCAAAGCACCCATAGCCGCCCAGTCTACGTTCGGGCTCTTGTAGTGTTTGGCAAGCACCACTAGTCCTTGAAGGTTCCACTTGGAGATGAAAAGTTGCATGGAAAGTTTAACACTTTTCGCAAGTTTGCGAATCCAAGGGAGAGAGGTGAATCTCCTTGGACCGGGAAACATGGGGTAAGTCTGAAAACAAAAGGAAGGATTGAAGAGTTTGAAGAGCAAGATCAATTGAAGAATATGAAGGAACAAGAAGAAGAATTGAAGGGAAGTTAATTCAACTTACTTGAAGATTGGGATCCCTTCCAATAAGGTGATTCTCCACGTCGGAGATCTTCTCCAGCGTCCTCTTCATCCTCTTGTTTGAAGAACTCATCCTCTTTCCCGGATTTCTTCCTCCTTGAAGCTTGAAAACCTTGAAGACTTTGGAAAACCTTGAAATCTTGAAGGAAAAATCAACTTTAGATCTTTAGATTGTAGTAGGATTGCTTGGAAACAACTTAATGGTGTTTATATAGAAGGAATTGCGATCTTAGGAAGACTTTTCCGGATTGGAAAAGGGATGAGCATTGGAAGAGTTGGAATCCGAGTAGAGAACAACCAGAAATCTGTTTCTGCGACTGAAAAGGCGTCGTGGACAAGCGACGCATTTCCGGCAGTTAAAGGGCGTCGGCTCGACACGACGCGTTTCAAGCTTTCTGTCATTTTCCCGAAATTCCATATTTTGATGCTTAATGAAACGCTTGTTTGAAGTTACTGACGAAAATTTTGAGTGCAGGAAATTAAGGAAAACCCAAATGAAGCTGGAAATATCAAGAAGATCCCATTGTGCGAGTTTATAAGTCCCGACCGTGGCTAAAAGACGGTTATTTCTACCCTTGTATTATTCCATGTAAATCATTTGCATTACTATATATTAAGTATTTATTAGAGTATATCAAGGACCTTGTGGTTTTGATGAAACTGGAATTTGAGTTCCCCTTCAACAAAAACAGTGATAATTCCAGAGAATTCTTAATCGCACGGATAGGCCGTTGGATTGTTAATTAGTGGGGACGATGGTTCCACTTTTGTAAAACGGTGCGTGGATAAACGAGCTTCGGCTTAGCATTGAATTACAAGAATTGATATCTTGACTCATTAATGACAATTTGACAATATTATCCTTGATTAATTTATATTTTGTTTGACTTTATATTTTTCTTTTAGCCCAGCATGCATCATATAAGACTTTGAAATCACTGTGATAAGAATTAATTATTGATTAAGTTTCAGACTATTGATCAAATAATTCCAACATGATATGAAATATTCCATTCTGAATTGAGTATCTTGATTATCTTTGAGGTTCGCTTGAAGATATCCTTGGAATTCTATCCTTTCTTGGACTATTTATCCAATATTTCTTGTTTTCTTTTAAGATCCATCATGGTTGCAGCACGTCCACATTGGCTGGCAAACGCTCCCCGTGATGAAACCTACAGTGTCTACGACATGGGGTACTTCCCACTCCGTGGAGGTTGATCGACTTTACTTTATTTCCTTGTTTACCTCATCCAGACAGGATTGATCCCATTGCTCCCTTTAAGCTATCTTCATCGATGATTTTGAGAAAAATTACAATCATGTGATGTTGAGAGCGTGTCTCATCACACCTTGGCATCACCTTTTCAGTACATTCCATTTCATTTCACTCCCTTGCAAAGACGATGTCAATGTGAGGCAGCTGTAGACACGCTAATTTTGACATCATTTTGAGTAAATTTCATATCATATAATAATGCCTCAGAATGGTCTGATATTTAATCATTGGTTAATTTTTATTGATCTTTTTAAGTTAATTATCTGAATAGTGTTGGGTCAGACAAATATGATTTAAGTTAATTAATTAAATTGATTTTAACTCGAATTTCAGTTAAAATATGAAGAAGTCTAAAAGACGTCGACATGTGTGGACGCCGTTTAGAGTTTATTCTTATTTTGACGTTTAAATTTGAATTTTAATCAATTGATTAATTAGCTAAAAGACGTCTGCTAGGCACGACGCGTTTTAGGTTTCCTAAGTTGTTTCTACTTCTCTTCCGGATGTTTATCCTTATCTTAATTAATATAAAAGGCGTCTATCATGGGCGACGCTTTTTATATAATTACAGATAAAGATAAGTTTTTCCCGGATGTTTATCTTTATCTTAATCAATCTGAAAGGCGTCTTCCATGGACGACGCGTTTTAGATAATTACAGATAAAGATGAATTAATCTGTATTTATCTATTGGTTAAGATGGATAAATCTCAAAATTTCTCCATGTAAATCCGCGGACGCAGAAGAAGTCTATAAATACCCTTCTCTTGAATGGGTAACAGAGTTAGTGATTGAAGCGATATCGAAATTATAATCGAAGTGAAAATTGAAGCAACGACGTCCAAACGCTGAAGTGCTGCTGCATCCAGAAGTCCGCGTCCATTCTTCATCCACTCTTCATCCATTCAAGACCAAGGCTTTCCAGGGGCCATCCATCATTAAACTTTCAATTCATTTCTGCATTTTCACTTCATTAATTCTACATTCTTCATCACATCACTCCATGCAACACACACAATACTAGCATCATTTTCAAAACCAATTTGATTAAGGAGTTTTAAAGACCACTCAACAAGTGAGTTTCCTATTTAGATGCATGTTTAAAATCTCTTTTAGAATGGATACTACCTTTTCTTAAGTTCTCATCATCGTTATTTCTTTTCTATTTCTTGCAAGGAACGAAGGAGAATCAAAGGGAGGAAATCAACAAGCAAACAACAAAGACTCTGGACGATCCTCAACTTCAACAGTAATCAAAGCAAGAACAAAGACAAGAAAGGGCTCTCTTTCTTCAGCCGGCTGAAGGAGGGGAATCAAGAGCTCAACATCTCCCACGTTCAAACAGGTAGGCGATCAAACCCTTTCTTTTGAAACTTTTAAGTCAAAAGTTTCTGGTGATCACTTCACTTAGTTTCTTTTAATAGGTTTTATTTTGCACTTCAACAACATAGATTTTTTATGATAATCACACACTCATTTTAAGCACTCACCGTGATCAGTGAAGACTTGAAACTTCTGCCCACACAGATAGTGCCGCCAAATCTTCATTGCAAACACAATAGCCGCCAACTCCAAATCGTGAGTGGGCTAGTTCTCCTCATGCCTCTTCAGATGCCTAGAAGCATAAGCTACAACCTTTCCGTGCTGCATCAAAACCGCACCTAAACCTCGGCGAGATGCGTCTCAATAAACCACAAATCCACTAGAACCAGATGGAAGCACTAAAACTGGAGCCGAAGTGAGGCAAGTCTGCAACTCAGCGAAGCTCTGTTCACATTCCTCGATCCACACAAAGTGAACTCCCTTACAAGTCAACCTCGACAAGTGTATTGCCATGGAAGAAAAATCCTGGACACCAAGAAGCTCCTCATCTCTAACACAGTCGTCGGTCTTCCCCAATCCATAACTGCCTCAATCTTGACTAGATCTACTAAAATGTCATCACTAGAAATGACATGTCCTAAAAAGTGCACCTGATCTAACTAGAACTCACACTTGTTGAACTTGGCATATAGTTGGTGCTCTCTCAGGATCTGCAATACAACTTGAAGATGCGTGGCATGCTCTTCCTTAGAATAAGAATACACCAGAATATCATCCACAAATACTACCACAAACTGATCCAGATATGCCCTAAAGACCCGGTTTATCAAATTCATGAAAGCTGCCAGAGCATTGGTCAAGCCGAAAGGCATAATCAAGAACTCATAATGTCCATATCGAGTCCTGAAAGCCATCTTACTCACATATGACGCGCGGATCCTCATCTGATAATACCCTGACCTCAAGTCAATCTTCGAGAACACCTTGGCAGACTGCAACTGATCCATTAGATCATCAATCCTCGGAAGTGGGTATTTGTTCTTCACTGTTACCCAGTTCAGCTGTCTGTAATCAATACACAGTCTCAATGAACCATCATTCTTCCTAACAAACAGAACTGGAGCACCCCAAGGAGAAATGTTGGGACAGATAAAATCCTTATCCAGCAAATCCTGTAACTGCGCCTTCAACTCAACGAGTTCGGCTAGAGTCATCCGATACGGGGCCTTAGACAAGGGCGTCGTACCCGGTGCAAGCTCAATAGTGAACTCAACTTCCCGTTGAGGAGGAAGGCCAGACAACTCCTCAGGAAACACATCAACAAAATCACAGACCACAGGCATCTCCAAAGGACTAGAAACATTGACATCACGTGCTACAATTACTGAGGCAAGGAAAGCCTCACAGCCTCGAACAAGTAACCTCCGAGCCTTAAAACCATAAATGAGAATATCACGAGAAGAGAGCCTAATACCTTGGAAGTAGAAGGCCGGAACGCCCGGAATGGAGAAGCGTACCCTCTTCTTGTGGCAATCCACCTCCGCATTATAGGTCTCCAACCACTCCATGCCATAGATGACATCAAAGACTCGAATGGCAAGCACCACCAACTAGGCAAGTAACTAATGACCCACAATGACTAAGGGAACCTCGCTCAAACAGTTATAATAAGTCAACAAGAAGTCTCTGATGGATATAGGTGTCCTCACAGCCAATCATAAGGCACCTATTTCAATTTAGTTCATTATTGCATGGCATTTGTATTTCATTATGTAAATTGATGTATTTATAATTACACATAATAAAGTCCATGAATATATGTAATAGTCATCGGATTATAATGAGATTATGAAAATGAAACCGATGACTTATAAACACATATTCTGAATTGTTCCTAGTCGTAGGATGTTTGAGAAGGACATCAAACATCCGTTAAGACTAGTACAGGTTATTCTAGCTCATATGATGAGGGTGACTGATCTCGTTAGTCACTTGTGTGGAGACACAATGGTGAACTTGTAGGTGCGCCGAATGATAATTTACCTGACTGTCAACCGGCTTGATTCATCGTCACAGTGGCTGGTTAGTCCTTGAACTTGAGACACCAAAGACACCTTGTCGGTGGACTTACGGGCTTTGACCTTGGCTTACGAATCCCTATCCACGGGATTTCTAATAGTCAAGGATCGGGTCCAGCGGAAGACCTTCGAAGGTGATTGTGTGTTCAATAGAGGATCGTTCGCTCTCAGATAACTAGAGAAAGAATGCTCTAGAATAGATCCGCAAGAGTCTCTGGCCAGAGCAGACATAATATCAGAAAAGGTGTTGCCGGATATTGTACAGTGGAGTCATATTCAAGTGAGTTGACTATCTAGGGTTTGACAGTTGACCATACCCTAGGTTAACTCGAGGGCATTGTGCGAACGAGGGATTATAGCCACGCGGTAACTGTGGATGGACAGGTTCTATGAGTGGGTTGCTGAACCCCATTGCCTTCCGGGATCATGCGGTGGTGCTTGACACCCAACTTGATCGAAAGTCCGGCCGAACTTGCATGAGATGTTAATTCGCTTAAGTAATTAATTAAATATTGGATATTAATTAATTACAGTAAGTCAATAAAATGTTGTTGGACTTAATGGGCTAAAAATCGGACTGGTTAATGGGCCTAGAGGGTCACACGCAAACTGATTCTCAATCGGTGGTACGAAAGTGGGAATTATATTAACTCGGGGACTTCTGTGAAAAGTCGCACCAACTAAATATATATACGCGCTGTTAAGAAACCCTGGGCCAAGCTCCGGGAGCTCTCAACGCTGGCCGTCCCCCTCTCTCTCTCCTCCCTCCTCTGGGCACCCCATTCCAGACACTGGGAGACTTCCCGTCTCCGGCAAGCGCATTTCCCGAGAATCGGGAATTCTAGTCCGAATGATCCAGACATCGTTGCGGCAAGGATTTTTTAGCGAGCGTGCTGATCTGGACGAGGGATCCAGGACGAACCACCGCGGAGGATCACGTGGATACCGCTGGAAGCCGGACACTTGTGCGGCTAGCGGCATCGCCTCGACAGAACTGAAAAGGTTGCGGATTCGAATACGCACACAGTGATACGATCACTTCTCGTTTTTTCTATTTTAGTTTTCCGTTCCGAATCGGATCTGAGGGCAATGGGCGGGGATAATTTTATTTCTTCCATTGCGTTCTTCGCGCCCCGCCCGGATCCTAACAGTGGTATCAGAGCCAGGTTACCGCTCTGATTCGTTTCGGAACGCTAAAATTAACGTTCTAAAATTAATTCTATACATAAATTTATTTTTTATCATGCGGAGTTTGTTCATAGGATGAACTTACGATGTTCGTCTAATTTTTTGCGAGGAAAAACGAATTTTTTGTGGGGTTTTCATTATGTTCTTCATGAGGATGAAGAACGAGTTTAAAGGGGCTTCAATGGTGAATGGGGCGCCGGAGAAACGTCGCCAGGCACATGTTGGGTGGAGTTGATCGGCGGCCGGCTCCGGTGAAGATGGCCAAGGGTGGCTACAGATGGAGCCCATCCTCTTCTTCTTCCTCGTACGCCCTTCATGAGATGAAGGAGAGGAAGGGCCACGGATACTAGGCCCTCAGTTCCACCGCCGCCGTTGGGAGACCTCCGGCAACACCGGCTTTACCGACAAGGCTCGCCAGGCCTGTCTCCGGCACTAGTGGGGGACTGACTGCCGGCGGAGATGCCTCCCCTTTCTCTGGTTTCCAACGGTTGGAAGAGAAAGGGGAGGGAGGCCACGGGCCCGAGCAACAAGGAGAGCTTGCCCTCCGGCGGCAACAGCTACTCCGGCCGACCATTGCTGGTGTCGGAGAAGAAGGGGACCCTCGTGGCTCCTCCCAGCGCCGGAGATGAAGACTGGTAATGGGAGGGCGTCGGGAGCAGGCGGCGGCTAGGGTTTAACCCTAGCCACATGGACCCGATGCTGGTATGGCTGGGCCAGCCCCCCTGGGGCGGTCCAGGCCGGACCACAGCCAACGCTAGGCCGGCCTGGCTCGGGTCCCGGCGCCTGGGCCGCACTAGGCAGCTTTAGCCCGAGCCAGATACCCCCCTTTTGGGCCTTACTATTCGTCTTAAACCCCAAGCCCAATAACCCTTTAAATAATACCCCTTTTTTAATACCCAAACATTCTTATAGTTTAATTAATTGAGATTTTGTTTTAAGAAGGTTTTAAAACTAAAATTTCAATTAACTAAATATTAAAATGAATGTTGTCTTATAATTGTTTTAAGATTTATATTGAATATCTTCAAGTTTTAATTAACAAAATATTCTATTGAGATTAAGTTTTAAAATTATTTTATAACTTAAATTCAATTATCAAGATATTATTTGAGGTATTGTCTTAAAATTGTTATAAGACTAATAATCAATTAACATATTTTTTTATATTAATTAAGGCATCGTTTTAAAATTTATGCTTAATTAAATCTTATTTTTCCATTGAGGTTTAAGTTAAAGATTATGATCTTTAATTTGAATTAACAATTGTTATTAATACACTATTTATTGATCTAATTATTAGATTAATAATTGATAACATTTTTCATTATTTAATATTGGTCTAAATGTTAAATTAATATTAATTGAAATGGAAAATTACTATTTCTTTAACAAGGATTGTTAAAGGATTTTTTTTTTACCTCAAGGACTATTAACAAGAGTTGTAATGGCATTTGTTAAGTGATTATTAATATCTTGGTAAATTTCTTAATAATGGGTTGTTAAGAGAAATTTTAAATTTGGGGATATCTTAACAAGAGTTGTTAAGACAATTTTAATTAATCTAAATGTTAAGTTAATTGATTTAGAAATTTTCTTAATTAATTTTTCTTAATAATTATTGTTGAGAAATATTATTTAATAAAGAGGTACTTAACAAAGAGTTGTTAAGTAATTAATATTAGAATTATAAATTCCTTTGTAAGAGTTATTGAGGGATTTATAATTTTGGATTGGTTCACATTAATAATTGTTGTTAGTGTGATTTAAAATTAATCTAAGTGGTAGATTAATTAATTTAGAAATGTCCTAAATTATGCATGGAATATTTTAGAATTTTAATTTTAATCTTGTATTTTCATGTTGATGTGTTTTAATACTTTAAATTAGATTTAAATGTATGAGTAGAAAATAAGATTTCTGAAAATCTAAATTATCCAATTTTGATTGGTACCTAGGTTTTAAGAAAACCAAAACTATTATTTTTAAAAACTTTAACCTTCATGTGATGTGTTTTATCATGTATGGATAGTTAAAATTTGTGGTGGTCATGGACATGCACTTAAATAATTTCATATCATGTGATGATGTGTGATTATATAGATTGTTATGGAATGTGATGTGGGTAATTAAATGCTAATTAATGAGGCATGTACGCCTCTCTCTCTCTCTCATTTCAATGTAATTCTATCACCCTCTATAAATGTACTCAGCAATCTGGCTTTCTTTTACAATTAATTTGTATCTGAAATTTGTTTCAAATTCTATTTTATGTTGTAATTGATCGTGTCGTCCAAAGAGATGCAAGGATGATCCACAAGCGCAACCAGGAAGGCGATAGGAGATGAGATCACCAATGTCTATGTGTTTACATGTTTGATTATATAATTGTTATATAGTTATGGTGATTAATTGTATGGCTCCAGTTAATCACCGTACTATCTATGATCACATAATGAATATGTATGATTGTTGCATGTTTTACTTTTGATTTTGAATCAATTGCAATTATTAGGTATAGATAAATATATATGCGATATATTTATAAACTATCACCTAGGAAGAGACCAAGATAAAAGTTATTTTAAAACCCTCGCTAAAGTCTGAGCCGTAACGTGAGCAGTTGAGAACTTACCGCGTGGTCCTCCATCATTATAGTCATAGGACTCAAATTATTTTAGGTAGGTTTGTTGTGCTACCACAAGGCCTGTCTAATTGTGAGGAGAGACTCTGGCTATAGCATAAAATATATTTTGAGCGAGGTAGAGGAACCATGTAGCCTTTGTTAGTTTAGGTGGCCTACAAGCCAATCTAACAATGTAAATCTCGTTCATTATTAATAAAACGGCATAATATTCATTATGTGTAAATCGCGTTAATTATCGTTTCAAAATGAAGTCCGTGAATATGTGCTATGGTGATCAGATTATGATGAAATCATACTAATGAGACTGATCACTTAAACACACATATTCTTAATCGTTCCTAGTCGGAGGATATCTGAGAAGGACATCGGATATCCGGTTAGACTAGTACAGATTACTATTGCTCATATGATGAGGGTGACTGATCTCATAAGTCACTTGTGTGGAGACACTAAGGCGAATCTGTAGGTGCTCATTGGAGAATGAGTTCACTGAACTGATCCGACTGAATCGCTGGATGGTATTGTACCTCACTGTCAACCAGCTTGATTCTATTGTCGCAGTTGCGTGGATGGTCCTCGGACCTGAGACACCAAGGACACCTTGGCGGTGGACTTCTGTACTTTGACCTTGGTCTACGAATCTCTAGCCACGGGATTCTAATACGCCAAGGATTGGGTACAGCGGAATACCGTCGAAGGGAATTGTGTGTCAATAAGGAATCATTCGCTCTCGGTACTTAGAGAGAGAATGCTCTAGGAAGGATGCGCGGAAGTCCCTGGCCAGGGCGGACGATAATATCGGAAAAGGAGTTTTCCAATATTCATCAGCGGCATCCAATCCAAGTGAGTCGACCGGCTAGGGTTTGACAGCTCGCCATGCCCTTAGTTGACTCGAGAGCATTGTACGAATGAAGGATTAAATCCACGCGGTAACTGTCGACGGAAAGGTTCCAAGAGTGGGTTACTTAACCCCAAATACCTTCCGGGTTCACGCGGTGTTGCTTGGCACCCAACGTGATCGGAGGCCCGGTCGAATTTGATGTGCGACATCAATTCGATTGATTAATTGATTAATAAAGGGTTATTAATTAATTAATAAAGCCAGTGAGGATTCACTGGGCTTACTGGGCCATTAACTGGACTGGTACTTGGGCCTAGAGGGTCACACGCAAATGATTCTCAAGGCGATGGATAAATAAGTGGGTTTTATACAAACCGGGGGTTTTTATGAAAAACCGCGCGGTTAGTATAAAACATAGCGAACGGGCTAAGCAGGCCAAGCTGCTGCTAACCTTAGCCGCCCCTCCTCAGTTTCTGTCTTCCTCTGGAGTCCAGGCAGATCCAGATCTGCTCTGCCGCTTCTCCGAATCCCGTTCGACGGGAAATCGTCTGCGCACTGCGGCGATCATTGCGGTGACCAGCGGAGGCTTCGCGGGCTGCGAAGAACGACGAACTCGAGGATATCCGTCGCGGGGAGGATCGCGTGGACTTCGCTAGAGGCCGGGCGCTTGCGCGGCTTGCGGTGTCATACCGACGGAACTGAACGGCTGCGGATTCGAATCTGCACACGGTGAGAACTTCGATAATCCGATTATCGTATTTTAGTTCTTCGAAATGGGAAACGGATCGCTGTAAAAATTTTATTTTCCGCTGCGTGAGCGATCCGGAGAAACCGAGAAAACCCAACAGGCTTGTTGTGCTATCCACAAGGGTTGCATGCAAATTTATGCATGTCTCGTAACGATGGTAATGCTTAGACCAGAATTAATGATTTGTTGTGTTATCCATAAGGCCATTAAATCTCTGGGGACCAAAGTCAAGATCAGATGTTGTAAAGAGTTGCAAGTCCCATTCGATGGATGTTCTTTGATTGCATTACAGTTTGTTGTGATATTCACAAGGCTGTACTACAAGTCATTGAGATTCTGATCCCTGCTAGGAGACCATCGGAATCTTCTGTTCTGTATAAATTGAAGGTTATACAGTCCGTCGAAAAATAGTAGGAAATAATTCAAAACAAAAGACCAAAATTGAATTATAAGAACTATATGGGTAAATCATGTTATTTCCTTCATTCACTATAATATCGTCTATCAATCCGAAATTTGGCACATTGGATGTCAATACTTCTCATATTCAGATTGGCTAGAAGGATTCTGAAGAATGTCTTCAGTACCCATTGATAGCCACTATCTTAATTAGTTGTCATAAAATCTCTTACTTGGATAGACCGAGAAGAAGAGGTATTTATGGTAAGCTTTTGAGAAAGGCAATAGGTAACATCTTAAACGATCGAACCTACACCTGAGAAGAATAAATGCAAGTCAGCTAAAACAGAAAAAGAGCAGTTCTCTCACTATAACCATTATAAGGATATTGGTAAGGGCTAAAAGAATATGAAACTTGTAAGAAGTTTCGGACATTCTTATTATAAACTTTTTGCATATCTATTAGAGAATTAGCATCTCTAATATGAGATATTGGAAATAATTCTCAGATCTACAATAATGTGCAGACTTGCATAAGCAAAAGGAAATCGAGAGTATGAAAGAGTTGAGTTTGACTCAACAATAGTTCAAAAGATGCATAGGTTACTGTCAAACAGTAAATCTTGGTACATCTTTAGGAGACTAATAAAACTAAATAATTATTATTTAGTCAAGAATTTTAAAAGTGAATAACATTGACTGAGAAGGAACAAGCATTGTTCCATTTGGTTTTAGAAATAAAATGAAAGATTTTAAAATCAGTCAATGCACTTTAGATTCTTGATGTGACATACCATATAGAAATGAATTGAGTGAATAATGATTATCTATGGCATTGTACACTAGGTTGTGCAATAAGAAATTATTGGTGCTTATACATACTGATGTATATAATCCGATATATTCTAAAGGGCAAAGATAATCACTTCCACTGACTTACCTTAATAGATTAACTCTTGGAAAGATTAGGCTGTATGTACTTGCTGAAGTACAAGTCGAATGCATCTAAGAGATTAAGGTATACAAGATCAAGATGAAGTGACTAAAATGAAAGAGTATTAGAATTTTTGATTTGATCAAGAAAATTAATACTTGAGTACGGGATTCACGCAAATCATAAAAATGGATAATTGTATCCTCTTTCGATCAATCCGCATTGTATATCATAGTAATATGATATAATTGTATTATATAGGATATAGTGCTATAAATATAATAAGATTTGCTTAATGCTTATATCTTTGTGAATATGAGTATGAACATTAGATGTCCATACATTACATATGGTTCCAAATAAGTTAGTGTGTCCATACGAGATATGAAAACAAGATAATTCATATGAGATGTGAATTATAAGCAAACTTGATTTAAGAATGTTGAAGTCGAGTTATGTTCTATTTTTTTTAGAAAAGACATAATCCAAAGAAGTTGGATCCAAAAGGACATAGAATAGTGTGAATTTGTGGGATGTTCAAAAGGTTTGGATATTACCTTTATTGGCTAGGCGATAATGAAATAATTATCGTCATGAAAGCTATCTTCTATAAAGATGAATATGTCCTCAAATAATATAGTGGGAGCTAATAAAACTAGAAGATGTTCTAAACCTACAAATTAACACAAGATTATTAGATAATCTATGATTAATTGGAACCATTCATAACACACATAAGAGAGCATCATAGATTTTAGGATTCTCTCAATGGCTAGTCTAATATGTTTGACATATCAAAGAGAATAGATTGAGTGGAGCTTAAAAATATGGATAATGATCCTAAATCTATGAAGAAGCTCTCTATTATAAATACAACTTTAATATTGGCAAGTACATTAAGAATTCTAAGCTATAGTTCATAATACCTATCAAGTTCGGAACTTGATAATATTGTTCGAGGGTATTATACCCAGCAGAAGCAAGTCAATCATCAGAATGAAGATTAGTTCAAATAGACAATTTTTAACTTATGTGGCAAACTGAAGGAAAAAATCAAGGTCAAACTGTTGACTTTGACATGTTTTTCTTCAGCGGTTTCTATGAATAAGTTTATTAGAATTATACTTGCCAAAACTGCCTATCATGAAATCAAGGCAGTTGGATATTAAAAGGCATTCTATCAATGTGATTAAGGAAAATGTGTATATGATACCACTTTAAAGTCTTTAGAATATCGAGAAAGCAAATTTTGATTTCAAGGATAATTTTGAATCAAACTAAAGCTTTCCAAAGTTGCAATAAGAGTTTTGACTTAATGGTCAAACACTAAGTGATCATTAAGTATGATCACGGATTGTGTGTGTACAAAGAGGACAATAGGAGCATAGTCGCTTTAGTAATGCTTTATGATAATGACATCAAAGTCATTGGGAATGACATCAGGAAACATTATTATCCATGTACTTCTCCAAAATAAGTTCGGATATAACATCCCACGTATTGAAAATACGAATCTATTAAGACAGATCAATGAGGATGTTATCTTAACATATATGTCAAAATATTTGACATAAATTCCATAATAAGTCTCAATTGTTGAAATATAGAATTTATTTCTTTAAGAAAATGTTGCTTGAAGGATACAGGGGAACCTTGACAGCAGGAGTGAGACGCATCACTAAGTACTTGAGAAGTAATAAGGTGCACTCCTGTATATGGAGAGGATGATTTGTGTAAGGACTGAGGTTTCGGATTCGGTATTCGGGTCGGGTTCGGGCCGGATCCCCTGGTTTGGACCATGAGGGGGGGGTCTTGAGAGTCTTGACTGAATGACGTCTGCACTTCTCGACGCCTTTCAAAAGGCGTCAGATTGTGTGGACGCCATTTAAGTCTGCTTGCTGTTGTGCCACGTGGGCGGGTTTCGGGCCGCGAGAGTATGGCCCCTGTCTCGTCGTCTGAACGGCGTCAGTAATGCACGACGCGATTTAGACTGCGACTCTGCGATGTCAGTGTACGGTGCTTGACATGTCGTCTGAACGGCGTCCGTGGAGGTCGACGCGTTTCAGACCGCTGTCAGTACGGCCCGTCCTGTCACCTGATAGGCGTCTGTCTCTGTCGACGCATTTTAGCCAGTTTCTGATTGACCCCGTGAGCCTCCCCTTCTTTCCCTCATTCTCGCCTTCACCCTCTCTCTCCTCGTCCTCCCTGCCTCTCTGACCCTCTTTCCCCCTTTCCCTTCCTCTTCTTCCTCTTCCACCACTCCAACACCTCCCTACCTCTCACCTCTACCACCACCACTTCCTTCGCGGCGTTCCATTCTCCGGACGGCGGCCGACGTCCCGGCGGAGTGGCGACGTCCTCGAGGGTACCGGCAGCGGTCTGCGGTGCGGCGGGTCGGCAGTACGGAGCTTGGTGGAGTTCAAGAACCGGTAGGGGGACGAACCTTGCATGGACTGTGGTTATCTTGCTCGTGATTTCCTTGGCGTGGCATGATGTGTTTTGGGTTAGAATGAGCATGTTTAGGGGGTTTCCTTGTGGGAATGGCTGTGTTCGAGATTGTGGAAGTGTAGTATGCTTGTGGTAGTTTGATTTCCCGTTTCTCCCCCTTCCGTTTTGGGCGTTTTGGGGTGTTTGGGGTTAAGGGGAGAAAGCCTCGGGTTGAACCATGGAACCAGGTTTCTGGCACTAAACGGCGTCGTGCCTGGTCGACGCCTTTTCGAAGGACGTCGGGCCAGTATCACGCCATTTAGGCAGAAATCCCCCCTGTTCGAGGTTCCATGAGTTTGGGGTTCTGGCGCTAAATGACGTCATGTCTGGACGACGCCATTTCGAATGGCGACGTGCCAGCATGACGCCATTTAGGCAGGAAAATCCCCAGGACTGAGGCTTCTGCAACTCTGGAATTCTGGTGTGAATGGCGTATGTGGACTCTGACGCGTTTTAAACGGCGGCTTCCCAGGACGACGCGTTTTAGGGCATAATCTGATTCAAATGAACCTGTTTGAGAGGCTTGAATGGCGTCGACCTTGGTCGACGCGATTCAAGACATAACTGCATCAACTCCTGTTATTAACACATGTTTCACGGTTGGATGGTTCAAATGCATGCTTTAAGTTGTACGCTGAGACGGAGGTTTACTGTGCGAATGGAATCATGTTATATGTGTATGTGTGCTTATGCGAATATGGAATCGGAATAACAGTGGTTTACGTATGTCACCTTGGGCCGATGGGGAAGGGCCATGGTGTCTGTGAGGCATTGTGCCGTACCGGTGGGAGGAGTGGTACATGTTGTGTTTTACCTTTGGCTGAGGGAAGCAGAACCACCTTGAGCCCGTCGGGCCGGAGTAGCCGGTGCGCTATCCGAGGGGTTGCTGTTTGGTCTCAGCGGGTCGGGGTTTCCCTGTTTGTCGTGACAGCTTCCGGCGCGTTTCTTGCTGTGGAGCTGGTTGTGGTACTGTTGGAGTTGTTTTACCCTTGTAGCCACTGGGCCTGATGTGACCTTTGATCAAGGTTACGAGTGGTACCCTTCGCCCTTTAGCCTGACGCAGCCCGGGAGGTTAGGGTTGTGGGTAGTTCCTGTAGCTTCGGCTTGACGGGGGTTCGCCGGTCCCCAGGGCCCTCCTGAAGCGTTGAGGCCTGGCGTGGAGGAAATCCGGTCGGTAGGACAGTAGTCTAGACTGCTTGTGTGCACACGTAGCTGGGCAGTGGTGGTTCACTGGTCCCAGCTAGTCCTAGTTTGACTCACTGCCTCACCCTACAGTGCCGTGGAACACTGTAGGGGCGGACAGGCGTGAGCAGCGGTGGTAGTGTTGTGAGGCGACGTTTGACTTCGGTCGACAGTGTGGTTCGGTTGCTTTGTGGACTTTGGCTGTGAGACGTGACTTTGTGCTAGGTTCTTCGGGTTACTTAGAACTGTTCCTGCTACACTGCTTATGCGTATGTTTCATATCATATTTGGGTGCTATGTCTACTGCTTTACTTAATTGCCATATATCCGTATTGTTGCACTTGTGGGTGTGTGAGTGGGAGGCAGGGGATCGGATGATCCCTACTGAGCCCAATTCTGGTGTGGCTCACTCCCTGCGGTTTCAGGTGTGGACCTTGCGGCGTGTGGCGGCGTGTGGTGTCTTTTGGTGTGCAGACTAGCAGCTGTCTCAGTTCCGGGGTATGCCCCGATGTTGTTGTACTTTACTTCTGCTTGTACTTATTTAATTTGTTGGACCATGTAATTATTGTTGGACTGTATACGGACATTGTTAATCTCTTTCCTGCGCGTTCGTTCTTTCTTTGTAGTCCGTGTGATTGTTATATTTAGCCTTGTTTAACGCTTACTCCTCCAGATGTGTTGTGTGAGATCCGGGTGCGAACCCGCAGTTAATGGGCCGACATCCATTTAGTGATCGGGTCTCCGGTCATAGGATGGTGGGTCGTTACCGATGGTATCAGAGCTCAGTCTGGTCGAGTATGTGGTAAACTAGGTTAGATATTATAGTCTAACAATAAGTACGAGTCTGTACAGGCGATGGCTGCTAGTGTAGATTGATAGGTTTTGACGTGTTTTGGGTCGATTTTCGTGTTTGTGTGGTAGTAATGGCACCGAAGAGGAGAGTTCCGTTAGCTCGTGGTTCGAGAGCAGATGATGGCGGTTCAAGGGCAGAAGGACATAATGTGGATCGTTTCATGGAAGCTATGATTGGGGCTATGACTAGATACCAACAGGGAGATGGAAGTGAGGGGTCCAATTCCCTAGGTGGCCAGTCTATGGTGATGGAGCGGTTCTTGAAGTTGAAGCCCCCTTCTTTCACGGGTCAACCTGTTCCAGACGCAACGGCTCATTGGATTAAGGAGGTAGAGAAGGCATTTGATGTTCTTGAATGTGCTGAGAATGACAAGACCTTGTTGGCAACCTACTTGCTGAAGGACGATGCTTATGATTGGTGGGTTACCATCAAGGGGATGATGTTTCCAGATAGGTCCTTGAGGGAGATTCCTTGGGAAGGCTTTGTGAGATAGTTTAGTGGACAATACTTTCCGAGGCACATTCGGAGTGCCAAGGAAAGGGAGTTTATGGAATTGGTGCAGGATGGTCTGTCAGTTCTAGAATATCAGATGAAATTTGTAGCTCTAGGAAGATTTGCTCCACACATATCTGAGCATGAGGATCTTAGGACAGAGAAATTTGTGGATGGACTTCGGCATGATCTGAGGGAATACGTGGCAGCCCATTGTTGTAAGGATCTGGCGTCAGCAGTTCGGTGCGCGGCAGCGGTGGAGATTCAATTCCAACAAATGGCGAAGGAGTCAGAGCAATCAACGCAAGGGAAGCAACAAGGCAGGGATAGATCAGCGGTCTTTTCGTCAGGCGGTTCGAGTTCAAAGAGGTGCCTTGTGATGAAGATGAAGATCGTTCGGTTTAGCAGATGCAGACGGAGGTTAGCTGGCAACAGGAAGCGAGGCGGGACGCTGCGGATCGTTGTCTCCGTTGTGGCAGGTATCATGGCAATCGGATATGTCCATTGATCACTGGTAGCTGTTTTGGCTGTGGTAGGAAGGGACATTTCGCGAGGAACTGTCCCCAGAAGAATAAGACAGGTCAGGAGCCGAGTGGTCAGTAGGAGCCCGGGGCGTTGAGTGGTATTGCATCTCTTGGTGGAGGTTCGAGATATCAGGCTAGAGGAGCGCTTTTGTCTTGTCTTATTCGGAGGTGATTGTGAACTCTTATGGCACTTTTTATGTACTTGGGCATGATGGAGAATCAGTTTTGTAGTGTGTGCCTTGCTAATGTATGGTTATTTCGATCTTTCAGCTTTTGTCAGAATTGAGAATCTTGGTTAGCTTGGTGTGGATTTGATTGGCTAGTTATGTGGAGCCCAGTGTGTGTGGATGGTGAGGATGATTGTGATAATCTGTGTTGTCGGCATGTGATGGTTAGCCGTATGTGTCATGTGAGCGGTTGCAATTTCGAGGACGAAATTCTTTTCAGGGGGGGAGAATGTAAGGACTGAGGTTTCGGGTTCGGTATTTGGGTCGGGTTCGGGCCGGATCCCCTGGTTTGGACCCTGAGGGGGGGGGGGGGGGGGCTTGAGAGTCTTGACTGAATGACGTCTGCACTTCTCGACGCCTTTCAAAAGGCGTCAGGTTGTGTGGACGCCATTTAAGTCTTCTTGCTGTTGTGCTACGTGGGCGGGTTTCGGGCCGCGAGAGTACGGCCCCTGTCTCGTCGTATGAACAGCGTCAGTAATGCACGACGCGATTCAGACTGCGACTCTGCGATGTCAGTGTACGGTGCCTGACATGTCGTCTGAACGGCGTCCGTGGTGGTCGACGCGTTTCAGACCGCTGTCAGTACGGCCCGTCCTGTCACCTGATAGGCGTCTGTCTCTGTCGACGCGTTTTAGCCAGTTTCTGATTGACCCCGCGAGCCTCCCCTTCTTTCCCTCATTCTCGCCTTCACCCTCTCTCTTCTCGTCCTCTCTGCCTCTCCGACCCTCTTTCCCCCTTTCCCTTCCTCTTCTTCCTCTTCCACCACTCCAACACCTCCCTACCTCTCACCTCTACCACCACCACTTCCTTCGCGGCGTTCCATTTTCCGGACGGCGCCCGACGTCCCGGCGGAGTGGCGACGTCCTCGAGGGTACCGGCGGCGGTCTGCGGTGCGGCGGGTCGGCGGCACGGAGCTTGGTTGAGTTCAAGAACCGGTAGGGGGACGAACCTTGGATGAAGTGTGGTTATCTTGCTCGTGATTTCCTTGGCGTGGCATGATGTGTTTTGGGTTAGAATGAGCATGTTTAGGGGGTTTCCTTGTGGGAATGGCCGTGTTCGGGATTGTGGAATTGTAGCATGCTTGTGGTAGTTTGATTTCCCGTTTCTCCCCCTTCCGTTTTGGGCGTTTTGGGGTGTTTGGGGTTAAGGGGAGAAACCCTCGGGTTGAACCATGGAACCAGGTTTCTGGCGCTAAACGGCGTCGTGCCTGGTCGACGCCTTTGCGAAGGACGTCGGGCCAGTATGACGTCATTTAGGCAGAAATCTCCCCTGTTCGAGGTTCCATGAGTTTGGGGTTCTTGCGCTAAATGACGTCATGTCTGGACGACGCCATTTCGAATGGCGACGTGCCAGCATGACGCCATTTCGAATGGCGACGTGCCAGCATGACGCCATTTAGGCAGGAAAATCCCCAAACTGAGGCTTCTGCAACTCTGGAATTCTGGTGTGAATGGCGTCTGTGGACTCTGATGCGTTTTAAACGGCGGCTTCCCAGGACGACGCGTTTTAGGGCATAATCTGATTCAAATGAACCTGTTTGAGAGGCTTGAATGGCGTCGACCTTGGTCGACGCGATTCAAGACAGAACTGCATCAACTCCTGTTATTAACACATGTTTCACGGTTGGATGGTTCAAATGCATGCTTTAAGTTATACGCTGAGACGGAGGTTTACTGTGCGAATGGAATCATGTTATATGTGTATGTGTGCTTATGCGAATATGGAATCGGAATAACAGTGGTTTACGTATGTCACCTTGGGCCGATGGGGAAGGGCCATGGTGTCTGTGAGGCATTGTGCCGTACCGGTGGGAGGAGTGGTACATGTTGTGTTTTACCTTTGGCTGAGGGAAGCAGAACCACCTTGAGCCCGTCGGGCCGGAGTAGCCGGTGCGCTATCCGAGGGGTTGCTATTTGGTCTCAGCGGGTCGGGGTTTCCCTGTTTGTCGTGACAGCTTCCGGCGCGTTTCTTGCTGTGGAGCTGGTTGTGGTACTGTTGGAGTTGTTTTACCCTTGTAGCCACTGGGCCTGATGTGACCTTTGATCAAGGTTACGAGTGGTACCCTTCGCCCTTTAGCCTGACGCAGTCCGGGAGGTTAGGGTTGTGGGTAGTTCCTGTAGCTTCGGCTTGACGGGGGTTCGCCGGTCCCCAGGGCCCTCCTGAAGCGTTGAGGCCTGGCGTGGAGGAAATCCGGTCGGTAGGACAGTAGTCTAGACTGCTTGTGTGCACACGTAGCTGGGCAGTGGTGGTTCACTGGTCCCAGCTAGTCCTAGTTTGACTCACTGCCTCACCCTACAGTGCCCCGGAACACTGTAGGGGCGGACAGGCGTGAGCAGCGGTGGTAGTGTTGTGAGGCGACGTTTGACTTCGGTCGACAGTGTGGTTCGGTCGCTTTGTGGACTTTGGCTGTGAGACGTGACTTTGTGTTAGGTTCTTCGGGTTACTTAGAACTGTTCCTGCTACACTGCTTATGCGTATGTTTCATATCATATTTGGGTGCTATGTCTACTGCTTTACTTAATTGCCATATATCCGTATTGTTGCACTTGTGGGTGTGTGAGTGGGAGGCAGGGGATCGAATGATCCCTACTGAGCCCAATTCTGGTGTGGCTCACTCCCTGCAGTTTCAGGTGTGGACCTCGCGGCGTGTGGCGGCGTGTGGTGTCTTCTTGGTGTGCGGACCAGCAGTTGTCTCAGTTCCGGGGTATGCCCCGATGTTGTTGTACTTTACTTCTGCCTGTACTTATTTAATTTGTTGAACCATGTAATTATTGTTGGACTGTATACGGACATTGTTAATCTCTTTCCTGCGCATTCGTTCTCTCTTTGTAGTCCGTGTGATTGTTATATTTAGCCTTGTTTAACGCTTACTCCTCCATATGTGTTGTGTGAGATCCGGGTGCGAACCCGCAGTTAATGGGCCGACATCCATTTAGTGATCGGGACTCCGGTCATAGGAT
The DNA here is from genome assembly GCA_030544215.1 of Zantedeschia hybrid cultivar. Classification (NCBI taxonomy): domain Eukaryota; kingdom Viridiplantae; phylum Streptophyta; class Magnoliopsida; order Alismatales; family Araceae; genus Zantedeschia; species Zantedeschia hybrid cultivar. The sequence goes on along the minus strand of JARZZO010000006.1, from coordinate 55,485,123 downwards.
GGCGGGTCGTTACAATTTGAAACCATGAGTCACACTAACTCAAATTTCAAGTCATACTTGGATTTTATCTTATAATCAGAAAGAAGTGGATTGGAAGAGTTCCAAGCTAGAAACTCATGTTTACCTGATTATAGTAAGATACTATTGATAGAATAATATGTGAGGATTGGAAGGGTTCCAACTTAAAATTCATTATTAAGATGACGACGTAAACATGTGATATTGTCATTAGAACAATGTGGATGAAAGAGTTCATCTACGAACTAGATATAGTTCTAAAAGGTCCATGATCCCGTCCCGTTGTTGTAAGACAATAGTGAGAGCGATCAATTTCGTGGTCGAGCCATGGTCTCATTAGAAATTGTAGAACATTCTGAGGCTCTTTCACAAGTTAATAGACACATAATTAAGAGGAAATAACGTAATGGAAATTATTCTATTTATTAATGATTTAGCAGATCCCCGACAAAGTGTTAGTCATAGATTTGATGTGAGCATCACCTAGATTTGATGGAGATCAAATGCGAAAGTGATTGGCCTGAGTCTAAGTGGGAGATTGATGGATATAGGTGTCTTCACAGCCAATTATAAGGCACCTATTTCAATCTGGTTCATTATCAAATGGCATTTATATTTCATTATGTAAATTGGCGTATTTATAATTACGCATAATGAAGTCCATGAATATGTGTAACAATCATCGGATTATGATGAGATCATGATAATGAGACCGATGACTTATAAACACATATTATGAATTATTCCTACTTGTAGGATGTTTGAGAAGGACATCAAACATCCGGTAAAACTAGTACATGTTATTCCAGCTCATATGATGAGGGTGATTGATCTCTTAGTCACTTGTGTTGAGACACAATGGTGAACTTGTAGGTGATCATTGGGGAATGAGTTCACTGAACTAATCCGACGTGAATCGCCGAATGGTCATTTACCTGACTGTCAACCGGCTTGATTCATCGTCACAGTGGCTGGTTGGTCCTTGGACTTGAGACACGAAAGACACCTTGTCGGTGGACTTATGGGCTTTGACCTTGGCTTACAAATCCCTATCCACGGGATTTCTAATAGTCAAGGATTGGGTCCAGCGGAAGACCTTCGAAGGTGATTGTGTGTTCAATAGAGGATCGTTCGCTCTCAGATAACTAGAGAGAGAATGCCCTAGAATAGATCCGCAGGAGTCTCTGGCCAGAGCAGACATAATATCAGAAAAGGTGTTGCCGGATATTGTACAGTGGAGTCATATTCAAGTGAGTTGACTATCTAGGGTTTGACAGTTGACCATACCCTAGGTTAACTCGAGGGCATTGTGCGAACGAGGGATTATAGCCACGCGGTAACTGTGGATGGACAGGTTCCATGAGTGGGTTGCTGAACCCCATTGCCTTCCGGGATCATGCGGTGGTGCTTGGTACCCAACTTGATTGGAAGTGCGGCCGAACTTACATGAGATGTTAATTCAATTAAGTAATTAATTAAATATGATATATTAATTAATTATAGTAAGTCAATAAAATGTTGTTGGACTTAATGGGCTAAAAATCGGACTGGTTAATAGGCCTAGAGGGTCACACGCAAACTGATTCTCAGTCGGTGATACGAAAGTGGGAATTATATTAACTCGGGGACTTTTGTAAAAAGTCGCACCGACTTAATATATATACGCATTGTTAAGAAACCCTAGGCCAAGCTCCGGGAGTTCTCAAGGCTGGCCGTCCCCCTCTCTCTCTCCTCCTCCTCTGGGCGCCCCATTCGAGACACCGTGAGACTTCTCGTCTCCGCCGCGTGCATTTCCCGAGAGTCCGGAAGTCCAGTCGGGATGATCTGGGCATCGTTGCGGCGAGGATTTTTTAGCGAGCCCGCTGATCTGGTCGAGGGATCGAGAATGAACCACCGCGGAGGATCGCGTGGATACCGCTGGAGGCTGGACGCTTGTGCGGCTAGCGGCGTCGCTTCAATAGAACCGAAATGGTTGTGGATTCAAATTTGCAAACGCTGATACGATCACTTCTCATTTTTTCGGTTTTAGTTTTTCGTTCCGAATTAGATTTGAGGGCAACGAGCGGGATAATTTTATTGCTTCTGCTGCGTTCTTTGCGCCCCGCCCAGATCCTAACAGTCTCCGGAAGGAATCTCAACCATTAACCCACTAGAAATCTCAATAATGGGTGTAGAAAGAACATATACGAACTACTTGGAAATAAAAGAATGTGAAGCACCCAAATCAATCAACACATGAGCAGAGTTTCCAAGGACAGAAAGTGTACCTTCCACCGAGTTAGACGTATTAGCCTCCTTCTTGGTGATAGCAAGAACTCTCCCCTGGGTCCTTTGGTTCTTATGGTCTCCGGGTCCCTGCCCCTGACCATACCTCTTTGAGCAACTCCTCGCCAAATGGCCCTGCTAGCCACAAGTATAGCACCTCCCCGAAAATGTAGGACACTGTGTCCCACCATGAGTACCGCCACAATGACGACAAGTCGCCGGAACCCTCTGGGCTGCCTCCTGTTGCACGCTGGATACCGACTGACTCTACCGGGTCTGTCTAGGTCTGCTGCTGCCACTGCTGCCTCAGAAGAACCTCCTAAATCGGGAACTAAGTGAGGACGATCCTAAACTAGATGAAGGAGCTGTTGCGATCTTCCCCTTGCCATATACTGGTCCCTAAGTTGTCAATCCCCACTCTCGAGCTATCTGGTCGTGTTACGCCTCTACTGCTGCAGCACACTTCACTGCCGAAGCCAAGTCTGAGTAACAATGGGATGCCACTAGACTCCTCAGGTCAAATCTCAAGCCATCAACGAACCTTTCTGTCCATCGCTCCTCATCTTCTGAAATAAAGGACACAAACCTCCCTAAAGAGACAAACTTCATCTGGTACTCGAGCACTGTCATGCTCCCTTGAGTCAACTCCATAAACTCCCTCTCCTTGGGTTTCTGGATATGCCTAAGAAAGTACTGCCCATTGAACTCCTTCACAAATATCTCCCACAGAATCTCCCTAAGAATCTAATATGTATATTTCATGTTCTTTAGGGCGGTCCACCAATCATAGGAATCATCCTTCAACATGAAAGTGACCAACGGGGTCCTCTCAACCACCGCATAGTCTAGAGTGTCAAAGGTCTTCTCCATTTCCTTCAGCCAATAAGCTGCCTCATCAGGGTCGGGACGACCAGTGAAATGAGGCGGCCTCAACTTCAAGAATCTCTCCAAAGCAGTCGAAGGCCCTCCCTGGACACTAGAACTCTCACTAGGGTCTCGAGTCTGATACCTAGTCATCGTCTCCATCATTGCCTCTACAAAGCGTTCCATGTTTTGCCTACCGGCCTTGGACCCACTAGAAATATCATCTTGATCACGAATAATGGGCTCTCTCTTCCTAGGAGCCATCTACTCGCCTACAATCACAAGAATCAAAAACCTCTAATTAGAGCTCAAAACCTAAATTACCGTTGTGCTTGTACGGGATAATGTATTCATTTGTTGAAATACGATATTTAACTTAGTTATTCATCTATTTGTCAGACCAAATGCTCTGATACCAACTGTAATGACCCGTCACCCTATAATCGAGGATCCGATTACTAAATGGATACAGAATCATTAAAATTAGGAGCCAAACCAAGATCTCAAATAAGTCTGAGAAATAAATGATAAACTAAGCTAAATAATCCACACAACATCGAATTGTAAAGAAGGTGCATGAATTAAAAATTATTACAATTCGACTTGACTTAGCAAATAATTATATAACCCAACTAAAAGGAAATAATTATGCGTACAGGCTTGAAATGAAAGTACAACTACATCGGAGCATACCCTGGAACATTGGCTACCGGTGTGCAACCCTAGACGAACCCCACAATGCTACGTCTGCCAAGAACCCTCACCTGAAAACTGCAGGGGTGAGTCGCACTAGAATGAACTGAGTAGGGATCCTTCGATCCACACCTCCTACACACGCACCCATAATCTCAACACGCAAGGACATAGGCAGATAAGCATAAATAATGGAGAGAATCTATAGCCACAACGGCGAGGTATGAAATACATGCATTTGTAAATGCAACAAGCATAGTTCTAAAACAAGTCAACTCAACACCGCAGTTCACAACCAACGTTCCAGCTAAATACACAAACTACACATTCGAACGCGGAAAACACCGACCTGCTGGGACGGAACAACAACCCCTCAGATAGCGCCCAAGCTACTCCTACCTGTCTAGCTCTAGGTGGTTCTTCCTCCTCCCAGCTACGAGTGACACTTCGAAGTGTACTACTCCTACACCGGTACTAGCTATTACCCCGGGGTACACCAGGTGACCCTCGCCTACTAGGCGTCAACTTGTCACTCCCACACTGACATTGCATCACTCTCACACCGACACAGGGTGTAAAGCACAATTGTCACTCTAGGTCTACGATCGCATAAACACAACACAATACAATTCCGATCACATGAAAATCTCCGCCCCCAGTATTTGATTTCAAGCATGTATCTAACATGATTGTTTAACAATATACATACATGTTAATTGCAGGAATTAATGGGGTTCTGTTTTGAATCGCCTCGCCCGTGGCCGACATCATTCAAGACTTCGAAACTGGTTTTCTGAATTCTCAAGCGCTGGGACCCAGGGATACTAGCCTGAATCGTGTCGCCCATGGCTGACGCCATTCAACTTTTTATCCTACACTGGCCTCGAGAATCAGGAACATGGGTCGTAAATCGCGTCAACCTAGGTCGACACCATTTTAAATGGCATCACCTGGTCTCGACGCCATTTAGTATCCGAAAATAGAACTTCCTCCAGCCTCCACCGAACCACACTGGGGTCCCTCTCCCCCAAAATACACGAAAAACCCAAAAATAGAGAATGGGGAAAATCATGAACGCAATAGCATGTTAAATCCATTTTTGAAAACATCTTTTTCAATTCAAAACCCCTAGAACATGCTCATTTCAAGCCCTAAAATCCTCCCACATAACCATAGCATGCTCCAAAGTAGGAAATCACGATTTTAAAACAATTGACTACAAGTGAGGACCGTCACCCTATTGGTTACTTAAACTCCTCCTAACTCCTCGCCGCCGATCTACTACACTACAAGCTGCTGCCGGTACCATCGTGGACGCCGTTACTCCACCGGGACGTCAGCTGCTGTCTGAAGAGCAAAGTGTCGCGGAGGAGGTGGTGGTGGTAGTGGTGAGAGGTGGGAGGATATTGGAGTGGTGGAAGAGGAAGAATGGGAAGAGGAAGGGGAGGGAAAGAGGAAGGGAATCGGAGGGACTCAGATAGAGGGAGGAGAGAGAGAGGAAAGGAGAGAATGAGAGAAGGCTCTGGGCGTTAAACCAAAATACGTTAAATCGCGTCGTTCCAAGATGACGCTATTCAGACGACAGGACGGGGTCGTATGCTGGCAAATCTCAGAATAGCGTCGGTCATACAAGACGCCATTCAGACGACAAGACCGGAGTTGTACACTCGCGCCAAAAATCCCACCCACATGGCACCCCCGCATGACTTCTAAATGACATCCCGCTAAGCCGACGCTAGTCAAAATCATGTCTCACAAGTTCGACACGATAAAGAGCACATGTCCAGGCCCACAATGGCCCAAACCAAGGGGTCCGACACTGAACCGACCCAATAATTGGATATGAAACCTTAGACCTTACACAAAGAGAGGAGAGAGAGGGGGGCAACTGCTTGATCAGAGTGCCTAGCCTCTAACCAAGCAGTGGTTCTTTTATATTAAGTGTATCATGCAATTTTTCAGAAAAACCAGAACTTAATATAGAACTTGTTTATCGACTCACCGACTAAAGATCTTTTGTGTGTGACCCTCTAGGCCCAAATATTAGTCTAGTTAATGGCCCATCAAACTTAGTAACTCTTTACTTACTTACCAAATTAATTAATATCTATATATTAATTAATTAACCGTTTTTAATGTCACACATTAAATTTAGACGGACCTCCGATGATGTTGGGTGTCAAGCAACATTGCGTGAACCTAGAAGGCATTGGGGTTCTGCAACCCACTAATAGAAAATTTCCGTCATGGGTTATCGCGTGGATATAATCTTTCATCTATACAATGTTCCCGAATCAATTTAGGGCATCGTGAACTGTTAAACCCTAGTCAGTCGATTCACTTGAATCGGATGCCGCTAAACTACATCAGATAACTCCTTATTTGATACAGTGTCTGCCCTGGCGAGGGACTTAAGTGCATTATTCCAAGAACATTCTTTTTCCTTTCATCGAGAGAAGATGATCCCTTGCTGACCACACAATCACCTTCATTTCTGAATCCGATCACTTAACTTGTTGAGATCTCATGGCTAGGAATTCGTTAGTTAAGGTCAAAGCTCATAAACCTACCAATAAGGTGTCCTTGGTGTCTTAGGTCCAATGACCAATCACGCAACCATGACAATGAATCAAGCTGGAAAACAGTTAGGTAATTACCATCTAGCGATTCAAGATCGGATCAGTTTACTGAACTAATTCACCAATGAGCACCTACAGGTCCAGCATAGTATCTTCACACAACTAACTTATAAGATCAGTCACCCTCATCACAGGAGCTGAAGTGACCTGTACTAGTCTAACTAGATGTTTGATATCCCTCTCAAACATCCTTTGAGTAGGAACAATTAAGAACATGTGTTTACAAGTCTTCAGTCCCAAATTATGATCTCATCATAATTTGAAGATCATTGCACATATTCATGGACTTCATTATGAAACGATAATTAAAGTCAAAGTACATATAATGAAATTATGCCAATATGATTAATAACTGAACAATACATAGTATTTGATTGGCTTGCAGACCACCTGATACTAACATGAACTTGACCAAATTTTCATGATTTGCGGTGCTACCACATGGTCATCATAATTTGGAGGCTAAACTATCGAGAGTTGCAAGGAGTTGCAACTGGCAAGAGTTGCCTACCTATTAAGGATGGTATAATTTGTTGAGCAACCTCAAGATCATACACATTATGTTAATAGGGTCTTGGTACCTACCAGGAGATCGCTGGAATCTCCCGCTTCACATAATGAGGGTTATGTGATTCGTTGAAAATTAGTGGGAGATTACATTAGTTTTCAATTTTTTTAATGTAATTAAAACTTTGAATATCTGCATGCTTATCAAAATTTATATTTTATCTCCACATATAGCAATGATGTCATCGATCAACTCGTTCCGTAGCATACTAGATGCTAACAAACTCACAGGCCCGAACTTTACTAACTCGCTTAGGAACGTAAGGATAGTCCTTACCATTGAGAAAATAGTCTATGTCCTCAAAGAGGAAGTGCCTGAGCTTGCCGAAAATCCCTCACGAGTTGAAAGAGAGGCTAACAAGAAATGGAGGGAAGATCTTGTCACTGCTCAATGCATCATGTTGACTTCAATGACCAATGAATTGCCAAACAAATTGTTCTTTCTATCATTTTGAGTTCCAACAGCAAGAACATCATGTCCCCATCCCGTTGCTCGTCGATTTATTTCTTTCGATGTGTCTTGTGAGCATCTTACAGGGTGAACCTCCTTGTTCACTTCCCCTGGAGTTTTAAAGCCTCAAACAGAAGGTGAAGCGTCGCCTATCGATCATCGTAACTGTAAGGACTGAGGTTTCGGATCCGGTTATTGGGTCAGTTTCTGGGTCGGATCCCCTGGTTTGGGCCCTGAGGGGTCAGGGGAGTGCCATCTAAATGACGTCTAGGATGCACAATGCCTTTTGAACAGCGTGTTGCTGAGTGGACGCCATTTAGTTGAGTGGCTGTTGTGCCACGTGGGCGCCACGTGGGCGGGCTTCGGGCCGTGAGAGTACGGCCTCTGTCGTGTCGTCTGAACGGTGTCCTCTATGGACGACGCCATTCAGAGTGCGACCCTGGGTTGTTAGTGTACGGCGCCGGTCTTGTCGTCTGAAAGGCGTCTTTGATAGGCGACGCGTTTCAGACTCTGTCAGTACAGCCCGTCATGTCAACTGATAGGCGTCCGTGCCGCACAACGCTTTTTACCCAGTTTATGGTTAACCCCGCGAACCCTCCTTCCTTTCCCTTATTTTCTCCTTCCTCTTCTCTCTCCTCTCTTCCCCGGCGACTCCGGCGATCCCTCTTCCCCCTCCTTCTTTTCCTCCCACCATTTCATCTCTCCCTCTACTCCATCGACCTCCTAACTCCCACCACTACCACCACCACCTCCTCCGCGGCGCTTTTCTCTCCGGACGGCGGCCGACGCCCGGTGGAGTAACGACGTCCTCGGCGGTACCGGCGGCGGCGTGAGGCGAGACGGGTTGGCGGCTTGGAGTTTGGAGGAGTTCGAGTAACCGGCAGGATGACGATTCCCATTGCATTTCATTAAAAACCATGTTTTCCCGCTTTGAAGCATGTATGTTTTCCCGCTTTGAAGCATGTCTAAGGGTGTTTTTGGGGTGAAAACGCTAAATGCATGAAATGAGAAATTGGGTGTTCTAATGGGTAGTTAGGTTCTCCTCCTTCCCCTCTATACTTTGTGGCTTTTTTGTGCGTTTTGGGGGAGAAATCCCAACTTGTGGATTGGGGGAAGCGGAAGGGAGAACCTGTCTGTCAGGACTAAATGGCGTCGAAGGACAGGGACGCCTTTTAGAAAGGCGGCTCTCACCCACGACGCGATTTAGCCCCGTTAACAGACCCTGTCTATGGACTGACAAGCGTCCAGGGACAGCGACGCCTTTTAAAAAGGCGACTTGCGTGAACGACGCATTTTAGTGTAAATCAACCGTAGCCTGTCCCTGCTTCTGTCGCTGTCAGGCGACGAGGGAGAGCGACGCGTTTTAAAAGGCGGCTATCTGTGGCGACGTGTTTTACGCCAGGTTCTAAGGCCGAGTTTTTATGAACCAATTTAGGAGGTTTGAATGGCGTCGGCCTTGGGCGACGTGATTCAAGACATAATCACACTAATTCATGTTATTAATATGTGTTACACTGTTAGATAGTTTGGTTAATTGCATGATTGTAATCGTACTCGAGGATGAGGATTTCTATGTGAACGGATCGCACTGTGTTGTGTTTCGTGCGACCGTGGGGTCTAGAGTGACAGTTGTAGCGTTTTGTCACCCTGTGTTGGTGTGGGTGGGACACATCGCCGGTGTGGGTGTGGCGGGGTGACGCCTAGTGAGAGAGGGTCACCTGGTGAACCCCGGGGTTAGTTAGTACCGGTGTTGGAGTGGTATCTGTGGAGTGTCACTCGTACTGAGGGAAGTAGTAACCACTTAGAGCCAGTTGGGCCGGAGTAGCTAGCGTGCTATCCGAGGGGTTACTGTTTGGTTTCAGCGGGTCGGTGTTTTCCCGCGTTCGACTGTGTGGTTGACGTGTTTTGCCGAGACGCTGGTTGGAGTTCCTTGGTAGAATGATTCTAGAGTTATGCATGTTATATTTCGAATGCATGTGGTTCATATCGAGATTTAGAAGTAGTGTGTTACAACTTTATTTGCTTATTCTACCTGTATCTGTGTTATTGCACTTGTGGGTGTGTGAGTGGGCAGTGGGGATCGAAGGATCCCTACTGAGTCTTTTCGTTGAGACTCACTCCTGCGGTTTTCAGGTGAGGGTTCCAAACAGGCTTAGCGAGGAGAGTGCTGCTTTGTGTTGCGCGCCAACAGCTGTTGTTCCGAGGTATGTCCCGACGTAGTTGTTATTTTATTTCTGGCCTGTACGTTTAATTATCTCTTTTCAGTTGGAGTATGTAATTATTTGCTGTGTCGAGTCGCATTGTAATAACTTTTAATTCTTGCACTTCCTTTTAATTAAATGCGATGTGAATGTTTAGCTTAGTTAATTATTTATTTCCCAGACTTATTCAGATCCTGATTTGACTCCAAACTAATGATTCGGTACCCATTTAGTAATCGGATCCCCGATTATAGGGTGGCGGGTCGTTACAGTAACAGATGCGACCGTTCATAGGTCTTCTCGAGATCATTACTCAAGAATGGAGAAGGACAACGGCTAAAGACACTGAACCAGGAGGCGTCTCCACAAGCGTCTCTTTGCTTCTACTGCGCAAACATGGCAAAGAGCGAGGGGGCAAGTGAAAGAGGAGAACTTTACTTTGCCCAAAGTACTAATGGGCCGGCCCACTAATCTCTCTCTCCTCTTGTCCTTGGACCCCGAAAAGCCGGCCCAGAGCCAAAAACTTCGGAGGAAACTCCAATCTAGATAGGATCCTAATTGGAACTTTTCCAATTATACATGAATTAGGACCCCCTGTTCCGACTAAAACTAGGAGGCTTGAGGCCCCTAGCCAATCGGACTCGTGAGTGGAATCAAGACCTAGAACCTGCCTCGGACAATGCTTTCCTGAACAGAATCAAAGAAGGGGTTCACGTTCATCGAAACTAGGGCTCTCAACATAAATCTGGTTTTCTGATTTTTAGACCTATTTCTGATAAAAAAAAAAATCCAATAATTATTGAAATAGAAAATGAATATTTCTGATAAACTATTTCAAATTTTCGATTCCAATTATTATTAAGTTAATTATTAATAATGAATATTTACCTTTGCATCAATGTAATCTAACGGTTGGGGAGAGGGACTCTTGTAATGGGAAGTGGTAACCCTACTTTACGCAGCCCACAACGCACCCCCCATCTCCCCTCCGTCAGTTCACTTCCGATCTACACTGCATCACCCCTCCGCCCGTTCCCGTGCCCAACCCATCCGCCGGACCGCCAGCGCTCCCCTCCGCCGGACAGCCAGCGCTCCCGTCCTCCGCCAGAGGGCAGCCCTCTCCCAGATCGAACTCCCATCTGTCGCTTGTCAGCCCTCCGGCCAGAGGGCGGCCCTCCGTGAGATCAAGTTTCCATCCACCAGTTGTCAACCCTATGTTCGATTGAGCTTCAGTCCGCCGCTAAAGGGTGGCCCTCTGCCAAATCGAGATCGCGTTCACCTGTTCACCGGTGCCAGCCCTCGGAGATCCCGTTCGCCAGTCCGAGCCCTCCGCCAGATCGAACTTCCGTCCGTCAGTACTCGCGACTTGCTTCGCTTGGGATATGGTAAGCATGGCGGAGCTTGTAGCTTGGTTGATGCTCACTGTTATTTCCTGTAAATAGAAGTGCTTGGAAACGTGAGCAAACACGTACCCGCCGTCTCCACCAAGCAAATGGAATTCTGCAGCCTCTTGTTGGTATATTCCAAGGCCCTGCAAAGTAGTTGTCCTTAGTTTTAGTTACAAACTGGTTATTTGTTCAATCATATTGCTACTCTTCTTTTGCAGAGCCAATGAGAATTTAAAGGTGGCATTCGTCACACAAGGAAGTCTAGGCAGATTTCTTGGTAGTTTGGAATCCACGAGGTGCGGCAACTTCTTAAACTACGATAACTCTGTATTTGTCTTGATATTATAGTGGTCCAGAGTCATAAATCTAAATTTCTTTCGTCAATGACATCGTGTGCAAATAACTTTGCAGACGTAATATACAAATAGCTTGACCGTCACATGAGATTTCTCATTTTTTTCAGCACATTAGCAGATGTAATATACAAATTCTTTTTATTTTTCAGTTCCTTTTTAGGTAATAAAATGAGATTTCTCATTTTTTTGCAGCACATTAGCTCCTATTGGATCGTGTAGGCTATTCTGTAGTTTTGTCACATTAGAGATGGCAGAGGGGGACCAATCCATGCCCCAAAGTCAAAGGTCTATTCTGTAGTTTTTTTATTTTATTTTATTTAAATCTTAGACATGCTTTATGATGTCATGCATCATTTTGAGAGTATGTATCTATTTGTTTTTATTGTTCAGAATTTTTGAAACAGTTGAAGTAGAGAGTAATGCACAAGCATCATCTCATGTGTCTCCCCCTGAATATGCAAAAAGAAAATTGAGGACATTAGTGTGGAAGGACTTTGATAGGACTCAAAGAGAAGATGAGACATATATTGCTACATGTCATTTTTGTCATAAGGAACTGTAAGTGATAGTAACATGGTAACTAGACATCTTAAGTTACATTTGCGTTATTGTGTTCATTATAAAAGGAGTAACAACAAGCAACTTAGTGTGGAGCAATTGCTCTTGAGACCTATAGAGACAAAAAGAACAAAGTACTGAAAAACTGAACGAACAAAGCTTGGGTCTATCTAGAGATTATAAAAACAATTATCACCATAGTTATAGTAATAAAAACATGACAAATTACTAAATAATAAATCAAACAAAGATTGAAAATAAAAAAAGTTTAAAAAATGGACTGCATTACTAAGGTAAAAATATATATCCAATAAAAAAGAAAGGAAATAAAAATTCACCCGTGGACGGGATTATGTTAAAATAAAAAAATAGATGCAAAAAATAGAAAATAAGTTACAAAACCAAATTTTGAATTACAAAAAATATTTAACAAAATAAATTATTAAAATAAAAATATAAAAAGATTTAACAAAAAATATATCGTAGGGTTTCTTGTCACCTTCAATGATGTTCTCGCCACGGATGCAAAGTGGGACAAATAGCAGCATTGTCGATACGGGAGCAGCAACAAGAGTTACGTAAGAGCAACAATAATAGTTACGCGGGAGGAGCAATAAAGCCAAAGCAGCAACTGCACAAGAGCACCAACAACACAAAGAGCAGTGGCGGCAACATAGTAGGAAAGCAACGACGTGGGAGAGGAAGAGCAGTAGCGTGGAAGCAACGACAACAGAGACAAAGGACGGCAAGTAGCGATAGAGCGCGGACTGGGGCGAGCGGAGAGGAAGAGCATGAGGGGGTCATCTAGGACTTTGTTCGCATGAATTGGTGAAATTTTGGGATTCGATGGCATCGAAGTAGAGTCGGACTCCTTTTAAACGTCCGCTTGAACCAGCCGGTTGGCTCGGTTCTAAAATTCCATCGGCTCTACCACAATATCATTGGATTCTAAAATTCCATCCGTTCATGCGAGCGAAGCCCTAGATGGCTCTCTCGTGTTCTTCCTCTCCGCTTGGTCCCACACCACCCTCTGCCATTGGTCGCCATCCACCGTTGTTGCCGTTGCTTCTACGTTGCTGTTCTTTCTCTCTAATGCCGCTACTCTTTCTCTACCATGCCGCCTCGACTGCTCCTTGTATTGTCGGTTCCTTGTGCTGTCGGTACTTTTGTGCAGTTGCTGCTTTATATTTGCTCCTCCTCCCGCACAGCTACTTCTGTTGCTCTCGCTTAACATTTGCTGATGCTCCCATACTGCTATTGCTGCTACTTGTCCCATGCTGCATCTATGGCGAGAACATCAATGAATGTGAGCGGCGGTCCTACAATGCATGTTTATTTTTTGTTAAATCTTTTGTATTTTTACTTTAATAATTTATTTTGTTAAATATTTTTTAATTTTGAAATTGAGTTTTGTAACTTATTTTTTATTATTTGCATCTATTTTTTATTGTAACCTGATCACATTCATGGGTAAATTTTTCTTTCCTTTCTTTTTTATCGGATATGTTTTTTTCATATAGTAATGTAGTCTATTTTTGGAATTTTTTTTTGTTTTCAATCTTTTAGCGAACTCGATCTTTGTTTGATTTATTTAGTAGTTTATTATGTTTTTTAAACAATAATTATGATCGATTTTTTTTTTTTGTGATCTCTAGATGGAGCCAAGCTTTGTTCATTCAGTTTTTTCGGTACTCTGTTCTTTTTTTCTTCATAATTTTGGTTAGTGATCCTTATGTTGAGCATAACTTTGGTCATTTTATTTTAAACATAAGTTTGGTCCAAGAGTTTGTCCTTCTTGTAGGCAAGTAAGGTAGAATTGACGCGGATCGGATCGGATTGGCTGATGTGCTCGATTTTTGATCGGATTGATCTGATCCCGAGCATCGACCCATCGTTCCCTTCCTAGGATTAGTCGGATTGGCCGGCCGATCCAAGCCCCAACGGCTAGCAAGGGTCTTGGGGGGGATGTAAAAACCTCCCAAGGCCTTCCCCCATCCCCACTAACTCACTTCCTTACTTTTTTTCTTCTCTACAAGTTCTTCTCTCTCTTTAAATTCTCTCTCTAAGTTCTCTCTCTCTAAATTCTCTCTCTCTAGCTCTCATTGGGTTCTAATTGCTCTCTAAAGCTCTCATTGGTGTAATTGAGCTTTGGGGAGTTTTGTTCTAGTGGCATTGGGTGACATTTTTAATTTTTTTTTCTTTCTAATTCTTTCTTTCTTAATCTTTTATTTTCTACTTTTAACATGTCTACCTCGGGGAAAAATGGGGTAACATCCGGCTCTTCTCGAAGCGACCCTAGATGGAATTATTGCACTACAATGTCTTGGAAAAATTATGTCCAATATTTGTATAACACCTATAATGTAAGACTACAATGATTTTTTTTTGTTTTCTTTTCTTTTTTTGTTTTGTTTTATCATTTATTCATGTACATGCTTGACTTAGGGGTAAGTTATTATGCCCCCCCAATGTATCCAACTTTTTTGAAAATTAATAAAACTGTTATATGAGGTCTTAGATAAGTTTTGGGCATTTTAAGGATATTTTTTATTTTTATAATTTTTTAACTTTTCTTTACAACAATAAAATGGGGGAACCCGATCGGATTGGACGGGATCGGATCGGGCCGATCCGATTGGTCCAGACTTGGACCGATCCATGTCCGATCTTTGAGTTTTCCTTCTAGAATCTCAAGATCGCGTACCTTTGGGAAGATGGTTCCTACTTGATGTCTCTCTCTATCTTGCTCGTGATTTCTCACTCTCCGCGTTTCTGTTGGCGAGATGCTCGCGCCACTACCTTCTCTCTCTCTCTCTCTCGTACGCGCGCGGGGTCTTGTGACTCTTCTAGACTCTCTCATGTGCCTCTTTCGCGCGCGGGTCTTGGTCATCACCAGAGTTGGTAGAATGCGTGACTGCTCGCTAGACGTATGCTAACGAGTTCTCATGTATTCTTTATCGTTTTAATTCTGTACTAGACAGGTCTTAACATTTGGTAATTTTAAGGAGAAATATTAGTCTTAAATTTAAGATTATAACAATAAAATTAATTTTGATTAGTTTATTTTCTGTCCTTTTCAATTCCAAAACAAAAACAATTTTAAAAAAAGTAACACAAACGAGTAGAAGACTAATAAACAATTTTAAAACAGTATTATAAGCAATTTTCAATTTCCATTCATAAATTTGAATTTTTAACAGAATCAAAGATCAAAATTAATAAACAAAATAGTAGTTTTCATTTTTTTATTTTGATAACTTATCAAAATTTTTTGACTAACATTTCAATAGTTACTGAATAAATTTTTATATTTGAATCTACATTTTAGAATCAGAAACAGGTCGAGAAGGAACTAGCGGATGAAAACTCCTTCCCATGGGGAAGACTTGCGACCTGCTCCCCCCCTCTCTGGGTGAAGGGGAAGGTTGGCAGATAGTGGGTAGGAAAGAGAGAGAGAGAGAGCTCCTTCGAAGGCTCGTCTGCATAGTCCTCGCCTTTCGGTGGGCAAGGATGTCTGCATTAAATGTCTCCGGCGAGGACACTAGGCAAGGGATTGCCTTAACAAGGTGAGATGTATCACGTGTGGGCAGCAGGGTCACAAGAGCAACTCTTGTCAGTCCAAGAAGAAGCTGCTATCCGACATTGAACTTGCTCATACAGTTGATATTCCCTGGTCTAACAAGGTTCGTAATGCCCATGACCTCTTGCAAGAAGGGCTGGTGGTCTCTTTCCACTCCTTGAGTGTTCTTCGGAGGTTCCCCTATGCTATTAATCTGGGATGCCCTGTCTCATGCATGGCCAGGGGATTACCATTGGTGAATCCGTGAAATCGCTGGGAAGGAATTCATCGTCCATTCCGCGATGCAAGGTTGGAAGAATGCTGCTCTCTTTGTACAGCATGTATCCTTTAGGGGGTTCTCTTTCAACTTCTCACAGTGGAAGGTTGAGAAGGGAGCGAAGCCAGTTGCAGAGGGGAACCTTGTATGGTGTTTGGTGAAAGGTCTGTTGCTTCACATTTGGAATGTTCCCACATTCCGGGCACTGGTTGAAGCTTTCGGCAGCCTCCGAAAGATTGACGAAAGGTCGCTTCGTTCGGAGATGCTTTTGTATGCTAGGCTTCTAGTGGAGGTTGATTCCCTGGATTGCATTCCAGCCTCTTTGAAAATTAGGCTGGGTAGTTGTCGGTTCTGGATTTCCATTTCACCTGAGCAGTCTTCTTCTTCCTCCCTACCCTGCAGAGAGGAGGAGCCTCAATGCCCTGCTCCGAAAGACTAGACTTAGGCAGAAGTTGCTTCTACCTACAAGTCTTACATACAGTCTTGTTCCACTGTTCAGACTGTCACTAAAACAGGGGTTCCAGTGGAGGCTCCATCTCCGATGAAGAAAACCAGTAAGCCTTTTTTGAGATGGGTGCCGAGTCAGACTCGGGCACCTGACTCTAGAGCGAGTCAGGCAGATGAATGGCCGGCTCCTATAAAATCCTTGAGGCCTGCTCCTCTTTTGGTTGCAGTTTATGATGGGAATTTTGAAAAGGGTGCTGCTCTCAAGAATGAGGGGAGCTTTAATGGTGATTGTGCGGCCTTCGATGTGTCGGTGGTGTTGGGGAAGAGCCACCTTTATTCTGAACAGCGCATTTCTCGGAATTCTTATGGGGCGTTTGATTTGTTCAAGGAGCCCAACGGTTCAAGAATTCGCATAACGGGTATGGAAGATATACAATATTGGGTGCTGGTCTCATTCCCTTCGAGTCCATTCGAATGACCAGTAGCAGGTAAGTCAATCGGGTACGTGGATCTGGGGTTCGGGTCTAACTTATTACTGATGGGTCCTTCGTCTTCACCCGACTGTACCCGATATGACCCCCTCCTTCTTTCATTGGAACGGGATAGTTCTGCAACTCGTACCGGAAGCCCGATTAAATTTGCTGAGGTCTCCCTCCCCGGTATAACAGATTTCCTTCCATCTTCACCGACCACTGGTCAGATTGAGACATCGCCTGAAGCCGCTTTCCTCTCAGCATGCTCTTTAGTGGTGTTGCCGAGTGACGCCATCGTCACCTTCTCAGAGCTTGATACTATTGAGCCGATTGGTTCTTCTCTTCCTACTAGGCTGAACTGGGGTAGTTTATCACTGAACAATCTTACTGATGAGGTAGGTAACTCAAAAGCCATTGTCACTTTTTTTCCACCTTCTGAACCCTTATCTGTTGAGAAGCCGTGGACTGAGGATATTATCCAATTTGGGAAAAGGATTGGAGTATCCTTTATGGGAAGGGAGGAGGTGGTCATTAGCTTCATTAAGAAGCTGAGAAGAGTTGATTCATTGCACAATTCATCCAAAGTCAAAGGAAATAAAGGAGGGAAGAAAATTGGCAAGAGGGAAATCTCTTACGTCCAAAACAATGAATTCTGATGGTTTAAGAGATAAAAAGATGGGAGGGAAGAATATGTTTTTGAAATGAACATTTGTTCATAGAACATCAGAGGACTGAATGCGGATTCTAAACAAAGGGCAGTGAGAGATTGCATATATAGTTATAAAATTGATTGCTTTTGTCTTCAAGAAACCAAAATGAAAAATGTGGAAGCTCAGTGTATCTCTAGGATCAGTGGATCTTCACTCTCTAAATGGGTTTTCCTACTTACAGTGGGAAACAGTGGGGGACAGATTATCATGTGGACCGGTAAAAAATTTCATGGCTTCTTATGTGATAGAGGACTGTTTAGTCTATCAGTATGCTTCTCAACAATCAACAGCAACAGGAAATGGGTTCTTACCTCTGTTTATGGCCCTAACAAAGATTAGGATAGGGATAATTTCTTGCAAGAACTACACAGACGGGTAGATTTATTTACGGACAATTGGTGCATACTTGGTGACTTTAATGTGGTGAGGTTTCCTTGGGAGAGATCTGGCAATCAGAAGTGGTCTGCTGATATGGAAAAGTTTAATTGCTGGATTAATGATAGTAGCTTGATAGACTTGGAGCTTCCTAACAGGAAATTTACCTGGTCAAACATGTCTAATATGCAGAATTTTAATATTCAGTCAAGGATTGACAGAATTCTGGTTTGCACATAATAGATCAAACACTTTCCACTCTCATCCATCTTAGGGCTCAACAAAACTATTTCAGATCACATCCCTTTACTCCTAAAACTTATGGATGGCAAGAGCAAGCACAAGATCTTTAGATATGAAGTAGTCTGGCAGTCTCAAGAGGGATTTAAAGAATTGGTCACTAACTGGTGGAAGGAGGGCCTTACATATAATTTTGCTTGTAAGACTTTCTCTATTAAACTCAAAGGGCTTAGAAATTGCTTAAAATCATGGAGCTATCAGATCCAGGAGGCTAAAGCTGCTACTAGGAGGTTGTTTATGAGCAAATTGGAAGTTCTTGAAGCTAAGGCAGATTCACAAAATCTGTCTTCCGAAGAATTCTTTGAACTAGGTTCCTTTAAGGCTGAATTTAATGATTGGCTTTGTCTTGAAGAAATCAAATGGAGACAAAGAGCTAAGGAACTTTGGCTTAAAGAAGGGGATAATAACATTAGATTCTTTCATGCAGTTGCAGGAGCCAAGAAGAGATCTCTCAAGATAGAACATTTTAAAATTGAAGATCAGATTATTGAATCAGAATTTGGTATTAAAAAAGCTTTCATTTCCTATTTTCAAGAAATTTTTACAGAAAATGAACATTGGAGACCTAATCTGATGGAGGGTATTCTATCGAAAATAGACAATACACAAGCTAAAGCTTTATGTGCTGAATTTCTTGAAGAAGAGGTCAAGGAAGTTGTTTTCAGCATGAATGCCAACAAATCCCTAGGGCCCGATGGTTTTTCAATGGGATTCTATCAATTTTTTTGGGAAGTCATTAAGGTAGATTTAATGAATGCATTGAATGAATTTCAGCACAGACCGCAATCTATCAAATGCTTCAATTCTACCTTTATAGTTCTTATACCAAAGAAGGAGGGTGCTGAGAAGTCTGTTGATTTTAGACCTATTAGTTTGTTAAATGGTTGCTAAAAATCATCACTAAGATCATGGCAAACCGGCTGAAGAAGGCTTTGCAAAATGTCATTAGCATCAATCAGTCTGCTTTCTTGAAAGGAAGGTACATCCTAGATAACTTCCTAGCAGCACATGAAGCTATTCATTCACAGAAATGCTCTAAGAAACAAGGAGTTGTCTTTAAATTAGATTTTGAGAAAGCCTTTGATAAAGTAAGTTAGAGCTGCAGTGAAAAAGTATTCATGCTTATGGGTTTCAAACAAAGGTGGATCAACTGGGTTATGAGTTGTGTTACCTCTGCTAGGTTTTCTATTCTAATCAATGGGGAATCTAGTGGTTACTTTGCTAGTTCTAGAGGTTTAAGACAGGGAGACCCTATCTCTCCTCTCATCTTCATCATGGTCAGCCAGCTTCTGAGCTCACTTTGGGATCAAGTTGCTTCAAAAGGGCTGGTTGATGGTTTCCTTACAAGTAGAAATGGTATTCAATTATCCCATCTTCAATTTGCAGATGATACATTGATTTTCTCATCCACTGAAGAGACTAAGCTTACAAATATCAAGAAAATCTTGTTGTTGGTTGAGGCTGTCATCGGATTAACTATTAACTTTGATAAATCTGAAACTGTTGGCATCAACACTGGGACAGATAGAAGCAAACAGATTGCTGCTGAATTGGAATGTAAACAGTCCCAATTGCCCATCGAGTATCTTGGCCTCCCACTTTCCAGTGTTAGCAGCAAAATTAGGGAATGGGACCCTCTAATAAAAAGTTTGCACAAGCATTGGAAGGTTGGAAAACAAAGTTTCTATATGTTGGAGGAAAATGGATCCTTTCCAAAATTGTTTTATCTTCCTTGAGCACTTATCATCTCTCCATTCTCTCAATTCCTAAAACAATAGAAATAATTATTGAAAGCATAAGGAGCTCCTTTTTTTGGGGAGGAGGGAGAATGGAGAATGGAGGCCTTCATCTTGTTGCTTGGGATAGAGTCTGCACTAGCAAAGCACAGGGAGGTGTTGGCCTGACTAGCATTAGGGTCTTTAATATAGCCTTGCTTGCTAAGTGGTTATGGAGAATGGGTGAAAATGACAATGCTCTATGGGTCAACATTATCAGAAATAAATACTATCTACAAGCATCCAAATTGACTATTCAGCTCTCTTCTCAATCATCAATATCACCCATATGGAGGAATATCAACAAGCCTGTAGATCTTGCCAATACAACCACCATTTTCACTGTGGGAGATGGGAACTGGATCAGATTTTGGAAGGACAGATGGTGCACGGACAATCCACTTACACTCAAATTTCAGCACATATACAGTATTGCAGAGGATAAAGGAAAGACAATTAATTTCATCTATTCACCAGAGGAAAGCAGTCACTGGAATATCAGTCTTAGAAGGGAGCTTGTAGGCATTGAAATGGATCAACTTTTGCTTGTTCTCAGCTATATACATTAGTTTTCATCCACTAATTTGTAGAAGGACTCTAGATACTGTGGGCTTGGAATTGTAATGGGATATTTTCTGTCAATGCTCTCACCAAAATACTTAGTGATAGAGGATTGAGAGGCCATTGACATCAGTTTGTGTGGTCTACCCTTCTTCCTACCAAAATTAGGGTCTTCCTTTGGAAGATGGCACTGGGCAGACTCTCAACTATGGACAGACTGAAATTCATTCTCTATGTCAAAATTTCTAATTGTGTTTTCTATGAAATCCTAAAGGAGAATGCTGAGCATCTGTTTATGCATTGTGGGGTCATTAATGTTTTATGGAAATCTATTGGATTGTTACTCTCTTTTCAATGGATGAACTACCAGGATTTACCAAGCCTTCTCCAAGAGTGGAATGGGATTTGTCCAATTCCATCCGAGCACAAGATCTGGTCTATGCTCTTACCAACCATGCTTTGGTCCATCTGGTTTGAAAGAAATTCTAGAATTTTCAGTCAAACATTCAACCGGATAGATCACATCTTGGCTAGAACTGTCATGTGGACTTATAACTGGGCAAAAGCTGCTGGGCTCTTGTATAACATGGAAGATTCTTCTCTGCTCCTTGTTCTTTTGAAGTTCAAGAAGCTTTTTCTGTAATTTACCAAGCCTTCTCCAAGAGTGGAATGGGATTTGTCCAATTCCATCCGAGCACAAGATCTGGTCTATGTTCTTGCCAACCATGTTTTGGTCCATCTGGTTTGAAAGAAATTCTAGAATTTTCAGTCAAACATTCAATCGGATAGATCACATCTTGGCTAGAGCTGTCATGTGGACTTATAACTGGGCGAAAGCTGCTGGGCTCTTGTATAACATGGAAGATTCTTCTCTGCTCCTTGTTCTTTTGAAGTTCAAGAAGCTTTTTCTATAATTTAACCTTGTTATCCTCTGGATAATTCTTCTCTATAGACTGAGTTAGTGTTTTGTATCGACTTCGGTCAAAGTGTAACCTCTATATTTTATCAATGAAATGTAACCTATGGTCACCTTAAAAAAAAACAGGTCGAGAAGTTGGATTATCAAATTTAACGTTTTATTCCAATCCTTTTGACGTTGAAAGGAATTGCTGGTAGACATGATATGGAAGAACAATTAATATCTGAGCATTCTGCTGCTTCCATAACTTTTTATGGTAGTGACATTAGTAAGGTCATTTCCCACATATCATAAAGTCTGCCAAGTATGTTATAATACCATAGTTGTCAAGGCGGTAAGGCGGACCAAGGCGTGCTCGGGGTCTCCGACCGCCTAAGCGCTTAGGCGCCTGCCTAGGCGTACACTTCAAAATAATATATTTTATATCACAGTAACTTAACATTAATATAAAAAATATGATGAGAATAGCAATAATATCACATTAACATGAAAACAAATATTACAATAAAGTACCAAAGTTAAATATGTGACTGAACAATAATTAGAAAAACAAAATTTCAAAGATAAAGTACTAACCTCATATTTATGGAGTTCCTCTTCCAAAATCTGCAACATAATACTCATAACAACAATATATATATGATGCAAAAATGTAAACACATAATAAAAGAAGATAACTTCATTACATTAAATAAAGTATCACATCCATCACTAAGCATAAAATAAAGAAGAAGCAACACATTAAGACTAAATACTCAAGAAAGCAAATAAATAAGACTAGTTCAAATGTCTAATAAAACTAATTCAAATAAAGTTTAAAGTTCTCTAAATTTTAAAGCCAAATGGTGCATTCTCAGGAGTCATGTTCCCATCCTCGTCCCCATCATCTTCATCATCATGTTCGCCATCTGACTCCCAAGATGCATTATCATCATCATCTTCTTCCTCTGCCTCTTCTTCTTGATCTGAATGGTTCTCTTCTTCATCATCACTAACCACGGGCATGGGCTGCGAAGTACTTCCTCTTTGTGGCATTTTGCCGCTCCTGAGTCTTTCTTCAGATGCTCCCATGGCTATGTCCACAGCTGCCCATGTGAGATCGTTATCATCATCATGAACCAAATCTTCTGCATCCTTAGTCATCCACTCACTTCCCCAATCCAAATCTGCTAAGCATATAGGATCACTCTTCTCTGGATGATTCTTTCTTTCTATGAATCTTTCATAAAGGCGCCGATTGTATTGAACATACACTAAATCGTTCAATCGTTTATGCTCCAACCTGTTCCTCTTTTTTGTATGAATCTACATAAATAAAAAAGACAAATCAAAGACAACTAGAGAAATTTAAATCTGAAAATTGAATGAAAAAAATAAAAACATACTAAGGATATATCTCAAGTTAAATACTTACAAACTCAAATGTGCTCCAATTATGCTCACAGCCAGAGGAACTACAACAAAGTCCTAAGATCCTTAAGGCTATCTTCATGAGCTCCGGTGCATCTCACCAAATTGCATCCACCACTCAACTATAAAAAGAGTTTAACTGGTAACTCTAGTATAATGTAAAATCATTTAACTTGTAAAACAAAAAAATACCAAGCAATAAAGAGAGATTGCAAGAATTTACTCACTTGGTAGCCTCCTTTCACGAGCTCTAACTGCCATTGGCTTTGCAAATAAGCCTTTTCCACAAATATAGTCTGCAACTTGATCACTTATTTTGTTTTGTATCTCTTTCTGGCACCATCTTTTCAACACATTCATAAAAACTGCTCTCAATTTTTTTTACCATTAGCAACATCTTTTGATTTGGCCTCGAAGTATAATTTGGGATTCAAAAAATATCTTGCTGCATGTAGTGGACGATGCATTTGATCTTGCCATCTTTTATCTACAATTTTCAAGATGGGTTGATAATTTTTTTCCTTTGAACCAAAATTTACAATAATTTGTTGCCTTGCATATTCCATGGCAGTATACATGTATCCCATGGCAGGCTTCTCATCTCCATCAACTAATCTCAAAACTTGCAAAATTGGTTGTGAGGCTCTTAAGATATCTTCAATACCATGCCAGAACTTCACCTGAAAGACAAAAGAAGCAACATTTTTTCCCATAGTTGTCTTTGCCCATGCACTATTATGCCATGCTTCTGAAGCAAACAACCTACGCAAGCCTCTCCTTACAACATCATCGTGCTACCTTTCTAATGTGAGAAAAGCAGTTGCAAACCTTGTAACACCACATCTCACAAGTTCCTTTCCCTTTGTCTCCTTTCTCATATAGTCAAGTAAACGTGTATGTGTGTAGATGTATGAAGTCAACTTCTTGGCTTTTGAAATGACACTCTTATATGCCTTTAATTTGCCAAAATCTTCTAACATGAGATCAAGGCAATGTGCAGCACAAGGTGTCCAAAACAATCTTCTCCTCTTCTCCATCAATATTCTTCCTGCAGCAATATTATATGAAGCATTATCTGTCACAATTTGCACAACATATTCTTCTCCAATTTTTTCAATCATAGCATCCAACAATTCATATAAGAGGTATGCATCCTCTTTACGATTTGAAACATCAACGGACTCCATAAAATAAGTCCCTTCTGGACAATTCACTAAGAAATTAATCAACTTCCTCTGCCTTTTGTTAGTCCATCCATCACACATGAGGGTGCAACCATAAGTCTTCCAATGTTGCTTATACTCATCATGCAACTGATGTGTGCTCTCTACCATTTTTTTTAAGAGAGGCACTCTCAACATGTGATAACTTGGAGGCTTGTATCCTGGTCCAAATCGCCCCGCAAGTTCGAACATCACCTCAAAACTCTTCAACTTTGCAACATTAAAAGGAATTCCAGCCTCATAAAACCAGGTGGCTACAGCTTCATCAAGCTTCAATTTTTCTTCTTTCTTCCATTTACTCTCCAAAGTTGTTTGAACCCTCTTTCCATGTCTCCTTGCTTCAACAAAGTCCTCTGCACTCATCTTTGCAAAAGCATCCATTGGCCCCTTGTTTGGCTTTTTCTTCAACGATGAAGAACCTTTATCCGATTTGGGGGGAATTTCCTCGTCAGATGATTCATTTATACACACAAACTCTTGGACTGTAATTTTTCTTTTCTTGTTTTTTGCCATCCAACTCAACATTTCTTCAGAAATATCCTTTGTTGTCTTTGGACATTTTTTTACATCACTGAATCCTCCTACTAAATGTTCTTTTTGTCTTTTGATCCCTCCATTTGTCACCAAACCACAAAGTTCACACTTCACTTTATTTTTATCATTTTCATCCGGCCAATAGGAATACTTCCATCCCGGATCATTTGACTTGGCCTTCTTCTTCTCTAACATTCCTTGCATGGATGCGGACTGCGACCCTGACTCTTCTTCCATTTAAAGATAAAAATCTGGCATGGGACAAATAAAAAGGAGTAAGAGAGTGGGTGGTCTGTGACATGAGATGGTGAGAGAAACAAATAAGGTGAGAGAGAGAGGGGGTGGGTCTGTGACAGAGAGACAGAGAGAGACAGGATGAGAGAGAGAGAGGGTGTGTGACAGTGTGAGTGAGAGAGAGACAGATATGGCCCGAAAGAGAGAGAGTGGGTCTGAGAGAGAGAGAGAGAGAGAGAGAGAGAGAGTCTGAGAGAGACAAAGAGAGAGTGGGTCTAAGAAAGAGGGTGTGAGTGAGAGAGAGTGAGACAGAGTCTGAGAGAGAGGGTACGGCAGAAAGAGAGTGGGTATAAGCGAGGGAGACAGAGAGACAGTGAGACAAAGAGAGGGAGATAGAGAGCGTAAGACAGAGAGTGGGACGGAGAGATATAGAGAGAGTGAGACAGAGAGAGGGAGATAGAGAGAGTGGGACGGAGAGATAGAGAGAGACAAAGAGTGTGGGTGTGTGAGACAGAGAGAGACAGAGAGTGTGGGTGTGTGAGAGAGAGTGAGACATATAGAGATAGAAAGTGTGGGTGTGTGAGAGAGAGTAAGACAAAGACAGAGAGCGTGGGCGTGTGAGAGAGAGTGAGACAGAGAGAGGGAGACGGAGAGTGGGGGTCCGAGACAGAGAGAGTGAGATAGAGAGAGTGGGACAGAGAGATGGAGACAGAGAGAGGGAGACGGAGAGACAGGGAGATAGAGTGAGACGGAGAGAGAGTGAGACAGAGAGAGGGAGATAGAGAGAGTGGGACAAAGAGATGGAGACAGAGAGACAGGGAGATAGAGAGTGAGACAGTGAGAGATATAGAGTGAGAGTCTGAGACAGTGAGAGATAGAGAGAGTGGGACAAAGAGAGGGAGACAGAGAGACAGGGAGATAGAGAGTGAGACAGTGAGAGATATAGAGAGTGAGAGTCTGAGACAGTGAGAGATAGAGAGTGTGCGAGAGATAGAGAGAGTGAGCTAGAGAGCGTGTGAGACAGGGAGAGATAGAGAGACAAGAGAGCGAGACAGAGAGACAGGGAGTAGGGAGCAGGGAGCAAGGAGCGTGTGAGAGATAGAGAGAGAGAAAGAGGGGATGGAAGGCCTCACCGGAGAATCGGAGATGACGGCAGCTAAGAAGGCCTCGCCGACGACAGCTCCAGCTGCAGCAGGCAAAGGAGACGACGACAGTTACAGAGACGATCGCCGGCGGCGGTGGACGCAATCGGCGGCGAGCAGTGGTGGCGTCGCGACGAGCGAGGGCGGCGAACCCTAGCGGAGCGAGCGAAAGGGGGTCGAGGGGTGCCGGGGTCGAAAGGGGGAAGAAGATGATCGTATTGGGTAAGGGGTTATTTAACGATGGTAGCCGGGTAATGGGCCGTGGGTACCTGGGCCGGGTAATGGGCTGACCCAGCGGGCGCTTAGGCGGCCCAGGCGGGCTAAGCAAACCGTCTGGGCCGCTTTTTCAAGCCCGGTTTAAGCGCCGGCCCGCTTAGTCCAGTGAACAGCGCGTATGCGCTTAGGCGACGCCTAGGCGTATGCCTTGACAACACTGTATAATACTAATTATAATATTTGCATTTTATAAATAATACTAATGCACAACATTCACTTTAAAATCTGCCCCGAAGATCAATCAGCAACATTACGTAACAAAAAGAATCAACAACCCACAGTTTAAAAAAGAAAAGCCAATCCTCACAGTACGACCTACAAGTTCCTATTATGAAAGGAAAAATATCAAAACAAACTAGAGCATCCCTTGGTCACCATCTTGTGCTGTAGCCATAAGGCCCTTATCTCTCGTTTCCTACGACAAGAATAAAAAAGAGAGAGGAAACAATGCATCAATATATAACTCTACCAACTCGAGAACAATGACGTACCCCCTGGTGATGACGACCAAGACCCGCGCGCGAGAGAGGCACATGAGAGAGTCTGGGAGAGTCACGAGATCGAGCGACATAGAGAGAGAGAGAGAGAGAGAGAGAGAGAGAGAGAGAGAGAGGTGGTGTGGGCATCTCGTTGAGAGAAACGCGGAGAGTGAGAAATCGCGAGGGAGATAGAGAGAGACGTCAAGTAAGGCCCATCTTCCCAAAGGTACGTGATCTTGAGATTCCAGATCCGACGGTGAACTCTAAAAAATATTGGCAACGCTTGTCAAAAGGGGAGCTGATTGTATCAGATCCCCATATATATACATATATATACATGTATATCATATATATGTACATATGTCCTCGCCCTTGTGGGGCTCCTCTTCCTTCACCTTGGTCGCAAGTCTTGAGCCAGCAGTGTCTTGCTTTCAATCTCCACTTGAGGTCTTTTATGGCATGTCCATTCTTTAGCAAGATGCAGATGCTGCCTTGTTACAATCAAGGTAGGCCAACATGGGGATCGGACTCGGATCAGTTCGGTCCCCACCGAGCGGGTTAGTTGATCCGATCTGATCCGGGACCAATCCAGACCGATCCAATCTGGTTTGGCCAAGCCAACTAAAAAAAGAGAAAAATAGAAAAAAAAATAGGAAAAAAATAGAAAAAAGGTCTAAAAAATAGGAAAAATCACAAAAAATCAAGAAAATTATATTTACCCAAAACTTATCTAGGACCTCAGGTGAGCCTCTGGAATTTTATTAATTTTGAAAAAAACTTGAATACATAGGGGGGACATAAAACCTTACCCTTAAGTATTACATGATAGTAAAAAAAAATAAACATAAAAATATTGTAGACATACATTTATTCTAACCTCACATTGTAGGTGCTATACAAATGTTGCACATAATCGGCCCAAGATATATAAGGTTGATACCATCGTTGATATTCTATAGAAATCCGTTATACTCATAAGTATTACGATACATGATTGTCACTGGTATCATCCTTGTGTCTCCGGCTCATGATAAGATCATCCTGAGGATTGATAAGAGGAAGTATTTGAGTTTGGAGGATAAGATCCGGCCTATGATAAGATCCTCCGACCCATTTGGATGCGCTTACAGTTGAGCACTCCCAACAACTCAGGGGCCTCACCCAACACCGTCTAAACTATAAGAAAAGACCCCAATTCACACACAGATCGGTGGAGAATCTTGCAAAACATGCAAGGAAATGAGATCATGCTTGAAAGGAAAATAGGTTGATCGTCATTGTATCTTGGGGTTTTGCACCCCTTTAAATCACCAAGGAGATTTTTCGCGTAGTTGACGCCACCTTTGAGTTAGCTGTCATCCTTTAGCTAAGCCCACGAGCTCGATGGTGATGCCGGCCCCTTCATGCCGCGAGTCCACTATCAGCACCACCATTGTGTCGCCTGTAGTATGTGCATCTCCATGCCTTGTTGTTGCTGCGCTCCTTGCCTTCCCTGGCATTGTTCTGGCCGGCCCCTACTACTGCCACGTCACCTTTGTGACTTTGTCGGAGAAGGGGAAAAAAGGATGAGGAAGAAGAAGAAGGGATGGGGAAGAAGAAGAAGATGGAGGAGGAGGAGGAAGAGGGGAATGAAAGCAGAAGGAGAAAGAAGTGGGGAGGCGGGGAAGAGGAAATCAGCAAGGGCGTGTATGAGCTCCTCAGGAAGAGAGAGAGGAGCGCTGGTGCGCAGTCAACGGGCGGTCAAATGTGTCAAGTTAGTTAGACGCATATACCCCTTAAACATGTCTACTCCACCATATGCCAAACCCACATTAACCACACTGCCATATGGGCACTACCACTAAAATGCATGTCCCTGGAGACACTTAACACCAAACATGTTGACCCTCTAAGACATGTCTATCGCCCAATGCATCTTGTAATAAAATAGCCATAACTCCACATACAATTATCGATATTATCACCTATTTCGGAATTAAGCACTCTAAGCTCCATAGTGTCCTCTACTGCCAATAGCCATAGAGCCCCGTTCTCAACCCTGAATTCCATGTTGTCACCCTTTATTGGGTCTAAACAGTGGCTTTCCTACTTGACGGATCTCCGAAGTTAATCCAAAAATTGCCGACTGATCCGAAAGCCAAGATGCTACATCCCTCCCCCCTTAAGGAAATTTTGTCCTCTAAATTTCCATAGGCTGTACCTCTGTGCCACAACACTATCACCGAAGCCAACAAAATCTATCGTTATTAATGTTCCAAGCCTTGCTACTACCAAAGTATCTCACCTCAGCCTCTTAGAATCCCCTTTACTCAACCCAACTACCGACAATTTGTTGAAACTCCCCATAACTCTAGGCTTACTCCACCATGATCTTCTACATCTTCAACCTTTCGAAGGGATTGTTCTCATGTTAAACCAATAACATCACTCTCCCATTTGACCTTATACATGTGACTGAAAGTTTCTTTCCCATCCAAAGTAATCGACAATCAAGAAGCTCAAGCCTGGCTCAAAAGTCCGATTGTCCTACAACTCAAAATAATCTCACAAGCACTTCCACACTTTTGGTTCGATCTTTCAATCATGGAATGCAAAATTGGTCGATCCCGATACAAATCGGCCGATTCGGATCGGGATCGGCCATGGCCGTTTCGATTCTCTCCCCGACCCCAATCCTAACTTCCCAGTTGAAAAAAATAGTTAAAAAATTTCAAAAAATACTTAGAGAATTAGAATTGGCCGATTTGGCCGATCCGATCCGGATCTAGATCCGCCATGGCCGATCTAATGGCCCGATCCGAGTCAATTTTCCATGCTTTAAGTGTCGCTCAATCACAATCTAGAGTCTACTCTTGACTAGAGCTTGCTTCTAGGTTTAAGGGCTCATCACACTTTTGCTGTGCCACTCTGATTCTAGTTAGGGTTGTAAACGGGTAGGATACGAAAACGGAAACAGGTGTTTCCATTTTCCGATTCGGATGATAATAACTTGTTTCCATTTTTGGTTTCGATAAAATCGAAAAATGCATTTTCCGTTTCCCATTTTGATAAGATCGGAAAGTGCATTTTTCGTTTCCGATTTGTTTCCGATTCCGATATCAGAATCAGATATTATTTTTGATCATGATCGAAAATTATTAATTTTTTAATTAATTTATTTAGAACTTATTAGGGTCCTCCCTTCTTACAAAGTCCCTCTCCTTAACTGTTAGATTAAAAATGATCTAAAGATTAATATTTATTATTAATAATAAACTTAATAATAATCAAAATTGAAAATCGGAAAACGGATACGAAAATAGGTGTTTCTGTTTCTGATTCTGATAACTTATCGAAAATATCTGTTTTCGATTCCGATAATTATCGGGTGGATATTTTTTATCGAAAACGGGTATTTTTTTGGTAACGGATTGAAAACTCGGATAGTCGGGTTTCCATTGACAGCCCTAATTCTAGTTATCTAGCTCTTGGTGTAACCTTGGTTTGCTGTATCGTATTGGATCGGGTCGACTCGTATGAGTTGACTCATGTCTGCACAAGTCCGCTCCCTTGGTACACATCGAGTCGGAACGGATCGTGTCGACTCGTACATACATAATGTTGTTTTAAATTAAGTTTTTCTCATTTGATAAACAAATTTATACTTTTTATATCAATTAATAGGATGCATTTATCTAAAATATGACTTAAACTCATTACTTTTAACAAATTCATTAGCTTGACTCGTGCAAGTTGGCCTAAGTCCGCCAGAGTCGGATCAGATCCGACTCGTATCTGGCCGAACATGATCCGATCCAGATCCCTGAGTTGGCGAACCTTGGGTGTGACATGACTCAAAAGTCACTACGGTCACTTCCTTAAGCAAAATGCTCTAATCACAAGGATGAGTTCTCATAGCATGACATCTTTATTGTGGTATGATCCAATAGTACTCTCACTACCCCGCTCCTATCCTTCAAGAGCTTTCCAGTTTCTAGCATCATCTTGATAAGATCCATAGCAAAGTCGCCCACTACTTGAGTCACTTCTCTTGCATCCTCAAATCTCTTATTGATAGGGACAATGAGACTCCCATAGGCCTCTCTATTCCACTTTAAAGTAGTGTGCCTCCAATTGCAAAAAAAAGCTTCCAATTTTCAGTGTGATACTCCTGTATCCTCAAATTTTTTATTGATAGTGACAATGCGACTCCCATGAGGACGTTTGCACTAAACATGAGGGGGAGAGGAGAGCGAAGTATAGGGAGTGGGGTAGAGGGAGTGTAACGACCCGCCACCCTATAATTGGGGATTCGATTACTAAATGAGTACCGAATCATTAAAATTTGGAGCCAAATCAGGATCTCGATAAGTCTAGGAAATAAACGATAAACTAAGCTAAACATTCACATCACATTAAATTGTAAAGGAAGTACGTGAAATAAAAATTATTACAATTCAACTTGACTTAACAAATAATTATATATTTCAACTGAAAAGAAGTAATTAAGCATACATGCCTGAAAAGAAATAATAACTACATTGGGACATACCTCGGAACAATGGCTGCTGGCGTGCAACCCGAGACAAAACCCTCATCGCTACGCCTGCCTGGAACTCTCACCTGAAAACCACAGGGGGTGAGTTTCATCGAAATAGACTCAGTAGGGATCCTTCGATCCCCACCACCCACTCACGCACCTACAAGTGCAACAACATGAATAAAAGCAATTTAAATAAATAAAACAGTAAATACAACTCTGAAACCACTCCACCACAGAGTCCACAGCCAACGTCTCGGCTAAACACGCAAACCACGCAGGCAAACGCGAAAAACACCGACCCGCTGAGACCAAACAACAACCCCTCAGATAGCGCACTGGCTACTCCGGCCTGACTTGGCTCAAGGTGGTTCTGTTTCCTCCAACACGAGTGACACTCCGAATGTATCACTCCCACACCGGTACTAGTTATACCCTGGGGTACACCAGATGACCCTCTCTCTAGGCGTCATCCCACTACTCCCACACCGGCGCCGTATCACTCCCACACCGACACAGGGTGCCTAAGCGCTAACAACTGTCACTCTAGGTCCACGATCGCACAAAATACGTCACAGTGCGATCCGATCATATAGAAATCCTCGACTACAAAGTATGGTTTTAAGCATGCATTTTAACCAAACTATCTAACAATGTAAACACGTGTTAATTACATGGATTAATGAAGTTTTGTCTTGAATTGCGTCGCCCATGGCCGACGTCATTTAAGACTCCTCAACTAGTTCATACGAAAAATTGACCTCGGAATATGGCCTAAAAAGCATTGTGCAAAGTAGTCACATTTTAAAAAGCGTCGCTGTCCCTAGTTGCCTAATCATGACAGAAACAGAATTAGGCCTCGGGGTGATCCGAACTAAATCGCGTCGTGGGAGGCAACCGTCATTTAAAATGGCGTCGCTGTTCCAAGACGCCATTTAGCGTTCGCTAACAAGTTTCCCCCAGCCTTCCGAGTACAAAAAGTGAAATTTCTTCCTGAAAATTCTCTAAACATGCTCTAAAGCAGGAAAAACGTAGTTTTAATCAAAACACATCGGAGATCGTCACCCTACCGGTTATTAAATTCCTCCGAGCTCCAAGTCGCCGAACTGCCACGTCACAAGCCGCCGCCGGTACCGCCGTGGACGCCGTTACTCCACCGGGACGTCGGCCGCCGTCCAGAGAGCAACACGCCGCGGAGAAAATGGTGGTAGTATTGGTGGAAGTTAGGGGGGGTTTGATGGAGTGGAGGGAGAGGAAAGGAAGGATAAGGGGTAGGGAGAGCGAAGAGATCGTAGAGAGGGAGGAGAGAGAAGAAAATAAGAGAAATGAGAGAAAGGAGGGAGGGTTCCAGGTTTAAACCGAACCTAACTAAAACGCGTCGCTCAACACCGACGCCATTTAAGTGACAAGACCAGGGCCGTACTCTCGCTGCCTGAAACTGGCCCATGTGGCACCGATGTGGCATACTCTAAAACGCGTCTCGATAATAGGACGCTGTTTGAACCACGTCTCGCAAGTTCGACATGATAAAGAACCTATGCCCTCAGCCCCACAAGGGCCCAAATCAAAGGGTTCGACACCAAAACTGACCAAATAACTGTTGGATTTTCTCGGTTTCTCCGGATCGCTCACGCAGCGGAAAAACAAAATATTTACAGCGATCCGTTCCCGTTTCGAAAAACTAAAATCGATTATCGGATAATCGAAGTTCTTACCGTGTGCGGATTCGAATCCGCAACCGTTCGGTTCCGTCGGTGCGACACCGCAAGCCGCGCAAGCGCCCGGTCTCTAGCGAAGTCCACGCAATCCTCCTCACGACGGATGTCCTCACGTTCCTCGTTCTTCGCGGCCCACGAAACCTCCGCCGGTCACCGTAACGATCGCCGCAACGCGCGGACGATTTCCCGTCGAACGGGATTCGGAGAAGCGGCGAAGCAGATCTGGATCTGTCTGGACGCCAGAGAGAGAGAGAAACAGAGGAGGGGCGGCTAGGGTTAGCAGCAGCTTGGCCTGCTCAGCCCGTTCGCTATGTTTTATACTAACCGCGCGATTTTTCATAAAAATCCTCGATTTGTATAAAACCTACTTATTTATCCATCGCCTTGAGAATTATTTGCGTGTGACCCTCTAGGCCCAAGTATTAGTCCAGTTAATGGCCCAACAAGCCCAGTGACTCCTCACTGGCTTTATTAATCAATTAATAACCCTTAATTAATTAATTAATTAATCAATCGAATTGATGTCGCACATCGAATTCGACCGGGCCTCCGATCACGTTGGGTGCCAAGCAACACCGCGTGAACCCAGAAGGTATTGGGGTTAAGTAACCCACTCTTGGAACCTTTCCGCCGACAGTTACCGCGTGGATATAATCCTTCATTCGTACAATGCTCTCGAGTCAACTCAGGGTATGGCGAGCTGTCAAACCCTAACCGGTCGACTCACTTGGATTGGATGCCGCTGATGAATATCGGAAAACTCCTTTTTCCGATATTATCGTCCGCCCTGGCCAGGGACTTCCGCGCATCCTTCCTAGAGCATTCTCTCTCTAAGTACCGAGAGCGAATGATTCCTTATTGACACACAATTCCCTTCGACGGTATTCCGCTGTACCCGATCCTTGGCGTATTAGAATCCCGTGGCTAGAGATTCGTAAACCAAGGTCAAAGCACAGGAGTCCACCGCCAATGTGTCCTTGGTGTCTCAGGTCCGATGACCATCCACGCAACTGCGACAATAGAATCAAGCTGGTTGACAGTGAGGTACAATACCATCTAGCGATTCAGTCGGATCAGTTCAGTGAACTCATTCTCCAATGAGCACCTACAGATTCGCCTTAGTGTCTCCACACAAGTGACTTATGAGATCAGTCACCCTCATCATATGAATAAGAGTAATCTGTACTAGTCTAACCGGATATCCGATGTCCTTTTCAGATATCCTCCGACTAGGAACAATTAAGAATATGTGTGTTTAGGTGATCAGTCTCATTAGTATGATCTCATCATAATCTGATCACTATAGCACATATTCACGGACTTCATTATGAAACGATAATTAATGCGATTTACACATAATGAATATTATGCTATTAAGATAATAAATGAACGAGATTTACATTGTTAGATTGGCTTGTAGGTCACCTAAACTAACAATAACTAGATCCGAAACCTCAATCCTTACATTCTTTCCCTTTAAAAGAATTTCGTCCCCGAAATTACTGCAACAAAACTAGTATCAATAATAAAATTGTATAGGTAAAAAAAGAGAACTTACGAGAAAAGGTAAGGAAACTGATCTCGCATCTCATCCTTTCGCTCCTAGGTTGCCTCGCCTTCGGAGCGATGCTGCCAAATTACCTTAACCAAAGGAACAACCTTGTTCCGAAGGACCTGCTCTCTGCGATCCTCAATACCCACTGGAAATTCTGGAAAGGACAAGTCCTCAGCGACCTCCAACTCCGAAAAGTCCAAGACATGAGATGGCTCATGAACATACTTTCTCAGCAATGAAACATAGAACACATCGTGCACTCTTGCAAGACTGAGCGGCAAGGTTAGCTGATACGCCGTTTCCCCAATTCGAGTAAGAATGAGAAAATGCCTAATATATCGTGGACTCAGCTTACCTCGCTTCCCGAATCTCATCACACCCTTGGAAGGTGAGACTCGGACAGTGGTCGCCTACGGATATCTACATAGTTCTTTTGCCTGTTTTGAACTGTAGTCAACCTCTGCTGCACTAACCTGGCAACCTCAGCACACTCCTATACCAACTTTGGCCCTGCTATCCATGGATTGCGGAATCGGCCGATTCCGATCCGAATCGGCCGATTCGGATCGGAATCGACGGGTTCCGATCCGATTCGGGGGGGATTTCACTGTTCCCCCCCACCGATTTGAAAAAAAAAAAAAACGGCCGAAATCGGCCCGAACCGGACCAAATCGGGGCCGGACCGGCCGATCCCCCCCTTAAGGTTTAAGGGTTTAGGGGTTAGGGGTTTGGGGTTTAGGGTTTAGGGTTTAGGGTTTAGGGTTTAGGTTTTAGGTTTTAGGTTTTAGGTTTTAGGTTTTAGGTTTTAGGGTTTGGGGTTTGGGGTTTGGGGTTTGGGGGTTAGGGGTTTAGGGGTTAGGGTTTAGGGTTTAGGGTTTAGGGTTTAGGGTTTTTTATGGATGTACATGAATTGCATTCATTCTTATTGTACATCAATTGAATAATATGTATGCAATTTTTTCTGATTTTTTTTTTTCTGATTTTTTTCTGATTTTTTTAATTTTTTTTTTATTTTTTAATCTGGCCGAGTCGGACTGGCCAGACTTCATCTGGATCGGCCGACTCGGCCGATCCGATCCGAGTCGGATCGGGATCGGCGGGTCCCGATTCGGGGACCCGATTCGATCTGGAATTCCTTGTTGCTATCTGTCTCTCGCCAATCTCAGACCAATTCATAAGAGATCGGTACGGCCGCCCGTACAACGCCTCATATGGTGCCATGTCGATACTAGAATGATAACTGTTGTTGTAAACAAACTCCACTGTAGACAAGTGCTGCTTCCAAGAACCTCCCCAATCTAGGCAACAAGCCCTGAGCATATCCGACAATGTCTGAATGGTCCTTTCTGATTGTCCATCGGTCTCAGGATGGTAAGCTGAGTTAAAGGCTAACTGCGTACCTAAGGCCTTCTGAAAGCTCTTCCAGAACCTAGAAGTGAATCTTGGATCCCGATCTGACACAATGGACAAAGGCACTCCATACAGAGAGATGATCCGGTCCACAAACAACTTAGCCAACTTACCGATTGACCAGTCCTTTCTAATAGTTAGAAAGTGCGCAGACTTGGTCAATCGATCAACAGTGACTCATATTACATTCCTCCTGCCGGGTAACATGGGCAATCATATCACAAAGTCCATAGTCATTGTGCTCCCATTTCCACTCCGGGATCGGTAACGGCTGTAACAACCCTCCTGATCTCTGGTGCTTTGCCTTAACTTGCTGACAAGTCAGGCACCTTGTCACATATTCAGTTACGTCCTTCTTCATACCAGGCCACCAAAAGTGCCCCCTCAAATAATGATACATCTTAGTCGTTTCGGGATGCACTACATATTTAGAACGGTGTGCCTCATCCAGGACACTCCTGCGCACCTCTTCCTCAGCTGGAACATAGAGTCTGCCTCTAAATCTGACCGTGCCATCACTCCACAACTCAACTTCTGGTATCTGGAGAATCTGTGGTAACTCTGCATCCGCCCTCTGAGCCTCAATCACTGTATGGTACACCGCTGGCCTCACAGTCAAACTGGCCAACATGGCTCTATCGGCCTCTCGAGGAATCCTAAAGGAGGATTCCACAACCTGCTCATATAATCTCCATTCCCGAATCATAAGATGTGATACGACCGTCTTCCGACTCAAGGCGTCTGTCACCACGTTCGCTTTACCTGGATGATAAAAAAGGTCGAAATCATAATCCGTGATAAACTCCATCCACCTGCGTTGCCTCAAATTTAGATCCCTCTGAGTGAAAACATATTTCAGGCTCTTGTGATCAGTGAAGATCTGAAACTTCTCCCCATATAAGTAGTGCCGCCATATCTTCAGAGCAAATACCATAGCTGCCAACTCTAAGTCATGAGTGGGATAGTTTTCTTCATGCTTCTTCAGCTGCCTAGAAGCATAGGCTACAACCTTACCATGTTGCATCAGAACCGCACCCAAACCTCGACGAGATGCATCGGAGTAAACCACGAATCCACTTGAACATGATGGAAGTACCAGAATTGGAGCCGAAGTGAGATGAACCTTCAATTCAGCGAAACTCTACTCGTACTCTTCGCTCCACACAAATCGAACACCCTTATGAGTCAACCTCGATAAAAGGGGTTGCTATTGAAGAAAAATCCTAGACAAACCATCTGTAATACCCTGCTAACCCCAGGAAACTTCTGATCTCAGTCACTGTTGTCGGTCTGTCCCAATCCAACATTGTCTCAATCTTGGTTGGATCTACAATAATGCCATCTCCAGAAATGACATGCCCCAGGAAGTGCACCTTACCTAGCTAGAATTCACACTTGCTAAACTTGACATAGAGTTGGTGCTCTCTCAGAACCTGCAATACCACCTGAAGATGTGTGGCATGCTCTTCCTCAGAAGAAGAGTATACCAAAATATCATCTACAAATACCAGCACAAACTGATCCAGGTAGGCCCTGAAGACCCGGTTCATCAAATCCATAAAAGCCGCCGGAGCATTGGTCAAGCCAAAAAGCATAACAAAAAACTCCTAATGTCTATACCGAGTCCTAAAGGCCGTCTTATTAACATCAACCTCACGGATCCTCATCTGGTAATACCCTAATCTCAAGTCAATCTTTGAAAACACCTTCGCAGACTGCAACTGATCCATCAAATCATCGATCCTCGGAAGTGGGTACTTGTTCTTTATCGTCACCTGGTTCAGCTGTCTATAATCAATACACAACCTTAGAGAACCATCCTTCTTCCTGACAAATAGAACTGGAGCACCTTACGGAGAAGTACTGGGACGGACAAAATCCTCATCCAGTAATTCTTGCAACTGTGCTTTCAACTCAGCGAGTTCGGCTGGAGCCATCCGATACGGGGCCTTAGACAAGGGTGTCGTACCTGGTGTAAGTTCAATAGTGAATTCAACCTCCCGCTGAGGAGGAAGGCCAGACAACTCCTCAGGAAACACATCAACAAAGTCACAGACTACAGGTATCTCCTAAGGACTGGAACCACTACTAATACCAGCTACAACTACTAAGGCAATGAAAGCCTTACAACCACCAACAAGCAATCTCTGGGCCTTAAAAGCAGAAATAAGAATACCACGAGAAGAGAGCCTAATACCTTGGAAGTATAAGGCCAGGATAATAAGCCTCCAACCAGTCCATATCCAAGATGACATAAAGTTACGAATGGCAAGCACAACTAACTGGGCAGGTAACTCATGACCCTCAATGGTTAAGGGAACCTCACTCAAACAGTTATAAGACAACATGAAATCCCCAGAAGGAACCTCAACTATCAGTTCAACAGATAACTCATCAACGGGTGCAGAAAGAATATCTACGAACTGCTCAGAAATAAAGGAATGCGAAGCACCCGAATCAATCAACACATGTGCGGAGTTCCTAAGGACAGAAAGTGTACTTTCCACCAAGTTGGACGCACGAGTCTCCTTCCTGGTGAAAGCAAAAACTCTCCCCTGGGTCCTCAGCTTCTTTTGATTACCTGGTCCCTGCCTCTGATCATGCCCTTGCGGGCAAAACCTCGCCAAATGGCCCTGCTGGCCACAAGTATAACATCTCTCAGAAAAAGCAGGACACTGAGTCCCACCATGAGTACTACCACAATGACGACAAGCTGTTGGAAGCCTTTGAGCTGTCTCTTGCTGAGCATTGGACACGGACTGACTCTGCTGGCTCGGTCTGGGTTTGCTATTATCGTTGTTGCCATTGCTGCCGCCACTGCCTTGGAAGAACCTCCTGAATCTGGACCCGAGTGAAGAAGATCCCGATCCACCCGAGTGAAGAATCTTCCCTTTGTCGTAAGTCGGCCATTGAGTAACCAGTCCTCTCTCCTGAGCCGACTGATCGTGCTGTGCCTCGACTGCCACGGCACACTTAACTGCTGACGTCAAGTTTGTACAACAGTGGGACGCCACAAAACTCCTCAAGTTGTACCTCAGTCCATCTACGAACCTCTCAGTCCGACGCCCTTCGTCTTCTGAAATAAAGGGCACGAACCTCCCAAGTGAAACAAATTTCATTTGGTACTTGAGCACTGTCATGCTCCCTTGGGTCAACTCCATAAATTCCTTCTCCTTGGCCTTCTGGGCATGCCTAGGGAAGTACTGTGCATATAACTCTTTCACAAATGTCTCCCATGGAATCTCTCTGAGATTCCTATCTGCATCAGACAAGCTCTTCAAAGTAGTTTACCAGTCATAGGCATCATTCTTCAACATGAAGGTAGCCAACGGAGTCCTCTCAACTGCTGTACAATCCATGGTATCGAAAGTCTTTTCCAACTCCTTCAGCCAATGAACGGCCTCATCAGGGTTAGGACGGCCGGTAAAATGAGGCGACTTTAGCTTCATGAATTTCTCCAAGGCAGTTGAAGGCCCTCCCCGAGCACTAGAACTCTCACTAGGGTCTCGAGTCTGATATCTGGTGATCGTGTCCATCATAACCTCCATAAAACGCTCCATATTCGGCCTACTGGCTTTAGACCCACTAGGAACATCTCCTTGCTACCTAATATCTCTTCCTAGGAGCCATCTAATCGCCTACAGTCACAAGAATCGAAAATTTCTAATTAGAACCCAAAACCTACACTACTGCCATGCCTGTACGGGATAATGCATTTATTTGATGAAATTTCAGTATATAACCTAGTTATTCATTTATTTGCCAGACCGAATGCTTTGATACCAATTGTAACGACCCACCACCTTATAATCGGGGATTCAATTACTAAATGGGTACCGAATCATTAAAATTTGGAGCCAAACTAGGATCTCGATAAGTCTGTGAAATAAACGATAAACTAAACTAAACATTCGCATCAGATTGAATTGTAAAGGAAGTACATGAATTAAAAATTATTACAATTCAACTTGACTTAACAAATAATTACATATTCCAACTGAAAAGAAGTAATTAAGTGTATAGGCCTGAAAAGAAATAACAACAACATCGGGGCATACCCCGGAACGATGGCTGCTGGCGCGCAACCCGAGACAAAACCTTCCTCGCTATGCCTGCCTAGAACCCTCACCTGAAAACTGTAGGGAGTGAGTCTCATCGAAATAGACTCAGTAGGGATCCTTCGATCCCCACCACCCACTCACGCACCAACAAGTGCAACAACACGAATAAAGGTAATTTAAATAAATAAAGCAGTAAACATAACTTTGAAACCACTCCACTACGGAGTCTACAACCAATGTCTCGGCTAAACACGCAAACCACGCAACTGAACGCGAAAAACACCGATCCGCTGAGACTAAACAGCAACCCATCGGATAGCGCGTTGGCTACTCCGGCCTGACCTGGCTCAAGGTGGTTCTGCTTCCCTCTGCACGAGTGACACTCTGAATATACCACTCCCACACCGGTACTAGTTATACCTCGGGGTACACCAAGTGACTCTCTCTCTAAGCGTCACCCACCACTCCCACACCGACACAGGGTGCTTAAGCGCTAACAATTGTCACTTTAGGTCCACGATCGCACAAAACACGTCACAGTGCGATCCGATCACGTAGAAATCCTCGACTACAAAGTATGATTTTAAGTATGCATTTTAACCAAACTATCTAACAATATAAACACGTGTTAATTATATGGATTAATGAGATTCTGTCCTGAACCGCGTCGCCTATGGCCGACGTCATTCAAGACTCCTAAACTAGTTCATACGAAAAAATGGCCTCAGAATATGGCCTAAAAAGCGTCGTGCAAGGTAGTCACCTTTTAAAAGGCGTCGCTGTCCCTAGTCGTCTAATCACGACAGAAACAGAATTAGGCCTCGGGGTGATCCAAACTAAATCGCGTCGTGAGAGGCAACCGTCATTCAAAATGGCGTCGCTGTCCCAAGACGCCATTTAGCGTTCGTTAACAGGTTTCCCCCAGCCTTCCGAGTACAAAAGTGAAATTTATTCCCGAAAATCTCCTAAACATGCTTTAAAGCAGAAAAAAATGTAGTTTTAATCAAAACATAACGGAGATCGTCACCCTATCGGTTATTTGAACTCCTCCGAGCTCCAAGCCGCTGAACTGCCATGCCACAAGCCGTCGCCGGTACCGCCGTTACTCCACCGGGACGTCGGCCGCCGTCTGGAGAGCAACACGCCGTAGAGGAAATGGTGGTGGTAGTGGTGGAAGTTAGGGGGGGGGGGTTGGTGGAGTGGAGGGAGAGGAAAGGAAGGATAAGGGGTAGGGAGAGCGAAGAGATCGGAGAGAGGGAAGAAAATAAGAGAAATGAGAGAAATGAGGGAGGGTTCGCGGGTTTAAACTGAACCTAGCTAAAACGCGTCGCCCAACACCGACGCCATTCAAGTGACAAGACCAGGGCCGTACTCTCGCGGCCCGAAACTGGCCTACGTGGCACCGACGTGGCATACTCTAAAACACGTTCCGATAACAGGACGTCATTTGGAACCTAATGCTCCCAGTCCACAAGGGCCTAAATCAAAGGGTCCGACACTGAAACTGACCTAATAACTGGATCCGAAACTTCAATCCTTACAGGGAGTTTGGACTCTTATACAAGATAGAAGGGATAGGCTTGCTCTGAGGTCTGATGCAACAAAGTCTCCACCACCTGCTCTTCCAGTGGAGAAGGACGTCTGCATTCGATGCCTCAAAAAAGGTCACTGGGCGAGGGATTGTAAGGGTAACGTAAGGTGTTTAGAATGTGGGGGAGAGGGGCACGAAAGGAGTTTCTGTAAGAGGAAGGACTCAAAGTAGGGGGTGTTTGTCTCTCCTGAAAAGAAAGTAAGGTCTCCTTCTCCGTTGCTGGCTCTAAGGAACCATTTGGAATTTGAACTTGTTACCATTCCATGGTCACGGGAAGTTGTTGAGGCCAAGAATTTCCTGGAAGATTGTGTGGTCTTCTTGCTGACAGTGGATGGTTTCAGTAATGATGCAGAGGTTGCTTCTGTTGAGAGCCTGCTTCAAGTTTTTCAACGACAATGGCCTATGGTGCAATGTAATATCTTCGAAGTCTTTTCCGGTCAGAGCTGATGACTCTGCTTGGAAGAAGGAGGCTATTGCCCTCCAAGCTATCAATGTAGAAGACTGGAAGTTCGGTTGCTCTGAGTGGAGATTGGAGGTGGCGACAGAACCAACTCAACAGGGGAAGTTAATATGGACAAGGTTGTTGGGTATTCCTTTGCACCTTTCGAATGCTTCCACATTTCAAGCTTTAGTCTCTAAATTTGCAATTCTTAGAAGAGTAGATGTGGATTCATTGAATGGGAAGCATTTCAGATTTGCTAGGATCTTGATCGAAGTTGACTGCCATTTTGAAGTCCCTTTGAGAATTAGAATCTTGGCGGAAGGTAAACTTTTATGGGTGGCAATTCAGTCGGAAAAGATTCAGAGATTATTTCAGTCTTTGAACATACAACAGTAGATTGGACTTGGGCAGAGGTGGTGGCAGAATACAAAAATTACAAGTTTGGTAGAGCTGAGTCTTCAGTGCAGAAGAATGATTTAGCTTGGGTGATTTACAAGGTAGAAGAAGAGGGGGTAACAAGGGACTTAGTAGAGGTGGACTTCGCTGAGTCTACTCAGACTCAATCCAAAGGGAGGCAGGCTGATGTGTTATGGAGGTTTCTCTTTGCAACAGGGTTTTTGGAGAACAGGGAAATGCATTTTGTTCTGAGATAGATAGATCAGGGGAGGAGCCTTTTAAATTTGAGCAGAAAGCCATAGACCAGGTTATCTCTAGAGAACAATCCTTCCCGAGTTTGACTCAGGGTGTTTTCCAGAGCTCGGGGTCTAAGACTCACTGTTTTAGGAGAGAAACCGAAGAGATTTTTTGTGATGAAGATCTGCTTCAGTGTTCGTTGGGGGCTGTTCACACTAATGGAGGATCTGGGTTACTGTGTAGGCCTGGCAGTTGCCTCGAGGATGTTGCTGCGCTTGAGGCAAGGATGGCAGGTTGGGAAATGGAGAGGTATCATCTCCGATCAGAGGAAGGATGCTCTTATTGAAGGAGAAGACTGACAAAAGAGACGTTGCTGTCGGGCAGGGAAGATGATCAGGTTCGGGCTTCTTTGGATTTATCGGGTAAGTCCTCGGGCCCCGCTGTTAAGATCGTATTGGGTACGTCAATCGGGTCTTCAACAGGGGATGTAACGGGTAGTCTTATGACCTGTTCGGACCTTTCTTCCTTACCTGATACTCTTCGATCGGGTTCTTTGTTGGGCGAATAGGTCATAGAGCCGGTGTCCCTGAGGACAATGGCCCGTCTTTTTTCCTCTCACTCTGTTTACACTCCAGAGGGGGACTTGCTAATTGAAACGGAGGCAGGAGTTAGATGTATTAGTGTTCCTCCGAAACAGCTCTATGTTGGGAACGTGTTTTACAGGGGATCAGTGATGGAACAGAGCAAGAGGAGTTCTCTTCCAGGGCCATCAGAATCTATGCCAGTAGACATGGAGCAAGATCAGCAAAATAATAGTGGGATGTCACTGATAAAATTTGGTCAAGAAGACGGGATGGGAAACTCAGAGACCCACGCTATTCAGCGGCAGGGACAGTTTAAGGGGGCTGATGATGGAAAGACAGCTATTGTGGTGGGAGTAGATTCCCCAGAGGACTGTTTGCCTCTTGCTGTCATAAATCTAGGAGAGGATGGGGAGTGGTCTGATGATACTATAAAAATCATTGGGGGATTGGTTGGTATTTCTTTCTCTGGAAAAGAGGAAGTGGTCAGGAAATTCCTGAGAAAGATCCGAAGAGATCTGAACCTTTCTATTAGATCGAGTAAGAAAGGTAATGGCAGTGGGGTGAAGATTGGCAGCAGGGAATTGACTTTCCTTCAAAGCAATGTGGAACTTGAAGGTCTTAGGCCTAGAAGAAGCTGTGGTAAGGGCAACAATGTTTATTCTCCATGAACATAGTCAGCTGGAATGTCAGAGGTCTGAACGGGAATGTGAAAGGCAGGGAAGTCAGAAATATGATACAAATTAACAAGGTACAGGTTATGTGTTTGTAGAAACAAAGGGTGCAGAGAAAGATGAAGAGCTTATTAAAAGATGAAGAGCTTATTAACAAGGTACAGGTTATGTGTTTGTAGAAACAAAGGGTGCAGAGAAAGATGAAGAGCTTATTAAAAGAATAGGAGCTAACATACTTAAAGGGTGGGCAGCAAAACCAGCTGATGGTGTGAGTGGGGGAATTATGATATTATGATGTGCTCCAGTGGTGCAATACTAGAGTGGGGACTTATTGTATTTCCATTGATTTCAAGATGAAAAGCAAAGATATCCTTTGGACATTCACAGATGTGTATGGGCCTCAGGACATGCATGCAAACATGAAGTTCTTTAATGAATTAAGGGATCTGCAATATTCTAGTGCAGTGGCATGGTGTGTGGGAGGGGATTTTAATGCTGTAAGGTTCCTAGGAGAAAGAGAGAATCAATTGTTCTGGAATTCTGAGATGGACTCCTTCGGAGATTGGGTGAATGCTTGCAGCTTTATTGAAGTGGATTCCACAGCAGTGTTCTATACTTGGGCTAATGCGAGGTCTAAATTAAAAATTGACAGATTTTTCATTACTCTACAGTGGCAGCAGAAGTTTTGCAAATTCTTTTTGAAA
Source organism: Zantedeschia hybrid cultivar (assembly GCA_030544215.1). Classification (NCBI taxonomy): domain Eukaryota; kingdom Viridiplantae; phylum Streptophyta; class Magnoliopsida; order Alismatales; family Araceae; genus Zantedeschia; species Zantedeschia hybrid cultivar. The sequence continues at coordinate 55,440,541 of JARZZO010000006.1, read as the reverse complement.
GGTTTACCTAGAGTTCTCTTAGATCATACTCCTTTAATGCTTTCTGTTGGAGAGAATAGAAGAAATAAAGATAGAGTGTTTAGATTTGAATTGGCCTGGCTGAAATATGAAGATTTTTTTGATCCAGTCTCAAAATGGTGGAAGGAATCCCCTTTTCATTCAAATGCTTGCTACAATCTGGTTTCTAAACTTAAATGGTTGAAGAAGAAATTGAATAAGTGGAGTGAGAAAACCTTTGGAACAGCTGCTACGGTCCGAAAGGATTTGCTTAAAGAGATTGAGGGCTTTCAAGCCAAATATGATAAGGATTGGATTACTACAGAAGAAATCCAGCTATGGGAAAATAAAAAAACAGCAATATCTTGAATGGTCATTAAGGGAAGAAATCAAGTGAAAGCAGTGATCGAAGGAACTTTGGCTAAAAGTGAGAGATAAAAATACTTCATATTTTCATGCAATGGCTAGTAGAAAGAAGATAAAATTTTGATAGAATCCTTGAAGGTTGAAAATCACACTATATATGAGGAACAGGAAAAGGGAGCAGCTGCAGTTAATTTTTTTGAGAAGCTGTTTAAGGAAGAGGAGGAGTGGAGACCATGGATCAGTTCTAACATGTTCAATCAGATTTCTGAACAGGAGGCAAATAACCTGATTAGACCATTCTTTGAGGCGGAAATTAAGGCTACAATTTTTAGCATGGATGTTCACAAATCACCGGGACCGGATGGTTTCTCAATAGGGTTCTATCAACATTTTTGGGAAGTTATTAAGGTAGACGTTATGGCAGCGGTTAAAGAATTTGAAAGTAGGCCTTGAAAATTAAATCTCTTAATTCTACATTCATAGTCCTTATTCCTAAGAAGGACAGTGTAGAAGGATTAGGAGATTTCAGGCCTATTAGTTTACTAAATGGCAGCTACAAGATTATTACAAAAGCATTGGCCACAAGACTCAAGGAAGTGATCAGCAAGGTGATAGACTCAAATTAAGCAGCCTTTATTCAGGGTAGATTTATTCTTGATAATTTTATGGCCGCTTATGAATGCATTCATGATCAGAAGAGTATGAAATAGGAGTGTGTTGTGTGTAAGATTGATTTTGAAAAGGCTTATGATAGAATAAATTGGCATTGCTTGTTAAGAGTTATGCAGCTGATGGGATTTAAAAGGAAATGGACATAATGGATAGCAAATTGCATTGGGACAGCTAAATTCTCTATTTTAATCAATGGAGCTCCATTGGGTTACTTTGGAAGTTAGAGAGGTCTTAGGCAAGGTGATCCCTTATCACCTCTCCTCTTTTTAATAGTCGGACATGTTATGAGCTCCATGTGGAATAAAGCAAGAGATTGTCACATTATTGAGGGTATCAAAGTTCGAAGGATGGAAGAGGAGGTTACTCACCTTCAATATGCTACTGACACGATTTTATTTTCATCAACAAACGAAGAAAAGATGGTTAATTGATTTGGCTGAAGATTCTTGAAGCAGTAACTGGACTTAAAATTAATTTCTCAAAAAGTGAAATGGTTAGTATTAGAGTTCCAGAGGATAAGAAGGCTATTTTATCAAAACTGATCAATGTGAAGTCAATTTCTTTTCCTATTTCATATTTGGGACTTCCTTTGTTAGACAGAAAGTTAAATAATTCTGATTGGAATCCTTTGATCAAAAAATTTGAGTTTAAACTTCAAGGATGGAAGGGAACCCTTCTTTCAGCAGGGGGAAGATGGGTTTTGTCTAAATCTGTGCTTTCTAGTTTGGCTACTTATTTTTTATCCATTTTTGCTGTGCCAAAGATGGTATGTGATGAGGCAGAATCCGATTCGGCCCATTGAAACAAGCCCAAACCCCATTCAGCCCAACAGCAGCAGTGCCAGGCCCTCCGGGAGCCTTCGGCCCGTCAGCGGCCCAGCAGCCTTCGGCCCATAAGCGGCACCGTCGCTCACGGCCCAACATGTTTCAGCCCGTCAGCGGCCCACTAGCCTACGGCCCGGGAGCAGCGCGGCAGCCCAGGGCCCAACAGGCTTCGGCCCATCAACGGCCCAACCCCCTTCGGCCCGGTAGCCGAATCCGGCCCACTCCGGTGGCGGATCGGGCACTATGGCGGTTTATCAGTAAGCCCTCATTTAGTCCTATATCGGCTGCCACCGTTAACCATCCGCTATCCTCCGCTATAAATACCCCGCTATTTATGGCCAAAGGCATGGAACGGATGCTTCCCCAAGCCTCTGAGACCCTTAAAGGACTGCTGTCCGAAAAGCGTTAAAGCTGCTCTCTTTGCCTTCTGAATCGAATCTTCTTCAGGAGCTAACTTGACCGTCGGAGGGGGTTCCCCAGGGCTGACGTCCGGGACTCCTGCTGACTGGTTCTTCTTCTTCTTTCCCTCCTGCAGGGGCTCGGTTCGAATCTTCGCCGACCTGCCGGAGTCGGTCTCGGCCGCCGGCCTCGGATTCCTCTCCCTGGTCTCGACGCCGTACGCCGGCTGCCCCAAGACAGGAGACTCGGTCTCGCGCTGAAGGAGCCTTCGAGCTCACTATCCAACAGCAAGCCCACTCCGAGTCGCCCCCGGCCTCGGACCTTCGGCTTCGGCTCCGTCACCTATCGACAAACAGAGGGAAGGAGACTCATACGGGCCGTACCTTCGTCCGCCGAAGGAGCTTCGGCCCAAGACAGGAGACTCGGTCTCGCGCTGAAGGAGCCTTCGGGCTCACTATCTAAGAACAAATCCGCTCCGAGTCGCCTCCGGCATCGGACCCCCGGCTCCGCCTCTGCGTCCTTCGCCTTCCGGATCCCCGTCGGGCCCCTTCGAACACCGATCCGGCCCAGCTCCGGATCCTCTTCTTTTCGGATTCCAGCTCCGGAGTCCGGTCGTGATAGATCCAGTCTACATCAGTATGTAAGAAATTAGAGTCAATTAGAGCAGCTTTCTTTTGGAAAGGAAAAAAATCCAAAAGTTAAGGGTAGTCACCACATAGGATGGAAATTTGTATGCAGGAATACAGACGAAGGGGGAGCAAGTTTAACATCAATTCCAAACAGCAATAAAGCTTTTTTGGTCAAATGGATTGGGAGGATAGAAAAGGAAGATCAGTCTCTATGGGCTAGAATTACCAGAAGTAAATATTTCTCTCATAATGAGGTATGGATGAGAAGTTTTTAGATCACTGGTTCAGTTTCAAATGTTTGGAAGAGTATTCTACAGAACCGGGATGTCTATCATTGTTCAACTTACATAAAGGTCGGAATGGCCGAACTGCTAAATTTTGGGAAGATGCATGGAAGGAGGGTAGAGCCCTTAAAGATAGATTTCCTAATCTGTACAGAATTACAATGGATAGGAATTCTACCATTAGTGAGGTCCGGGTTTCTTCATCTTAAGGTCTGCTTTGGGACTTTAAATTCTGCAGGAATTTTCATTTTGAAGAAGGGAGGGAGTTCATACAACTTAACTTGCTACTTCAAGCTTTCCAAGGGCTGATTGATAGGGAAGATGACAAAAGCTGGAGATGGGAACAAGGAGGGAAGTTTTCTGTCAGCTCTGCAACTAAGGTGCTGAACTCAGGAGGGATCAAGGTTAGCTGGGATTCTCAAGTGTGGAATAATTACCTTCCTATCAAGATCAGAATTTTTATATGGAAGGTAGCCTGGGGCAGACTACGGGGGATAAGCTCAAGTTCCTAACCCCAGACAAAAGAATGTGTCCATTCTGTGGGATGTTTAAAGAGACTGCGGATCATCTGTTTATAAATTGTGGTATAGTGGATACTATTTAGAAGGCTTTTTTTAAAATCTTGGGTTGTAATCAAGGCTGCTTCAATTCGGTAGGCAGACTTATGGAAAATTGGAAGCAGATGTGTCCTTTTTATCAAGAGAAATGCATATGGGAATCTCTTCTGTTAGCAATGTTGTGGGCCATTTGGAGGGAAATGAATTTCAGAATTTTCAGCAACCAGTTCTCATGCCCAGCAGGGATTATTGGGAACTGTATTTACTTCATTAAAGAATGGTCTTTTAGAAGAGGAGGGGATAAAATTTCAGACTCTGCAATCATATCAAGATGTGGTCAGTGGAAAACTGTTTTTCTTTGAGGGTTTTGAGGTGTGTTGTATGGTGTTTTCTGTTCACTAGAGAGGAGAGTTTTTGGATTTTTTAAGGTTCATGTAATGTCTACTATCTTGGTAGACAATTACAGTGTTTCTTTTTCTGCAACCACTGTACTCTTTCTCTATTTACTGCAATGAATGAATGCGGCTTTTTGCTGCCTTAAAAAATGTGACTCCCATGGGCCTCTCTATTCCACTTTAAGTAGTGTGCCTCCAATAGCAAAAAAGCCTTCCAATTTTCAATGTGATATCAACAACACCTTTGAGCCTACTAGGTTTTGTCGCATCATAGAATGTCTGCTATTGATGGTAGACTCTACTCACGTCACTTTTGGTCCAACTACTCCTTCGTGATACATCTTTTAGTTCTCACTTCATCTACCTCATAACTTATGGAGTCATTCTTTCATATCACTGAACAATGCTTTCAATCCTCATCTGTTCTCTTACCACAATCTAAGTCACCCACTCTTATCGTGGTACTCTGCAACCTGATTCTGAACCCTGAATCTCAACATGGTCCAAGGAGCACTCTGAAGGGTTTTTCCAAGGAGTACTCTGAAGGGTTTTCAGGTTTTGGCAGATCAATTGGAAATGAAAAAGAGTTTATATAATTAACAGTTGTCAGATTAAAATCAAGGAAAACACTAACTCAAATCATGGATAATTCTGGGTGTGATGACAACAAAATAGGTCAATGTTGGGGTGGAGCAGTAGAGCGCAGCAATTAGGGGTGCAAATGAGCAGAGTCAAGTTGAATTGTCTTCTCAAACTCAGCTTGGCCAATTTAAATCGAGCTTGAAGTCAGCTCGAACTCATTTGAGCATCTAACACGATTGTTCAAAGTCGGCTCGATTAAATACTTGACGAATTCGAGTCCAACTCGCAAGCTTAATGAACCCAAAATAAATGGTCCACCTTTAATAAAGTTGGGATCTCCTTCCACTTTCCAAAATTTCAAAATAATTGATGTGGGAGTGGGACTAATTCTCACGCAGGATACTTCTTCCATAGGAAAGTGCCAGCCATCTTGTGGGATTAAAAATTCAAAAATAAATAAATTAAAGCAGTGAGGAAGAGGATGATGGCAAAGCAGTGAGGAATGGAGCTCCCAAGCCACCAAACAGGGCCTGGGCCGCCTTAGACAACCAAAGGGAAAAAGTGGTTAGAATAGAGATCAAGCAAAGCCTCTGTGAATTGGATAGAGGATCTCTCCTGCTTTGATACCATGTTACGAAGTGACAATGGAAAGAAAATAATGAAACTATCTAATCTCTATTAGGGCAAATGCCGAAATATATTCATGTGTTCAGGTTCAAAGGTTGGGACATGCATACGATGAACCAAAAGTAAAAATATAAAACCCACAGGCCTATGTAACAGATACCTCTCCACCAGGAACTCACTAGTGTGCATCAAATATAGAAGATAATGTGGAAGACTTCTCTATTGAATATTTAGGACTGCCCCTTCATCTCACAAGAACTGATTGGGAGCTTGAACAGGAACAAAGTGTCTCCTTGGAAGAAGCATAGCATTAGTTTATTCCACAATATCTAGTCTTCCCATATTTTATTTCTTGATTTTTCCACAACCCATGGGTGTTATTGGAATGATGGAAGGTACAAGGAAAAATAGTTTCTCCCGGACATCCAAAAATAATGAAATTCTAGCCAAATGGGAAAAAGCAATTCAGACATAAAAAGTTAAGCAAATTGCATGGGGAGGATCTTTATAGAACGAGTCCAGCATTGTCAGGGAAATGGGTGTGAGATTTATGTCAGAAAAATAGTTGTTTGTGGAATGAATGACAGCCATCCATTAGATTCAATGTATGGCCAGAAAAGATGAATGAATCACCCCCAGTATGGAAAAGAACTATGTTCAAAGGGAAATGGCGAGAAAGCGTTATGGGAATCTTAATGATACTCTGTTTTGAAGTTTGGCTTGACAAGTGGCCTGATAACAAATCCCTGGTGACTCTTTTTTGACTTACTGTGGATAAAAGACAGTTGGCATCCACATGCTATGAGTGGAAGGAAAATGAGGTAACTCAGAAGATACTCTTTTAGAAGAATCCCAAAGACAATGAGGTATCTAAACTGGTTGGAACGTTTCAGTTAATGGCAAAGGAACAAGTGGATGTTAATAAATATTCTATAGTGTAATGGCTAGTGGAGGACATTTCATATTCAACTAGTTACTAATCTGTACAATCTGTATTATCTGAGGTCTTGTATCCTGGAGGTGTGCATGGCACATGAATTCATGCTAAGCATGAATTGACTTACATATTGTCATCACCTTGTAATATTTGCATGACCTCCACACTGTAATTAAGTTTTGTTCATTTTCCTTTAACATTGACAACCTTTTATCTTTATTTTTTGCTGTTAATCATGAATGCAAATCTTTACAATCCTTTTGTGGTTGCATTTCCTTTCAATTTCATGAGCCTTTTTGCATCTTTTTCATGGATTACAATGTTGCCTATAGAGGTTGGAGAACTGTCATCGACATTAAGGACAGTCCTCGGCTTAACTTCATTAACTGTAAGAAAGATAATTGTTGTGCATCTCAGTCTTATAGTGAATCTAGTGGCCATTAGGAGTATGATCTGTCTTTCCTCATGTTCATGTGCAAGAGAGGCCACAAAATCCTGTCTTTGATCTTTGGCGGATTTTGTGGTACAAGAAGTGATTCATACATTTGATGATCCTTAGGGATGATGATACAGCAGCATATATGGAGAAATACAACAGGTACCGAGCTGAATATGTCCGTCGGCTAAAGGCCAAGTACTTCTCTAGGAAGACCTTAAATGGAGGTATGTAAAGTGTTGGTTTATCTTTGAGATGTAGATGCATGAATTCGTAAGCAAGGAGACAGTGAGTTATCAATTTAGCTGCCAACTGGTCACTTGAACCTTAGATCCTTTTCCTAATTTGTAAGATCTAATTCATCACTAAATCAACTGTTATTCTTGAGATTCTAAACAAATCAAGATTCATGCTAATTATATAGTTGACAGGGTTGGCATGGAATGACTTGTGTATCAAGTAAAGCTTTCTTCAGGCCTACTTTCTCAACGTGACTGTTCACAGTGTCATGTTGCCTATGTATTCAAATGACCCAGAATATGCAACTTGAACTCTCCATCTTCTTCCAGTATGAGATTTTGTCTTTAGAGAGGAAACATCAACCCTGTCTGTATCATTCACAACAATCGATTCTGTGATCAACATGATTTTCAAAAGTATAGGATTTTCAAAATGTACCATGCAGTCTTGGGGCATATTGTTTAATTTTTATTTGGCTTTCATTATGTTATTGTCCAACAAATGCTTCAGAGAAAAGGTTCAGTAGAACATCAGTTCATGTACCATGTTTTATACTACAAGAACACTAATTTTGTTTTGTTGACAAAATCATTCTCTTACGGGCATGTACAAAGACATGGCCCACAGTTAACATCTATATATTTCTGTAGAGGCAGGGGGAATGGATTATGCAAATCAGATTATATTAGGTATATAAATACATTGTCAGATCTGGCTTGCCTGTAAAGTAACAATATCCGCTTGCAACCATCAATTGGAGCAAGAGTAAAGGGGACATTGTAGTAAAGGCGACATATGTTAACCTTTCCACTAAAGCCTTTGAAATGGTGTTAGGGTTTTTATATGAAACATAAAAAAAATATCTGATGCCTGGGATAAACACAGAACAAACAAGTTCGTGGGGATTGCACAGATGGTAGGTGGTAGAGTAGGTCTCTCTGTGGATCTAGGGCTCCAACTCCACTTCTAGGAGTTGGGAAGCAACATTGGGAAACTATTAGAGGTAATTTAAGTAGCTCAAGACACATCATTGTCAGTGCAGCTGGAACTATTATGCACATGGTACTAAAAATCTACCGAACTGGACCGGAACCAGTCAGAACCTCTCCGGTTCAAAATGGCTTGAACTGGACAAAACCATCCAAAAGTGGGGTATATTGTTTAATTTTTATTTGGCTTTCATTACCTTATTGTCCAACAAATGCTTCCTCTCAACTCAACTCAACAAAGCCTTAATCCCAAATAATTGGGGTCGGCTATATGGATTCTCTGTTTTCATTCTAAACGATTTTGGGCTACCTCTTCTGAAAGATTTGAAGCTTCCAAATCATATTGTATTACCCTCTTCCAAGTTAATCTAAGTCTACCCCTTCTTTTCTTCCCCTCCTCTATCCTAATATGCTCAACTTTTCTAACTGGAGCCTCCCTAAGCCTACGCCTAACATGTCCAAACCATCTCAGTCTCCCTTCTCTCAATTTGTCCTCAATTGGTACCACTCCTACCTTTTCTCTAATATACTCATTTCGAATTTTATCTAGCCTAGTATGCCTGCACATCTACGTTAACATTCTCATCTCGGCAACACTCATCTTGGAGACGTGTTGCCCCTTCATCGCCCAACATTCACTACCATATAACATTGCAGGTCTTATCGCTGTACGGTAGAATTTTTCTTTTAGCTTCGTTGGGATTTTGCGGTCACACAAGACTCTCGTGGCAAGTTTCCACTTCAACCATCCTGTTTTAATCCTATGGCTAACATTCTCATCGCACCCTCCGTCTTCTTGGAGGATCGAACTAAGATATTTGAAATGGGTGCTTTGGGGTATTGCCATCCCATCTAAGTTAACTCCCTCCTTTTCGCCTATCTGACCTTCACTAAACTTACAATGCATGTATTCTGTCTTAGTTCTACTTAACCTGAAATCCTTAAGACTCTAAGGTGCTCCTCCAAAACTCTAGTTTTCTATTAACTCTCTCTTGCGTCTCATTTATCAACACAATATCATCTGCAAACATCATACACCATGGAAAGTCCTCTTGTATATCTTTTGTTAAATCATCCATAACTAATACGAAAAGGTAAGGACTTACTGCTGATCCTTCATGCACTCCAACAGAAATAGGAAAATCTCTTGTTTCCCTTCCAACTGTGCGGACACTAGTAGTTGCTCTTTCATACATGTCTTTTAATACTTGTATGTACCTAGTAGATATCCTCTTCCGCTCCAACACCCACCATAAGACATCTTTTGGAACTCTATCATAAGCCTTCTCCAAATCGATAAACACCATATGTAGATCTTTCTTCAAATCTCTATGTTTCTCTATCAAGCTCCTAACGAGAAAGATAGTTTCCATAGTTGATCGACCCGGCATAAAGTCGAATTGATTGGACGAGATAGTTGTGTCAGAACATAAACGATGTTCCACAACTCTCTCCAACAGCTTCATAGTATGATTCATGAGTTTAATTCCTCTCAGTCCTGGATGTCTCCTTTGTTTTTAAAAATAGGTACAAAAGTGCTCTTCTTCCATTCATCTGGCATTTTCTTAGATACTAAGATTTTGTAAAACAGTCGGGTCAACCATTCCACTCCTACATCTTCTAAACATTTTCATACTTTAATAGGAATTCCATCAGGGCCACAAACTTTACCTACTTTCATCCTCTTCAATGCTTTCTTGACTTCCGAAAATCTAATCCTCTTAGTATAGTTCACATTATACTGTGTCGTACATTCTATACCCACTATGTTTCCACTATGATTATTATTAAAAAGAGAGAGAAAAGGTTCAATAAAACATTAGTTCATTTACCATGCTTTTATAGTACATGAACACTAATTTTGTTTTGTTGACGAAATCATTCTCTTACAGGCATGTACAAGGACGTGGCCCACATCTAACATCTTTATATTTCCGCAGAGGCAGGGGAAATGAATTATGCAAATCAAATTAGGTTAGGGTATATAAATACATTGTCAGATCTGTCTTTCATGTGAAGTAACAATATCTGCTTGTCACATTGCCTTTACTACAACGTCTGCATCATTCTTGCTCCAGTTGATGGTTGCAAGCGGATATTGTTACTTCACATGCAAGACAGATCTGACAATGTATTTAAATACCCTAACCTAATCGGATTTGCATAATTCATTTCCCCTGCCTCTGCAGAAATATAAAGATGTTAGCTGTGGGCCATGTCCTTGTCCGTGCCTGTAAGAGAATGATTTCGTCAACAAAAAGAAATTAGTGTTATAGAAATGGTGTTAGGGGTTTTATAGAAATGATTAAAAAAAACCCTCTGATGGCTGGGATAAACACATAACAAACAGGTTGTGGGGATTGCACAGATAGTAGGTGGTAGAGTAGGTCTCTCTGTGAAACTAGGGCTCCAACTCCACTTCTAGGAGTTGGGAAGCAACATTGGGAAACTATTAGAGGCAATTTAAGTAGCTCAAGACACACCATTGTCAGTGCAGCTGGAACTATTGTGCACATGGTACTAAAAACCGGCCGAACTGGACTGGAACCAGCCAGAACCTCTCCGGTTCAAAATGGCTTGAACTGGACAGAACAAGCCAAAACTGGCCTGAACTGACTGGAACCGGAATCGGAACCTGCCCCGGCCAATCTGGTTTTATAATCTGGTTTTTAAAACCTTGATTATGCTAGGCCATGTTCTATCAAGTCATTGCTTTTGACCATTTAAAAAGCACTTTAGCATAGAGCTTTGGCTATTCCTATGCATTATTTATCAGTCCTTATTCCCAAAACAGTGGTTAAAAAGCTGGATCAGATGTACGGAGTTTTTTTTATGTGAAGGTACTAATGTGTTAACTCTAATGCTGTTCCCTTGTTAAGTTGGGATAAGGCTTGTAAGTCAGTCAAGAAAGGTGGTTGGGAGTAAAGAATCTGGTATTTATGAATTTGTCTCTGTTGAGGAAATGGTAGTGGGAGCTTTTGTCTCCAGATGTGCAGCTATGGAAACAGATTATATGGGCAGAGCGTTACAATAACCATGGCAAGGTTTATCTTCTCGGTGGGAATAAGCAGTTCATGTCACCTTTATGGAGAGGGGTTCTGATGCAGGATATGAAGCAAAGAATCCCTCCCCCATTCCCTTTTGCTTTTATTAGGATCCTTTATGGTCCATCATGTACTTTGATATTTCCTAGGGGTTACAGATGCATAAATGGAGGGGGGAGTCTAAGAGAATTTCAAGGGACGGGAGTTACATATCTCCCTATATATGTATGCTGTTAACAGAATAGAGAGGATGATAAAATTTGAAAAAAAAAAAAATATCTGAGTGTTTCCCGATTTGGTTCTCTGCGAGAGACAACCCCTAACCAGCTCTGGTGCGACGCTGGAGGTTATCTTCCGGTGCGACGCCGGCCCCTTCCCCTACTCCGGTGCGACTCCGGAGACCGCCCATCGGTATGACGCCGATCGGTTCCCCCTCCTCTAAACCCCACTTCTTATCTTCCCCTTCGTCCCGCATCAGGTTCAGAAGGCTGCAAATTGGGTGGAGAGCAGCATCGGGTTCAAGCTGGTCACGTTTGGCATACCTAGTTTTGGTACGAGAAATGGGTAGGGATTTTTTTTTACTGCAGGACAGATTTAATGCCTTGTTTCTATCATCAATGAACAAGTGGGCTTTGCGTAAGGTTGTTACAGCAGTGGAGGAGGATCTTCTCGGTGGAATATCACTCTTAGAAGAGGCCTTAAGGGAGTTAGAAATAGAGTAATATGGAGAGCTTTTGCAACTGTTTTCAGGGATACAGATTTCTCAAGACAAGGAGGATTCTTATACTTGGGAGTCGAGTACAGGGAAGTTTTTCAATTAAGTCTCTGTGTTCAATTATTGAGAGGATAACCTTCCTACTTTTTCTCATTATAAAGAGGTATGGAAAGTTAAATCCGCACTCAACGTTTGAGCCTTTATTACTGCTTAAAAAACAACTGGTTACCAAGGTGTACAGGAAAGTGGTCTGCTGAGAATGATTTGATGTGTCCTTTATGCAGTCTGCATGATGGAGATGCTGATCACCTTTTTATCAGATGCAATGTGAGCAAGGAGGTCTGGAATATTTTTTCAAGAATGGCAGGTTCTCAGTTTTCCTTTGACAGTTTACAAGGAATGTGGATGTACTTGGTATCTTTTATTTACCATTGGAGTATATGGAGACACTGGAATGGTTGCTTGTTTCGAGGGCACAGAGTTTACATAGAAAATATGTGCCTTCAGGTTGTATCTTTTATTTACCATTGGAATAGGTGTATACTTGGTATCCACGCTGACAGTTGGAATAATGTTGTTAGGATTTTGTAATTAACCTTCTCATAATGTTTGTTTCTTAGGGGGAGAGGAACATCTCCTCTCCTCTTTTGGATGTACTGCCTCCGTTTATGATTTAATAAAATTGGTGGCACATGCCACAATTTCTTAAAAAAAGAGGAAAAACTGTGCTGAACAGGGAGACATTTCCTCTGGTGCAAAAAATGAAAAAGATTGAAGCCTCCATGTGGAGGACGGAACCAAGGTCTGCTAACGTCGTGTAAAAGGCAATGGATTGGGAGTTAAAATCCTTGACTTTTTAATAGAATCTTGCCAGTAATGTATATATGGAAACTACTAAACGGGCACTATGTTATTTTGGGCTGAAAAACTCGGGGCAACCACTATTGTATAGCATGAGTGAGATGCATCCCTGATCCAGAAGTGGGTTGCTCGTATTGGCACTATTATGAACATGGCTTGCATGTTTGTGTTAGAATCCAGATTAGTCAGGCCTTATCTCAATCTTATCTTGATTTTATTTGATTAGCAAATTTAGAGTTCCAGGCAAACACATGCTTATCCAAACAAAATTCGGATGAAAAATAAAGTTAGATGGGGGAAAATGTGGAAAAATGGATAAAAAGGCAAATATAAGAGAAATAACATGTATCCCACTCCTCTTTTTCCTTTTCTTCTTCATTTTCCTCTTGCTTCTTCCCCAGTTTGGATCAACTCCATGTTGGGCCAGCCCTGACTGTGGCTGCATCGGCCTCCAATTTTCTGCCTCCCCTGGAAATCCAAACTTCCTTCTGAACCCTGCATTCCTTGGTCATGAATGATGTGGATGACCTTCAAGTAGCTTGCACAATCAAATTGGTTAACGGTGGTACACCTTAGTTCTGGGCGGAGTGCTGGTACATTGAAAGGCAACTTGCTATGACATACATTGATACCTTATATTAGCCTTTGATAACAGTGTACACTAATGCTGTGCAGGTGGAATCCAGAATGGAACTATGTGGAGCCTAATCCTTAGGAGAAATATGATGCCCCTTTTTTGGGGGTGGGGGTACGGGTGGGGGTTGGGGCCGGAGAGCTGGAATACCTGTTTCATTGTTTACAGAGGTATAGGTAAAGGAAATGAGAATGTCCTGATGTTGATGGAAGATGGAGTCTGTACTTCTTTGGCAAACTTGTTCTATAGAAGGCTGGCTAACATGGGGCCTCATGGAAATCCAGAGCACCACTTTGGATTAACTGTTTTATATGGATACTTACGAACATGTTGAGAACATGGAACAATTGCTTCCTACCGGAAGATAGGGAACTAGGAAGATAGGAAAGAACAAGGAAGGCAGGATCGTGGATTGGGCTCGGAATGATCGGGCCTGGGCCGATCCGGACGTCGATCCCAATTCGATCCAGCCCGATCCACAGCGATGCGGGCCAGTCCGCAACTTGAAAGTTTTGCATATCAATAGATAATATATATATATATATATATATATATTTTGCAATTTTACTAACATTTATACTACTTACGACCCCAACCCGTTCCCAACCCTAATCCAATGGCCTATGGTAGAGGAAAGAGGAAGACGAGTGTGTTTAGGTATATTTTAATAATGTAGTTGGCAACTGCTCAAGTGCTTATTAGTAGCAAGGAAGGATTGGGGATCGGCTGCGGATCAATATGATCTAAGACCGATTGGATTATGGAATGCAGAATCGGTCGATCCCGATGCAGATCGGCCGATTCGGATCGGGATCAGCATGTCCTGATTCGGCCGATTTCGGCGGATCCCAGTCGATTCCGGCCGATCCGATCCCGATTCGGATCGCGATCGGCGGGTCCCGATTCAGGGACCCGATCCGACTCAGAATTCCTTGGATCGGATAGGCCAATCTAATCCAATCTTGGACTGATCTAGTCCAATCCCCCTCTTCATTATTTAATTTTTTAATTGCCTAGAAAAAATAAAACATATATAAATAATTTTAAAAATGTACAAATGATTTTCTTTGTCCGAACCTTGATTTCTTCACTTTATCTTGCTCTCTAAGTCAATCTTTGCACTCTATATTGTTTCTTTAATAAGTGATCTCTTTATAACACACATGCTCTCTCTATCTTTCATCTCTAGAATTTTCGCTCTCCTGATTTTCTAACAAGTCACTATAATTTATGTCTTTTCTTAGATATATTAATTTTAACGATTCTCAACAGTAAATAAAATCAATAAATTTGTCATATTATGTTTTTGAAGAAAATTAACAAAATATACACTATTTGTTTTTGCTGAGTATTATTTGATTATGGATATAAGTGACAATAATAGTATTTTAATTGTATATTAAATAATATCACAGATATCGTCCATAAAGAACATGAAATTTTTTATCAATGATTGGAATTTGTACTTCCTTGGGTGTCAGTATTATATTGTTACAGTATAAAATTATATATTCTGTCACTGATGATCATATGATCTTGTACTATGAGAATATGACATTAATACCAAAAGGGATATGAATTCCAGTAATTGGTAAAATATTTATTATTTTTTGTGGATAATATTTGAGATACGACTTGGTGTGAATGCATACAATTGAAGTATCTTTATTATCGTTTATATCTAGAATCAAATTATCTTTAACGAAAAAAAGAGTGGTGTATATTTTTTAATTCTCGTAAAAAATACAACATGATAAACTTATTAATTTTATTTACTGTTGAGAATCGTTAATAAAGAAAAAAAATTACAGTGAATTATTAGAGAGTAAGAGAGAAAATTTTAAAGAGATAATGATGTTACAGAGAAAGAGTGTGTTATAGAAAGACAACTTAGCAAAAGAAGCACCTTTAAAAGTCAATCTGATCGTTGTAGATTGCCATTTTCAAAGCTAAGGGAGTTTACATTTTAGAGAGAGAAGAGTTTATACTTCAGTGAGAGAAAGCTTAGAGAGATAGGGAGAAAAAACTTAGAGAGAGAGGGAAAATGTAGAGAGAGGGGGGGAGAGAGAGAGAGAGAGAGGAATGTTGGATGAGATGGAGAGTGGCCTTGGGGGATTTATATATACCCTCCAAGGCCAAACTAGCCAATTGATTGGTCTGATCTGGACCGACTGACCGATCCTTGTTAGGGATTGGCTGATCTGTCTGATCCTACCTTGATCCAATTGATCGTTAGCTAGGTTCGGTGGATCGGGGCATGGGATTGGATCAGACTGGCCCGAAACCGATCGGATCAACCAATCTGATCTGATCCGTACCGATCCAGCTTGCCATGATTAATAGGAAACTGTTACAACATGGGGAGGTGACATTGGTTAATGGCCAGTTACAATGTCTAATATATTTGTAAGGTTCGTGATTTTGATTAGATGATGAATATTATATGTGCAAAAAAGAATTAAAAAAATTTAAAAATACAAAAAATAAGAAGTTATTCCAATTTGCCCTTATGGATGTTTCCATGCCTTGGGTTTGAAGTCCAAAACAATGGTACGGTTTGGCTGTTTGGCCATATAGCAACATAACTCTCTCTGATATATATATATATATATATATATAGGGAGAGGCATAGGTTAGTCTATTTTTACAGTACCCTTTGTAGGCCTTTTGGGCCATGTCTTATTAACTGAGAGGATTTCCATAAACACATGCTCAACATTTTACACTCCATTATATTTGCATACACTACATAATACCAAGCTATAAAGGTTTGAACTGTGCGTGCCTATAAAAGTTCTGCTGGACTGGGGCTGGGCTTTCACTAGCCAGGCCTGTGTCAGACCAAGGCCAAGGTTACAACTTACAAGAGCTGGACCAGCCAGGAAGCTCTAATTGTTGCCTTTCTTGTGAATTACAATTTACATTGGAGAAAAGTGTATTTCCATTACTTTATTGGATATTAAATGATATGATTGTTAGGCATATTGGCAGGGAGGCAATATACAGTGGTGATGATGCTTGGCAATGCAGTCTTCATGCCTTCTACAGTCCTGCCTATGGTAGGACCTTTTGTTTTGGTTTTGGTTTTTTATTTTGTTTTTCCGGGGGGGGGGGGTGGGGCGGCGGGGGAAGAGGGTTGGAGAGGGGGGTTGGTTTGGGTTGTTGGAGGATGGGGACCTGTGGGCACAGACCCTCGTGTGTTTGGATCTTTAAACGTATATATTATAATCATCATTGTATGGAAAGTTTGTTACTTTAGTTTTATCGATAATTGTAGTGTCCGATCATAAAGAGAAGTAAGAAACTGTTTCATGGAGTTTCATGGACCGGTTCAAGACAAACGAGTTGTCATTGTGACATGTCACCTGAGAGAGCTTAGGTACACGGCTTAGCATTGTTTACAGCATACGTGTTGGGAGACCATTAACTTCTTGTCAACCTAATTATGCAAGGCCTCAGCTTACCTGAATCTCAGTGCAGTGAATTGTCTATGACTTTCCTGCTTGAATCAATGACATGTTACCATTTTTGTGGTGGATCATTTTCATTTTGGGGTTTATCATTATGGAAAGTTATTGTCATCTTGGGTGATGTACACAGAACTTTAAAATGTGCAATCTTCCACTAATGCATATTAGGTACGACAATGTTTCTTTCCTTCTCTTTTTTTTTTGGTGGGGGGGGGGATAGGTGTTCGGATCTTTATGTATCATATTCATCACTCTGTAGGAACTTGTGTATTACTTTCCTTTGATCAATAATGATCATGTTCAATCATAAAGAGAAGGCATCATAAAAGATAGTGTTTCGTGAACCAGTTGAAGACATGAGTTGCTATCAGGACATATCACTGAGAACTTGGGTATATGCCCTAGCATTGTTTATAACATACATGGTAGAATCCACGGACTTCTAGTCAACCTTGTTATGCAAAGCCTCAGCTTACCTGAATCTCAGTTTTGATGAATTGTTTATGAGTTTCCTGCTTGAACCTCTGACATGCTACCATTTTTTGTAGTAGTGGATCAGTTTTATTTGGGATTTATTGTTATGGAAATTTATCATCATTACTGGTGATATACACAACTTTAGAATCTGCTATCTTTCACTAATGCGTGTCACTTGGCTAGTTGACAATCCTTGGGGGAAAAACACCTACCTTTTGCAAAACAACTTGCCATCTTCAAGTTAGGCACATGCATCTAAAGGAGATGGAACCTTTTTTTGATTTTTTAATGTAAGAATTTATTTATGGACTTATGATAATCCTATGGACAAAGCGTGTAAAATGAGGGAAAATGGAGAGTGAGGGGCCTGATTGGGGGTCTAGTATTTGCTAGAGTGCTGCGTAGTTAAACACTCAAAATCAACATGGAGTTTGCCTTAGGTGATGAGGCATACTATCTTGATAGCATGCCTTGCAGGTGTCGGGGCTCCATGCCTTTGGAAACAGAACTGTGTAGGCTGTCATTCACTATCTGGTTTAATTGGCGGTGTTCAAAGCCCTCCTGAAGGTCTTCACTGTTTGAGAGCAAGTGCTAATGGCTAGAGTGCAGATTGAAGTTGATGCTTTCATGGTCCCCAGGATCTGGAATATGTGGTTACCAGGGCAAGGTTTCCCATTCATCTGAAGGTCTATGTGCGGGAAGAGTGATAGGTTGAGAAATGTAAATGCTACTGGAAGGCTGCTAGAGAAAGGATTTATGGTGACCAGAGCATCATCAATGTGGGAGCAATAGAAATTTTCCTTTGATTTTGATGGTACTAGGACTAGAGGGGTATAACCGAAACAATAATACTTACTGTGAGGGTATGCACGGCAATATAAAGAATGTAGGGTAGATAATAAAGTTTGAAGGATTTTATGGGTCTATTGCGTTTTTCCCAAAAGTAGTTTCGCTTTTATATAAGATTCTATCTGTCTTCACTCAACTTATTGGCGAGGATCAACTGATTTGCAAGGGAATTGGATTGCAATCCATGAACTATTGACCATTCATACGATCTGGTTTGGGCCGATTTAGCCCAAGCTGGGCTGGTCCCAATTAAATTTTCTTTTTCCTAATTTCCCAAAGTGAAAATGGAACCAATGGCTAGGAAGGCTGTACCTCATGTCAACTCTCCCTCTTCTTCCTCTCTTTCCAAGTCCTCATCTCTCTCTATTTCCTCCATGAGCCAAGCTGGAGCTTTTTGAGCCTTCCAAGACCAGGCTAGAGCCTGAATGAAAACTGGGGCTAGCAGGGGTTCGCTGCGTGGGCGCTCCCCATCTTCTCCGGCGGAATCTTCGTCGCCCTAGGCGACGGCACCCCGCGGGTGGGGGGAGCCTCCAACGTAAGCTCCCCCCCACCCATCCTTTCTCAGGCTGATGGTGCTGGCCTTCTCATCCTCCTTCTTGGTGGCAGTATCAGGCAAACATCAGTTTCTTATCTCCCTCGAGAGGATCTGTCTATAGTTAGAAGGTTGCCTCTTCAAGAGGCTTTTGTCAGGTAAGTCTCGACTTCCTGGTTTGTTCTTCTATCTCTTGACAGAGGTTAATATTCAGCTTCGGCTGGTTACCTAGTCTTTCCTTCACTTTATCTCATTTTTTGTTTTCAAAGTGTTCTTTGGACTTGCTCCACCTCTATGCCTCGATTTCCTGCTCCTATTGGAACTCAGCTGCCACGCCTCTGTCTCCGTTGTTGTCTCCCCCATTCATTTCGTCAGTTTGAACGGTTGCTTATCACGACCTTTGTGTCGTATCCTGTGGAAGACGGCCGTTGCTTGGTCCTTATTCTTAGTGCAGTTAGCTTGAGTTCTTATTTGGCTTCGAGGAACCTCGGTTTGTTGCACATATTCTCCTTGTTCTGTTTTAGGGGTATGCTCTCTGAAGCTCGCTCCTATCTGCCCAAGCTGCTTTATAATTGTAGCCCATCAGTACGAGAAGGAGTAACTCGCTCTCAAGCGAAGACGAAGACTCCTTGCAGTTCTGGGTTTCCCAGCAAGCTCATTCCAAGACCTGCAGCAGATTCAGATTGCTACAGTATCAGTTTTCTTTGTCTTATTCACGTACATCAAGGTTTGGACGTGGCTTTCCTTTGGGGCATGGTCTTGTATGAAACTCTTATGTGGGGTATGGGTTGGCATGAGTGGTACTGTAAGAAGTCTTTGGTGTACACTTTAAAGGTTGAATGAAAGGCATATATTAGCTCCCCAAAAAAAGAAAACTGGTGCTAGCTAAAAGTATTGGGCCAGGCCTGATCCAAAGGCCTTGGGTTGGTTCAAAAATTCCAAGGACGCCCCTTGGACTAATGCCTATTCGAAGTGACTAGCTGATGATTCTTATCAAACATTAGCTTTCTGAATTTGGTTGAGTTGAATCACCGACCGAGATTGAAAAGCTGATATTTCGTTCACTTTTCCTCCAGAATTTGTTAACATCTGTCCTAAAATGCAAAATTATTTCTGTTATATGTACTCAGTTTCTGATTTCAACAGATAAACAGCATTGCATGAAGCCTAGGATCTCCTTGCAGATCTGTAAGGCCAATCTTAGGTGAATGGGACAGGCAATTTGTGATTGTGATACTGTTATTGACGTTTCACCCTGTTATCTCATTGCAGGGAACATTTTTGACCAGGAAACAAATATAGAGGGTGAAAATATAAAGTCAAGCAGGTAATATTCTTGCAGATTGGATCTGAATGTTAGATGCCCTCCTGATGTTACCATTCTGTACCAGGTGGCCCTGTACTAAGCAATTCACCGAACCAGTGCAATGTTTGCAAGAATCAAGTGCTTTACCATCTTCAGCTAGTGAAGCCACGACCTTGCCTAGTAGAAAACATCACCTTAAGAAAAGTAGCTAATAAATGTAGACATGTCCCGGGAGATGATTATCAGCGTAGTTTGTTTGGTTTTCGTGTAAACAGTGTTAGAAAGAAGATATCTTTAGCGATAGTGGTGAATCAGTTCTAGAAAGATATATTTTGCACAAAATAGATGTGAGATAGATGTCTGCTCCGATACTTTTTAAAATTATTTTGATGACACGACTATTCCTATTCTGGGCACTTTTTTACCTGTACTAAATGGTGAAATACTTTTGTATCGCTACACTAGGTCACTACCATGTTGGGGATCAAGTATATCTCCTTGGTTAACATCATGTGTCAAAGGCATCTGACCTTTTGGTGTGATCCTGACGTGCTGGTGATAATATAGGATTGCAACAACAGCATTTCACTAAGAGCAAGTAGTTATGAGGAAAAGAATAGTTGCTGGTTGGGATTTGTGAGCAGAGAATGACGACAAACATTTATTTTCTTGTCTTTGTTTCCCTCTTTGCCCATGTTTTGCATCTGCAGAGACTCTCTGGAAATCCTTCCACCAGGGAGCAATGGCTGGGTAACCCATCCTTCTAATGTAGGATGCGCTCTTGGATGATGTTGATCTGAGATTCCCAAGCATTTGGTACACATTCTGAGACAAAACAAGCAATTCGACTGGTTAATGTGCCTTCTTAGCTCCTAAATATTTATGGTCGATAGTGAGGAAGTGAAGAGGGGAATTCGAGAAAACTAATGTTTCTTTGGAAAGAATTAGTGTCTAGTTACCTCCACGTTGTACGAGGATGGTGTATGTTACAGTGGGATCCTCTACAGGTGGCGAGTCCCATGACAGACAGGCCCCCATATCCTCCAGGTTACTTATGCAGCTTGGATGTCCCCGACACCGGGCTTATTTCTTGAGCATCGCTTATGCAGCAGCGTTGTAACCTTTCAACGATTTGCGAACAGGATCAAGCACATGCGAACAAAAATGGAAGCGAAAACAATCAGATAACAGTATGTACCAAGGCTTTTGAGGGGTGGTGGTGACATTTTGGGTCAGTCTAATTCCTTTCAACCCATCAACGTGAAAAAGGCAAAAGACAAAACGCTTAATTGCAAAGGTCAAGTGTGCCGCTTTATATTTCTTTTCCTTCCTGTTAAGCATTTGGGCATTCACACTCCAGAGAGATGGTTTCAAACTCATGTTAACATGACACGACTGTTTTAAGCTTCTTCCCAATAGTATTCCTGCAATTCCTACTTGTTGGACATGTAAGATACATAATATTCATCTCATTTTTGCAAAAATTATGAACTTGAATTTAAGAAAGCTTTGGTAGAAGATATAAAGAGCTATAGAACAGCAATGACACTAGAAAGACAAAATCAAGAGCAATGGTATTAACGGAGAAGAGGGGATGCTGATCTGAAGAGTAGCACTAGTCTGAATCACGTTGTGGTTTGGACAGCAATAAAGGTGGATAGAGGAAGAAGATCACAATGGAGCCAGCGATAAAGACGAAAATGACCCCCTTATTGTGCGGTCTACGTAGACCACGTGTCAAAGTCTACCAAATCCCCACCTACGATGTGCTCGACACATGTTACGTGAGAATTCATGAGTCGTAAAAATGCAATGAATGTTTGAGAGCGTGAGAGCAGTGGGATTCATGGGATAAGGTAAATGGATCACAAAGATACAGAAATTGGTGCATTTGAACATGTATCTTCAACCTACTTAACAATATCTTGCTCCTTATCTAAAAAGTACTAAAAAAATAAATTTACATATTCCTTGGGCTTTGGATAAGGATGGATAATAGGTGATGTCGCGCCTCTGAAATCCAGATTCAAGGTAGTTCTTTCCCTTTCGGACTTATAGTGCATAACAATAGGATTAACGGATATCAGAGAAATAATCATAAGGCAATTAAATAAATGCCATAACCATCTTACATTCTAAATAAGTAGCAAGGTACCAAAGTTTACAAATACTGTTCTACAAATTCTAAGGAATTGAACTCTCCAATTTCATCAATAGAAGATTACATTCACTCTCAAATCCTGCTACATCATTTTCACTAAATCTCAAGATGAATTTGACTGAAACTTCAATAATACACAACATCTCTCACTAGTCATCCCCTTTCTGAAAACCTGAGTAATTCTGGTAAATTCTGCCTCCAGAATTACTCCTTGTCCGAGTGTTTGAGATGGTTAGCAAGTTTTTGAGTATAAGTAATTAAAAACTATCATATCCATCAGAAGCTAAACATATAATAAAGTTTGAAATTGCAAATGATACTTATTCATGTTACAAGGATTCTAATAGTTCTACACATACTTTCAAACAAGGAAATGATACAAAAAATATGGTCATACTTAGCATATAGAATCACGTGTTTTTTGATAATTCAGATAAGATCGGATCCATAAATATCTAATAACATATAGGCATGTTCTTAGTTAAACTGATGTTCCACTTGATTAATTCTACTAGCCATGGCATAAAACTTATCACATATCCTCCAACACAAAAGGACGTTCACATATCACATATCATATAACAAAAGTCATTACTAGTAGCTTAACAATTAACATATTCTTATCCCTTAATTTCATATTAATAAAATCATAGTTTTACTGAAGATCTAATTCCACAAAGAAAGGGTCTTAACTCAGAAAGCCCTTAATTAATCGAAGTAGGTTTACATAACTGATTAGACAAATTGATATAAGTTTGAAGAGAACATATAGATAATTGCTAACATGTCATACACATGGATTAATCGATTAGCGGGTCAATTAGTCAATCAGATGAACCAACTACATAACTAAACCCAACAGGTTTATTTGAGTAAGAGACTAGTTTAACGAAGTTGTTTGAAGTTCAGAGGCTAAATAAGTGAAATACTATTATACCCCGCACATTTATAACTATTAATAAATTTAATTAATTTAAATTATACTAATTAACTAATTATAAGAATCCATGATTGAGTTTAAGTAACTTAATTAAGTCCAATTAACCCATTATGAAAGTCCAATAGTCCAATTATACTATTAAAAATAGCCCACTAATTTAGTTCAAATTATGAGTTGATGTATTAGACAGCAACAAAGTAAAATAATGATAACTTTTTATAAAATTTTTTGAAGGCATAATTAATATCTTTGGAAAGAGAATAAAAGACGTTATAAATTTGTAGAAGACCATTTTTATTAGTTCAGATATTTTAGAAGTTGAAAAATATCAAAGATCAGTTTTAGAAAGGACTATTCATAGAGAACAAGTCCTAATACGATTATGATTTAAATTAGAAAACAAAAGATGGTATAATTAATGTTAACCATGACCTAAAAAGTTATGTATAACATAGTTGACTTAGATTAGAAATAAATCATAATAAATTTAAATAAATTAAGATTCTAATTAATGTGTAGAAAGTCATAATTGGAATCCTACTTGGACTAGGATTCTGTACACAGATTTACTTGACGTAGTCCTAGTATTTTAAGTATAACTTCGTGCATAAAATTCTCAATTAAGTAATAAAACTCTCATTAGAACGATGACTCAAAATTTTAGAAGTTTTATGAAGACCATATATTTAAAATAAGTCGTTTACTAGTCAGAATAATGACATCTTTAGACGAAAAGGAAATCTGCCAGATTTCTGAGTTTGGAGCACTTATGACAGCATGCTAGTGAAATGGGCATATCGTTTTGTATAGATATTAAAAAATAGTGAGATTAGAAGCATTGGAAATGTGATAAAAAGTTCGAAAACTTTGTAGAAGAAAATTTTTCTTAATTTGGATATTTAAGGGGTTGAATTTAAAGGTATTCAGAAAAGGAAACTGCAGGTAGCGTGATCAGAGTCTGATTTGCATTAGAAAGTGACTTTGACTTGAAGATTAAGTTATGGGGAGTAGGAGTTCGACTCCAACAAAGAAATGAGGTATTGGTGGTCATATTAGGAGGGTAGTGTGAGTGCTCAAATCAGGTGTGTGATTATCATGAAAATCTATGTTGTTTATGTGACAAATAAACCTGTTAAAAAGAAATTAAGTGAATGTGATCACCAGAAACTTTTAACTAAAAAGTTCCAAAAGAAAAGATTGATTGCCTACCTGTTTTGGAATTGGGAGATGTTGGAGTCCTTGATTCCCCTCCTTCAGCCGGCTGAAGAAAGAGAGCCCTTCTGACTTTGTTCTTGCTTTGACTGCTTATCGGACTTTGAGGATCATCCAGATTCCTTTTCCTTGCTGTTGATGATTCTCTCCTCTTTATCTCCTTTTGTACCTTACAAGAAAGTGGAAAGAAAGAGAGAGGGAAAAATAAGAACTAAAATAGATGTAGTATCTATTCCAATAATAATTCTAATCATGCAACTAAATAAATGAACTCACTTGTTTATGGTCTTTGAAACCCCTTAAAACGTGGATTAGAAATTATATACTAGTGAGTGTGTGTTGCATGGAGTGATGTGATGAAATTGTGATGCCAATGTGATGAAAATATGAGAAAGATGTAGAAATTAATTAAGAACTAAGTTGGATGGCTCTTGGAAAGCCTTGGTCTTGAATGCTCTTGAATGGACGAAGAAAGGATGAAGAAAGGATGTAGCTTGCTTCAAGACTCTTGGAAGTAGCAACACCTTGATCCTTCAGCGTTTGAACGTCGTCTTCTTCTTGGATCACTCAAAATTATCACTAATCTTTCAAGAATTATCACTAACTTTTTAATGACCAAGGGGTTATGTATTTATAGGCTTTACATCCGCGGTTATTAATGGATTAACATGAAAGAGTTTGAAGTTTATCTAATTAACAAACAGATAAACACAGATTAATTCATCATTATCTGTAATTATCTAAAACGTGTCGCCCATGGGAGATGTCTTTTAGCTTAATTAATATAAGGATAAACATCGGGAAAAGAGATAGAATTAGCTTAGGAAACCTAAATGACGTCGTGCCCGGCAGACGTCTTTTATCTAATTAATCAATTAATTAAAATTCAAATTTAAATATCAAAATATGAATAAACTCTAAATGGCGTCTATACATGTCGACGTCTTTTAGACTCTGTCATATTTGATTAAAATTTGAGTTAAAATCAATTTAATTAATTAACTTAAATTATGTCTGTCTGATCGATGTCATTTAGATAATTAATTTAAAAATATTAATAAAAATTAATTAATGAGTAAATATCAGACCGTTTTGAGGCATTATTATATGATATGAAATTTACTCAAGATGATGTCAAAATTAACGTGTCTACAAGTAGATAAGCATAAATAGAGTCTTGAGGTCGTGCTCAAAGCTCTATTGCATGCAGTTCTTTTCTAAGGGTAAGTTCATGTGGTGTTCTTGAGAGAATAGAGTTCATGGTTATTTCTTTTGAAAATTTGATTCCAATCAATGTTTTGTATTATTGGAGGCTTAGGGAACGTGGGGAAGAGCTTAGAGAATGTAAAAAAGAGTTTAGAGAAATAAGAAATCATAGATAGATAGAAAGGAAGTCATAGGAGAACCAAGAACCGGTCTTTCTTCAAGAGGTAGGTGGATAACTGTACATATGATCTATCTTGTATTAAAAAATAAACTATGTTATTTTCAAAAGTTTTCAAAAGGTAATAAATTGGTAAGAATTTTGATTTATATGAATTCTTTATGATAGTCAAGTTTCAGATTTTTTTGATCTTATTTATTATTTATTCCATAATTATTATCTCAGTTTATGTAATATGTCTGTTCAATTTGTTATGTTTCCAATTATGATCACATGAGTTATAAATGTTTGTTTTCTTTGATCCGAAGTCCAATTGAACTAAGATTTTGATAGAAGCTTAATCTAGATGTTATCTTCATGTCCAATAAATTTCATAATTTTCTGAGTTCGTTTGATATTTATTCCATAATATTAGTTTTAGACTATACAATATGTCCATACAGTTTTGAAATCTCAACTTGTGAATCCTATGTCTCATTTGATTCATGTTCGAATTATACCAACATTTTTAAAGACCTTTGTTATATTATCCTTGACTTCTCTGTTTAGTTTGAGAATTTTATGACTGCGTTTGATATTCAATTTGGCCTTTGTTTTGATTTGCTGGAATTCTATTTAAGTCGGATTCTCCGAATCAAAGTGATAATCCAAAATCATATCAAAAAAATCTAAAAATTGATGAAACTTTGTCTACACTTTAGATATGAACTTTTGACATATTATCTAAGTTTTATAATTTTCTGAATCTATTTGATATTATTCGGCCTATTAGTTAATTTGTAAGCTATAAAAATTAGTTTTGATGGCCGAAAAATATGTTTGTTATTCCAAAAATTCTAAGAAAATTGCTTTGATTATGTTTTCAGTCTAAAAACTTATTTTGATCATATTTGATTAACTATCTATATGACCATGTTGATTCTTTAAGTGACTATTTTGTATAAAAATATATATATTTTAACTCTTATATATAAGTATCGCTATGTCAAATTAATTTTCAGATATATGATCAATATGAAATCTTTGAAGAATATGATTGTGCCATACTTGTTTGTATGTTTGGGTATTACCATCTTAAGAAGATTGTGACTCATTCCATAAGTGTCCATAGATGAGTTCTGCCTGTGGGCAATGGAAAAATTCCAGTGATTGTGTTTTGTTTGCAGTTATCGGAAGTGGGACAATAGACTCTCTAGCTATGTATGTGCCATGCCCTTAGCATACTTTCCTATATGCTCTAGTATTTGTTTGTTCGGCTCCTTATATGGTGGTTGGATGCATGTCTATTTGATATGTTTGGATTTGATTTGTTTGACACATAAATATGAAACATAATTTGCTTTTTAGATCTATTTGATTCAGCTTATGATATGCTCAGTTTGTTCTTCTGATAGCTACGCTCAGTGATTTTGATCTCAGCCTATTTGATTAAGAACCAATGTTCATTCTGATTAACTGTTCTGACAATATAAACTCTGATTTGATAAGTTACCATACTATGATAAATTTGCTATATGTTTACTTCGATATGTTCAGTTTGATATATGATATATTCTGATCATGGCTAGTAGACTTATTCAGTTAGATAAGAATCCGATCGTGCCATATATGCTATATGTTAGTCGATCTATTCATGCTATTAGAAAATACATTTGATTTGATAAGCTTATATCTGACACATTTTGTATCATGTTCTTATTTGAGATATATGTAGAATTGTGTAAGATCATGTTTAGTATAATTGTATAATGTGATTTATAAAATTTACTATATGTTAAGTCATGCGGATAGTTTGAAGCCTACTGAGTAGTTGTACTCATAAACCCTATTAACATTTTCAGAGTATGAGAAAGATAATCTAGAATTTGAGAAGACTTCTGATTGAGGCATTTGATATTTTCATGAGGTTATCTAGATTGAAATTTGTACCTTTCTTAGACTTGATGTAATATGGATAATGAGAGATTGATGTATTTTTCTTTATTTGATGAGATTGAGAATTTATACACAATTGATGGATATTGTAATTTGTGAACTTTGGTATTGACTATATTTGGATTAGTTGATGGTTATGACATTTATTTAAATCTCCTTGTGGTTGTTTAGCTCTTATATCTGTTTGGTATAGTGGAATTTGTTTTGAGATTACGTAGTCGTACTCCGATGTTAAAAAATAAATAAATAAACCGCATCCGGGGTGTAACAAATTCGGAGACTTAGTTGAATTAGAATAAGACAAATAATTGATTAAGTGGCAAAGGATTTAATCAATCACAAGCTTACTTAATTGAAGTATAACGAGACTTAGTCAAAACAAAGACATTTAATCAATTAAGTAGAATGACTTGAAGGCTTAACAGATACAAGGCATATAACTGAAGTTTGAAGACTTAACCGATAGAAGGTAGATAATCCATTAAATGAAGCAACTTAAAGACTTAATCGACACAAAACAAGTAATCAATTAAGTGAAGCAACTTAAAGACTTAATTGATCAAAGGAGACTTCGTTACCTCCTAGAATTTGATTCGCTTTTTTTTTTTGTGTTCATATCTAGGCTCTGAACATGTCATCGGGATAAATCTCATCATAATATACAAATATGAGAGTCAGCAACCACAAGATTTCAATAAATGCCATAACCATCTTATAATCTAACTAAGTAGCCGAATATCAAAGTCTATAAATAACAATGTTTAACACTTACTAGAATAAAAATTACATCAAGAATCAACTTTCATCTCACTAGTACATCAAAACTCTCACAACTCTTACAACAACAACTTGAATGAAACATAATCATCATAAACTCCTCCTAACAACACTTCAACAAAAAGCTAATCCTTTCTAGCGAAGTCCAAAGTTATCCTCTAACCACAATCCTGTTAGGAATCGTCTAGAACGCAGCGGAGAATAAAATCGATTCCTATGTATCGGTCGTTGGGATCGTAAAACGGACATTAAAATAAACGCGGGAAGAATGGTTCTTCACCTTTGCGGGGTTTCGAATCTCCCGTGGATGATTCCGACTCGGTAATCGCGCACGCGCACGATCTCTAGAGGTATCCACACGAGTTCCCGCTGCAGACGCGATTTCCTCCTCGACTTGAGTGCTCCGACCAGATCTTAAATCCACCATGCGCGGAGAGAGACAGATCTACTCCAAGAGAGAGAGAAGGAGAGAGAGAGAGGAGATAGAGAATCTGGAGTGTAAAATTCGTCAAACTAACTTTTTACCCCTCCCCCTTGGCCTCCTTATATAGAAATAAGGATAAGCACAAGGATTAATCCTCATGATTATCCAAGAGTTTGGCCTTGGATAAATCTCCATTAAATCTTCATGTTTATCCTGCGGCTTTTCATAAAAACCCAGATAAGCATGAAATTTAACGTCTCTCACCGTCTGACAAGAACTCTTATGTGTGTGACCCTCTAGGCCCATATATCAGTCCGGTTTCAGGCCCATTAAACTTAGAACTGATTCTAGAGTTTAATATTTATTAATTAACATTTAAACATTATATGTTAAATGATTAATTTAATAAACAAGTGAATTATCATCTGATGATTAATTCACTTGGCCTTCTGATCATGAACAGCACCAAACACTACCTCATGATCCCAGAAGATATAAGGGATATTGTTCCCTTCAATTGAACTTTTCTGTCTGTCGATACCGCACAGATAAAATCCTTCACTCATGCAATGTCCCAATAACGCAAGGGTATGGTTTTATAGTCAAACCCTCTATCACATTATTTAGATGGATCCCAGTTTTCAGTTAATATCTAGAAAGATATCTCTTTCATTTGACCATGGCCAGGGATTTATGTGTACACATCCATAGGACATTTTCTCTCCAGTCTTATACCAAGAGTGAGTGATCCCTTGTTGTTCACTCAATTACCTTCGCAAGCTTTCCACTGTATCTGAAAGACCGACTATCGTGGACTTAATGGTTAAAGTCCACAAGTCAGAGAATCAAGATACAATGGTCCACAAACAAGGTATCATTGGTGACTCAGGTCAAAGGACCAACTTGTAGACATGCTAATTTTGACGTCATTTTGAGTAAATTTCATATCATATAATAATGCCTCAGAATGGTCTAATATTTAATCATTGATTAATTTTTATTGATCTTTTTGAGTGTCGGGTCGAACAGACATGTTTAAGTTAATCAATTAAATTGATTTTAACTCAAATTTCAGTTAAAATATGAAGAAGTCTAAAATACGTCTACCTGTATGGACGCCATTTAGACTTTTATTCCTATTTTGACGTTTAAATTTGAATTTTAATCAGTTGATTAATTAGTTAAAAGGCGTCTGTAAGTCACGATGCGTTTTAGGTTTCCTAAGCTATTTCTACTTCTCTTCCAGATGTTTATCCTTATCTTAATTAGTCTAAAAGACGTCTATACATGTAGACACGTTTTAGCTAATACAGATAAAGATAAGTTTTCCCGGATGTTTATCCTTATCTTAATTAATCTGAAAGGCGTCTTCAGTGACTGACGCGTTTTAGATAATTACAGATAAAGATAAATTTATATGTATTTATCTGTTGGTTAAGATGGATAAATCCCAAATTTCTCCATGTAAATCCGCGGACGCAGAAGAAGTCTATAAATATCCTACATCTTGAAAGTTAAAAAAAAAAAAAAAAGTTGAATCAAAGTTAGAATCAGAGTTAGTGATTGAAGATCGAAGCAACGACGTCCAAACGCCGAAGTGCTGCTGTTTCTAGAAGTCGGCGTCCATTCTTCATCCAATTCAAGGCTTCATTCATTCGGCATAAGTTTTTCAATTCATTTCTACACATTTTCATATTCACATCTTCATCAATCTTGCATTCTTCATCATCACTCCATACAACACACAACACTAACATCATTTTCAAAACCTATTTGATTAAGGGGTTTCAAAGGCCATCTCAACAAGTGAGTTTTTCTATGTCTAGTTGCATGTTTAAAACTCTGATTAGAATGGATACTACTTTTGCCTGAATTCTCATCGTTTCTTTATTCCTCTTTATTTATTTATTTATTTTTTCTTGCAAGGAACAAAGGAGAATAAAAAAGGAGAGAAAAACAAGCAAGTCAAAGACTCTGGATGATCCTCAACTTCAACCTCAACAGCAAGAACAAAGAAAAGGAATGGCTCTCTTTCTTTAGCCGGCTAAAGAGGGGGAATCAAGGACTCAACATCTCCCATGTTTAAACAGGTAGGCGATCAAAAAAACTTTCTTTTGGAACTTTTAAGTCAAAAGTTTCTGGCGATCACTTCACTTAGTTTATCTTTAATAGGCATTATTTTGCACTTAAACAACATAGATCTTTCATGATAATCACACAGTCATTTTAAGCACTCACAGCTTTTTTGGCGATCACAGTGGGACTTGGTCTCGCCATCTTTTAATTCTTTTGTTCTTGCTGTTATCAATCGGGCACCCACGGTGCACCACTTGTGTCTCTCGACACGTCCTCACCAATTGGTGAGTGTTTTTAGTTTAGTTAATTTCCTACGTGCACCACGTGCACACCCCAGTGGCAAGATCTTACCCTCCCCGTTGATTAGTTGAAAAGCTACTTTTTGTGATGAAATGCTGAGTGATTGATTGATATCTTAGTTGTTTAGTTGCTAAAATCATCCTGTTAAAATCTGAAACAAAAAAAAATCTTGCATGAACTGATTATTTACTGTTTTTATCCTGTTTAAGGAGGAATCAACCCAGAAATTCCTCCTGGAAAACTGCTTCTGCGACTTGAAAAGCGTCCAGGAACAGCGACGCATTTCAAACTACGTCGTCATACCTAGACGCCTTTCAGTCTTATTTCTCTGCTGTATGCAATCTGAGCTTCTGCGAAAAATTAAGGCTCTGTTTGAATAGCGTCGACTACCCTCGACGCGATTTAGGCAGTTTCTTATTTCTTCTTCAGTTCTCAGATTTTTGTGATCTGTGTGCTAATTACCCATTATGTATTAAGCATTAGAGGCCATCCAGGCTACAGGTCATACGCAGTGAGGCTAATACCCTCCTTTTCTTAGGAACACTCTACTTGACTTCATCAACTCTCTCTGATTGGGTCGGTCCCTTGATCAGACTAGAGAAGTTGGCGTTAAGGCCTCCGTAAGTCCCCAAAATCAAGGTGCTCCTCCTTGATCATCGGGCTGGTTGTACCAGTTGAAGTCCCGGTTAGATTCCATAAACGTTGTGAGAGAAAGCCATAGAAAATAACGGTGGATATTGAACTGAAACTAGGATCCCATCCCTTGAGCGAATTTGTGGTTTAATTAAATCCAAATAACTCAACAAGGAATCTTAAAATCACGTTAAGCATCCACTTGTTTGTTTAAATCTCTGTACAACTTGTTTGCCAATCCTTGAAAAAAGAATCTAACATCATGCTGCTCCGATCGGGCAGGGACTTGAGTATGGCTCCAGATGCCATTGTCAACTACGAGGGAGATACTAATGCCCCTCGCGATTTTGATTACAATTATGAGAGTGGGAGAGATGCTGATGCCTCCCGTAATTCTGTCCCCGTTCTGGTTCGACATGATGGGAATATCCGAACCCCTCTTTTTCATCCTCATAATCAATATTCTGATCCTCCCTCGCATGAGTATGCGATTCCCGATCCCATTTTCGAGGGGGACATGAATCAAAATGATCCCTCGTCTTTTGATCCTTCGAATCTTGTCAATGCTTTGGGAGTTCTTGCCTCCCGTCTGGACTCTCAGCAGTTCGAGGCGATCCAGTCCATTCTGAAGGGGAAGGCACCCACGTAGCCTGCCGAGCCGAACCCTGTGGCTCCCCCTGCCATCCCTCAGCAACCTCCTCTTCATCCTCCCTACATTCATCAGGCCATGGAAGGCCTCCATATCACTTCTCGGCCAGCTGGGCCGCAACTTTCATCTTCTAGGCAACCGGCTAGACCACTGACGCCCGCTTATCAAAATGCCCTCGGGCATGGCGGAAGCTCTGCCGGACCTCCTCTTTACTGTCCTCCTTATCCGACATACTCTAGGCAACAGGCCTATCAAGTACCTCCACCTCCTCCTCCTCCCCAGGCTGATCTGACAACGCAAGCGTTGCTGGCGAAGATGGAGCGTATGGATGAACAATTCAACAACCTCCAGAAGATGATGGGGGTCAAAGCTGCACCGGAGATCAATTTACCGAGCTTGCCAGTGTTCCGCCTACCACCCTCCGAGATGCCAGTGTACCGGAAGTACAACGGTACTGGTAACCCCTTCACCCACTTGAAGGAGTTCAAGTACGAATCATCCTTCTGGCAAAACGACAAGAGGTCGTTGGCCTTTTTGTTCAGGAGATCTTTAGAGGGACCAGCCCTCGAGTGGTTCTTTTCTTTAGAACCCTCCGAAGTAGAGGACTATGGTATCGTTTCTCGAAAATTTATTCAACGATACCAAGACAGAGTTGTCCCCTCCTTGTCTATCACTGACCTCATAGCAGAGAAGATGAAACCTGATGAGGAGTTCGTCAGTTTTGCCGACAGATGGAGGGGCTTGGCCGAGAAAGTGAAAGATCACTTGTCCGAGTCGGAGCAAGTGAAGATGCTGATTTCCAATGCCACGCCCCAGTTCAAACTAGTCCTCTCCCTGAACAATCTAACCAGCATGGTAGAGCTCTATGAAAGAGCACGGTACTGTCAGAATGCCTTCAAGGACGCTACGTTTTCCAGCGTCTTTGATCCTCACAGACCTAGCAGGCCTCCACCTCGGAAGCCTGCAGTGCCGAATTCTCCCAACATAGGTCCAACTACTGAGGGCATGCTCTCTCATGTGCAAGTCAGCATCATGAACAACAATTCGCCCCAGTTTGTGAGGAGTCAGCAGCAGTACCAGAGGCCACCGCAGCCGAACCAGCAGGGATACAGGCAGCAGCCGAACCCTCAGTATCAGCGGCCCCAGCAGCCGAACCAGCAACAGCAACAGCAACAGCCACAGCAGCCGCCGCAACGGCAATTGCAGTACCAGTGTAGGTGCTTAAAATGCTTGTGTGATTAACATGAAAAATCTATGTTGTTTAGTGCAAAATAAACCTATTAAAAACAGAAACTAAGTGCAATGATCGCCAGAAGCTTTTGACTTAAAAGTTTCAAAAGAAAGTATGATCGCCTACCTGTTTGAACGCGGAAGATATTGAGTCCTTGATTCTCCTCCTTCAGCCGGCTGAAGAAAGAGAGCCCTTCTTGTTCTTTGTTCTTGCTGTTGAAGTTGAAGTTGAGGATCGTCCAGAGATTCTGGTGACTTTGCTTGTTTTCCCCTTTGATTCTCTTGTTGAGTGCAGCAGAAATAGAAAGAAAAGAAATGAAGAAACAATGATGAGAACTTTAAACAAAAGCAGTATCTATTCTAATCATGATGTTAAACATGCAATTAAACAGCAAACTTACTTGTTTAGTGACTTTTGAAACCCCTTAATCAAATAGGTTTTGAAAAGAATGAATGTGTTGTGTGTTGCATGGAGTGAATGATGAAGAATATAAAATGAAATGAATGCAGAAAAATGAAAGACTTATGCCCAATGGTTGAATTCTTGAATGGATGAAGAATCTTGAAAGGACGCCGACTTCTGGAAATGGCAGCGCTTCGGCGTTCCGACGTTGTTACTTCGATCTTCAACTCGCTATTGCTCAATAATAACGCTCTCTCTTAATGGCTCTCAACATTTTTAACTCTTCAAGATGCAAGGTATTTATAGGCTTCTTCTGCGTCCGTGATTAACATAAAAAAATCTAAGATTTATCTATCTTAACCGACAGATAAATACTGATTAATTCATCTTTATCTGTAATTATCTAAAACGCGTCCACCATGGCTAACGCCTTTCAGATTAATTAAGATAAGAATAAACATCCGAGAAAACTTATCTTTATCTTTATTAGCTAAAACGCGTCTACATATATAGACGTCTTTTACACTAATTAAGATAAGGATAAACATCCAGGAGAGAAGTTGAAATAGCGTAGGAAACCTAAACCGCGTCTAGACTTACAGACGCCTTTTAGCTAATTAATCAATTGATTAAAATTCAAATTTAAACGCTAAAATAAGAATAAAGTCTAAATGGCGTCCACACAGGTTGACGTCTTTTAGAATTCTGCATATTTTAACTGAAATTTGAGCTAAAATCAATTCAATTGATTAACTTAAACATGTCTGTTAAACCCGACACTTAAAAAGATCAATAAAAATTAATCAATGATTAAATATCAGACCATTCTAAGGCATTATTATATGATATGAAATTTACTCGAAATGATGTCAAAATTAGCGTGTCTACAGCTATCTTACCTTGGCATCGTCTTTGCAAAGGAATGAAATGGAATGGAATGTACTGAAAAGGTGATGCCAAGGTGTGATGAGACATGCTCTTAACATCACATGATTAGAATTTTTCTCAAAATCATCGATGAAGATAGTTTAAGGAGATCAATCGAATCAATCATGTCTGGATGAGGTAGACAAGGAAATAAAATAAGGTCGATCAACCTCCACGGAGTGGGAAGTACCCCAGGTCATAGACACTGTAGGTTTCATCATGACGAGCGTTTGCCAGTCAATGTGGACGTGCTGCAACCATGATGGATCTTAAAAGAAAACAAAAAATATTGGATAAAGAGTCCAATCAAGGATATATAATTCCAATGATATCTTCAAGCGAGCCTCAAAGATAATCAAGATACTCAATTCGGAATGGAATATTTCATATCATGTTTGATTTTATTTGATTAATGGTCTGAAACTTAATCAATAATTAATCCTTATCACAATGATTTCAAAGTCCTATATGATGCATGCTGGGCTTAAAAGAAAAATATAAAGTCAAATAAAATATAAATTAATCAAGGATAATATTGTTAAATCGTCATTAATGAGTCAAGATACCAATTTTTGTAATTCAGTGCTAAGCCGAAGCTCGTTTATCCACGCACCGTTTCACAAAAGTGGAACCATCGTCCTCACTAATTAATAATCTAACGGCCTATCCGTGCGATTAAGAATCTTCTGGAATTATCACTGTTTTTGTTAAAGGGGAACTTAAATTCCAGTTTCATCTAAACCACAAGGTCCTTGACATGCTCTAATAAATATTTATCATATAATAATGCGAATGCAAAATAATTACATGGAATATTACAAGGGTAGAGATAACCGTATTTTTAGCCACGGTCGAGACTTCTTGACTCCCATAGTGGGATCTTCTTGATATTTCCAGCTTTACTCAGGCTTTCTTGAATTTTCTGCAATCAAAATTATTAGTAATTCCAAACCAATATTTAAGCACCAAACATCAAAAACCACAGAATTTCGGATAAATCATAGAAAAGCTGAAACGCTTCGTGTCGCGCAGACGCCATTTAACGTTGAAACGCGGCAGTGCTCCTCGACGCCTTTTACTCACAGAAATATGTTTCTGGCTGTTCTCTACTCGAATTCTAACTCTACCAATGCCTAGTGTCCTGTATACAACTTGAACAAACATGTTAAGCATCTGTTTAGGCTTAGCCCCTTGCCTGGTTAAGTAACCGACTACTTGATCCTATCCTTGATAGAAGGGTCAAGGGGCATAACCTTTATTAACAAAGGTAATAAGAATAATCATACTTAAGCAAAATGCAACATGCAAGCAGACAGATGCTTACTGAAAACAAAAGGAATGCGACATACTAAGTGCAATAAGCAAATGCTAATTGAAATATTTTTTTGTTGTTTTGAAATATTCATTTTTGTTTGGGTTTTGAAATATATGCTTTTTTTTCGGATTTTGGACATATATATATTTTTTGATTTTTGACATATGTATTTTTTTGGATTTTTGACATATGTAATTTTTTTGGATTTTTAACATATGTATTTTTTTTGAATTTTTTGACATATGTATTTTTTTTTGGAATTTTGACATATGTATTTTTTTTTTGGAATTTTCGACATATGTATTTTTTTTTTGAATTTTTGACATATGTATTTTTTTTTTTGACATATGTATTTTTTTTGAATTTTTTTG
Organism: Zantedeschia hybrid cultivar; assembly: GCA_030544215.1. Classification (NCBI taxonomy): domain Eukaryota; kingdom Viridiplantae; phylum Streptophyta; class Magnoliopsida; order Alismatales; family Araceae; genus Zantedeschia; species Zantedeschia hybrid cultivar. The sequence continues at coordinate 55,403,982 of JARZZO010000006.1, read as the reverse complement.
AATAATAGATCAGCATGGTACCTAGTTCAAAAGATCATATTCATTTATTAACTTAATTCCCAAATTATTCTTTAACAACTTAACTTAAAACCCATCGTGTTTGAATTTGCGTTTCCATTCGTGATCCCATTTGATGATTTGACCCTTAGTCAATCTAAGCCATTCCTTAAGTTTAGAGTACAGCTCTTTGGAAGGAAAAGAAGAATAAGTTTAGAAAGCCCATGAGAAGGTTCCGGAGACCTAAAAAGATGTTCCTTTCCTACCCTAATATCCGTTGGGGTTCGGTCATTTCTTTCCGGGGTATTTATCGACCTTGCGTTCCCTTTTGTTTCATTTCATGGCCTTGATGTAACGTTTGTAATGTAATGGCCTTTTTGATTTGACATTTGGATTTTGTCTTTTGCTCTTGCTTTTCTATACTTTTTTTTTTTTTTTTTTTTGCTTTGGAACGGATCTCCCCTATTTTTTTTATGACGGCCTCCTACTAAGATGGCGGGTATTCTTGGTAGTCTATTCTAAGTCTCGTTCCGACATTATGGGCCGAGTATAAAATAGAATTTTTGCTTCAAAACGAATGATTTGTACTTTACACTTTCGGTCAAGCTTTCGATATTCTTTAGGCCTTGGCATCTCTTGTTACTCACGAATCAAACGTGTCAGTGTGTGCAATGATATGTTTGAAGTTAAGTTATCCAGACTAACAAGGAAATTCGAGTTTATAAACTTTCTGATTCCACTGGTCTTTGTACCATACTGATCGACTCTTTAACCTAAGGGTAGTATTTCTTAAGATGTAAGCCATTCCAGGGATGATTTAGCTCTTCTCCTTCTGCATTAACAAGACGATAAGCATTACCAGGAAAAGCGTGCGATACAACATAAGGTCCTTCCCAGTTGGGTTGGAGCTTAGAACACGGACCACCAGGTTTTACAAAAATTCTTTTGACAACCATTTCACCGGCTTTGAACTTACGTTCAATGACTTTCTTTTGATAAAAACGTGCTAGTCTATTTTGATAAACTTTTGCATGATTAGCGGCTGACCATTTTTTCTCGTCTAAAAGTTCTAATTGAGCAAGGAGTGCTGAACGATGTTCATCAATGGAAAATTCCTTATTCAATTGTACTCTTAATAACGGTATGAGGATCTCATATGGAACGACCGCCTCCATTCCAAATGTTAAGGAATAAGGAGTTTGCCTAGTAGGTGTGCGGATTGAAGTTCGGTAGGCCCATAGAGCCTCAACCAATTTTTCTGGCCAGTCGGCGAATTTATTAGATTTGCACGTCTTTTTGATGATTTTTATCAAAGTCTTATTTGTTGCCTCTGCTTGGCCATTGCCTTGCGGATAATAAGGAGATGAATGATGCAATGCAATTTTATACCTGTTACAGAGGTCCTTCAATTCCTGTGACACGAACTGTGGTCCGTTGTCGGTGACGATGGTGCTTGGAATTCCAAATCGAGTGATGATGTTCTTCATGATGAACTTGCAGACGGTTGATGCTTTGATCTCCACGTACGCTTCGGCTTCTGCCCACTTGGTGAAGTATTCCGTTGCCGTGAGAATGAAAGATTTTTGCTTGATGCCGGAATCTGGGTTACCAAGGGGTCCAATGATGTCGAAAGCCCACATGGAGAAAGGCGATGGGGAGGAAACATGATGGAGTGAAGATGTAGGAGAATGAATTTTGTCGGTATGAAGTTGACACTTAGCACACCTACGAACATATCCTACACAATCTTCTTCCATGGTTGGCCAATAAAAACCTTGTCTAAGGATCTTCTTTGCTAGCATCTGTCCATTGACATGGCCACCACAAACTCCACTATGAGCTCCTTCCATAACCTTCCAAAGCTCATCTTCGTCTAGACATCTCAGAAGAACTCCATCGAAACCTCTCTTGTACAGTGCTCCCCCAACTAGGGTGTATCGTTGAGCAACTCTCCTGATAGCTTTCTTCTCCTTAGTTGTAGCTTCCTCAGGATACGATTGATCTTCACAATATTTTGCAATTTCATAATACCATAGCCTCTGTTCATCATCCATCTCTTCTAATAGCTCCATCAACATGATTTCTCTTTTCTCAATGATATCTCCGTCCCTGACTTTCTTCAGCAACTTCTCCTTAGTTCTAAGGAATGAATGATCTTTCACGGCGGGTGAAAGACGCCTATGAACTATGATTGATTCGGATTGCTTGTTGATTAGAAAATCAAGAGAAGATGCAAGTGAAGTTAGAGCGTCAGCTATGATGTTTTGGTTCCTAGGGACATGGACAAAGATCAATTTCGTGAAAAGCTTTGAGTAAGCAGAAGTAAGTTCCTGATAAGGCTTGAGCTTGAGATCAAGAGTTCGATACTTGGTCAGCACTTGGCGAAGAATCAGTTGGCTATCACCCACAATCCTGAGTTTGGTGACCCCATGGAAATGAGCAGCCTCGAGACCAGCAAGGAGTGCCTCGTATTCAGCTATATTGTTAGTGACTGGAAAGTCAAGCTGAAAGGCTTGTGGAATGGTGACACCTTCAGGTGATAACAGAACGATACCTACCCCCTTTCCATGAGAATTCAGAGCTCCGTCAAAATGCAGAGTTCACATATCATTTCTGATTTGATTTACGGACATCAGTTCCTCATCCGGAAACTCTGCTCGTACTGGATCGAAACGAGGAAGGGGATGATGAGCGAGATGTTCAGCTATGGCGTAGCCCTTGATCGCTTTCTGCTGAATATAAATGATATCGAATTGAGATAGAAAGCTTTGCCATCGTGCTAACCTATCAGTAAGAACAGATTTCTCCAAAAGGAATTTGATCGGATTCATTCTAGCGATGAGATGGACTTCATGGGCCAGAAAATAATGCTTTAATTTCTGCACAACCCAAACCAATGCTGCACATGTTTTCTCCATCGCCGTATATCTCTGTTCAGCGGGGTTGAGAAGTTTAGAGAGATAGTAGGCTGCCCTCTCTTTTCCTTCTTCATCCTCTTGTGCTAGGACAACCCCCACTGCATCATCCATGACTGAAATATAAAGTATCAATGGTTTGCCTGGAGATGGTGGTCTCAAAACAGGAGGACTTGCTAGATAGTTCTTTAATCCATCGAATGCCTCCTGACACTTATCGTCCCAATCGAATTTGACTCCCGGCTTGGTAAGCTCGTAAAACGGCTTACACCTTTGTGAGTGCTGGGAGACAAAACGGCGAATAAATTATAACCTCCCGATTAATCCTCTCAACTCTTTCAAGTTTTTGGGAGGTGACATTTCTCTGATAGCCTTCGCCTTATTGGGATCGATCTCAATTCCCCGTTTGCTGACGATAAATCCAAGTAATTTCCCTGAAGATACCCCGAATACACATTTCTTGGGGTTCATCTTTAACTGATACTCTCTCGATCTCTTCAATACCCTTGCCAAAACTTTGGCGTGCTCAGCCTTTGTCTTAGATTTAACCAATAAATCATCCACATACACTTCCAAATCTATGTGCATCATGTCATGAAATATTGCCATCATAGCCCTCTGATAAGTGGCTCCAGCATTCTTTAATCCAAATGGCATGACGACATAACAGTATGTTCCCCAAGGTGTAGTGAATGACGTTTTCTCTTGATCTTCTTCTGCCAACTTAATCTGATTGTACCCTGAAAATCCGTCCATAAACGATAAGGTCTCATAGCCAGCAGTATTATCAATGAGTACATCAATATGAGGCAACGGAAAATCATATTTAGGACACGCCCGATTCAAATCGCGGAAGTCAATGCAAATTCTGACCTTCCCGTCCTTCTTCATAACCGGGACTATGTTAGCCACCCATTGTGGATAAAGGACAACTCTAATAAATTTGGCTTTATGCAATTTGTCGACCTCTTCCTTCATTTTCAGAGTCATTTGTGGGTGGAATCGCCTTAATTTTTGCTTGACAGGGCTAGCTCCTTCCTTCAACGTCAATCTGTGTTCAACTAAAGATGAATCTAACCCTGGCATATCTTCATAACTCCAGGCGAAAGTGTCCTTATAGTCCTTAAGTACTTGTACCATTGCCTTCTCATCCTCTGTAGAAAGATTTTTACTGACGAGGACAACCTTAGGTTCGTCTTCAGTCCCTAAATTGATTTCTTTGGTGGGCTCTTCTACGGCAGCTGAGGGTTCATCGAATCTCTTTACTCCACTGGCATATGCCTCAGCCGCGTCCTCGTCATCTTCCTCATCTTCAATAATGGGGTCCTTTTCATGTACTAACTCATACACCCCATACCCATCATTGACTTACTCATCGTTCATACAGTCTTCTGGCATATGAATTGGATTTTCTAAAAACTGAGGGATTAAAGAGCAAGAAGAGCATCTATCAGCTAAGTCCTGGAGGTATCTATCTGGAATTCACCTACCCTTAGGCTTCCTAGACTTCCTAACCTGACTGACCTGCCTAAAACTAGACTGCCTAACTTCACTAAACTCCCTATTATAACCTAATGAAGATGAAGCAGGATGGAAATCCTGGGATACAAGTAGAAATACAGGAGAATCCTCCCGAGGGGAGGGGTAGAGTAGATCTAAGAGAGAATCTTGACCGAAGGACCTGCGCGACGGGGTGCAATCGGACAAGTAAGAAGTTTCCTCGATAAGGATCTGAGAAGAATTTGTTGTAAAATTGGCGTTTTTTTTTGGATATCAGAGGAATTAAACATGAAACAGGAATGAATACAAATAGAAGGAGAAACAGATGGAGGAAGTGGCACCAAGGCCAGAGGATTAGGGGGATCATATAGTAATATGTCCCAGATCAAATCATACATCCTCTCTAGATCGAGAGGAGGTTGTGGAATAAGGTCCCGAGGGGACAGAGTGATCATAATGGGCGGAGCCCGTGGGATATCTTCAGTAATGACCCGCGACTAAGTCGGGGTCAAGAGCTGTGTGCGAAATAGAGTATGGAGCATGAAGACATGGGAAGGATATGTCCCCCTCCAGAGCAGATCTGTAATATAACCAGCTTCATAGGGGTCATCTGGCTCCCCTTCATCGGTCTCTTCAGACAGCAATATCCGCTTATCAAAGATGGCACCAGGGCTTTCAATCAGCTCATCAATCTGCGGCGGCCACTTGGGTTCTGCAGGATCTAGGAACAATCTGTTCAGTGCAATATAAAGGTCTCTCAGATCGAACCACCTGTACCATTCGCATTCAGGATCATGAAATTTTCTCCTTTTCATAGGCCGCAGAGCCTCCAAGGATTGGTACGTGAGTAGTTCTGAGCAATGTCTGGCCAAGTCCCTCCCATATATGTCATGGAAGTCAAAACACGAAGTAATGACTACCGTGTTGTCGTAGCTAAGTATGGGCCCTTTCACAAAGTGTGTATACAGGGTCCATGTTAAGGGATCTCGGCCTTTCTTGGGTGGCGTAGACATTGTCTCCCAAATTTTCTGACCTTCTTCAATCTCTGCTTGTTGAACCAGATCTTGTTTAAGTTTTCTTGGCCTATAGCCCAGACCACTTCCAGGTGCTGCTCGATGATCTTTAACAGGAGTGGTCCTGCCTTGCAACTGTGTGCCCAGACCTCTCCCAGGCTCGTATCCGTTCTTCATCATAATTCTCCATCCTGGGGTACTCATGCACTTCCCCCTTTTTATGGCATCTAACGGGTATGGAGAAATAGTGGCGGCTTTCAGAGGATCAACCACTGGATGATAGACCTGTAATACCGACAGAAAAGGTTGTCGGCCAGGTAAAGCAGCAGATTTAATATTCAAGGTATGAGCAGCAGCAAGGATCGGCATGCTCGTCACTTTAATAATTCGTCCTTTGAAAGGGAATTTGAGGCATTGGTGATTCGTAGAGGGAATCGCCTCAAGAGTTTTGATATAAGGACGACCCAAAATGGCATTTATAGAAGGATCGATCTCCAGAATGTGAAATTCGACCTCTGCATGACTTACAGGGCCCAGCTCCACCTTCAAATAGACCATTCCCAGAGGGGAACGGGTAGAGTTGTCATATGCCATCACTGAGATGGGGCTGGGCAGCCATTTTTCTTTGGGCACACCGCATAGCTCTAGGGTCTTCGGAGGTAAAACATTGATCGAAGCCCCTGTATCTACCAGGCATGCATCCACGGCCTTCTTACAGATGTTGACCGTGATGCTCAGAGCCATGCTTCTTGCTGCTGGCGGTGCTAGTTCCGATGTGTGAAATGTAATGGAGGGCTGATCCCCCTGAGGAACTAGTAGTGCTGCAATTTTTTCTACCGGCACGTGCTCATTGACCATCACCTTCTGTAGATATTCCATTAAGGCTTCTTGGTGAATCTTAGATCCTTTGATCAATTCAAGTATAGTGATCCGTGCCGGTGTCCGATCCAGATGTTTCAACAAGTCATATTGAGTGCCTGGTGCACTCTCTTCATTATGGACTTCCTCAGTCGGCTGCGATGGGCCGTCTCTAACTGTGGACTGAGGAAAGACTTTGTTGAAAATCCTTCCACTCCGGAGCGCGTGTTCCTCAACCGTGGAGGATCCGGGTGACACCTTAAGTACCGCAGGGTTGGATGGTGCGGATGACGTAGAGGGTTGGTATGTAGGTGATGGCATAGGGCTAGGTAGTGATGGCGCGGTACGGATTAAAGGCCTAGAGGGTTGGATGGTGGATGGGTAAGTGGTTGGTGAAGTGGGGAATGGTACGCGTAATAGCGGTCTGGATGGTAAGGGGGTATCTGGGTAGGTGGTAGTGGTAGCGGGTGAAGTAGGAAATGGTACGCGTAATAGCGGCCTGGATGGTAGAAGGGGCGCGTGATTGGTTTGCGGGGGATTATATGGTAGCGGTGTAGTGGTGTGGGGTGTAATGGTCTTGAGGAAGGTGGGTAGTGGTAATGGGTTATTGGGTGCGGGCGAGTGATATGTGGGTGTCGGTAGAGGGGTGATGGTAATGGGTTGTGGCCTAGGTATGTGGATGGTGCGGCGTGGTGGTCGTTCTGCGGTACTTGGAATATGGCCCGTCGAATAAAGAGAGGAAGAGTCCTCTATTCTCCACTGTTGCCCACGACCAGCCTCAGACTGGCTGTTCGTCAGAATGGAAGCAACTTGGTTTTGGTTCTGGTGCTCCGGGAGCGGATTCTGCACTATGCCCATATTGGGTGGTGGTGCTGCTTGTGCTGGTGGTCTTACTTGCTGCTGCTGCTGCTATGGTCTTCTCGCCTTCAGGGCTGATATATACTTTTTCATTTCCTCCCAGTCTATGCCGCCCTGCTCGTTGAGATTATGAATATAATCTCTGAACTGGAAGCAGGTGTCGATGGTATGCACAGGTTGCCTATGGAAATAGCAGTGTCGGCATTTTGAGGCCAGACGGCCTTTTCCCTTGGCAAAACTAAGGCATTAGCTACCATTAGAGCACTGAAGATATCTGCCAAGGATTCTGGGAGGGCCGGGTATTCTGCCCTTTTCGGGCCTGGAGGTCTTCTCTGCTGGTTGTAATCAGCAGGAGGAGGGACATTATGGTATGCCGGCGGTGCATGCGGCTGATACTGCTGTTGCTGATATTGCTGTTGTTGGGGCTGCTGGTGCTGCTGTTGCCGTTGCGGCGGCTGCTGTTGCTGTTGCTGGTTCTGGTTTGGCTGCTGGGGCCGCTGATACTGTTGCTGATAATGGGGGTTTTGCTGCTGCCTGTACCCCTGTTGGTTTGGCTGCGGTGGCCTCTGGTACTGCTGCTGGTTCCTCACGAACTGGGGCGAGTTATTGTTCATGCTACTAACTTGCTCATGAGAGAGCGTGCCCTCAGTAGTCGGACCTGTGCTGGGAGAGTTTGGCACTGCGGGCTTCCGAGGTGGAGGCCTGCTAGGTCTGTGAGGATCAAAAATGCTAGAGAACGTAGCGTCCTTGAAGGTATTCTGGCAGTATCGTGCTCTTTCATAGAGCTCTGCCATGTTGGTCAGATTGTTTAGGGAGAGGACTAACTTGAATTGGGGCGTGGCGTTGGAAATTAACATCTTCACTTGCTCGGACTCGGACAAGTGATCTTTCACCTTTTCAGCCAGGCCCCGCCACCTGTCGGCAAAACTGACAAACTCTTCATCAGGTTTCATCTTTTCTGCAATGAGGTCAGTGATGGACAAGGAGGGTGCAACTCTGTCTTGGTATCGTTGAATGAATTTACGAGAGACGATACCGTAATCCTCTACTTCAGAGGGTTCCAGGGAAAAGAACCACTCGAGGGCTGGTCCCTCTAGAGATCTCCTGAACAAAAAGGCCAACGACCTCTTATCGTTCTGCCAGAAAGACGATTCGTACATAAACTCCTTCAAATGTGTGAAGGGGTTACCAGTACCGTTGTACTTCCGGTACACTGGCATCTCAGAGGGTGGTAGGTGGAATACCGGCAGGCTCGGCAAATTGATCTCTGGCGCAGCTTTAACCCCCATCATCTTCTGGAGGTTGTTAAACTGCTCATCCATGCGCTCCATCTTGGCCAGCAACGCTTGCGTGGTCAGATCTGCCTAGGGAGGAGGAGGAGGTGGAGGTACTTGATAGGCCTGCTGCCTAGAGTACGTTGGACAGGGGGGACAATAAAGGGGAGGTCCGGCAGAGCTTCCGCCATGCCCGAGGGCATTTTGATAAGCAGGCGTTTGCGGTCTAGCCGGTTGCCTAGAGGATGAAAGTTGCGGCCCAGCTGGCCGAGAAGTGACATGAAGGCCTTCCATAGCCTGATGGATATAAGGAGGGTGAAGAGGAGGTTGTTGGGTAACGACAGGGGGAGCCACAGGGTTCGGCTCAGCAGGCTGTACGGGTGCCTTCCCCTTCAGAATGGACTGGATCGCCTCGAACTGCTGAGGGTCCAGACGGGAGGCAAGAACTCCCAAAGCGTTGACGAGATCCGAAGGATCAGAGGATGAGGGATCATTCTGATTCATGTCCCCCTCAAGATCGGGATTAGGAATCGCATATTCATGCGGGGGAAGATCAGGATATCGATCATGGGGATGAAAGAGAGGGGTCCGGACGTTCCCATCATGTCGAAGCGGAACGGGGACGGAATTACGGGAGGCATCAGCATCTCTCCCGCTCTCATAGTTGTAATCAGAATCCCGAGGGGCATTAGCATCTCCCTCGTAATTGACCATGGCGTCTGGAGCCACACTCAAGTCCTTGCCTGTTCGCAGCAGCATGATGTTAGATTCTTTTTTCAAAGATTTGACAAACAAGTTGCACAGAGATTAATCAAACAAGTGGATGCTTAACGTGATTTTAAGGTTCCTTGTTGAGTTATTTGAATTGGATTAAACCACAAATTCGCTCAGGGAAAGGATCCTAGTTTCAGTTCAATTTCCACTGTTATTCTCTAGGGCTTTCTCTCACAACGCTTTTGGAATTTAGCCGGGACTTCAACTGGTACAACCAGCCCGATGATCAAGGAGGAATACCTTGATTTTGGGGACTTATGGAGGTCTCAACGTCAACTTCTCTAGTATGATCAAGGGACTAACCCAATTAGAGAAAGTTGTTGACGTCAAGTAGTGGGTTCCTAAGAAAAGGAGGGTATTCGCCTCAATGCGTATGTCCTACGGCCTGGATGGCCTCTAATGCTTAATAATAATGGGTAGTTAGCACTCAAACCACAAAAATCTGAAAAATTGAAAAATAACTAAGAAACTGTCTGAATGGCGTCAATTGAAGTCGATGCTATTCAAAACAGAACCTTAATTTTTTCGCAGAAACAGATGCAGACAGCAGAGAAGATATGGAGACTGAAAGGCGTCTGGGTGTATTGACACGGTTTGAAACGCGTCAGTGTTCCTAGATGCTTTTCAGTTCGCAGAAACAGTTTTGCAGGAGGATTTTCTGGGTTGAATCCTCTTCAAACAGGATAAAAAGTAGTAAATAATCAACTCATGCATATTTTTTTTAGTTCCAGATTTTAACAGGATGATTTTACTAACTAAACAACTAGAAAATCAATCAATCACACATCATTTTCATCACAAAAACAACTTTTTAAACTAATCAAGGGGAGGGCAAGATCTTGCCACTGGGGCGTGCACGTGGTGCACGAGGGAAATTAACTAAACTAAAACACTCACCAATTGGTGAGGACGTGTCGAGAGACACAAGTGGTGCACCGTGGGTGCCCGATTGATGATAGCAAGAACAAAAAACTAAAAGATGGCGAGACTAAGTCCCACCGTGATCGCCAAAAAAGCTGTAGGTGCTTAAAATGCTTGTGTGATTAACATGAAAAATCTATGTTGTTTAGTGCAAAATAAACCTATTAAAAACAGAAACTAAGTGCAATGATCGCCAGAAACTTTTGACTTAAAGTTTCAAAAGAAAGTATGATCGCCTACCTGTTTGAATGCGGAAGATATTGAGTCATTGATTCTCCTCCTTCAGCCGGCTGAAGAAAGAGAGCCCTTCTTGTTCTTTGTTCTTGCTGTTGAAGTTGAAGTTGAGGATCGTCCAGAGATTCTGGTGACTTTGCTTGTTTTCCCCTTTGATTCTCTTGTTGAGTGCAGCAGAAATAGAAAGAAAAGAAATGAAGAAACAATGATGAGAACTTTAAACAAAAGCAGTATCTATTCTAATCATGATGTTAAACATGCAATTAAACAGCAAACTTACTTGTTTAGTGGCTTTTGAAACCCCTTAATCAAATAGGTTTTGAAAAGAATGAATGTGTTGTGTGTTGCATGGAGTGAATGATGAAGAATATAAAATGAAATGAATGCAGAAAAATGAAAGACTTATGCCCAATGGTTGAATTCTTGAATGGATGAAGAATCTTGAAAGGACGCCGACTTCTGGAAATGGCAGCGCTTAGGCGTTCCGACGTTGTTACTTCGATCTTCAACTCGCTATTGCTCAATAATAACGCTCTCTCTTAATGGCTCTCAACATTTTTAACTCTTCAAGATGCAAGGTATTTATAGGCTTCTTCTGCGTCCGTGATTAACATAGAAAAATCTAAGATTTATCTATCTTAACCGACAGATAAATACTGATTAATTCATCTTTATCTGTAATTATCTAAAACGCGTCCACCATGACTAACGCCTTTCAGATTAATTAAGATAAGGATAAACATCCGAGAAAACTTATCTTTATCTTTATTAGCTAAAACGCGTCTACATATATAGACGTCTTTTACACTAATTAAGATAAGGATAAACATCCAGAAGAGAAGTTGAAATAGCGTAGGAAACATAAACCGCGTCTAGACTTACAGACGCCTTTTAGCTAATTAATCAATTGATTAAAATTCAAATTTAAACGCTAAAATAAGAATAAAGTCTAAATGGCGTCCACACAGGTTGACGTCTTTTAGAATTCTGCATATTTTAACTGAAATTTGAGCTAAAATCAATTCAATTGATTAACTTAAACATGTCTGTTAAACCCGACACTTAAAAAGATCAATAAAAATTAATCAATGATTAAATATCAGACCATTCTGAGGCATTATTATATGATATGAAATTTACTCGAAATGACGTCAAAATTAGCGTGTCTACAACCAACAGCCACAACAACAGCAGTACTAGCAACAGCAGCAGTATCAGCCGCGCGCACCACCGGCATATCATAATGTCCCTCCTCCTGCTGACTACAATCAGCAGAGAAGACCTCCAGGCCCAAAGAGGGCAGAATACCCAGTCCTCCCAGAATCTTTGGCAGACATTTTCAGTGCCCTAATGGCAGCTAATGCCTTAGTCCTGCCAAGAGAAAAGGCAGTTTGGCCTCTGAATGCCGACACGTCTAGGTATTGCTATTTCCATAGGCAACCTGGGCATACTATCGACACCTGCTTCCAATTTAGAGATTATATTCATGATCTCAACGAGCAGGGCGACATAGACTGGGAAGAAATGAAAAAATACATATCAGCCCTGAAGGCAAGAAGACCGCAGCAGTAGCAGCAACAACAGCAAGCAAGACCACCAGCACAAGCAGCACCACCACCCAATATGGGCATAGTGCAGAATCCGCTCCCGGAGCACCAGAACCAAAACCAAGCTGCTCCCATTCTGACGAACAGCCAGTCTGAGGCTGGTCGTGGGCAACAGTGGAGAATAGAGGACTCTTCCTCTCTTTATTCGACGGGCCATATTCCAAGTACCGCAGAACGACCACCACGCCGCACCATCTACATACGTAAGCCACAACCCATTACTATCACCCCTCTACCGACACTCACATATCACTCGCCCGCACCCAATAACCCATTACCACTACCCACCTTCCTCAAGCCCATTACACCCCACACCACTACACCTCTACCATATAATCCCCCGCAAACCAATCACGCGCCCCTTCTACCATCCAGGCCGCTATTACGCGTACCATTTCCTACTTCACCCGCTACCACTACCACCTACCCAGATACCCCCTTACCATCCAGACCGCTATTACGCGTACCATTCCCCACTTCGTTCACACCAATCACTTACCCATCCACCACCCAACCATCTAGACCTTTAATCCGCACCACGCCACCACCACCTAACCCCACGTCATCACCTACATACCAATCCTCCACGCCGTCCGCACCACCCAACTCTGCGGTACTCAAAGTGTCACCCGGATCTTCCACAGTTGAGGAACATGCGCTCCGAAGTGGAAGAATTTTCAACAAAGTCTTTCCTCAGTCAACAGTTAGAGACGGCCCGTCACAGCCGACAGAGGAAACACATAATGAAGAGAGTGCACCAGGCACTCAGTATGATTTGTTGAAACATCTGGACTGAACACCGGAACGAATTTCCGTGCTTGAACTGATCAAAAGATCGAGAAGTCACCAAGAAGCTCTAATGGAATATTTGCAGAAGGTGATGGTCAACGAGGACGTGCCGGCGGAAAAGATTACAACACTATTAGTTCCTAAGGGGGATCAGCCCTCCATTACATTTCACACATCGGAACTAGCACCGCCGGCAGCCAGAAGCATGGCTCTGAGCATCACGGTCAACATCTGCAAGAAGGCCGTGGATGCATGCCTGGTTGAACCGGGGCTTCGATCAATGTTTTACCTCCGAAGACCCTGGAACTGTGCGGTGTGCCCAAAGAAAAATGGCTGCCTAGCCCCATCTCTGTGACACCATATGACAATTCTACCCGTTCCCCTCTGGGAATGGTTTATTTGGAAGTAGAGCTAGGCCCTGTAAGTCATGCAGAGGTCGAATTTCACATTCTGGAAATCGACCATTCTTTGAATGCCATTTTGGGTCGTCCTTACATAAAAACTCTTTAGGCGATTCCCTCCATGAATCATCAATGCCTCAAATTTCCTTTTAAAGGACGAATCATTAAAGTTACGAGCATGCCGATCCTTGCTGCTGCTCATTCTTTGAATATCAAACCTGCTTCTTTACCTGGCCGACAACCTTTTCTGTCGGTATTACAGGTTTACCATCCAGTGGCTGATCCTCTAAAAGCCGCCACTATTTCTCTTTACCCATTAAATGCCATAAAAAGGGGGAAGTGCATGAGTACCCCAGGATGGAGAATAATGATGAAGAACGGTTATCAGCCTGGGAGAGGTCTGGGCACACAATTACAAGGCAGGACCACTCCTGTCAAGGATCACCTGGAAGCGGCCTGGGCTATAGGCCAAGAAAACTGAAACAAAATCTTGTTCAACAAGCGGAGAATGAAGAAGGTCAGAAAGTCTGGGAGACAATGTCTACACCGCCCAAGGAAGGCCGGGATCCCCTAACATGGACCCTATAAACACATTTTGTAAAGGGGCCCATAATTAGCCATGACAACACGGTGGTCATTACTTCGTGTTTTGACTTCCATGATATATATGGGAGAGACTTGGCCAGGCATTGCTCGGAACTACTTACGTATCAATCCTTGGAGGCTCTGCGGCCTATGAAGAGGAGAAAATTCCATGACCCTGAATGTGAATGGTACAGGTGGTTCGATCTAAGAGACCTCTACATTGCACTGAATAGACTGTTTCTAGATCCTACATATTGATGAACTGATCGAAAGTCCCGGTGCTATCTTTGACAAACGGATATTGCTGTCGGAAGAGACCGATGAAGGGGAGCCAGATGACCCCTATGAAGCTGGCTACACCACAGATCTGCTTTGGAGGGGGACATATCCTTCTCGTGTTTTCATGCTCCATACTTTGTTTCGTACATTGCTCCTGACCCCGACTTGGTCGCGGGTCATTATTGAAGATATTCCACGGGCTCCGCCCGTTATGATTACTCTGTCCCCTCGGGACCTCATTCCACCACCTCCTCTCGATCTAGAGATGATGTATGATTTGATCTGGGACATACTGCTGTATGATCCCCCTAACCCTCTGGCCTTGGTGCCACTTCCTCCATCTAATTCTCCTTCTATTTGTATTCATTCCTGTTTTATACTTAACTCCTCCATTGTCCAAAAAAAAACGCCAATTTGGCAACAAATTCTTCCCAGATCCTCATTGAGGAAACCTCTTACTTGTCTGATCACACTCCATTGCGCGGGTCTTTCGGCCAAGATTCTCTTCTAGATCTACTCTGTCCCTCCCCTCGGGAGGATTCTCCTGTATTTCCACTTGTATCCCAGGATTTCCATCCTGCTTCATCTTCATTAGGTTATAATAGGGAGTTTAGTGAAGTTAGGCAGTCTAGTTCTAAGCAGGTCAGTCAGGTTAGGAAGTCTAGGAAGTCTAAGGGTAGGCAAATTCCAGATAGATACCTCCAGGACTTAGCTAATAGATGCTCTTCTTGCTCTTTAATCCCTCAGTTTTTAGAAAATCCAATTCAGATGCCAGAAGACTGTATGAACGATGAGTAAGTCAATGATGGGTGTGGGGTGTATGAGTTAGTATATAAAAAGGACCCCATTATTGAAGATGAGGAAGATGACGAGGACGCGGCTAAGGCATATGCCAGTGGAGTAAAGAGATTCGATGAACCCTCAGCTGCCGTAGAAGAGCCTACCAAAGAAATCAATTTAGGGACTGAAGACGAACCTAAGGTTGTCCTCGTCAGCAAAAATCTTTCTACAGAGGATGAGAAGGCAATGACACAAGTACTTAAGGTCTATAAGGACACTTTCTGTAAGGACTGAGATTTCGGGTTCAGTATTCGGGTCGGGTTCGGGTTGGATCCCCTGGTTTGGACCCTGTAGGGGTCTTGAGATTCCTGGCTGAATGGCGTCAGCACTGCTCGACGCCTTTCAAAAGGCGTCAGGTTGTGTGGACGCCATTTAGGTCTGCAGGTTGTTGTGCCACGTGTGCGCCACGTGGGTGGGTTTCGGGCCGCGAGAGTACGGCCCCGGTCACATCGTCTGAACGGCGTCCATGTTGGTCGACGCGATTCAGACTGTGACCTCTGCGATGTCAGGGTACGGCGCCAGAGCGTTGTCAGTACGGCCTGTCCTGTCGTCTGAACGGCGTCCACGGTGGGCGACGCGTTTCAGACCGCTGTTAGTACGGCCCGTCCTGTCAGACTGATAGGCGTCTACCTCGATTGACGCGTTTTAGCGGGATTCAGATTGACTCCGCGAGCCTCCCCTTCCTTCCCTCATTCTCGCCTTCACTCTCTCTCTCCTCACCCTCTCCGCCCTCTCCGACTCTCTTCTTCCCCTTCCCTTCCTCTTCTTCCTCTTCCAATCACTCCATAGCCTCCCTACCGCTCACCTCTACCTCCACCACCTCCTTCGCGGTGTTCCCTTCTCCGGACGGCAGCCGACGTCCCGGCGGAGTGGCGGCGTCCTCGAGGGTACCGGCGGCGGTCTGCGGTGCGGCGTACCGGCGGCGAGGAGCTTGGAGGAGTTCAAGAACCGGTAGGGGGACGAACCTTGCATGTGTTGCTCGTGTGTTCCTTGGCGTGACATGATGTGTTTGGGCTAGATTGAGCATGTTTAGGGGGTTTCCTTATGGGAATGGCTGTGCTTGTGATCGTGGATTCGTAGCATGTTTGTGTGGATCAACTTCTCTTCCTCCCCCTTTCCGTTTTGGGGCTTTTCGGGGTGTTTGGGGTTAAAGGAGAAAACCCTCGGGTTGAACCAGGAAACCTGGTTTCTGGCGCTAAACGGTGTCGTGCCTGGTCGACGCCTTTTCAAAGGACGTCAGGGCAGTACGACGCCTTTTAGGGCAGAAACCTCCCTGTTTGAGGTTTCCCGGGTTAGGGGTTATTTAATACATGTTTCACGGCGGGATGTTTCAAATGCATGCTTTGAGTTGTATACTGAGACTGAGGACTTCTGCATGAATGGAATTACATCATCTATATGTGTATGCTTTAACTGTACGCTGAGGCTGGGCTTACTATGCGAATGGAATCATGTTATATGTGTGTTTGTGTTTATGGGAATATGGATTCGGAATGACTGTGGTTTCCAATTGTCACCATGGGCCGATGGGAGAAGGGCCATGGTGTCTGTGGAGTGGTACATGTTGTGTTTTACCTTTGGCTGAGGGAAGCAGAACCACCTTGAGCCCGTCGGGCCGGAGTAGCTGATGTGCTATCCGAGGGGTTGCTGTTTGGTCTCAGCGGGTCGGGGTTTTCCTGTTTGTCGTGACAGCTTCCGGCGCGTTTCTTGCTGTGGAGCTGGTTGTGGTACCGTTGGAGTTGGCTTACCCTTTAGCCACTGGGCCTGATGTGACCTTTGATCAAGGTTACGAGTGGTACCCTTAGTCCTTTGGCCTGACGCAACCCGGGAGATTTGTGGTTGTAGGTAGTTCCTGTAGCTTCGGCTTGACGGGGGTTCGCCGGTCCCCAGGGCCCTCCTGAAGCGCTGAGGCCTAGCGTGGAGGCAATCCGGTCGGTAGGACAGTAGTCTAGACTGCTTGTGTGCACACGTAGCTGGCAGTGGAGGTACACTGGTTCCAGCTAGTCCTAGTTTGACTCACTGCCTCACCCTATAGTGCCCTGGAACACTGTAGGGGTGGACAGGCGTGAGCTGTGGTGGTAGTGTTGGGAGGCGACGTGTGACTTCGGTCGACAGTGTGGTTCAGTCGCTTCGTGGACTTTGGCTGTGAGTCGTGACTCTGTGTTGGGTTCTTCGGGTTGCTAGAATGGTTCTTGCTGCACTGCTTATCGTACGTTTTATATCAGAGTTGGGTACTGTGTTTACTGCTTTACTTATTTGCCACATATTCCTGTTGTTACACTTGTGGGTGTGTGAGTGGGAGGCAGGGGATCGGATGATCCCTACTGAGCCCATTTCTGGTGTGGCTCACTCCCTGCGGTTTCAGGTGTGGACCTCGTGGCGAGCGGAAGCGTGGTGTCTTCTTGGTGTGCGGACCAGCAGCTGTCTTAGTTCTGGGGTATGCCCCAATGTTGTTGTACTTCCTTCTGCCTGTACTTATTTAATTGTTGGACATGTAATTATTGTTGGACTGTATACGGACATTTTTATTTTCCTTCCTGCGCACTTGCTTATCTTTGTAGTCCGTGAGATTGTTATATTTAGCCTTGTTTAGCACTTACTCCTCCAGATGTGTTGTGTGAGATCCGGGTGTGAACCCGCAGTTAATGGGCCGACATCCATTTAGTGACCGGGTCTCCGGTCATAGGATGGCGGGTCGTTACACTTTCGCCTGGAGTTATGAAGATATGTCAGGGTTAGACTCTTCTTTAGTTGAACACAGGTTGACGTTAAAGGAAGGAGCTAGCCCTGTCAAGCAGAAATTAAGGCGATTCCACCCACAAATGGCTCTAAAGATGAAGGAAGAGGTCGACAAATTACATAAAGCCAAATTTATTAGAGTTGTCCTTTATCCACAATGGGTGGCTAACATAGTTCCGGTTATGAAGAAGGATGGGAAGGTCAGAATTTGCATTGACTTCCGCGATCTGAATCGGGCGTGTCCTAAAGATGATTTTCCATTGCCTCATATTGATGTACTCATTGATAACACCGCTGGCTATGAATCTTTATCGTTTATGGACGGATTTTTAGGATACAATCAGATTAAGCTGGCAGAAGAAGATCAAGAGAAGACGTCATTCACTACACCTTGGGGAACATACTGTTATGTCATCATGCCATTTGGATTGAAGAATGCTGGAGCCACTTATCAGAGGGCTATGATGGCAATATTCCATGACATGATGCACATAGATCTGGAAGTGTATGTTGATGATTTATTGGTTAAATCTAAGACAAAGGCTGAGCATGCCAAGGTTTTGGCAAGGGTATTAGAGAGATCGAGAGAGTATCAGTTAAAGATGAACCCCAAGAAATGTGTATTCGGGGTATCTTCAGGAAATTACTTGGATTCATCGTCAGCAAACGGGGAATTGAGATCGATCCCAACAAAGCGAAGGCTATTAGAGAAATGCCACCTCCCAAAAACTTGAAGGAGTTGAGATGATTAATCGGGAGGTTGCAATTTATTCGTCGTTTTGTCTCCCAGCACTCACAAAGGTGTAAGCCGTTTTACGAGCTTACCAAGCCGGGAGTCAAATTCGATTGGGACGATAAGTGTCAGGAGGCATTCGATGGATTAAAGAACTATTTAGCAAGTCCTCATGTTTTGAGACCACCATCTCCAGGCAAACCATTAATACTTTACATTTCTGTCCTGGATGATGCAGTGGGGGCTGTCCTAGCACAAGAGGATGAAGAAGGAAAGGAGAGGGCAGCCTACTATCTCTTTAAACTTCTCAACCCCGCTGAACAGAGATATACAGCGATGGAGAAAACATGTGCAGCATTGGTCTGGGTTGTTCAGAAATTGAAGCATTATTTCTTGGCCCATGAAGTCTATCTCATCGCTAGGATGAATCCAATCAAATTCTTTCTGGAGAAATCTGTTCTTACTGATAGGTTAGCGCGATGGCAAAGCTTTCTATCTCAATTCGATATCACTTACATTCAGTAGAAAGCGATCAAGGGCTATGCCATAGCGGAACATCTCGCTCATCATCCCCTTCCTCGTTTTGATCCAGTGCGATCAGAGTTTCCGGATGAGGAACTGATGTCCGTAAATCAAATCAGAGATGGTATGTGGATTCTGCATTTTGACGGAGCTCTGAATTCTCATGGAAAGGGGATCGGTATCGTTCTGTCATCACCTGAAGGTGTCACCATTCCACAAGCCTTTCAGCTCGACTTTCCAGTCACCAACAATATAGCTGAATACGAGGCACTCCTTGCTGGCCTCGAGGCTGCTCATTTTCATGGTGCCACTAAACTCAGGATTGTGGGTGATAGCCAACTGATTCTTCGCCAAGTGCTGACCAAGTATCGAACTCTTGATCCCAAACTCAAGCCTTATCAAGAACTTACTTCTGCATATTCTAAGCTTTTCACGAAATTGATCTTTGTCTATGTCCCTAGGAATCAAAACATCTTAGCTGACGCTCTAGCTTCACTTGCATCTTCTCTTGATTTTCCAATCAGCAAGCAATCCGAATCAATCATAGTTCATAGGCGTCTTTCACCCGCCGTGAAAGACCCTTCATTCCTTAGAACTAAGGAGAAGTTGCTGAAGAAACTCAGAGACGAAGATATTGTCGAGAAAAGAGAAATTATGTTGATGGAGCTGTTAGAAGAGATGGATGATGAACAAAGCCATGGTATTATGAGATTGCCAAATATTGTGAAGATCAATCGTATCCTGAGGAAGCTACAACTGCGGAGAAGAGAGCTATCAGGAGAGTTGCTCAGAGATACACCCTAGTTGGAGGAGCATTGTGCAAGAGAGGTTTTGATGGAGTCCTTCTGAGATGTCTAGACGAAGATGAGCTTTGGAAGGTTATGGAAGGAGCTCATAGTGGAGTTTGTGGTGGCCATGTCAATGGACAGATGCTAGCAAAGAAGATCCTTAGACAAGGATTTTATTGGCCAACCATGGAAGAAGACTGTGTAGGATATGTCCGTAGGTGTTTTAAGTGCCAACTTCATGCCGACAAAATTCATTATCCTACATCTTCACTCCATCCTGTTTCTTCCCCATGGCCTTTCTCCATGTGGGCTTTCGACATCATTGGACCCCTTGGTAACCCAGATTACGGCATCAAGCAAAAGTCTTTCATTCTCACGGCAACGGAATACTTCACCAAGTGGGCAGAAGCTGAAGCGTACACGGAAGTCAAAGCATCAACCGTCTGCAAGTTCATCATGAAGAACATCATCACCCGATTCGGAATTCCAAGCACCATCGTCACCGACAACGGACCGCAGTTCGTGTCACAAGAATTGAAGGACCTTTACAATAGGTATAGAATTGCATTGCATCATTCATCTCCTTATTATCCGCAAGGCAATGGCCAAGCACAGGCAACTAACAAGACTTTGATAAAAATCATCAAAAAGACGTGCAAATCTAACAAATTCGCAGACTGGCCAGAAAAATTAGTTGAGGCTCTATGGGCCTACCGAACTTTAATCCGCACGCCTACTGGGCAAACTCCTTATTCCTTAACATTTGGAATGGAGGCGGTAGTTCCATATGAGATGCTCATACCGTCATTAAGAGTACAATTGAACAAGGAATTCTCCATTGATGAACACCGTTCAACACTCCTTGCTCAATTGGAACTCTTAGACGAGAAAAGATGGTCAGCTGCTAATCATGCAAAAGTTTATCAAAATAGACTAGTACGTTTTATCAAAAGAAAGTCATTGAACGTAAGTTCAAAGTCGGTGAAATGGTTGTTAAAAGAATTTTTGTAAAACCTGGTGGTCCGCGTTCCAAGCTCCAACCCAACTGGGAAGGACCTTATGTTGTATCGCACGCTTTTCCTGGTAATGCTTATCGTCTTGTCAATGCAGAAGGAGAAGAGCTAACTCATCCCTGGAATGGTTTACATCTTAAGAAATACTACCCTTAGGCTAAAGAGTCGATCAGCATGGCACAAAGACCAGTGGAATCAGAAAATTTATAAACTCAAATTTCCTTGTTAGTCTGAACAATTTAATTTCGAACCCATTACTACACACACTTACACGTTTGATTCGTGAGTAACAAGAGATGCCAAGTCCTAAAGAATACCGAAAGCTTGACTGAAAGCGTAAAGTACAAGTCATTTGTTTTAAAGCAAAATTCTGTTTTACACTCGGCCCATGATGTCGGAACGAGGCTTAGAATAGACTACCAAGAATACCCGTCATCTTAGTAGGAGGCCGTCATAAAAAAATGGGTAGATCCATCCCAAGAAAAAAAATAGAAAAGCAAAAGCAAAAGGCAAAATCCAAATGTCAAATCAAAAGGCCATTACATTACAAACGTTATATCAAGGCCATGAAATGAAACAAAAGGGAACGCAAGATCGATAAATACCCCGGAAAGAAATGACCGAACCCCAACATATATTAGGGTAGGAAAGGAATATCTTTTTAGGTCTCCGGAACCTTCTCATGGGCTTTCTAAAGAGGCGTACTCCAAACTTGAGGAATGACTTAGATTGACTAAGGGTCAAATCATCAAATGGGATCACGAATGGAAACACAAGTTCAAACACGATGGGTTTAAGTTAAATTGTTAAAGAACAATTTGAAAATTAAGTTAATAAATGAATATGATCTTTTGATCTGAGTACCATGTTGATCTTTTAGTCAAAAATCAAAAAACAAATGTATATGTCAAAAAAAAAAAAAAAAAATGTATATGCCAAAAATAAAAAAAAAATACATATGCCAAAAATAAAAAAAATACATATGCCAAAAAAAAAAAAATACATATGTCAAAAAAAAAAAAAAACATATATTTCAAAACGCAAACAAAAATGAATATTTCAAAACAACAAAAATATTTCAATTAGCATTTGCTTATTGCATTTGGTGTGTCTCATTCCTTTTATTTTCAGTGAGTATCTGTCTGCTTGCATGTTGCATTTTGCTTAAGTTTGTTTATAGTTCAATTACCTTTGTTGATAAAGGCTATGCCCCTTGACCATTTATTGAAGGAAAAAATTAATCGACTATTTGGTCAGGCAAGGGGCTAAGCCTAAATAGATACTTAACCTGTTTGTTAAGTGATGTACAGGATGCAAGACAAACATAGGAACACAAGATTGGAGCCCAAAAGTTTTATGTATATCATCAAAAGGTGTTTTGTACATGATACACAGAAGAAAAGAAAATACATGAGCCCTCAAGGCTGGCTCTCCCCTCCGCCCTCATCAAGTTGGCTCTGTGCCTTGTCGGGCGCATCCGGTGCTGGTCCTCGGCTGGGAGGTGGAGGTGGCCCCATCGTGCTCGGCCCTGCCTGGCCGGAAGACATGGCGACACTGGCGGTGAAAGCACTCGTCAAACCACGTTGCTGAGCACGCTGTCGAGCACGCCTGTACCTCTCCTCCACACTCCGGCGCTCGTGCTCAGCAATGCCCGACTGAACTCGGAGGGAGGCCGTCTCCGAATCCATCTTCTGCCGCTCCAACCGCTCTCTCTCCCTCTCCTCGGTAATGAACCCCAGTCGAGACTGAAGGTGCGAAAGCTCTCGAGGAAGATCTCCAGTGGAGAGACGGGCCACCTGCTCCTCCAAAGCTCGGATACGCGCAACATCAGCTTCGGCACGAGCAGCTGCAGCACGGGAACGCTCCAGCTCTGCTTCAGCCCTCTGAAGGGCTTCATGAAGCTCAGCGACCTGAGGAGAAGCCATTGTTAGTCCAAGGCAATCAAGTAATCAAAATCAAATTCAGAAGTCAAAAGGAAAGAACTTACCCGAGCAGCGCGATCCTCCTCCGCAAGAGAAGCTCGGTGGATAGCGGAGGCGAGCTGGCTCTGGAGGTCAGCTAGAGCAGCCTCGTGAGCAGCAGAAGAAGACGAAGACGCTCCGAAGGAAGGGGGAGCCGCCTGGGTGTAGACGGCTCGCTGCACCAAGAGACAACCGTCAGTGTTAATCGCCAAAACAATTAATTAATCAAAACATGCATTCATAAACATGCATACATACCAGGTCAAATAATTCTTTCTGTACCTGCTCTAACTGGGCCTCCGCGTCATGTAGGCGGGCCCGGAGGTCGATGATGACCGCGTCACGTGCATCCTGCATATCACACATACATACATTCATTCACCAAATATAAGAAAAGATAATAATAAAATTAAAGATGCATAAAAGCATACTTACATCGAGTGGTCGGAGGAGCCGAAGTTGATCGGCGTAATGGGCCCGGTACTGCTGGAGGTAGGCCTCGCTACTCTCTGCCCGTGACTCCACCCGAACGCCGCGGCGGTGCCAGTCCTCGTACTGCTCCGGGAACTTGGCACGCCAGTCGGTGAGGGCTTGCTTGCCCCTCATGCTCCTCCCGACGCCCTCCGGGACCTCCTCGTCGATCCATTCCTGGTGTAGGCCCAGGGTCCTCATCACAAGCCGGAGGCGGAGGGGCTCGATCTCGTTCATGCAGTGCAGCCACATCTGCCTGCCGAACCTCCTCCTGCCAGCCGTCACCCACGGCTGACCATCCTCGCCCATGCCTAAGTACGGGCGCCAGATCACCTGCATATAGGTTAAGTGCATTCATATAAATAACTTGCATTTAATGAATATAAGATTGAACAAGTTAAAGACTCACCAGTAACTCGGGGTAGTCAAGGAACTGACGGCGGAGGGCCGTCAGCTGATGGTGCTGAGGAGCGGTGTCCACGATTGGCTGCCAATGGGAGGCCAACGGGACAGCCCCAGGTCTCGCAATCCGCGCTCTGCCAAGCGGGAAGTAATGATAACTCCACACCTGCATTCATGGACATATAGGTTAGTAAAGCATCATATCATATTGCATATCATAAACAAATAATAAAATAACTTAATACCTTAAGGAACGGCGAGAAGCCGCTGATGGTGGTCTCACGGTCCGACATGACCGTAGACAGATCGGCGAACAGGTGGGCCAGAAGGGCCGCACCCCATGCATACTCTCCTAAGCTATCTAAATCATCTAGCAAATAAAGAAACCTACAATGAATATGGTCGCCCTTCGTACCGAAGAGCAACCGACCAAAGAAAAAGACTAAAAAGACTCTAAGCTGCCTATCTACCTCCTCCCCCTGACTAGGGTCACTACAGTATACGGCGGAGGATGACTCGGCTAATCTATCTCTGAATTCCTCCCGGGTCTCATCAGACCGACGCCGGGGCTCATCCAGTCCTAGGGCAGCCTCTACCTCTACCTGGGGAACCATCCTAGACTCCCTACCTAGGCTAGACACCTCTATGCCTAGTAGGGCCTCTGCCAAACCTCGGTAGTCGGGGTAAGTCACCCCGCTAACCGGTCGGCCCTCTACCCTGAGGCCAGTGATCCTGGCCACATCCTCTAGGGTGGGGACCATATGTCCCCACGGCATTAGGAAAGCACGACTTTCCGCATGCCACCTCTCCCGCAGCGCCTGCAGGAGGACCAGATCGAGCCAAAATGGCTCGATGTCCAAGACTTCTCCGAACCCCATCCGGTGCAGGCGCGCCTTCGGGAAGTCCGGGAGTCCACGGTAAGCACCTATGACTAAGTCCCAGCTTATCCTTGCTCTCATGATCCCCTGCAAA
Source organism: Zantedeschia hybrid cultivar (assembly GCA_030544215.1). Classification (NCBI taxonomy): domain Eukaryota; kingdom Viridiplantae; phylum Streptophyta; class Magnoliopsida; order Alismatales; family Araceae; genus Zantedeschia; species Zantedeschia hybrid cultivar. The sequence goes on along the minus strand of JARZZO010000006.1, from coordinate 55,379,536 downwards.
AGAAAACATAAAGAATGATCAGTTAAAAACAGGAAAAGTCACTTCTGCTTTGAAAGGCTTCAGCACATATGGACGCCCATTGAAAAGCGTCCACATGTCCTGACGCAAATTAAACCTATTTTCTGTTTAATTAAAATTTGGAATTTAGCCTTGAAAGGCGTCGTCCCAGGGTGACGCCTTTTGAATGGCATCACCTGGTCTGGACGCCTTTCAAGACCGGATTCCGGGTTCTTTCAAGAACCCCTTTCTCCCCTCTTCTTCTTGCACCATTCATACCATAGAACACTCACCTTGTGGAGGTTGCCCTCCCCATCCTCTTCCATGGCCATAGGTGCCAGAGGAGCTTCCTCTTCCTCCAAGAATGCCGCCGCCTCGGCGAGCGCCGCCGGCACCTCCTCGGGGGCTTCTTCCTCGTGCCTCCACCGTCTCTTAGCCAAAGCCTTGACCTTTCTAGAGCCTTCACCACGCTCCATAGTCAAGAGGGGGAATTTTTGAGAGAGAGAAAGAGAGATCGCCGGTCGCCGGAGCTCGGGAGAATTGAAGAGAGAGAAAGTAAGAAGAAAAGTGAGGAAGAAAGGGGGCCTTCGCGGGTCCGTAAACAGAAAGCTAAAAGACGTCGACTCAGACAGACGCTTTTTAGGGCACATAAGTTGAGGCGGCAAGGACAACTGTTTGAAATTGATTGAAAGGCGTCCACAGAGGCTGACGCATTTAAGGTTACCGCCAATTCTGGTCAGAACCGTACGCAGCATGATGATAAAAGGCGTCTGAGCGTCAAGACGCGTTTTAGGAGATTAATCACGGAATTAATGGCAGAATCTTGGAAAAAGTAGGAGAGAGAATTGAAAGGCGTCGGGCTTGAAAGACGCAATTTAATCTTAAATCAGGATTTTTGAGGATTAAATTGAATTTCTAGAAATTGAATTATGATTGAAATGCGTCTTTCTGAGTGGACGCGTTTTGCATTAACAGAACCCGAACTATCATATTTTTAGGAAAAATCCAGTTTTTGCTAAAGGAAAAATCATGAATACATCATAGGAAGTTAAGGAAAGATTTCAAGGCATAAAAAATCATTCTTTATTCAATGAAATCTTTTATTACATCAAAAAGAAGAAAGAGGACACTTAAGGAAGAATTTCATGAAGACCTTTGAGGTATGGAAATTTCAATCATCTATCTCTATCTTTAGAGGATTTTACACGGTAACTGAAGCCAAGGTTCCACAAAGTAGTGATGATTTCTATAGCTTCATAATCTTCGTCGGATTCCAAGGCACGCTTCTTGATCGGAGATGTAAAGGAGAACTCGGGGAATTCACGACGGCTCAAGCTAAGCTGAGTAAGACACCGATGATGATTGTATAACACAAACTCGGTGGCTCCAATCAACTTGAGATCTGCTTCCGCTATACGGCGCACCCAAACAGGCTTTCCAACAAGAGCGAGTGGAGACGAGTCAAATATGTCGGATGTCATGAGTTTCAGATACTCTCTCCAGTCAGCTCGGGTCTTGAGTTTTGGGACTTTATTGACCATGTGCTCGTTGAACTTTACAATGTTGGCAATGCAATGGATTGGGCTATTCAAGTAAATTTGAGATGGTCTTGGAGGCATCTTCTTGCAGTACTCGAACTTGAAGTGAAGTTCAACCCATAGGGCAAAGAGTAACATGCACCCATAGGGGGGACGACCCACAGATGCCGCAGAAAGCCCGCTGTAAAGATATGCCAAGAGTGCAGTGCTAATGAATTTACCTTCGAAGATCGCGCAGATAGCACTGACCTGATCATCTTCTAAGATGTTGTCCTGTGCAGGGAAGAACAAGGCACCGGCAAGGCATGTGACGAAAGCTTTCGTCACATCCTCCGCTTCATCCTCCCTTAGATCATCGATCTCATATAGAGTCCACTCAGCAAGCTTTGCAAGATTGATTCCCTTTTTGGTAAGGCATCCTTTAGCTTCTGAAGGATCCTTCATGATTGATGTCAACAATTGTTGACCGGTGATTCTCTCTCTTGTTAAAGCCATCTTATCTTTGGTCTTTGGGAGACTCAATAGAAGTTCCGCCTCCTCCAAAAGGATCGTGCACTCGAAGTCTTGGAAGAAGAACGTATGAGTTTGGGGATGCCACCACTCGATCAAAGCACCCATAGCCGCCCAATCTACGTTCGAGCTCTTGTAATGTTTGGCAAGCACCACTAATCCTTGAAGGTTCCACTTGGAAATGAAAACTTGCATGGAAAGCTTAACACTTTTTGCGAGTTTGTGAATCCAAGGGAGAGAGGTGAATTTTCTCGGGCCGGGAAACATGGGATAATTCTGGAAACGAAAGGAAGGATTGAAGAACACGAAGAACAAGAAGAAGAATTGAAGGGAAGTTGATTCAACTTACTTGAAGATTGGGATCCCTTCCGATGAGGTGATTCTCTACGTCGGAGATCTTCTCCAGCGACATCTTCATCCTCTTGTTTGAAGAATCCATCCTCTTTTTCGGAGTTCTTCCTTCTTGAAGCTTGGGAACCTTAGAAACTTTGAAGAAACCTTGAAACCTTGGAAGAAAACTAAACCTAGGATCTTTGGATTATGGTAGGATTGCTTGGGAACAATCTAATGGTGTTTATATAGAAGGAATTGCGATCCTAGGAAGACTTTTCCGGATTGGAAAAGGGATGTGCATTGGTAGAGTTGGAATCCGAGTAAAGAACAACCAGAAACCTGTTTCTGAAAATCAGAAAATTCAAATGAAGCTGAAAATAGCAAAAAGATCCCACTGTGGGAGTCAAGAAGTCCTGACCGTGGCTAAAAAGATGGTTATCTCTACCCTTGTAATATTCCATGTAATTATTTTGCATTCGCATTACTATATGATAAATATTTATTAGAGCATGTCAAGGACCTTGTGGTTTTGATGAAACTGGAATTTAAGATCCCCTTTAACAAAAACAGTGATAATTCCAGAAGATTCTTAATCGCACGGATAGGCCGTTAGATTATTAATTAGTGAGGACGATGGTTCCACTTTTGTGAAACGGTGCGTGGATAAACGAGCTTCGGCTTAGCACTGAATTACAAGAATTGGTATCTTGACTCATTAATGACGATTTAACAATATTATCCTTGATTAATTTATATTTTATTTGACTTTATATTTTTCTTTTAAGCCCAGCATGCATCATATAGGACTTTGAAATCATTGTGATAAGGATTAATTACTGATTAAGTTTCAGACCATTAATCAAATAAAATCAAACATGATATGAAATATTCCATTCCGAATTGAGTATCTTGATTATCTTTGAGGCTCGCTTGAAGATATCATTAGAATTATATATCCTTGATTGGACTCTTTATCCAATATTTCTTGTTTTCTTTTAAGATCCATCATGGCTGCAGCACGTCCACATTGACTGGCAAACGCTCGCCATGATGAAACCTACAGTGTCTATGACCTGGGGTACTTCCCACTCCGTGGAGGTTGATCGACCTTATTTTATTTCCTTGTCTACCTCATCCAGACATGATTGATTCGATTGATCTCCTTAAACTATCTTCATCGATGATTTTGAGAAAAATTCTAATCATGTGATGTTAAGAGCATGTCTCATCACACCTTGGCATCACCTTTTCAGGACATTCCATTCCATTTCATTCCTTTGCAAAGACGATGCCAAGGTGAGATAGCTGTAGACACGCTAATTTTGACATCATTTCGAGTAAATTTCATATCATATAATAATGCCTCAGAATGGTCTGATATTTAATCATTGATTAATTTTTATTAATCTTTTTGAGTGTCGGGTCGAACAGACATGTTTAAGTTAATCAATTAAATTGATTTTAACTCAAATTTCAGTTAAAATATGAAGAAGTCTAAAAGACGTCTACCTGTATGGACGCCATTTAGACTTTTATTCCTATTTTGACGTTTAAATTTGAATTTTAATCAGTTGATTAATTAGTTAAAAGGCGTCTATAAGTCACGACGCGTTTTAGGTTTCCTAAGCTATTTCTACTTCTCTTCCGGATGTTTATCCTTATCTTAATTAGTCTAAAAGACATCTATACATGTAGACGCGTTTTAGCTAATATAGATAAAGATAAGTTTTCTCGGATGTTTATCCTTATCTTAATTAATCTGAAAGGCGTCTTCAGTGGCTGACGCGTTTTAGATAATTACAGATAAAGATAAATTAATCTCTATTTATCTGTTGGTTAAGATGGATAAATCCCAAATTTCTCCATGTAAATCCGCGGACGTAGAAGAAGTCTATAAATACCCTACATCTTGAAAGTTAAAAAAAAAAAAAAAAGTTGAATCAAAGTTAGAATCAGAGTTAGTTATTGAAGATCGAAGCAACGACGTCCAAACGCCGAAGTGCTGCTGTTTCCAGAAGTCGGCGTCCATTCTTCATCCATTCGGCATAAGTTTTTCAATTCATTTCTACACATTTTCATATTCACATCTACATCAATCTTGCATTCTTCATCATCACTCCATACAACACACAACACTAACATTATTTTCAAAACCTATTTGATTAAGGGGTTTCAAAGGCCATCTCAACAAGTGAGTTTTTCTATGTCTAGTTGCATGTTTAAAACTCTGATTATAATGGATACTACTTTTGCCTGAATTCTCATCGTTAGTTTATTCCTCTTTATTATTATTATTATTTTTCTTGTAAGGAACAAAGGAGAATCAAAAAGGGGAGGAAAACAAGCAAGTCAAAGACTCTGGATGATCCTCAACTTCAACCTCAACAGAAAGAACAAAGAAAAGGAAGGGCTCTCTTTCTTTAGCCGGCTGAAGAGGGGGAATCAAGGACTTAACATCTCCCACGTTTAAACAGGTAGGCGATCAAAAAAACTTTCTTTTGGAACTTTTAAGTCAAAAGTTTCTGGCGATCACTTCACTTAGTTTCTCTTTAATAGGCATTATTTTGCACTTAAACAACATAGATCTTTCATGATAATCACACACTCATTTTAAGTACTCACACAACTGTGCTACTGCAACGATTGAATTCCCTGGTTGACTAATAGGTATAATTACCATCCATGAATTCTTATTTGGGTATGTTCAGTGAACTCATTCTCTAATGAGCACCCACAAGTTTGTCTTAGTGTCACCACACGAGTGAATGTGAGATCATTCACCCTCATCACATGAGCAGACATAACTTGTGTCGATCTTATCAGATATTTAATGTCCATCTTAAATATCCTATGATCGAGAACGGTTTAAGACAAGTGACTAAGGATGTTGATCTCACTATCATGATCTCATCATGATTCAATATCCCATACATTTGTCTACGGACCTTCATTACGATAGTTAATTTCCAAGAACTATAAATGAAGAAATGATTGCCTTTATTAATAATTTGAACTAGAATGTACAATGATTGGCTTTGAGGCCACCCAATTCTATCATTCTCCCACTTGGACTATAGCTAATCACCCATGTGTCTAAGTCCCATAGACTTAAGGTGACGTTCTAAATTGTTTTGAGATAATGGCTTAGTCAAGGGATATGCTACATTATCTTCAGATGAGACTTTCTCAACTATTATATCTTCTCGGGCGATGATCTCACGAATCAGATGAAATCGTCTCATAATGTGCTTTGACTTCTGATGTGATCTTGGCTCCTTCGCTTGAGCTATTGCCCCATTGTTGTCACACAATAATGGAACATGATCTGAAATGCTTGGAACTACTCCAAGTGCTGAGATGAATTTCTTCATCCAAACCGCCTCCTTGGCCGCTTCAGCTTCAGTAATGTATTCTGCTTCGGTCGTCGAATCTGCAGTTGTTTCTTGTTTGGAACTTTTCCAACTTATTGCACCTCCATTTAACATGAACACAAATCCAGACATGGATTTGCTATCATCCATATCCGACTGGAAACTCGAGTCAGTAAACCCTCGAAGTTCCAAGTCGTTTCCTCCATAGACGAGAAATAGATCCTTAGTCCTTCTTAAGTATTTAAGGATACATTTCACCGCCTTCCAGTGTTCCTCACCTGGATCAGCCTGATATCTACTAGTGACACTTAGTGGGTGTGCCACATCAAGCCTAGTACATAGCATTGCATACATGATAGATCCTATTGCCGATGCATAAGGAACTCTGTCTATGTACGCTCTCTCTTCAGGTGTCTTGGGAGACATTCGTTTAGAGAGATAAATTCCATGCCTCATTGGAACGAGGCCTCTCTTGAAATTTTCCATGCCAAACCTTTTGACTATGGTATCTATGTATATAGATTGGGATAAGCCAAGCATTCTTTTGGACCTATCTCTATAGATCCTTATTCCTAGAATATAGGATGCTTCTCCTAAATCTTTCATGGAGAAGTTTTTGGATAACCATGTCTTTACTAATGACAACATTCCTACATCATTCCCAATGAGTAGAATGTCATCAACGTAAAGTACCAAAAAGGTAACTGCGCTCCCACTAGCCTTTTTGTATACACAAGGTTCATCTTCATTCTTAATGAAGTCGTAAGATTTGATTGCTTCATCAAATCTTAAGTTCCAAGTTCGGGATGCCTGCTTTAATCCATAAATGGATCTTTGCAGCTTGCATACCTTACTTGAATGCTCTTTGGAAGTGAATACTTCAGGTTGTATCATATACACCTCTTCTTGAAGGTTCCCGTTAAGGAATGCTGTTTTCACATCCATTTGCTATATTTCATAATCATAGAATGCGACGATAGCAAGAAGTATTCTGATTGACTTAATCATGGCAACTAGAGAAAAGGTTTCGTCATAGTCAATGCCTTGCCTTTGACGATATCCTTTTGCTACTAGCCTTGCCTTGTAGGTGTCAATCTGTCTATCTGTCCCGATCTTTCTTTTAAAGATCCATTTACTGCCAATAGGTACTATACCTTCTGGCAGATCAACCAAGTTCCAAACTTGGTTGGCATACATGGACTGAATTTCAGAATTCATTGCTTCTTGCCATTTATCTGATTCTTTCAGGCTGCTTAGGCACTCTACCTGATCTGCAAACCTTTTGTGTATCATCTTGAACAAGTTCTTGAGTCAATGGTTCAGTAGATGAACTAGTGTTGATTTGTGAGTCTCGAATTTCTTCCAGTTCTATCTTGCTCCCACTGTCTTCTTTTGAAAGATATTCTTTCTCTAAGAAGGCACCTCTTTTTGCGACAAACACCCTTTGATCGCTGGGCTGATAGAAATAATATCCAAAAGTCTCTTTTGGATATCCCACAAATCTACATTTCTCTGTCCTGGAATCCAGTTTGTCTGGATCATGTCTTTTGACATGTGCAGGACATCCCCAGACTCTAACATGCATAAAGTCTGGTTTCTTTCCTTTCCATATCTCATATGGAGTGGAAGATACTGACTTACTGGGAACTTTGTTCAACAGATATGTAGCAGTCAATAGTGCATATCCCCATAAAGAGATTTGAAGTTTTGCATAGCTCATCATTGATCGTACCACCCATAGCATGAGTGGACAATGGACCACATACATCACTATGTATTAGTTCCAATAAGTCCTCAGCTCTTTCTCCATATCCAGAGAATGTAGCTTTGGTCATTTTTCCCATGAGACAAGCTTCACAAGTTGCAAATGATTCATAATCAAATGGATCAATATATCCATTCTTTTGCAACATGATGATCCTGTTCTCATTTATATGACCTAGCCTACAATGCCATCGGTACGATTTATTCACATCCTTATCTATTCATTCAAGAGATTTATTTACTAGACAAACATCATATGAAATATGAAGTAAATATAATCCATTCAATAAATATCCGGAAGCAAACAATTTGTCTCCTTGATAAATAGAACAACCTTTATTCTCTAGTTTCATAGAATATCCTTGTTTACCTAAACATGAAATAGATATAATATTCCTAATAATGGTCGGAACATAATAACAATCTATTAGTTCCAATGAGTCTTCTGACGGCATCTGAAGTCTTGCTGTCCCCACAGCTAACGCAACAACTTTTGCTCCATTCCCGAGCCTCAGATCCACGTCTCCGCGGTTCAATCTTCTTTTACTTGTTAACACCTGCAAGTTATTGCAGATATGAGAAACACATCCAGTATCTAATACCCAAGATGTTGATTCTCTATAAGACAAGTTAAGATCGATCATGAGTATACCTGAAGCTTCACCAAACTTCTCCTTTGCTTTTTCTGCTAGATAGATCTTGCAGTTTCTCTTCCAATGACCTTCTTTATGGCAGTGGAAACATTGACCTTTATCATTGACTTTAGCTTTGTCCTTTTGAACCGCCGGTTTGCTTTTCACTAGCTTCTTAGGCTTACCTTTCTTAAAAGTCTGTCCAGCTTTTCTTTTCTTGTTGGTCTTATCAACAAGCATTACATTTGGCTTATCTTTCTGGATAGTGCCTTCTGCTGTCTTCAACATGTTGAGTAGCTCAGCCAGTGTAACTTCAATTTTGTTCATATTGAAGTTGATAATGAATTGTGAAAATGAATCTGGAAGGGACTGTAGGATTAAGTCGATGCTTAGGTCATTGTTCATAACAAAACCAAGCACAGTAAGCCTCTCAATCCATTCTATCATCTTGAGCACATGAGTTTGCACAGATGTGCCCTCGCTCATTCTGGTCCTGAACAATTTCTTAGATATCTCATATCTTTTTGTTCTGGATTGTTCACCAAACAACTCTTGTAGGTGATTCAGAATGGACTTAGGTTCCATGTTATCATGCTGTCGTTGCAGTTCATTGTTTATTGAACCAAGCATGTAACACTGGACTTTGACAGAGTCCTCCTTCCAATTTTCATACATCATTAATTCATCCTCGTTAGCATTTTCACCGGGTTGTACTGGATCTGGTTGATCCAGGACATAGGCTAGCTTTTCACACCTGAGGACAATCTTCAGGTTGCGTAACCAGTCAATGTAATTAGGTCCCGTGAGTTTGTTTGCATCAAGTATGCAACGAAGGGGGTTAGGTGACGACATAGCGACCTACAAGGAAATATATATAAAAATGAGCAGATAGTTCTTAAAATCTGATTTAGGACTTTTAATCTAGATTTAGGCTCCCACTATTTTTCGGCGATCTGTATGACCCTCTAATATACAGAACGGGAGATTCCGGTGTTCTCCTAGTGGGGATTAGAATCCTTCGGGCATCATGCATGTGACCTAGTGGTAGCACAACAAATCACATCAATTCCCTTAGGCAGTCAACTCGTAACAGTTGTAACATTTGCAATATCCGATCGATTTAACCCCTGAATCAGAATGACCTTGTGGTAGCACAACAAATCAAATGATTTAGTTAAGTTTATCCATCATTACTTAGATGACATGAATTCATAGTGCAATCCTTATGGTAGCACAACAAAACTACCCTATTTGTCCATTTATCTTAATAACATCACATGTCGTAGACCTAGGTTAATTTCTAAATCAAATAGACCTTGTGGTAGCACAACAAATCCATTTGCGATAAGAATTATCCTAAGATCTATAATGATGGTGGGTTACGTGGATTATTCTGAATATCTCACGTTTACAACTTAAATTTTAAAAGAGGGTTTTTTTTGAGTTGATTTATAAAATCGTGCTATCAATAGTATTTCGATTTGAAGTATCATTATACTTAATAGAAATATATATATGAAAGCATAGTCCAGAAATATCACATATATGCAGAAACATTAAATAAGGATGATTATGGACTGCTTAAGCTACTATGGAATCATCGGAGCCAAACGATGATCCATAATAGAATCCTAATGTGAAAACAGCAACATTGGTTCCATTTGATGCGAGTCCTTCCTCCAGAGGTGTCTTCAGAAGATCCCATCCTCTAAGCTTAATCCGAAACATTTAAATATGAAATTCAGGACTCGCAGGTCCATAAATGTACATTTAAAACAATAAGAAACCTTGATCTTATCAAGGGGAGTATAATCTTATAGGAAGGTAGAGAGTACATTTGGATTAAGAGAGAGGAGGACACGCATGTCCTATTTAAAATACCAAATGAAATAAGCATCGCATTCATTCACACCAATCATCACATGATAATAATAAGTCCATGATCATCCCACCATAAAACACATCATATGCATCACAATCATCACATAATTGCAGTTTGGTATTAAATTTTATAAATATAAAATTATAATACCAATTAATTTTCAAAATAACATTTATTTCATCATTATCAATAATATTCAAAACATTATTAACTAATTAAATAACTAAACCATTCAGTTGATCTAAATCTTAATTCAAACAATTTGAACATTAAAATGTAATCGAGTTATGCATAAAATCAGTTTAAAACATTTTAAACTAATTGATTTAATAAGGAAATTAATTGTCTAAAATAATTTTAAATAATTAACCAATACCCTATTAACAATAAAACCCTTAAAGTGAATAACAGTTATTAAACAGTTTAATAACCTGTTAATAATCATAAAAATAATTAATAACAATTATTAATTATTCCTATAATTTTTCTGTTTTAAAACAATTTTAAAACGGGCTAAAAAGGGCTTAAAATGGGATAAAAATGGGGTTAAAGGGGGTTTTAATCTGAACAGGGCTCAGCCACATGGGCTGTACGAGCCCTGGTTCGGCCAGGCTCGAGCCCTGGCCCAGCCAGGCTCGAGTCCTGGTCGAGCCAGGCACCGGACCTGGCCCACCCAGGTTCTGGCCCTAGCCGGGTCCGGCCGAGCCGGTCCGAACTAGCTCGGGACCGGCTGGCGGGAGTGGGGTTGCAGGCGGCGCCGGCAGCCGCCCACCGGCGGCACAGGCCCCGGCCGGCGGTGGCCAAAACCTCATCCGGCCGAGCCCCAAAAGATCCCCAAAAATCTGATTTTTGCAGGGTTTTAAATCCGATTTGGGGCTCGATTTTGTAGCTCTTCAAGGCCACCTGGCGCCGACTATCATGCCCGGTGTGTAGTGGTTACTATTACCAAGAGATCCGGACATCCGGGCCGCCATCCCAACGCTTGGGAATCGCGTACGAAGCCGCCGAAAACACCCCGTTAATCGTCCCACGAAGAACTCCGAAAATCCCAAATAAAATCCAAAAAATCACAGAAAAATAATCAAATAATTTGTGCTCATCGTATGAACACTATTCCGTTATTTTAATCGGATTAAACGCAAGAACACGTACAATAGGGGTTCTTCACGCATAACGAGAAAAATCACGCAAAACGATGCCGTTTTATGATTGAATCAGAACCTGGCTCTGATACCACTGTTAGGCATCGTCTAGAACGCAGCGGAGAATAAAATCGATTCCTATGTATCGGTCACTGGGATCGTAAAACGGACATTAAAATAAACGCGGGAAGAATGGTTCTTCACCTTTGCGGGGTTTCGAATCTCCCGTGGATGATTCCGACTCGGTAATCGCGCACGCGTACGATCTCTAGAGGTATCCACACGAGTTCCCGCTGCAGACGCGATTTCCTCCTCGACTTGAGTGCTCCGACCAGATCTCAAATCCACCATGCGCGGAGAGAGACAGATCTACTCCAAGAGAGAGAGAAGGAGATAGAGAATATGGGGTCTAAAATTCGTCCAACCAACCTTTTACCCCTGCCCCTTGGCCTTCCTTATATAGAAATAAGGATAAGCTCAAGGATTAATCCTCATGATTATCCAAGAGTTTGGCCTTGGATAAATCTCCATTAAATCTTCATGTTTATCCTGCGGCTTTTCATAAAAACTCAGATAAGTATGAAATTTAACGTCTCTCACCGTCTGACGAGAAATCTTATGTGTGTGACCCTCTAGGCCCATATATCAGTCCGGTTTCAGGCCCATTAAACTTAGAACTGATTCTAGAGTTTAATATTTATTAATTAACATTTAAACATCATATGCTAAATGATTAATTTAATAAACAAGTGAATTATCATCTGATGATTAATTCACTTGGCCTTCTAATCATGAACAGTACCAAACACTACCTCATGATCCCAGAAGATATAAGGGATATTGTTCCCTTCAATTGAACCTTTCCGTCTGCCGATACCGCACAGATAAAATCCTTCACTCATGCAATGTCCCAATAACACAAGGGTATGGTTTTATAGTCAAACCCTCCATCGCATTATTTAGAGGGATCCCAGTACTCAGTTAATATCTAGAAAGACATCTCTTTCATTTGACCATGGCCAAGGATTTCTGTGTACACATCCATAGGACATTCTCTCTCCAATTTTATACCAAGAGTGAGTGATCCCTTGTTTTTCACTCAATTACCTTCGCAAGCTTTCCACTGTATCTGAAAGACCGATTATCGTGGACTTAATGGTTAAAGTCCACAAGTCAGAGAATCAAGATACAATGGTCCACAAACAAGGTATCATTGGTGACTCAGGTCAAAGGACCAACTGTGCTACTGCAACGATTGAATTCCCTGGTTGACTAATAGGTATAATTACCATCCAGGAATTCTTATTTGGGTCTGTTCAGTGAACTCATTCTCTAATGAGCACCCACAAGTTTGTCTTAGTGTCACCACACGAGTGAATGTGAGATCATTCACCCTCATCACATGAGCAGACATAACTTGTGTCGATCTTATCGGATATTTAATGTCCATCTTAAATATCCTATGATCGAGAACTGTTTAAGACAAGTGACTGAGGATATTGATCTCACTATCATGATCTCATCATGATTCAATATCCCATACATTTGTCTACGGACCTTCATTACGATAGTTAATTTCAAAGAACTATAAATGAAGAAATGATTGCCTTTATTAATAATTTGAACTAGAATGTACAATGATTGGCTTTGAGGCCACCCAATTCTATCAAATCCGAAACTATTTTACTTGAAAAATGGTTAGTACTCTTTATGAATATAAAACTCAGTAGGCATCATACCCACCACATGTTAAATATATAATATTGAAATTCAAATGATATCTAATTCATAACACGAAGTATTAAACAAATTATATGTATAACTCAGGTAAAGAGATGATATAAAATATGATCACATGTAGCATATAGAAATCAAATGTGATTTTTCTAGTCTTGCTCAAATCTGTTAGCGTATCTAATCACATATAAGCATATTCTTAATCTAATTAAGATTCTTACTTATTCAAATATACTAGCCATGGCCATAAACGTATCATATATTCCTTCAACACACAAGGAAGCAAACATATCTCATATCACATAGAAAATTGTCATGGCTAATAGTATATGATCAACTTAACATATTTAAATTTTAGATTTGCATATGTGCAAAATCATATTTTTTTAAACTTAAAGTCAAATTTCACAATCAAGTGTCTTAAGGCTTAAAGCATCGCGCAAAATGTCAAGCTTACAAATTAATCAAAGATTCGTATGTAAATTTCTTATTAGATTTCAAAAGGGTCATAATAAGCTTAAATCATATTTACGATATGGAAAATTTATTATATTTCACATACAGTAAACTGACAAGTATCCTAACCGAATCATATATATACATATTTTAGATACTTAGGCAATATTACCAAGTTTTAACTACATCAAAATTGGGAATCATACTTATTGCACCACTACACTATACTCATGGTTGGTTTCATAGATTTTACTCATTGCCCTTGGGTTCAAATAATGCCATATTCAATAAGAACGTTTATACTGGAATTAAGCCATACAATCCCTTTACGATGGCAATGTCCGAGTTAATTTTATTTAAAATTATCGCGCACACATTACAGTAATTATAATTATCACAAATTTGAATTTCCAAATATCAATAGTGCTACATATACATTTAAGTTGAAAACAAGTGAATTTGAATGAAAATGAGTCATTTAAAGGCAAAGTAGTTTATTACTATGAAAACATAGGTAAAACAGGTTTCAATATTTTAAACAAGTAGTTTACACATTACAGATAATTTTTTAGAATTTTTAAACAGAGATGAAATTCATTATTTATTACAAATAATAGTAAATAAATTCAATAAATGACCAAACTTAGCGGACTTTGTACCATATGCAAGGTTTCTGCAAAGTTTTGTCAAAATCTGAGTGCATTTGACATGAATTTAAATTTCTATAGCATGTCCAACTTAAGTCACACTTGTGGCAAATTTGAATTTAATACTCAATTAAATATTAAATAAATTTCAAAAAAATTATAAAATCTTACAAGAAAGTTAAAAACATGGTGATGATGGTCTTTTAAAAATTTCATGATAAACAAACTTTGAATGAAGGAGAATGGAGCATCAGAAGTCAGATGATGGAAATCCAAGTTGGATGTAAGGAGGTGCCCAGTAAAGTAGATTTTTTCTGGTTCCTTTGGGTTTTTAGGTTCTTGAAACCAGAGGGTTTCAAATTTATCTTAAGATGTTCTTAGATGTATTTAGACTTTGAAAACAATGAAAATAAATCTAAAATTTTATTTAATAGAAAATGTCCATGTGTATGGTAATGATTGCCTACCTCTTGAAGAAAGATTACTTCTTAGTAGTTTTTAGAGTTCTTCAAAGTAAGTCACATGACCTCTAACCCTTTCAAGCTCTTTTTTTCACCCTCTAAGGCCTCAAGAGAGCTTTCTCACATTGGAGATGTACCCTCTTGAAGCTTAGTAGCCTTCCCTCTCTCTTTCTCTAAAGAACATCACGAAAATTAACCTCTTCAAGCAAAGGTGGGGCGAGGTTATAATGTGCACGAATTTGGTGGTTATATATAGTGGTTTCCCCTCTCTTTAGCTATCCTTTCATGGTAAGAGTTACCTTAGAAGAGACCTTTCCTTTATAAGCTTTTAACTTGAAATAGAATTCACCCAGATTTCTGACAAATTCTCTTCCCGTACAAGGATGTCCAACTTCGAATGAGTAAATGACTTATTTTGAAAATGTAATCTTCAAAAGAATTGTAAAATTATAAGTTATGATTACAATGGAAGTTGTCTCAAGAACTTCTGAATTTCTATGTGAAGTTATGATTAAAATATTAGGACTATGTTAAGTAAATCTGTGCGTAGAATCCTTGTTCGAGTAGGAATTTATGTTATGACTTTTTACTCACAAATAAAATCTTAAACATACTCAAAACTATTATATTTTAGCTATAATATAACTCTAAGACCTCTGCTAAAACTTTCTAGGTTATGATTTCCTTCAATTGCAGTTTCCTTTTCTATCCTAGTTTGAATCCTAATTCTATCAGGACGTATTTCCTACTGGCAGCCCTTTCCATAACTGATCCTTGATATTTTTGACACATAAAACATCTGAATTAGAAACAATGATCTTCTAAAGTTGTATAACTTTGATGCTCTTTCCAATGGTATCAATCACACCGTCACTCGAGCTTTTAATAGAAAGTTATCTTTGTTCTTCTAACTTGATGTTGTGCGCCTGAATCTAGAAATTGAACTAAATTATTGGGCTAACTAATCCCATTTAATTAAACTAATAGATTTTCTAATTATTTTAAATAAGATAACTAAAATAATTAACATTCCCATACTAATTAGCTTATAAATCATTATCAAAGGGAACTCTATATAACTTATATGTGTTTCTTCCAATAATCAAAATCGAATTAGGAAATTCTCTCTTTAGGGAAAGTTTGCCAAATAAACTTCTACTCATAACAAATTCTTAATCACCTACTAAGCTACGAAATTAACTAGAAATCTATTCTTAAAAATTATAGATAACTTGATATCTCTCAAAGGAGTTTTGTCTCTCATATTCATTTGTTATGATTGTAAGGAATCGCCAAGAACGCAGCGGAAATAAAATGATTCCATTGTATCGGTTGCTGGGGTTGTAAAACGGACATTAAAACTAAGCGGGAAGAACAGTTCTTCACCTTTGCGGGGTTTCGAATCTCCCGTGGATGATGCCGACTCGTTAATCGTGCACGCGCACGATCTCTGGAGGTATCCACACGAGTTCCCGCAGCAGACGCGATTTCCTCCTCGACTTGAGTGCTGCGACCAGATCTCAGATCCACCATGCGCGGAGAGAGACAGATGCACTCCGAGAAGAAGAGAGAGAGAGGAGAGAGAGAATCTGGGGAGTAAAAATTCGTCCAACTAACTTTTTACCACTCCCCCTTGGCCCTCCTTATATAGAAATAAGGATAAGCACAAGAGTTAATCCTCGTGATTATCCAAGAGTTTGGCCTTGGATAATTCTCCATTAAATCTTCATGTTTATCCTGCAGCTTTTCACAAAAATCCAGATAAGCATGAAATTTAACATCTCTCACCGTCTGACGAGAACTCTTATGTGTGTGACCTTTCAGGCCCATATATCAGTCTGGTTGCAGGCCCATTAAACTTAGAACTGTTTCTTGAGTTTAATATTTATTAATTAACATTTAAACATCGCATGTTACATGATTAATTTAATAAACAAGTAAATTATCATCCGATGATAAATTCACTTGGCCTTCTGATCATGAACAACACCAAACACTACCTCATGATCCCAGAAGATATAAGGGATACTGATCCCTTCAATTGAACATTTCCGTCTGCAGATGCCGCACAGATATAATCCTTCACTCATGCAATGTCCCGATAACGCAAGGGTATGGTTTTATAGTCAAACCCTCTATCGCATTATCCAGATGGATTCCAGTACACAGTTAATATCTAGAAAGACATCTCTTTCATTTGACCCTGGCCAGGGATTTCTGTGTACACATCCATAGGACATTCTCTCTCCAGTCTTATACCAAGAGTGAGTGATCCCTTGTTGTTCGCTCAATTACCTTCGCAAGCTTTCCACTGTATCTGAAAGACCGATTATGGTGGACTTAATGGTTAAAGTCCACGAGTCAGAGAATCAAGATACAATGGTCCACAAACAAGGTATCATTGGTGACTCAGGTCAAAGGATCAACTGTCCTACTTTAACAAATGAATTCCCTGGTTGACTAATAGGTATAATTACCATCCAGGAATTCTTATTTGGGTCTGTTCAGTGAACTCATTCTCTAATGATCACCCACTTGTTTGTCTTAGTGTCACCACACGAGTGAATGTGAGATCATTCACCCTCATCATATGAGCAGACATAACTTGTGTCGATCTTATCGGATATTTAATGTCCATGTCAAATATCCTATGATCGAGAACTATTTAAGACAATTGCCTTAGGATATTGATCTCACTATCATGATCTCATCATGATTCAATATCCCATACATTTGTCTATGGACCTTCATTACGATAGTCGTTTGCGAGAACTATTAAATGAAGAAATAATTGCCTTTATTAATAATTTGAACTAGAATGTACAATGATTGGCTTTGAGGCCACCCAACTCTAACATTCTCCCACTTGGACTATAGCCAATCACCCATGTGTCTAAGTCCATAGACTTAAGTTTACGTTCTAAATTGTTTTGAGACACTGGCTTAGTCAAGGGGTCTGCTACATTATCTTCAGATGAGACTTTCTCAACTACTATATCTCCTCGGGCGATGATCTCACGAATCAGGTGAAATCGTCTCAGAATATGCTTTGACTTCTGATGTGATCTGGGCTCCTTCGCTTGAGCTATTGCCCCATTGTTGTCACACAATAATGGAACATGATCTGAAATGCTTGGAACTACTCCAAGCGCCGAGATGAACTTCTTCATCCAAACCGCCTCCTTGGCCGCTTCAGCTGCAGCAATGTATTCTGCTTCGGTCGTCGAATCTGCAGTAGTTTCCTGTTTGGAACTCTTCCAACTTACTGCACCTCCATTTAACATGAACACAAATCCGGACATGGATTTGCTGTCATCCATATCCGACTGGAAACTCGAGTCAGTAAATCTTCGAAGTTCTAAGTCGTTTCCTCCATAAACGAGAAATAGATCCTTAGTCCTTCTCAAGTATCTAAGGATACATTTCACCGCCTTCCAGTGTTCCTCACTTGGATCAGCCTGATATCTACTAGTGACACTTAATGGATGTGCCACATCAAGCCTAGTACATAGCATTGCATACATGATAGATCGTATTGCCGAGGCATAAGGAACTCTATCCATGTATGCTCTCTCTTCAGGTGTCTTGGGAGACATTTCTTTAGAGAGATAAATTCCATGCCTCATAGGAACGAGGCCTCTCTTGGAATTTTCCATGCCAAACCTTTTGACTATGGTATCTATGTACATAGATTGGGATAAGCCAAGCATCCTTTTGGACCTATCTCTATAGATCTTTATTCCCAGAATATAGGATGCTTCTCCCAAATCTTTCATGGAGAAGTTTTTGGATAACCAAGCCTTTACTGATGACAGCATTCCTACATCATTCCCAATGAGTAGAATGTCATCAACGTAAAGTACCAAAAAGGTAACTGCGCTCCCACTAACCTTTTTGTATACACAAGGTTCGTCTTCATTCTTAATAAAGTCATAAGATTTGATTGCTTCATCAAATCTTAAGTTCCAAGTTCGGGATGCCTGCTTTAATCCATAGATGGATCTTTGCAGCTTGTATACCTTGCTTGAATGTTCTTTGGAAGTGAACCCTTCAGGTTGTATCATATACACCTCTTCTTGAAGGTTCACATTAAGGAATGCTGTTTTCACATCCATTTGCCATATTTCATAATCATAGAATGCAGCGATAGCAAGAAATATTCTGATTGACTTAATCATGGCAACTGGAGAAAAGGTTTCGTCATAGTCAACACCTTGCCTTTGACGATATCCTTTTGCTACAAGCCTTGCCTTGTATGTGTCAATTTGTCCATCTGCCCCGATCTTTCTTTTAAAGATCCATTTACTGCCAATAGGTATTATACCTTCTGGCAGATCAACCAAGTTCCAAACTTGGTTGGCATACATGGACTGAATTTCAGAATCCATTGCCTCTTGCCATTTTTCTGATTCATGACTATTTATGACTTCAAGGTAGGTTTGAGGATCATCATCCTCATTTAAGTGCACTTTTGGTTTGCCTTCATCGATATGTCCAACATATCTTTCAGGCTGCTTAGGCACTCTACCTGATCTACGAACCTTTTGTGTATCATCTTGAACAAGTTCTTGAGTCAATGGTTCAGTGGATGAACCAGTGTTGATTTGTGAGTCTAGAATTTCTTCCAGTTCTATCTTGCTCCCACTGTCTTCTTTTGAAAGACATTCTTTCTCTAAGAAGACAGCTCTTTTTGCGACAAACACCCTTTGATCGCTGGGCTGATAGAAGTAATATCCAAAACTCTCTTTTGGATATCCCACAAATCTACATTTCTCTGTCCTGGAATCCAGTTTGTCTGGATCATGTCTTTTGACATGTGCAGGACAACCCCAGACTCTAACATGCTTAAAGTCTGGTTTCTTTCCTTTCCATATCTCATATGGAGTGGAAGGTACTGACTTACTCGGAACTTTGTTCAACAGATATGCAGCAGTCAATAGTGCATATCCCCATAAAGAGGTTGTAAGGTTAGCATAACTCATCATGGATCGTACCATATCTAATAGAGTACGATTTCTCCTTTCCGATACCCCATTTAACTGAGGTGTATAGGGAGGAGTCCACTGAGACAAAATACCATTATCCTTAAGATATTCTGTGAATTCTGTACTTAAGTATTCACCCCCTCGATCTGATCGAAGAGTTTTAATACTCTTTCCAGTCTGGTTCTCAACTTCGTTTTTAAACTCTTTAAATTTCTCAAAGACTTCTGACTTATATTTCATTAAATATATGTAGCCATATCTTGAGAAATCATCTGTAAATGAAACAAAGTATGAGTAACCACCCGTAGCATGAGTGGACATTGGACCACATACATCACTATGTATTAGTTACAATAAGTCCTTAGCTCTTTCTCCATGTCCTGAGAATGGAGCTTTGGTCATCTTTCCCATGAGACAAGCCTCACAGGTTGCAAATGATTCATAATCAAATGGATCAAGATATCCATTCTTTTGCAACCTTATGATCCTGTTCTCATTTATATGACCTAGCCTACAATGCCATAGGTACGATTTATTCACATCCTTATCTAAGCGTTCAAGAGAATTATTTACCAGACAAACATCATATGAAATATCAAGTAAATATAATCCATTCAATAAATATCCGGAAGCAAACAATTTGTCTCCTTGATAAATTGAACAACTTTTATTCTATAGCTTCATAGAATATCCTTGTCTATCTAAACATGAAATAGATATGATATTCCTAATAATGGTTGGAACATAATAACAATCTATCAGTTCCAAGGAGTCTCCTGACGGCATCTGAAGCCTTGCTGTCCCCACAGCTAACGCAGCAACTTTTGCTCCATTCCCGAGCCTCAGATCCACGTCTCCGCGGTTCAATCTTCTCTTACTTGTTAACACCTGCAAGTTATTGCAGATATGAGAAACACATCCAGTATCTAATACACAGGATGTTGATTCTCTATAGGACAAGTTAAGATCGATCATGAGAATACCTGAAGCTTTACAAAGCTTCTCCTTTGCTTTTTTTGCAAGATACATCTTGCAGTTTCTCTTCCAATGACCTTCTTTATGGCAGTGGAAACACTGAGCTTTATCATTGACTTTGGCTTTGTCCTTTTGTGCCGCCGGTTTGTTTTTCACTTGCTTCTTAGGCTTACCGTTCTTAAAGGTCTGTCCAGCTTTTATTTTCTTGTTGGTCTTACCAACAAGCATTACATTTGGCTTATCTTTCTAGATAGTGCCTTCTGCTGTCTTCAACATGTTGAGCAGCTCAGCTAGTGAAACTTCAATTTTGTTCATATTGAAGTTGATAATGAATTGTGAAAATGAATCTGGAAGGGACTGTAGGATTAAGTCAGTGCTCAGGTCATTGTTCATAACAAAGCCTAGCACAGCAAGCCTCTCAATCCACTCTATCATCTTGAGCACCTGAGTTTGCACAGATGTGCTCTCGCTCATTCTGTTCCTGAACAATTTCTTAGATATCTCATATCTTTCTGTTCTGGATTGTTCACCAAACAACTCTTGTAAGTGATTCAGAATGGTCTTAGGTTCCATGTTATCATGCTGTCGCTGCAGTTCATTGTTCATTGAACCGAGCATATAACACTGGACCTTGACAGAGTCCTCCTTCCAATTTTCATACATCATTAATTCATCTTCGTTAGCATTATCACCGGGTTGCACTGGATCTGGTTGATCCAGGACATAGGCTAGTTTTTCGCACATGAGGACAATCTTCAGGTTGCTTAACCAGTCAATGTAATTTGGTCCCGTGAGTTTGTTTGCATCGAGTATGCAACGGAGGGGGTTCGGTGACGACATAGCGACCTACATGGAAATATATAAAATGAGCAGATAGTTCTTAAAATCAGATTTAGGAATTTTAATCTAGATTTATGCTCCCACTATTTTTCGGCGATCTGTATTACCCTCTAAGATACAAAACGGGAGATTCCAGTGATCTCCTAGTGGGGATCAGAATCCTTCGGGCAACATGCATGTGACCTTGTGGTAGCACAACAAATCACATCAAGTCCCTTAGGCAGTCAACTCTTGACAGTTGCAACGATTGCAATATCCGATCGATTTAACCCCTGAATCAGAATGACCTTGTGGTAGCACAACAAATCAATTTGATTCAGTTAAGTTTATCCATCATTACTTAGATGACATGAATTCATAGTGCAATCCTTGCGGTAGCACAACAAAACTACACTATTTGTCCATTCATCTTAATGACATCACATGTCGTAGACCTAGTTTAATTTCTAAATCAAACAGACCTTGTGGTAGCACAACAAATCTGTTTGAGATAAGAATTATCCTAAGATCTATAATGATGGTGGGTTACGTGGATTATTCTTAATATCTCACGTTTACAACTTAAGTTTTAAAAGAGGGTTTTGATTTTGATTTGTAAAAAATCGTGCTATCAATAGTATTTCAATTTGAAGTATCAATATACTAAATAGAAATATATATATGATAGCATAGTCCACAAATATCACATATGTGCAGAAAAATTAAATGGGGATGATCATGGACTGCTTAAACTACTATGGAATCATCGGAGCCAAACGATGATCCATAATAGGATCCTAATGTGAAAACAGCAACACTGGTTCCATTTGATGCGAGTCCTCCCACCAGAGGTGTCTTCAGAAGATCCCGTCCTCTTAGCTTAATCCGATACATTTAAATACAAAATTCAGGACTCGTAGGTCCACAAATGTACATTTAAACAATTAGAAACCTTGATCTTATCAAGGGGAGTACAATCTAATAGGAAGATAGAAAGTACACTTGGATTAAGAGAGAGGAGGACACGCAGGTCCTATTTAAAATCCCAAATGAAATAAGCATTGCATTCATCCACATCATTCATCACATGAAAATTCTAAGTCCATGATCATCCCACCATAAAACACATCACATGCATCACAATCATCACATAATTGCTGTTTGGTATTAAATTTTATAAATATAAAATTATAATACCAATAAGTTTTCGAAATAACATTTATTTCAGCATTATCAATAATATTTAAAACATTATTGACAAATAAACTAACTAAACTATTCAGTTAATCTAAATAATGATTCAAACAATTTGAATGGCAAAGTGTAATCAAGTTATGCATGAAATTAGTTTAAAACAATTTTAAACTAATTAAATTAACAGGGAAATTAATTATCTAAAACAATTATAAATAATTAACTAACACCCATTTATTATAAAGCCCTTTAATAGACTAACAGTTATTAAACACTTTAATAAACTATTAATAATCATAAAAATTAATTAATAACACTTATTAATTATTCTTATAAATTTTCTGTTTTAAAACAATTTTAAAACTAGCTTAAATGGGCTAAAATTGGGTTTAAAGGGGTTAAACAGGCATTAAAATCAAATTTAAAAAAAAAACAGAAAATGGGCCTAGCCCATTAGGGCCCAAGTGGTCCGGGCCCAGGACCCTGGCTCGGCCAGGGGCGCACCCTGGCTCGGCCAGGGCCGCACCCTGGCTCGGCCAGGGCGCCGCCTGGCCCTGCCCGGTCCGACCGGGTCCGGACTGGGCGGTTCAGCGCCTTCGAACAGATTCGACCGGCCCGTTCTCTTTAACCTGCAACCCTAATTTTCTTTGTGCAGGCCGGCGGCGATGGAGGCGTTGTGGGCGGCGCCGGCAGCCACCCTCGGCGGCGGCGGCCCCGGCCGGCGGTGCCCCCGGCGCCGGCGTCGTGCCCGGCGCCGGCAGGGCCGCCGGCGGCCTCCAGTGAGGTGTGAAATAAAGCCCAAAAACCCCTCCAAAATCTGATTTTGCAGGGTTTTAAATCCGACTTTGGGCTCGATTTTGAGGACCTCCAAGGGCACTCCGGTGCCGATCATCATCCCCAATCCTTAGAGGTGACTATCACCAAGAGATCTGGACATTCGGGCCGCCGAAGTACCCCGGTTCATCATCACATGACGAACTCCGAAAAACCCAAATAAAAATATGAAAAATACAGAAAAATAATCAAATTGATCGTGATCATCATATGAACACTAATCTGTCATTTTCAATCGGATTAAACACAAGAACACGTACAATACGGGTTCTTCACGCATAACGAGAAAACACAAAAAATGGTGCCGTTTTACAACCGAACCAGCGAACCTGGCTCTGATACCACTGTAAGGAATCGTCAAGAACGCAGCGGAAATAAAATGATTCCATTGTATCGGTTGCTGGGGTTGTAAAACGGACATTAAAACTAAGCGGGAAGAACAGTTCTTCACCTTTGCGGGGTTTTGAATCTCCCGTGGATGATGCCGACTCGTTAATCGTGCACGCGCACGATCTCTGGAGGTATCCACACGAGTTCCGGCAGCAGACGCGATTTTCTCCTCGACTTGAGTGCTGCGACCAGATCTTAGATCCACCATGCGCGGAGAGAGACAGATGCACTCCGAGAAGAAGAGAGAGAGAGGAGAGAGAGAATCTGGGGAGTAAAAATTCGTCCAACTAACTTTTTACCACTCCCCCTTGGCCCTCCTTATATAGAAATAAGGATAAGCACAAGAGTTATTCCTCGTGATTATTCAAGAGTTTGGCCTTGGATAATTCTCCATTAAATCTTCATGTTTATCCTGCAGCTTTTCACAAAAACCCAGATAAGCATGAAATTTAACATCTCTCACCGTCTGACGAGAACTCTTATGTGTGTGACCCTCCAGGCCCATATATCAGTCTGGTTGCAGGCCCATTAAACTTAGAACTGTTTCTTGAGTTTAATATTTATTAATTAACATTTAAACATCGCATGTTAAATGATTAATTTAATAAACAAGTAAATTATCATCCGATGATAAATTCACTTGGCCTTCTGATCATGAACAACACCAAACACTACCTCATGATCCCAGAAGATATAAGGGATACTGATCCCTTCAATTGAACCTTTCCGTCTGCAGATGCCGCACAGATATAATCCTTCACTCATGCAATGTCCCGATAACGCAAGGGTATGGTTTTATAGTCAAACCCTCTATCGCATTATCCCAGAAGATATAAGGGATACTGATCCCTTCAATTGAACCTTTCCGTCTGCAGATGCCGCACAGATATAATCCTTCACTTATGCAATGTCCCGATAACGCAAGGGTATGGTTTTATAGTCAAACCCTCTATCGCATTATCCAGATGGATTCCAGTACACAGTTAATATCTAGAAAGACATCTCTTTCATTTGACCCTGGCCAGGGATTTCTGTGTACACATCCATAGGACATTCTCTCTCCAGTCTTATACCAAGAGTGAGTGATCCCTTGTTGTTCGCTCAATTACCTTCGCAAGCTTTCCACTGTATCTGAAAGACCGATTATGGTGGACTTAATGGTTAAAGTCCACGAGTCAGAGAATCAAGATACAATGGTCCACAAACAAGGTATCATTAGTGACTCAGGTCAAAGGACCAACTGTGCTACTGCAACAAATGAATTCCCTGGTTGACTAATAGGTATAATTACCATCCAGGAATTCTTATTTGGGTCTGTTCAGTGAACTCATTCTCTAATGAGCACCCACTTGTTTGTCTTAGTGTCACCACACGAGTGAATGTGAGATCATTCACCCTCATCATATGAGCAGACATAACTTGTGTCAATCTTATCGGATATTTAATGTCCATGTCAAATATCCTATGATCGAGAACTATTTAAGACAATTGCCTTAGGATATTGATCTCATTATCATGATCTCATCTTGATTCAATATCCCATACATTTGTCTATGGACTTTCATTACGATAGTCGTTTGCGAGAACTATTAAATGAAGAAATAATTGCCTTTATTAATAATCTGAACTAGAATGTACAATGATTGGCTTTGAGGCCACCCGACTCTAACAATGATGAGATTTATCCCGATGTTGCTCATGTGGACGCCCGGAGGGTTCCTTGCCGTCGTTGATCCTCCGTCCATC
Source organism: Zantedeschia hybrid cultivar (assembly GCA_030544215.1). NCBI lineage: Eukaryota > Viridiplantae > Streptophyta > Magnoliopsida > Alismatales > Araceae > Zantedeschia > Zantedeschia hybrid cultivar. Next base: position 55,354,123 of record JARZZO010000006.1, on the reverse strand, counting down.
GCGCAACTGGGGCGATAATGGAGTTAGAATGTGAAGTGTGTGATCGCCAAGAGCATTACCTCAAGGTCCCTGTGGTCCGCAGGATGATGAAGGGATCTTGTTGGAGCGGGGGTTGTGGATTCTTCTTCTCTGCCTTCGGCTGGCCAAAGGGAGAGAGCTCGGTAATCTGCGCACGAACTGTGGTAAGAACCCCTGAAACGGAAAGACAAACTAGGAAAGGAAATAGTCTGATTAGAACTGCGATGTGTAAAATCTATCTATGCAAACAAATAAACAAGCTAAAATTAAAAGGAGATGCACCGGATGGGTATTTGGGGAGGGAAGGTGACCATATGTTATGGCCACTCACCTCCCGTTTTTTGTTTGAAACCGCTATAGTGAAGGGTGCTAGATCATTCTAACATATATGCATGCAAATGGGGTACTCGTGTGTGACAATAGTGAAAAGTGGATGTGTTGTAGTAAAAAGGAAAGGAGATAGAAGAAAAGACTTCGGGGTGATTGGATGACAGATGATGTAAAAGAATAAAAGAAGCAATGGTTAAGGAGACAAGCCCATTTAGGATGCGGAGGACTCATTGTTTCCTTTGACTCGTCAAGCTCTAGCCTCTGCGCCCTAGAGCCTCTGCCAACCTGAAGCCTTCCAACGCAAGCCTCTTCAACCTCCCAAAATCCTTCACTCCTAGCTCTCCAACCCCTTGCCCGAGAGGACCTAGGGGGTTTAAATAAGGGGGAAGAAAAATAGGGAAATTAGGGATCTAAATCCTCGTTAATCCTTAAGATCCAATAGGAAGTAGTTAAGAATTGAGGATCGTGGCTATGGCAGTCGCCGAAGTGAGGAGTGGTCGGAGTAGTGGGAGACGAGGGTCGTGAGTGGAGGAGAACGTGGGAAGATGAAGTCAAGCTGAAAGTGGGAGTATGGACAACCAACCATCTTGCCTTACAGAATCTTGGAAGGCCACCAAGTTGGCCTTTTGCGAAAAGGTGGAAGGCAGCATAGCTGGCCTTCTGGAATCGTGGAAGGTCACCAAGTTGGCCTTCCGCGAAAAGGTACGAAAAGGTGGAAGGCAAGTTAGCCTTCCATGAAAAGGTTGGAAGGCAACATCGTTGGCCTTCCAAAATCGTCGAAGGCCATCAAGTTAGCCTTCCACGAAAAGGTGGAGGCAAGGTTGTTGGTTAATGGGCTCGACCATTTAATGGGTTGAATATGATGGGGTAAACAAGATGGGCTAAGGTGATGGGTTAGTGGTGACGGGGTTTTATGACCAAAAGGTATTCAAAATCGGTGTCTACAAATGCCCCTTCGGGACACCTGTTTTGATAGAATTGGGTGGCCTCAAAGCCCATCATTGTATATTCTAGTTCAAATTATTAATAAAGGCAATCATTTCTTCATTTATAGTTCTTGCAAATTAACTATCGTAATGGAGGTCCATAGACAAATGTATAGGATATTGAATCATGATGAGATCATGATAGTGAGATCAATATCCTCAGTCAATTGTCTTAAACAGTTCTCGATCATAGGATATTTGAGATGGACATTAAATATCCGATAAGATCGACACAAGTTATGTCTGCTCATGTGATGAGGGTGAATGATCTCACATTCACTCGTGTGGTGACACTAAGACAAACATGTGGATTCTCATTAGAGAATGAGTTCACTGAACAGACCCAAATAAGAATTCCTGGATGGTAATTATATTAGAATTGGGTGGCCTCAAAGCCAATCATTGTACATTCTAGTTCAAATAATTAATAAAGGCAATTATTTCTTCATTTATAGTTCTTGCAAAGTAACTATCGTAATAAAGGTCCATAGACAAATGTATGGGATATTGAATCATGATGAGATCATGATAGTGAGATCAATATCCTCAGTCAATTGTCTTAAACAGTTCTCGATCATAGGATATTTGAGTTGGACATTAAATATCCGATAAGATCGACACAAGTTATGTCTGCACATATGATGAGGGTGAATGATCTCACATTCACTCGTGTGGTGACACTAAGACAAACATGTGGATTCTCATTAAAGAATGAGTTCACTGAACAGACCCAAATAAGAATTCCTGGATGGTAATTATGTTAGAATTGGGTGGCCTCAAAGCCAATCATTGTACATTCTAGTTCAAATAATTAATAAAGGCAATTATTTCTTCATTTATAGTTCTCGCAAAGTAACTATCGTAATGAAGGTCCATAGACAAATGTATGGGATATTGAATCATGATGAGATCATGATAGTGAGATCAATATCCTCAGTCAATTGTCTTAAACAGTTCTCGATCATAGGATATTTGAGTTGGACATTAAATATCCGATAAGATCGACACAAGTTATGTCTGCTCATGTGATGAGGGTGAATGATCTCACATTCACTCGTGTGGTGTCACTAAGACAAACAAGTGGGTGCTCATTAGAGAATGAGTTAACTGAACAGACCGAAATAAGAATTCCTGGATGGTAATTATACCTATTAGTCAACCAAGGAATTCAATCGTTGCCGTAGCACAGTTGGTCCTTTGACCTGAGTCACCAATGAGACCTTGTTTGTGGACCATTGTATCTTGATTCTCTGACTCGTGGACTTTAACCATTAAGTCCACCATAGTCGGTCTTTCAGATACAGTGGAAAGCTTGCGAAGGTAATTGAGTGAACAACAAGGGATCACTCACTCTTGGTATAAGACTGGCGAGAGAATGTCCTATGGATGTGTACACAGAAATCCCTGGCCAGGGTCAAATGAAAGAGATGTCTTTCTAGATATTAACTGTGTACTGGAATCCATCTGGATAATGCGATAGAGGGTTTGACTATAAAACCATACCCTTGAGTTATCGGGACAATGCATGAGTGAAGGATTATATCTGTGCGGTATCGGCAGACGGAAAGGTTCAATTGAAGGGAACAGTATCCCTTATATCTTCTGGGATCATGAGGTAGTGTTTGGTGCTGTTCATGATCAGAAGGCCAAGTGATTTGATCATCAGATGATAATTCACTTGTTTATTAAATTAATCATTTAACATATGATGTTTAAATGTTAATTAATAAATATTAAACTCAAGAAACAGTTCTAAGTTTAATGGGCCTGCAACTGGACTGATATATGGGCCTAGAGGGTCACACACATAAGAGTTCTCATCAGACGCTGAGAGATGTTAAATTTCATGCTTATCTGAGTTTTTGTGAAAAGCTGCAGGATAAACATGAAGATTTAATGGAGAATTATCCAAGGCCAAACTCTTGGATAATAATGATGATTAACTCTTGTGCTTATCCTTATTTCTATATAAGGAGGGCCAAGGGGGAGGGGTAAAAAGTTAGTTGGACGAATTTTACTCCCCAGATTCTCTCTCTCCTCTCTCTCTCTCCTTCTCTCTCTCTTGGAGTGGATCTGTCTCTTTCCGCGCATGGTGGATTTGAGATCTGGTCGGAGCACTCAAGTCGAGGAGGAAATCGCGTCTGCTGCGGGAACTCGTGTGGATACCTCTAGAGATCGTGCGCGTGTGCGATTACCGAGTCGGCATCATCCACGGGAGATATGAAACCCCGCAAAGGTGAAGAAATGTTCTTCCCGCTTAGATTTTAATGTCCGTTTTACGACCCCAGCAACCGATACAATGGAATCATTTTTATTTCCGCTGCGTTCATGGCGATTACTTACAGTGGTATCAGAGCCAGTGTTGCTGTTTTCACATTAGGATCCTATTATGGATCATCGTTTGACTCCGATGATTCCATAGTAGCTTTAACAGTCCATGATCATCCCCATTTAATTTTTCTGCACATATGTGATATTTGTGGATTATGCTATCATATATATATTTCTATTAAGTATATTGATACTTCAAATCGAAATACTATTGATTGCACAATTTTTACAAATCAAAATAAAAAACCCTGTTTTAAAATTTAAGTTGTAAACGTGAGATATTCAGAATAATCTACGTAACCTACCATCATTATAGATCTTAGGATAATTCTTATCTCAAACGGATTTGTTGTGCTACCACAAGGTCCATTTTATTTAGAAATTAAACTAGGTCTACGACATGTGATGTCATTAAGATGAATGGACAAATAGTGTAGTTTTGTTGTGCTACCACAAGGATTGCACTATGAATTCATGTCATCTAAGTAATGATGGATAAACTTAACTGAATCATTTGATTTGTTGTGCTACCATAAGGTCATTCTGATTCAGGGGTTAAATCGATCGGATATTGCAAATGTTGCAACTGTTAAGAGTTGACTGCCTAAGAGACTTGATGTGATTTGTTGTGCTACCACAAGGTCACATGCATGATGCCCGAAGGATTCTAATCCCCACTAGGAGATCACCGGAATCTCCCGTTCTGTATATTAGAGGGTCATACAGATCGCTGAAAAATAGTGGGAGCCTAAATCTAGATTAAAAGTCCTAAATCTGATTTTAAGAACTATCTGCTCATTTTTATATATATATTTCCTTGTAGGTCGCTATGTCGTCACCTAACCCCCTTCGTTGCATACTTGATGTAAAAAAACTCACGGGACCAAATTACATTGACTGGTTACGCAACCTGAAGATTGTCCTCATGTGTGAAAAGCTAGCCTATGTCCTGGATCAACTAGATCCAGTGCAACCCGGTGATAATGCTAACGAAGATGAATTAATGATGTTTGAAAATTGGAAGGAGGACTCTGTCAAGGTCCAGTGTTATATACTTGGTTCAGTGAACAATGAACTGTAGCGACAGCATGATAACATGGAGCCTAAGACCATTCTGAATCACCTACAAGAGTTGTTTGGTGAACAATCCAGAACAGAAAGATGAGATATCTAAGAAATTGTTCAGGACCAGAATGAGCGAGGGCACATCTGTGCAAACTCATGTGCTCAAGATGATAGAGTGGATTGAGAGGCTTGCTGTGCTTGGCTTTGTTATGAACAATGACCTAAGCATCGACTTAATCCTACAGTCCCTTCTAGATTCATTTTCATAATTCATTATCAACTTCAATATGAACAAAATTGAAGTTTCACTGGCTGAGCTGCTCTACATGTTGAAGACAGCAGAAGGCACTATCCAGAAAGATAAGCCGAATGTAATGCTTGTTGGTAAGACCAACAAGAAAAGGAAAGCTGGACAGACCTTTAAGAAAGGTAAGCCTAAGAAGCTAGTGAAAAGGAAACCAGCGGCACAAAAGGACAAAGCTAAAGTCAATGATAAAGGTCAGTGTTTCCACTGCCATAAAGAAGGTCATTAGAAGAGAAACTGCAAGATCTATCTAGCAGAAAAAGCAAAGGAGAAGCTTGGTGAAGCTTCAGGTATTCTCATGATCGATCTTAACTTGTCTTATAGAGAATCAACATGTTGGGTATTAGATACTGGATGTGTTTCTCATATCTGCAATAACTTGCAGGTGCTAATAAGTAAAAGAAGATTGAACCGCGGAGACGTGGATCTGAAGCTCGGGAATGGAGCAAAAGTTGCTGCGTTAGCTGTGGGGACAGCAAGACTTCAGATGCCGTCAGGAGACTCAATGGAACTAATAGATTGTTATTATGTTTCGACCATTATTAGGAATATCATATCTATTTCATGTTTAGATAAACAAGGATATTCTATGAAACTAGAGAATAAACGTTGTTCCATTTATCAAGGAGACAAATTGTTTGCTTCCGGATATTTATTGAATGGATTATATTTACTTGATATTTCATATGATGTTTGTCTGGTAAATAAATCTCTTGAACGAATAGATAAGGATGTGAATAAATTGTACCTATGGCATTGTAGGCTAGGTCATATAAACGAGAACAGGATCATTAGGTTGCAAAAGAATGGATATCTTGATCCGTTTGATTATGAATCATTTGCAACCTGTGAAGCTTGTCTCATGGGAAAAATGACCAAAGCTCCATTCTCAGGACATGGAGAAAGAGCTAAGGACTTATTGGAACTAATACATAGTGATGTATGTGGTCCAATATCCACTCATGCTATGGGTGGTTACTCATACTTTGTTTCATTTACAGATGGTTTCTCAAGATATGGCTACATATATTTAATGAAATATAAGTCAGAAGTCTTTGAGAAATTTAAAGAGTTTAAAAATGAAGTTGAGAACCAGATTGGAAAGAGTATCAAAACTCTTCGATCAAATCGAGGAGGTGAATACTTAAGTACAGAATTCACAGAATATCTTAGGAATAATGGTATTTTGTCTCAGTGGACTCCTCCCTATACACCACAATTGAATGGTGTATCGGAAAGGAGAAATCATACTCTATTAGATATGGTACGATCAATGATGAGTTATGCCAAACTTCCAATCTCTTTATGGGGATATGCACTGTTGACTGCTGCATATCTGTTGAACAAAGTTCCCAGTAAGTCAGTATCTTCCACTCCATATGAGATATGGAAAGGAAAGAAACCAGACTTTAAGCATGTTAAAGTCTGGGGTTGTCCTGCACATGTCAAAAGACTTGATTCAGACAAACTGGATTCCAGGACAGAGAAATGTAGATTTGTGGGATATCCAAAAGAGAGTTTTGGATATTATTTCTATCAGCCCAGCGATCAAAGGGTGTTTGTCGCAAAAAGAGGTGCCTTCTTAGAGAAAGAATATCTTTCAAAAGAAGACAGTGGGAGCAAGATAGAACTGGAAGAAATTCGAGACTCACAAATCAACACTAGTTCATCTACTGAACCATTGACTCAAGAACTTGTTCAAGATGATACACAAAAGGTTTGCAGATCAGGTAGAGTGCCTAAGCAGCCTGAAAGATATGTTGGACATATCGATGATGGCAAGCCAAAAGTGCACTTAAATGAGGATGATGATCCTCAAACCTACCAAGAAGCCATAAATAGTCAAGAATCAGAAAAATAGCAAGAGGCAATGAATTCTGAAATTCAGTCCATGTATGCCAACCAAGTTTGGAACTTGGTTGATCTGCCAGAAGGTATAATACCTATTGGCAGTAAATGGATCTTTAAAAGAAAGATCGGGGTGGATGGACAGATTGACACATACAAGGCAAGGCTGGTAGCAAAAGGATATCGTCAAAGGCAAGGCATTGACTATGACGAAACCTTTTCTCGAGTTGCCATGATTAAGTCAATCAGAATACTTCTTGCTATCGCCGCATTCTATGATTATGAAATATGACAAATGGATGTGAAAACAACATTCCTTAACGGGAACCTTCAAGAAGAGGTGTATATGATACAACCTGAAGGATTCACTTCCAAAGAGCATTTAAGCAAGGTATGCAAGCTGCAAAGATCCATCTATGGATTAAAGCAAGCATCCCGAACTTGGAACTTAAGATTTAATGAAGCAATCAAATCTTATGACTTCATTAAGAATGAAGATGAACCTTGTGTATACAAAAAGGCTAGTGGGAGCGCAATTACCTTTTTGGTACTTTATGTTGATGACATTCTTCTCATTGGGAATGAGGTAGGATTGTTATCATCGGTAAAGACTTGGTTATCCAAAAACTTCTCCATGAAAGATTTGGGAGATGCATCCTATATTCTGGGAATAAGAATCTATCGAGATAGGTCCAAAAGGATGCTTGGCTTGTCCCAATCTATGTACATAGATACCATAGTCAAAAGGTTTGGCATGGAAAATTCCAAGAGAGGCATCGTTCCTATGAGGCATGGAATTTATCTCTCTAAAGAAATGTCTCCCAAGACACCTGAAGAGAGAGCATACATGGATAGAGTTCCTTATGCCTCGGCAATAGGATCTATCATGTATGCAATGCTATGTACTAGGCTTGATGTGGCACACCCACTAAGTGTCACTAGTAGATATCAGGCTGATCCAGGTGAGTAACACTGGAAGGCGGTGAAACGTATCCTTAGATACTTGAGAAGGACTAAGGATCTATTTCTCGTTTATGGAGGAAACGACTTGGAACTTCGAGGATTTACTGATGCTAGTTTCCATTTGGATATGGATGATAGCAAATCCGTGTCTGGATTTGTGTTTATGTTAAATGGAGGTGCAGTAAGTTGGAAAAGTTCCAAACAAGAAACAACTGCAGATTCGACGACCGAAGCAGAATACATTGCTGCAGCTGAAGCGGCCAAGGAGGCGGTTTGGATGAAGAAGTTCATCTCGGCACTTGGAGTAGTTCCAAGCATTTCAGATCCTGTTCCATTATTGTGTGACAACAATGGGGCAATAGTTCAAGCGAAGGAGCCAAGATCACATCAGAAGTCAAAGCACATTCTGACACAATTTCATCTGATTCGTGAGATCATCGCCCGAGGAGATATAGTAGTTGAGAAAGTCTCATCTGAAGATAATGTAGCAGATCCCTTGACTAAGCCATTGTCTCAAAACAATTTAGAACGTCACCTTAAGTCTATAGGACTTAGACACATGGGTGATTGGCTATAGTCCAAGTGGGAGAATGATAGAATTGGGTGGCCTCAAAGCCAATCATTGTACATTCTAGTTCAAATTATTAATAAAGGCAATCATTTGTTCATTTATAGTTCTCGCAAATTAACTATCGTAATGAAGGTCCATAGACAAATGTATGGGATATTGAATCATGATGAGATCTTGATACTGAGATCAATATCCTCAGTCAATTGTCTTAAACAGTTCTCGATCATAGGATATTTGAGATGGACATTAAATATCCGATAAGATCGACACAAGTTATGTCTGCTCATGTGATGAGGGTGAATGATCTCACATTCACTCGTGTGGTGACACTAAGACAAACTTGTGGGTGCTCATTAGAGAATGAGTTCACTGAACAGACCGAAATAAGAATTCCTGGATGGTAATTATACCTATTAGTCAACTAGGGAATTCAATCGTTGCAGTAGCACAGTTGGTCCTTTGACCTAAGTCACCAATGATACCTTGTTTGTGGACCATTGTATCTTGATTCTCTGACTTGTGGACTTTAACCATTAAGTCCACGATAGTCGATTTTTCAGATACAGTGGAAAGCTTGCGAAGGTAATTGAGTGAACAACAAGGAGTCACTCACTCTTGGTATAAGACTGGAGAGGGAATATCCTATGGATGTGTACACAGAAATCCCTGGCCAGGGTCAAATGAAAGAGATGTCTTTCTAGATATTAACTGAGTACTGGAATCCATCTGGATAATGCGATAGAGGGTTTGACTATAAAACCATACCCTTGCGTTATTGGGACATTGCATGAGTGAAGGATTATATATGTGCAGTATCTGCAGACGGAAATGTTCAATTGAAGGGAACAATATCCCTTATATCTTCTGGGATCATGAGGTAGTGTTTGGTGCTGTTCATGATCAGAAGGCCAAGTGAATTAATCATCAGATGATAATTCACTTGTTTATTAAATTAATCATTTAACATATGATGTTTAAATGTTAATTAATAAATATTAAACTCTAGAATCAGTTCTAAGTATAATGGGCCTGAAACCAGACTGATATATGGGCCTAGAGGGTCACACACATAAGAGTTCTCGTCAGACGGTGAGAGACGTTAAATTTCATGCTTATCTGGGTTTTTTATGAAAAACCGCAGGATAAACATGAAGATTTAATGGAGATTTATCCAAGGCCAAACTCTTGGATAATCATGAGGATTAATCCTTGAGCTTATCCTTATTTCTATATAAGGAAGGCCAAGGGGCAGGGGTAAAAGGTTGGTTGGACGAATTTTACACCCCAGATTCTCTATCTCCTCTCTTTCTCTCCTTCTCTCTCTCTTGCAGTAGATCTGTCTCTCTCCGCGCATGGTGGATTTGAGATCTGGTCGGAGCACTCAAGTCGAAGTGGAAATCGCGTCTGCAGCGGGAACTCGTGTGGATACCTCTAGAGATCGTGCGCGTGCGCGATTACCGAGTCGGAATCATCTACAGAAGATTCGAAACCACGCAAAGGTGAAGAACCGTTCTTCCCGCGTTTATTTTAATGTCCGTTTTACGATCCCAGCGACCGATACATAGGAATCGATTTTATTCTCCGCTGCGTTCTTGGAGATTCCTTACATGTTTTGCAGTGGAGTGAAGTAGAATGATAAATAGGTGTTCCGAAAATCAAACCTAATTTTGGACAGCGCGAAGAAGGGATGAGTTATATGCAAGGATGATATGCGAATGTGGTAAATGCATGAGAGTTAGGTATTTGGATTGCAAGGAAAATTAGGGAGTGGGGAGTGGAATAGGATCCATACTAGAGAATCACGATCCGTGGGACCCTCGGGTGCTGGAACCGCGAGGCCTTGGCGCACTAAGATGCATGGCGATACGGCCCAAGGGGATCTCAAACAGGGAAGGTGAGGGGGGCGTGACTTGAAAATGTTATTCTTAGGTGGCCTACAGGCCAATATGACTTTGTAATCTCGTTCATTTATTAATATATAATGGCATTATATTCATTACGTATAATTCGTTATTTCATAATGAAGTCTGTGAAAATGTGCGATAGTGATCAGATTATGATGAGATCATACTAGTGAGACTGATCACTTAAACACATATATTCTTAATAGTGTTAGTTTTAGGTGGCCTACAAGCCAATCTGACTATGTAAATCTCGTTCATTTATTAATATAATGGCATAATATTCATTATGTGTAAATCGCATTAATTATCGTTTCATAATGAAGTCCGTGAATATGTTCTATAGTGATCAAATTATGATGAGATCATACTAATGAGACTGATTACTTAAACACACATATTCTTAATCGTTCCTAGTCGGAGGATATCCGAGAAGGACATTGGATATCCCGTTAGACTAGTACAGATTACTCCTGCTCATATGATGAGGGTGACTGATCTTATAAGTCACTTGTGTGGAGACATTGAGGCGAATCTGTAGGTGCTCATTGGAGAATGAGTTCATTGAACTGATCCGACTGAATCGCTAGATGGTATTGTACCTCACTGTCAACCAGCTTGATTCTATTGTCGCAGTTGCGTGGATGGTCTTCGGACCTGAGACACCAAGGACACCTTGTCGGTGGACTTATGTGCTTTGACCTTGATCCTTGGGTACAGCGGAATACCGTCGAAGGGAATTGCGTGTCAATGAGGAATCATTCGCTCTCGGTACTTAGAGAGAGAATGCTCTAGGAAGGATGCGCAGAAGTCCCTGGCCAGGGCAGACGATAATATCGGGAAAGGAGTTTTGCGATATTTATCAGCGGCATCCAATCCAAGTGAGTCGACCGGTTAGGGTTTGACAGCACGCCATACCCTGAGTTGACTCGAGAGCATTGTACGAATGAAGGATTATATCAATGCGGTAACTGTCGGCAGAAAGGTTCCAAGAGTGGGTTACTTAACCCCGATACCTTCTGGATTCACGTGGTGTTGCTTGGCACCCAACGTGATCGGAGGCACGATCGAATTTGATGTGCGACATTGATTCGATTGAGTAATTAATTAATTAATATGAGTTATTAATTGATTAATCAGGCTAGTGAGGAGTCACTGGGCTTATTGGGTCATTAACCGGACTGGTTATTGGGCCTAGAGGGTCACACGCAAATGATTCTCAAGGCGATAGATAAATAAGTGGGTTTTATATTAACCGGGGTTTTTTATGAAAAATCGCACAGTTAGTATAAAATATAGCGAACGGGCTGAGCAGGCTATGTTGCTGCTAACCCTAGCTGCCCCCCTTCCTCTCTTCCTCTCTCTCTCTGGTGCCCCAGAAGAATTAGGATCCCCGGATCTGCTCCGCCGCTTCTCTAACTTCCGCTCGACGGGAAATTGTCTGCGCGGTGCGGCGATCGTTTCGACGAACGGCGGAGACTTCGTGGGCTGCGAAGAACGAGGAACGCGATGATATCCATCGCGAGGAGGATCGCGTGGACTCTGCTAGAGGCCGAGCGCTTGGGCGGCTTGCAGTGTCAGACCGACGGTACTGAACAGTTGCGGATTTGAATCCGAATGCGGTAAGAATCCGGTCATCGGATAATCCGGTTTTAGTATTTTCAAAACGGGAAACAGATCGCCGATTTAATTTTATTTTCCACTGCGTGAGCGATCCAGAGAAGCACGAGAAAACCTACAGCGGTATCAGAGTTAGGTTCCACTGTTTCTCATCCCATTTCGGTCTCCTATTTAATATTTCCATGAATTTATTCTATGCACGAATTCGATTGTTTTGTTGGATCCATGTTTATATGATGAACACAATAATAATTGGATTATTATTATGCAAAATCGGATTTTTAATTTGGGTTTTTCGAGTTCTTCGTGGGACGAAGAACGGTGGGTTTGCGGCGGCTTTGTTCTTGCCTTCTCAAGTGTTGGGGATTGGGCCGGCACCTGGATCCTCCTTACGGGGTTGCCGGTCACCACCGGGAAGCAAGGCCGCTGCTGGAGAACCAGATGATGTGGCCGGAGATGGGGGTCATCCTCCTCTTATTTGGTTTTATGAAAATCAGATTTTAAAGGAGGAAGAGGGGCTCGGACAACAGCTATTTGGGGGGCCCTCCCCGGCGCCGGGAGCCCGCCGGCACCGTGGGAATCACCGGCGGGGTCGGACAGTGCCGTACCACCGGCCGTTGGCTGCTGCTGCTCTCCTCCGCCGCCGGGCTCTCCACCACCTATTGCAGGTAAGGGTTTAGGGTTTCAGGTTAGGAGGGGAAGGGGCGAATCAGGGGAGGGGGCCCGGTCCCATGCCGGTTAGACCGGCTGGGCTAGGTGGCTTGACCGGGCCAGGCCCGAGCCAGGTGCCTGCCTGGTCCGAGCCTTGGCTCGCCTAGTGCCCGAGCCTATTGGCTCAGCCCAAGTGGCTGAGCCCTTTTTTTTCCCCATTTATTAAACCCCATTTAAACCCCAATTGCCCATTTAAAATTGAATTTTGATTTAAATTCAAAATTTGTTTTGAAAATTTAAATTATCATTTGGTTTTATTTAATTGGGTTAATTAATGATTTTGAATCAATTTACTTAACAAATTAGGGTTAATTATTAACATAAGTGTTAATTTAATAATTAACCTCAGTTGTCTAATTTTAAGAGTTAAAATTAATAGTTAATAAATATCAATCTAAATGTTAGATTATTAGTTATTAATACATCTAATTGTTAATTATTAATTAGAGTTAGTTATTAATTTAAGTGTTAAATTAATAATTAATTTTAATTGACTAATTTAAATGTTAAATTAGTAGCTATCAATTAATTAGAGTTAATTGTTAATTTAAGTGTTAAATTAATAATTAATTTTAATCAACTATTCTAAGAGTTAGAATTATTAGTTATTGACTAATTAGTGTTAATTATTGGTTTATTTGTTAAATTAATGATTCACATTAATTAACTAATCTAAGAGTTAGATTAGTAGTTAATAATTAATTGTAGTTGATTAATAATTTAAGTGTTAAATTAATAATTAACTTTAGTGGACTAATCTAAGAGTTTGATTAGTAATTAATTATTAATAGTCTAATTGTTTTATTATTAATATGTTTTAATCTAATTGTTAGATTGTTTTAATTATTTTTAAAAATGTTCTAATATGCATGGAATAATATGGAATGATTAATTTAGAGTGTTTGCACATGTGATGTGTAATTTTATGCTTTTGAATTTGATTTAATTGCATGCTTAACTTATTAGAAGAGTTTTTGAAATTCAAATGCCAATTTTGATTGGATCCCAGTTTTTTGAAAGTCAAAATTATTTAATTTTTGAAACTCTTTTATTTTAGCCATATGATGCGCTATATCTTGTGTGGATTGGATAAAACGCACCGTGGTCATGGATATGTATATTTAATATTATTCATGTGATGAATGAAGAATGAGGATCGTGGATGTGTGATTGAATTTTATTATTTGTTAATAAATAGAGGTCTACGTACCTCTCCCTCTCTCATACTCCGATGTAATTCTACCTCCCTCTCTCTTGTACTCGCCATAAGGCCTTATTATATTTACACATGATTCTAGAATTCAATGTAATCTGATCGAGGCAACCGAGGAAGGAGCGTTGACGATCCACTGCTATAATCAAGAAGGCGATACGATGGAGATCTTTTGCCTTTATATTTTGCAGGATTATCTAATATAAATGTTATGTTAGATTGTGTGTGCGTTTGACTGATGGCTCCAGTCAAACCCACTGTGCTATCCATGACCACACTACACATGTATGTGAAGCATTGTTTTTAATGGTTGATTATGAATCAAAGCATGTATAGTTATTATTAAATATATACGGTATATTCATATACTATCACCTAGGAGAGACCAAGATAAAAGTTATCTAAATACCCTTGTCCAAATTCTAAGTCGTAACGTGAGTAGTTAAGAACTTACTGCGTGGTCCACCATCCTTATAGTCATAGGATTCGAATTACTTTAGGCAGGTTTGTTGTGTTACTACAAGGTCTGTTTAATTGTAAGGAGAGACTGTGGCTATGGCATTAGATGCCTATTTGATTGGGGTAGAGGAACCGTGTAGCTTTGTTGTGATATCCACAAGGGCTGCATGCAAATCTATGCTCGTCTCATAACGATGGTTAGCTTAGACCAGAATTAGTGGCTTGTTGTGCTATCCACAAGGCCATTAAATCTCTGGGGACCGAAGATATAATCGGATATTGCAAGGAGTTGCAAATCCCATGAGATGGGTGCTCTTTGATTGTATTACAGTTTGTTGTGCTATTCACAAGGCTGTATTGCAAGTTATTGAGATTCTGATCCCCACTAGGAGACTGCCGACGTCTCCCGTTCTGTATAGTTAAGGGTTATACAGTCCGTCGAAAATTAGTAGGAGTGAAAACTTGATTAAAAGACCATGTCTTGTTTTAAAAGTTAATAATTGAACATCTGCTAAATAGATTTTATCTATCTCCTGTAGGGAATAATGTCGTCGAATAACCCACTCCGTGGCATCCTTGATCCCCTTTTGACTAACCTGATCTACTCAGATTGGCTTAGAAACTTGAAGAATGTCTTCAGATCTGAGCAAATTGCCTACGCCCTTGATGCTGATCCTCCTGCTGAATCGGCATTAGATGCCCCTGACGCGGAGAGGATAGCTAACGATAAAAGATCGAAGGACAAAAGCAAAGGAGTAGTAAAGGGTGACTGCTTCTATTGTAAGTAGAATGGTCACTGGAAGAGGAATTGCAAGGAGTTCCTCAGCGATAAAGGGAAAAGTGAAGCTGTTAGAAGTTTCAGATATCTATATGATAGATATCAACTTATCAGTTAGAGATTCCACGTCTTGGGTATTAGATACTGGATGTGCTTCTCATATCTGCCATGATGTGCAGATGCTGACAAGTAAGCGCAAGCTGAGAAAAGGCGAGGTGGAATTGAGGCTAGGAAACGGCGCAAAAGTTGCAGCAATTGTTGTTGGGACAGCAAACCTCAAGCTTCCATCGGGAGACGCCTTATCATTGGAAGATTGTTATTATGTTCCTAGCATAATAAAGAACATCATATCAGTATCTTGTTTGGACAAGATAGGATATAGGTTGACTATTGAGAATAGAAGTTGTTTGATTTATTATGGTTATAAATCAATAACTTCAGCATCTTTAGTCAACGGTCTATATCTTTTAGATGTTTCTTATTACAATCTTCAAATTGATAATGCTCTTAAGAAGAACAAGAATTGTGTGAACCAAGCCTACATGTGGCATTGTAGACTTAGACACATTGGTGAAAGCAGGTTGCAGAATTTGCACAAACATGGATATTTATTATGGTTGTCGAAAAATTTCTCCATGAAGGATTTGGGAGAAGCATCATACGTATTGGGAATACGGATCTATAGAGATAGATTAAAGAGGATGTTTGGAATGACCTAATCCTTGTACATAGATACCATAGTCAAAAGGTTTGGCATGGAAAATTTCAGGAGAGGTCTCATACCGATGAGACATGGAATTAATCTCTGAATGGAACAGTCTCCTAAGACTCCTAATGAGAGGGCATTCATGGATAGAGTACCTTATGCTTCTGCCATAGGATCTATCATGTATGCCATGCTATGTACACGGCATGATGTTACATTTGCTCCAAGTGTTACGAGCAGATTTCAGGCTGATCTAGGCGAAGAGCACTGGAAGGCAGTGAAATGTATGCTTAAGTAGTTAAGAAGAACTAAGGATATGTTTATGGTCTAAGGTGGAGATGACTTGAAACTGCAAGGCTTTATTGACTCGAGTTTCCAGTCAGATCTAAATGATAGCAAGTCTACATCTGGATTTGTGTTTACATTAAATGGAGGCGCAGTGTGCTGGAAGAGTTCCAAGCACGCAACCACTGCAGATTCGACGACTGAAGCTGAGTACATTGCTGCAGCTGAAGCCGCCAAGGAAGAAGTGTGGTTGAAGAAATTCATCACCGACCTCGGCGTAGTTCCCAGTATCTCTGAACCCGTTCTTTGCTCTAAGTGTTACGAGCAGATTTTAGGCTGATCCAGGCGAAGAGCACTGTAAGGCAGTGAAATGTATGCTTAAGTACTTAAGAAGAACTAAGGATATGTTTCTAGTCTAAGGAGGAGATGACTTGAACCTGCGAGGCTTTACTGACTCGAGTTTCCAGTCAGATCCAGATGATAGCAAGTCTACATCTGGATTTGTGTTTACATTAAACGGAGGCGGAGTGTGCTGGAAGAGTTCCAAGCAAGCAACCACTGCAGATTCGACGACTGAAACTGAGTACATCGCTGCTGCTGAAGCCGCAAAGGAAGCAGTGTGGTTGAAGAAATTCATCACCGACCTCGGCATAGTTCCCAGTATCTCTGAACCTATTCCGCTGTTGTGCGACAACAATGGGGCCATTGCACAAGCGAAAGAACCGCAGTCTCATCAGAAATCGAAGCATATTCTGAGGCGCTTTCATCTAATTAGAGAGATCATATCCAGAGGAGATGTAGTGGTGGAAAGAGTTCCATCTGTCGACAATGTAGCAGATCCACTGACAAAGCCGTTAGCTCAAAATGTGTTTGAGCGTCAGCTAGAGTCTATAGGTTTGGTGCATAAACGTGATTGGCTTTAGTCCAAGTGGGAGATTGTTAGATTGCCTACAAGCCAATATGACTTTGTAATCTCGTTCATTTATTAATATATAATGACATTATATTCATTATGTATAATTCATTATTATCATCTCATAATGAAGTATGTGAAAATGTACGATAGTGATCAGATTATGATGAGATCATACTAGTGAGATTGATCACTTAAACACATATTCTTAATAGTTCCTAGTCGGAGGATATTCGAGAAGGACATCGGATATCCGGATAGACTAGTACAGATTACTCCCGCTCATAAGATGAGGGTGAATGATCTCATAGTCACTTGTGTGGAGAATGAGTTCACTGAACTGATTCGACTAAATCGCTGGATGGTATTGTACCTCACTGTCAACCAGCTTGATTCTATTGTCGCAGTTGCGTGGATGGTCTTCGGACCTGAGACACCAAGGACACCTTGTTGGTGGACTTCTGTGCTTTGACCTTGGTTTATGAATCTCTAACCACGTGATTCTAAACAGCCAATGATCGGGTACAACGGAATACCGTCGAAGGGAATTGATTGTCAATAAGGAATCATTCGCTCTCGGTACTTAGAGAGAGAATGCTCTAGGAAGGATGCGCGGAAGACCCTGGCCAGGGCGAACGATAATATCGGGAAAAGAGTTTTCCGATATTATTCGGCAGCATCCGATCCAAGTGAGTCGACCGATTAGGGTTTGACAGTACACCATACCCTGAGTTGACTCAAGAGCATTGTATGAATAAAAGACTATATCCATATGGTAACTGTCGGCAGAAAGGTTCCAAGAGTGGGTTACTTAACCCCGATACCTTCCGGGTTCACGCGGTGTTGCTTGGCACCCAACGTGATCGGAGGCCTGATCGAATTTGATGTGCGACATTGAGTCGATTGATTAATTAATCAATGTGAGTTATTAATTGATTAATCAGGCCAGTGAGGAGTCACTGGGTTTATTAGGCCATTAACCGGACTGTTTATTGGGCCTAGTGGGTCACACGCAAATGATTCTCAAGACGATGGATAAATAAGTGGGTTATATATTAACCGGGGGTTTTTATGAAAAACTGCGCGGTTAGTATAAAATATAGCAAATGGGCTGAGCAGGATAGACTATTGCTAACCCTAGCCACCCCCCTTCCTCTCTTCCTCTCTCTCTCTAGTGCCCCAGAAGAATTGGGATCCCCGGATCTTCTCTGCTGCTTCTCCGACCCCCGTTCGACAGGAAATCGTCTGCGCGTTGCGGCAATCGTTGCGACGAATGGCGGAGACTTCGTGGGCTGCGAAGAACGAGGAACGTGAGGATATCCATCGCGAGGAGGATCGCGTGGAGTCCGTTAGAGGCCGGGTGCTTGCGCGGCTTGCGGTGTCACACCGACAGGATCGAACGGTTGCGGATTCGAATCCGCACACGGTAAGAATCCGATCATCGGATAATCCGGTTTTAGTATTTTCAAAATGGGAAATGGATCGCCGATTTAATTTTATTTTCCACTGCGTGAGAGATCCGGAGAAGCACGAGAAAACCTACAGAAAAGGTCTCAGCACAATGGGCGTATGGCAGCCTGGTGCATCACATGATCGCCAAGTGAGAAAATCTCAAGCACGATGATTAAGAAAATGTAAGATCTTGCAATTCAAAGAGCTAACAAACTAACAGTTGCCAGAGTCAACAAATCAACAATGGGGTAAGCAGAGTGATAAATTGTGGTTATTGCCCCAAGGGTGAGGATGGATGTTTATGCAATGCGTGCTTGTTTAAAAAAAATAAGTTCCTAATGCAAATGCAAGCAGGAGGGATTTATTAGCTAATAGAATAACTTGGGGAATATAGACTCCTCATTGTTTTGTTTAAAGAGAAACTCAGAGTCTATACGCCCAAAGCTATTAGCCTCCTGTATCCTGAACTCCACTTGCCTTGTATTTCCTATAGCTACAATAATACACATCAGCAAAATTTCAGGCAATCAATAATCTTAGCATTTAAATATCAAACTGCAAGAAAGTAAAGGTTGGTTGTGAGTCGAAGCTGATGCAGAAGATATGGCCATTCTACTAGTAGAATGCCAATCCGATATGGCTTCGACTCGAGAGGAATCACTCAATCCATTTATTCATATAGGGCAAAGGACCCTGCACATATTTTGACAAAAGGAGGCATCCTATACCAGGGGGGTGGACGGCCAAGTGACACGTTTTCCAGGAGGTGGAAGGCGGGAAGGTGGTTTCATGGAAAGGGTGGAAGGCCAAAGAGGATGCCTTCCAAAAAGGTTCCGGCTACAAGGTGTGCCTTTCATGGAAAGGGTGGAAGGCCAAAGAGGAGGCCTTCCAAAAAGGTGGAAGGCCAAAAGGTGCGCTTTCCAAGAAAGGGGTGGAAGGCTAAGAGATATGCCATCCACAACGAGGTGGATGAGCAAGCTTTACGCTTTTCATGGAAGTTGGAAAGGTCCAGGGTTTATCCTTTTGGCTTTATAAAAGAACCACCTGACAATTTTTCTAATATTTCTTTGAACCTTCTATGGTGACTATGGCCTCCTTTCCCTCTCGTGCTGCTGCAAGGAACCCGAGGGTTCTCTCAGACATTGACGACCATCTTAGCAATATGCTCGCACATGAAAAGGTACCTCCTGCCCTTTTCCTTTTTTATAAAGATTTGGTCGCTTCTTACCTCTCTTCCTTTGACTTGCAGTCTATTCATCACTTCCTTGATGCAAGATACACCCGGAGGTATACATGGCTTTCCGATCTTATGGATGCTGTAAGGATCGAGGTTTCAGATCCGGTTATCGGGTCAGTTTCGTGGTCGGGTCCCGTAGTGTGGGTCCTGTGGACGTGTTTTAAGTTGTGCCACGTGGGCGCCACGTGGGCTGGCCTTGGGGCACGAGAGTACGACCCCGGTCATATCGTCTAAATGGCGTCTTGGATGGACGACGCCATTTAGAGTACGACCCTGGTTTGTCAGTGTACGACCCGGTCTTGTCGTCTGAATGACGTCGGACTTGCACGACGCGTTTTACCCAGCTTCTGTTTGACCACGCGAACCCTCCTTCCTTTCCCTCATTCTCTCCTTTCCTCTCTCTCTCTCCTCCTTTCCCTCTGAGCTCCGGCGAACCACCTCCCCTTCTCCTTGCTTTCCTCCTCTCCCTCCACTCCATTAACGTACCAACTTCCTCCACTACCACCACCACTTCCTCCGCGGCGCACGTCACTCCGGACGGCGGCCGACGTCCCGGTGGAGTAACGGCGTCCATGGCGGTACCGGCGGCGGCGTGTGACGAGGCGAGTTGGTGGCTTGGAACTAGGAGGAGTTCGAGTAACCGGTAGGGTGACGATCCCCATTGTATTTCGTTTATAAACCATGTTTTTCCCGCTTGGAGCATGTTTAGGGGTTTTCTTGGGGAGAAAATATTAAATGCATGTAATGAGAATTTGGGTGTTTTAATAGGTATTTAGGTTCTTCTCCTCCTTCTCCACTCTGTTTGTGTTTTTACACGATTTGGGGGAGGAAATTTCACCCCGTGGATTGGGGGAAGGCGGAGGGAGAACCTGTCTGTGAAGGTTGAAAGGCGTCTAGGGACAACGACGCCTTTTAGAAAGGCGACTTTCACCCACGACGCGATTTTACCTAGATAACATAATCTGTCTCTGGAACTGAATGACGTCCAGGGACAGTGACGCCATTTTATTAGTGTCCTCCATGAACGACACGTTTTAGGCCGATTTCCAAGACCAGTTTTCACATGAACCAGTTTAGGAAGCTTAAATGACGTCGATCTTGGGCGACGCGATTCAAGCCAAAATTACATTAATCCCTGCAATTAACACGTGTTTACATTGTTAGATAGTTTAGTTAATTGCATGCTTGGAAATGTACTCCATGACGATGGATTCTACGTGATCGGATCGCACCGTGTTGTGTTTTGTGCGATCGTGGGCCTAGAGTGACAGTTGTTAGTGCTTAGACACCTTATGTTGGTGTGGGAGTGACACGGTGCCGGTGTGGGAGTGGCGGGGTGATGCCTAGAGAGAGGGTCAGCTGGTGTATCTCGGGGTATAGCTAGTACCAGTGTGGGAGTGGTACATTTGGAGTGTCACTCGTACTGGGGGAAGTAGAAACCACCTGGAGCCTGTCGGGCCGGAGTAGCCAGTGCGCTATACGAGGGTTGCTGTTTGGTCTCAGCGGGTTGGTGTTTCCCACGTTCGGCCATGTGACTTGTGTGTTTCGCCAAGAGGCGGGTTGTGGACTTGTGACGTAATGGTTTTTAGAATTGTGCAAGTTACCATTTGAATGCATGCGTTTCATAACGAAATTGGAAAATGTATTTACTGCTTTAATTGCTTAAATTGTCTATATTGTGTTGTTATACTTGTGGGTGCGTGAGTGGGCGGTGGGGATCGAAGGATCCCTACTGAGTCTTTTCGATGAGACTCACCCCTGCGGTTTTTAGGTGAGGGTTCCAGGCAGGCGTAGCGGGGGGAGTATTGCTTTGGGTCGCGCGCCAGCAGCCGTTGTTCCGGGGTATGCCCTGATGTAGTTGTCATTTTATTTTCTGGCCTGTATGCTTAATTATTTCCTTTCTGTTGGAGTATGTAATTATTTGCTGTGTTGAGTCGCATTGTAATAATTTTTAATTCCTGTATTTCCTTTCTAATTCAATGCAATGTGAATGTTTAGCTTAGTTTATTGTTTATTTCCCAGACTTATCAAGATCCTGGTTTGGCTCCAAATTAATGATTCGGTACCCATTTAGTAATCGGATCCTCGATTATAGGGTGGCGGGTCGTTACAGTTGGTATCAGAGCATTCGGTCTGGCAAATAAATGAATAACTAGGCTAAATATCGTAAGTTTGGCAAATAATTACATTATCCTGTAAAAGCACGGCGGTAGTGTAGGTTTTTAGGATTTTAATTAGAACTTTTCGATTTTTGTGATTGTAGGCGATTAGATGGCTCCTAGGAAGAGGTTGCCAATTATTAGAGAGCGGAGAGATGTCCCTAGTGGATCTGAGGCCGGTAGGCCGAGTATGGAGCGTTTCGTGGAGGCTATGATGGACACGATGGCTAGATACCAGACTTGAGATGGGAGGGTCTTCAGCTACACTGGAGAGATTCCTGAAGCTAAAGCCGCCTCATTTTACCGGTCGTCCCGACCCTGATGAGGCTGTTCATTGGTTGAGGGAGATGGAGAAGACTTTTGATACCATGGATTGTACGGCAGTTGAGAGGACTCCTTTGGCCACCTTCATGTTGAAGGATGATGCCTACGATTGGTGGACCACTTTGAAGAGTTTGTCATATGTGGATAGGAATCTCAGGGAGATTCCATGAGAGACATTTGTGAAGGAATTCAATGCTTAGTACTTCCTTAGGCATGTCCAGAGGGCCAAGGAGAGGGAATTTATGGAATTGACCCAAAGAAGCATGACAGTGCTTGAGTACCAGATGAAGTTTGTTTCACTTGGGAGGTTCGTGCCTTTTATCTTAGGAGACGAGAAGCGTCGAACTGAGAGGTTTGTGGATGGACTGAGGTCCAATCTGAGGAGTTTTGTGGCCTCCCATTGTTGTACAGATTTGGCATCGGCGGTTAGGTGTGCCGCGGCAGTAGAGGCACAGCATGAACAGTCACCTCGAGAGAGGGGACTGACTACTCAGGGGCCAGCTCATGGCAGAGGAAAAACAGCAGCAGCAGCAGCTCCTTCGTCCGGATCAGGATCGTCTTCACTCGGCTCTAGATTCAGGAGGTTCTTTCGAGGAGGTGGCGGTAGCAGTGGCAACAGCGGTAGTAGTAGACCCAGGCAGAGCCAGCAGAGTCAGTCGGTGTCCAGTGCTCAGCAGGAGGCATCTCAGAGGCTTCCGGCAGCTTGTTGACATTGCGGTGGTACTCACGGTGGGACTCAGTGTCCTGCATTTTCTAGGAGGTGTTACACTTGTGGCCAGCAGGGCCATTTGGCGAGGTATTGCCTGCAGGGGCATGGTCAGGGGCAGGGGCCAGGTGATCAGAAGAAGCCGAGGACCTAGGAGAGAGTTCTAGCTATCACCCGGAAGGAGGTCCGTGCGTCCAACTTGGTGGAAGGTACGCTTTCTGTCATTGGGAACTCTGCGCATGTGTTAATTGACTCGGGTGCTTCGCATTCTTTTATTTCTGAGCAGTTCGTAGATATTCTTTCTGCACCCGTTGATGAGATGTCTGATGGACTGATGGTAGAGGTTCCTTCTGGGGATTTCATGTTGTCTTATAATTGTTTGAGTGAGGTTCCCTTGACCATTGAGGGCCATGAATTACCTGTTGGGATCCGGGCGGGATGCGAAGAATGCAGCGGAAACGAAGAAACAAAAATTATCCTGCCCGATGCTCGCTGATCCGATTCGGAACGAAAAACTAAAACCGAAAACAACGGGAAGTAATCCGATTACCGTGCGCGGATTCGAATCCGCTTCCGTCTCGGTTTCGTTGAGGCGATGCCGCGAGCCACACAAGTGTCCGGCCTCCAACGGTATCCACGCGATCCTCCGCGGTGGTTCGTCCTCGATCCCTCGTCCATATCACCTCGCTCGCTAAAGATCCGTCGCCGCAACGATTGCCGAAAACCCGCCGATGGGAATTCCCGACTTTCGGGAATCACGCGCAGCGGAGACGGAGACAATCCCGGCGCCTCAAACGGGGCGCCCAGAGGAGGAGAGAGAAAGGGGGGATGACGGCCAGCATGGGGAAATCCTGGAGCTTGGCCCAGGGTTTCTCAACAGCGCGTATATATATTAAGTCGGCGCAACTTTTCACAAAAGTCCCCGAGTTAATATAAATCCCACTTATATACCACCGACTGAGGATCTTATTGCGTGTGACCCTCTAGGCCCATTTACCAGTCCGGTTTTCAGCCCGTTAAGTCCAATAACTAGTTATTGACTTATTGTAATTAATTAATATTTAGATATTAACTAATTAATTAACCGAATTAACATCGCATGTAAATTCGGTCGGACTTCTGATCAAGTTGGGTGCCAAGAAACACCGCATGATCCTGGAAGGTAATGGGGTTCAGCAACCCACTCATGGAACCTGTCCGTCCACAGTTACCGCGTGGGTATAATCCTTCGTTCACACAATGCTCTCGAGTTAACCTAGAGTATGGTCAACTGTCAAACCCTAGATGGTCAACTCATTTGAAGCAGACTCTGCTATACAATATTCGAAAACATCTTTTCTGATATTGTTTCTGCTCTGGCCAGAGACTCCTGCGGATCTATTCTAGAGCATTCTCTCTCCAGTTACCTGAGAGCAAACGATCCTTTATTGAACACACAATCACCTTCGAAGGTCTTCCGCTGGACCCGATCCTTGACTATTAGAGATCCCGTAGATAGGGATTCGTAGGCTATGGTCAAAGTCCAGAAGTCCACCGACAAGGTGTCTTTGGTGTCTCAAGTCCAAGGATCAACTACGCCACTGTGACGATGAATCAAGCCGATTGACGGTCAGGTAAATGACCATTCGGCGATTCATGTCGGATCAGTTCAGTGAACTCATTCTCCAATGAGCACCTATAAGTTTACCATTGTGTCTCCACACGAGTGACTAACGAGATCAGTCACCCTCATTATATGAGCTGGAATAACCTGTAGTAGTCTAACTGGATGTTTGATGTCCTTCTCAAACATCCTACGACTAGGAACAATTGAGAATATGTGTTTATAAGTCATCAGTCTCATTATTATGATCTCATCATAATCTGATGACTATTGCACATATTCATGAACTTCATTATGCGCAATTATAAATATGCCAATCTACATAATGAATTTAATGCCATTTAGTAGTGAACCAGATTGAAATAGGTGCCTTATGATTGGCTTAGAGGACACCTATTGTAAGGACTGAGGTTTCGGGTTCTGTATTCGGGTCGGGTTCGGGCCAGATCCCTTGGTTTGGACCCTGTGGGGTCTTGAGATTCCTGGCTGAATGGCGTCAGCACTGCTCGACGCCTTTCAAAAGGCGTCAGGTTGTGTGGACGCCATTTAGGTCTGCAGGTTGTTGTGCCACGTGTGCGCCACGTGGGCGGGTTTCGGGCCGTGAGAGTACGGCCCCGGTCACATCGTCTGAACGGCGTCCATGTTGGTCGACGCGATTCAGACTGTGACCTCTGCGATGTCAGGGTACGGCGCCAGAGCGTGTCAGTACGGCCTGTCCTGTCGTCTGAACGGCGTCCGCGGTGGGCGACGCGTTTCAGACCGCTGTCAGTACGGCCGTCCTGTCAGACTGATAGGCGTCTACCTCGATCGACGCGTTTTAGCTGGATTCAGATTGACCCCGCGAGCCTCCCCTTCTTTCCCTCATTCTCGCCTTCACTCTCTCTCTCCTCGCCCTCTCCGCCCTCTCCGACTCTCTTTTCCCCTTCCCTTCCTCTTCTTCCTCTTCCAATCACTCCATAGCCTCCTTACCTCTCACCTCTACCTCCACCACCTCCTTCGCGGCGTTCCCTTCTCCGGACGGTGGCCGACGTCCCGGCGGAGTGGCGGCGTCCTCGAGGGTACCGGAGGCGGTCTGCGGTGCGGCGGGTCGGTGGCGAGGAGCTTGGAGGAGTTCAAGAACCGGTAGGGGGACGAACCTTGCATGTGTTGCTCGTGTTTTCTTTGGCGTGACATGACGTGTTTTGGGCTAGATTGAGCATGTTTAGGGGGGTTTCCTTGTGGGAATGGTTGTGCTTGTGATCGTGGATTCGTAGCATGCTTGTGGTGGTTGAATTCCTCTTCCTCCCCTTCTTGTTTTGGGGCTTTTCGGGGTGTTTGGGGTTTAGGGAGAAACCCTCGGTTCGAACCAGGGAACCAGGTTTCTGGCGCTAAACGGCGTCGTGCCTGGTCGACGCCTTTCAGAAGGGCGTCAGGGCAGTACGACGCCTTTTAGGGCAGAAACCTCCCTGTTCGAGGTTCGCGAGGTAGGGGTTCTGGCGCTAAATGACGTCATGGATGGACGACGTCTTTCGGAAGGACGTCGGGCCATCATGACGCCATTTAGGCAAGAAATCACCCCGAGTGAGGGTCTGTAAATCTGGAATTTCGGTGTGAATGGCGTCTGTGGACCTGGACGCGTTTTAATAGGCGACTCCCTATGACGACCCGTTTCAAGGAATAATCTAGTTTTAATGAACCTGTCTGAGGGGCTTGAATGGCGTCGACCTCGGTCGACGCGATTCAAGACAGAACTGTGTAATCCTGGTTTTATCATGTGTATTCACTGTGGGACGATTCAAATGCATGCTTTACGTTCTACACTGAGACTGAGGACTTCTGCGTGAATGGAATTACATCATGTTATATGTGTATATATGTTTATGTGATTGTGGATCGGATTGACTGTGGTTTACGTTGTCACCATGGACCGATGGGGACTGGGTCATGGTGTCTGTGAGGCATTGTGCCGTACCGGTGGGAGGAGTGGTACATGTTGTGTTTTACCTTAGGCTGAGGGAAGCAGAACCACCTTGAGCCCGTCGGGCCGGAGTAGCTGGTGCGCTATCCGAGGGGTTGCTGCTTGGCCTCAGCGGGTCGGGGTTTCCCTGTTTGTCGTGGCAGCTTCCGGCGCGTTTCTGCTGTGGAGCTGGTTTTGGTACTGTTGGAGTTGTTTTACCCCTATAGCCACTGGGCCTGATGTGACCTTTGATCAAGGTTACGAGTGGTACCCTTAGCCCTTTGGCCTGACGCAGCCCGGGAGGTTAGGGTTGTGGGTAGTTCCTGTAGCTTCGGCTTGACGGGGGTTCGCCGGTCCCCAGGGCCCTCCTGAAGCGCTGAGGCCTAGCGTGGAGGCAATCCGGACGGTAGGACAGTAGTCTACACTGCTTGTGTGCACACGTAGCTGGCAGTGGCGGTACACTGGTTCCAGCTAGTCCTAGTTTGACTCACTGCCTCACCCTACAGTGCCCCGGAACACTGTAGGGGTGGACAGGCGTGAGCAGTGGTGGTAGTGTTGGGAGGCGACGTTTGACTTCGGTCGACAGTGTGGTTCAGTCGCTTCGTGGACTTTGGCTGTGAGTCGTGACTCTGTGTTTGGTTCTTCGGGTTGCTAGAATGGTTCTTGATACACTGCTTATCGTACGTTTCATATCAGAGTTGGGTGCTATGTTTATTGCTTTACTTAAATTGGCATATATTCCTGTTGTTACACTTGTGGGTGTGTGAGTGGGAGGCAGGGGATCGGATGATCCCTACTGAGCCCATTTCTGGTGTGGCTCACTCCCTGCGGTTTCAGGTGTGGACCTCATGGCGAGCGGAAGCGTGGTGTCTTCTTGGTGTGCGGACCAGCAGTTGTCTTAGTTCCGGGGTATGCCCCGATGTTGTTGTACTTTCCTTCTTCCTGTACTTATTTCATTTGTTGGACATGTAATTATTGTTGGACTGTATACGGACATTGTTATTTTCCTTCCTGCGCACTTGCTTATCCTTGTAGTCCGTGTGATTGTTATATTTAGCCTTGTTTAGCACTTACTCCTCCAGATGTGTTGTGTGAGATCTGGATGTGAAACCGTAGTTAATGGGCCGACATCCATTTAGTGACCGGGTCTCCGGTCATAGGATGGCGGGTCGTTACACCTATATCCATCAATCTCCCACTTGGCCTCAAGTCAATCACCTTCGCATTTGCTCTCCATCAAATCTAGGTGATGCTCACAAATAGTCTGCGACTAAGACTTGGTCAGGGATCTGCTAACTTATCTACAGATGGAATATTTTCCATTACGTTATTTCCTCTTAATCCTTTGTCTCTTAACCTGTGAAAGAACCTCAGAATGTTCTGCAACTTCTGAGGAGACCATGGCTCGATCATATAATTCATTGCTCCCACTGTTGTCCTACAACAATAGGATGGTATCAACGACCTTTTAGAAGTACATCTAGTTCAGGGATGAACCTTTTCATCCATACTGTTCTAATAACAATATCACTTATTTATGTCGTCACTATAATATCGAGTTCTGGATTGGAACCATTCCAATCCATTCCTTTCTACTAGATGGTTGAATCCATTATTTGAGTTGAAATTTGAGTCAGTGTGACCTCATAGTTTCAAATCATCCTCTCCATATACGTGAATGCATCCTTAGCACTTCTCAAGCGCTTAATGATGCATTTCACTCCTGTATCCTTTAAGGAATCTTTTCTTTAAAGGAATAAATTTCATATCTCAACAATTGAGACTTGTTATGAAATTTATGCCAAACATCTTGACAAACAGGTCAATATAATATCCCCACCGATCTATCTTAATAGATTCATATTTCCAATACGTGGGATATTATAACTAAATCCATTATGGAGGAAAATATGGTTAACAATGCTTTCACTAATAATAACATCCTGAAGTCATTCTCAATGACTTTGATGTTATTATCATAAAGCATTACTAAAGCGACCGTACTCCCACTGTCCTCTTTGAACACACACAGTCCGTGATCATTCTTAATGATCACGTAGTGTTTGACTATTAATTCAAAAACTCTTGTTACAACTTTGGGAAGGTTTAGTTTGATTCAAAATAATCTTTGAAATCATAACTTGCTTCCTGGACATTCTAAAAGCTTTAAAAGTGTATTATATACATCTTTACCTCAATCTCATTGAGAGAACGCTTTTAATATCCAACTGTCATCATCTCATTATAATGATAGGCAATATTGACAAGTAGAATTCTAATAAACTTATCAATCTCAAAGTTGTAATGACAGAGAGCATGAATATCATAGATTTTAGATCATAATCTATTTTGAGTTCCTCTCATCTTGCTAAATTAGATATGTCAAACATATCCTTCTAGTCACTGAGAGAATCTCAAAAGTCTATGAAGCTCTCTGATGTGTGTTATGAGTAGTTCCAAATAAGTAAAGATTATCTAATAATCTTATGTTAACTTGTGAATCTAGAACATCTTCTAGTTTTATCAGCTCCCACTGTGTTCTCTGAGGATATATTCCACTTCATAGAAAATAGATTTCAGGACGATAATTATATCATTATCGCCTGGCCAATAATTGTAGTGTCCAAACTCTTTAGACATTCACAAATTCACACCACGGTAATACCTGACTTTAAAAACAGGTTTGTTCATAATGCACATCTCATATGAATTATTTGGTTTCCATATCTTGTATGTCCCACACACTGACTTATTTGAAATCATCGGTAAAGCATGGACATTTAATGTTCATACTCATGTTCAAAAGGATATAATAATTAAGCAAATCATATTATGCATTTCACCAAATCTTAATAAGGTGCAATTCATCATTCTATCATATTATTATGATGCACAATGAGGATCAATCGAGCGAAGATACAATTATCTTCTAAATGATCTATGTGAATCATATACTAAAGTATTAGTTTCTTTGATCAAATCAAAAATTCTAATGCTTTATATTGATCTTGTATCTTAATCTCTTAGATGCATTCGTTTTGTACTTTAGTAAGTACACACAGTTGAATCATTCTAAGAGTACACTAATAAGGTAAGTTAATAGAAGTGATTATCTTTGGCCTTAAGAGGACATTGAGCTATTTACATCACTATGTATTAGCAACAATAATTTCTTATCGTACAACTCTATGTACAATACCATAGATAATCAAGATTCACACATTTCATTTCTATGGGAGACTGGTGAACATTCATCACATGAAATGTCACTTGAAGAGTCTATAGTGCATTGACTGATTTAACAACTATTGTTCCTCCTCAGTCAACGTTATTCACTTTTATACTTCTTGATATCTTATGCAACTAAAAAACAATTATTCAGTTTCATGTTAGACTCTTATAGATATACAAAGATTTACTATCAGACAGCAACCTATGAATATTATGAACAATTGCTGAGTCTAACTCAACATTTGTATTTTTTCGATTTCCTTTTACTTGTCTAAGTTTGCACACTATCGCAGTTCTGAGAATCATTTCCAATATCTCATATTGGATACACTAATTCTCCAATAGACATACAAAAGTTGATAATAAGAATATATGAAACTTCTTTCAAATTTCATATTCGTTTTGCCTTTACCAGTATCCTTATATTGGTTGCAGTGGGATAACTGCTATTTCTCTATCTTAACTGACTTTCCTTTATCATTTTCAGACGTGGATTAGATTGTTTAAAATCTTACCACTTGTCTTTCTCAAGGGCACATCATAAATATCTCTTCATCTTGGTCTATCCAAATAAGAGATTTCATGACAATGATTAAGCCTTTCAAAAAGGCATATCATGAGTACCTCTTCACCTTGGTCTATCCAAGTAAGAGGATACATGATACCTGATTAGGATAGTGACTTTCACTCACCCCTAAAGACATTCTTTAGAGTTTTCTTGTTAGTCTGAATATGAGAAGTATTGGCATCCAATATGCCAGAATCTCGAATAGACGATATGTTAGTGAATCGAAAGAAATAACGTGATTTAAGCAGATAGTTCTTATAATTCAATTATGGTCTTTTATCTTGAATTATTTTCAACTATTTTTCGACGGACTGTATAACCTTCAGGTATACAGAACGGAAGACTCCGACGGTCTCCTAGTGAGGATCAGAATCTCCAAGAATCACAGTATGACCTCGGGTAAACATATAGTATCATACCATTATCTTAGAGCAACCATCTCATGGTAATTGCAAGTCCTTGCAATATCCGATCTTATTTCGGCTCCCAGGTCTTTAATGGTCTCAGATAAACACAGTAGACCATTATACCTGGTCTAAGCTTTACCATCAATACGTGACAGAGTAGAGTAAGAATGCAGCTCCCGGGTAAACATGAGGATAGCTACACCGTTCCTCTATTCGAATCTCAAGGCATCATAATGCCATAGTTAATAGTCCTTTCATCAGATGGTGGCAGATCTCGGGTAAACACATAGAAACTGCCATCACTAAATCAAGTTCTAAGAACTATATTGATGGAGCGCCACGCGGTACATTCTCAATGACTCGCGCTCCGGCTTAGACTTTATATTGAAGGTTTTGTTTATATTAAGTTGGTCTCATCCTAGGTGATAATTTATAAATATATCGAATATATTTAACTATACCTAGATATTAGCAATCGATTCATAATCAATAACTAAAAGCATGCATCATCCATACATGTTCATTATGTGGTCATGGACAGCACGGTGATTAACTGGAGCCAAGCAATTAATCACCAAAATTATATAACATTTATATAATCTAAACATGCAAACACATAGCCACTGATGATCTCATCTCCTGTCGCCTTCCTGGTTGCATTTGTAGATCATCCTCGCCTTTCTTCGGCCGGCACGATCAATTACAAATAATATTAATTTTGAAACAATTTCAAATACAAATAAATTGTAGAGAAAGCCTTATGGTCGAGTACAATGACAGAGGAAGATATAATTACAATGAAATGAGAAAGAAAGGGAGACACGCATGCCTCATTAATTAACACTTAATTAATGTACATCACATCCCATAACAATCCACATAATCACACACCATCACATGATATGAAATTTAATTAAGTGCATGTCCATGACCACCACAAATTTTAACCATCCACACATGATAAAGCACATCACATGAAGGCTAAAATTTTGAAATTATAATAATTTTGTCTTTCTTAAAACCTGGGTATCAATCAAAATTGGATAATTTGAATTTTCGAAAATCTTATTTTCTAACATGCAATAAATCTAATTTAAAGTATTAAACACATCAACATGTGCACTCAAAGATAAA
Source organism: Zantedeschia hybrid cultivar (assembly GCA_030544215.1). Lineage (NCBI taxonomy): Eukaryota > Viridiplantae > Streptophyta > Magnoliopsida > Alismatales > Araceae > Zantedeschia > Zantedeschia hybrid cultivar. The sequence continues at coordinate 55,322,364 of JARZZO010000006.1, read as the reverse complement.
ATTAAAATTTTAAAATATTCTATGCAAAATTTAAAACAATTCTAAATTAATTAATCTAACACTTAGATTAATATTAAATCACATTAATAACAATTATTAACGCGAAACAATCTAACATTTAGATAGAATTAAAAATTCCTAAATAACACTTATAAAAGAATTAATAATTCTAATTATTATTCATTAACAACTCCTTGTTAATAAACCCCTTTTATTAAATCTTATTTCTCCATAACAATTATTAAGAATAATTAATTAGAACATTTCTAATTAAAATAGTCTAACAATTAGACTTAATTAATCTCTTAATAACATTTATTAAAAGATTATATTATTAAGTAGATTAGATCTTCAAATTTTAATTAAGGGATTCTTGAGAATATTAATTAGCTTAATAACTATTAGTAAGCTTTGATTAATCCTCAATAACTTTTATTAAGGTTAATTCTCAAGAAACAATTAACTCTTTAATAACTATTATTAAGAGTTAATAAATCACTTAAGAACTTTTATTAAAAGTCCCTTAATCAAATACTTAATTTCATAACAACAATTGCTAAGAAATAAAAATAATATAATAAGTTGACTAAGGTTAATTAACAACATTTGATAATTAAAGTTTAAGTCACCACTTAATAATCAAATAACAACTCTTGTTAATATAATTTTAAGATCAAATCTTAAATATAAATTAACAACACTTGTTAATTAAGATTAAAAACATTATCTTAATTATTAATAAGAACAATTGTTAATAATTAATTAAGATCCTATTTTATATAAATAACAACATTTGTAAATTATAAATTAAGATCACATCTTAAAATTTAATTAACAATACTTGCTAATTATTATTTTAAGAACATATCTTAAAATTTTAAACCCCTCTAACAATTTATATAAAAATTAATTAACAATGCTTGTTAATTAATTCAAGATCATATCATTATTAATATCCCCTTTATTACTAAATTAATAGTAATCGCAATTAAAGATCAAATCTTAAATTGTAAACCCATATTTTAATATCATATCTTAAAAATAATAACCCCTTATTAACTGAAAAATTAAAATTTAAGTTCAAAACATATTTTAAACATAAATAAATTTCAATTTTTCAATTAATAAGGAAGAGATTTATGGGTTAAAAGGGGTTTAGGGGTTAAATTGGGATTTGGAAAAAGAAAACCAGAAATTGGCTCAGCCACCTAAGGGCTCGGGCTGGTTCAATCTGCATATGGTTTGAGCCCCTAGCTCGGCCAGGGCTCGAACCAGGGGCGCTGGGCGGACCAGGCCCCTTCCCCCCCGATTCGGTTTAGCCAGGCTTAGACCCGGGCCGGCCTGAACCACCCTTGCAACCCGACGCCTTCCTGCAAACCCTAAACGTTTGCAGGTTTCATGGCGACGGTGAAGGGAGGGTACCAGCGCTGCCGCCAGCCGGCTCCGGTGTCTCCCGGCCCAAACGGCGACGCCCCCGGCGCCGGTGACGTGCCCGGCGCCGGCAAGACTTCCTGAGAAGTCCAAAAGGGGCCGGTTAAGACCTCCTATTTCAACCCCCAAAAATCTGATTTTTCAGGTTTTGAAACCGATTTAGAGCTTGATTTCGCAGCCCTACAGGGGCACTCCGGCGCCGGCAATGATGTCCGGTTGATAGTGGTAACTATCCTCAGGGGATCCGGGGTACCGGCCCGCCATCCCAACACTTGGGAAGCCCGTACGAACTCGCCGAAAAGCTCCGGATCATCATCTCACGAAGAACTCCGAAAAACCCAAAATTAATCAATTTTCTTCACAGAAAATTAATCTTAAATTAATATGTTCATCCGATGAACATCTTCTATGAAAGAAAAACGACTCGTGCATGGAAATTATTTCAGAATAATAATTTACTTCGTCCCGAAGCGGATCAGAGCGGAACCTGGCTCTGATACCATTGTTGGGATCCGGGCGGGACGCGAAGAATGCAGCGGAAACGATGAACAAAAATTATCCCGCTCGATGCCCGTTGATCCGATTCGGAACGAAAAACTAAAACCGAAAACAATGGGAAGTAATCCGATTACCGTGCGCGGATTAGAATCCACTTCCGTCTCGGTTCTGTTGAGGCGATGCTGCGAGCCGCACAAGCGTCCGGCCTCCAGCGGTATCCACGCGATTTTCCACGGTGGTTCCTCCTCGATCCCTCGTCCGTATCAGCTCACTCGCTAAAGATCTATCGCCGCAACGATTGCCGAAAACCCGCCGATGGGAATTCCCGACTTTCGGGAATCACGCGCGGCGGAGACGGAGACAATCCCGGCGCCTCAAACGGGGCGCCCAGAGGAGGAGAGAGAAAGGGGGGATGACGGCCAGCATGGGGAAATCCTGGAGCTTGGCCCAGGGTTTCTCAACAGCGCGTATATATATTAAGTCGGCGCAACTTTTCACAAAAGTCCCCGAGTTAATATAAATCCCACTTATGTACCACCGACTGAGAATCTTATTGCGTGTGACCCTCTAGGCCCATTTACCAGTCCGGTTTTCAGCCCGTTAAGTCCAATAACTAGTTATTGACTTATTGTAATTAATTAATATCTAGATATTAACTAATTAATTAACCGAATTAACATCGCATGTAAATTCGGTCGGACTTCTGATCAAGTTGGGTGCCAAGCAACACCGCATGATCCCGGAAGGTAATGGGGTTCAACAACCCACTCATGGAACCTGTCCGTCCATAGTTACCGCGTGGCTATAATCCTTCGTTCGCATAATGCGCTCGAGTTAACCTAGAGTATGGTCAATTGTCAAACCCTACATGGTCAACTCACTTGAATTAGACTCCGCTGTACAATATCCAAAAACATCTTTTCTGATATTGTTTCTGCTCTGGCCAGAGACTCCTGTGGATCTATTCTAGGGCATTCTCTATCCAGTTACCTGAGAGCGAACGATCCTTTATTGAACACGCAATCACCTTCGAAGGTCTTCCACTGGACCCGATCCTTGACTATTAGAGATCCCGTGGATAGGGATTCGTAGGTCAAGGTCAAAGTCCAGAAGTCCACCGACAAGGTGTCTTTGGTGTCTCAAGTCCAAGGATCAACCACGCCACTGTGACGATGAATCAAGCCGATTGACAGTCAGGTAAATTACCATTCGGCGACTCATGTCGGATCAGTTCAGTGAACTCATTCTCCAATGAGCTCCTACAGGTTTACCATTGTGTCTCCACACGAGTAACTAACGAGATTAGTCACCCTCATCATATGAGTTGGAATAACCTGTACTAGTCTAACTGGATGTTTGATGTCCTTCTCAAATTTCCTACGACTAGGAACAATTGAGAATATGTGTTTATAAGTCATCAGTCTCATTATTATGATCTCATAATAATCTGATGACTATTGCACATATTCATAGACTTCATTATGCGCAATTATAAATATGCCAATCTACATAATGAATTTAATGCCATTTATTAGTGAACCAGATTGAAATAGGTGCCTTATGATTGGCTTAGAGGACACCTATATCCATCATTACCTGCCTAGTTAGTTGTGCTTGCTATTCGCGACTTTGATGTCATCTTGGGCATGGACTGGTTGGAGGCTTATTATGCCGAGGTGGACTGCCACAGGAAGAGGGTGCGTTTCTCTATTCCGGACATCCCGACCTTCTACTTCCAAGGTATTAAGCTCTCTTCTTGTGGTATTCTTATTTCTATCTTTAAGGCCCAGAGATTGCTTGTTGGTGGTTGTGAGGCTTTCCTTGCCTCTGTTGTTTTAGCTGATGTTAGTAGTAGTTCCAGTCCTTGGGAGGTGCCTGTAGTTTGTGATTTTGTTGATGTGTTTCCTGAGGAGTTGCCTGGCCTTCCTCCTCAGCGAGAAGTTGAGTTTACCATTGAGCTTGCACCAGGTACGGCGCCATTGTCTAAGGCCCCGTATCGGATGGCTCCGGCTGAACTCGCTGAGTTGAAGGCACAGTTGCAGGAATTGCTGGATAAGGGTTTCATTCGTCCCAGTTTTCTTCCGTGGGGTGCTTCAGTTCTATTTGTCAAAAATAAGGATGGTTCTCTGAGGTTGTGTATCGATTATATACAGCTGAACCAGGTGACGATAAAGAACAAGTACCCACTTCTGAGGATCGATGATCTGATGGATCAGTTGCAGTCTGCGAAGGTGTTTTCAAAGATTGACTTGAGATCAGGATATTATCAGATGAGGATCCGTGAGGTTGATGTTAGTAGGACGGCCTTTAGGACTCGGTATGGACATTAAGAGTTTTTGGTTATGCCTTTTAGTTTAACCAATGCTCCGGTGGCTTTTATGGATTTGATGAACCAGGTCTTCAGGGCCTACCTGGATCAGTTTGTGGTGGTATTTGTAGATGATATTTTGTTATACTCTTCTTCTGAGGAAGAGCATACCACACATCTTCAGGTGGTATTACAGGTTCTGAAAGAACACCAACTCTATGCCAAGTTTAGCAAGTGTGAATTTTGGCTAGATAAGGTGCACTTCCTGGGACATGTCATATCTGGTGATGGTATAGTAGTGGATCCATCCAAGATTGAGGCAGTAATGGGTTGGAGTAGACCTACAACGGTAACTGAGATCAGGAGCTTCTTGGGGTTAGCAGGATATTACAGACGGTTTGTCCAAGGTTTTTCTTCGATAGCGACCCCCTTGTCGAGGTTGACTCGTAAGGGAGTTCGTTTCGTTTGGACCGAAGAGTGTGAGCGGAGTTTCATTGAGTCGAAGACTCGCCTCGCTTTGGCTCCAGTTCTGGTGCTTCCATTAGGTTCTGGTGGGTTTGTGGTTTATTCAGATGCATCACGTCGAGGTTTGGGTGCGGTTCTGATGCAGCATGGTAAGGTTGTGGCCTATGCTTCTAGGCAGCTGAAGAAGTATGAGGAGAACTATCCCACTCATGACTTAGAGTTGGCAGCTGTGGTTTTTGCACTGAAGATCTGGTGGCACTATTTATATGGAGAGAAATTTCAGGTCTTTACCGATCACAAGAGCCTGAAGTATGTATTCACGCAGAAGGATCTGAACTTGAGGCAGCGCAGGTGGATGGAATTTATCAAGGATTATGATCTCGACCTTTCTTATCATCCGGGCAAGGCAAATGTGGTGGCATACGCGTTGAGTAGGAAGATGGTCGTGTCATATCTCATGGTTCAAGAATGGAGGTTATTTGAGTAGGTGGTGGAATCTTCCTTTAGGATTCCGCGAGAGGCTGACAGAGCCGTGTTGGCCAGCTTAACTGTGAGGCCAGCAGTGTACCATGCCGTCATCAAGGCTCAGAGGGCAGATGTAGAGTTACCGCAGGTTCTCCAGACACCAGAGGTGGAGTTGTGGGATGATGGTACAGTCAGATTTAGAGGCAGACTCTATGTCCCAGCTGAGGAAGACGTGTGCAGGAGTGTCTTGGATGAGGCGCACCGTTCTAGATACGCAGTGCATCCCAGAACGACTAAGATGTATCATTGTTTGAGGAGGCACTTTTGGTGGCCTAGTATGAAGAAGGACGTGGCTGATTATGTGGCAAGGTGCCTGACTTGTCAGCAGGTTAAGAGAGAACACCAGAGACCAGGAGGATTGTTACAGCCTTTGCCGATCCCGGAATGGAAATGGTAACACATAACTATGGACTTTGTGATGGGATTGCCTGTGTCCCCTGGCAGAAGAGACGCGATCTGGGTCATTGTTAATCGATTGACCAAGTCGGCACACTTCCTGGCTATTAGGAAAGACTGGTCAGTCGGTAAGTTGGCTAAGTTGTTTGTGGACCGGATCATCTCTCTGCACGGGGTGCCCTTATCCATCGTGTCAGACCAGGATCCGAGATTTACTTCTAGATTCTGGAAGGGTTTTCAAAAGGCCTTGGGCACGCAGTTAGCCTTCAGCTCGGCTTACCATCCCAAGACTGATGGGCAGTCGGAGAGGACCATTCAGACACTGGAGGATATGCTCAGGTCATGTTGCTTAGACTGGGGAGGTTTTTGGGAGCAGCACTTATCTACAGTGGAGTTTGCCTGCAACAACAATTATCATTCTAGTATCGGCATGGCGCCTTATGTGGCATTGTACGGGCGGCTGTGTCGATCCCCTATGAATTGGTTTGAGATTGGCGAGAGACAGATGGCAGGGCCAGAGTTGGTATAGCAGTGTGCTGAGGTTGCCAAAGTGGTGCGACAGAGGTTGACGACAGCTCAGAGCAGGCAAAAAAGTTATGCAGACATCCGTAGGAGACCGCTTGAGTTCGAGGTTGGGGACCACGTGTTTCTCCGAGTCTCACCCTCCAAGGGTGTGATGAGATTCGGGAAACGAGGTAAACTGAGCCCGCGATATGTTGTGCCTTTTCCCAATCTTGCTCGAATTGGGGAAACGGCGTATCAGCTAGCTTTGCCGCCCAGTCTTGCAGGGGTGCACGATGTGTTCTATGTTTCTTTGCTGAGGAGATATGTTCAGGATCCATCTCATGTGTTGGACTTTTCAGAGTTGGAGGTCGCTGAGGACTTGTCCTTTTCAGAATTTCCAATACGGATTGAGAATCGTAGGGAACAAGTCCTTCGGAACAAGGTTGTTCCTCTGGTTAAGGTGATTTGGCAATATCGCTCCGGGGGCGAGGTGACTTGGGAATGCGAGGATGAGATGCGGGAGTAGTTTCCCTACCTTTTCCCGTAAGTTCACTTATAAGCTTGTATCATTACTTTTTCAATCTCGTTAGTTATAGCAGGCAATTTCGGGGACGAAATTCTTTTAAGGGGGGGAAAATGTAAGGATCGAGGTTTCGGATCCGGTTATCGGGTTAGTTTCGGGGTCGGGTCCCGTAGTGTGGGCCCTGGTGGGGCTGACACTTAGTTTCTTTTTCGCGTCGAGCTTGCTCGACGCGGTTCAAACGGCGTCCAATAATGTGGACGTGTTTTAGGCTGTACCACGTGGGCTGGCCTTGGGGCACGAGAGTACGACCATGGTCATATCGTCTGAATGGCGTCTTGGATGGACGACGCCATTTAGAGTACGACCCTGGTTTGTCAGTGTACGGCCCGGTATTGTCGTCTGAATGACATCGGGCTTACACGACGCATTTTACCCAGCTTCTGTTTGACCCCGCGAACCCTCCTTCCTTTCCCTTATTCTCTCCTTTCCTCTCTCTCTCTCCTCCTTTCCCTCCAAGCTCCGGCGAACCACCTCCCCTTCTCCTTGCTTTCCTCTCCTCTTTCCTCCTCTCCCTCCACTCCATTAACCTACCAACTTCCTCCACTATCACCACCACTTCCTCCACGGCGCACTTCTCTCCGGACGGTAGCCGACGTCCCGGTGGAGTAACGGCGTCCACAGCGGTACCGGCAGCGGCGTGTGACGAGGCGGGTTGGCGGCTTGGAACTAGGAGGATTTCGAGTAACCGGTAGGATGACGATCCCCATTGTATTTCGTTTAAAAATCATGTTTTTCCCGCTTGGAGCATGTTTAGGGGTTTTCTTGGGGAGAAAATATTAAATGCATGTAATGAGAATTTGGGTGTTTTAATGGGTATTTAGGTTCTTCTCCTCCTTCTCCACTCTGTTTGTGTTTTTACACGATTTGGGGGAGGAAATTCCACCCTGTGGATTGGGGGAAGGCGGAGGGAGAACCTGTCTGTGAAGGTTGAATGGCGTCGAGGGACAGCGATGCCTTTTAGAAAGACGGCTTTCACCCACGATGCGATTTTACCCAGATAACAAATTCTGTCTCTAGAACTGAATGACGTCCAGGGACAGCGATGCCATTTCATTAGCGTCCTCCGTGAACGACGCGTTTTAGGCCGATTTTCAAGGCCAGTTTTCATATGAACCAGTTTAGGAAACTTGAATGACGTCGGCCTTGGGCGACGCGATTCAAGCCAAAATTACATTAATCCCTGCAATTAACACGTGTTTACATTTTTAGATAGTTTAGTTAATTGCATGCTTGGAAATGTACTCCATGACGATGGATTCTACGTGATCGGATCGCGCCGTATTGTGTTTTGTGCGATCGTGGGCCTAGAGTGACAGTTGTTAGCGCTTAGACACCCTGTGTCGGTGTGGGAGTGACACGGCACCGGTGTAGGAGTAGCAGGGTGACGCATAGAGAGATGGTCACCTGGTGTACCCCGGGGTATAGCTAGTACCGGTGTGGGAGTGGTACATTCGGAGTGTCACTCGTGCTGGGGGAAGCAGAAACCACCTGGAGCCTGTCGGGCCGGAGTAGCCAGCGCGTTATCCGAGGGGTTGCTGTTTGGTCTCAGCGGGTCGGTGTTTTCCGCGTTCGGCCATGTGACTTGTGTGTTTCGCCGAGACGCGGGTTGTGGACTTGTGACGGAGTGGTTTTTAGAATTGTGCATGTTACCATTTGAATGCATGCGTTTCATAACAAAATTGAAAAATGTATTTACTGCTTTAATTGCTTAAATTGTCTATATTGTGTTGTTATACTTGTGGGTGCGTGAGTGGGCGGTGGGGATCGAAGGATCCCTACTGAGTCTTTTCGGTGAGACTCACGCCTGCGGTTTTTAGGTGAGGGTTCCAGGCAGGCGTAGTGGGGGGAGTATTACTTTAGGTCGCGTGCCAGCAGCCGTTGTTCTGGGGTATGCCCCGATGTAGTTGTCATTTTATTTTCTGGCCTGTATGCTTAATTATTTCCTTTCTATTGGAGTATGTAATTATTTGCTGTGTCGAGTCACATTGCAATAATTTTTAATTCCTGCATTTCCTTTCTAATTTAATGCAATGTGAATGTTTAGCTAAGTTTATTGTTTATTTCCCAGACTTATCAAGATCCTGGTTTGCCTCCAAATTAATGATTCGGTACCCATTTAGTAATCGGATCCCCAATTATAGGGTGGTGAGTCTTTACAGATTCTATCACACTGTATATGAGGGCGTTGATGCACCGGTGGAATCTGACTCAGACAATCGTGTTTGCAAAGCGGCTTAACTGTATGCATTGGCATTGGGAGAGCCTGAGTGCACTGCTCGAACTGTGGCATTTGGAGACACAGACATTCATCTTCCGCGAATTTGAGGCCACCGTTTTGCTGGAAGAGGTGGAACTCATCTATGGTTGGGGTAACCTTGCTGCTAGTGACCCAACTGATTTACCTGCCTGGGATGAAATCTTTGCTGAGATCGTGCAGGACAAACGAGAAGTGTGCCGCATGAGCAACAGACAGGGGATTCTTGTCGATCGTCTTGCGCACTGGTTGATCCAAGAAATCAAGCGCAAAATAATTGATCCGGAGAGGTTGATGCGAGGACTGTGCTTGGTCCTAGGAGGTACCTTGTGGTTCCCGACTTCGGGCTCCATGCTGGAGAGGGAATATGTGGGGGTACTAAGCTTGCTCTGGCGGGGGCGATCCATTGCCCCAGTGATTTTGGTGCATCTATATGGCAGTCTCAACAGTATGTGCATGGGAAGGAATGTGAAGGGAAGTCTATTTACTCTTCAGTTGTGGGTGAAAATGCACTTGTGCTTTGATTTTGATGAATCGGTGACTACCACCTCTAGAATTTTTCAACACAGCGCGTGGTGTCCACGCAGTCACTCTTGGGCCCCGAAGACCAAGTTAGATGCCTCACGGCTCATCTGAAGACGAGAGACGACTAGCGGGATTATATGAACTTCTTAGACCTGGAAAAGTTTATCTTTGTTCCAATGATCCTCAGAGACCTGGAATTCACAACGAGGGCTTCAAATGATTGTGAACTTTGGCTGGTTTGTCCCGATGAGTTAATCTTATATCAAGGTCATTGCTGCTACCTTCAGATCAGAATTCCAAGACAAATACCACTTCTCGTGTTACATGATATGTTGATCATGCCGAGAAACACTGGGTATGCAAGGGAAGCGAAGGCGACGGAACGTCGCCATTGTGCATGGCGCCGCCATTCCAGATTCACTAAGGCCCAAATTGATGTAGCAGAAACTCCCGAGAACGTGGAAAAATATGTCAAATATTTAGAAAATGTACGTCCTACTGTTTCCGCTTTTTTCATGGGTCGCAGAGCTTTAGAATGATGTAATCATTGTTTATTGATTTGAATAACCAGAGTCTTTTCTAAATGATTTGAAATTTGCTCCGAAGAAATACAGATTTATTAAGGCCAGTGTGCAGACGGCCACAACGAAGGCTGTCAAATAGATCCGACGGCCAAGAACCGAGCCGCCGAGCGGCTCGGACGGCCACGTGTCCGGCCGTCGGCCGGGGCGGGCAGCCAGGCGCCCGGTCGTCGGCTGACGCGGGCAGCCATGCACCTGACTGTCGGCCGGAGTGGGCCATGGCTCCCCCTTCTACTTAAAGTCTCCTCTCTCTCTCTCCCATTCCTCTGCTTTCTTTCTTCCTTTCTTCGTCCCCACTCTTCTATGGCTCGTGTGCGGTTGCCTCGGTTCCTCAGGAGAAGCCGCAAGGACGACGAAGGTGAGGCGGCGGTGTCCGGCGGCGGCGATCGTGGTGGCGAGGAGATCGAAGGAGGTGATCGTGGCGATGGAGGAAGTGAGAGAGAGGATGAAGGCGTGGGGGAAGAAGAGGAAGAAGATGATGAGGGAGGCGAAGATGAAGGGAAGGAAGAAGGAGAAGAAGATGTGGAGGAAGGAGATGGAGGCAATGAAGAGGTGCCTCCAAGGAAGTGTTAGTCTTAGGTGGCCTACAAGCTAATCTGACTTTGCAATCTCATTCATTTATTAATATAATGGCATAATATTCATTGCGTGTAAATCGTATTAATTATCGTCTCATAATGAAGTCCGTGAATATGTGCTATAGTGATCAGATTATGATGAGATCATACTAATGAGACTGATCACTTAAACACACATATTCTTAATCGTTCCTAGTCGGAGGATATCCGAGAAGGACATCGGATATTCGGTTAGACTAGTACAGATTACTCCTGCTCATATGATGAGGGTGATTGATCTCATAAGTCACTTGTGTAGAGACACTAAGGCGAATCTGTAGGTGCTCATTAGAGAATGAGTTCACTGAACTGATCCAACTGAATCGCTGGATGGTATTGTACCTGACTGTCAACCAGCTTGATTCTATTGTCGCAGTTGCGTGGATGGTCCTCGGACCTGAGACACCAAGGACACCTTGTCAGTGGACTTCTGTGCTTTGACCTTGGTTTACGAATCTCTAACCACGGGATTCTAAAACACCAAGGATTGGGTACAGCGGAATACCGTCAAAGGAAATTGTGTGTCAATAAGGAATCATTCACTCTCGGTACTTTGATAGAGAATGCTCTAGGAAGGATGCACGGAAGTCCCTGGCCAGGGCGTACGATAATATCGGGAAAGGAGTTTTCCGATATTCATCAGCGACATCCAATCCAAGTGAGTCGACCGGTTAGGGTTTGACAGCACGCCATACCTTGAGTTGACTCGAGAGCGTTGTATGAATGAAGGATTATATCCACGCGGTAACTGTTGGCGGAAAGGTTCCAAGAGTGGGTTGCTTAACCCAGATATCTTCCGGGTTCACGCGGTGTTGCTTGGCACCCAACGTGATCGGAAGTCCGGTCGAATTCGATGTGCGACATCAATTCAATTGATTAATTAATTAATAAAGGGTTATTAATTGATTAATAAAGCCATTGAGGAGTCACTGTGCTTATTGGGCTATTAACTGGACTGGTAATTGGGCCAAGAGGGTTACACGCAAATGATTCTCAAAGCGATGGATAAATAAGTGGGTTTTATATAAACTGGGGGTTTTTATGAAAAATTGCGCGGTTAGTATAAAATATAGCGAACGGGTTGAGCAGGCCAAGCTACTGCTAACCCTAGCCGCCCCCTCCTCTGTTTCTCTCTTTCTGTGGCATCCCAGACAGATCCGGATCCCTGGATCTGCTCCGCCGCTTCTCCGACTCCCGTTTGACGGGAAATCGTCCGCGCGTTGCGGCGATCGTTGCGGCAACCGACAGAAGTTTCGTGGCTGCAAAGAATGAGGAACATGAGGATATCCGTCGCGAGGAGGATCGTATGGACTCTGCTAGAGGCCGGGCGCTTGCGAGGCTTGCGGTGTCGCACCGACGGAACCGAACGGTTGCAGATTCGAATCCGCACACGGTAAGACTACGATTATCTGATAATCTGATTTTTCTGATTTTCGAAACGGGAACAGATCTCCGTTTTATTCTTATTTCCGCTGCACGGGAGATCCGGAGAAACCCGAAAACCTAACAGTGGTATCAGAGCCAGGTTCCATTGTTTCTCGTCCCATTTCGATCTCCGAAATAATTATTCTTTGAGTTATTCAATACGTTTAATCCGATTAAAGTAATAGAAATTTGTTCATTAGATGAACGTAATAATAAGAGTATTTTTCTATAATTTTTTGGATTTTAATTTCGGGTTTTCGGTGTTCTTCATGAGATGATGAACTGGGGCTTTTCGGTGACTTCGTATACGCTTCCCAAGCGTTGGGATGGTGGGCATGGATCCCGGATCCCCAGAAGATAGTCACCACTATCAACCGGACATCATTGCCGGTGCCAGAGTGGCCTTTGAGGGGCTAAAAAATCAAGCCCTAATTCAGTTTAGCAAACCTTGAAATTTGATTTTGAGGGTATGAAAGGGGCTTGACCGGTGACTTCGTTAGCCACCGGCGGCTGCCCTGCCGGCACCGGGAGGGTCGCCGGCGCCGGGGGTGGCGCCGATTGGGGCGGCGGCTCTGGCCGCTGGCCAGCGGCGGCGCAGCCTAGTCCTCCCCACCGCCGCCTGCATGCGTTAGGTTTTCTGTAGGAATACAGGGGGCGTCGGGTGGGAAGGGGAGCCGGTCCAAAGGGGTCGGGCTGCAGGCCGGCCGGACCGGGCAGGGTCCCTGGCTGGACCGGACCCGAGCCCAGGCGCGCCTGCCTCGAGCCCAGGTCCAGCAGGGCACGAGCCCTGGTTCGGCCTTATGGGCTGAGCCCCATTGCCAAATCCCTTTAAACCCATGTAAACCCCATGCCCAATTAATCAAGTTAAAATCTGATTTTAGTTTAAAATTCAAAAGTGTTTGATATTTAAATTTATTAATCAATTTTAATTATTTGGGCATAATGATGTTAAATCATGTTAATTAACAATTAGTTTTAATTAATTAGAGTTAATTATTAGATTAAATGTTAAACTAATAATTAATTTTGATTTAACAAATTTAACTGTTAAATTAGTGATTAATTTTTATTAATCTAAATGTTAGATTATTAACTATTATTTCATCTAATTGTTAACTAATAAATGAGTTAGTTATTAATTTAATTTTTAAATTAATAATTAACTTAGATGACTAATTTAAGTGTTAAATTACTAGTCCTTAATTAATTATTGTTAGTCATTAATTTAATAGTTAAATTAATGATAACTTTAATTATCTAATCTAAGAGTTAGATTAATTAGTTATTAACTAGTTAGTGTTAATTATTGGTTTAACAGTTAAATTAATAATTAACATTAATTGACTAATCTAAGTGTTAGGTTAATAGTTAATAATTAATTATAGTTGATTATTTATTTAAGTGTTAAATTATTAATTAACTTTGTTGGACTAGTGTAATGACTGAGATTTCGGGTTCGGTTTTCGGGTCGGGTTCAGGTCGGAACCCTTGGTTTGGACCCTGTGGGGGGTCTTGTGACTGCTGACTGAACGGCGTCAACACTGCTCGACGCCTTTCAAAAGGCGTCAGGTTGTGTGGACGCCATTTAGGTCTGCTGGTTGTTGCGCCACGTGGGCGGGTTTCGGGCCGCGAGAGTACGGCCCCTGTCAGATTTGTCTGAACGGCGTCCACCTCGGTCGACGCGTTTCAGACTGCGACACCTGCGGTGTCAGGGTGCGACGCCAGAGCGTTGTCAGTACGGCCTGTCTTGTCATCTGAACGGCGTCCGTGGTGGGCGACGCGTTTCAGACCGGTGTCGGTACGGCCGTCCTGTCAGACTGAATGGCGTCTGCCTCGATCGACGCGTTTTACCTCGTTCCAGATTGACCCCGCAAGCCTCCCCTTCTTTCCCTCACTTTCGCCTCTCCACTCTCTCTCTTCGCCCTCTCCGCTCCCTCCGCCCTCCTTCCTCCCTTCCCTTCCTCTTCTTCCTCTTCCAACTACTCCGTAGCTTCCCTACCTCTCACCTCTACCTCCCCCACCTTCCTCGCGGCGTTCCCTTCTCCGGACGGCGGCCGACGTCCCGGCGGAGTGGCGGCGTCCTCGAGGATACCGGCGGCGGCGTGAGGCGAGACGGGTCGGCGGCGAGGAGCTTGGAGGAGTTCAAGAACCGGTAGGGGGACGAACCTTGCATGTGATGTTCGTGTGATTCTCGGCGTGACGTGTTGCTTGGGGGATAGATTGAGCATGTTTAGGAGGGATTCCATGTGGGAATGACGGTGTCTGTGATCGTGTTTTCGTAAGCATGATTGTGTGGTCGAGCTTCTCTCCTTCCCCCTTTGATTTTGGGATTTTCGGGGTGCCCGGGGTTCAAGGGTGAAGCCCTCGGGTCGAACCAGGAAACCTGGTTTCTGGCGCTAAATGGCGTCGGGCTGGGTCGACGCTTTTCCGATAGACGTCCGGTCAGCACGACGCGTTTTAGCGCAGAAACCTTCCTGTGTGAGGTTTCCTGAGTTAGGGGTTCTGTGCTAAATGACGTCATGGATGGACGACGCCTTTCAGAAAGACGTTGGGCCATCATGACGCCATTTAGGCAAGAAATGCCCCCGTTTAAGGGTTCTGTAAATCTGGATTTCTGGGTTGAATGGCGTCGAGACACCCAGACGCGTTTTAAAACGGCGGCTTCATTGGTGGACGCGTTTTAAGGATAAATCTGGCTCTTAATAAACCTGTCTAAGGGTCTTGAATGGCGTCGACCTCGGTCGACGCGATTCAAGACAGAAATGTATAATGCTGTGATTTCGTGTATGTTTCACGTTGGGATGGTTCAAATGCATGCTGTGGGTTGTATACTGAGACGGGGACTTCTGCGTGAGTGGAATTGCATCACCGGTGTGTGTGTGTGCGTGTGTGCTTTAACTATATACTGAGAATGAGGTTTTACTGTGCGAATGGAATCATGTTATATGTGTGGTTGTGTTAACTATGGTTTACGTTTGTCACCATGGACCGGTGGGGACAGGGTCATGGTGTCTGTGGAGTGGTGCTTGTTGTGTTTCACCCTTGGCTGAGACAAGCAGAACCACCTTGAGCCCGCCGGGCCGGAGTAGCTGTGTGCTATCCGAGGGGTCGCTGTTTGGTCTCAGCGGGTCGGGGTTTCCCTTGGTTGTTGTGACAGCTTCTGGCGTGTTTCTTGCCGTGGAGCTGGTGGTGTTTCTGGTGGGAGTTGGTTTACCCATTAGCCAGTGGGCCTGATGTGACCTTTGATCAAGGTTACGAGTGGTACCTTTAGCCCTTGGCCTGACGCAGCCCGGGAGAGTTGGGTTTGTGGGTAGTTCCTGTAGCTTCGGCTTGACGGGGGTTCGCCGGTCCCCAGGGCTCTCCTGAAGCGCTGAGGCCTAGCGTGGAGGCAATCCGGACGGTAGGACAGTAGTCTAGACTGCTTGTGTGCACACGTAGCTGGCAGTGGCGGTACACTGAGTCCAGCTAGTCCTAGTTTAGCTCGCTGCCTCACCCTACAGTGCCCCGGAACGCTGTAGGGGTGGACAGGCGTGAGCAGTGGTGGTAGTGTTGGGAGGCGACGTTCGACTTCGGTCGACAGTGTGGTTTAGTCGCTTCGTGGACTTTGACTGTGAGTCGTGACTCTGTGTTGAGTTCTTCGGGTTACTTGGAGTGGTTCTTGTTACACTGCTTATCGTGCGTTTCACATCAGAGTTAGGTGTTGTGTTTACTGCTTTACTTGAATTGCCATATATTCCTGTTGTTACACTTGTGGGTGTGTGAGTGGGAGGCAGGGGATCGGATGATCCCTACTGAGCCCATTTCTGGTGTGGCTCACTCCCTGCGGTTTCAGGTGTGGACCTCGAGGCGAGCGGAAGCGTGGTGTCTTCTCGGTGTGCGGACCAGCAGCTGTCTTAGTTCCGGGGTATGCCCCGATGTTGTTGTTCTTCCTTCTGCCTGTATTTATTTAATTGTTGGACATGTAATTATTGTTGGACTGTATACGGACATTGTTATTTTCCTTCCTGCGCACTTGCTCACCTTGTGGTCCGTGTGTTTGTTATATTTAGTCCTGTTTAGCACTTACTCCTCCAGACGTGTTGTGTGAGATCCGGGTGTGAACCCGTAGTTAATGGGCCGACATCCATTTAGTGACCGGGTCCCCGGTCATAGGATGGCGGGTCGTTACAACTAGTCTAAGAGTTAGATTAGTCATTAATAGTCTAATTGTTAGATTATTAATGGGGTTTAATCTAAGTGTTAGATTGTTTAATTATTAGAATTATTCTAATGGCATAGAATAATCTGGAATTATTAATTTGGAGTGTGTGCACACGTGATGTGTGTTTTGATGCTTTTAAATTTGATTTAGTTGCATGCTTTAGTGATTAAATGAGTTTTTGAAATTCAAATGCCAATTTTGATTGGAACTCAGCTTTCTGAAAGTCAAAACTTATTTATTTTGAAAACTCTTTTATTTTATTCATGTGATGCGCTGAATCATGTGTGGAATGTTTAAAATACACCGAGGTCATAGATATGCACTTATTTTATTATTCATGTGATGAATGATGAATTGTGTGGATCGTGGATGTATGTTAGTTATTTATTAAGTGTTAATAAATAGAGGTCTGCGTATCTCTCTCTCTTATACTCCGATGTATTTCTACCTCTCTCTCTCTTGTACTCGCATAAGGCCTTCTTCTCTTTACATGTAAATTTAGATTTAAATGTAATATGATCGAGGCAACCGAGGAAGGAGTGAGGACGATCCATAGCTGCAATAAGGAAGGCGA
Source organism: Zantedeschia hybrid cultivar (assembly GCA_030544215.1). Lineage (NCBI taxonomy): Eukaryota > Viridiplantae > Streptophyta > Magnoliopsida > Alismatales > Araceae > Zantedeschia > Zantedeschia hybrid cultivar. The sequence goes on along the minus strand of JARZZO010000006.1, from coordinate 55,305,477 downwards.
TACGATGGAGATCTTTTGCCTTTATGTTTGCAGGATTATCTGATATAATTGTTATGTTAGATTGTGTGTGCGTTTGACAGTTGGCTCCAGTCAAACCCACTGTGCTATCTATGACCACACTAATGACATGTATGAGATGCATTGTTTTCTTTTGATTATGAATCAAAGCAAGTATAGTATTTATTAAATATATATGATATATTTATTCTATCACCTAGGAGAGACCGAGATAAAAGTTATCTAAATACCCTCGTCTAAACTCTAAGCCGTAACGCGAGTAGTTAAGAACTTACCGCGTGGTCCACCATCATTATAGTCATAAGATTCGAATTACTTTAGGCAGGTTTGTTGTGCTATCCACAAGGCCTGTTTAATTGGGAGGAGAAACTGTGGCTATGGCATTAGATGCCTATATGATCGGGGTAGAGGAACCATGTAGCTTTGTTGTGCTATCCACAAGGGCTGCATGCAAATCTATGCTCGTCGCATAACGATGGTTAGCTTAGACCAGAATTAGTGGTTTGTTGTGCTATCCACAAGGCCATTAAATCTCTGGGGACTGAAGCTATGATCATATATTGCAAGGAGTTTGAAGTCCCATGAGTTGGGTGCTCTTTGATTGTGTTACAGTTTGTTGTGCTATCCACAAGGTTGTACTGTAAGTCATTGTGATTTTGATCCCCACTAGGAGACTGAGTTGGGTGGACTTCTGTGCTTTGACCTTGGTTTACGAATCTCTAACCACGGGATTCTAAAACTCCAAGGATTGGGTACAACGGAATACCGTCGAAGGAAATTGTATGTCAATAAGGAATCATTCTCTCTCGGTACTTTGAGAGAGAATGCTCTAGGAAGGATGCGTGGAAGTCCCTGGCCAGGGCATACGATAATATCGGGATAAGAGTTTTCCGATATTCATCAGCGGTGTCCAATCCAAGTGAGTCGACCAGTTAGAGTTTGACAGCACGCCATACCTTAAGTTGACTTGAGAGCATTGTACGAATGAAGGATTATATCTACGTGGTAACTGTCGACGGAAAGGTTCCAAGAGTGGGTTGCTTAACCCCGATACCTTCCGGGTTCACGCGGTGTTGCTTGGCACCCAACGTGATCGGAGGCCTGATCGAATTCGATGTGCGACATCAATTCGATTGATGAATTAATTAATAAAAGGTTATTAATTGATTAATAAAGCCATTGAGGAGTCACTGGGCTTATAGGGCTATTAACCGGACTGGTAATTTGGCCTAGAGGGTCACACGCAAATGATTCTCAAGACGATGGATAAATAAGTGGGTTTTATACAAATTGGGGGTTTTTATGAAAAACCGCGCGGTTAGTATAAAATATAGCGAACGGATTGAGCAGGACAAGCTTCTGCTAACCCTAGCCGCCCCCTCCGCTATTTCTCTGTTTCTCTGGCATCCCAGAAAGATCTGGATCCCCGGATCTGCTCCGCCACTTCTCCGACTCCCGTTTGACGGAAAAGCGTCTCCGCGTTGCGGCGACCAGCGGAGGTTTCATGGCTGCGAAGAACGAGGAATGTGAGGATATCGATTGTGAGGAGGATCGCGTGAACTCCGCTAGAGGCCGGACGCTTGCGCAGCTTGCGGTGTCGCACCGACGGAACCGAACAGTTGTGGATTCGAATCTGCATACGGTAAGACTACGATAAATCGATAATTCGGTTTTTCCAATTTTCGAAACTGGAACGGATCTCTGTTTTATTTTTATTTCCGCTGCGTGGAAGATCCGGAGAAACCCAAGAACCCAACAGGAAGAAGGTAGGAATTTTTTTTTTTTTTTAAAATTTTCTTTGTTCTCAAAAGGAAGGAGGAGCGGATGGCCGGCGCCGTGGCCGCCTACCTCGGCGGACGGCTGGAGACGCGGCCGCCCACCAGACAAGCTGGTGCCGAACCAATTTTATGATGTTTTCAAGGAAAATGACTTCTTATTTGTTTTGCTGGATGTGCAGGGTTTGCAGAGGGGTCGAGGCAAAGTCTCTTGTTTATGTGGGCTTGGTACCATGCTTTCTCGGATCGGCTCCGATTCCTGGTAGATGAGTTCGTATTTGGGCCACTCTTCCGGATTCGGCCATTCATGGTGGATGCACCATTTCTAGTGGCTCTGTGTGAGCGGTGGGATGACCGTTGCCGAGCCTTCATCATGCGGTGGGGGCACATGCTGCCCACACTGGAGGATGTGGCCTACTTGACGGGCTTGCCGGTAATTGGCAACCTAGTGGTGGGTCCCGAACTCAGGGATTATCGGCAGCTCGTAGATCAACTTCTAGGCCGTGGATTCTATAGGGTGCAAGGAGTACTAGCACATATCCCGCTAGACCAGTGTGCACGATCAGTGGGATTGAGCCGGGTGCAGCAGATGCCGAGCGAGACACTCGTGGCGTTCGCTGAGAGGGTGGAGACGCTTCTGGACCTAGATGGCCACTCAGATGAATAGAACCTGTGAATTTTCCTCCTCTTCTTCTTCGAGAGATTACTATTTGCGACAACCGCAGACAGGGTCAATTTGAAGTATCTGCCGCTGTTGGAGGACCTCCAAGTAGTGAAGAAAATGGCATGGGGAGAAGCAATGCTTGGCCATCTTTTCTCTCACCTAGTGGGTTTCCGCCGTGGATCAGGGAATTTGGGCAGGTTTACTCTTTTCCTCCAGGTAACTTTTCTTGATCTTTAATCCCCTCTGTTCATACGATTTAGTACTAACTGTATTCTCTCCGGTAGATCTAGGGCTACACTCGCTCCCCCATTGGACACGGGACGATCTCCGCGGATCGTGAGGGGTGGACCCCTCTCATGGCGCGGTGGGAGGTGATCAGAGACCGTCGTCCCGTCTTATACCACGTGGAGAACATCCATGCCCAGCTCGACTCTTTTCCTCCTCACATGGTGAGTGAATCATGTTAATGCCATTATCTCATTTGGACATGACTAACTTTATGTAAAATCAAGTTGTATGGATGCCTTATGCAGACGAGGATGTCAGCAGTCAACCATAGGTAATGCACGGCCTTTCCCCGTTCAAGCGAGAGGTGCCCCTATTGTGTGTGAATATTTGTGATGGACTCTTCGTTCGAGTGGCCTACCATACCTGGGGATGGTACCAGTCCTTGCTAGCAACGCCGGATTATCCTGACATAAACTGCGGCCGTCGCCGATCGTCTGCAATTGGTCAAGATTGGCGGGTGATCTGTCGGGTAGAGATTGAAGTATAGCACTGCACATGAGATGCCCTGACAGAGAATAAGCCTTTGTGGGACAGCCAAGCGTACTTTGAGGATTATGTTAGACGATACGGGGACCGCCTATACCTTGACATTCGACGGGTAAGCCTCCGTGACCCTTCCATTCTACCTCTCTTTTGCTGAGATATTCTTGATTTCAACAGATGTCAGAGACTGAGGCAGTGCAGATATCGAGGACTCAAAATGCCGGCTTGATTCTCCAGCTTAGAGATATGCATAGGCAGATCCAAGAGTTGGTCAGTGACCTTTAATTCTTTTATTTGTATCCTGCAGGATGTTTGATTAGATGCCCCTTTAACTTACATGGTGTTTGTGATGCAGAGGGGAATGATAGCTAGCCATGGTGTTTGTGATGCAGAGGGGAATGATAGCTAGCCAGGGACGGCGAGGGGATCCTGGTGCAGGATCATCATCAAAGGGCCAAGTAGCCCCAGCAGATTGGGAGGTGCGGTTGCGCGATGCCCTTCACCGTGCAGAGACCCGGGAGGCAGACCTGGTACAACAGGTGAGTGTTGTTCATTCGAATGTTCTTTCAATTAATTTTGCCTCACTTTCAGTACTTCTTGCAGCGCCAGGAGGTTGAGGCTGCCTTAGCCATGGCGACAGCAGCCAAGGCTCAGGCGAGGGTGTTGGAGAATATCAACCAACAGCTGCGAGAACAAGTGCTCCATGCTGAGGAGCGGGCGACTTGAGTAGGGACAGGAGGGGGGTCCCATCCCGATGTGTATTGGGAAGGAATGATGGCGGGCCTTCGACAAGAACTTTCGAGAGCTCAGGTGGAGGCGAGGGAGATTGATTTCAAGTATCAGACTCTGTAGGACCAGGTGATGAAATAGGGAAGAGATCGAGCAACGAGGTCTAGTGCTCAGAGTCCAGGAACTCGTCCGCCTGTTCCTGCCCCATCGGCTAGGCTGGCGCCAACTGGGAGTTCGGTCATTAGAGACCTCGATTCCCTGCTTGTCGAAGACGTATGGAGGACTAACCGGACTGCTGGATCCTCGGGTTCGAGGCCACCAGTATCAGGTCATCGCCGCGCCTGGGAAGGCGATGCAGAAAGTCAAATGAGACACTCCTCTCGTAGGGGAAGGGAAGATGAGGCTGAAGGGGAGAAGAGAGGTTGATTGTTGTCACAGGGGTATGCCCTTGTTTATGATGTGTGAATCTTATGTTATGCCAATATATTTCACTGTTGAACTTTTGGGCGTTTCGGTCTTCTCCTCTTCATACCTGTATTTCTTGCATGCACAATATTAAAGGGAAAATAATTAGTAGTATTTGTTTTCGGCTCCTTGCCGCAAAAAGAGTAATTACCTTTTTTGCTAGCCTTCGCATAGGGTCAAGGGGCCATGTCCTACTAATAAGACAAAAGATAGAGTAATGATGCGATAAGCAAACATGCAAATGCTGGGGGATATTAACAAATGAATGAAAACATATTTTTGATTCCGACCCCCTGGTGGCTGCCCATTCTTAGACTAGTTGGATTTGGGCCTCTAGACTCCTCAAACTGACCTCGACCGGCTAAGACTCATACTGATGACAATACCGTCATGCCATGCTTAGGTTCCCAGATGCTTCTAACCACCAAGTTCTCCCAAAAAGTTTTCGAGGTAAATGATTTGCCCGACCCGGGTCTCTCTCCTCACAACCTAGAAGATATAAGATGGACCACCTTGGAACCCTAACGGTCAACCGCGCGACGCTGACCCGGAATCAGACGCTGTCACACCCATTGGTGACGTGCTTGCATTGACCTAAGCCCGAAGTTTTGACGGTGTTCATCGAGATTATGGCTAAGAAATTGATTCACCAGGAACACGGACATTACCTTTTACCCATTTTGGACTTCTGTGATCATGTGAGCATGTGATGATCTTTGAAAACAAACCACTTTAAAATGATGTTCAGTCTTTAGATAGCTATCTCATGTTAAACCTTGGGGGAGAAAAAGTGAAGAAATTTCAAGATAAACTTCCCAAGAGGATCGACAAAACTGTTAAAAAATAGAGCTATGACAAAACGGATCCTTTTTTGACCTTTTAGATCCCCCTGTTTACTTCTGATTTTTCAGGCCTTTGATAGATTTCCGGGCTAGGCACAGTCACGACCAGGATTTTTTGTACAATTGTTTGAACCCTTTTGTTTTTCTTTCCTTTGGTATTTTCTGTTAGTATTAGATGGTCTCAAAGCCAATCCGATATTGTGTACATATTCAGATTATTAATAAATGGCAATAATTCATTATGTGTAATTAATTCGATCTGTGTTTATCGTATCACGATGAAGTCCATGAACATGTGCAATAGTCTTCGGATTATGATGAGATCATAATTACGGGACCGAAGACTTATAAACACATATTCTTTATTGTTCCTAGTCATAGGATGTTTGAGATAGGACATCAAACATCCGGATAGACTAGTATAGGTTACTTCAGCTCATATGATGAGGGTGACTGATCCCATAAGTCACTTGTGTGGAGACATTATGCTGAACCTATAGGTGCTCATTGGTGAATGAGTTCACTGAACTGATCCGACTATGAATCGCTGGATGGTAATCACCTCACTGATAACCAGCTCGATTCAATTGTAACGGTTGCGTGGATGATCCTTGGACCTGAGACTCCAAAGATATCTTGTTGGTTGGTTTCTGAGCTTTGACCTTGACGAACGAATCTCTAACCATGGGTTATCAATAAGTCAAGTGACCGGGTTCAGGGAAATGCCCTCGAAGGTAATTGTGTGTTCAATACGGGATCATCCGCTCTCGGTTGTTTGAGAGAAAATGTTCTGGGAATGATGCGCTTAAAGTCCCTGGCCAGGGCGGACTCTGTAATCGATAAGGAGTTATCGGATTCAGATTAGCGGCATCTGATTCAAGTGAATCGACCAAATAGGGTTTAACAGTAAACCATGCCCTAGGTCGATTCGGGAACATTGTACGGATGAAGGATTATATCCGCGCGCTAACCGATGACAGAAAGGTTCCAATAGAGGGTTGCGATAACCCCAGTGCCATCCAGGATCATGCGATGTTGCTTGGCATCCAACGTGATCGGCAGTCCGTCCGAATTTATTGTGGGACATTAAATTCGGCTGATTAATTGAATATAAGGATATGAATTAATTCAGTGGGTCAGTAAAGGGTTACTGGACTTAATGGGCTATTAACTGGACTGGTATTTGGGCCTAGAGTGTCACACGCAAATGGTTTTCAAGTCGCTGGATAATCCGACAAGATTTCGGATAAGTCTGGGTTTTTATGAAAAACCGCAAACTGACTTCTTATAAAAGAACGGATTCTACGTCCGGGGCCAGCAACCCTGACCTAGCCGTCATTCGTTCTTCCCCACTTTCTCTCTCCTCTGGGCGTGCGGTTCCCAACTGCTCTACCTCCCGTTCGACGGGGATTCTGAATCCGCATGTCGCGGCGGATTACGCGCAGTCAGACGGGATCTTTGAGCGCCGCAGGGAGCGAGGAAGCGAGGACGATCCATCGTGAGGAGAACCGCGTGGATACCGCTAGAGGTTGGGCATCTGCGCGACTTGCGGCATCGCTCCGACGGAACCGGAAAACGGACGCGGATTCGAATCCGCGCAAGGTAAATCGATCTACATCGGTTTTAGTTTTAACGACCGAAACGGGACAGATCTGGGTCCAAAAATTTTATTCCGCTGCATTTTAGGATCGGATCCCGACACAGCGATCCCAACATTTTCAGGGTTATTTGATGTTCCGCCTGCGGGGACACTTCCCTCTTCATGTGCTCTGGTCCTTGATATTTCATATTTGGGCCTATTTGAGGAGTTACATCTATCGGGTTGTAGGGAACCGCAGCTTGCTGAGCTCGACCATTTAAGGGCGTCGACTGTCCTGATTAGCCGAGAGACGAAGAACAAATGTTGCAATTGTCAGTGTACTAAAGACTTTGAACTCATTTTAAGAAGGTTCGTTTTGAAAAATGTGTAAATGTGTGCGTCTCATATTGACTATAGAGATCCATATGAAAGTAAAGTAGACATGTCTAAGGTTCTACTGGACCAAAGTCTTAACCAATCCTTAATGATAACCCATTCTATGATGCAACTAGACCTAGACAGGGTTACATGGCAGTCACCAGACAGTTGAATTTTGTGTTTTTTTTGATTTTTTTTTTGTGCTTTCCATTAGAGTATGTACATATTTACAAATATATTTGATGCTTTTTAAATATTCAATTTTTTTGGATTTAGAAATTTCTAATTTTTTTGCATTTTTTGTTAGGATCCGGGCGGGATGCGAAGAACGCAGCGGAAACGAAGAACAAAAATTTATCCCGCCCGATGTCTGTTGATCCGATTCGGAACGAAAAATGCAAACCGAAAAATCCGAGTTGGATCTGATTACCGTGCGCGGATTCGAATCCGCTTCCGTCTCGGTTCCGTCGAGGCGATGCCGCGAGCCGCACAAGCGTCCGGCCTCCAGCGGTATCCACGCGATCCTCTGCGGTGGTTCGTCCTCGATCCCTCATCCGTTTCAGCTCGCTCGCTGAAGATCCGTCGCCGCAACGATTGCTGAACTCCCGCCGACGGGAATTCCCAACTTTCGGGAATCACACGCGGCGGAGACGGAAACTGTTCTGGCGCCTCGAACGGGACGCCCAGAGGAGGAGAGAGAGAGGAGGGATGGAGGCCAGCAAGGGAAAATCCTGGAGCTTGGCCCAGGGTTTCTCAACAGCGCGTATATATTTTAAGTCGGCACGACTTTTCACAAAAGTCCCCGAGTTAATATAAATCCCACTTATATACCACCGACTGAGAATCTTATTGCGTGTGACCCTCTAGGCCCATTTACCAGTCCGGTTTTCAGCCCGTTAAGTCCAATAACTAGTTATTGACTTATAGTAATTAATTAATATCTAGATATTAACTAATTACTTAACCGAATTAACATCGCATGTAAATTTGGTCGGACTTCTGATCAAGTTGGGTGCCAAGCAACACCGCATGGTCCCGGAAGAGAATGGGGTTCAGCAACCCGCTCATGGAACCTGTCCGTCCACAGTTACCACGTGGCTATAATCCTTCGTTCGCACAATGCTCTCGAGTTAACCTAGGGTATGGTCAACTGTCAAATCCTAGATTGTCAACTCACTTGAATCAGACTTTGCTGTACAATATCCGAAAATATCTTTTTTGATATTGTTTCTACTCTGGCCAGAGACTCCTGCAGATCTATTCTAGAGCATTCTCTCTCTAGTTACCTGAGAGCGAACGATCTTTTATTGAACACACAATCACCTTCGAAGGTCTTCCGCTGGACCCGATCCTTGACTATTAGAGATCCTACGGATAGAGATTCGTAGGTCAAGGTTAAAAGTCCAGAAGTCCACCGACAAGGTGTCCTTGGTGTCTCAAGTCCAAGGATCAACCACGCCACTGTGACGATGAATCAAGCCGATTGACAGTTAGGTAAATTACCATTCGGCGATTCATGTCGGATCAGTTCAGTGAACTCATTCCCTAATGAGCACCTACAGGTTTACCTTTGTGTCTCCACACTAGTAACTAATGATCAGTCACCCTCATTATATGAGCTGGAATAACCTGTAGTAGTCTAACTGGATGTTTGATGTCCTTTTCAAACATCCTACGACTAGGAACAATTGAGAATATGTGTTTATAAGTCATCAGTCTCATTATTATGATCTCATTATAATCTGATGACTATTGCACATATTCATGGACTTCATTATGCGCAATTATAAATATGCCAATCTACATAATTAATTTAATGCCATTTATTAGTGAACCAGATTGAAATAGGAGCCTTATGATTGGCTTAGAGGACACCTATATCCATCAATCTCCCACTTGGACTCAAGTCAATCACCTTCGCATTTGATCTCCATTAAATCTAGGTGATGCTCACAAAAAGTCTGTGACTAAGACTTGGTTAGGGATCTGCTAAATTACCTATAGATGGAATATTTTCCATTACGTTATTTCCTCTTAATCCTTTGTCTCTGAACCTGTGAAAGAACCTCAGAAGGTTCTGCAACTTCTGATGAGACCATGGATCGATCACACAATTGATTGCTCCCACTGTTGTCCTACAACAACGAGATTTTATTAGAGACCTTTTAGAACTATATCTAGTTCATGGATGAACCTTTTCATCCATACTGTTCTAATAACAGTATCACTTATTTATGCCGTCACCTTAATATCGAGTTTTGAATTGGAACCATTCCAATCCATTCCTTTCTACTAGAAAGTTGAATCCATTATTTGACTTGAAATTTGAGTCAGTGTGACCTCATAGTTTCAAATCATCCTCTCCATATACGTGAATACGTCTTTAGCACTTCTCAAGCGCTTAATGATGCATTTCACTCCTATATCTTTTAAGGAATCCTTTTCTTTAAAGGAATAAATTCCATATCTCAACAATTGAGACTTGTTATGAAATTTATGCCAAATATTTTGACATACAGGTCAATATAATATCCCCACTAATCTATCTTAATAGATTCGTATTTTCAATACGTGGGATATTATAACTAAACTTATTATGGAGGAAAACATGGTTAACAATGCTTTCACTGATAGTAACATCTTGAAGTCATTCTCAATGACTTTGATGTTATTATCATAAAGCATTACTAAAGCGACCGTACTCCCACTGTCCTTTCTGAACACACACAATCCGTGATCATTCTTAACGATCACATAGTACCTGACAATTAAGTAAAAAACTCTTATTACAACTTTAGGAAGTTTTAGTTTGATTCAAAATGATTTTGAAATCATAACTTGCTTCCTGGACATTCTAAAAGCTTTAAAGGTGTATCATATATATCTTTACCTCAATCACATTGAGTGGACGCTTTTAATATCTAACTGTCATCATCTCATGTTAGGCAGTATTGACAAGTAGAATTCTAATAAACTTATCAATCTCAAAGTTGTAATTACAGAGAGCATCATTATCATAGATTTTAGATCATAATCTATTTTGAGCTCCTCTCATCTTGCTAAATTAGATATGTCAAATATATCCTTCTAGTCACTGAGAGAATCTCAAAAATCTATGAAGTTCTCTGATGTGTGTTATGACTGGTTCCAAACAACTAAAGATTATCTAATAATCTTATGTTAACTTGTGAACCTAGAATATCTTCTAATTTTATCAGCTCCCACTGTCTTCTTTGAGGACATATTCTTCTTCACAGAAGACAACTTTCAGGACGATAATTATTTCATTATCGCCTAGCCAATAATTGTAATGTCCAAACTCTTTAGACATTTACAAATTCATACCACGGTAATACCTGACTTTTAAATCAGGTTTGTTCATAATTCACATCTCATATGAATTACGTGGTTTCCATATCTTATATGGACATACACTGACTTATTTGGAACCATCTGTAAAGTATGGACATCTAATGTTTATACTCATGTTAAAAAAGGATAAGAATTAGGCAAATCTTATTATGTATTGCACTATATCTTAATAAGGTGCAATTCCTCATTCTATCATATTGCTATGATGCACAATGAGGATCAATCGAGCGAGGATACAATTATCCTCTTAATGATTTATGTGAATCATATACCTAAGTATTAGTTTCTTTGATCAAATCAAAAATTATAATACTTCATATTGATCTTATACCTTAATCTTTCAGATGTATTCGTTTTGTACTTCAGTAAGTACATACAGTCAAATCATTCCGAGAGTAAACTATAAGGTAAGTCAATAGTGGTGATTATCTTTGGCCTTTGAGCTGTTTAGATCAGTATGTATCAGTATCAATAATTTCTTATTGTACAACCCTATGTACAATACCATAGATAATCAAGATTCACACAGTTCATTTCTATAGGAGACTTGTGAATGTTCATCACATGAAATGTCACATCAAGAATCTGTAGTACATTGACTGATTCGAACAACAATTATTCTTTCTCAATCAATGTTATTCTTGATATGCAACTAAATAATAGTTATTCAGTTTTATATTTGACTCTTATAGATATACAAAGACTTACTGTTTAACAGTAACCTATGAATATCATGAACAATAGTTGAGTCTAATTCAACACTTGTATTTTCTCGATTTCCTTTTACTTGTCTAAGTCTGCACACTATCGCAGTTCTGAGAATCATTTCCAATATCTTATATTGGATACGCCAATTCTCCAATAGACATGCAAAAGTTGATAACAAGAATATATGAAACTTCTTTCAAGTTCCATATTCGTTTTGCCTTCACCAGTATTCTTATATATTGGTTGCAGTGGGAAAACTGCTACTTCTCTATTTCAGCTAATTTTCTTTTATCCTTTTCAGGTGTGGATTCGATCGTTTAAAATCTTACCACTTGTCTTTCTTAAAGACATATCATGAATATCTCTTCATCTTGGTCTATCCAAATAAGAGATTTCATGACAATCACTGCCTTTCAATAAGGCATATAATGAGTACCTCTTCACCTTGGTCTATCCAAGTAAGAGGATTCATGATATATGATTAGGATAGTGACTTTCACTTGACCCTGAAGACATTCTTCAGAGTTTTCTAGTCAGTCTGAGTATGAGAAGTATTGGCATCTAATATGCCAACTTCTCGAATAGACGACATTTTAGTGAATCGAAGGAAATAACGTGATTTAAGCAGATAGTTCTGATAATTCAATTATGGTCTTTTATCTTGAATTATTTTCCACTATTTTTCGACGGACTGTATAACCTTCAGGTATATAGAACGGAAGACTCCGACGGTCTTCTAGTGCGGATCAGAATCTCCAAGAATCACAGTATGACCTCGGGTAAACACGTAGTATCATACCATTATCTTAGAGCAACCATCTCATGGTAATTGCAACTCCTTGCAATATCCGATCTTATTTCGGCTCCCAGGTCTTTAATGGTCCCAGGTAAACACAGTAGACTATTATACCTGGTCTAAGCTTTACCATCAATACGTGACAGAGTAGAGTAAGAATGCAGCTCCCTGGTAAACGCGAGGATAGCTACACCGTTCTTCTATTCCAATCTCAAGGCATCATAATGTCATAGTTAATAGTCCTTTCATTAGATGGTGGTAGATCTCGGGTAAACACGTAGATACTGTCATCACTGAATCAAGCTCTAAGAACTATATTGATGGAGAGCCACGCGGTACATTCTCAATGACTCGCGCTCTGGCTTAGACTTTATGTTGAAGGTTTTGTTTATGTTAAGTTGGTCTCATCCTAGGTGATAGTTTATAAATATATCAAATATATTTAACTATACCTAGATATTAGCAATTGATTCATAATCAATAACTAAAAGCATGCATCATCCATACATGTTCATTATGTGGTCATGGACAGCACGATGATTAACTGGAGCCAAACAATTAATCACCAAAACTATATAACATTTATATAATCTAAACATGCAAACACATAGCCTCTGGTGATCTCATCTCCTGTCGCCTTCTAGGTTGCACTTGTGGATCATCCTCGCCTCTCCTCGGTCGGCACGATCAATTACAAATATAAAATAAAATTTGAAACATTTTCAAATATAAATTAATTGTAAGAGAAAGCCTTATGACCGAGTACAATGACAGAGAGAGATAGAATTACAATGAAATGAGAAAGAGAGGGAGACACGCAGGCCTCATTAATTAACACTTAATTAATGAAATTCACATTCCATAACAAGCCACAAAATCACACACCATCACATGATATGAAATTTAACTAAGTGTATGTCCCTGCCCACCACAAATTTTAACTATCTAGACATGATAAAGTACATCACATGAAGGCTAAAATTTTGAAATTATAATAATTTTGGCTTTCTTAAAACCTGGGTACCAATCAAAATTGGATAATTAGAATTTTCGAAAATCTTATTTTCTAACATGCAATAAATCTAATTTAAAGCATCAAACACATCAAACAGTGCACACAAAGCTAAAATTAAAATTCTAAAATATTCCATGCATAATTTATAACAATTCTAAATTAATTAATCTAACACTTAGATTAATTTTAATTCACATTAATAATAATTATTAAAGTGAAACAATCTAACAATTAGAAAGAATTAAAAATTCCTAAATAACATTTATAAAAGAATTTATAATTCCATTTATTAACCTCTTAACAACTCCTTGTTAAAACCCCTTAATTAAATCATATTTCTCAATAACAATTATTAAGAAAAGTTAATTAGAACATTTCTAATTAAATAGTCTAACAATTAGACTTGATTCAATCCTTTAATAACTTTTATAAAAGACCAAATTTAAGTAGATTAGATCAATATTAACTATAATCAATGACTATTATTGAGAGTTTTAAAATAAATAAATGAATCCTTAACAACTGTTATTAAGGGTTAATTCTCAAGAATTAATTAACACATCAAAATTAGTTAATTAAACACTTAATAACTATTACTAAGTGTCCCTCAATTATAAAATTAATTTCCTAACAACGATTGCTAAGAAATTAATACATGTCCAATTAAAATAAAATTAACAACAATTGTTAATTAATTTTAAGATCAAAATAGTAATCTAATCACTTAATTAGAATTCAATTAACAACAATTGTTAATATTATTCAAGATCATAGCTTAAAATAAATTAATAACACTTATTAATTTAATTTAAGAACACATCTTAAATAATTCCTCTAATTATTTAATTAAAAGGATTTAACAACACTTGTTAATTATAATTTAAGATCAAAATCTTAAATATTAACCCCTTTAATTAGTCATATCAAATATATATTAAATTAACAACAATTGTTAATTAAATTAAGATCACATCTTAAATAATTAATACCCCTTTATTTAAGATCTAATCTTAAATTATAAACCCCTTTATTAAGATCATATCTTAATAATTTGTAACAACATTTGTTGGTTAATAAATTGAGATCATATCTTAATAAATTAACCCATTATTAAGATCAAATCTTAACAAACCCATTTAACTGAAATAAGAAATTTAATTTTAAAACTATTTTAAACAAAAATTAATTATGTTATTCAATTTAAATGGGTGGGGTTCATAATAATAAAAGGGTCATGGGGAAATAGGGGTTAAATGGGCTGGTTGGCATATGGGCTAACATGGCCCATTAAGGGGGGGTTTAGTGGCTCGGGCCTGCATAGCCTGGTCCGAGCCAGGTCGGCCCCTGTGGGGCGCCAGGGCTCGAGCCTGGCACTGTTGTGATCGCTGTGTCGGGATCCGACCGAAAAACGCAGCAGAATAATAAGTTCGGGATCGGATCCATCTCGTTTCGATTGTTAAAATAAAGCCGCGGAAAATCGAGTTCAGCTTGCGTAGATAGAATTGGATCCAAATATCCATCTTTATGCAACCTTGGGAGTCTGTTTTCACCAATGTGTCCAAGTCTACAATGCCACAAGTAGGCTTTGTTCATTTCATACTTACTTCTTTTAATTGAAGAACCGATATGTAAATTATCATGAGACACATTCAATAGATACAATCCATTGGACAAAATAGTAGAAACTATTAATTTATTTCCGAAATAAATTGAACAACTATTGTTCCCAATATTTAAATTGTATCCAATTCTATCTAAACATGAAATAGAAATGATGTTCCTTATTATGCTAGGTACATAATAACATTCATCTAATAAAAATGTGTCTCCGGATGGTAGCTTGAGCTTCACTGTCCCTACAGCGATCGCCGCAACTCTTGCGCTGTTACCTAGTCTCAGCTCCACCTCGCCGGTCCTCAACTTACGCCTTCTTGTCAGTGCCTGCACAGAATTGCAGATATGAGATACACATCCAGTATCTAATACCCATGATGTACAATCTCTTATTGACAAGTTTACATCTATCATATAGATACTTGAAGCATCCTGCTGCTTCACAGTTCCTTGAGCCTTGTCCTTGAGGTATTCCTTGCAATTCCTCTTCCAATGCCCTTTCTGATGACAGTAGAAGCAATCACCTTTCTCAGCACTTTTACCCTTATCTTTCTTGGTAACCTTTTCCTTTCTCTGAACCTTGTTCTTATTCTTTCGAAAAGCTTGGACTGCAAGTCTTTTTCTGTTGGTCTTACCAACCATTAGGTCTTGGGGTTTATCCTTCACAAGGTTCCCCTCAGCGGTTTTTAACATGTTCAGCAGTTCAGCTAAGGTGGCCTGGATCTTGTTCATGTTAAAATTAACGATGAACTGAGCATATGACGGTGTAAGTGAAGACAACACGAGGTCTGTGTGCATCTCCTTGGGAAGTGTAATCCCAAGAGCATCCAGCCTCTCTACCCACTCAATCATCTTCAGCACGTGATTCTGTACTGAAGTTCCCTCTGCCATCTGAGCCTTGAACAGATTCTTCGATATCTCATATCGTTCGATTCTGCTCTGCTCACCAAAGAGCTCCTTCAAATGGAGCATGATGGATCTAGCATCCGTCTCTTCATGTTGCCTCTGCAACTCATTGCTCATAGAGGCTAACATGAAGCATTGGGCCATGGTGGAATCCTCCTTCCATTTTTCATACGCTATCATTTCCTCCTTTGGAGCATCTAATGCTGGTTCAGTAGGAGGTTCATTATCCAAGACATAGGCAATCTGCTCAGACCTGAGGACCATCTTCAGGTTTCTGAGCCAGTCTGAGTAATTGGTGCCTGTTAAACGGTTGGCATCAAGTATGCCTCACAACGGGTTATGGTGCGACATTCTCGCCTACAGGAGATAATCAATTGATAATTAACAGATATTCAGATTAACTAAAACAAGATATGGTCTTTTATTATCTAGTTTTATTCCCACTAATTTTCGACGGACTGTATAACCTTCAGATATACAGAACGGGAGACGCCGACTGTCTCCTAGTGGGGATCATAATCTCCAAGTATCACAGTATGACCTCGGGTAAACACGTAGTATCATACCGCTATCTCAGAGCAATCATCTCATGATAATTGCAACTCCTTGCAATATCCGATCATACTTCGGCTCCCAAGTTTAATGGTCCCGGGTAAACACAGTAGACCATTATCCCCGGTCTAAGTTTTACCATCAATACGTGACAGAGTAAAGTAGAAATATAGTTCCCGGGTAAACACGTGGATAACTATATCGTTCCTCTACTTTTATCCAAAGGCATCTAATGCCATGATCAACAGTTCTCTCATTAGTTAATGGCAAACCTCGGGTAAACACATAATATCTGCCACCACCGAATTAAGTTCTATTAATCATATTGATGGAGAGCCACGCGGTGCATTCTCAATGACTCGCGCTACAACTTAGAGTTTGTTACGAAGGTTTTACTTATTTAATTTGGTCTCATCCTAGGTGATAGTATTAAATATGTCGAATATATTTATAAATACTAATAACCAAGCAGATATTGAGCACACGCATCACATACATGTCATTAGGGTGGTCATGGACGGCACTGCGGTTTGACTTGAGTCAGACAGTCAAACGCACACACATACACAATATAACACTTTATATCATGAGTCTGCAAACCCATGGATTCAATGAACTCCTTCATTTTCATCTGGTCGGCAGTTGTGGATCATCTTCGCTCCGCGCGCATCCGCCTTGATCAAATTACATTGTAATTCTCAATTACATGATAATTTAAATGAGGAAGCCTTATGGCGATTACATCGAGGAGGAAGGTAGAAGTACAATGGAATATGAGAGGGAGAGGTTCGCGGACCTCTACTTATTAATAAAAATAAACCACACAATCACATTCCACATCCACAATTAATGCTCGAAGATCCCATGGGTGGTGTTCCCATGCTCCGGTGAGGCATCCCCAACCTTTGGGGTGCCCCTAAACCTGCCGGTCCACGTCTGTTCTTCGTTGGACGAAGAACATGAAAAAGGGTACACAAAAAAAACAATTTTTGATGCAAAAAATAATTTTAATTCACAGAGTTCATCACATGAACGCTTTGCATGTAATTAAAATTAAAATTGGGCATGGAATCAAATTATAAAATTATCAAATATGAAGATCGAAACGGCGAAAACACAATGGAACCTGGCTCTGATACCACTGTTGTGATCGCTGTGTCGGGATCCGACCGAAAAACACAGCGGAATAATAAGTTCGGGATCGGATCCATCCCGTTTCGATCGTTAAAATAAAGCCGGGGAAAATCGACTTCACCTTGCGCGGATTCGAATCCGCGTTCGTTTTCCGGTTCTGTCGGAGCGATGCCGCAAGTCGCGCAGATGCCCGACCTCTAGCGGTATCCACGCTGTTCTCTTCGTGATGGATCGTCCTCGCTTCCTCGCTCGCTGCGGCGTTCGAAGATCCCGTCTGACTGCGCGTAATCCGCCGCGACATGCGAATTCGGAATCCCCGTCGAACGGAAGGTGGAGCAGTTGGGAACCGCACGCCCAGAGGAGAGAGAAAGTGGGGAAGAACGAATGACGGCTAGGTCAGGGTTGCTTGCCCCGGACGTAGAATCCGTTCTTTTATAAGAAGTCAGTTTGCGGTTTTTCATAAAAACACAGACTTATCTGAAATCCTGTCGGATTATCCATCGACTTGAAAACCATTTGCGTGTGACACTCTAGGCCCAAATACCAGTCCAGTTAATAGCCCATTAAGTCCAGTAACCCTTTACTGACCCACTGAATTAATTCATATCCTTATATTCAATTAATCAGCCGAATTTAATGTCCCACAATAAATTCGGACGGACTGCCGATCACGTTGGATGCCAAGCAACATCGCGTGATCCTGGATGGCACTAGGGTTATCGCAACCCTCTATTGGAACCTTTCTGTCATCGATTAGCGCGCGGATATAATCCTTCATCCGTGCAATATTCCCGAATCGACCTAGGGCATGGTTTACTGTTAAACCCTACTTGGTCGATTCACTTGAATCAGATGCCGCTAATATGAATCCGATAACTCCTTATCGATTGCAGAGTCCGCCCTGGCCAGGGACTTTAAGCGCATCATTCCCGGAACATTCTCTCTCAAACAACCGAGAGCAGATGATCCCGTATTAAACACACAATTACCTTCGAGGGCATTTCCCTGAACCCGATCGCTTGACTTATTGATAACCCATGGTTAGGGATTCGTTCGTCAAGGTCAAAGCTCAGAAACCTACCAACAAGATATCTTTGGAGTCTCAAGCCAAGGATCATCCACGCAACCGTGACAAATGAATCAAGCTGGTTAACAGTGAGGTGATTACCATCCAGCGATTCATAGTCGGATCAGTTCAGTGAACTCATTCACCAATGAGCACCTATAGGTTCAGCATAGTGTCTCCACACAAGTGACTTATGGGATCAGTCGCCCTCATCATATGAGCTGAGGTAACCTATACTAGTCTATCCGGATGTTCGATGTCCTATCTCAAACATTCTATGACTAGGAACAATTAAGAACATGTGTTTATAAGTCTTCGGTCCCGTAATTATGATCTCATCATAATCCGAAGGCTATTGCACATGTTCATGGACTTCATCGTGATACGATAAACACAGATCGAATTAATTACACATAATGAATTATTGCCATTTATTAATAATATGAATAAGTACACGGTATCGGATTGGCTTTGAGGCTATCTAATACTAACAGGCACCACCTGGGTTAGCCAGGTCGGGTGCCTGGCGCGCCGGCCTGGGCCCAGCCACCCCGGTTGGGCCGGCTCGGGACCGACCGGTCCAGGCGTTTAGCGCCTGGCTCGCCCGGGTTCCAGGCTAGGGTTTATGCCCCATCCGCCATCTTTGCACCCCTGTCCTAGCTCACCTCCGGCGCCGTCAAGGTGATGGCCGGCCGGAATCTCAAGAGGGTACATCCCTCTTCCTAGTCCGACGCCGGCGATGGCCGGCCGGCTAGTCCCTCGCCGCCAGTAGCCTTTTAAAGTAGGCGGTTTGAAGCAGTTTTGCAGATTGCGGCTTTTATTTCTATGTTCTTTCAACGCTTTAAAAACTTAGAAATTAAGGGTCCTCGGCTAGCCGTCGGCCATGCTAAATGTTTTTGGTCATACCAGCATGCCCAAAGTGTTGGGATCGCTGTGTCGGGATCCGACCTAAAAACGCAGCGGAATAAAATATTTGGGATCGGATCTGTCCCGTTACGGTCGTTAAAATAAAACCGCTGTAAATCGAATTTACCTTGCGCGGATTCGAATCCGCGTCCGTTTTCCGGTTCCGTCGGAGGGATGCCGCAAGTCGTGCAGATGCCCGACCTCTAGCGGTATCCACGCGGTTCTCCTTGCGATAGACCGTCCTCGCTTCCTCGCTCGCTGGGGCATTCGTAGATCCCGTCTGGCTGCGTGTAATTCGCCGCGACATGCGGATTCGGAATCCCCGTCGAACGAAAGATGGTGCAGTTGGGAACCGCACGCCCAGAAGAGAGAGAAAGGGGGAGAGAACGAATGACGGCTAGGTCAGGGTTGCTGGCCCCGGACGTAGAATCCCTTCTTTTATAATAAGTCAGTTTGCGGTTTTTCATAAAAACCCAGACTTATCCGAAATCCTGTCGGATTATCCATCGACTTGAAATTCATTTAAGTGTGACCCTCTAGGCCCAAATACCAGTCCAGTTAATAGCCCATAAAGTCCAGTAACCCTTTACTGACCCACTGAATTAATTAATATCCTTATATTCAATTAATCAGCTAAATTTAATGTCCCACAATAAATTCGGATGGACTGCCGATCACGTTGGATGCCAAGCAACATCGCGTGATCCTAGATGGTACTGGGGTTATCGCAACCCTCTATTGGAACCTTTCTGTCATCGGTTAGCATGCGGATATAATCCTTCATCCGTACAATGTTCCCGAATCGACCTAGGGCATGGTTTACTGTTAAACCCTATTTGGTCGATTCACTTGAATTAGATGCCGCTAATCTGAATCCGATAACTCCTTATCGATTACAGAGTCCGCCCTTGCCAGGGACTTTAAGCGCATCATTCCCGGAACATTCTCTCTCAAACTACCGAGAGCGGATGATCCCGTATTGAACACACAATTACCTTCGAGGGCATTTCCCTGAACCCGATCGCTTGACTTATTGATAACCCATGGTTAGGGATTCGTTCGTCAAGGTCAAAGCTCAGAAACCTACCAACAAGATATCTTTGGAGTCTCAAGCCAAGGATCATCCACGCAACCGTGACAAATGAATCAAGCTGGTTAACAGTGAGGTGATTACCATCCAGCGATTCATAGTCGGATCAGTTCAGTGAAGTCATTCACCAATGAGCACCTACAGGTTCAGCATAGTGTCTCCACACAAGTGACTTATGGGATCAGTCACCCTCATCACATGAGCTGAAGTAACCTATACTAGTATATCCGGATGTTCGATGTCCTATCTCAAACATCCTATGACTAGGAACAATTAAGAACATGTGTTTATAAGTCTTCGGTCCCGTAATTATGATCTCATCATAATCCGAAGACTATTGCACATGTTCATGGACTTCATCGTGATACGATAAACACAGATCGAATTAATTACACACAATGAATTATTGCCATTTATTAATAATCTGAATAAGTACACAGTATCGGATTGGAATTGAGACCATCTAATACTAACACAAAGATGGTGTTCGATCACCATGGTACCCATCTATGAAGCCCAAAAAGGCCGGTTCTTCATCTTTATGAAGAACACCATGTGTAACGACCCGCCATCCTATGACCGGGGACCCGGTCACTAAATGGATGTCGGCCCATTAATTGCGGGTTCACACCCGGATCTCACACAACACGTCTGGAGGAGTAAGTGCTAAACAAGGCTAAATATGACAATCTCACGGACTACAAGGTAAGCAAGTGCGCAGGAAGGAAAAATAATAATGTCCGTATACAGTCCAACAATAATTACATGTCCAACAAATTAAATATGTACAGGCAGAAGGAAGTACAACAACATCGGGGCATACCCCGGAACTAAGACAGCTGCTGGTCCGCACACCAAGAAGACTCCACGCTTCCGCTCGCCTCGAGGTCCACACCTGAAACCGTAGGGAGTGAGCCACACCAGAAATGGGCTCAGTAGGGATCATCCGATCCCCTGCCTCCCACTCACACACCCACAAGTGTAACAACAGGAAAATATGGCAATTAAGTAAAGCAGTAAACACAGCACCCAACTCTGATATGAAACGCACGGTAAGCAGTGTAACAAGAACCATTCTGAGTAGCCCGTAAAACCCAACACAGAGCCACGACTCACAGTCAAAGTCCACGAAGCGACTAAACCACACCATCGACCGAAGTCGAACGTCGCCTCCCAACACTACCACCACTGCTCACGCCTGTCCACCCCTACAGTGTTCCGGGGCACTGTAGGGTGAGGCAGTGAGCCAAACTAGGACTAGCTGGACTCAGTGTACCGCCACTGCCAGCTACGTGTGCACACAAGCAGTCTAGACTACTGTCCTACCGTCCGGATTGCCTCCACGCTAGGCCTCAGCGCTTCAGGAGGGCCCTGGGGACCGGCGAACCCCCGTCAAGCCGAAGCTACAGGAACTACTCACAAACCCAACTCTCCCGGGCTGCGTCAGGCCAAGGGCTATAGGTACCACTCGTAACCTTGATCAAAGGTCACATCAGGCCCACTGGCTAAAGGGTAAACCAACTCCCACCAGAAACACCACCAGCTCCACAGCAAGAAACACGCCAGAAGCTGTCACGACAACCAAGGGAAACCCCGACCCGCTGAGACCAAACAGCAACCCCTCGGATGGCACACCAGCTACTCCGGCCCGACGGGCTCAAGGTAGTTCTGCTTGTCTCAGCCAAGGGTAAAACACAACAAGCACCCCTCCTTACAGACACCATGACCCTGTCCCCATCGGTCCATGGTGACAAACGGAAACCACAGTCATTCCGAATCCATATTCGTACAGGCACACACACATACACATTTAACATGCTGTAATTCCACTCACACATAAGTCCTCAATCCCAGTGTACAACATAAAACATGCCTCAGAACCTTCAACAGTGAAACACATGCTAAAACCAGCAATATAACACTTCTGTCTTGAATCGCGTCGACCGAGGTCGACGCCATTCAAGTCCCTCAGACAGGTTCAGTTAAACGTCATTTATTCCTTGAAATGCGTCTTCACAGGGAGACGCCCTTTGAAACGCGTCCGCAGCCATCGACGCTATTCACATTAAAAACCCAGAATTTCAACACTCAAGCGGGGCGATTTCCTGCCTAAATGGCGTCATGGTGGCTCGACGTCCTTTCTAAAAGGCGTCGTCCACCCATGACGTCATTTAGCGCCAGGAACTCTATTTTAATGAGGCCTCGAACAGGGGGGTTTCTGCCCCTAAAAGGCGTCGTACGGCCTAGACGCCCTTTGAAAGGCGTCGACCAGGGACGACGCCGTTTAGCGCCAGAAACCAGGTTCCCTGGTTGGAACCGAGGGTTTCTCCCTTGAACCCCAAGCACCCCGAAAACCCCAAAATCAACAGGGGGAAGGAGAGAAGCTCAACCACACAATCATGCTTACGAAAATACGATCACAAACACCGTCATTCCCACATGGAATCCCCCCTAAGCATGCTCAATCTATCCCCCAAACACCACGTCACGCCGAGAATCACACGAACATCACATGCAAGGTTCGTCCCCCTACCGGTTCTTGAACTCCGCCAAGCTCCGAGCGGCCGTCCCGCCGCACCGCACACCGCCGCCGGTACCCTCGAGGACGCCGCCACTCCGTCGGGACGTCGGCCGCCGTCCGAAGAAGGGAACGCCGCGAAGGAGGTGGTGGAGGTAGAGGTGAGAGGTAAGGTGGTGTTGGAGTGGTGGAAGAGGAAGAAGAGGAAGGGGAGGGAAAGAAGAGCGTCGGAGAGGGCGGAGGGGGTGAGGAGAGAGAGTGTGAAGGTGAGAATGAGGGAAAGAAGGGGAGGCTCGCGGTGTCAACCAGAATTCCGCTAAAACGCGTCGATCGAGGCAGACGCCAATCAGTCTGACAGGACGGCCGTACTGACACCGCTCTGAAACGCGTCGCCCACCGCGGACGCCGTTCAGACGACAAGACCGGCCGTACTGACAACGCTCTGGCGCCGTACCCCGACACCGCAGGTGTCGCAGTCTGAAACGCGTCGACCGAGCTGGACGCCGTTCAGACAAATCTGACAGGGGCCGTACTCTCGCGGCCCGAAACCCGCCCACGTGGCGCACATGTGGCACAACAACCAGCAGACCTAAATGGCGTCCACACAACCTGACGCCTTTTGAAAGGCGTCGAGCAGTGCTGACGCCATTCAGTCAGCAATCACAAGACCCCCCCCACAGGGTCCAAACCAAGGGTTCCGACCCGAACCCGACCCGAAAACCGAACCCGAAATCTCAGTCATTACACCATGAAACTCCAAAACAGATTTTTCTCCACAGAAATTTAATCTAAATTTTATCGTTCATCCCATGAACAAACTCGTGTGCGAGAAAAATAAATTTACGCATGGAATTCATTCAAGAATATTAATTTAATCGTTCCGGAGCGGATCAGAGCGGAACCTGGCTCTGATACCACTGTTGGGATCTGGGCGGGACGCGAAGAACGCAGAGAAAACGAAGAACAAAAATTTATCCCGCCCGATGTCCGCTGATCCGATTCGGAACGAAAAATGCAAACCGAAAAATCCGGGTTGGATCTGATTACCATGCGCGGATTCGAATCCGCTTCCGTCTCGGTTCCGTCGAGGCGATGCTCCGCGGTATCCACGCGATCCTCCGCGGTGGTTCGTCCTCTATCCCTCGTGCGTTTCAGCTCGCTCGCTGAAGATCCGTCGCCGCAACGATTGCTGAAATCCCGCCGACGGGAATTCCCAACTTTCGGGAATCACACGCGGTGGAGACGGAAACTGTTCTGGCGCCTCGAACGGGACGCTCAGAGAAGGAGAGAGAAAGGAGGGATGATGGCAAGCAAGGGGAAATCCTGGAGCTTGGCCCAGGGTTTCTCAACAGCGCGTATATATATTAAGTTGGCGCGACTTTTCACAAAAGTCCCCGAGTTAATATAAATCCCACTTATGTGCCACCGACTGAGAATCTTATATCGTGTGACCCTCTAGGCCCATTTACCAGTCTGGTTTTCAGCCTGTTAAGTCCAATAACTAGTTATTGACTTATAGTAATTAATTAATATCTAGATATTAACTAATTACTTAATCGAATTAACATCGCATGTAAATTCGGTCGGAACTTTTGATCAAGTTGGGTGCCAAGCAACACCGCATGATCCCGTAAGGCAATGGGGTTCAGCAACCCGTTCATAGAACCTGTCTATCCACAGTTACCACGTGGCTATAATCCTTCGTTCGCACAATGCTATCGAGTTAACCTAGGGTATGGTCAACTGTCAAACCCTAGATTGTCAACTCACTTGAATCAGACTCCGCTGTACAATATCCGAAAACATCTTTTTTGATATTGTTTCTGCTCTGGCCAGGGACTCCTGCGGATCTATTCTAGAGCATTCTCTCTCTAGTTACCTGAGAGCGAACGATCCTATATTGAACACACAATCACCTTGGAAGGTCTTCCGCTGGACCCGATCCTTGACTATTAGAGATCCCGTGGATAGGGATTCGTAGGTCAAGGTCAAAGTCCAGAAGTCCACCAACAAGATGTCCTTGGTTTCTCAAGTCCAAGGATCAACCACGCCACTGTGACGATGATTCAAGCCGATTGACAGTCAGGTAAATTACCATTTGGCGATTCATGTCGGATCAGTTCAGTAAACTCATTCCCCAATGAGCACCTACAGGTTTACCATTGTGTCTCCACACTAGTAACTAACGAGATTAGTCACCCTCATCATATGAGTTGAAATAACGTGTACTAGTCTTACCGGATGTTTGATGTCCTTCTCAAACATCCTACGACTAGGAACAATTGAGAATATGTGTTTGTAAGTCATCAGTCTCATTATTATGATCTCATCATAATCTGATGACTATTGCACATATTCCTGGACTTCATTATGCGCAATTATAAATATGCCAGTCTACATAATGAATTCAATGCCATTTATTAGTGAACAAGATTGAAATAGGAGCCTTATGATTGGCTTAGAGGACACCTATATCCATCATTTTTAAGGGTAGAACTTCTTCAGATAGACTCCATTCCAAGGGTGAGTGCAATTCTTCTCCATTTTCATTAACTAAGCGATAGGCATTTCCTGAAAATGCCTCCTTAATTACAGATGGACCGTCCCAATTTTCTTACAATTTGCTCCTAGGACTAGAACCTTTAATCATTTTTCTCTTTAGAACCATCTCCTCGATCTCAAATTTTCTTTCAAGGACTTTCCTTGCATAGAATCTTGCGATTCTATTTATGCAAACTTGTGCATGGTCTGTTGCCATTAGTCTTCTTTCATATAATAGTTCCAGTTGGGTTAGCATGGTCTCACGACGCTCAACGTCGCTGATTCCTTGGTCCAACTACACTCTTAGTGAAGGAAGGAGGATCTCGTATGGGAGTACCTCATCTGTCCCGAACGTCAATGCATATGGTGTTTGTCTCGTGGGTGTTCGGACGGAGGTACGATACGCCCAAAGAACCTCAACCAAGCGATCAGTCCAGTCTGAATAGTTATGAGATTTACAAGTCCTTTTGATAATTTGGATGAGAGTTTTATTAGTTACTTCTGTTTGTCCATTTCCTTGTGGGTAGTATGGCGAAGAATGACGCAAATTGATACCATACTTACTGCACATGTCGTGGAGCTCCTGGGAGACAAACTATGGTCCATTGTTGATGACAAAATGGTGCGATGTCCTGAATCTGACGAGAATGTTGCGCTTGATGAATTTCACCACCTTGGATGCTTTGATTTCTGGGAATGCTTCAGCTTCGGCCCATTTTGTGAAATACTCGATGGCAGTTAAGATGAAAGATTTTCTTTTTATTTTCCCTGATCGATCTTCCAAAGGACCTATAACATCGAATGCCCACATGGCGAATAGCCACGGGGAAACGATGGGATGGAGGGATGATGAAGGTGCATGGATTTTGTCAGCATGTAGCTAACATTTTAGGCACCTTCGAACAAACATAGCACAGTCCGCCTCCATTGAAGGCCAGTAGTAAGATTTAAGAAGCTTTCGAGCTAGAGCACGGCCATTTACATGACTCCCACATTCACTAGAATGAGCAGCTTTAAGGATCTGGGGAATTTCAGTATCATGTAGACACCGAAGGAGTATTCTAGTGAAGGACCTTCTATAGAGTAATCCGACTAGAATGATGTAGCGCTAGGATCTCGGCGGATGGCCTTACGGTCCAAAGCCGTAGCATAGACCGGGAAAGTTCCATCCCAGAGGAAATTCAGGATGTTGAAAAACCAAGGATTCCCATCGTCCTGGTCAGGAGTGAGTTCCTCAGTAACGACAGAGACATCCGCATATGGGAGAAGAAATTGTTGGAACCATGGGTCCCGAAAAGAGGGGACTCTTACTTCTCCACAGTTATGGTTTCTGAATTCCTAGTGAGGGGAATTTCTAGAGCTGAGGACAAGGAAGCTACGACGTCAGCTAGGATATTCTGTGATCTAGGCACACGAACATAAGTGATCTTCCTAAACTGCCTAGTCAAAGAACTCACCAATTCCTGATATGGCTTCAACTTGGGATCTCGGGTTTGGTATTTGCCTACGGTTTGGTGAAGGACTAACTGTGTGTTGGGTTTTCGGGTTTCTCCGGATCTCCCACGCAGCGGAAATAAAAATAAAACGGAGATCCGTTCCCGTTTCGAAAAAACTAAAATTACGATAATCGGATTACCAAAGTCTTACCGTGCGCAGATTCGAATCCGCAACCGTTCGGTTCCGTCGGTGCGACACCGCTAGCCGCGCAAGTGCCAGGCCTCTAGCGGAGTCCATGTGATCCTCCTCGCAGTGGATATCCTCACATTCCTCGTTCTTCGCAGCCACGAAACCTCCGCCGGTCGCCGCAACGGGCGAACGATTTCCCGTCGAACGAGAGTCGGAGAAGCGGCGGAGCAAATGCGGGGATCCGGATCTAGCCTAGGGCGCCAGAGAGAGAGAGAGAGGAAGAGAGGAGGGGGCAGCTAGGGTTAGCAGCAGCTTGGCCTACTCAGCCCGTTCGCTACATTTTATACTAACCGCGTGGTTTTTCATAAAAACCCCCGGTTTATATAAAACCCACTTATTTATCCATCGCCTTGAGAATCATTTGCGTGTGACCCTCTAGGCCTAATTAGCAGTCCGGTTAATAGCCCAATAAGCCCAGTAACTCCTTACTGGCTTTATTAATCAATTAATAACTCTTTATTAATTAATTAATCAATCGAATTGATGTCGCACATCGAATTCGACCAGGCCTCCAATCACGTTGGGTGCCAAGCAACACCGCGTGATCCCAGAAGGCATCGGGGTTAAGTAACCCACTCTTGGAGCCTTTCCGCCGACAGTTACCGCGTGGATATAATACTTCATTCGTACAATGCTCTCGAGTCAACTCAAGGTATGGCGCGCTGTCAAACCCTAACCGGTCAACTCACTTGGATTGGATGTCACTGATGAATATCGAAAAACTCCTTTCCCGATATTTTCGTCCGCCCTAGCTAGAGACTTCCATGCATCCTTCCTAGAGCATTCTCTCTCTAAGTACCGAGAGCGAATGATTCCTTATTGACACACAATTCCCTTCGACGGTATTCCGCTGTACCCAATGCTTGGTTGTTTAGAATCCCGTGGTTAGAGATTTATAAACCAAGGTCAAAGCACAGAAGTCCACTGACAGGGTGTCCTTGGTGTCTCAGGTCCGAGGACCATCCACGCAACTGCGACAATAGAATCAAGCTGGTTGACAGTGAGGTACAATACCATTCAGTGATTCAGTCGGATCAGTTCAGTGAACTCATTCTCTAATGAGTACTTACAGATTTGCCTTAGTGTTTCCACACAAGTCACTTATGAGATCAGTCACCGTCATCATATAAGCAGGAGTAATCTGTACTAGTCTAACCAGATATCCGATGCCCTTCTCGGATATCCTCCGACTAGGAACGATTAAGAATATGTGTGTTTAAGTGATCAGTCTCACTAGTATGATCTCATCATAATCTGATCACTATCGCACATATTAATGGACTTCATTATGAGACGATAATTAATACGATTTACACACAATGAATATTATGACATTATATTAATAAATATGAACGAAATTACAAAGTCATATTGGCTTGTAGGCCACCTAAGACTAACACTATGAGTCTCCAATAATTCTCAACTCTGTGACCTTGAGAGCTAACGCCAATTGTAAGCCACTTGGGAGGGTCTCATATTCTGCAACATTGTTTGTCACCGGGAAGGATAATTGACAAGTATGTCGAATACTTACCCCTTCCGGAGATATGAGGATTGCTCACACCCCACTGCCTTGAGAGTTAAGTGCCCCATCAAAGTGGAGGACCCAAGATGGACATAGGTGATATCAAACTAGTTCAAAAAGGTCTACCATCACACCAGCCTATCCATTACAACTGGCTGCTCTAGTAAATATTTTATTGGGTCCATTCTGGCTAGAAGTTTGACCTCGTGGGTAAGGAAACAATGCTTCAATTTCTGCACTACCCAGACGACGGTTGCGCATGTTTTTTCCATAGCAGTATAACGTATTTCAGCATCATTAAACAACTTGGAGAGGTAACATACCGCTCTTTCTCTCTTCTCGTCGTCTAGTTGGACCAATACCGCTCCGGCTGATTCCTCAGTGGTGGAGACATATAGCAATAAAGGCTGCCCAGGGATGGGAGCTATAAGAACTGGTGGGTTGAGGAGGTAACTCTTCAAGTCATCGAAGGCCTTTCGACACTTATCGTTCCAATCGAACTTTACTCCTCCTTTGAATAAATCTTAAAAGGGTTTGCATCTCAGAGAATGTTGAGATATGAACCGTCTAATGAACTGTAGACGACCAATGAGGCCCCTTACATCCCTGACATTCCTAGGAGGAGGCATTTCCGTTATCGCCTTCACCTTGACTGGATCTATCTCAATCCCTCGTCTACTTACCATGAACCCAAGCAATTTCCCTGAGGAGACACCGAACACACACTTCTTCTGGTTCATTTTTAGTTGGTGCTCTCTCGACCTCTGCATTACAACTCTAAGGATTTGAGCATGCTCTTTCCTTGTCTTGGACCTAACTAGGATGTCATCTACATAAACCTCCATGTCAGTGTGAATCATGTCATGAAAGATGGCCATCATCGCCCTTTGGTAAGTGGCTCCAGCATTCTTAAGCCCAAACGGCATGACCATGTAACAATAGGTTCCGCACGGGGTTATGAAGTATGTCTTCTCTTGATCTTCTTTGGCCAGTCGGATTTGATTATATCCTAAAAAACCATCCATAGAGGACAACATTTCGTATCCAGCAATATTATTGACCAGCAAGTTTATGTGAGGAAGTAGGAAATCATAAATCGGACAGGCCTGATTGAGGTTACAGAAGTCTATGCTATAAACCCTAACCCTTCCATCTTTCTTTGCCATGGGGAGGATATTAGCTACCCACTTAAGATAGAGCACTACCCGAATGAACTTGGCCTTGTGTAATTTGTCAACCTCTTCTTTTACCTTTAGTACTAATTCAGACTGCAGCTGTCTCAACTTTTGCTTCATAGGTTTTGCGTCAGATTTGAGGACTAGCCGATGCTCCACCAGTTCTGTGTTTAATCCAAGCATATCCTCATATGACCAAGTGAACCCATCAGGATGTTCTTGGAGTACGGCTATTATGGACCTCTCTTCTTCTTAACTCAATTTGGCATTAATTAGCACTATCTTCGGATCCTTCTCAGTTCCGAGGTTGACTTCTTTAGTAGATTCATCGACGGCTGATGTAGCCTCATCAAACCGCCTCATCCCACTTACAAATGGTTCGGCCAAGTCATCATCTTCTTCATCCTCACTAAGCTCAAATACTCTTAAGCCATCATTGCAAGTTTCAACTTCCAATAACTCTATCAGCTTAGAGATGACCCTCAACTGAAGAAATTCATTGACTCCTTTCAAATGTTTGCACCTTTTTGCTAATTCCTGGACTAAGAAAGATGGAACTTGTTTATCCCTAAAATTTCTAGATAAGGAGGAAGCTATCCTAATTCCTAAGCTACTATGTACATGACTCGGAGAATGAGTCAGGCTAGTCCCGGATGGGACAAGGTTGGATCCTTGAGACAAAGATCCAATGACAGTAGAGCTACCCCAACATGCAGGCTCCTCAAAGGTGACCTCGCATCCTCTGGTATAGGAATTTGACTTTTCTTTTGGTGATCGTATGCTTCGAACATGAAATATTCAGGGGAATGTGCTACGACTGGTGCTGGGAGCGTAGGGAAGGAAGGTGGGTAGAATAAGAAAGGGATGAACGTACCAGGTGCCGGTTCATCCTTGACCAGAAATACCCCGTCCTGTGGGATGTTTGGTTCATGAAACAATAACCTTGTGCCAAAGTCTCCTTCACTTTCTTCTTGAACTTCCTCGTTCTTTTCTTTCAGTTCATCTTCTATCCTGAATAACTCTTGACTTATTTTCACAAAATGGTCCATAAGAGATCGCTTTCTTGTTCTCTCAGCTGGTTTAGTTGGCAACTAGCCCAGTCCGAATCCCCTAATGATAAGGTTTTCCGAAATAGGTTCTCAAATTCCTTGTTCCTCTTTGCCTAATCCAGAGCCTGAAATGTACCCCGTCTTATCCATGAGTTGCCAACCTATGCTAGGTCGGGGCCTGGGGTGGGAACTAACTGATGAAAGGATGGGTTCTTTGCCTCTTTTAGATGTTATCATGGATGGAATTTGTTCAACTGTCACCGAGTCCAATGACTCGACATAGGGAGTGCTTTTGACATTCACAATCTTCCCGTTGTATGAGAATTTGTAACACTGATGATTGGTGGATGGTACCCCTAGGGTTTGATCCATCCAAGGTCTCCCTAGAATGGCATTGTAAATAGGTTTGACATCGAGGATGTAGAATTCCGAGATCATGGCCATTGGGCCGATCTCCAATTGGAGGAAGATCTTACCGTCGGCCAGCCTTTGAGAATTATCATACGCTGGGACCATCATGGAGGTGGACTCAATCTTCTATGGATCGATCCCTATCTTCTTGAGAGTCTTGAGAGGACACACATTGATTGATGTTATAGTATCCAGTAAGATGGAGTCTACTGTGTGGCCATTGAGGGAGGCAGTTAGGCACAAGGGAAGGGATCGACACTCGGGGGGAGCTAGATCCTTATCTGAAAATGATATCATGGGCGCCTGAGTGACTAAGAAAATGGCGTTCGGGACTCCTCCGATAGGAAGATCCTCATTAACTGTGATTTGCTGTAGGAAGTTGAACAATGTCTCCCTATGTGTGGAAGATCTTCTGATCAGTTCTAGAACTAAAATCTTGGCAGGAGTCTTTCCCCGGTGCTGGAGGATGTCATTTTCGGATTGAGTAATCCCTCCAGTTAGAATTGAATTTTCTTGAGAATCTGAGGGTTGACTTGGGGGAATGATGCGGTTTCTGAGTGTAACACTTATTGGACTTGGATCTGCTACTTGATTTGATTTCAGGGGTGATTTTATTAGATTAAATTGGGTAATTGGACCTAACTTTGAGGTAGGACATAGGATAGACAAAGGAGATTCATCAGCTGTGATTGAAGGAACTTGGACAGGAGTGACTGGCTTGATGACAATTGATTGTTCCTTAGGTAGAATTAGGACCAAAAGTTTATCTTGAAAGATTGTGGAGATTTCTGGTGTAGACTTTTCAGTCTCATTCAGCTGAGCGGGAACTTGGTGTTGTATCCCAGATCCTTTGTATTCCCAATATTGCTCCCTACGAACTATTCTTGATTTCAGATCTTTGATCAAAGTGTTGACCTTCCCTTGGGAACTAGACGGATCTAGAACTGTTTGGTGAGAGGGTAATGGGTCCTTCACAATTCCTAGTTCCTCCTTAGCCCTTAAGGTCTCAATTGCCTTCTTCATGTCCTCCCGGTCAATCCTACCTTCGTCATTTAGGTCATACACCCAATCCCTGAAGGTGAAGCAATTGTTAATTGTGTGTCCTAGGATCCTGTGGTACGGACAGTACTTGGACGTGTCCATATTGCGTGGAACACCTACACGTTGTAGTGAGAGTTGGATGGCATTGCAAGCTAGCAAGGCATAAAAGATGTCTGCTAGTGATTTTGGTAAAGGTGGATATGATGTGCATTTGGCCATGGGACGACTATAATTAGTCGGAGGAGGAACTGCTGAATATTACTTCTAATTGGACTGTGTATCAGACCTGGGTTGAGAGTTGGGAAACCTGGTTGGTTGTCCTAGCATGCTTACTTGCTCATTGATGGTGACTCCTTCTGTGGTGGGAGTCGGTGTGGCTTTCTTGTTCCTATTCCTGTTCTCGAAGAACGAAAGCAAGGTGGAGTCCTGGATCTATGATTGAATCACTCGAGCTCGATTATACAGTTGGGCGAACGTTTGAAGTTCGCTAAGCATGAGGATAGCTCGGAGCTGAGGAGTAACATTATTGACAAGCATAGTGACTGCCTGGGCTTCAGGGAAATTAACCTCTGCTTTGGAGGCCATGGCTCTCCACCTATTCTCAAAGTGAGTGAAGTCCTCGTCAGGCTTCATTTTTTCCATTACGAAATCAAATAAGGTGGGAGGTATGGGTGTACTGTGGTTGAAATGGGTGACAAACCTTTCCGAGACCATATCAAAATTGATTAGGTATGTAGCGGGTAAAGAAAAAAACCATCGTAAAGCCTCTTGATAAAGTGTTAAATTGATCATTTAAGGGCAATCAGATGCATCATACTCATGTTTTTATCTGAAAAATAGCATGAAATGATAGATAATTGTGTAACAAGTCCAACGGTACCAATTTCATCAAATTCTGATTTAAAAACATCGTCATTTCATGTGATTAAGGGAGTATAGCGCATTTGCGGTTTTTCGACAAAACCGAGATGAAATGAATAAATATGATGATATTTTTATGATAATGCGCTAATTTATATTTATTTTATGTGAACAGGACATGCCGTTGATGCAGTGCAGCTGGTGGAGTTTCCGAAAATTTGGGGGAGGTCTAGTGTTCGGATTTCAATAAACTCGACGAAAGAAGGGGTAAAAATGTAATTTAATGTCCTAATTCCTTGGCTAAGAAGGATCCAAGAAGGGCCAGCCGCCTTCCTAAAGTCGACTTTCTTTTTTAAAAAAGACCCTCTGATTCCTTCTTTCTCTGGAGTTTCCCAAAAACCTTTATTTCCTTCTTTCCCTCCAATTTCCCAACCGCAATCCTACTTCTTCTCCAGTTTCCCTTCCCGCACGCACCCCTCTCTATATATCCGCCTCTTCTCAGCCTCCAACCGCCGGGGAATCCCGATTTCCTCTCTACAGCCTTCTCTCCTCCTTTTCCAACTCTCTCCCCGCAACCCTCTCTTCCTCTCTGGGTTCTGCTCCTATTCCGGCCCCTTTTCTAGTTTCCCAAGCTTTTATCTCCCTCCACAGCCCTCTCTCTCGTTCCTGCCGCACTCTCCTTCTTCCTCCCCTATTTTCCAACTCCTCTCCGGCTCTCCCTCTCCCCGGTTATCCCGATCTTCTTCTTCTTTTCCAACTTCTCTGCCTCCCTCTCTCTTTTCTTCTCCCTCTCCACCAGCGCACACACGCACCAGGTCCTCTCTCCCTCCCTTGCTCTGCTATTCTCTCTCTTCCTCCCTCTCTTCCTCCCTCTCTCCTCTCTTCTCTCCCTACGTCTCTCTCTCTCCGGTTACTGGCTCCACCAGCAAGTTGAAGCTGTTCAGCAACGCATGTAAGATCCACGCCTGCCTCCACGCGCCAACCTGCAGCAGCTCCTCCAGCAAGCTGCCCGAGCTCCACGTTGCCGGCCTCCTCCTATCTGTTAGTTTAGGTGGCCTACAAGCCAATCTAACAATGGAAATCTCGTTCATTATTAATAAAATGGCATAATATTCATTATGTGTAAATCGCGTTAATTATCGTTTCATAATGAAGTCCGTGAATATGTGCTATGGTGATCAGATTATGATGAGATCATACTAATGAGACTGATCACTTAAACACACATATTCTTAATCGTTCCTAGTCGGAGGATATCCGAGAAGGACATCAGATATCCGGTTAGACTAGTACAGATTGCTCCTGCTCATATGATGAGGATGACTGGTCTCATAAGTCATTTGTGTGGAGACACTAAGGCAAATCTGTAGGTGCTCATTGGAGAATGAGTTCACTGAACTGATCCGACTGAATTGCTGGATGGTATTGTACCTCACTGTCAACCAGCTTGATTCTATTGTCGCAGTTGCGTGGATGGTCCTCGGACCTGAGATACCAAGGACACCTTGGCGATGGACTTCTGTACTTTGACCTTGGTCTACGAATCTCTAGCCACGGGATTCTAATACGCCAAGGATTGGGTGCAGCGGAATACTGTCGAAGGGAATTGTGTGTCAATAAGGAATCATTCGCTCTCGGTACTTAGAGAGAGAATGCTCTAGGAAGGATGCGCGAAAGTCCCTGGCCAGGGCGGACGATAATATCGGAAAAGGAGTTTTCCGATATTCATCAGCGGCATCCAATCCAAGTGAGTCGACCGGTTAGGGTTTGACAGCTCGCCATACCTTGAGTTGACTCGAGAGCATTGTACGAATGAAGGATTATATTCACGCGGTAACTGTCGATGGAAAGGTTCCAAGAGTGGGTTACTTAACCCCAAATACCTTCCGGGTTCACGCGGTGTTGCTTGGCACCCAACGTGATCGGAGGCCCGGTCGAATTCGATGTGCGACATCAATTCGATTGATTAATTGATTAATAAAGGGTTATTAATTAATTAATAAAGCCAGTGAGGAGTCACTGGCTTACTGGGCCATTAACTGGACTGGTACTTGGGCCTAGAGGGTCACACGCAAATGATTCTCAAGGCGATGGATAAATAAGTGGGTTTTATACAAACCGGGGGTTTTTGTGAAAAACCGCGCGGTTAGTATAAAACATAGCGAACGGGCTGAGCAGGCTAAGCTGCTGCTAACCCTAGCCACCCCTCCTCAGTTTCTGTCTTTCTCTGACGCCGAGGCAGATCCAGATCTGCTCCGCCACTTCTCCGAATCCCGTTCGACCGGAAATCGTCCGCGCACTGCGGCGATCGTTGCGGCGACCGGCGGAGGCTTCGTGGGCTGCGAAGAACGACGAACTCGAGGATATCCATCGCGGGGAGGATCGCGTGGACTTCGCTAGAGGCCGGGCGCTTGCGCGGCTTGCGGTGTCACACCGACGGAACCAAACGGCTGCGGATTCGAATCCGCACACGGTGAGAATAGATAATCCGATTATCTTGTATTTTAGATTTCGGAACAGGAACGGATCGCTGTAAATATTTTTGTTTTCCGCTGCGTTAGCGATCCGGAGAAACCGAGAAAACCCAACAGTGGTATCAGAGCTAGGTTCCACTGTTTCTCGTCCCGTTTCGATGTCCGAATTAATTTTTCTTGATTTATTCCATGCGTTAAAAAGTCTATTTTTGCTGGATCTGTGTTCATGAGATGAACACTAATAATTAGATTATGATTCTGCAATTTTTTAAAATTATTTTGGGGTCTTTCCGGAGCTCTTCATGCGATGAAGAACATGGCTCTTTCCGATGCCTTTTGGGACATTTTGATGTTCGCGGAGGATGCTTGAATAGCCTAGATGATCCTAGGACTATGGCCGGTCACCGTGGACATCTAACCCGACATTGGAGTAGCCAAGAGGGGCTGCTTTATGGGGTTCTTCTTCCTCCTATTTTCAGTTTTAAGAAAATCTGAAAAATAACATTAAAGGGGTCGTCAGGGAGCAGCTTGGGAACCTCTCCGGCGAGCCCGCCGTCGCCGGAAGGTCTGTACGACGCCGGGAATCTGACCGCCGGGCAGGGAGCCGCCGCCGGGGGCCCGGCCGCTGGGCGGCGCCGCCGGCCTCCACCTGCAAACGCTATTAGGGTTTCCTGTAAGGGGAGGCAGCGGGTGGAAGAAACCGGCCCGAGCCGGTCCAAGGCGGCCGGATCGGCCGGCTGGGCGAGCCAGGGGCTCCCTGGGCCAAGGGCCGAGCCCTGGCTCGAGCCCAGGGACCCTGGCTTGGGCCCTGGCCGAGCCCAGGCTCCCCTGGGGCTCGAACCAGTTTGCCCAGTTGGCTAGGCCAGTTCTGTTCCCTTTACTTGTTATTTTTTGCCCCTTAATTGTTTTAAAACCCCAAAATAGCCCAATTAAAATTAAATTTGGATTTTAATTTAAATTCAAAATCATGTTTTGAAATGTTTAATTTATTATTCAGATTTAATCAATTGGGCTTATTAATGATTTTTGAATCAATTATGATTAACATTTAGTTGTTAATTTGATTACATTAATTGTTAGTTTAATGGTTAAACTAATAATTAATATTAATTAAACTAATTTAAGGGTTAAATTAGTTATTAATAATTATTAATCTAACAGTTAGATTATTAATTATTATTTCAGCTAATTGTTAATTAATATGTAAGTTAATTGTTAATTTAAAAGTTAAATTAATAATTAACTTAGATAACTAATTTAAGTGTTAAATTAGTATTCTTTAATTATTATTTTTAGTTATTAATTTAAAGGTTAAATTAATGATTAACATTAATCTTCTAATCTAATAGTTAGAATAGTAATTATTAATTAATTAAAGTTAATTATTAATTTAAGTGTTAAGTTAATAATTAATTTTAAATTAACTAATCTAAGAGTTAGATTAGTGGTTAATTAATAATTAGAGTTAATTAATAGTTTAAGTGTTAAATTGTTAATTAACTTTGTTGAATTAATCTAAGAGTTAGATTAGTATTTAATAGTCTAAGTGTTAGATTATTAGTGGGGTTTAATCTAAGTGTTAGATTATTAGAATTGTTCTAATTTACATGGAATAATCTGGAATTATTAATTCGGAGTGTGTACGCATGTGATGTGTGTTTAATGCTTTTAAATTTGATTTAATTGCATGTTAAGTTGCTAAAATGAGTTTTCGAAATTCAAATACCAATTTTGATTGGATCCCAGTTTTTGAAAGCCAAAATTACTTATTTTGAAAACTCATTTGTTTTAGCCATGTGATGCGCTGAATCATGTGTGGATGTCTAAAACACACCGTGGTTATGGATATGTACTTATTTAATTGTTCATGTGATGAATGATGGATTGAGTGGATCGTGGATGTATGTTTGATTATTAATTGTTAATAAATAGAGGTATGCGCACCTCTCTCTCTCATACTCCGATGTATTTCTACCTCCCTCTCTCTCTTGTACTCGCCATAAGACCTTCTTCAATTTACTTGTTAATTCTAGAATTAATGTGATATGATGGAGGCAACCGAGGAAGGAGCGAGGACGATCCACAGCTGCAACCAGGAAGGCGAAAAGATGGAGATCTCTTGCCTATGTGTTTGCAGGATATCTAATGTAATTGTTGTGTTAGATTGTGTGCGTTTGACTGTTGGCTCCAGTCAAACCCACTGTGCTATCCATGAGCACACTAATGACATGTATGTTATGCATTGTTTATCTTTTGATTATGAATCAAAGCAGGTTATAGTATTTAGTAAATATATACGATATATTTATATACTATCACTAAGGGAGAGACCAAGATAAAAGTTATCCAAATACCCTCAGATAAACTCTAAGCCGTAACGCGAGTAGTTGAGAACTCACCGCGTGGTCCACCATCGTTATAGTCATAGGATTCGAATCACTTTAGGCAGGTTTGTTGTGCTATCCACAAGGCCTGCTTAATTGGGAGGAGAAACTGTGGCTATGGCATTAGATGCCTATAGATCGGGGTAGAGGAACCATGTAGCTTTGTTGTGCTATCCACAAGGGCTGCATGCAAATCTATGCTCGTCGCGTAATGATGGTTAGCTTAGACCAGGATTAATGGTTTGTTGTGCTATCCACAAGGCCATTAAATCTCTGGGGACCGAAGCCATGATCAGATATTGCAAGGAGTTGCAAGTCCCATGAGTTGGGTGCTCTCTGATTGTATTACAGTTTGTTGTGCTATCCACAAGGCTGTAGGGCAAGTCATTGAGATTCTGATCCCCACTAGGAGACTGTCGGCGTCTCCCGTTCTGTATAACTGAGGGTTATACAGTTCGTCGAAAATTAGTGGGAGTTAAACTTGAACAAAAGACCATGTCTTGTTTTAAACTTTAAATAATTGAACATCTGCTAAATAGATTTTACTTATCTCCTGTAGGGAATTATGTCGTCGAATAACTCACTCCGTGGCATACTT
The DNA here is from genome assembly GCA_030544215.1 of Zantedeschia hybrid cultivar. Lineage (NCBI taxonomy): Eukaryota > Viridiplantae > Streptophyta > Magnoliopsida > Alismatales > Araceae > Zantedeschia > Zantedeschia hybrid cultivar. The sequence continues at coordinate 55,266,834 of JARZZO010000006.1, read as the reverse complement.
GATGCCGTTTTGACTTACCTGATCTACTCAGATTGGTTCAGAAGCCTGAAGAATGTCTTCAGATCTGAACGCAATAAATTTGTCCCTGGAGCTGATCCTCCTGCTGAATCGGCATTAGATGCTCCTGAAGCAGATATGACAGCTAACGATAAAGGATCGAAGGACAAAGGTAAAAGAGTAGTGAAGGGTGACTGCTTCTATTATAAGCAGTATGGTCACTGGAAGAGGAACACAAAGGAGTTCCTTCACGATAAAGCTCATGGAAGAGTGAAGCTGTCTGACGCTTCAGATATCTATATGATAGATATCAACTTATCAGTTAGAGATTCCACATCTAGGGTATTAGATACCGGATGTGCTTCTCATATCTGCCATGATGTGCAGATGCTGAAAAGTAAGCGCAAGCTGAGACAAGGTGAGGTGGAATTGAGGCTAGGAAACGGCGCAAAAGTTGCAGCGATTGCTGTTGGGACAGCAAACCTCAGGCTTCCATCGGGAGACACCTTACTATTGGAAGATTGTTATTATGTTCCTAGCATAATAAATAACATCATATCAATATCTTGTTTGGACGAGATAGGATATAGGTTGACGATTGAGAATAGAAGTTGTTCGATTTGTTATGGTAATAAATCAATAGCTTCGGCATCTTTAGTCAATGGTCTATATCTATTAGATGTTTCTTATTACAATCTTCAGATTGATAATGCTCTTAAGAAGAGCAAGAATTGTGTGAATCAGGCCTACATGTGGCATTGTAGACTTGGGCACATTGGCGAAAGCAGGTTGCAAAAGTTGCACAAGCATGGTTACTTAACAGCATTCGATTATGAATCGTTTGCAACATGTGAATCATGCCTTATGGCAAAAATGGCAAAATCTCCATTTAGTGGACATGGAGAGCGTGCCAAGGACATTTTGGAACTAATACATTTGGATGTATGTGGTCCCATGTCCACCCAAGCCAAAGGTGGTTTTTCTTACTTCATCACGTTCACCGATGACTTCTCAAGATTCGGCTATGTGTACTTAATGAAGTACAAGTCGGAAGCGTTTGAGAAGTTCAAGGAGTTCAAGAATGAAGTAGAGAAGCAGTTAGGAAAGAGTGTTAAAGCTCTTCGATCAGATCGTGGAGGAGAATACTTGAGTACTAACTTCACACAATTCTTAAAGGATAATGGTATCCTTTCTCAGCTGACCCCTCCATATACACCACAGATGAGTGGTGTATCAGAAAGGAGGAATCGCACCTTGTTGGACATGGTGCGATCCATGATGAGCTTTTCGGGATTACCAGTGTCCCTCTGGGGGTATGCTCTAGAGTCAGCAGCATACCTACTGAACAGAGTACCCAGCAAGTCTGTGGCCTCTACTCCATATGAGATATGGAAAGGCAGGAAACCAGAATTTAAACATGTTAAAGTCTGGGGTTGTCCTGCTCATGTAAAGAGGCATGATCCAGACAAGCTGGAATCACGAACTGATAAATGCAGGTTTGTGGGATATCTAAAGGAAACCTTTGGATACTATTTTTTCCATCCTGGTGAACAAAAGGTGTTTGTCGCTAAGAAAGCTGTCTTTTTGGAAGAGGAATACCTTCTCCAAGAGGACAGTGGGAGTAAAATAGTACTGGAAGAGGTTCCAGATCCTCAAACAGTTGCATTATCATCAGATGAGATATCAGTTCCTGAATCTGTTCAGGTACACACAGATGAGCCTCGTAGATCTGGTAGAGTACCTAGACTACCCGAACGATATGTGGGACATATCGCTGAAGGTGAGTCTAAGGTACAATATAATGAGGATGATGATCCTAAAACCTACCAGGAGGCCATAGAAAGCCCAGAAGCCGGGAAATGGCGAGAAGCCATGAACTCAGAAATTCAGTCCATGTACACCAACCAAGTTTGGAACTTGGAGGACTTGCCCGAGGGTATTGTACCCATCGGTTGCAAGTGGATCTTTAAGAGAAAGATCGGTGCTGATGGACGGATCGACACTTATAAGGCAAGGTTGGTGGCTAAGGGATATCATCAAAGGCAAGGAATTGACTATGACGAGACTTTCTCACCAGTTGCCATGATAAAGTCGATCAGAGTTCTGCTCGTCATTGCTGCACATTTTGATTATGAAATCTGGCAGATGGATGTGAAGACTGCCATCCTCAATGGTAACCTTGAGGAAGAGGTGTATATGATACAACCAGAAGGTTTCACATCCAAAGAATCTCCAGATAAAGTGTGCAAGCTTCAGAGGTCCATTTATGGACTGAAGCAAGCTTCCCGGAGCTGGAACATAAGATTTGACGAGGCTGTCAAGTCTTATGACTTCATTAAGAATGAAGATGAGCCTTGTGTGTACAAGAAGACCAGTGGGAGTGCAATCACTTTTCTAGTTCTTTACGTAGATGACATACTACTCATTGGAAATGATGTAGCTATGATGTCATCAGTAAAGGTCTGGCTATCGAAAAACTTCTCCATGAAGGATTTGGGAGAAGCATCCTACGTATTGAGAATATGGATCTATAGAGATAGATCAAAGAGGATGCTTGGAATGACCCAATCCTTGTACATAGATACCATAGTCAAAAGGTTTGGCATGGAAAATTCCAAGAGAGGTTTCATACCGATGAGACATGGAATCAATCTCTCAAAGGAGCAGTCTCCTAAGACTCCAGATGAGAGGGCATTCATGGATAGAATACCCTATGCCTCTGCCATAGGATCTATCATGTATGCCATGCTATGTACACGGCCTGATGTTGCATTTGCTCTAAGTGTTACGAGCAGATATCAGGCTGATCCAGGCGAAGAGCACTGGAAGGCAGTGAAATGCATCCTTAAGTACTTGAGAAGAACTAAGGATATGTTTCTTGTCTATGGAGGAGGTGACTTGAAACTACGAGGATTTACTGACTCGAGTTTCCAGTCAGATCCAGATGATAGCAAGTCAACATTTGGATTCGTGTTTACATTGAATGAAGGGGCAGTGTGCTGGAAGAGTTCCAAGCAAGTAACCACTGCAGATTCGACGACTGAAGCTGAGTACATCGCTGCAGATGAAGCCGCCAAGGAAGTAGTGTGGCTGAAGAAATTCATCACCGACCTCGGCGTAGTTCCCAGCATCTCTGATCCTGTTCCACTGTTGTGCGACAACAATGGAGCGATTGCGCAAGCGAAAGAGCCACGGTCTCATCAGAAATCGAAGCATATTCTGAGGCGCTTTCACCTTATCAGAGAGATCATATCCAGAGGAGATGTAGTAGTGGAAAGAGTTCCATCCGTCGACAATGTAGCAGATCCACTGACAAAGCCGTTGGCTCAAATTGTGTTTGAGCGTCACCTAGAGTCTATGGGCTTATTGTATAAAGGTGATTGGCTTTAGTCCAAGTGGGAGATTGTTAGTTTAGGTGGCCTACAAGCCAATCTAACAATGTAAATCTCGTTCATTATTAATAAAATGGCATAATATTCATTATGTGTAAATCGCGTTAATTATCGTTTCATAATGAAGTCCGTGAATATGTTCTATGGTGATCAGATTATGATGAGATCATACTAATGAGACTGATCACTTAAATACACATATTCTTAATCGTTCCTAGTCGGAGGATATCCGAGAAGGACATCAGATATCCGGTTAGACTAGTACAGATTGCTCCTGCTCATATGATGAGGATGACTGGTCTCATAAGTCATTTGTGTGGAGACACTAAGGCGAATCTGTAGGTGCTCATTGGAGAATGAGTTCACTGAACTGATCCGACTGAATCGCTGGATGGTATTGTACCTTACTGTCAACCAGCTTGATTCTATTGTCGCAGTTGCGTGGATGGTCCTCGGACCTGAGGCACCAAGGACACCTTGGCGGTGGACTTCTGTACTTTGACCTTGGTCTACGAATCTCTAGCCACGGGATTCTAATACGCCAAGGATTGGGTGCAGCGGAATACCGTCGAAGGGAATTGTGTGTCAATAAGGAATCATTCGCTCTCAGTACTTAGAGAGAGAATGCTCTAGGAAGGATGCGCGAAAGTCCCTGGCCAGGGCGGACGATAATATCGGAAAAGGAGTTTTCCGATATTCATCAGCGACATCCAATCCAAGTGAGTCGACCGGTTAGGGTTTGACAGCTCGCCATACCCTGAGTTGACTCGAGAGCATTGTACGAATGAATGATTATATCCACGCGGTAACTGTCGACGGAAAGGTTCCAAGAGTGGGTTACTTAACCCCAAATACCTTCCGGGTTCACGCGGTGTTGCTTGGCACCCAACGTGACCGGAGGCCCAATCGAATTCGATGTGCGACATCAATTCGATTGATTAATTGATTAATAAAGGGTGATTAATTAATTAATAAAGCCAGTGAGGAGTCACTGGGCTTACTGGGCCATTAACTGGACTGGTACTTGGGCCTAGAGGGTCACACGCAAATGATTCTCAAGGCGATGGATAAATAAGTGGGTTTTATACAAACTGGGGGTTTTTGTGAAAAACCGCGCAGGTAGTATAAAACATAGCGAACGGGCTGAGCAGGCCAAGCTGCTGCTAACCCTAGCTGCCCCTGCTCAGTTTCTGTCTTTCTCTGACGCCACGGCAGATCCAGATCTGCTCCGCCACTTCTCCGAATCCCGTTCGACGGGAAATCGTCCGCGCACTACGGCGATCGTTGCGGCGACCGGCGGAGGCTTCGTGGGCTGCGAAGAACGACGAACTCAAGGATATCCATCGCGGGGAGGATCGCGTGGACTTCGCTAGAGGCCGGGCGCTTGCGCGGCTTGCAGTGTCACACCGACGGAACCAAACGGCTGCGGATTCGAATCCGCACACGGTGAGAAAAGATAATCCGATTATCTTGTATTTTAGATTTCGGAACGGGAACGTATCGCTGTAAATATTTTTGTTTTCCGCTACGTTAGCGATCCGGAGAAACCGAGAAAACCCAACACTATCCTCCGGCTAGCAGCCGGCAAGGACCTCCTGCACGCGCCGCCCACGCAGGTCCGGTGAATCTTGCACCAACCGACAGCAGCTTCCTCCTGCCCAATAGCAGCTTCACGTTGCCGGCCTCCAGCACCTCCCAGCAGCTTCCTCCTGCCCAGCCAGCACCTGTCCACGTACACCGGCAGCAGCAGCTCCAAGTTCCTCCATGCACCTTGCCCCTGCTCGTCTAGCATCTTCTCAGCCCCCTCTCAAGCATCCAGCGCCAGCATCGAACCTGCATGCAGCCTGGTGAAGCAGCATCCACGTGTTGCATGCAGCCATCAAGCTTCCTCCAGCATCAGGCTTCCTCCAGCACCTCTTCCAGCAGCTCATCCATGTGCAAAGCCAGCTGCCTCAAGCTCCACCGCCAACACATCCACCTGCATGCAGCAGCAACTCCCGTAGCAGCCTCTCCACGTGCATAGCCTGCAGGGAACCAGCCGGCAGTTTCCACAAAAGCTCCCACAGATTAATTCCTGTTGCTCTGTTCTTTTCCTTCCCCTATTAGTTTAGGATTAGTTTAATTATTTAGGGTTAGTTAATTGTTATTTCATATTTCGTTTATTTAGTTTAAGTTTATTAAACCATGAAATTTTGTAATTTATTTCATAATTTTTAGATAATTAAAAAGTTCCACGTAGTTAAATTTCAATGTCTTTTTCATAAATTTTAGTTGTGCTTATTTTTTATATAAGTGTTTATGTTTAATTCCTAAAAAAAGAAAAGAAAAAAAAGATTTGTTTAATTAAAGTAATTATATTTTTTTTAAGTAGCATTAGTTAATTGAGTTTTAGCTTAATTAAGTAATTAGTTATTCAAATTCTCATCTATTTTTAGATAACTAAATTCCAAAGTTTCCAAAGTTAAAATCTTAACTCCCTGTCGATCGACTCGGACTCATCATTATTAATTTTCAAAATCTGATTTGAGTGAGCCGGATAAATTTAGATTGAACGTTTTCATGAGTGTTTAACGACGCACAATTCGAAACGATCACCTCTCCTTCCAAGGACTTCTGAAATAGGTAGACAAGTAGAACTCTATCATAAAGCCATTGGTGGGAATTCATGAGGAAACCTGACAGATGATGATGTGGGTCGGTGGCACCATTGTATTTTCTATACTTGGGTACCTTGAATCCTGGTGGGAAGTAGGCTGAAGGAAGCTTACAATAGCTCGAGAGAGAATGAGGTTGCCTCAACGTAAGGTTTTCAACCAGGAGTTGGTGCACGTAAGTTTCGACCTCACTCTTGTAGACGAATTCCTCCTGCTTGGGAGGTGTGACCTGGTTGATGAAGTTAGAGGGGGCTATTGGAACTGGGTGTAAGGATCGAGACTTTCGGATCCGGTTTTCGGGGTCGGACCCAGTAGTTCTGACCTTAGTGAGGGCTGAGGTTCTGTGACGATTCGCGTCAGGACATCGAGACGCATTTTGAACGGTGTCCACCGTTGCAGACGCGTTTCAGGTCCTGCCACGTGGGTGCCACGTGGGTTGGCTTTGGGCCGCGAGAGTACGGCCCTGTCGTGTCACCTGAACGGCGTCCACGTGTGTCGACGCCTTTCAGACTGCGACTCTGGGATTGTCAGAGTACGGCCCTGACAAGTCGTCTGAACGGCGTCTACCTCGAACGACGCGTTTCAGAATCTTGTGAGAGTAGCCGTCACGTCACCTGATAGGCGTCCGTGGATGTCGACGTGTTTTAGCCAGTATCTGGTTAACCCCGTGAGCCCTCCTTCTTTCCCTCATTTTCCTTCCTTCTCTCTTTCTCACCTTCCCTTCCGACGAACTCGGCGGCGATTCCTCCTCCTCCCTCTTTTCCTCCCACCATTTCATCTTCCCCTCCACTCCATCCTCTACCTAGCTCCTACCACTACCACCTCCACTTGCACTGCGGCGTTTTACTCTCCGGACGGCGGCCGATGTCACGGTGGAGTAAGGACGACCACGGCGGTACCGGCGGCGGCGTGGGGCGAGACGGGTGGACGGCTTGAAGCTCGGAGGCGTTCAAGTATCCGGTAGGGTGACGGTTCCCATAGCATTGTGTTCAAACCATGTTTTTCCCCATTTGAACTTGTTATAGATCTTTGGTTTTAGGGGGTAGAACAAGCATGTTTAGGAGTTCTTCTGGATGATATGGGGGATTTCTATGAAAGTGATTTCCTGTGGATTGAATTGCCCCTCTTTCTCCTCCGTTTTTAGGTGATTTTGGGGTTGGAAAGGGAGCCCTCGGGCTCATGCAGACTCTGGTTCCTGGGTTGAAAGACGTCGTGCATAGGCGACGCCTTTTTGAAGGGCGTCGGGCCATCGCGACGCCTTTTAGGCAGGAATCGCCTTGCTGAGAGTCTGCCGGTTCTGGGATTCTGGGCCTAAAAGACGTCATGGGTGGGCGACGCTATTTGAATAGCGTCGGGTAGCCTTGACGCCTTTTAAGGCAGAAATCCCCTGGGTAATATTTTCTGGAATTCCTGAATTTCTGTGCTAAATGGCGTATGAGGATGTCGACGCCTTTCAAAAGGCGACCACTGGTGTTGACGCCTTTTAAGGCCTGATTCTGAAGACAGTAATTTTACACAAACCAGTACATGGAGCTTGATTGGCGTCGGCCTTGGGCGACGCGATTTGTAACGACCCGCCACCCTATAATCGGGGATCCGATTACTAAATGGGTACCGAATCATTAACTTGTAACCAAACCAGGATCCGAGTAAGTCTGGGAAATAAATAATCAACTAAGCTAAACATTCACATCGCATTGAATTGAAGGGAAAATGCAGAAATTAAAAGTTATTACAATGCGACTCGATACAGCAAATAATTACATAATCCAACAGAAAAGAAATGATTATACATACAGGCCAGAAATAAAGATAACAACTACATCGGGGCATACCCCGGAACAACAGTCGACGACGCTCAGCACTCAGCCGCACAACCCTCGCTAGGTCTGCCTGGAGTCCTCACCTGAAAGCCGCAGGGGTGAGTCTCAACGAAAAGACTCAGTAGAGATCCTTCGATCCCCACTGCTCACACACACACATACCCACAAGTGAAAAGTACAGCAGGGATATAATAACCATGAAGAGACAATGATTTCCATGCCTACATCTCAATATGAATCACATGCATTCAAAGTATAACTAACATGCATAACTCTAATCTATCAGGAAACTCGTAATTCGGCGTATCCTTAAAACACGTCAACTTCACAACGAGAGTGGGAAACACAACGACCCGCTGAGACCAAACAGTAACCCCTCGGATAGCACACGAGCCACCTCGGCGGTCACTCCTTCCCTCAGCAAACACCGGCCCGCTGAGACCAAACAGTAACCCCTCGGATAGCACGCTGGCTACTCCGGCCCAACTGGCTCAGGTGGTTACTCCTTCCCCCAGCACGAGTGACACTCCAACGGTACCTCTCCGACACCGGTACAAGCTAGCTAACCCCGGGGTTCACCAAGTGACCCTCTCTACTAGGCGTCACCCCGCCACTGCTCCCGTCAGCGCTGTGTCTCTCCGCACCGACACAGGGTGTAGAACGCTACAACTGTCACTTTAGGTCCACTGAAACATAAAACACGGCACGGTGCGATCCGGTCACGGAGGAAGTCCACGGTCGCACGACACACAACGCAGTGCCATCCGGTCACGAAGAGTTCATCAGATCGAGTATATTAACTGTATGCATTAACCGACTATCTAGCAGTGTAAACACATTTTCCGAGCATGGATTAATGTAGTTCTGGCTTGAATCGCGTCGCCCTAGGCCGACGCCATTCAAGCGCCCTAAACTGGTTCATGAAATACCGGCCTCAGAATCTGGCCTAAAAGGCGTCGACACCAGTGGTCGCCTTTTAAAAGGCGTCGACATCCTCAGACGCCGATCACGCTGAAAAACCAGGAATTCCAGAAAACAATAATGGAAGGATTTCTGCTCTAAAAGGCGTCATGGTGGCTCGACGCTATTAAAAACGCGTCGCCTACCCATGACGTCTTTTAGCCCTAGAATCCTCAAACTGAGTACCCTAATCGGGGTGATTTCCTGCCTAAATGGCGTCATGATGGCCCAACGTCCTTCTGAAAGGCGTCGTCCATCCAGGACGTCATTTAGCGCCAGAGTCCCTGACTCCTGAAACCTCGAACTGGGGATTTGTGTCCTAAAAGGCGTCGTACTGGCCCGACGTCCTTCTGAAAGGCGTCGACCAGGCACGACGCCGTTTAGCGCCAGAAACCTGGTTCCCTAGTTCGATCCGAGGGTTCCTCCCTTAGCCCCAAATACCCCGAAAAAGCCCCAAAAACAGAGGGGAAAGAGGGCAACCAAAGTATCAATAATTCACATCACAGAAACTCCCATTCCCATCAAGGAAAAACCCCCTAACATGCTCATTCTACCCCAAAACCATCGATCCATAGCATGCTTTAAACGGGGAAAAACATAATTTAGAACACAACACTGTGGGGACCGTCACCCTACCGGTTCTTGAACTCCTCCAAGCTCCGTGCCTCCGACCCGCCGCACCGTAGACCGCCGCCGGTACCCTCGAGGATGCCGCCACTCCACCGGGACGTCGGCCGCCGTCCGGAGAATGGAACGCCGCGAAGGAAGTGGTGGTGGTAGAGGTGAGAGGTAGGGAAGTGTTGGAGTGGAAGGAAGGACGAAGTAGTGGGAGGAAAAGAGGGAGGAGGAAGGGTCGATGTCGGAGTCGCCGAAGGAAGGAGAGAAAGAGAGAAGGAGGAGCAAAATGAGAGAAAGAAGGAGGGCTCACGGGGTTAACCAGAGACTGGCTGAAACGCGTCGAGGTGTACGGACGCCTATCAGTCGATGTGACGGCTGCTCTGACAACCCTCTGCAACGCTCTGACAGAGGTCTGAAACGCGTCTTCCATGAAAGACGCCGTTCAGTCGACAAGACTGGCGCCGTACTCTGACAACCCAGAGTCGCAGTCTGAAAGGCGTCGTGCCTCACAGACGCCGTTCAGACGACATGTCAGGGCCATACTCTCGCGACCCAAAGCCAGCCCACGTGGCACAGGCTAAAACGCGTCAGCATAGCTGGACGCCGTTTAAACCGCGTCGAGCCCGGGCTCGACGCGAATCAAAACAGAGTCTCAGCCCCACTGGAGCCTAAACTACAGGGTCCAACCCCGAAAACCGGATCCGAAAGCCTCAGTCCTTACATGATTCAAGACTAAACAACACAAATTCATGCCAGTAAAACGTGTTCATACTGCTAGATAGTGGATTAATGCATGCTTTAGTGCGCTCGATAATGATGGATCCTTCATGACCGGATGACACTGCGTTATGTGTCGTGCGATCGCGGGCTTTTCACGTGACCGGATCGTACTGTGCCGGGTTTTGGTGTTTTGTGCTACTGTGGACCTGGAGTGACATTGTAGCGCTTTATCACCCTGTGCTGGTGGGGGCGTGAGCACAGCGCCGGTGGGGGCGTGGGCGGGGTGACGCCTAGTGAGAAAGGGTCACCTGGTGAACCCCGGGGTCAGCTAGTACCGGTGTCGGAGTGGTACATTCGGATAGTCACTCATGCTGAGGGAAGGAGTAACCACCTGAGCCAGTTGGGCCGGAGTAGCTAGTGTGCTATCCGAGGGGTTACTGCTTGGTCTCAGCGGGTCGAGGTTTTTCCCACCGTTGTTGTGTGGTTAGCGAGTTCTATCGAGACGACAGTTGTGGGTTCCCTAGTCGGCTGGTTTAGAATATGCATGTTTATTATATCTCGATTGCATGTGATTTCACATTAAGAATTAGGAATTTTACCTCCTGTGCTTATCACTTTACCGTTAGCTGTACTTTGCACTTGTGGGTGTATGCGTGGGCAGTGGGGATCGAAGGATCCCTACTGAGTCTTGTCTTTGAGACTCACCCCTGCGGTTTTCAGGTGAGGACTCCCAGCAGACCTAGCGAGGAGAGTGCGGCCGTGTGTTGAGCGCCGTCAGCGGTTATTCCGGGGTATGCCCCGACGTAGTTGTTATTTTATTTCTGGCCTGTACGTTTAATTATTTCCTTTCTGTTGGAGTATGTAATTATTTGCTGTATCGAGTCGCATTATAATAATTTTAATTCCTGCACTATTATTTCAGTTCAATGCGATATGAATGTTTAGCTTAGTTTATTATTTATCTCCCAGACTTGATTAGATCCTGGTTTGGTTCCAAATTAATGATTCGGTACCCATTTAGTAATCGGATCCCCGATTATAGGGTGGCGGGTCGTTACAGTTGGTATCAGAGCATACGGTCTGGCAAATAAATAAATAACTAGGTTAAATATCGTAAATCTGGCAAATAAATACATTATCCCGTACAGGCACGGCGGTAGCATAGGTTTTAGGATTCTAATTAGAACTTTCTGGCTTTGTAATTGTAGGCGAGTAGATGGCTCCCAGGAGGAGGATGCCACTTATCCGAGAGCAGGGAGACGTCCCTAGTGGATCCGAGGCCGGGAGGCCGAGTGTAGAGCAGTTTATGGAGGCTATGATGGACACTATGGCTCGATACCAGACGCGAGACCCTAGTGAGAGTTCCAGTGCGCGGGGAGGGTCCACAGCTACACTTGAGAGGTTTCTGAAGCTGAGGCCACCTCACTTCACTGGTCGTCCCGACCCTGATGAGGCCATTCACTGGCTTAGAGAGATAGAGAAGACTTTCGATACCATGGACTGTGCAGCAGTAGAGAGGACCCCGTTGGCTACCTTCATGCTGAAGGATAGCGCCTATGACTGGTGGACCACATTGAAGAGTTTGTCTTATGAGGACAGGAGTCTTAGGGAAATTTCATGGGAGACCTTTGTTAAGGAGTTCAATACACAATATTTCCCTAGACACGTCCAGAGGGCCAAGGAGAGGGAGTTTATGGATCTGACGCAGGGGAGTATGACGGTACTTGAGTACCAGGCGAAGTTTGTTTCGCTGGGTCGTTTTGTGCCTTTCATATCTGGGGACGAGGAGCGTCGTACTGAGAGGTTCGTGGACGGACTGAGGCTCAGTCTGAGGAACTTCGTGGCGTCTCACTATTGCACGGATTTGGCTTCTGCGATTAGATGTGCGGCAGCAGTGGAGGCTCAACAGAGCCAGTCGGCCCGGGAGAGAGGACTGACTGCTCAGAGCCCAGTTCGTGGCAGGGGTAAGGCAGCGGCCGCAGCCCCTTCATCCGGATCGGGATCGTCGTCACTCGGCTACCGATTCAGGAGATTCTTCAGGGGTGGTGGCAGCAGTAGTGGCAGCAGCGGCAGCAACAGACCCGGGCAGGGTCAGCAGAGTCAGTCAGTATCCAGTGCACCGCAGGGGCCAGCTCAGGGGCTTCCGGCAGTCTGTCAGCACTGTGGGGGTGCCCATGGTGGGACTCAGTGTCCCACTCTCCCCAGGATGTGTTTCACTTGCGGCCAGCAGGGCCATTTGGCGAGGCAGTGCCCGCAGGGGCATGGTCAGGGACAGGGTTATGGTGATCAGAAGAAGCCGAGGACCCAGGGAAGAGTCCTAGCCATCACCAGGAGGGAGGCTCGCGCGTCCAACTTGTTGGAAGGTACACTTTCTGTCCTTGGGAACTCTGCACACGTATTGATTGATTCGGGTGCTTCGCAATCCTTCATTTATGAGCAGTTCCTAGATATTCTTTCTGCACCCGTTGATGAGTTATCAGATGGTTTGATGGTGGAGGTTCCTTCTGGAGACTTCATGATGTCTTATAATTGTTTGAGGAATGTTCCCTTGACCATCGAGGGTCATGTGCTACATGCCCAGTTAGTTGTACTTGCCATTCGTGACTTTGATATCATCCTGGGCATGGATTGGATGGAAGCCTTTTATGCGGAGGTGGACAGCCACAGGAAGAGGGTGCGATTCTCCATTCCGGACATCCCGACCTTTTTCTTCCAAGGTATTAGGCTTTCTTCCCGTGGTATTCTCATTTCTGCCTTTAAGGCACGGAGGTTGCTTGTTGGTGGCTGTGAGGCTTTCCTTGCCTCTGTCGTTGTTTCTGATGTTTGTGTTAGTCTCAGCCCTGGGGAGTACCTATAGTATGTGATTTCATAGATGTGTTTCCTGAGGAGCTGCCTGGCCTTCCTCCTCAGCGAGAGGTCGAATTTACCATCGAGCTTGCACCAGGTACGTCGCCCTTGTCTAAGGCCCCGTATCGGATGGCGCCAGCCTAACTCACTGAGTTGAAGGCGCAGTTGCAGGAGTTACTAGATAAGGGTTTCATTCGTCCCAGTACATCTCCATGGGGTGCTCCAGTTCTGTTTGTTAGAAAGAAGGATGGTTCTTTGAGATTGTGCATTGATTATAGGCAGCTGAACCAGGTAACGATAAAGAATAAGTACCCACTTCCAAGGATCGATGATTTGATGGATCAGCTGCAGTCCGCGAGGGTATTTTCCAAGATCGACTTTAGATCTGGATATTATCAGATGAGGATCCGGGATGTTGATGTTAGTAAGACGGCTTTCAGAACTCGGTATGGACATTATGAGTTTTTGGTTATGCCCTTCGGCTTGACCAATGCTCCGGCGGCCTTTATGGAGCTGATGAACCGAGTCTTCAGGACCTACCTGGACCAGTTTGTGGTTGTATTTATTGATGATATTCTGATCTATTCTTCTTCTGAGGAAGAGCATGCCGCCCATCTTCGGGCAGTATTGCAGGTCCTGAGGGAGCACCAACTTTACGCCAAGTTTAGCAAGTGTGAGTTTTGGCTAGACGAGGTGCACTTCCTTGGGCATGTTATTTCTGGCAATGGTATCGCAGTGGATCCAGCCAAGATCGAGGCGGTGATGGATTGGAGCAGGCCAACTTTAGTGACTGAGATCAGGAGCTTTCTGGGGCTTGCCGGTTATTACAGGCGCTTTGTTCAAAGGTTTTCTTCGATAGCAGCCCCTTTGTCGAGGTTGACTCGAAAGGGAGTTCATTTTGTGTGGACCGAGGATTGTGAACAGAGTTTTATTGAGCTTAAAAACCGCCTCACGTCAGCCCCAGTGCTGGTGCTTCCATCTGGGTCAGGTGGATTTGTGGTTTACTCAGATGCGTCCCGTCGAGGTTTGGGCGCAGTTCTAATGCAGCATGGCAGGGTAGTGGCTTATGCTTCTCGACAGCTGAAGAAGCATGAAGAGAACTATCCTACCCATGATTTGGAGCTGGCAGCTGTGGTATTTGCACTTAAGATCTGGAGGCATTACTTGTATGGTGAGAAATTTCAGGTTTTCACCGATCACAAGAGCCTGAAATATGTGTTCACTCAGAGAGACCTGAATTTGAGACAGCGAAGGTGGATGGAGTTCATTAAGGATTATGACTTTGACCTTTCTTATCACCCGGGCAAGGCGAATGTGGTGGCAGACGCTTTGAGTCGGAAGACGGTCATGTCATATCTTATGATTCAAGAATGGAAATTGTTCGAGCAGGTTGTGGAATCTTCCTTTAGAGTTCCACGTGAAGATGATAGGGCCGTATTGGTCAGCTTGACCGTGAGACCAGCTGTGTATCATGCTGTGATTGAGGCTCAGAGGGCAGATGCTGAGTTACCACAGATTCTCCAGAGGTCAGAGGTGGAGTTGTGGGTTGACGGTACTGTCAGGTTCAGAGGTAGACTTTATGTTCCGACCGAGGAGGACGTGCGCAAGTGTATACTTGATGAGGCGCACCGTTCGAGATATGCAGTGCATCCTGGGACAACAAAGATGTATCATTGTTTGAGGAGGCACTTCTGGTGGCCCGGTATGAAGAAAGATGTGGCCGAATATGTGGCTAGATGTATGACTTGTCAGCAGGTTAAAGTCGAGCATCAGAGACCTGGAGGGTTGCTACAGCCATTGCCGATTCCAGAATGGAAATGGGAGCATGTGACGATGGACTTCGTGATGGGATTGCCTTCATCCGCTAGCAGGAGAGATGCTATCTGGGTTATCGTTGATCGACTGACCAAGTCAGCACACTTCCTAGCCATTAGGAAGGATTGGTCAGTCGGCAAGCTGGCAAAGTTGTTTGTAGACCGGATCATCTCTCTGCACGGGGTACCTTTGTCCATTGTTTCGGATCGTGACCCGAGGTTTACTTCCAGGTTCTGGAAGAGCTTTCAAAAGGCATTGGGCACCCAGTTGGCTTTCAGCTCGGCCTACCATCCCGAGACTGACGGACAGTCAGAGAGGACCATTTAGACCTTAGAGGATATGCTCAGGGCATGTTGCCTAGACTGGGGAGGTTCTTGGGAGCAGCATTTGTCCACAGTGGAATTTGTCTATAACAACAGTTACCATTCCAGTATCGGCATGGCGCCTTACGAGGCTTTGTATGGGCGACCGTGTCGATCTCCAGTGTGTTGGTCCGAGATCAGTGAAAGGCAAATAGCGGGACCCGAGTTATTGCAGCAGTGTACTGAGATTGCCAAGACAGTTCGGCAGAGGTTGACCGCTGCTCAGAGTAGGCATAAAAGTTATGCTGATGTCCGACGGAGACCACTTGAGTTTGAAGTTGGGGACCACGTGTTTCTCCGAGTCTCATCCTCCAAGGGTGTGATGAGATTCGGGAAGCGAGGCAAGCTGAGTCCACGATATATTGGGCCTTTTCCCATCCTTGCTCGGATTGGGGAAACCGCGTATCAGCTGGCCTTGCCGCCCAGTCTTGCAGGGGTGCACGATGTGTTCCATGTTTCCTTACTGAGAAGGTATGTTTAGGATCCGTCCCATGTTTTGGATTTTTTGGAGTTGGAGGTCGCTGAGGACCTGTCCTTTCCAGAGTATCCTGTTCGTATTGAGGATCGCAGAGAACAGGTCCTGCGGAACAAGATTGTACCCTTGGTCAAAGTGATTTGGCAGTACCGCTCCGGAGGTGAGGCAACCTGGCAGCGAGAGGATGAGATGCGAGAGCAGTTCCCCTACCTCTTTTCGTAAGTTTCCTTGTGAACTTGTATCCCTGTTTTGACTTTGTTAATTCTAGCAGTCAATTTCGGGGGGGAAATTCTTTTAAGGGGGGGAGATTGTAAGGATCGAGACTTTCGGATCCGGTTTTCGGGGTCGGACCCAGTAGTTCTGACCTTAGTGAGGGCTGAGGTTCTGTGACGATTCGCGTCAGGACATCGAGACGCGGTTTGAACGGCGTCCACCGTTGCAGACGCGTTTCAGGTCCTGCCACGTGGGTTGCCTTTGGGCCGCGAGAGTACAGCCCTGTCGTGTCGCCTGAACAGCGTCCACGTGTGTCGACGCCTTTCAGACTGCGACTCTGGGATTGTCAGAGTACGGCCCTGACAAGTCGTCTGAACGGCGTCTGCCACGAACGACGCGTTTCAGAATCTTGTAAGAGTAGCCGTCACGTCACCTGATAGGCGTCCGTGGATGTCGACGCGTTTTAACCAGTATCTGGTTAACCCCGCGAGCCCTCCTTCTTTCCCTCATTTTCCTTCCTTCTCTCTTTCTCACCTTCCCTTCCGACGAACTCGGCGGCGATTCCTCCTCCTCCCTCTTTTCCTCCCACCATTTCATCTTCCCCTCCACTCCATCCTCTACCTAGCTCCTATCACTACCACCTCCACTTCCACTGCGGCGTTTTACTCTCCAGACGGCGGCCGACGTCACGGTGGAGTAAGGACGACCAGGGCAGTTGTAAGGATCGTGACCTTCGGATCCGGTTTTCGGGATCGGACCTTGTAGTTCTGACCTTAGTAAGGGCGGAGGTTCTGAGTTGATTCGCGTCAGGACATTGAGACGTGTTTTAAACGGCGTCCACCGTCGCTGACGCATTTCAGGTTTTGCCACGTGGGTGCCACGTGGGCTGGCTTCGGGCCGCGAGGGTACGGCCCTGTCTTGTCACCTGAACGGCGTCCACGTGTGTCGACGCCTTTCAGACTGCGACTCTGGGTTTGTCAGAGTACGGCCCTGACATGTCGTCTGAACGGCATCTGCCTTGAACGACACGTTTCAGAGTCTTGTCAGAGCAGCCGTCACATCAACTGATAGGCGTCCGTGGATGTCGACGCGTTTTAGCCAATCTCTGGTTAATCCCGCGAGCACTCCTTCTTTCCCTCATTTTCTCCTCTCTTCCTCTCTTTCCCTTCCGACGAACTCGGCGGCGATTTCTCCTCCCTCTTTTCCTCCCACCGTTCCATCTCTCCCTCCACTCCATCCTCTACCTAGCTCCTACTACTACCACCTCCACTTCCACTGCGGCGTTCTACTCTCCGGACGGCGGCCGACGTCACGGTGGAGCAAGGACGACCACGGCGGTACCGGCGGCGGCGTGGGGCGAGTCGGGTGGACGGCTTGAAGCTCGGAGGCGTTCAAGGATCCGGTAGGGTGACGGTTCCCATAAGCATCGTGCTTTAGCCATGTTTTCCCCCGTTTAAGCTTGTTATGGATCTTTGGTTTCGGGGGGTAGAATGAGCATGTTTAGGTGTTCTTTTGTTGATATGGGGGTTTTGCTATGAATGTGATTTCCTATGTATTGTGTTGCCCCTTTTTCTCCTCCGTTTTTGGGTGAATTTGGGGTTATTTTGGGTTGAAAGGGAGCCCTCGGGTTCGTAGCAACTCTGGTTCCTGGGGTTAAAAGACGTCGTGCATGGACGACGCCTTTTTGAAGGGCGTCGGACCATCGCGACGCCTTTTAGACAAGAATCGCCTGACTGAGGGGTTGCCAGTTTGGGATTCTGGGGTTAAAAGACGTCATGGGATGGCGACGCGTTTTGAATGGCGTCGGGAGGCCATGACGCCTTTTAAGGCAGAAATCCCCTGGGTGGTTTCTTTGGAATTTCTGGATTTCTGTGCTGAATGGCGTCTAAGGATGTCGACGCCTTTTAAAAGGCGACCACTGGTGTCGACGCCTTTTAGGGCCTGATTCTGAAGACTGTTTTACATAAACCTGTACATGGAGCTTGAATGGCGTCGACCTTGGGAGACGCGATTCAAGACAGAACCTCACTAATTCATGCTAGTAAAATGTGTTCATACTATTAGACAGTGGGTTAGTGCATGTTTTAGTGTACCCGGTAGAGATAGATTCTTCATGACCGGACGATACTACGTGTATGTTATGCGATCGCGGACTTTTCACGTGACCGGATCGTACTTGTTGGGTTTTGTGTTATTGTGGACCTGGAGTGACATTGTAACGCTTTATCACCCTGTGCTGGTGTGGGCGTAGCACAGCGCCGGTGGGGGCGTGGGCGGGGTGACGCCTAGTGAGAGAGGGTCACCTGGTGAACCTCGGGGTCAGCTAGTACCGGTGTCGGAGTGGTACATTCGGAGAGTCACTCATGCTGAGGGAAGGAGTAGCCACCTGAGCCGGTTGGGCCGGAGTAGCTAGTGTGCTATCCGAGGGGTTACTGTTTGGTCTCAGCGGGTCGAGGTTTTTCCACCGTTGTGGTGTGGTTAGCGAGTTCTATCGAGACGACAGTTGTGGGTTTCCTAGCCGGCTGGTTTAATGTATGCATGTTTATTATATTACGATTGCATGTGATTTCACGTTAAGAATTAGGAATTGTACCTCTTGTGCTTATCACTTTACCGTTAGCTGTACCTTGCACTTGTGGGTGTGTGCGTGGGCAGTGGGGATCGAAGGATCCCTACTGAGTCTTGTCTTTGAGACTCACCCCCCTGCGGTTTTCAGGTGAGGACTCTCAGCAGACCTAGCGAGGAGAGTGCGGCCGTGAGTTGAGCACCGACAGCAGTTGTTCCGGGGTATGTCCCGACGTAGTTGTTATTCTTTTTCTGGCCTGTACGTTTAATTATTTCTTTTCTGTTGGAATATGTAATTATTTGCTGTATCGAGTCGCATTGTAATAATTTTAATTCCTGCACTATTATTTCAGTTCAATGCGATGTGAATGTTTAGCTTAGTTTATTATTTATCTCCCAGACTTGATTAGATCCTGGTTTGATTCCAAATTAATGATTCGGTACCCATTTAGTAATCGGATCCCCGATTATAGGGTGGCGGGTCGTTACAGTTGGTATCAGAGCATACGGTCTGGCAAATAAATAAATAACTTGGTTAAATATCATAACTCGGCAAATAAATACATTATCCCGTACAGGCACGGCGGTAGCATAGGCTTCAGGACTCTAATTAGAACTTTTTGATTTTGTAATTGTAGGCGAGTAGATGGCTCCCAGAAGGAGGATGCCAGTTATTCGAGAGCAGGGAGACGTCCCTGTAGACACGTTAATTTTGACGTCATTTTGAGTAAATTTCATATCCTATAATAATGCCTCAGAATGGTCTGATATTTAACCATTGATTAATTTTTATTGATCTTTTTGAGTGTCGGGTTTAACAGGCATGTTTAAGTTAATCAATTGAATTGATTTTAGCTCAAATTTTAGTTAAAATATGCCGAATTCTAAAAGACGTCGACTTATGTAGACGCCATTTAGAGTTTATTCCTATTTTAACATTTAAATTTGAATTTTAATCAATTGATTAATTAGATAAAAGGCGTCTGTGGTAGTTGACGCGTTTTAGGTTTCCTAGGCTATTTTAACTTCTCTTCCGGATGTTTATCCTTATC
The DNA here is from genome assembly GCA_030544215.1 of Zantedeschia hybrid cultivar. NCBI lineage: Eukaryota > Viridiplantae > Streptophyta > Magnoliopsida > Alismatales > Araceae > Zantedeschia > Zantedeschia hybrid cultivar. Next base: position 55,247,341 of record JARZZO010000006.1, on the reverse strand, counting down.
TTAATTAGTGTAAAAGACGTCTGCACATGTAGACGCGTTTTAGCTAATAAAGATAAAGATAAGTTTTCCCGGATATTTATCCTTATCTTAATTAATCTGAAAGGCATCAGCCATGGTGGACGCGTTTTAGATAATTACAGATACAGATGAATTAATCAGTATTTATCTGTCGATTAAAATGGATAAATCCTAGATTTTTCTATGTTAATCACGAACGCAGAAAATGCCTATAAATACCTTGCATATCAAAGAGTTAAAAAAAAAAGAGAATTGAATTGAGTTGAGCCATAGCGTTATTATAGCGAGTTGAAGATCGAAGCAACCACGTCGGAACGCCGGAGCGCTGCCATTTCCAGAAGTCGGCGTCCCTTTCAAGATTTTCATCCTTTCAAAGCTTCAATCTCATTGGGCATAAGTGTTTCAATTCTGCATTCATTCTACATATTCATTAGTTTCATTCTCATAATCACTTCATGCAACACACACCACAGCATCATCTTTCAAAACCTATTTGAGTTAAGGGGTTTTGAAAGCCAATTAAACAAGTGAGTTTGCTGTTTAAGCATGTTTATAATCATGGTTAGTTTTGATATTACTTCAATTTAAATTCTCATCATCATTCTTCATTTCATTTTCGTTTTCTATTTCTGCTGTACTCAACAACAACAAGAGATCAAAAGGGGAAATCAAGCACAAAGCCAGAAGGATTTCTGGACGATCCTCAACCTCAAATTCAACAGCAAGAACAAAAGAACAAAGAAAGGGCTCTCTTTCTTCAGCCGGCTGAAGGAGGGGAACCAAGGACTCATTCTTCCGCGTTCAAACAGGTAGGCGATCATATCTCTTTTGAAACTTTTAAGTTAAAAGTTTCTGGTGATCACTGCACTTTAGTTGCTGTTTTTAATAGGTTAGTTTACACTAAACAACATAGCTTTTTCATGTTAATCACACGAACATTTTCAGCACCTACAGCTGTTTTGGCGATCACGGTGGGACTTGGTCTCGCCATCTTTTAGTTTCTTTTTGTTCTTGCTATCATCATATCGGGCACCCACGGTGCACCATTTGTGTCTCTCGACACGTCCTCACCAATTGGTGAGTGTTTAGTTTAATTAATTTCCCTCGTGCACCACGTGCACACCCCAGTGGCAAGATCTTGCCCTCCCCTTGATTAGTTCAAAAAAAAGATGTTTTTGTGATAAAAATGATGTGTGATTGATAGATTTCCTAGTTGTTTAATTAATAAATCATCCTGTTTAAAATCTGAAACTAAAAATCTTTGCATGAGTCGATTGTTTACTGCTTTTTACCTTGTTTGAGGAGGATTCAACCCAGAAAATCCTCCTGCAAAACTGTTTCTGCGAACTAAAAAGCGTCCAGGAGCACTGACGCGTTTCAAAACCGCGTCAGCACACCCAGACGCCTTTTAGTCTTCAGACTTTCTCTGCTGTTTGCATCTGTTTCTGCGAAAAAATTAAGTTCTGTGTTGAATAGCGTCGACCACCATCGACGCTATTCAGATAGTTTCTTAGTTATTTTTCAGATCTGTTTATGCGAAAGAATTAAGCTCTGTTTTGAATAGCGTTGACTATCATCGACGCAATTCAGACAGTTTCTTAATTATTTTTCAGTTTCCAGATTTCTGTGTTTTGAGTGCTAGCTACCCATTATTTTATTAAGCATTAGAGGCCATCCAGGCCGCAGGGCATACGCATTGAGGCGAAAACCCTCCTCTTCTTAGGAACACATTACTCGACGTCAGCAACTCTCTCTGATTGGGTTGGTCCCTTGATCAGACTAGAGAAGTTGACGTTGAGACCTCCATAAGTCCCCAAAATCAAGGTATTCCTCCTTGATCATCAGGCTGGTTGTACCAATTGAAGTCCCGGCTAGATTCCGAAAGCGTTGTGAGAGAAAACCCTAGAGAATAACGGTGGAAACTGAACTGAAACTAGGATCCTTTCCCTGAGCGAAATTGTGGTTAAATCCAATTCAAATAACTCAACAAGGAAACCTAAAATCACGATAAGCATCCACTTGTTTGATTAATCTCTATACAACTTGTTTGATTAAATCTTTGAAAAGGGAATCTAACATCATGTTGCTGCGATCAGGCAGGGACTTGAGTATGGCCCAAGACGCCATCATCAACTACGAGGGAGATGCTAATGCCCCTCGCGATTCAGACTTCAACTATGAGAACGGGAGAGATGCTGATGCCTCCCGTAATTCTGTCCCTATTCCGGTTCGACATGATGGGAATGTCCGGACTCCTCTTTTTCATCCACAGGATCGATATTCTGATCTTCCCCCGCATGAATATGCGGTCCCTAATCCTGATCTAGAAGGGGACATGAATCAGCATGATCCCTCATCCTCCGATCCTATGGATCTTGTCAACGCCCTGGGAGTTCTTGCCTCCCGCCTGGACCCTCAGCAGTTCGAGGCGATCCAGTCTATTTTGAAGGGGAAGGCACCCATGCAGCCTGCTGAGCCGAACCCTATGGCTCCCCCTGTTGTTACTCAACAACCTCCTCTTCCTCCTCCTTATATCCATCAGGCCATGGAAGGCCTTCATATTGCTTCTCGGCCAACTGGGCCACAACTTTCATCATCTAGGCAACCGGCTAGACCGCAAACGCCTATTTATCAAAATGCCCTCGGGCATGGCGGAAGCTCTGCCGGACCTCCTCCTTATTATCCCCCCTGTCCAACGTACTCTAGGCAGCAGGCCTATCAAGTACTTCCACCTCCTCCTCCTCCCCAGGCAGATCTGACCACGCAAACGTTGCTGGCCAAGATGGAGCGCATGGATGAACAGTTCAACAACCTCCAGAAGATGATGGGGGTTAAAGCTGTGCCAGAAATCAATTTACCGAGCCTGCCAGTATTCCATCTGCCACCCTCTGAAATGCCAGTGTATCGAAAGTATAACGGTACTGGTAACCCCTTCACGCACCTGAAGGAGTTCATGTACGAATCATCTTTCTGGCAGAATGATAAGAGGTCATTGGCCTTTTTGTTCAGGAGATCTCTAGAGGGACCAGCCCTCGAGTGGTTCTTTTCTCTGGAACCCTCAGAAGTAGAGGATTACGGTATCGTTTCACGCAAATTTATCCAACGATACAAGGACAGAGTTGCACCCTCCTTGTCTATCACGGACCTCATTGCAGAAAAAATGAAACCGGATGAGGAGTTTGTCAGTTTTGCTGACAGGTGGCGGGGCCTGGCTGAAAAGGTGAAAGATCACTTGTCCGAATCTGAACAAGTGAAAATGTTAATTTCTAACGCCACGCCCCAGTTCAAGCTAGTCCTCTCCTTGAACAATTTGACTAACATGGCAGAGCTCTATGAAAGAGCACGGTACTGCCAGAATGCCTTCAAGGACGCTACGTTCTCTAGCGTCTTTGATCCTCACAGACCTAGCAGGCCTCCACCTCGGATGCCTGCAGTGCCGAATTCTCCCAGCACAGGTCCAACTACTGAGGGCACGCTCTCTCACGAGCAAGTCAGTACCATGAATAACAATAACTCGCCCCAGTTCGTGAGGAACCAGCAGCAGTACCAGAGGCCACCACAGCCGAACCAACAAGGGTATAGGCAGCAACAGAACCCCCATTACCAACAGCAGTACCAGCGGCCCCAGCAGCCGAATCAGAACCAGCAACAGCAACAGCTACAGCAACAGCCGCAACGGCAACAACAGTACCAGCAGCCCCCTCAGCAGCAGTATCAGCAGCAGCAACAGCAACAACAACAGCCACAGTACCAGCCGCGCGCACCGCCGGCGTACCACAATGTCCCTCCTCCTGGTGACTACAATCAGCAGAGGAGACCTCCAGGCCCAAAGAGGGCAGAATACCCGGCCCTCCCAGAATCCTTGGCGGATATCTTCAGTGCTTTAATGGCAGCCAATGCCTTAATTTTGCCGAGGGAGAAGGCCGTCTGGCCTCAAAATGCCGACACGTCCAGGTATTGCTGCGTCCATAGGCAACCTGGGCATACCATTGACACCTGCTTTCAGTTCAGAGATTATATTCATGATCTCAACGAGCAGGGCGGCATAGACTGGGAGGAGATGAAAAAGTACATAACAGCCCTGAAGGCGAGGAGACCGCAGCAGCAAGCAAGACCACCGGCACAAGCAGCAGCACCACCCAACATGGGCATAGTGCAGAATCCACTCCCGGAGCACCAGAACCAAAACCAGGTTGCTCCCATTTTGACGAACAGCCAGTCTGAGGCTGGTCGTGGGCAGCAGTGGAGAGTAGAGGACTCTTCCTCTCTTTGTTCAACGGGTCACGTTCAAAGTACCGCAGAGCGACCACCACGCCGCACCATCCACATACCCAGACCACAACCCGTTACCATCACCCCTCTACCCACACCTACATATCACTCGCCCCCACCCAATAACCCATTACCACTACCCGCCTTCCTTAGACCCATTACGCCCCGCACCACTACGCCTCCATCATATAACCCCCCGCAAACCAATAACGCACCCCTTTTGCCATCCAGACCATTACTACGCATACCATTTCCTACTTCACCCGCTACCACCACCACCTACCCAGATATCCCCTTACCATCTAGACCGCTATTACGCGTATCATTCCCCACTTCACCAACCACTTACCCATCCACCATCCAACCATCTAGGCCTCTAATCCGCACCGCGCCATCACCACCTAGCCCTACGCCATCACCTACCTACCAACCCTCTACGCCATCCGCACCATCCAACCCTGCGGTACTTAAAGTGTCACCCGGATCCTCCACGGTTGAGGAACACGCGCTCCGGAGTGGAAGGATTTTCAACAAGGTCTTTCCTCAGTCCACAGTTAGAGACGGCCCATCACAGCCGACTGAGGAAGCCCATAATGAAGAGAGTGCACCAGGCCCTCAATATGACTTGTTGGAACATCTGGATCGGACACCGGCACGGATCACTATACTCGAACTAATCAAAAGATCCAAGAGTCACCAAGAAGCTTTAATGGAATATCTGCAGAAGGTGATGGTCAATGAAGACGTGCCGGTAGAAAAAATTGCAGCACTACTAGTTCCTCAGGGAGATCAGCCCTCCATTACATTTCATACATCGGAACTAGCACCGCCAGCAGCCAAAAGCATGGCTCTGAGTATCACGGTCAACATCTGTAAGAAGACCGTGGATGCATGCCTGGTCGACACAGGGGCTTCGATCAATGTTTTACCCCCGAAGACCTTGGAGCTGTGCGGTGTGCCCAAAGAAAAATGGTTGCCCAGCCCCATATCAGTGACAACATATGACAATTCTACCCGTTCCCCTCTGGGAATGGTCTATTAAAGGTGGAGCTGGGCCCTGTAAGTCATGCAGAGGTCGAATTTCACATCCTGGAAATCGACCCTTCCATAAATGCCATTTTAGGTCGTCCTTATATTAAAACTCTTGAGGCGATTCCCTCTACGAATCATCAATGCCTCAAATTCCCTTATAAAGGACGAATTATTAAAGTGACGAGCATGCCGATCCTTGCTGCTGCTCATACCTTGAACATTAAGTCTGCTGTCTTACGTGGCCGACAACCTTTTCTGTCGGTATTACAGGTCTATCGTCCAGTGGCTGATCCTCTAAAAGCCGCCACTATTTCTCCATACCCATTAGATGCTATCAAGAGGGGGAAGTGCATGAGTACCCCAGGATGGAGGATTATGATGAAGAACGGCTACGAGCCTGGAAAAGGTCTGGGCACACAATTGCAAGGCAGGACCACTCCTGTCAGAAATCATCGAGCAGCACTTGGAAGTGGTCTGGGCTATAGGCCAATAAAACGGAAACAAGATCCAGTTCAGAAAGCAGAGATCAAAGAAGGTCCGAAAATCTGGGAGGCAATGTCTACACCACCCAAAGAAGGCCGAGATCCCCTAACATGGACCCTGTGTACGCACTTTGTGAAAGGGCCCATACTTAGCCACGACAACACGGTGGTCATTACTTCCTGTTTTGACTTCCATGATATATATGGGAGGGACTTGGCCAGACATTGCTCTGAACTACTTACGTACCAATCCTTGGAGGCTCTGCGGCCTATGAAAAGGAGGAAATTTCATGATCCCGAATGTGAATGGTACAGGTGGTTCGACCTGAGGGACCTCTATATTGCACTGAACAGACTATTCCTAGATCCTGCAGAACCTAAGTGGCCGCCGCAGATTGATGAACTGATTGAAAGCCCTGGTGCCATATTTGACAAGCGGATACTGTTGTCTGAAGAGACTGACGAAGGGGAACCAGATGACCCCTATGAAGCTGGTTACACAACAGATCTGCTCTGGAGGGGGACATATCCTTTACATGTCTTCAAGCTCCATACTCTTTTTCGTACACTACTCTTGACCCCGACTTGATCGCGGGTCATAATTGAAGATATTCCACGGGCTCCGCCCGTCATGATTACTCTGTCCCCTCGGGACATTATACCACAACCTCCTCTCGATCTAGAGAGGTTGTATAATTTGATCTGGGACATATTACTATATGATCCCCCTAATCCTTTGGCCTTGGTGCCACTTCCTCCGTCTGATTGTCCTCCCATTTGTATTCATTCCTGCTTTATGTTTAATTCCTTCATTGTCCAAAAAAAAACGCCAATTTGGCAACAAATTCTTCCCAAATCCTCATCGAGGAAACATCTTACTTGTCCGATTGCACCCCGCCGCGCGGGTCCTTCGGTCAAGATTCTCTCCTAGATTTACTCTGTCCCTCCCCTCGGGAGGATTCTCTTGTATTTCCACTTGTATCCCAGGATTTTCATCCTGCTTCGTCTTCATTAGGTTATGATAGTGAAGTTAGGCAGTCTAGTCAGGTTAGGAAGTCTAGGAAGCCTAAGGGTAGGCAAATTCCAGATAGATACCTCCAGGACTTAGCTGATAAGTGCTCTTCTTGTTCTTTAATCCCTCAGCTTTTAGAAAATCCAATTCAAATGCCAGAAGATTGCATGGACGATGAGTTAGTCAATGATGGGTACGGGGTATATGAATTAGTACATGAAAAGGACCCCATTAAGGAAGATGACGAGGACGCGGCTGAGGCATATGCCAGTGGAGTGAAGAGATTCGATGAACCCTCAGCTGCCGTAGAAGAGCCCACCAAAGAAATCAATTTAGGGACTGAAGACGAACCTAAGGTTGTCCTCGTCAGTAAAAATCTTTCTTCAGAGGATGAGAAGGCAATAGTACAAGTACTTAAGGACTATAAGGACACTTTCGCCTGGAGTTATGAAGATATGCCGGGGTTAGACTCATCTTTAGTTGAACACAGATCGACATTAAAGGATGGAGCTAACCCGGTCAAGCAGAAATTAAGGCGATTCCAACCGCAAATGGCTCTAAAGATGAAGGAAGAGGTTGACAAATTGCATAAAGCCAAATTTATTAGAGTTGTCCTTTATCCACAATGGGTGGCCAACATAGTCCAGGTTATGAAGAAGGACGGGAAGGTCAGAATTTGCATTGACTTTCGCGATCTGAACCGGGCGTGTCCTAAAGATGATTTTCCATTGCCTCATATTGATGTACTCATTGATAATACCGCTGGCTATGAAACCTTATCGTTTATGGACGGATTTTCAGGATACAATCAGATTAAGCTGGCAGAAGAGGATCAAGAGAAAACGTCATTCACTACACCTTGGGGAACATACTGTTATGTCGTCATGCCATTTGGATTAAAGAATGCTGGAGCCACTTATCAAAGGGCTATGATGGCAATATTTCATGACATGATGCACATAGATCTGGAAGTGTATGTGGATGACTTATTAGTTAAATCTAAAACAAAGGCTGAGCATGCTAAAGTTTTGGCAAGGGTGTTAGAGAGATCGAGAGAATATCAGTTAAAGATGAACCCCAAGAAATGTGTATTCGGGGTATCTTTAAGAAAATTGCTTGGATTTATCGTCAGCAAACGGGGAATTGAGATCGATCCCAATAAGGTGAAGGCTATCAGAGAAATGCCACCTCCTAAAAACTTGAAAGAGTTGAGAGGATTAATCGGGAGGTTACAATTTATTCGCCGCTTTGTCTCCCAGCACTCACAAAGGTGTAAGCCGTTTTACGAGCTTACCAAGCCGGGAGTCAATTTCGATTGGGACGATAAGTGTCAGGAGGCATTCGATGGATTAAAGAACTATTTAGCAAGTCCTCCTGTTTTGAGACCACCATCTCCAGGCAAACCATTGATACTTTACATTTCAGTTCTGGATGATGCAGTGGGGGCTGTCCTAGCACAAGAAGATGAAGAAGCAAAAGAGAGGGCAGCCTATTATCTTTCTAAACTTCTCAACCCCGCTGAACAGAGATATACGGCGATGGAGAAAACATGTGCAGCATTGGTCTGGGTTGTGCAGAAAATGAAACATTATTTTCTGGCCCATGAAGTCCATCTCATCGCTAGGATGAATCCGATCAAATTCCTCCTGGAGAAATCTGTTCTTACTGATAGGTTGGCGCGATGGCAAAGCTTTCTATCTCAATTCGACATCATTTATATTCAACAGAAAGCGATCAAGGGCTACGCCATAGCAGAACATCTCGCTCATCATCCCCTTCCTAGATTTGATCCAGTGCGATCAGAGTTTCCGGATGAGGAACTGATGTCCGTAAATCAAATCAGAGGTGATATGTGGACTCTGCATTTTGACGGAGCTTTGAATTCTCATGGAAAAGGGATCGGTATCGTTCTGTTATCACCTGAAGGTATCACCATTCCACAAGCCTTTCAGCTTGATTTTCCAGTCACAAACAATATAGCTGAATACGAGGCACTTCTTGCTGGTCTCGAGGCTGCTCATTTCCATGGTGCCACCAAACTCAGGATTGTAGGTGATAGCCAACTGATTCTTCGCCAAGTGCTGACCAAGTATCGAACTCTTGATCCCAAGCTCAAGCCTTATCAAGAACTTACTTCTGCATACTCAAAGCTTTTCACGAAATTGATCTTTGTCCATGTCCCTAGGAATCAGAACATCTTAGCTGACGCTCTAGCTTCACTTGCATCTTCTCTTGATTTTCCGATCAGCAAACAATCTGAATCAATCATAGTTCATAGGCGTCTTTCACCCGCCGTGAAAGATCCTTCATTCCTTAGAACTAAGGAGAAGTTGCTGAAGAAAGTCAGAGACGGAGATATCATTGAGAAAAGAGAAATCATGTTGATAGAGCTGTTAGAAGAGATGGATGATGAACAGAAGCCATGGTATTTTGAAATCGCAAAATATTGTGAAGATCAATGGTATCCTGAGGAAGCTACAACTGAAGGGAAGAGAGCTATCAGGAGAGTTGCTCAAGGATACACCCTAGTTGGGGGAGCATTGTACAAGAGAGGTTTTGATGGAGTTCTTCTGAGATGTCTAGACGAAGATGAGCTTTGGAAGGTTATAGAAGGAGCTCATAGTGGAGTTTGTGGTGGTCATGTCAATGGACAGATGCTAGCAAAGAAGATCCTTAGACAAGGATTTTATTGGCCAACCATGGAAGAAGACTGTGTAGGATATGTTCGTAGGTGTGCTAAGTGTCAACTTCACGCCGACAAAATTCATTCTCCTGCATCTTCACTCCATCCTGTTTCTTCCCCATGGCCTTTCTCCATGTGGGCTTTCGACATCATTGGACCTTTTGGTAACCCAGATTCCGGCATCAAGCAAAAATCTTTCATTCTCACGGCAACGGAATACTTCACCAAGTGGGCAGAAGCTGAAGCGTACGTGGAGATCAAAGCATCAACCGTCTGCAAGTTCATCATGAAGAACATCATCACCCGATTTGGAATTCCAAGCACCATCGTCACCGACAACGGACCGCAGTTCGTGTCACAGGAATTGAAAGACCTCTGTAACAGGTATAAAATTGCATTGCATCATTCGTCTCCTTATTATCCGCAAGGCAATGGCCAAGCAGAAGCAACAAATAAGACTTTGATAAAAATTATGAAAAAGACGTGCAAATCTAATAAATTCGCAGATTGGCCGGAAAAATTGGTTGAGGCTCTATGGGCCTACCGAACTTCAATCCGCACACCCACTGGACAAACTCCTTATTCCTTAACATTTGGAATGGAGGTGGTAGTTCCATATGAGATCCTCATACCGTCATTAAGAGTACAATTGAATAAGGAATTTTTCATTGATGAACATCGTTCAGCACTCCTTGCTCAATTGGAACTTTTAGACGAGAAAAGATGGTCAGCTGCTAATCATGCAAAAGTTTATCAAAATAGACTAGCACGTTTTTATCAAAAGAAAGTCATTGAACGTAAGTTCAAAGTCGGTGAAATGGTTGTTAAAAGAATTTTTGTAAAACCTGGTGGTCCGCGTTCCAAGCTCCAACCCAACTGAGAAGGACCTTATGTTGTATCGCACGCTTTTCCTGGTAATGCTTATCGTCTTGTTAATGCAGAAGGAGAAGAGCTAAATCATCCCTGGAATGGTTTACATCTTAAGAAATACAACCCTTAGGTTAAAGAGTTGATCAGTATGGTACAAAGACCAGTGGAATCAGAAAATTTATAAACTTAAAATTTCCTTATCAGTCTGGATAACTTAATTTCAAGCCCATTACTGCACACACTGACACGTTTGATTCGTGAGTAACAAGAGATGACAAGTCCTAAAGAATATCGAAAGTTTGACCGAAAGTGTAAACTACAAATCATTCATTTTAAAAACAAAATTCTGTTTTAAATTCGGCCCATAATGTAGGAACGAGACTTAGAATAGACTACCAAGAATACCCGCCATCTTAGTAGGAGGCCGTCATAAAAAAAAGAGGGAGATCCGTCCCGAAAAAAAAAAAAAAAAAAAAAGCAAAAAGGCAAAAAGCCAAATGTCAAATCAAAAGGCCATTACATTACAAACGTTACATCAAGGCCATGAAATGAAATGAAAGGGAACGCAAGGTCGATAAATACCCCGGAAAGAAAATGACCGAACCCCAACGGATATTAGGGTTGGAAAGGGACATCTTTTTATGTTTTCGGAACCTTCTCATGGGCTTTCTAAACTTATTCATCTTTTCTTTATAAAGAGATGTACTCCAAACTTAAGGAATGGCTTACATTGACTAAGGGTCAAATCATCAAATGGGATCACGAATGGAAACACAAGTTCAAACACGATGGGTTTAAGTTAAGTTGTGAAAGAACAATTTGGAAATTAAGTTAATAAATGAATATGATCTTTTGATCCAAGTACCATGCTGATCTTTTAGTCAAAAACCCAAAAAAATACATATGTCAAAAATCCAAAAAAATACATATATAAAAAAAAATACATACGTCAAAAGTAAAAAAAAATACATATGTTTCAAAAATTCAAAAAAAATACATATGTCAAAATTCAAAAAAAAAAAGGGCATATATTTCAAAACCCCAAACAAAAATGAATATTTCAAAACAACAAAAATATTTCAGTTAGCATCTGCTTGTTGCATTTAGTGTGTTTCATTCCTTTTATTTTCAGTGAGCATATGTTTGCTTGTATGTTGTATTTTGGCTTAAGTTCGATTATTCTCATTACCTTTGTTAATAAAGGCTATGCCCCTTGACCATTTATTGAAGAAAAAATTGATTGACCATTCATTTGGTCAGGCAAGGGGCTAAGCCTAAACAGATACTTAACATGTTTGTTCAAGTTGTATACAGGACACAAGGCATTGATAGAGTTGGAATCCGAGTAGAGAAGAAACCTGTTTCTGTGAGTGAAAGGTGTCGAAGAGCACTGACGCGTTTCAACATTGAATGGCGTCTGTGCGACACGACGCGTTTCAGAAAATTCAAAGAAAATCTGAGTAAAGCTGGAAAATGTCAAGAAGATCCCACTGTGGGAGTCAAGAAGTCTCGACCATGGCTAAGAAGACGGTTATTTATACCCTTGTACTATTCCATGTAATTAGTTTGCATCATTTGCATTACTATATGATAAGTATTTATTAGAGCTATCAAGGACCTTGTAATTTTGATGAAACTGGAATTTGAGTTCCCCTACAACAAAAACAGTGATAATTCCAGAGGAATCTTAATTGCACGGATAGGCCGTTGGATTGTTAATTAGTGAGGACGATGGTTCCACTTTTGTGAAACGGTGCGTGGATAAACGAGCTTCGGCTTAGCACTGAATTACAAGAATTGGTATCTTGACTCATTAATGGCAATTTAACAATATTATCCTTGATTAATTTATATTTTATTTGACTTTATATTTTTCTTTTAGCCCAGCATGCATCATGTAGGACTTTGAAATCATTGTGATAAGGATTAATTATTGATTAAGTTTTAGACCATTAATTAAATAATTCAACATGATATGAAATATTCCATTCCGAATTGAGTATCTTGATTATCTTTGAGGTTCGCTTGAAGATATCCTTGGAATTCTATCCTTGATTGTACTCTTTATCCAATATTATTGTTTTCTTTTAAGATCCATCATGGTTGCAGCACGTCCACATTGGCTGGCAAACGCTCCCTATGATGAAACCTACAGTGTCTATGACCTGGGGTACTTCCCACTCCGAGGAGGTTGATCGACTTTATTTTATTTCCTTGTCTACTTCATCCAGACAGGATTGATTCCATTGATCTCCTTGAGTTATCCTCATTGATGATTTTGAGAAAAATTCCAATCATGTGATGTTAAGAGCGTGTCTCATCACACCTTGGCATCACCTTTTCAGTACATTCCATTCCATTTCACTCCCTTGCAAAGACGATGCCAAGGTGAGGCAGCTGTAGACACGCTAATTTTGACGTCATTTTGAGTAAATTTCATATCATATAATAATGCCTCAGAATGGTCTGATATTTAACCATTGATTAATTTTTATTGATCTTTTTGAGTGTCGGGTTTAACAGACATGTTTAAGTTAATCAATTGAATTGATTTTAACTCAAATTTTAGTTAAAATATGCAGAATTCTAAAAGACGTCGACTTATGTAGACGCCATTTAGAGTTTATTCCTATTTTAACATTTAAATTTGAATTTTAATCAATTGATTAATTAGATAAAAGGCGTCTGTGGTAGTTGACGCGTTTTAGGTTTCCTAGGCTATTTTAACTTCTTTTCCAGATGTTTATCCTTATCTTAATTAGTGTAAAAGACGTCTGCACATGTAGACGCGTTTTAGCTAATAAAGATAAAGATAAGTTTTTCCGTATATTTATCCTTATCTTAATTAATCTGAAAGGCGTCAGCCATGGTGGACGCGTTTTAGATAATTACAGATAAAGATGAATTAATCAGTATTTATCTGTCGGTTAAAATGGATAAATCCTAGATTTTTCTATGTTAATCACGAACGCAGAAAATGCCTATAAATACCTTGCATATCAAAGAGTTAAAAAAAAAAAGAGAATTGAATTGAGTTGAGCCATAGCGTTATAGCGAATTGAAGATCGAAGCAACCACGTTGGAACGCTGGAGCGCTGCCATTTCCAGAAGTCGGCGCCCCTTTCAAGATCTTCATCCTTTCAAGGCTTCAAACCAATTGGGCATAAGTGTTCAATTCTGCAATTTCATTTTACATATTCATTAGTTTCATTCCTCATAATCACTTCATGCAACACACACCACAGCATCATCTTTCAAAACCTATTTAATTTAAGGGGTTTCAAAGCCAATTAAACAAGTGAGTTTGCTGTTTAAGCATGTTTATAATCATGATTAGTTTTGATATTACTTCCACTTAAATTCTCATCATCATTCTTCATTGCATTTTCTATTTCTTTTTCTGCTGCACTCAACAACAACAAGAGAACAAAAGGGGAAATCAAGCACAAAGCCAGAAGGACTTCTGGACGATCCTCAAATTCAACAGCAAGAACAAAAGAACAAAGAAAGGGCTCTCTTTCTTCAGCCGGCTGAAGGAGGAGAACCAAGGACTCATTCTTCCGCGTTCAAACAGGTAGGCGATCATATCTCTCTTTTGAAACTTTTTAGTTAAAAGTTTCTGGCGATCACTGCACTTTAGTTGCTGTCTTTAATAGGTTAGTTTACACTAAACAACATAGCTTTTTCATGTTAATCACACGAGCATTTTCAGCACCTACAGTCCCTAGTGGGTCCGAGGCCGGGTGGCCGAGTGTAGAGCAGTTTATGGAGGCTATGATGGATACTATGGCTCGGTACCGGACGTGAGACCCTAGTGAGAGTTCCAGTGCGCGGGGAGGGTCCACAGCTACACTTGAGCGGTTTCTGAAGCTGAGGCCACCTCACTTCACCGGTCGTCCCGACCCTGACGAGGCCATCCACTGGCTTAGAGAGATAGAGAAGACTTTTGATACCATGGATTGTGCTGCAGTAGAGCGGACCCCGTTGGCTACCTTCATGCTGAAGGATAGCGCCTATGACTGGTGGACCACTTTGAAGAGTTTGTCTTACGAGGATAGGAGTCTTAGGGAAATTCCATGGCAGACATTTGTTAAGGAGTTCAACGCACAGTATTTCCCTAGACACGTCCAGAGGGCCAAGGAGAGGGAGTTCATGGATCTGACGCAGGGGAGTATGACGGTACTCGAGTACCAGGCGAAGTTTGTTTCGCTGGGTCGGTTTGTGCCTTTCATATCTGGGGACGAGGAGCGTCGTACTGAGAGGTTCGTGGACGGACTGAGGCTCAGTTTGAGGAACTTCGTGGCGTCTCACTGTTGCACGGATCTGGCTTCTGCGGTTAGATGTGCGGCAGCAGTGGAGGCTCAACAGAGCCAGTCGGCCCGGGAGAGAGGACTGGCTGCTCAGAGCCCAGTTCGTGGCAGGGGTAAGGCAGCGGCAGCGGCCCCTTCAGCCGGGTCGGGATCGTCGTCACTCGGCTCCCGATTCAGGAGATTCTTCAGGGGTGGTGGCAGCAGTAGTGGCAGTAGCGGCAGCAACAGGCCCGGGCAGGGCCAGCAGAGTCAGTCTGTATCCAGTGCACCGCAGGGGCCAGCTCAGTGGCTTCCGGCAGTCTGTCAGCACTGTGGGGGTTCCCATGGTGGGACTCAGTGTCCCACTCTTCCCAGGAGATGTTTTACTTGCGGCCAGCAGGGCCACTTGGCGAGGCAGTGCCCGCAGGGGCATGGTCAGGGACATGGTTCAGGTGAGCAGAAGAAGCCGAGGACCCAGGGGAGAGTGCTAGCTATCACCAGGAGGGAGGCTCGCGCGTCCAACTTGGTGGAAGGTACACTTTCTGTCCTCGGGAACTCTGCACACGTATTGATTGATTCGGGTGCTTCGCATTCTTTCATTTCTGAGCAGTTCCTAGATATTCTTTCTGCACCCGTTGATGAGTTATCTGATGGTTTGATGGTGGAGGTTCCTTCTGGAGACTTTATGATATCTTATAATTGCTTGAGGAATGTTCCCTTGACCATTGAGGGTCATGTGCTACCTGCCCAGTTAGCTGTTCTTGCCATTCGTGACTTTGATATTATCCTGGGCATGGATTGGTTGGAAGCCTTTTATGCGGAAGTGGACTGCCACAGAAAGAGGGTGCGATTCTCCATTCCGGACATCCCGACCTTCTTCTTCCAAGGTATTAGGCTTTCTTCCCGAGGTATTCTTATTTCTGCCTTTAAGGCACGGAGGTTGCTTGCTGGTGGCTATGAGGCTTTCCTTGCCTCTGTTGTTGTCTCTGATGTCCGGGATAGTCTCAGCCCTGGGGAGGTACCTGTTGTATGTAAGTTCATAGATGTATTTCCTGAGGAGCTGCCTGGCCTTCCTCCTCAGCGAGAGGTCGAATTTACCATCGAGCTAGCACCAGGTACAGCGCCCTTGTCTAAGGCCCCGTATCGAATGGCGCAAGCCGAACTCGCCGAGTTGAAGGCGCAGTTGCAGGAACTGCTGAATAAGGGTTTCATTCATCCCAGTACATCTCCTTGGGGTGCTCCAGTCCTGTTTGTTAGAAAGAAAGATGGTTCTCTGAGGTTGTGCATTGACTATAGGCAGCTGAACCAGGTAACGATAAAGAATAAGTACCCACTTCCTAGGATCGATGATTTGATGGATCAGCTGCAGTCCGCGAAGGTATTTTCCAAGATCGACTTGAGATCCGGGTATTATCAGATGAGGATCCGGGATGTTGTTGTTAGTAAGACGGCTTTCAGAACTCGGTATGGACATTATGAGTTTTTGGTTATGCCCTTTGGCTTGACCAATGCTCCGGCGGCCTTTATGGAGCTGATGAACCGAGTCTTCAAGACCTACCTGGATCAGTTTGTGGTTGTGTTTATTGATGATATTTTGTTCTATTCTTCTTCTGAGGAAGAGCATGCCACCCATCTTCGGGCAGTGTTGCAGGTCCTGAGGGAGCACCAACTTTATGCCAAGTTTAGCAAGTGTGAGTTTTGGCTAGACGAGGTGCATTTCCTTGGGCATGTTATTTTTGGCAATGGTATCGCAGTGGATCCATCCAAGATCGAGGCAGTGATGGATTGGAGCAGGCCAACTTCAGTGACTGAGATCAGGAACTTTCTGGGGCTTGCCGGTTATTACAGGCGGTTTGTTCAGGGATTTTCGTCGATAGCAGCCCCCTTGTCGAGGTTGACTCGAAAGGGAGTTCGCTTTGTGTGGACCGAGGATTGCGAACAGAGTTTTATTGAGTTAAATACCCGTCTCACGTCAGCCCCTGTGCTGGTGCTTCCATCTGGATCAGGTGGATTTGTAGTTTACTCTGATGCGTCCCGTCAAGGTTTGGGCGCAGTTCTAATGCAGCATGGCAGGATAGTGGCTTATGCTTCTCGACAGCTGAAGAAGCATGAAGAGAACTATCCTACTCATGATTTGGAGCTGGCAGCTGTGGTATTTGCACTCAAGATCTGGAGGCATTATTTATATGGGGAGAAATTCCAGGTTTTCACAGATCATAAGAGTTTGAATTATGTGTTCACTCAGAGGGACCTGAATTTGAGGCAGCAAAGGTGGATGGAGTTCATTAAAGATTATGACTTTGACCTTTCTTATCATCCGGGCAAGGCGAATGTGGTGGCAGACGCTTTGAGTCGGAAGACGGTCATGTCATACCTTATGATTCAGGAGTGGAAATTGTTTGAGCAGGTGGTAGAATCTTCCTTTAGGGTTCCACGTGAAAATGACAGAGCCGTGTTGGTCAGTTTGACTGTGAGACCAGCTGTGTATCATGCAGTAAGTGAGGCTCAGAGGGCAGATGTTGAGTTACCACAGATCCTCCAGAGGTCAGAGGTGGAGTTGTGGGACGATGGTACGGTCAGGTTCAGAGGTAGACTTTATGTTCCGACTGAGGAAGACGTGCGCAGATGTGTTCTTGATGAGGCGCACCGTTCGAGATATGCAGTGCATCCTGGAACGACAAAGATGTATCATTGTTTGAGGAGGCACTTCTGGTGGCCCGGTATGAAGAAAGATGTGGCTGAATATGTGGCCAGATGCATGACTTGTCAGCTGGTTCAAGCCGAGCATCAGAGACCTGGTGGATTGCTGCAGCCCTTGCTAATTCCAGAGTGGAAATGGGAGCATGTGACGATGGATTTCGTGATGGGATTGCCTACATCCCCTAGTAGGAGAGATGCCATATGGGTCATAGTTGATCAGCTGACCAAGTCGGTACACTTCCTAGCTATTAGGAAGGACTGGTCAGTCGGCAAGCTGGCAAAGATGTTTATGGACCGGATCATCTCTCTGCACGGGGTGCCTTTGTCCATTGTATCAGATCGAGATCCAAGGTTTACTTCCAGATTCTGGAAGAGTTTTCAGCAGGCATTAGGCACGCAGTTGGCTTTCAGCTCAGCCTACCATCCCGAGACTGACGGGCAGTTGGAGAGGACTATTCAGACCTTGGAGGATATGCTCAGAGCTTGTTGTCTAGACTGGGGAGGTTCTTGGGAGCAGTATTTGTCCACAGTGGAATTTGCCTATAACAACAGTTACCATTCCAGTATCGGAATGGCGCCTTTCGAGGCTTTGTATGGGCGACCGTGCCGATCTCCAGTTTGTTGGTCCGAGATCGGTGAAAGGCAGATAGCGGGACCCGAATTAGTGCAGCAGTGTGCTGAGATTGCCAGGTTAGTTCGACAGAGGTTGACCGCAGCGCAGAGTAGGCAGAAGAGTTATGCTGACATCCGACGGAGACCGCTTGAGTTTGAAGTTGGGGACCACGTGTTTCTCCAAGTCTCACCCTCCAAGGGTGTGATGAGATTCGGGAAGCGAGGCAAGCTGACTCTGCGATATATTGGGCCTTTTTCCCATCCTTGCACGGATTGGGGAAACCGCGTATCAGCTGGCCTTGCCGCCCAGTCTTGCAGGGGTGCACGATGTGTTCCATGTTTCCTTACTGAGAAAGTATGTTCAGGATACGTCCCTTGTCTTGGATTTTTCGGAGTTGGAGGTCGCTGAGGACCTGTCCTTTCCAGAATATCCTGTTCGTATTGTGGATCGCAGAGAACAAGTCCTACGGAACAAGATTGTACCGTTGGTCAAGGTGATTTGGCAGTACCGCTCCGGAGGTGAGGCAACCTGGGAGCGAGAGGATGAGATGCGGGAGCAGTTCCCTTACCTCTTTTCGTAAGTTCCTTGTGAACTTGTATCCCTGTTTGACCTTGTTAATTCTAAGCAGTCAATTTCGGGGACGAAATTCTTTTAAGGGGGGGAGATTGTAAGGATCGTGACCTTCGGATCCGGTTTTCGGGATCGGACCTTGTAGTTCTGACCTTAGTAAGGGCGGAGGTTATGAGTTGATTCGCGTCAGGACATTGAGACGCGTTTTAAACGGCATTCACCGTCGATGACGCATTTCAGGTTCTGCCACGTGGGTGCCACGTGGGCTGGCTTCGGGCCGCGAGGGTACGGCCCTGTCTTGTCACCTGAACGGCGTCCACGTGTGTCGACGCCTTTCAGACTGCGACTCTGGGTTTGTCAGAGTACGGCCCTGACATGTCGTCTGAACGGCGTCTGCCTTGAACGACGCGTTTCAGAGTCTTGTCAGAGCAGCCATCACATCAACTGATAGGCGTCCGTGGATGTCGACGCGTTTTAGCCAGTCTCTGGTTAACCCCGCGAGCCCTCCTTCTTTCCCTCATTTTCTCCTCTCTTCCTCTCTTTCCCTTCCGACGAACTCGGCGGCGATTTCTCCTCCTCCCTCTTTTCCTCCCACCGTTCCATCTCTCCCTCCACTCCATCCTCTACCTAGCTCCTACTACTACCACCTCCACTTCCACTGCGGCGTTCTACTCTCCGGACGGCGGCTGACGTCACGGTGGAGCAAGGACGACCACGGCGGTACCGGCGGCGGCGTGGGGCGAGTCGGGTGGACGGCTTGAAGCTCGGAGGCGTTCAAGTATCCGGTAGGGTGACGGTTCCCATAAGCATCGTGCTTTAGCCATGTTTTCCCCCGTTTAAGCTTGTTATGGATCTTTGGTTTCGGGGGGTAGAATGAGCATGTTTAGGTGTTCTTTTGTTGATATGGGGGTTTTGCTATGAATGTGATTTCCTATGTATTGTGTTGCCCCTCTTTCTCCTCCGTTTTTGGGTGAATTTGGGGTTATTTTGGGTTGAAAGGGAGCCCTCGGGTTCGTAGCAACTCTGGTTCCTGGGGTTAAAAGACGTCGTGCATAGACGACGCCTTTTTGAAGGGCGTTGGACCATCGCGACGCCTTTTAGACAGGAATCGCCTGACTGAGCGGTTGCCAGTTCGGGATTCTGGGGTTAAAAGACGTCATGGGATGGTGACGCGTTTTGAATGGCGTCGGGAGGCCATGACGCCTTTTAATGCAGAAATCCCCTGGGTGGTTTCTTTGGAATTTCTGGATTTCTGTGCTGAATGGCGTCTGAGGATGTCGACGCCTTTTAAAAGGCGACCACTGGTGTCGACGCCTTTTAGGACCTGATTCTGAAGACTGTTTTACATAAACCTGTACATGGAGCTTGAATGGCGTCGACCTTGGGAGACGCGATTCAAGACAGAACCTCACTAATTCATGCCAGTAAAATGTGTTCATACTATTAGACGGATGGTTAGTGCATGTTTTAGTGTACCCGGTAGAGATAGATTCTTCATGACCGGACGATACTACGTGTATGTTATGCGATCGCGGACTTTTCACGTGACCGGATCGTACTTGTTGGGTTTTGTGTTATTGTGGACCTGGAGTGACATTGTAACGCTTTATCACCCTGTGCTGGTGTGGGCGTAGCACAGCGCTGGTGGGGGCGTGGGCGGGGTGACGCCTAGTGAGAGAGGGTCACCTGGTGAACCCCGGGGTCAGCTAGTACCGGTGTCGGAGTGGTACATTCGGAGAGTCACTCATGCTGAGGGAAGGAGTAGCCACCTGAGCCGGTTGGGCCGGAGTAGCTAGTGTGCTATCCGAGGGGTTACTGTTTGGTCTCAGCGGGTCGAGGTTTTTCCACCGTTGTGGTGTGGTTAGCGAGTTCTATCGAGACGACAGTTGTGGGTTTCCTAGCCGGCTGGTTTAATGTATGCATGTTTATTATATTACGATTGCATGTGATTTGACGTTAAGAATTAGGAATTGTACCTCTTGTGCTTATCACTTTACCGTTAGTTGTACCTTGCACTTGTGGGTGTGTGCGTGGGCAGTGGGGATCGAAGGATCCCTACTGAGTCTTGTCTTTGAGACTCACCCCCCTGCGGTTTTCAGGTGAGGACTCTCAGCAGACCTAGCGAGGAGAGTGCGGCCGTGAGTTGAGCACCGACATCAGTTGTTCCGGGGTATGCCCCGACGTAGTTGTTATTCTATTTCTGGCCTGTACGTTTAATTATTTCTTTTCTGTTGGAATATGTAATTATTTGCTGTATCGAGTCGCATTGTAATAATTTTAATTCCTGCACTATTATTTCAGTTCAATGCGATGTGAATGTTTAGCTTAGTTTATTATTTATCTCCCAGACTTGATTAGATCCTGGTTTGGTTCCAAATTAATGATTCGGTACCCATTTAGTAATCGGATCCCCGATTATAGGGTGGCGGGTCGTTACAGCGGTACCGGCGACGGCGTGGGGCGAGACGGGTGGACGGCTTGAAGCTCGGAGGCATTCAAGTATCCGGTAGGGTGACGGTTCCCATAGCATTGTGTTCAAACCATGTTTTTCCCCGTTTGAACTTGTTATAGATCTTTGGTTTTGGGGGGTAGAACAAGTATGTTTAGGAGTTCTTCTGGATGATATGGGGGATTTCTATGAATGTGATTTCCT
Organism: Zantedeschia hybrid cultivar; assembly: GCA_030544215.1. Taxonomy (NCBI): domain Eukaryota; kingdom Viridiplantae; phylum Streptophyta; class Magnoliopsida; order Alismatales; family Araceae; genus Zantedeschia; species Zantedeschia hybrid cultivar. Next base: position 55,226,147 of record JARZZO010000006.1, on the reverse strand, counting down.
GTGGATTGAATTGCCCCTCTTTCTCCTCCGTTTTTGGGTGATTTTGGGGTTGGAAAGGGAGCCCTCGGGCTCATGCAGACTCTGGTTCCTGGGGTTGAAAGACGTCGTGCATGGGCGACGCCTTTTTGAAGGGCGTCGGGCCATCGCGACGCATTTTAGGCATGAATCGCCTTGCTGAGAGTCTGCCGGTTCGGGGATTCTGGGCCTAAAAGACGTCATGGGTGGGCGACGCTATTTGAATAGTGTCGGGTAGCCTTGACGCCTTTTAAGGCAGAAATCCCCTGGATAATGTTTTCTGGAATTCCTGAATTTCTGTGCTAAATGGCGTCTGAGGATGTCGACGCCTTTCAAAAGGCGACCACTGGTGTCGACGCCTTTCAAAAGGCGACCACTGGTGTCGACGCCTTTTAAGGCCTGATTCTGAAGACAGTAATTTTACACAAACTAGTACATGGAGCTTGAATGGCGTCGGCCTTGGGCGACGCGATTCAAGATAGAACAACACTAATTCATGCCAGTAAAACGTGTTCATACTGCTAGATAGTGGATTAATGCATGCTTTAGTGCGCTCGATAATGATGGATCCTTTATGACCGGATGACATTGCGTTATGTGTCGTGCGATTGCGGGCTTTTCACGTGACCGGATCGTACTGTGCCGGGTTTTGGTGTTTTGTGTTACTGTGGACCTGGAGTGACATTGTAGCGCTTTATCACCTTGTGCTGGTGGAGGCGTGAGCACAGCGCTAGTGGGGGCGTGGGCGGGGTGACGCCTAGTGAGAAAGGGTCACCTGGTGAACCCCGGGGTCAGCTAGTACCGGTGTCGGAGTGGTACAATCGGAGAGTCGCTCATGCTGAGGGAAGGAGTAACCACCTGAGCCAGTTGGGCCGGAGTAGCTAGTGTGCTATCCAAGGGGTTACTGCTTGGTCTCAGCGGGTCGAGGTTTTTCCCACCGTTGTTGTGTGGTTAGCGAGTTCTATCGAGACGACAGTTGTGGGTTCCCTAGTCGGCTAGTTTAGAATATGCATGTTTATTATATCTCGACTGCATGTGATTTCACGTTAAGAATTAGGAATTTTACCTCCTGTGCTTATCACTTTACCGTTAGCTGTACTTTGCACTTGTGGGTGTATGCGTGGGCAGTGGGGATCGAAGGATCCCTACTGAGTCTTGTCTTTGAGACTCACCCCTGCGGTTTTCAGGTGAGGACTCCCAGCAAACCTAACGAGGAGAGTGCGGCCGTGTGTTGAGCGCCGTCAGCGGTTATTCCGGGGTATGCCCCGACGTAGTTGTTATTTTATTTCTGGCCTGTACGTTTAATTATTTCCTTTCTGTTGGAGTATGTAATTATTTGCTGTATCGAGTCGCATTGTAATAATTTTTAATTCCTGCACTTTCTTTTCAATTCAATGCGATGTGAATGTTTAGCTTAGTTTATTATTTATCTCCCATACTTAATTAGATCCTGGTTTGGTTCCAAATTAATGATTCGGTACCCATTTAGTAATCCGATCCCCGATTATAGGGTGGCGGGTCGTTACACTGGGATTGCTTGATTAGCCTGGGGTCGGCTAGAAGATCCTTGGAATTAAGTCTTCCGAGAAGTGGCTTCTTGAGTTTTGCCACGTGAGACCAACTGAATAAGTTGATCGGGAGTATACTGTGATAATACGAAAATGCGTTCTGGGTCTTCCCCCGGATTTTAGAATGTCCTATTTGAGACCACATGATCATCTTCCCCCTGTGAGGTGGAAGATTCATCAGATTCCCTTCTCCTAAGTTCCTCCCTAGATGTCTGGAGCATGCCTATCAATGTCTGTTGTGGGTCTTCTTCAATTTCAAACAGAGGGCTATGTGTGATGTTATCACCAAACTCGTCCATGTCTTCATACACAACATTAAAGTACACACGATTCGTTATGAAATGCAAATCCTAAGCGTCATTTTGATTGGAGAATGGGAGAAGAATAAGGGCGAATAAGGGGAGAATAAGCTTAATTTTGCTTTGACAAGCAGAATGGCTTGTACCGGTGCAAAATAGTGTATTCGGGGAATAAGGAGAATAAGCCATCCCATCCTAGACCCAAGAATTACTTATTCTTCTTATCCCGTCAGCGGTCCCCACAAAACTATTAAAGTGAAACACCCCTTATTCTAGTATCAGCCATTCCGTCAGTGGGCCCCACGTAATAACTTATTCTGCAAACAAAATCAACGTGTTGGTTCCTAACAAATCAAGTTCAACCTTTTAGCGACCTTGTTTCATTTCCAAGAAATTGTTTCACTGAAATTTGATTAGGCATTTTAGTTTTAGAAATAGTTCTCTCAATGACGCCTATGGGTAGATGAATTTCAAGTGGTAAAAATTAATTTCCTCACACAATCCCGGGATCCTATTAGGTGATTTGGGTACAACCTGCTCAGCGGCCAAGTGGGAATCCTTGGCTCGCGAAGACTCACGGAGGTTCCCAACAGAGTAGGACAAGTCACACCCGAGTGGGAATCCTCAGATGGAGTGTCAAACACTATGGAGGGGTAACTAGCAATGTGATGCCGGCTCTTTCTTAAGATTCCCACGGAGAGTAGCCTGAAATTAACCAAAAGTTCAACAGACAAGAGAACAATAAACACAACCAGAACAACAAAAGACACAAATAAGAAAGCTGGGTGGCCGGCAGGTCGGCTGTCTAAGGGTTGGATGGCCAGGTAGTTGGCCGTCCGAGATGCTGGGCGGCCAGGTGCTTGGCTGTCCAGTTGACTGGGTGGCCAGGTGGCTGGCCATCCGGGTTACTGGGCGGCTAGGTGGCTGGCCATCTGATTTACTGGGTGGCTAGGTGGCTGGCCGTCTGGGTACTGGGCGGCCAGGTGCTTGGCTGTCTAGGTGTAGGGGCTCTTACCTTCGTTGACGTACGCACAATGAGCAAACAGAGGTCCCACCATGATTGCCAGAGGGTTGTGGATGCCCGTAGGGTTCCCCTGCCGCCGTTGGTGTCTCCGTCCGTCGCGCAATTGCGGCCATAATGGGGTTAGAATGTGAAGTGTGTGATCGCTAGGAGCATTACCTCAAGGTCCTTGTGTTCCACAGGATGATGAAGGTGACCGCATCTTGTTGGAGCGGGTGTTGTGGATTCTTCTTCTCTGCCTCCGGCCGGCCGAAGGGAGAGAGCTCGGTAATCTGCGCACGAACTGTGGTAAGAACCCCTGAAACGGAAAGACAAACCAGGAAAGGAAATGGCCCAATTAGAACTGTGATGTGTAAAATCTATCCATGAAAACAAATAAACAAGCTAAAATTGAAAGGGGACGTACCAGATGGGTGTTTGGGGAGGGAAGGTGACCATATGTTATGGCCACCCACCTCCCGTTTTTTGTTAGTGTAAGGTGCTAGATCATTCTAACATGTATGCATGCAAATGGGGTGCTCGTGTGTGACAATAGTGAAAAGTGGATATGTTGTGGTAAAAAGGAAAGGAGTAAGAAGAAAATACTTTGGGGTGATTGGATGACAAATGATGTAAAAGAATAAAAGAAGCAATGGTTAAGGAGATAAGCTTATTTAGGATGCGGAGGACTCCTTGTTTCTTCTGACTCGTCAAGCTCCAACCTTTGTGCCCTAGAGCCTTTGCCAACCCGAAGCCTTCCAACGCAAGCCTCTTCAACCTCACAAAATCCTTCACTCCCAGCTTTCTAGCCCCCTTCCCGAGAGGACCTAGGGGGTTTAAATAGGGGGGAAGAAAAATAGGGAAATTAGGGATCTAAATCCTCGTTAATCCTCAAGATCCAATAAGAAGTAGTAAAAAACTGAGGATCGTGGCTACGACAATCGCCGGAGTGAGGAGTGGTCGGAGTAGTGGGAGATGAGGGTCGTAAGTGGAGGAGAACATGGGAAGACAAAGTCAAGCTGAAAGTGAGAGTATGGATGGCCAACCATTTTGCCTTACGGAATTGTGGAAGGCCACCAAGTTGGCCTTCAGCAAAAAGGTGTAAGGCAGCATAGCTGGTCTTCCAGAATCTTGGAAGGCCACCAAGTTGGCCTTCTGCGAAAAGGTGCAAAAAGGTGGAAGGCCACCAAGGCCTTCCGCGAAAAGGTTGTAAGGCAACATAGTTGGCCTTACGGAATCATGGAAGGCTATCAAGTTGGCCTGCCATGAAAAGGTGGAGGCAAGGTTGTTGGTTAATGGGCTAGACCATTTAATGGGCTGAATATGATGCGCTAAACAAGATGGGCTAAGGTGATGGGTTAGTGGTGACGGGGTTTTATGACCAAAAGGTATCTAAAATCGGTGTCTACAACACAGTCATAGTTCATAAAAAAGAAATGAATCAGAACTAGGATGTGACACTTCTCTAGGAAGTACACGAAGTACAATAAGAAGGTCATCGCTATAGCTATAACGACCCCTACTGACCCAGTTCGGTCTTGTCGACTTACTGCGAACCGATGGGTCCCACCACAATGGGAACAACCCAAACATCTCCATGAATCTTAGAGCAAGCATTCATACATCCTCAGTTTAATGAAACAACCATCATTGCCATGAGGTCCTATATAATTAATAAATATCGAAACAACAATAATAATCAAGTACATTCCAACAATCTCTACCAAACAAAATGAACTATTTAGCTAGCTTATTACATAAAGATTCTAAGCTAAAAATAATTATAAACCTATGCCTATCTAGCAAGTCTTGAATCTCGAGCTCTTAGCCTTACAATCGTCCTCAAGCTCAGCCTCAACCTTAGCCTCAAGGTTAAGCTCTCTTGAAAGTGTTATACATGGGTGAGTCCTAAATGCCCCCATCGACGACCAGTTTCGGCCTTGCCGGCCTACCACGAACCGGACGGGACCGCCACAGTGGAAACAACCCAAACATCTACTTAATTCAAGAGTGAGCACATACGTACATCTATAACACCATGAATCAACCAACATAACCATGATATAATATCTATTTAATAACAGAAAATAATAATAACAATACTTGTTTAAGATCTCTAACCAATCTAAATAAAATATTACATCACTTTAACTGAACTAAACTAGCCTATCACATTAATTCCATAACTAAAAATAAAACCTGCTTCTAAATAGTAGCTCGATCTTCTAGCTCTTAGTCTCCTAGTTTTATCCGAACTTAAACTTCAGCTTCTCTTGAAAAATGGTTAGCTAGCAAGGGTGAGCTCATATCGAACTCAGCAAGTTCATAATCCAACAAACCACAGGTTTTGCATACAATATAATCATAAAAGAACTTTACATAATAAGCTTCTAAGCATGGAGACAATTATACTATATATCTGCAACTTCACCCTAAACATATTTATTAACATATAAACATGGTCATTCTCTACACATGCTCTCACTATAAAGTTTAAACATATCATGATAGCATGGCAATAGAGCTAACATGCATGAATATTCTAAACATAGCTATCATCATATCAAACATAACTAAGCATGTGAATATAAGCTCTAATCTTAAACATAACTATGCATGGATTTAAGCCAATCATCAACATGCATACAATCATGATAAATAGAACTATCACGTATGAACTAGTTCATAACTTAACCTAGATTATGCCATGATTATGTAATATGCAACTCAATATAAAATAATCTTTAACCATGCAACATATTCTTCATCACGCATCATATCTTAAACATGCATCTTTTCATCTTATCATAACTTTAAACATGATCGCACATATCATAAGCATCTTTCCACTTTCTTATTGTAGGACATGTTAGTCTTAGGTGGCCTACAAGCTAATCAAACATTGTATAATCTTGTTCAGTTATTAATAAAATAGCTTATTTATTAGTGTAATGTGATTACTTTCGCTCCATAATGAAGCCCTTGAATGTGTGCAATAGTGATCAGACTATGATGAGATCATACTAATAAGATTGATACTTAAAAATACACATTCTTAATTATTCCTAATCGGAGGATATTTGAGAAGGACATTAGATATCTGGTGAGATAGTACAGATTACTCCAACTCATATGATGAGGGTGACTAATCTCATAGTCACTTGTGTGGAGACACTAAGGTGAATCTATAGGTGCTCATTGGAGAATAAGTTCACTGAACTAATCCGACTTGAATCACTGGATGGTAATGTACTTAATTGTCAACCAGCTTGATTCAACTGTCACAGTTACATGAATGGTCATTGGACCTAAGACACCAAGGACATTTCGTTGGTAGACTTCTGTGTTTTGACCTTGGCTGATGGATCTCTAAACACGGGATTCTAAATAGTCAAGTATCGGGTACAATAGAATACTTTCGAAGAGAATTGAGTGTTCAATATGGGATCATTCACTCTCAGTAGAGAGAGTGCTTTAGCAAGGATGCGTGGAAGTCCCTGGCCATGGTGGACATAATACAAGAAAGGAGTTTACTGATATTATACAGTGGCATCTGAACCAAGTGAGTCGATTGGTTATGGTTTGACAATACATCATGCCCTGAGTTGACTCGAGAGCATTGCATGAATGAAGGATTATATCTACGTGGTAACTGTCGACGGAAAAGTTCTATGAATGGGTTGTTGAACCCCAATACGTTCTGAGATCATGCGGTGTTGCACCCAACATGATTGGAGGTCTGACCGATTTAAGTTTGCGACCTTAATCGGATAAGTTAATTAATTAATATAGGGATATTAATTAATTAATTAAGTCAGTAAGGAGTTATTGGGCTCAATGGGCCATTAACTGGACTAGTACTTGGGCTTAGAGGGTCGTACGCACAAAGATCTTAGCAGACGGGTCAAAAATGGAATTATATAGAGTTACAGGTTTTTCTAAAAAATTGTAGAACAAGATAATATAAATAAACGGCGAGAGGGTAGCCCTAGGCCAAGCATCCAGTGGTGCCTTGCTTGTCCCCCTCTCTCTCCTCTCTCTCTCTATGGCGTGTAGGGGCTCCCCCATCCAGGAGCTCCCACTTTTTTCTTTGACTCCTGATCGTTGGCAATTCATCATCCGTATGCCATGTGCACCTGGACGGAGACGGGCGACCAGCACAGGCACTTTACGGAGTGAGGAACTGAGAGAGACCCTCACGAGGAGGATTGTGTGTATACCGCTAGACGCTGGGCAATTGCGCGGCTTGCGGCGTCACATCGTTGGAATCTCATGAATGCAGATTCGACTCCACCCAAGGTGAAATTTGTTCACCAAATTATTAGAATTTCGTTCTTCGAAACATACAGGGAATGGGATGATTTTAATGTTTGTTTTCTCTGCATTGCTCATTCCCTCGTTGATAGATCCTTCCAGTGGTATCAGAGCCAGGTTCCACTGTGGTTTTATCCATTTTGATCTCTAAATCGATCACTTTAATGTATATTCTATTGAAAGATTTAATTTTTCTGTAAGAACTATGTTCATGCGATGAACATGGATAATCATATCATTATTTGCTACATAAAAATTGAATTTTTCATTGGGGTTCTTCGTGTTCTTCATTGGATGAAGAGTGATAGTGTTTTGGCCACATACAAAGGATCCCCAAGTGTTAGGGTTGGTGACTAGTGGCCCTAGACTGTCTAGGGGCCATCACTGATCGCCACCGGCCACCCAGCTGGCTCTAGACTCTCTCTCTCTTTTTTTGAAAAACCAAAAAAAAGAAGGAAAAATGGGGGGGGGGGGGGGGGGGGGGGGGGATTTATTTCTGGCGAGGGCACTAGCGCCGGACAACGTTGGCGCTATCGTTGGTGTTGCCGGGCTGTGCCTGGCCGGTGTCCGGACTCCCCTACAGGGAATGTTGGGCAGGAAGTCTAGTCGGTGGGAGGCACCCTGTGGTTGTCTAGGGAAGCCCTAGCTCCCCAACGGAGACCCCTTGGGCTCTTGCTCAAGCCAGTGACTTGAGCTAGCCCAGCGGGGGGCTCGGACCAAGCCTACTCAATTGGGCAGCCTGGGCCTGAGCCCTATGGCTGGACTAGGCTCAGCCTTGGCCCGAACCAAGGCTCAGACAGGTGCTCCCCCATCAGGCCTTTTGGCCCATGGGGACCGCAATAGGGCCCAATCAAAATAGAATTATATATATTTTTTATTTTAAAAGTATTTTAAAATATAATTAAATGGTTTTATTTTAATTGAGGCCCAATAAGGATTATGTTTTTCAAAATTAACAAGTGTTGTTAATTGTTGAATATTAATCTAAGTAATTAGATTAATTATTTATGAATGGCTTTTAATCTAATTATTAAACTAATTATATTATTTATTAGAGTTGGTCTACTTTGCATGGAATATCCTAGAATTGATTAATTTAGAGTGTGTGCTCATGAGATGTGTATGTTAAATGCTTTTAATTTAGAATTATTGCATGCTTAGAAAATAAAAACTTTTTCAAAAATTCAAAATCTTTCAATTTTGATTGGATCCTACCTTTTTGAAAGCCGAAAAGATATTACTTTTGAAAAACTTTTATTTAGCCATGTGATTCGCTTTTCCATATGTGGAATGAATAAAAGAAACTCGTGGTCATGGATATGCATTTTTAATTATGTCATGTGATGATGTGGATGTGGATAAAGTGTGGATGTATGAGAGTTTAATTAAATGTTAATAATTGAGGTCTACATGCTTCCCTCTCTCTCATCCTCCGATGTACTTCTACCTTCCTCATGTTATGTACTTGCCATAAGACCTTCTTCTATTACAAATGCAAAATTTAGATAATGTATCTATTTATTCATTGTAATTATGTTGATCATGATGGTCGAGGAATGAGCGATGATGATCCACTGCTGCAACCAGGGAGGCCAGAAGATAGAGACCTTTAACCTTTGTATTTGTAGCCTTTTGATATAATAATTATATTAGAATGTGTGTGTGAGTTTGACAGAATGACTACAGCCAAACCACTGTGCTATCCATATTTAAGGATTCATAGCGGGAAGAATGACGGCGTAGTGGAATTAAAATTAATTTAAAACTTTCCTCGATCTACGTTCATCAATTCTCGGGTGTTTAGATCGCAATAAAATAATAAATAACATGAAGATCTGATCTTCACTATCATGGGGATGAAAATCCCTCGTCGACTTGGAGACGAACAAGTCGTTGATCTTGGGATCTTGGTTTTCCACATGAGTCTTCGCGGTAGCTTGGATCTCCTCCGCACTCTGCAAACTCTATTCAGATCTTAACTCCACCTTGAATAGACAGGGCAGAGAGAGGGCTGCTCCAGAGAGAGTGAGAGAGAGAGAGGAGGAGGGAGGATGATAGCTGGTTGTAGTGGAAAACCCTAGCTAAGGTTCTTTTGAACTAACTATTTATAGACTCCCGACATTTTTCACAAAAATCTTAGAAGTTTATAAAAATTAAATCCTCTCTAGATCCGCAAACACTCTTTTGTGTGTTACCCTCTAGGCCCAACTGTCTATTTGATTTTCAACTCATTAAGTCAATAACAACTTATTTGACTTAATTAATTATTATTCGTTATCTTTTAATGAATTTCAATTCGATTATCACATGAACGATAATCCATCATTGCATTCGAGCTTTCCGATTATGAACGGCACCAAGCTATACCTCATGATTGCGAAAGAGATTGGAGATATGCAACCTACTAATCGTAGCTATAGATCCTCATCCATGCAATGTCCCAGTCAGATCATAGTATGGTTTAACTATCAAATCCTGATATGTCTTAACCTAATGGAACCTTGTACTCAATATTAAATCAAATAGAAAATTCTTTTTCCTATTAAATTAGCTAGCCCTGGCCAGAGATTTTCAAATACTATTCCATAGGACATTCTCTCTGATGACATATTGAGAGTGAATGATTCCATGTTGTCAACTCAATTGCCTTCACGAGAATCCCCCTGAGCCCGAATAACTGACTATACAAAATCATAAACTTGAGATTCTTAAGTCAATAATCAAACACTCAGTGTCACTCAAGCAAGACATCCTTGTTGACTCAGGTCTAGGATCCAACTATGCTACTGTGGCTATAAAATACACCAATTGACAACCAGTATGATGACCATTCGGGAATTCTAGGTCGGATCAGTTCAGTGAACTCATTCCACTAATGAGCACCTACATGTACCTTAGTGTCAAAACACTAGTGACTATGAGATCAGTCACCCTTATCATATGAGTAAGTATCACATGCACCGGTCTATCTAGATCTCTAATGTCCCGTCTTGGAGATCTTATGACTAGGAACAATTCGAATACATGCATCTAGATGATTGATCTCATTATCACAATCTCATTATGATTCAATTATCATCGCATGTGTTGTAAGATTCATTACATCAAATGACAAACACACATAAAATGATAAGATGCAATGAAGAATTGTCATTTATTATTAATAGGAATAAAATATTACATGAAATAAGACGATCACATCTCATGTAATTAGCTTGCAGGACATACATTTCTATCATCCATGACCACACTTAACATGTGTGTGATGCATTGTTTATTTTTAATTATGAATCAAATGCTAGCTATAGTACTTAGTTAATATATATATGATATATTTATATATTATCACCTAAGATGAGACAAAGATAAAAGTTATCTAAAACTCTAGTTAAATTCTAAGCTGTAATGTGAGTAGTTGAGAACGTACTGCGTGGTCCTCCATTATTATAGTTTTAAGACTCAAATCACTTTGGGCGGATTTGTTGTGCTATCTACAAGGCTTATCTCGTAACGATGGTAATGTTTAGACTAAACTTAATAGCTTGTTGTGCTATCTACAAGGCCATTTAATTTCTTGGGATCAAAATATAATCATATATTACAAGGAGTTGCAAGTCCTATAAGATGGGTGCTCTCTGATTGTGTTGCAGCTTGTTGTGCTATCTATAAGGCTGTACTACAAGTCAGTGAGATTATGATCCCTACTAAGAGACCATCAACATTTTCCGTTCTGTATATCTGAGGGTTATATAGTCCACCAAAAATTAGGAGTATAAGTAGATTAAAGACCAAATCTTAATTTTAAATTTCAATAATTGAACATCTGCTAATTTTTCATTTTCTATAGGTGAGAATGTCGTCGAACAAACCTCTCTGTGGCATACTGGATGCCAACCGTTTGACAGGCCCGAATTACTCAGATTGGCTCAGAAACCTGAAGATTATTTTCAGATCTGAGTAGATTGCCTATGTCCTAGAAGATGATGCTCTTGCTGATCCAACATTAGATGCCCCTGAAGCCTAGATACTTTATCTGGATGTTCTTTATATGTGAACCCTTTCAGGTTGTATCATATACACCTCTTCTTCAAGATTTTCATTAAGAAAAGTTATTTTCACTCTATGTGCTAGATCTCATAATCATGATACGATGGCAAGTAAAATCCTAATAGATTTAATCATGGCTACTTGTGAGAAGGTCTCGTCATAGTCAGTACCTTGTCCTTGACGATATCACTTCGCCACTAGTCTTGTCTTATAGGTTTCAACCCTTTCATCTGCTCTATTTTTCTTTTATAGATCCACTTGTAATCAATGGGTATAATACTCTCGGACGGGTCTACCAAGTTCCAAACTTGGTCGGAGTATATGAAATCTATCTCAGATTTCATGGCCTCTTGCCATCTCCTGGGGTCAATGCCATTTATTACCTCCTCGTAGGTCTTGGGATCAGTATCCTCATTATACTGTACCTTATTATTTTCATCAGAGATATGTCCAACATATCTGTCTAGTTGAATAGATATATGGGCAGACCTACGAACAGTCTGTATGTCAATCTGAACAGGTTCCTGAGGCAATACATTACCTGTTTGTGGCTCTAAAATTTCTTCTAGTTCTACATTGCTCCTACTATTTTCTACAAAAACATATTCTTCCTCTAGGAATACAATATATTTTGCGACAAACACTCTTTGATCGCTAAATTGATACAAACCTGCACTTTTCGGTCTTAGATCTAATTTCTCTAGACTGTGTCTTTTGACATGTGCAAGGCATCCCCAATTCTTAACATATTTAAGGTCTAGTTTCTTTCCTTTCTATGTCTCGTATGGAATGGAAGACACTGATTTAGATGGAATCTTGTTCAATAGGTGTGCAACTGTGCCTAGGGTATAGCCCCATAATGACAATGGTAATTTAGAAAAACACATCATGGATCGTACTATGTCTAACAAGGTATGTTTCCTCCTCCCATATACACCATTTAGCTGAGGTGTATAAGGAGGTATTGATCGATCACACATGTACGTTGTTAAACACTTGCACAACCGTCAATTTAAATTAAACCAAACTCACGTATTTTAAACATATGGTATGAAGCAAGTGGTGAGCATGGGTCAAATCTACAGGGAGATCTCAGATTTTAAAGTTGAAGGTATTGAGTTTTTAGAGGAAAAATATAGAAGAAAGAAGAGAGAGTATGATGATTTGATAGATAACAATTGGAACTACCGGACTTACTACGAACTCACAAAAGAGGCACCTCTAAACGAGCATAATTAGACTATCTATTGAACTAAGACTATCCATACAATATTAAATAACAGAAGAATTCAAAATTTGAGTGATATTAATAGAAGGAAAAAAAAGAATTGTAGAAGATAAAGATGGAGAAAATGCTACGTTTTCAAACAAACTACCATCATAACTTCATGAAATTTTATAAGGACATGGAAAATGGAAAAATAATATATCTCTTAGAAGTCAACTTTTACATAAAATGTTCTAAATACTATGTAACATAGACAACTCAAAAACTAGAGAGAGAAGATAGAAAGAGAAAACTAGTGTTTCCAATTGTCGCAATCCTTTACGCAGATCCGTGGCAGCCTTGGACTCCTTCTAGTGGTTAGTTTCAATGCCTCGAGTCCACCTCCAGCTCCTAGCAACAACATGTGTGAAAGAGATGTAGAGAGATAGAGAGATAGGGAATGAAAGCTAGAGAGAAAGAGATGGAGGGTTGCTACAGTATCTGCGGTACCGTAGCTACTACAGTATCCGCCGGTACTATAGCAGAGAGAGGGAGAAAGAAAGAGAGATAGAGAAGGTAGGAGAGAGCGGGAGAGTAAGAGAGGGAAGAGGAAAAGAAAAAGCTAAAAAATGAAAACTATACTCTCCATTTCAAATGGCTAAAGGGGAATTTATAGGCTCATGAGAAATTTTAAATCTTAAAAGTTTTGGCTCTCACTTTGAAAATTCAAATTTATATTTAACGAAATCAATCCCTTGACTAAAGGAACTCTTTGTAAGATTTAAGAAAGTTTTGAAATTTGAAAATCAAAGGAGAATTCCCTCTTTTATTCGAAAATTGAAATCATCTCTTATATTCTCTCCTTCATTTTCTCTCTCCTTAATTCTCTTTTTTTTTTTGAATTTTGAATCTTTGGTTCTAAAAGAAGTGGGGACTAGCTTTGACTATATTTCCCCTCATTTTTCTCAGTTTGCAAAAATTAATTAATCCTTACGCCTACTGAGATTCAATCCCTGGTCACTTGATTCTTTAGATGCTTTCACCAACTGAGCCACTTGCTTCTTGTGTCCTACACAAAAAGAAAAACAATCATGAAGTCTCTGCAAGTGATTTGGACAGAAGACAAAATTCTCTATCATCTTATGTGATTTTGCATGAAAATTATGATAGTAGGCCCTACATTTTAATCTTATAATTGCTTAAAATTGTCAAGTTATCACATCCCCCAACTTAATCATTGCTAATCCCTTAGCAATGAAAATAATGAAAACTTATGATTACAATGTACTATATAGAAAATCAAGCTTCATTCAAGGTCATCTTCCACAAATAATGGTGGCAAATTAGCTAGACTCAAGTTCTCATTTCCCTCACTGTACTTGGGGTCACAACAGGTGATTATGCATAAAAATTGGCATGTTTAAAGTTCATTTTTTTACCCTTTCCAGTGTATCCTCACCTTTGTCGACCCTTGGGGTAGAACTACCTAGAGAAGAGAAGAGAAATACATCTCCCGATTAGCTGGCAAGGAATGTTTTTTAGCTCTCGCCCCGATTCAACACTTTTTAAGACTTGATCTTATTTTGGTACGAGGGACTTTTAATTTAGCGTGTTTTTTTCTTCATTTGGTTGCGTTCTTTACTTTTGATAGTGCATATTTTTTGCCACCCTCTTTAACTTGTTTGAGGGGAGGTACGTACTTTTTGTTACCCACCTTCCTTTGACTATTTCAAAGCATGCTTGTTATTTGGCATTTGGTTTGCATGCTTTCATATGTCCCTTTTTAAGATGATCGCGTCCTTAGGGTGCTGAGTGGGTTGATCCCCTATTATGAATCCTGACTTTCCTTTCATTCAATCCAAACAGAAAAAGAAAAACGGGAAGATAATCTTATCCTTTGGGCCAACTCCAACAATTCTACACTTTCAGGGTCATTCATTCACCCCAAGTTGTCGTGTGTGTGTGAAAATCTTTCTTGCCATAGCTCCTTGCGGAGGAGAGATATTATGAACTTCTAAAATTTTACTGACTAGCTCAACATTATTTGTTAAGACTCCATTTAATGAAGCATGATTAATTGAGAAATCTCAATTGGCATGTTAAATTGCAATAAATTTGAAAAGTTTTGTTCATTATTTTTATTTGTGAAAGTACAAGTTATATTCAAAAGATTTCCCAAATATATACAATAATTACTTCTCCAGCTTAAATGACATTGTTCTCAATCTCATGAATGATATGAAATATTTATAGCCAAAAGTAGTCAGGGAAGGAGAGATACAACCTGGGACATTGAGGGCATTTGAGGATTTTCATCCACTCTCCACCAAACCAGCTAATGCCTGAATTATTAGAACCTATAAAGAAAATAAAAAGGCAATTTACTATCTTAATATAAAAATATTGGGTTACCTTCTAATAAGCGCTAAGTTTAACATCTTCCGTTAGGCACATGTATGCTCACTATCCAATACCCACAAGTTCAAACACCAATTCATGTGCTTTCACATATGTCAATTGAAGGGACTCTCTCAGATAATAGCAAGGTAGAGGTGGGACACTCAAGAAGAAATCAAAAAATGAAGGACACATGTCCACCATCCATAAATGATTTATAAAATTGTCACATGGGTGCTTGAGAGATAGATCTGTGAATTGAAAAGCATCCATAGTCGGCTTTAGCTCAAGTAGTCCAAATCTCACAAAAGAATCAGTTGGGATTAACTCAAAGGAAGATGAATACTTTACACACTTAATACTATCACCCGTGATCCCATTATTATTTAAATCCTTGATAGAGTTGAAATCCATAGTATTACAAGACATGATTGAGTCATTTATGTTCATCATGTTGTCTATCCCCTCAACCGAATCAAAAGTTTCTAAGAGTGGATTTTCAGGGAGTGCTTCAATACCCTTATGCCCTTCTTTATGTTTTACTTGTCTACCCTCTTTGGAACATTCATTAACAATGAACATAGTTTGTAATTCATTACGATCTTCAGTCTTAGAAATGTCCAGGTTCTCAACTTGAGGCATACTAGTGTCACCCACTTCTTCCTGATGATGCACCTCTTCAAGGATCCCCCAACTTAATTTGGACATATCATGAGCAAATTCTAATTATGTGGCTTCAAAGGAAACTTGAGGTTTAGTGTGGTTGCAACATTTAGGAGAAGGATTCATCAAAGATTCCATGGATTCACTAGGCAAAACTCTTGGCTCATCCTCCTTTGGTTCTTCAGCAAACAGCCCTATTTGATTTTTCAAATTAGAACTAGACTGTTGTTGAGCAAGGATCAATTGCTAGAGTTACAGAAGTGGATCATCTTCATCAATCTGTTGCGGAGGGGATTGATAAGTTGGCTAAGAATTATATGATTGAGGGTAAGATTGGTGAGGGGTGGTAGATTGGAAACAAGGTGATTGAGGCAGTGGGTATGCATGCAATAGATATTTAAGTTGTCCTCCACCATAGGTTTGATCTTGAAAGTTGGTTTGAATTGGAGTCCGATTTTAACAATTTTGCATAGAAGGACAATGAACCTGGACTTGATAAGATTCCCACGAGAAATTATAATGTTGCTCCCATCCTAGGTTGTAAAAATCGGTGGAAGGGGGAGCTTCATATGCAGCTTGCACTTGAGCTTGAGTGGCGAGTGGTAGTTGTGCAACAACAGGGCACATGAAAACATGATGGACAAGGCTAGCACAAAAGGTACAATTCTTTTGGTGAGTGGGGATGGTATGTTGATCTTGGGAGCAAGGAAGTCCATGTTCACCCCTGAATTAGAATCCATAGAATGTTGTAGTTCAAACATTCCTTTACTTTCGGCCTGGGTGACAAAGTTATAAAGTGGAAGATAAGCATGTTTACTTGAATTTCTACTCAAGATTTCAAAAAGTGAATATACTTTATCCTCACTCTTGCTCATAAAGATACCTCCACAAGATATATTTACTAATTGCCTATTGAATTCAGTCAACCCGTCATAAAATGATTGAACGATCTACCACTTGGGTAAACCATGAGGATGACATCTTCTCAGCAACTTCTATAATATCTCCCATGATTCATGAAATTGTTCTTCAAGGAGTTGTGAGAACCTTGTAATGGCTCTCCTCAAAGCATTGGATCGGCCACTGGGAAATTTTTTTTTCAAGAATTATTGTTGTAGATCTATCCATGTGGTGACATGTCTCCCAATGGTCTTAGGCCAATATTTAGCTCGGTCTTTCAAACAGAATGGGAATAGAATGAGTCGGAGAGCATCATGAAAGAGCTCTTGGATTTTGACTATAGAGTAAATTTGAAGTCATCCAGATATTTATATGGATCTTCATGAAGATCCTCAAAAAAGGATGGGAGCATTTGAATAGCATGGGGGTCAATCTCATATTATTGGGCATGGATTTCAGAAGTTGGATGCAGGTGGATGGAGTGTATTAAGTGGGATAGAAATAGTCCATCAACTACTTAGTTGACTTCATGGATGGAGATTGGTTCCACTCCATATTGGATTTTTTTATTTTCATTTTTTAAGATTTTTTTTCCATTAACAAATAAGTTGAAGGGTCTCCTAGACCTATGAACACAACTAGTGCGAATTCCCTCAAGTTTGAAGTCCACACACACACACTCTTGGGCTAGCTAGGTAAGAGGTTGAATCGTGGGAGGCTCCCCTCGCTCTTACGAGGTCCTAATTAGAGAACCACGAGCCCACTTAGGCTTGGCCTGTTAACCTCGTTGCCTAGACATCAACCTTAAAGAGTGGTGCAAACACAATCTTACTTAAGGTCCAACCACTAATTGGGCTCAATGTAGGCGTTCTCACAAATCAACTACGGATCCACTTAAGTCCACTATCCAGGTAAGAGGTTGGGATCTGGGAGGCTCCCCTCACTATCGTGAGGACCTAATAAAGTAACCACAAGCCCGCTTATGGCGTTTGCCTTTAGACCCTAGCCTTAGACACTAGTGTCCAAAATGAAAATAGGCCCAATTTCACCTTCATTTCATTATGAACCCTAGGGTCAACTTGCTATTCTTTTTTCTTGGGCTTTGGGTGAATGCAAGATGCAAGGAGATTGTGGTTTGTGGGCCAAGGAAGGGTGATCAAATCCGCACCTTATGTTGTTATGGGTTGCACCCTTAAAATATTTTTTTAAGAATGCACAAAAAAAAAAACAAATCAACAATAAGTTCTTATGCCAAAATGAAATGAAAATACATGCATACAACAAATAAAAAAATTAAACAAAAGCAAACTACTTCTAATGCATTAATTACCAAATGATGCATGTCCTAAAACATGAAAGTGTGATATCTAATCTTATGATGATGACTTTTATTGGGTTCAAGTGATTTTTTTTTTAAATTTAATATCCTTATCTAACCAACAGAGCAATAGATAAAGATATTTTTTTATATTTTTTTTTGAATCTTAAACAGGGAAATTAGTTAAACAAGGAAGCTGAAATAAAATAACACAAAAGTAGAGGTACGTACCTCAAAAAATTCTGAAACTTTTACAGCAAGCCACTCATTTGTTTTATGATTTTATGGAATGCTTTCAAAATTTTATGGTTTTTTTAAAACATTTTTCAATTTGTTTTCAGTTTTTCAGCTTTTTTCCACTATTTTATGATTTCCAGGCTTTTGCACGCACCCCAAGGCATAGCAAGAACTTGAGACTTTCTAGAGACCTGTTTTTCTGAATTTTCTATTTTTTACAGATTTATTTCAATTTTTTCTCGAATTTTTCCTACACACAATTAAAAGATAACGTTAATCTAGATTGATTCCATGCAAAAAGAAAAAGAAAAAGGTGAGGATAGAGGTACACACAAGAACACCCAAAGTTAATCAACATAAATAATATAGAAATCTCCTCGGCAATGGCACCACAAATTGATTGATCACACACGTACGTCATTAAACACTCACACAACTGTCAATTTAAATTAAACGAAACTCATGTATTTTAAACGTATGGCATGAAGCAAGTGGTGACATGGGTCAAATCCACAGGGAGATCTCAGATTTTAAGGTTGAAAGTATTGAGTTTAGAGGGAAAATAGAGAAGAAAGAAGAGGGAGCATGATGATTTGATAGATAACAATTGGAACTAGCCGGACTTACTACGAACTCACAAAAAGAGTACATCTAAACGAGCATAATTAGACTCTACTAAACTAATACTACCCATAAAATATTAAATAACACAAGAATACAAATGAGTGATATTAACAGAAGAAAAAAAAGAGTTGTAGAAGAAAAAGATGGAGAAAAGGCTACTTTTTCAAACAAACTACCGTCAAATGGCATTATAACTCCATGAAATTTTATAATGACATGGAAAATGGAAAACTAATATGGCTCTCAGAATACTATGTAACACAGGCAACTCAAAAACTAGAGAGAGAAGATAAAGAGAAAAAACTAGTGTTTGCAGCCGTCGCAACCCTTTGCGTAGATCCGTGCCTGCCCTGGACTCCTTCTAGTGGTCAATTGCAATGCCTCGAGTCCACCTCTAGCCCCTAGCAGCCGCTGGTTTGAAAGAGATGTAGAGAGATAGATAATGAAAGCTAGAGAGAGAGGAAGGAGTTGCTATAGTACCCACATGTACTGTAGTAGAGAGAGGGAGAAAGAAAGAGAGATAAAGAAGGTGGGGGAGAGAGTGAGATAAAGAGAGGGAAGAGAAAAATAAAAATATAAAAAATGAAACTAAACTCTCCATTTCAAATGGCTAAGGGGGAATTTATTGGCTCATGGAAAATTTTACAACCTAAAAGTTTGGCTCTCGCTTTGAAAATTCAAATTTAGATTTAACAAAATCAATCCCTTGATTAAAGGAGCTCCTTAAAAGATTTAAGAAAGTTTTGAAATTTGAAAATCAAAGGATAATTCCCTCTCTTATTTGAAAATTTAAATCATCTCTTAGATTCCCTCCTTTATTTTCTCTCTCCTTAATTCTCTTTTGTTTTGAATTTTGAATTTTGAATATTTGGCTTCAAAAGAAGTGAGGACCGACTTTGACTATATTGCCCCTCATTTTCCTCGGTTTGCAAAAATTAATTAACCTTGTGCCTACTGAGATTTGATCCCTCATCACCTGGTTGTTCGTTAGATACTTTCACCAACTGAGCCACTAGTTTTTTGTGTCTTACATAAAAAGAAAAACAATTATGAAGCCTCTGTAAGTAATTTGGATATAAGACAAAATTCTCTATCTTCTCATGTGATTTTGCATGAAAATTATGATAGTAGGCCATACATTTTAGTCTTCTAATCGCCTAAAATTGTCAAGTTATCAGGTATCCACAAAGACTATATCTCATTATCCTTCAAATATTGTGTGAATTTTGTACTTAAGTATCCTCCTCCTCAATCTGGTCGAAGAGTTTTAATACTCTTTCTAATATGTTTCTCTTCTCCATTCTTAAACTCTTTGAATTTCTCAAAGGCCTCAGATTTGTACTTCATTAGTACACATATCCATACCTAGAGAAATCATCAGTAAAAGTGATGAAGTATGCGTAACCTCCTCTGGTTTGAGTAGACATGGGTGGACATATATCATAATGTATGAGTTCTAACAACTCTGTAGTTCTCTATCCATATCCAGTAAATGGAGAGTTGGTCTTCTTTCCTATAGGCAAGACTAACAGGTTGCATATGATTCATAATCAAATGGATCAATGTATCCATCCTTATGCAACTTGTTAAGCCTTTCCTCACTAATATGACGAAGCCTACAGTGCCAGAGGTAAGCTTAATTCACATTAGTCCTCTTTTTTTTAAGAGAATATTTTCCTCACTAATATGACGAAGCCTGAGGTAAGCTTAATTCACACTAGTCCTCTTTCTTTTAAGAGAATATTTTCCTCACTAATATGGCAAAGCCTACAGTGTCAGAGGTAAGCTTAATTCACACTAGTCCTTTCTTTTAAGAGAATATTCTACATACATCACAGGAGTATCTATATCTAACATGAATAACCATTTACTAAGCTTCTGTAAGAAAACAATTCACCAGTTAAGAATAAAGAACAACTTTTATTTCCAAAGCTCATAATAAATCCACATTTATCTAAGCATGAAATAAAAAAATGTTATTAATGATAGAAGGAACATAATAACATTCTTTAAGTCCTAAAATAACTCCTGAGGATAGCTTGAGCTTCACACTTCTGATGGCGAGTGCAGCAACCTTTGCTCTATTTCTTAATCCTAAGTCAACCTCTCCTATGTTCAGTCACCTATTGTTTGTTAGCATCTGCAAATCATTGCAGATATGAGATGCACATCCAGTATCTAACACCCATGACGTGGATCTATATGACAAGTTGAGGTCAATCATGAACATACTTAAGGCTTCTCCAAGCTTCTCCTTTACTTTATCTATAAGATGCAACTTGTAATTCCTCTTCCAATTGTTGGGTTGTTGTGTCAGATCCGAATAAGACGTAGCGGAAGTTGGATCCATGTCATTTCGCAGAAATAAATCGGATTGTGAAAACGGTTTTTCACCTTGTGCGGATCCAAATCTGCGTCCGTTTGATTCCATCGGTGTGATGCCGCAAGCCGCACATGTGCTCGACCTCTAGTGGTATCCACACGGTCTTCCTCTCGATAGATTGTTCTCGCTTCCTCGTTTGGTGCAACGTATGCGGATCCTGTCTGGCTGCGTGTAATTCTTCGTGACATGTAGTTTCGAATTTCCCGTCGGACGGGAGTTGGAACGGACCCTCGGGGGGGGGGACCTCTGAGAGGGCTGCCCAGGAGAAAGAGAGGAGAGAGAGGGGGGTGGCTAGGTCAGCTCTAGGTTGCTGGCTCCAGTGCTCAAAGCGGTACTTTTATAATAAGTGATTTCGCGATTTTTCGGAAAAATCCACATTTATCCAAAACACTGTCAAAATATCCATCGACTTAAAAACCTTTTGAGTATGACCCTCTAGGCCCAAATACCATCCGGTTAATGGCCCATTAAGTCCAGTAACTGTTTACAAACTCATTGAATTAATAATATCCTTACATTGATTAATCAGCTGAATTTAATGTCCCACAATAAATTCGGACAGGCTTCAGATCACGTTGGGTGTCGAAAAACACCGCGTGATCCCAGAAGGCATTGGGGTTCCGCAACCCACTACTGGAACCTTTCTGTCATCGGTTACCGCACGGATATGATCCTTCATCTGTGCAATGTTCCCTAATCGACCTAGGGTATGGTTTACCGTTAAACCCTAACTGGTCGATTAACTTGAATCAGATGTCGTTAATCTATATCAGATAACTCTTTTTCTGATATAGAGTCCGCCTTGTCCAGGGACTTCAGCGCATCATTTTCGGAATATTCTCTCTCCTTATACCGAGAATAGATGATCCCGTATTGACCATACAATTATCTTTGAGGGCATCTCCCTGAATCCGATCACTTGACTCATTAATATCCCATGGTTAGAGATTCGTTAGACAAGGTCAAAGCTCAGAGACCTATCAACAAGATATCCTTGGTGTCTCAGGTTCAAGGACCATCCACGCAACCGTGACAAAAGAATCGAGCTGGTTAATAATTAGGTAGCTACCATCCAACGATTCATGGTTGGATCAGTTCAGTGATCTCATTTACTAATGAGCACCTACAGGTCCAGCATAGTTTCTCCACACAAATGACTTATAGGATCAGTCACTCTCATCATATGAGCTGAAGAAACCTATATTAGTCTATCTAGATGTTTGATGTCCTTCTCAAACATCCTTCGACTAGGAACAATTGAGAACATGTGTTTATAAGTCTTCAGTCTTGTAATTATGATCTCATCATAATCTGAAGACCATTCCACATGTTTATAGACTTCATCATGATATGATAAACAAGGATCGAATTAAATACACAATGAAATTATATCATTTTATTAATAAACTGAATAATACATAATATCGGATTGGTATGTAGGCCATCTGTAAATAATACATAGTATCGGATTGGTATGTAGGCCATCTAATACTAACAATCTCCCACTTGGTCTACAACCAATCACTCTTATATTGAATACCCATATTCTCTAAGTGACGCTCAAACACATTTTGAGACAATATGGGTCTGCTATGTTGTCGACAGAGGGAACCCTTTTCACTATGACATCTCCTTGAGCTATAATCTCTTTGATTAGGTGAAAGTGCCGCAGAATGTGCTTTGACTTCTGATGAGACTTCGGCTCTTTCGCTTGAGCAATCGCCCCATTGTTGTCACACAATAGTGGGACGGGACCAGAGATACTTTCCACCATACCAAGATCGCTGATAAATTTCTTCATCCAGACTGCTTCCTTGGCGGCTTCAGCAGCAACAATGTATTCAGTTTCTGTTGTCGAATCAACAATAATTTCTCGCTTGGAACTTTTGCAGCTCACTACTCCCCCGTTGAGTGTAAAGACAAATCCTAATGTTGACTTGTTGTCATCTGGATCAGACTGAAACACGAGTCAGTGGATCCTTGCAGCTTTAAGTTTCCCCATCTATAGATAAAAAATATATCCTTAATTCTTTTCAAGTAAGTACTTAAGGATACATTTCACAGCCTTCCAGTGTTCATCACCTGGATCTACCTGATGTCTGCTCGTAACATTTAGAGCATATGTTACATCAGGTCTAGTACATTGCATGGCATACATGATGGAACCTATGGCTAATGCATAGGAAATTTTATCTATTATTAATGCATAGGAAATTTTATCCATCATTGCCCTCTCTTCAAGGGTCTTAGGAGACTGACCTTTAGAGAGATAAATTCTATGTCTCATCGGTAGGAGACGTCTATTGGAATTTTCCATACCAAACCTTTGGACAATGGTTTCTATGTATATGGATTGGGTTAAAGCAAGCATCTTTTTTGATCTATTTCTATAGATCTTTATTACCAATATATAAGATGCTTATCCAAAATCCTTCATGGAGAAGTTTTTAGATAGCCAGACCTTTACTGATGACATCATCCCTACATCATTTCCAGTAAGAAGGGTGTCGTTAACGTAAAGGATTAGGAATGTAATTGTGCTCCCATTGTTTTTCCTGTACACACATGGCTTATCTTCATTCTTAATGAAGCCATAAGATTTGATCGCCTCGTCAAACCTTATGTTCCAGTTTCGGAAAGCTTGCTTCAATTTATAAATGAACCTTTGCAACTTGCATGCCATATCTAGAGATTCTTTCTATGTGAAGTCTTCTGGTTGTATCATATACATCTCTTCCTTAAGTTCTCTATTGAGGAAAGTTGTCTTCACATCCATCTGTCAATTTCATAATCATGGTAGGTAGCAATGGCAAGAAGTATTCCGATAGACTTAATCATGGCAATGGGTGAGAAGGTCTCGTCATAGTCAATATCTTATGTTTGACGATAGTCCTTCGCTACTAACCTTGTCTTATAAGTCTTAATTTGTCCATCCGCACCGATCTTTCTTTTAAAGATCCACTTGTATCCGATGAGTACTATACTCTCGGGCAAGTCTACCAAGTTTCAAACTTGGTTGATGTACATGGACTAAATTTTAGAATTCATGGCTTCTCGCCATCTCCCGGCGTTTGGACTCTAAATGGCCTTCTGGTAAGTCTTAGGATCTGTTAGTTTAGGTGGCCTACAAGCCAATCTGACTATGTAAATCTCGCTCGTTTATTAATATAATGGCATAATATTCATTATGTGTAATTCGCATTAATTCTCGTTTCATAATGAAGTTCGTGAATATGTGCTATGGTGATCAGATTATGATGAGATCATACTAATGAGACTGATCACTTAAACACACATATTCTTAATTGTTCCTAGTCGGAGGATATCTGAGAGCGGTTAGACTAGTACAGATTACTCCTTGTCATATGATGAGGGTGACTGATCTCATAAGTCACTTGTGTGGAGACACTAAGGCGAATCTGTAGGTACTCATTGGAGAATGAGTTCACTGAACTGATCCGACTGAATCGCTGGATGGTATTGTACCTCACTGTCAACCAGCTTGATTCTATTACCACAGTTGCGTGGATGGTCCTCGGACCTGAGACACCAAGGACACCTTGGCGGTGGACTTCTGTGCTTTGACCTTGGTTTACGAATCTCTAGGCATGGGATTCTAATACGCCAAGGATTGGGTACAGCGGAATACCGTCGAAGGGAATTGTGTGTCAATAAGGAATCATTCGCTCTCGGTACTTAGAGAGAGAATGCTCTAGAAAGGATGCGCGAAAGTCCCTGGCCAGGGCGGACGATAATATCGGGAAAGGAGTTTTCCGATATTTATCAGCGACATCCAATCCAAGTGAGTCGACCGGTTAGGGTTTGACAGCTCGCCATACCCTGAGTTGACTCGAGAGCATTGTATGAATGAAGGATTATATCCACGCGGTAACGGTCGACGGAAAGGTTCCAAGAGTGGGTTACTTAACCCCAAATACCTTCCGGGTTCACGCGGTGTTGCTTGGCACCCAACGTGATCGGAGGCCCGGTCGAATTCGATGTGCGACATCAATTCAATTGACTAATTGATTAATAAAGGATTATTAATTAATTAATAAAGCCAGTGAGGAGTCACTGGGCTTGTTGGACCATTAACTGGACTGGTACTTGGGCCTAGAGGGTCACACGCACATGATTCTCAAGGCGATGGATAAATAAGTGGGTTTTATATAAACCGGGGGTTTTTGTGAAAAACCGTACGGTTAGTATAAAAGATAGCGAACGGGCTGAGCAGGCCAAGCTGCTGCTAACCCTAGCCGCCCCTCCTCAGTTTCTGTCCTTCTCTGGCGTCCAGGCAGATCCAGATCTGCTCCGCCACTTCTCCGAATCCCGTTCGACGGGAAATCGTCCGCGCGCTGCGACGATCATTGCGGCGACTGGCGGAGGCTTCGTGGGCTGCGAAGAACGACGAACTCGAAGATATCCGTCGCGGGGAGGATCGCGTGGACTTCGCTAGAGGCCGGGCGCTTGCGCGGCTTGCGGTGTCACACCGACGGAACCAATCGGCTGTGGATTCGAATCCGCACACGGTGAGAAAAGATAATCCGATTATCTTGTATTTTAGATTTTGAAACGGGAACGGATCGCTGTAAATATTTTGTTTTCCGCTGCGTGAGCGATCCAGAGAAATCGACAAATCCCAACAGTGGTATCAGAGCTAGGTTCCACTATTTCTCGTCCCGTTTCGGTTTCCAAAATTAATTTTTCTTGAGTTATTCCATGCGTTTAATCCGATTAAAATGATAGAATAGTGTTCATAAGATGAACACAAATAATTTGATTATTTTTCTGTGATTTTTTGGATTTTATTTGGGGTTTTCGGAGTTCTTCATGAGATGATGAACCAGGGTACTTCGGCGACTTCATACGACCTTCCCAAGCGTTGGGATGGCTGGCCGAGACTCCGGATCCATAGAGGATAGTCACCTCTATCCACCGGTCACCAAGATCGGCGCCGGAGTGCCCTTGGAGGTCTTGAAAAACTAGCCCAAATTCGGGTTTTTGAAACCTGGAAAACCAGAAATTAGGGGAAGTTTCAAGGGCTCGGGTTGCAGTTTCGGGGGCCCCGCCGGCGGCCATGCCGGCGCCGGACACGCTGCCGGGTTGCAGTTTCGGGGGCCCTGCCGGCGGCCATGCCGGCGCCGGATCCTCCCAGCCACGGTTACCTGCTGCAATAGGGTTTCAGGGTTGCAAGGTAGAGGGTGAACCAGCCGGTCCCGAGCCGGTTTGACCGGCTGGGCCGGTCCGGTCTGTTGGTCTGGCCAGAGTAATTAGTTATTAGTTTAAAGAGTTAAACTAATAATTAATTTTATCCACTAATCTAAGAGTTAGATTAATGCTTAACTGTTAATTTGTGTTAATTATTAGTTTAATGGTTAAATTAGTGGTTAACACTTATTAATTATCTAGTCTAATTGTTAGATTGATAATTAATAACAAATTAGAGTTAATTATTAATTTATGTGATAAGTTAATGATTAATTTTGTTGGACTAGTCTAAGAGTTAGATTAGTTATTAATAGTCTAATTGTTAGATTATTAATGGGGTTTAATCTAAGTGTTAGATTATTAGAATTGTTCTAATTGACATGGAATAATCTGGAATTATTAATTCGGAGTGTGTGCGCATGTGATGTGTGTTTAATGTTTTTAAAATTTGATTTAATTGCATGTTAAGATAATAAATGAGTTTTTCGAAATTCAAATACCAATTTTGATTGGATCCCAGCTTTTTGAAAGCCAAAACTTATATATTTTGGAAACTCATTTGTTTTAGCCATGTGATGCGCTGAATCATGTGTGGGATGTTTAAAACACACCGTGGTCATGGATATGCACTTTATTTAATTGTTCATGTGATGAATGATGGATTGTGTGGATCGTGGATGTATGTTTGATTATTAATTGTTAATAAATAGAGGTCTGCGCACCTCTCTCTCTCATACTTCGATGTATTTCTACTTCCCTCTCTCTTTTGTACTCGCCATAAGGCCTTCTTCAATTTACTTGTAAATTCTAGAATTTAAATGTAATCTGATCGAGGAAACTGAGGAAAGAGCGAGGACGATCCACAGCTGCAACCAGGAAGGCGAAAAAGATGGAGATCTCTTGCCTATGTGTTTGCAGGTTATCTAATATAATTGTTATGATTAGATTGTGTGTGCGTTTGACTGTTGGCTCCAGTCAAACCTACTGTGCTATCCATGACCACACTAATGACATGTATGTGATGCATTGTTTATCTTTTGATTATGAATCAAAGCAGGTTATAGTATTTAGTAAATATATACGATATATTTATATACTATCACCTAGGAGAGACCAAGATAAAAGTTATCCAAATACCCTCAGATAAACTCTAAGCCGTAACGCGAGTAGTTAAGAACTTACCGCGTGGTCCACCATCGTTATAGTCATAGGATTCGAATCACTTTAGGCAGGTTTGTTGTGCTATCCACAAGGCCTGCTTAATTGGGAGGAGAAACTGTGGCTATGGCATTAGATGCCTATAGATCGGGGTAGAGGAACCATGTAGTTTTGTTGTGCTATCCACAAGGGCTGCATGCAAATCTATGCTCGTCGCGTAATGATGGTTAGCTTAGACCAGAATTAGTGGTTTGTTGTGCTATCCACAAGACCATTAAATCTCTGGGGACCGAAGCTATGATCAGATATTGCAAGGAGTTGCAACTCCCATGAGTTGGGTGCTCTCTGATTGTATTACAGTTTGTTGTGCTATCCACAAGGCTATAGCGCAAGTCATTGAGATTCTGATCCCCACTAGGAGACTGTCGGCGTCTCCCGTTCTGTATAACTGAGGGTTATACAGTCCGTCGAAAATTAGTGGGAGTTAAACTTGAACAAAAGACCATGTCTTGTTTTAAACTTTAATAATTGAACATCTGCTAAATAGATTTTACTCATCTCCTGTAGGGAATTATGTTGTCGAATAACTCACTCCGTGGCATACTTGATGCCGTTTTGACTTACCTGATCTACTCGGATTGGTTCAGAAACCTGAAGAATGTCTTCAGATCTGAGCACAATAACTTTGTCCCTGGAGCTGATTCTCTTGCTGAATCGGCATTAGATGCCCTTGAAGCAGAGATGACAGCTAACGATAAAAGATCAAAGGACAAAGGCAAAGGAGTAGTGAAGGGTGACTGCTTCTATTATAAGCAGTATGATCACTGGAAGAGGAACTGCAAGGAGTTCCTTAACGATAAAGCTCATAGAAGAGTGAAGCTGTCTGAAGCTTCAGATATCTATATGATAGATATCAACTTATCAGTTAGAGATTCCACATCTTGGGTATTGGATACCGGATAAGCTTCTCATATCTGCCATGATGTGCAGATGCTGACAAGTAAGCGCAAGCTGAGACAAGGTGAGGTGGAATTGAGGCTAGGAAACGGCGCAAAAGTTGCGGCGATTGCTGTTGGGACAACAAACCTCAAACTTCCATCGGGAGACACCTTACTATTAGAGGATTGTTATTATGTTCCTAGCATAATAAAGAACATCATAACAATATCTTGTTTGGACAAGATAGGATATAGGTTGACTATTGAGAATAGAAGTTGTTCGATTTATTATGGTAATAAATCAATAGCTTTAGCATCTTTAGTCAATGGTTTATATCTATTAGATGTTTCTTATTACAATCTTCAAATTGATAATGCTCTTAAGAAGAGCAAGAATTGTGTGAACCAGGCCTACATGTGGCATTGTAGACTTGGACACATTGGCGAAAGCAGGTTGCAAAAGTTGCACAAGCATGGTTATTTAACTGCATTCGATTATGAATCGTTTGCAATATGCGAATCCTGCCTTATGGGAAAGATGACGAAATCTCCATTTACTAGACATGGAGAACGTGCCAAGGACATTCTGGAACTAATACATTCGGATGTATGTGGTCCAATGTCCACCCAAGCCAAAAGTGGCTTTTCTTACTTCATCACGTTGACCGATGACTTCTCAAGATTCGGCTATGTGTACTTAACGAAGTACAAGTCGGAAGCATTTGAGAAGTTCAAGGAGTTCAAGAATGAGGTAGAGAAGCAATTAGGAAAGAGTATTAAAGCTCTTCGATCAGATCGAGGAGGAGAATACTTGAGTACTAATTTCACACAATTCTTAAAGGATAATGGTATCCTTTCTCAGCTGACCCCTCCATATACACCACAGATGAATGGTGTATCAGAAAGGAGGAATCGCACCTTGTTGGACATGGTGCGATCCATGATGAGCTTTTCGGGATTACCAGTGTCCCTCTGGGGGTATGCTCTAGAGTCAGCAGCATACCTACTGAACAGAGTGTAATGAATCTCCAAGAACGCAGCGGAAATAAATATGATTCCATTGTATCGGTTGCTGGGGTCGTAAAACGGACATTAAAATCTAAGCGGGAAGAACAGTTCTTCACCTTTGCGGGGTTTCGAATCTCCCGTGGATGATGCCGACTCTTTAATCGCGCACGCGCACGATCTCTAGAGGTATCCACACGAGTTCCCGCAGCAGACGCGATTTCCTCCTCGACTTGAGTGCTTCGACCAGATCTCAAATCCACCATGCGCGGAGAGAGACAGATCCACTCCAAGAGAGAGAGAAGGAGAGAGAGAGAGGAGAGAGAGAATATGGGGAGTAAAATTCGTCTAACTAACTTTTTACCACTCCCCCTTGGCCCTCCTTATATAGAAATAAGGATAAGCACAACAATTAATCCTCATGATTATCCAAGAGTTTGGCCTTGGATAATTCTCTATTAAATCTTCATGTTTATCCTGCAGCTTTTCACAAAAACCCAGATAAGCATGAAATTTAACATCTCTCACCGTCTGACGAGAACTCTTATGTGTGTGACCCTCTAGGCCCATATATTAGTCCGGTTACAGGCCCATTAAACTTAGAACTGTTTCTTGAGTTTAATATTTATTAATTAACATTTAAACATCATATGTTAAATGATTAATTTAATAAACAAGTAAATTATCATCCGATGATTAATTAACTTGGCCTTCCGATCATGAACAGTACCAAACACTACCTCATGATCCCAGAAGATATAAGGGATATTGTTCCCTTTTAATTGAACCTTTCCGTCTGCAGATACCGCACAGATATAATCCTTCACTCATGCAATGTCCCGATAACGCAAGGGTATGGTTTTATAGTCAAACCCTCTATCGCATTATCCAGATGGATTCCAGTACACAGTTAATATCTAGAAAGACATCTCTTTCATTAGACCATGGCCAGGGATTTCTGTATACACATCCATGGGACATTCTCTCTCCAGTCTTATACCAAGAGTGAGTGATCCCTTGTTGTTCACTCAATTACCTTCGCAAGCTTTCCACTGTATCTGAAAGACCGATTATGGTGGGCTTAATGGTTAAAGTCCACGAGTCAGAGAATCAAGATACAATGGTCCACAAACAAGGTATCATTCTCAGGTCAAAGGACCAACTGTGCTACTGCAACAAATGAATTCCCTGGTTGACTAATAGGTATAATTACCATCCAGGAATTCTTATTTGGGTATGTTCAGTGAACTCATTCTCTAATGAGCACCCACTCGTTTGTCTTAGTGTCACCACACGAGTGAATGTGAGATCATTCACCCTCATCATATGAGCAGACATAACTTGTGTCGATCTTATCGGATATTTAATGTCCATCTCAAATATCCTATGATCGAGAACTATTTAAGACAATTGCCTTAGGATATTGATCTCACTATCATGATCTCATCATGATTCAATATCCCATACATTTGTCTATGGACCTTCATTACGATAGTCGTTTGTGAGAACTATTAAATGAAGAAATAATTGCCTTTATTAATAATCTGAACTAGAATGTACAATGATTGGCTTTGAGGCCACCCAATTCTAACATTCTCCCACTTGGACAATAGCCAATCACCCATGTGTCTAAGTCCCATAGACTTAAGGTGACGTTCTAAATTGTTTTGAGACAATGGCTTAGTCAAGGGATCTGCTACATTATCTTCAGATGAGACTTTCTCAACTACTATATCTCCTCGGGCGATGATCTCACGAATCAGATGAAATCGTCTCAGAATGTGCTTTGACTTCTGATGTGATCTTGGCTCCTTCGCTTGAGCTATTGCCCCATTGTTGTCACACAATAATGGAACATGATCTGAAATGCTTGGAACTACTCCAAGCGCCGAGATGAACTTCTTCATCCAAACCGCCTCCTTGGCCGCTTCAGCTGCAGCAATGTATTCTGCTTCGGTCGTCGAATCTGCAGTAGTTTCCTGTTTGGAACTCTTCCAACTTACTGCACCTCCATTTAACATGAACACAAATCCATACATGGATTTGCTGTCATCCATATCCGACTGGAAACTCGAGTCAGTAAATCCTCGAAGTTCCAAGTCGTTTCCTCCATAAACGAGAAATAGATCCTTAGTCCTTCTCAAGTGTCTAAGGATACATTTCACCGCCTTCCAGTGTTCCTCACCTAGATCAGCCTGATATCTACTGGTGACACTTAATGGATGTACCACATCAAGCCTAGTACATAGCATTGCATACATGATAGATCCTATTGCCGAGGCATAAGGAACTCTATCCATGTATACTCTCTCTTCAGGTGTCTTGGGAGATATTTCTTTAGAGAGATAAATTCCATGCCTCATAGGAACAAGGCCTCTCTTGGAATTTTCCATGCCAAACCTTTTGACTATGGTATCTATGTACATAGATTGGGACAAGCCAAGCATCCTTTTTGACCTATCTCTATAGATCCTTATTCCCAGAATATAGGATGCTTCTCCCAAATCTTTCATGGAGAAGTTTTGGATAACCAAGCCTTTACTGATCACAACATTCCTACATCATTCCCAATGAGTAGAATGTCATCAACATAAAGTACTAAAAAGGTAACTGCGCTCCCACTAGCCTTTATGTATACACAAGATTCATCTTCATTCTTAATGAAGTGATAAGATTTGATTGCTTCATCAAATCTTAAGTTCCAAGTTCGGGATGCTTGCTTTAATCAATAGATAGATCTTTGCAGCTTGCATACCTTGCTTGAATGCTCTTTGGAAGTGAATCCTTCAGGTTGTATCATATACACCTCTTCTTGAAGGTTCCCGTTAAGGAATGCTGTTTTCACATCCATTTGCCATATTTCATAATCATAGAATGCAGCGATAGCAAGAAGTATTCTGATTGACTTAATCATGGCAACTGGAGAAAAGGTTTCGTCATAGTCAACACCTTGCCTTTGACGATATTCTTTTGCTACAAGCCTTGCCTTGTATGTGTCAATTTGTCCATCTGCCCCGATCTTTCTTTTAAAGATCCATTTACTGCCAATAGGTATCATACCTTCTGGCAGATCAACCAAGTTCCAAACTTGGTTGGCATACATGGACTGAATTTCAGAATCCATTGCCTCTTGCCATTTTTCTGATTCATGACTATTTATGTCTTCAAGGTAGGTTTGAGGATCATCATCCTCATTTAAGTGCACTTTTGGTTTGCCTTTATCGATATGTCCAACATATCTTTCAGGCTGCTTAGGCAGTCTACCTGATCTGCGAACCTTTTGTGTATCATCTTGAACAAGTTCTTGAGTCAATGGTTCAGCAGATGAACCAGTGTTGATTTGTGAGTCTAGAGTTTCTTCCAGTTCTATCTTGCTCCCACTGTCTTCTTTTGAAAGATATTCTTTCTCTAAGAAGATAGCTCTTTTTGCGACAAACACCCTTTGATCGCTGGGCTGATAGAAGTAATATCCAAAACTCTCTTTTGGATATCCCACAAATCTACATTTCTCTGTCCTGGAATCCAGTTTGTCTGGATCATGTCTTTTGACATGTGCAGGACAACCCCAGACTCTAACATGCTTAAAGTCTGGTTTCTTTCCTTTCCATATCTCATATAGAGTGGAAGGTACTGATTTACTCGGAACTTTGTTCAACAGATATGCAGCAGTCAACAGTGCATATCCCCATAAAGAGATTGGAAGTTTGGCATAACTCATCATGGATCGTACCATATCTAATAGAGTACGATTTCTCCTTTCCGATACACCATTTAACTGAGGTGTATAGGGAGGAGTCCACTGAGACAAAATACCATTATCCTTAAGATATTCTGTGAATTCTGTACTTAAGTATTCACCCCCTCGATCTGATCGAAGAGTTTTAATACTCTTTCTAGTCTGGTTCTCAACTTCGTTTTTAAACTCTTTAAATTTCTCAAAGACTTCTGACTTATATTTCATTAAATATATGTAGCCATATCTTGAGAAATCATCTGTAAATGAAACAAAGTATGAGTAACCACCCATAGCATGAGTGGATATTGGACCACATACATCACTATGTATTAGTTCCAACAAGTTCTTAGCTCTTTCTCCATGTCCTGAGAATGGAGCTTTGGTCATCTTTCCCATGAGACAAGCTTCACAGGTTGCAAATGATTCATAATCAAATGGATCAAGATATCCATTCTTTTGCAACTTTATGATCCTGTTCTCATTTATATGACCTAGCCTACAATGCCATAGGTACGATTTATTCACATTCTTTTCTAAGCGTTCAAGAGAATTATTTACCAGACAAACATCACATGAAATATCAAGTAAATATAATCCATTCAATAAATATCCGGAAGCAAACAATTTGTCTCCTTGATAAATTGAACAACCTTTATTCTCTAGCTTCATAGAATATCCTTGTCTATCTAAACATGAAATAGATATGATATTCTTAATAATGGTTGGAACATAATAACAATCTATCAGTTCCAAAGAGTCTCCTGACGGCATCTGAAGTCTTGCTGTCCCCACAGCTAATGCAGCAACTTTTACTCCATTCCCGAGCCTCAGATCCACGTCTCCGCGGTTCAATCTTCTTTTACTTGTTAACACCTGCAAGTTATTGCAGATATGAGAAACACATCCAGTATCTAATACCCAGGATGTTGATTCTCTATACGACAAGTTAAGATCGATCATGAGAATACCTGAAGCTTCACCAAGCTTCTCCTTTGCTTTTTCTGCAAGATAAATCTTGCAGTTTCTCTTCCAATGACCTTCTTTATGGCAGTGAAAACACTGACCTTTATCATTGACTTTAGCTTTGTCCTTTTGTGCCGCCGGTTTGCTTTTCACTTGCTTCTTAGGCTTAGCTTTCTTAAAGGTCTGTCCAGCTTTTCTTTTCTTGTTGGTCTTACCAACAAGCATTACATTTGGCTTATCTTTCTGGATAGTGCCTTCTGCTGTCTTCAACATGTTGAGCAGCTCAGCTAGTGAAACTTCAATTTTGTTCATATTGAAGTTGATAATGAATTGTGAAAATGAATCTGGAAGGGACTGTAGGATTAAGTCAATGCTCAGGTCATTGTTCATAACAAAGCCCAGTACAGCAAGCCTCTCAATCCACTCTATCATCTTGAGCACATGAGTTTGCACAGATGTGCCCTCGCTCATTCTGGTCCTGAACAATTTCTTAGATATCTCATATCTTTCTGTTCTGGATTGTTCACCAAACAACTTTTGTAGGTGATTCAGAATGGTCTTAGGTTCCATGTTATCATGCTGTCGCTGCAGTTCATTGTTCATTGAACCGAGCATATAACACTGGACCTTGACAGAGTCCTCCTTCCAATTTTCATACATCATTAATTCATCTTCGTTAGCATTATCACCGGGTTGCACTGGATCTGGTTGATCCAGGACATAGGCTAGTTTTTCGCACCTGAGGACAATCTTCAGGTTGCGTAACCAGTCAATGTAATTTGGTCCCGTAAGTTTGTTTGCATCGAGTATGCAACGGAGGGGGTTAGGTGACGACATAGCGACCTACATGGAAATATATAAAATGAGCAGATAGTTCCTAAAATCCGATTTAGGACTTTTAATCTAGATTTATGCTCCCACTACTTTTCGGCGATCTGTATTACCCTCTAATATACAGAACGAGAGATTCCGGTGATCTCCTAGTGGGGATCAGAATCCTTCGGGCAACATGCATGTGACCTTGTGGTAGCACAACAAATCACATCAAGTCCCTTAGGCAGTCAACTCTTGACAGTTGCAACGTTTGCAATATCCGATCGATTTAACCCCTGAATCAGAATGACCTTGTGGTAGCACAACAAATCATTTTGATTCAGTTAAGTTTATCCATCATTACTTAGATGACATGAATTCATAGTGCAATCCTTGTGGTAGCACAACAAAACTACACTATTTGTCCACTCATCTTAATGACATCACATGTCGTAGACCTAGTTTAATTTCTAAATCAAACAGACCTTGTGGTAGCACAACAAATCCATTTGAGATAAGAATTATCCTAAGATCTATAATGATGGTGGGTTACGTGGATTATTCTGAATATCTCACGTTTACAACTTAAGTTTTAAAAGACGGTTTTGATTTTGATTTGTAAAAATCGTGCTATCAATAGTATTTCAATTTGAAGTATCAATATACTTAATAGAAATATATATATATGATAGCATAGTCCACAAATATCACATATGTGCAGAAAAATTAAATGGGGATGATCATGGACTGCTAAAGCTACTATGGAATCATCGGAGCCAAACGATGATCCATAATAGGATCCTAATGTGAAAACAGCAACACTGGTTCCATTTGATGCGAGTCCTCCCTCCAGAGGTGTCTTCAGAAGATCCCGTCCTTTAAACTTAATCCGATACATTTAAATACAAAATTCAGGACTCGCAGGTCCACAAATGTACATTTAAACAATTAGAAACCTTGATCTTATCAAGGGGAGTACAATCTTATAGGAAGGTAGAAAGTACACTTGGATTAAGAGAGAGGAGGACACGCAGGTCCTATTTTAAAATACCAAATGAAATAAGCATCGCATCCATTCACATCATTCATCACATGAAAATTCTAAGTCCATGATCATCCCACCATAAAACACATCACATGCATCACAATCATCACATAATTGCTGTTTGGTATTAAATTTTATAAATATAAAATTATAATACCAATTAGTTTTCGAAATAACATTTATTTCAGCATAATCAATAATATTCAAAACATTATTGACAAATAAACTAACTAAACTATTTAGTTATTCTAAATAATGATTCAAACAATTTGAACAGCTAAGTGTAATCAAGTTATGCATGAGATTAGTTTAAAAAAATTTTAAACTAGTTAATTTAACAGGGAAATTAATTATCTAAAACAATTTTAAATAATTAACTAACACCCTATTAATAACAGAGCCCTTTAAGTAAATAACAGTTATTAAACACTTTAATAAGCTGTTAATAATCATAAAAATAATTAATAACAATTATTAATTATTCTGTTTTAAAACAATTTTAAAACGGACTTAAATGGGCTAATAAAGGGTTTAATGGGGTTTAAACAGGTATTTAAAAACAATTTTTAAAAATCAGAAAATGGGCCTAGCCCATTAGGGCCCAAAGGCCCGGACCCAGGGCCCTGGCTCGGCCAGGGTCGAACCTTGGCTCAGCCAGGGTCGAGCCCTGGCTCGGCCAGGGTCGCACCCTGGCTCGGCCAGGGCGCCGCCCGGTCCGACCGGGTCGGGACCGGGCGGTTCAGCCCGTTTGACCTGATTCGACCAGCCCCCTTTCTTCATTCAAAACCAGAAACCTTAGATTGTGCAGGCCGGCGGCGTTGGGGCTTTGTGGGCGGCGCCGGCGGCCACCCCCAGCGGCGGCGGCCCCGGCCGGAGGTGCCCCCGGCGCCGGCGACGTTCCCGGTGCCGGCAGGGCCCCCGGCGGCCTCCGGTGAGGTGACAAATTAAGCCCAAAACCCCTCCAAAATCTGATTTTGCTGGGTTTTAAATCCGACTTTGGGCTCGATTTTGAGGACCTCCAAGGGCACTCCGGTGCCGATCTCCATGCCCAATGTGAAGTGGTGACTATCACCAATAGATCCAGACATCCGGGCCGCCATCCCAACACTTGGAATGCCCGTGCGAAGCCGCCGAAGTACCCCAGTTCATCATCACATGAAGAACTCCGAAAAACCCAAATAAAAATCCGAAAAATACAGAAAAATAATCAAATCGATCGTGATCATCATATGAACACTAATCTGTCATTTTTAATCAGATTATACTCAAGAACACGTACAATACGGGTTCTTCATGCATAACGAGAAAACACACAAAACGGTGCCGTTTTACAACTGAACCAGCGAACCTGGCTCTGATACCACTATAATGAATCTCCAAGAACGCAGCGGAAATAAATATGATTCCATTGTATCGGTTGCTGGGGTCGTAAAATGGACATTAAAATCTAAGTGGGAAGAACAGTTCTTCACCTTTGCGGGGTTTCGAATCTCCCGTGGATGATGCCGACTCTTTAATCGCGCACGCGCACACGAGTTCCCGCAGCAGACGCGATTTCCTCCTCGACTTGAGTGCTTCGACCAGATCTCAAATCCACCATGCGCGGAGAGAGACAGATCCACTCCAAGAGAGAGAGAAGGAGAGAGAGAGAGGAGAGAGAGAATATGGGGAGTAAAATTCGTCCAACTAACTTTTTACCACTCCCCCTTGGCCCTCCTTATATAGAAATAAGGATAAGCACAACAATTAATCCTCATGATTATCCAAGAGTTTGGCCTTGGATAATTCTCCATTAAATCTTCATGTTTATCCTGCAGCTTTTTACAAAAACCCAGATAAGCATGAAATTTAACATCTCTCACCGTCTGACGAGAACTCTTATGTGTGTGACCCTCTAGGCCCATATATCAGTCCGGTTGCAGGCCCATTAAACTTAGAACTGTTTCTTGAGTTTAATATTTATTAATTAACATTTAAACATCATATGTTAAATGATTAATTTAATAAACAAGTAAATTATCATCCGATGATTAATTCACTTGGCCTTCCGATCATGAACAGCACCAAACACTACCTCATGATCCCAGAGGATATAAGGGATATTGTTCCCTTTTAATTGAACCTTTCCGTCTGCAGATACCGCACAGATATAATCCTTCACTCATGCAATGTCCCGATAACGCAAGGGTATGGTTTTATAGTCAAACCCTCTATCGTATTATCCAGATGGATTCCAGTACACAGATAATATCTAGAAAGACATCTCTTTCATTAGACCCTGGCCAGGGATTTCTGTGTACACATCCATGGGACATTCTCTCTCCAGTCTTATACCAAGAGTGAGTTATCCCTTGTTGTTCACTCAATTACCTTCGCAAGCTTTCCACTGTATCTGAAAGACCGATTATGGTGGGCTTAATGGTTAAAGTCCACGAGTCAGAGAATCAAGATACAATGGTCCACAAACAAGGTATCATTGGTGACTCAGGTCAAAGGACCAACTGTGCTACTGCAACAAATGAATTCCCTGGTTGACTAATAGGTATAATTACTATCCAGGAATTCTTATTTGGGTCTGTTCAGTGAACTCATTCTCTAATGAGCACCCACTTGTTTGTCTTAGTGTCACCACACGAGTGAATGTGAGATCATTCACCCTCATCATATGAGTAGACATAACTTGTGTCGATCTTATCGGATATTTAATGTCCATCTCAAATATCCTATGATCGAGAACTATTTAAGACAATTGCCTTAGGATATTGATCTCACTATCATGATCTCATCATGATTCAATATCCCATACATTTGTCTATGAACCTTCATTACGATAGTCGTTTGCGAGAACTATTAAATGAAGAAATAATTGCCTTTATTAATAATCTGAACTAGAATGTACAATGATTGGCTTTGAGGCCACCCAATTCTAACACAGAGTACCCAGCAAGTCTGTGGCCTCTACTCCATATGAGATATGGAAAGGCAGGAAACCATAATTTAAACATGTTAAAGTCTGGGGTTGTCCTGCTCATGTAAAGAGGCATGATCCAGAAAAGCTGGAATCACGAACTGATAAATGCAGGTTTGTGGGATATCCAAAGGAAACCTTTGGATACTATTTTTACCATCCTGGTGAACAAAAGGTGTTTGTCGCCAGGAAAGCTATCTTCCTGGAAGTGGAATACCTTATCCAGGAGAACAGTGGGAGTAAAATTGTACTGGAAGAGGTTCCAGATCCCCAAACAACTGCATTATCATCAGATGAGATATCAGTTCCTGAATCTGTTCAGGTACAAACGGATGAGCCTCGTAGATCTGGTAGAATACCTAGACTACCCGAACGATATGTGGGACATATTGCTGAAGGTAAGTCTAAGGTACAATATAATGAGGATGATGATCCGAAAACCTATCAGGAGGCCATGGAAGGCCCAGAAGCCGGGAAATGGCGAGATGCCATGAACTCAGAAATCCAGTCCATGTACACCAACCAAGTTTGGAACTTGGAGGACTTGCCCGAGGGTATTGTACCCATCGGTTGCAAGTGGATCTTTAAGAGAAAAATTGGTGTTGATGGACGAATCGACACTTATAAGGCAAGGTTGGTGGCAAAGGGATATCGTCAAAGGCAAGGAATTGACTATGACAAGACTTTCTCACCAGTTGCCATGATAAAGTCGATCAGAGTTCTGCTCGCCATTGCTGCACATTTTGATTATGAAATCTGGCAGATGGATGTGAAGACTGCCTTCCTCAATGGTAACCTTGAGGAGGAGGTGTATATGATACAACCAGAAGGTTTCACATCCAAAGAATCTCCAGATAAAGTGTGCAAGCTTCAGAGGTCCATTTATGGACTGAAGCAAGCTTCCCGGAGCTGGAACATAAGATTTGACGAGGCTGTCAAGTCTTATGACTTCATTAAGAATGAAGATGAGTCTTGTGTATACAAGAAGACCAGTGGGAGTGCAGTCACTTTTCTAGTTCTTTACGTAGATGACATACTACTCATTAGGAATGATGTAGCTATGATGTTATCAGAAAAGATCTGGCTGTCGAAAAACTTCTCCATGAAGGATTTGGGAGAAGCATCTAACGTATTGGGAATACGGATCTATAGAGATAGATCAAAGAGGATGCTTGGAATGACCAAATCCTTGTACATAGACACCATAGTCAAAAGGTTTGGCATGGAAAATTCCAAGAGTAGTCTCATACCGATGAAACATGGAATTAATCTCTCAAAGGAGCAGTCTCCTAAGACTCCTAATGAGAGGGTATTCATGGATAAAATACCCTATGCCTCTGCCATAGGATCTATCATGTATGCCATGCTATGTACACGGCCTGATGTTGCGTTTGCTCTAAGTGTTACGAGCAGATTTCAGGCTGATCCAGGCGAAGAGCACTGGAAGGTAGTGAAATGCATCCTTAAGTACTTGAGAAGAACTAAGGATATGTTTCTTGTCTAAGGAGGAGGTGACTTGAAACTGCGAGGCTTTACTGACTCGAGTTTCCAGTCAGATCCAGATGATAGCAAGTCTACATCTGGATTCATGTTCAGTTTGAATGGAGGGGCAGTGTGCTGGAAGAGTTCCAAGCAAGTAACCACTGCAGATTCGACGACTGAAGCTGAGTACATCGCTGCAGTTGAAGCCGCCAAGGAAGTAGTGTGGTTGAAGAAATTCATCACCGACCTCGGCGTAGTTCCCAGCATCTCTGAGCCTGTTCCACTGTTGTGCGACAACAATGGAGCCATTGCGCAAGCGAAAGAGCCGCGGTCTCATCAGAAATCGATGACTTGAAACTGCGAGGCTTTACTGACTCTAGTTTCCAGTCAGATCCAGATGATAGCAAGTCTACATCTGGATTCGTGTTCACTTTGAATGGAGGGGCAGTGTGCTGGAAGGGTTCCAAGCAAGTAACCACTGCAGATTCGACGACTGAAGCTGAGTACATCGCTGCAGCTGAAGCCGCCAAGGAAGCAGTGTGGTTGAAGAAATTCATCACCGACCTCGGCGTAGTTCCCAGCATCTCTGAGCCTGTTCCACTGTTGTGCGACAACAATGGAGCCATTGCGCAAGCGAAAGAGCCGCGGTCTCATCAGAAATCGAAGCATATTTTGAGGCATTTTCATCTTATCAGAGAGATCATATCCAGAGGAGATGTAGTGGTAGAAAGAGTTCTATATGTCGACAATGTAGCAAATCTACTGACAAAGCCGTTGGTTCAAATTGTGTTTGAGCGTCACCTAGAGTCTATATACGCTTGCTGTATAAAGGTGATTGACTTTAGTCCAAGTGGGAGATTGTTAGTTTAGGTGGCCTACAAGCCATTCTGACTATGTAAATCTCGTTCGTTTATTAATATAATGGCATAATATTCATTACGTGTAAATCGCATTAATTCTCGTTTCATAATGAAGTCCGTGAATATGTGCTATGGTGATCAGATTATGATGAGATCATACTAATGAGACTGATCACTTAAACACACATATTCTTGATTGTTCCTAGTCGGAGGATATCGAAGAAGGACATCGGATATCCGGTTAGACTAGTACAGATTACTCATGGTCATATGATGAGGGTGACTGATCTCATAAGTCACTTGTGTGGAGACACTAAGGCGAATCTGTAGGTGCTCATTGGAAAATGAGTTCACTGAACTGATCCGACTGAATCGCTGGATGGTATTGTACCTCACTGTCAACCAGCTTGATTCTATTGTCGCAGTTGCGTGGATGGTCCTCGGACCTGAGACACCAAGGACACCTTGGCGGTGGACTTATGTGCTTTGACCTTGGTTTACGAATCTCTAGCCATGGGATTCTAATACGCCAAGGATTGGGTACAGCGGAATACCGTCGAAGGGAATTGTGTGTCAATAAGGAATCATTCGCTCTCGGTACTTAGAGAGAGAATGCTCTAGGAAGGATGCGCGAAAGTCCCTAGCCAGGGTGGACGATAATATCGGGAAATTAGTTTTCCGATATTTATCAGCGACATCCAATCCAAGTAAGTCGACCGGTTAGGGTTTGACAGCTCGCCATACCCTGAGTTGACTCGAGAGCATTGTACGAATGAAGGATTATATCCACGCGGTAACTATCGACGGAAAGATTCCAAGAGTGGGTTACTTAACCCCAAATAACTTCCGGGTTCACGCGGTGTTGCTTGGCACCCGACGTGATCGGAGGCCCAGTCGAATTCGATGTGCGACATCAATTCGATTGACTAATTGATTAATAAAGGGTTATTAATTAATTAATAAAGCCAGTGAGGAGTCACTGGGCTTGTTGGGCCATTAACTGGACTGGTACTTGGGCCTAGAGGGCCACACGCACATGATTCTCAAGGCGATGGATAAATAAGTGGGTTTTATATAAACCGGGGGTTTTTGTGAAAAACCGCGCGGTTAGTATAAAACATAGCGAACGGGCTGAGCAGGCCAAGCTGCTGCTAACCCTAGCCTCCCCTCCTCAGTTTCTGTCCTTCTCTGGCGTCCAGGCAGATCCATATCTGCTCCGCCGCTTCTCCGAATCCCGTTCGACGGGAAATCGTCCGCGCGCTGCGGCGATCATTGCGGCGACTGGCGGAGGCGTCGTGGGCTGCGAAGAACGACGAACTCGAGGATATCCATCGCGGGGAGGATCGCGTGGACTTCGCTAGAGGCCGGGCGCTTGCGCGGCTTGCGGTGTCACACCGACGGAACCAATCGGCCGCGGATTCGAATCCGCACACGGTGAGAAAAGATAATCCGATTATCTTGTATTTTAGATTTCGAAACGGGAACGGATCGCTGTAAATATTTTGTTTTACGCTGCATGAGCGATCCGGAGAAACCGAGAAATCCCAACAGGATCATCATCCTCATTATAGAGTATCTTAGAATCATCTATATTGATATGTCTGACATATCTTTCGGGTGGTTTAGGTACTCTTTCAAACCTATGAAGTTCTTGTGTGTATTTTTGAATAGGTTTGGAAACTGACAGTTCATATGATGAACTATTAACAGTTTGTAGGTCTGAAACTTCTTCCCGAGTTACTTTACTGCCACTGTCCTTTTGAAGAATGTAATCTTCTTCCAAAAAGATATCTCTCTGGCTACAAACACCTTTTGTTCGCCATGATGATAAAAGTAATATCCGTAGGTTTCCTTCAGATATCCCACAAATCTGCATTTGTCAGTTCTAGACTCCAGATTATCTGTATCATGTCTTTTGATATGAGCAGGACATCCCCAGACTTTAACATGCTTTAGGTCTAGTTTCCTTCCATTCCAAATCTCATATGGAGTGGATGTAATAGATTTGCTGCGTACCTTGTTTAGGATATGCATAGCCGAGCCAAGTGCATATACCCACAGGGATACTAGTAATTTAGACATGCTTATCATAAATTGCACCATTTCCATCAATGTTGGATTCCTCCTTTCTGATACGCCATTCATCTGTGGTGTATAAGGAGGTGTAAGCTGAGAAAGGATACCATTATCTTTTAAGTATTTTTGGAACTCAATACTCAAGTATTCCCCACCACGATCAGATCAGATGGCTTTGATGCTCTTTCCAGTTTCTTTCTCTACCTCATTCTTAAATTATTTGAATTTTTATAAGGCTTCTGATTTATACTTCAATAAGTATATAAAGCCATACCTTGAGAAATCATCAGTGAATGTAATGAAATAGGACAAACCACCAATGGCTTGAATAGACATAGGACCACATACATCAGAATGTATTAGTTTTAGTATGTCTTTGGATTATTCTACAGTTCCAGTAAATGGAGATTTAGCCATCTTACCCATCAAACATGACTCACAGGTTGCATATGATTCATAATCAAATGGATCTAAGTATCCATTTTTATGCAATCTCTGGAGTCTGTTTTCTCCAATGTGACCAAGCCTACAATGCCATAGGTAGGCTTTGTTCACTTCATACTTATTCTTCTTAAGAATATTACCGACATTAAAATTATTATGAGACACATTCATTAAGTACAATCCATTGGATAATAAAGCAGAAGCAATTAATTTATTTCTAAAATAAATAGAACAACTATTGTTCCCAGTGGATATAGTGTACCCAATTCTATTTAAACAAGAAATAGAAATAATATTTCTTATTATGCTAGATATATAATAACATTCATCTAATGAAAAATCGTCTCTAGATGGTAGCTTGAGATTTACTATCCCTACTGCGATCGCTTCAATTGTTGAGCCGTTACCTAGCCTCAGCTCCACCTCACCGGTCCTCAGCTTACGCCTTCTTGTTAGCACCTGCACAGAATTGCAGATATGACAAACAGATCTAGTATCTAATACCCATGATGTATAATCTCTAATTGACAAGTAAATACATCTATCATATAGATACCTGAAGCGTCCTGCTGCTTCACATTTCCTTGAGCCTTGTCTTTGAGGTATTCCTTGCAATTCCTCTTCCAGTGGCTCTTCTGATGACAGCAAAAGTATTCACCATTCTCAACACTCTTGCCCTTGTCCTTTTTGGCAACATTTGGCTTTTTCTGATTCTTGCCTTTACCTTTCCTAAAGGCTTAGACTGCCAGTCTCTTCCTGTTGGTCCTACCAACTATAAGGATTGAGGGTTTTTCCTTCACAAGGTTCTCCTCTGCAATCTTCAGCATATTCAGTAATTCAGCCAAAGAAACTTGGATTTTGTTCATGTTAAAATTAACGATGAACTAAGCATATGATTGTGGAAGCGAAGACAGAATAAGATCAGTATGCATCTCCTTGGGAAGTGGGACCCCAAGAGCATCCAGCCTCTCCACCCATTCTGTAAGGATTGAGGTTTTCGGATCCGGTTATTGGGTCAGTTTCGGGGTCGGATCCCTTAGTTTGGGCCCTGAAGGGGCTGAGACTTAATTCTAT
The DNA here is from genome assembly GCA_030544215.1 of Zantedeschia hybrid cultivar. Classification (NCBI taxonomy): domain Eukaryota; kingdom Viridiplantae; phylum Streptophyta; class Magnoliopsida; order Alismatales; family Araceae; genus Zantedeschia; species Zantedeschia hybrid cultivar. Next base: position 55,181,405 of record JARZZO010000006.1, on the reverse strand, counting down.
TAAACGGCGTCCAGCAATGTAGACGTGTTTTAGGCTGTGCCATGTGGGCGCCACGTGGGCTGGCCTTGGGGTGCGAGAGTACGGCCCCGGTCATATCGGCTGAATGGCGTCTTGGATGGACGACGCCATTTAGAGTACGACCCTGGCTTGTCAGTGTACGGCCCGGTCTTGTCATCTGAATGACGTCGGGCTTGCACGACGCGTTTTACCTAGCTTCTGGTTGACCCCGCGAACCCTCCTTCCTTTCCCTCATTCCCTCCTCCCTCTTCTCTCTCCTCTCTTCCTCCGGCGAACCGGCGGCCCCTTTCCCCCCTCCTTTCTTTCCTCTCTCCATTCCTCCTCTCCCTCCACTCCATTAACCTCCTAACTCCCACTACTACCACCACCATCTCCTTCGCGGCGTTTTTCTCTCTGGATGGCGGCCGACGTCCCGGTGGAGTAACGACGACCACGGCGGTACCGGCGGTGGCGTGTGGCGAGGCGGGTTGGCGGCTTGGAGCTAGGAGGAGTTCGAGTAACCGGTAGGGTGACAATCCCCGTAGTATTTCATTTGAAAACCATGTTTTACCGCTTTGGAGCATGTTTAGGGGTGTTCTTGGGGTGATGAAATGAAGAATTGGGTGTTTTAATGGGTATTTAGGTTTTTCTCCTCATTCTCTACGTTTTTCGTGTTTTTGCACGATTTTGGGGAGGAAATCCCACCCCGTGGATCGGGAGATGGCGGAGGTAGAACCTGTCTGTGAGGGTTAAATGGCGTCGAGGGACAGCGACGCCTTTTAGAAAGGCGGCTCCCACCCAAGACGCGATTTAGCCGAAATAATAGACTCTGTCTCTGGACTGATGAGCGTCCAGGGACAGCGACGCCTTTCAAAAGGCAACTTGCATGGGCGACGCGTTTTAAGTGAAAATCACCCGTAGCATGTCTCTGCTTCTGTTGCTGTCAGGCGACTAGGGACATCGACGCCTTTCATAAGGCGGCTACATATGACGACGCATTTTAGGCCATTTCCGAGGCCAGATTTCATATGAACCAGTTTAGGAGGCTTGAATGATGTCGGCCTTGGGCGATGCGATTCAAGACAAAATCACATTAATTCATGCTATTAACATATCTTTACACTGTTAGATAGTTTGGTTAATTGCATGTTTGAAATCGTACTCGAGGATGAGGATTTTTACGTCATCGGATCGCACTGTGTTGTGTTACGTGCGACCGTGGACCTAGAGTGACAGTTGTAGCGCTTTGTCACCCTGTGTCGGTATGGGAGGGACACAGCGCCGGTGTGGGAGTGGTGGGGTGACGCCTAGAGAGAGGGTCACCTGGTGTACCCCGGGGTTAGCTAGTACTGGTGTAGGAATGGTACCTTTGGAGTGTCACTCGTGTTGAGGGAAGCAGAAACCACCTAGAGCCAGTTTGGCTGGAGTAGCTAGCGTGTTATCTGAGGGGTTACTGTTTGGTCTCATCGGGTCGGTGTTTTCCGCGTTCGGCTATATGGTTGGCGTGTTTTGCCGAGACGCTGGTTGTAGGCTCCCTGGTAGAATGGTTTCAGAGTTGTGCTTGTTACATTTCAAATGCATGTGTTTTATATCGAAATTTAGGAATTGTGTTGACTGCTTTACTTGCTTAATTTACCTCTATTGTATTGCTACACTTGTGGGTGCGTGAGTGGGGGGTGGGGATCGAAGGATCCCTATTGAGTCTTTTCGTTGAGACTCACCCCTGCGGTTTTCAGGTGAGGGTTCCAGGCAGGCTTAGCGAGGAGTGTGCTGTTGTGAGCTGCACGCCGTCAGCGGTTGTTCCGGGGTATGCCTCGACGTAGTTGTTCTTTTTATTTCTGGCCTGTATGCTTAATTATTTCTGTAACGACCCGCCATCCTATGACCGGAGACCCGGTCACTAAATGGATGTCGGCCCATTAACTGCGGGTTCACACCCGGATCTCACACAACACATCTGGAGGAGTAAGTGCTAAACAAGGCTAAATATAACAATCTCACGGACTACAAAGATAAGCAAGTGCGCAGGGAGGAAAATAACAATGTCCGTATACAGTCCAACAATAATTACATGTCCAACAATTAAATAAATACAGGCAGAAGGAAGTACAACAACATCGGGGCATACCCCGGAACTAAGACAGCTGCTGGTCCGCACACCAAGAAGACACCACGCTTCCGCTCGCCTCGAGGTCCACACCTGAAACCGCAGGGAGTGAGCCACACCAGAATTGGGCTCAGTAGGGATCATCCGATCCCCTGCCTCCCACTCACACACCCACAAGTGTAACAACAGGAATATTTGGCAATTAAGTAGAGCAGTAAACACAGTATCCAACTCTGATATAAAACGTACGATAAGCAGTGCAGCAAGAACCATTCTAAGCAACCCGAAGAACCCAACACAGAGTCACGACTCACAGTCAAAGTCCACGAAGCGACTGAACCACACTGTCGACCGAAGTCAAACGTCGCCTCCCAATACTACCACCACAGCTCACGCCTGTCCACCCCTACAGTGTTCCGAGGCACTGTAGGGTTAGGCAGTGAGTCAAACTAGGACTAGCTAGAACCAGTGTACCGCCACTGCCAGCTACGTGTGCACACAAGCAGTCTAGACTACTGTCCTACCGACCGGATTGCCTCCACGCTAGGCCTCAGTGCTTCAGGAGGGCCCTGGGGACCGGCGAATCCCCGTCAAGCCGAAGCTACAGGAACTACCCACAACCACAAATCTCCCGGGTTGCGTCAGGCCAAAGGGCTAAGGGTACCACTCGTAACCTTGATCAAAGGTCACATCAGGCCCAGTGGCTAAATGGTAAGCCAACTCCAACAGTACCACAACCAGCTCCACAGCAAGAAACGCGCCGGAAGCTGTCACGACAAACAGGGAAACCTCGACCCGCTGAGGACAAACAGCGACCCCTCGGATAGCACACCGGCTACTCCGGCCCGTCGGGCTCAATGCGATCCTGCTTCCCTCAGCCAAAGGTAAAACACAACATGTACCCCTTCTCTCACCGGTACGGCACAACGCCTCACAGACACCATGACCCTGTCACCATCGGTCCATGGTGACAAACGTATACCACAGTCATTCTGATTCCATATTCGCATAAGCACACATACACACAACATGATTCCATTCACACGGGAGTCCTCAGTCTCAGCGTACAACGTGAAGCATGCAATTGAAATCATCCCACAGTGAAGCACATAGTGAAAACCAGGTTCATTTAACAGTCAGAATATTCCCTGAAATGCGTCGTCATAGGGAGTCGCCTATCTAAAACGCGTCCAGGTCCACAGACGCCATTCACACTTAAATTCCGGATTTACAGACCCTCACTCGGGGTGATTTTCCTGTCTAAATGGCGTCATGATGTCCCGACGCCCTTCTGAAAGGCGTCGTCCTTCCATGACGTCATTTAGCGCCAGAACCCCTAACACGGGAAACCTCAAACAGGGAGGTTTCTGCCCTAAAAGGCGTCGTACTGCCCTGACGTCCTTCTGAAAGGCGTCGACCAGGCACGACGCGGTTTAGCGCCAGAAACCTAGTTTCCTGGTTCAACCCGAGGGTTTCTCCTTTAACCCCAAACACCCCGAAAATCCCCAAAACAAGAAGGGGAGGAAGAAGAATTCGTCTATCATAGGCATACTACGAAACCACGATCATAAGCACAGCCATTCCCACAAGGAAACCCCCTAAACATGCTCAATCTAGCCCAAACACATCATGTCACGCCAAGGAACACACGAGCAACACATGCAAGGTTCGTCCCCCTACCGGTTCTTGAACTCCTCCAAGCTCCTCGCCGCCGACCCGCCGCACCGCAGACCGCCGTCCGGAGAAGGGAACGCCGCGAAGGAGGTGGTGGAGGTAGAGGTGAGAGGTAAGGAGGCTATGGAGTGATTGGAAGAGGAAGAAGAGGAAGGGAAGGGGAAAGGAGAGTCGGAGAGGGCGGAGAGGGCGAGGAGAGAGGGTGTGAAGGCGAGAATGAGGGAAAGAAGGAGAGGCTCGCGAAGTCAATCTGAATCGCGCTAAAACGCGTCGATCGAGGTAGACGCCTATCAGTCTGACAGGACGAGCCGTATTGACAGCGGTCTGAAACGCGTCGCCCACCGTGAACGTCGTTCAGACGACAGGACAGGCCGTACTGACAACGCTCTGGCGCCGCACCCTGACATCGCAGAGGTCACAGTCTGAATCGCGTCGGCCAACCTGGACGCCGTTCAGACGATGTGACCGGGGCCGTACTCTCGCGGCCCGAAACCCGCCCACGTGGCGCATACGTGGCACAACAACCAGCAGACCTAAACGGCGTCCACACAACCTGACGCCTTTTGAAAGGCGTCGAGCAGTGCTGACGCCATTCAGCCAGCAATCTCAAGACCCCACAGGGTCCAAACCAAGGGATCCGGCCCGAACCCGACCCGAATACTGAACCCGAAATCTCAGTCCTTACATTCTCCCCCCCTTAAAAGAATTTCGTCCTCGAAATTGCAACCGCTCAATGCTCAACTTGGCTAACCATCACACGCTGACACACATCAATAACAACAATCATTCTCACCAATCACCCACACAGGGTTCCAACACATTCACGTCAAGCTAACTAAGATTCTCAATTCTGACAAGAGCTGATAGATTAAAACAACCATACACTAACAAGACACATATTGCACGAGAAACGATTCTCCACCAAGTCCAAGTACATACAAGTGCCACACGAGTTCACAACCACCTCAGAGAAAGACAAGATAAAAGTGCTCTCCTAGCACAACCTCTCGGACCTCCACAAAGAGACGCGACTCCAATCACGCCTCGAACACTCCCTAACCGCTCGGCTCCTGACCTGCCTGGTTCTTCTGGGGACAATTCCTCGCGAGATGTCCCTTCTGACCACAAGCGAAACAGCTACCAGTGATCAGACATATCCGGTTGCCACGAAACCTGCTACATCGGGGACAATGATCTGCAGCGCCCCGCCTCGCCTCCTGCTGCCAGCCGACCTCTGTCTCCATCTGCTGAACCGAACCATCCACATCCTCGTCATAAGGTACCTCCTGGAACTCGACCTCAAAGGAACTCGGACCACCTGACGAAAAGACTGTCGATCTATTCCTGCTATGTTGCTTCCCCTGTGCTGAATGTTCCGATTCTCTCGCCGTGTGTTGGAACTGCATCTCCACTGCTGCCGCGCACTGAACCGCTGAAGCCAAATCCTTACAACAATGGGCTGCCACAAACTCTCTCAGATCATGCCGAAGTCCATCCACAAATTTCTCTGTCCTAAGATCCTCACGCTCAGATATGTGTGGGGCAAATCTTCCCAGAGCTACAAATTTCATCTGGTTCTCCAGAACTGACATATCATCCTGCACCAATTCCATAAACTCCCTTTCCTTGGCCCTACGAACGTGCCTCGGAAAGTACTGTCCACCAAACTCTCTCACAAAGTCTTTCCAAGGAATCTCTCTCAAGGACCTATCTGGAAACATCAACCCCTTGATGGTAACCCACCAATCATAAGCATCGCCCTTCAGCAAGTAGGTTGCCAACAAGGTCTTGTCACTCTCCGCACATTCTAGGACATCAAACACCTTCTCCACCTCCTTAACCCACTGAGCTGCCGCATCTGGAACAGGTTGCCCCGTGAAAGAATGGGGCTTCAGCTTCAAGAACCGTTCTACCACCATGGATTGACCACCTCGGGAACTGGACCCCTCACTTCCATCTCCCTGTTGATATCTAGACATATCCCCAATAATAGCTTCCATAAAACGATCCACATTATGTCCTTCTGCCCTCGAACCACCACCATCTGCTCTCGAATCCCGAGCCACCGAAGCTCTCCTCTTCGGCGCCATCGCTGCCCCACAACACGCAAATCGAACCAAAACACGTCAAAACCTATCAATCTACACCAGCAGCCATCGCCTGTACAGACTCGTACTTATTGTTGGATTATAATATCTAACCCAGTTCATCACATACTCGACCAGACTGAGCTCTGATACCAACTGTAACGACCCGCCATCCTATGACTGGAGACCCGGTCACTAAATGGATGTCGGCCCATTAACTACGGGTTCACACCCGGATCTCACACAACACATCTGAAGGAGTAAGTGCTAAACAAGGCTAAATATAACAATCTCACGGACTACAAAGATAAGCAAGTGCGCAGGGAGGAAAATAACAATGTCCATATACAGTCCAACAATAATTACATGTCCAACAATTAAATAAGTACAGGCAGAAGGAAGTACAACAACATCGGGGCATACCCCGGAACTAAGATAGCTGCTGGTCCGCACACCAAGAAGACAGCATGCTTCCGCTCGCCTCGAGGTCCACACCTGAAACCGCAGGGAGTGAGCCACACCAGAATTGGGCTCAGTAGGGATCATCCGATCCCCTGCCTCCCACTCACACACCCACAAGTGTAACAACAGGAATATTTGGCAATTAAGTAGAGCAGTAAATACAGTATCCAACTCTGATATAAAACGTACGATAAGCAGTGCAGCAAGAACCATTCTAAGCAACCCGAAGAACCCAACACAGAGTCACGACTCACAGTCAAAGTCCACGAAGCGACTGAACCACACTGTCGACCGAAGTCAAACGTCGCCTCCCAACACTACCACCACAGCTCACGCCTGTCCACCCCTACAGTGTTCCGGGGCACTGTAGGGTGAGGCAGTGAGTCAAACTAGGACTAGCTGGAACCAGTGTACTGCCACTGCCAGCTACGTGTGCATACAAGCAGTCTAGACTACTGTCCTACCGACCGGATTGCCTCCACGCTAGGCCTCAGCGCTTCAGGAGGGCCCTGGGGACAGGCGAACCCCCGTCAAGCCGAAGCTACAGGAACTACCCACAACCACAAATCTCCCGGGTTGCGTCAGGCCAAAGGGATAAGGGTACCACTCGTAACCTTGATCAAAGGTTACATCAAGCCTAGTGGCTAAAGGGTAAGCCAACTCCAACAGTACCACAACCAGCTCTACAGTAAGAAACGCGCCGGAAGCTGTCACGACAAACAGGGAAACCTCGACCCGCTGAGGACAAACAGCGACCCCTCGGATAGCACACCGGCTACTCCGGCCCGTCGGGCTCAAGGCGATCCTGCTTCCCTCAGCCAAAGGTAAAACACAACATGTACCCCTTCTCTCACCGGTGCGGCACAACGCCTCACAGACACCATGACCCTGTCCCCATCGGTCCATGGTGACAAACGTAAACCACAGTCATTCCGATTCCATATTCGCATAAGCACACATACACACAACATGATTCCATTCACATGGGAGTCCTCAGTCTCAGCGTACAACGTGAAGCATGCAATTGAAATCATCCCACAGTGAAGCACATAGTGAAAACGAGGATTACACATCTCTGTCTTGAATCGCGTCGACCGAGGTCGACGCCATTCAAGTCCCTCAGACAGGTTCATTTAACAGTCAGAATATTCCCTGAAACACGTCGTCATAGGGAGTCGCCTATCTAAAATGCGTCCAGGTCCACAGACGCCATTCACACTTAAATTCCAGATTTACAGACCCTCACTCGGGGTGATTTTCCTGTCTAAATGGCGTCATGATGTCCCGACGCCCTTCTGAAAGGCGTCGTCCATCCATGACGTCATTTAGCGCCAGAACCCCTAACACGGGAAACCTCAAACAGGGAGGTTTCTGCCCTAAAAGGCGTCGTACTGCCCTGATGTCCTTCTGAAAGGCGTCGACCAGGCACGACGCGGTTTAGCGCCAGAAACCTGGTTTCCTGGTTCAACCCGAGGGTTTCTCCTTTAACCCCAAACACCCCGAAAAGCCCCAAAACAAGAAGGGGAGGAAGAAGAATTCATCTATCACAGGCATACTACGAAACCATGATCACAAGCACAGCCATTCCCACAAGGAAACCCCCTAAACATGCTCAATCTAGCCCAAACACATCATGTCACGCCAAGGAACACACGAGCAACACATGCAAGGTTCGTCCCCCTACCGTTTCTTGAACTCCTCCAAGTTCCTCGCCGCCGACCCGCCGCACCGCAGACCGCCGCCGGTACCCTCGAGGACGCCGCCACTCCGCCGGGACGTCGGCCGCCGTCCGGAGAAGGGAACGCCGCGAAGGAGGTGGTGGAGGTAAAGGTGAGAGGTAAGGAGGCTATGGAGTGATTGGAAGAGGAAGAAGAGGAAGGGAAGGGGAACGGAGTGTTGGAGAGGGCGGAGAGGGCGAGGAGAGAGAGTGTGAAGGCGAGAATGAGGGAAAGAAGGAGAGGCTCGCGAAGTCAATCTGAATCCCGCTAAAATGCGTCGATCGAGGTAGACGCCTATCAGTCTGACAGGACGGGCCGTACTGACAGCGGTCTGAAATGCGTCGCCCACCGTGGACGCCGTTCAGACGACAGGACAGGCCGTACTGACAACGCTCTGGCGCTGCACCCTGACATCGCAGAGGTCACAGTCTGAATCGCGTCGGCCAACCTGGACGCCGTTCAGACGATGTGACCGGGGCCGTACGCTCGCGGCCCGAAACCCGCCCACGTGGCGCACACGTGGCACAACAACGAGCAGACCTAAACGGCGTCCACGCAACCTGACGCCTTTTGAAAGGCGTCGAGCAGTGCTGATGCCATTCAGCCAGCAATCTCAAGACCCCACAGGGTCCAAACCAAGGGATCCGGCCCGAACCCGACCCGAATACTGAACCCGAAATCTCAGTCCTTACAATTTCTCTTCTGTTGGAGTATGTAATTATTTGCTGTATCGAGTCGCATTATAATAACTTTTAATTTCTGCATTTTCCTTTCAATTCAATGTGATGTGAATGTTTAGCTTAGTTTATTATTTATTTCCCAGACTTATCTGGATCCTGGTTTGGCTCCAAATTAATGATTCGGTACCCATTTAGTAATCGGATCCCCGATTATAGGGTGACGGGTCGTTACAGTTGGTATCAGAGCATTCGGTCTGGCAAATAAATGAATAACTAGGTTAAATATCGTAATTTCGGCAAATAATTACATTATTCCGTACATGCACTGTAACGACCCGCTACCCTATAATCGGGGATCCGATTAATAAATGGGTACCGAATCATTAATTTGAAACCAAACCAGGATCTAAGTAAGTCTAGGAAATAAATAATAAACTAAGCTAAACATTCAAATCGCATTGAATTGAAAGGAAAATGCAGAAATTAAAAGTTATTACAATGCGACTCGATACAGCAAATAATTACATACCCCAACAGAAGAGAAATAATTAAGCATACAGGCCAGAAATAAAAAGAACAACTACGTCGGGGCATACCCCGGAACAACCGTTGACGGCGCGCAGCTCACAACAGTACACTCCACGCTAAGTCTGCCTGGAGTCCTCACCTGAAAACCGCAGGGGTGAGTCTCAGCGAAAAGACTCAGTAGGGATCCTTCGATCCCCACTACCCACACACACACCCACAAGTGCAATTACCAAGATACAAGTAAACAAGGTAAGTAAAGCTGTAACACATTACCCTTAATTCTCGACATAAACCACATGCGTTTGGAATATAACATGCATATCATAGAAATCATTCTACCAAGGAGCCTACAACTCGCGTCTCGGCAAAACGCGTCAACTATGTCTCCGAAAGTGGGAAACAACGACCCGCTGAGACCAAACAGTAACCCCTCGGATAGCACGCTGGCTACCTCGGCGGTTACTCCTTCCCCCAGCAAACACCGACCCGCTGAGACCAAACAACAACCCCTCGGATAGCACGCTGGCTACTCCGGCCCAACTGGCTCAGGTGGTTACTCCTTCCCCCAGCACGAGTGACACTCCAAATGTACCATTCCGACACCGGTACAAGCTAGCTAACCCCGGGGTTCACCAGGTGACCCTCTCTCACTAGGCGTCACCCCGCCACTGCTCCCGTCAGCGTTGTGTCCCTCCGCACCGACACAGGGTGTCAAACGCTACAACTGTCACTCTAGGTCCACAGTAACACAAAACACGGCACGGTGCGATCCGGTCACATGAGAAGTCCGCGGTCGCACGACACACAACGTAGTGCCATTCGGTCATGAAGAGTCCATCATCATCAAGTGTACTAAAAGCATGCTTTTAACCAACTATTTAGCAGTGTAAACATGTTTTACTGGCATGGATTAATGTGGTTCTGGCTTGAATCGCGTCGACCAAGGACGACGCCATTCAAGTCTCCTAAATTGGTTCATGAATTCTCAGCCTCAGAATATGGCCTAAAAAGGCGTCATCACAGATAGCCGCCTTTTAAAAACGCGTCGGCGTCCTTAGACGCCATTCACACCAAAATTCGGAATTAGCAGAAAACCTTAATCGGGTGATTTCTTCCTAAAAGGCGTCATGGTGTCCCGACGCTATTCCAAATTGCGTTGTCCAAGCATGACGTCTTTTAGCGCCAGAATCCCCGAACTGATAGAGCCTGAGTGGAACGATTTCTGCTGAAAAGGTGTCATGATGGCCCGACGCCCTTCTAAAAGGCGTCGTCCATGCACGACGTCTTTTAGCGCCAGAAACCAGGTCCTGTCTCCTGCCCGAAGGCTCCCTTTATCACCCCCAAAAGCCCCAAAATCAAACCAAACGTAGGAGGAAGAGGAGCAAGCTAACCATTACTAAACCACATTCACAGAAACCCTCATCCTCATCAAGAAAAGCTCCTAAACATGCTTATTCTACCCAAAAACCATAGACCCGTTGCATGCTTCAAAGTAGTAGAACATGGTTTTAAAATGAAAACACTGAGGGAATCGTCACCCTACCGATTCTTGAACTCCTTCTGGCTCCGCCGCCAAACCGTCGCACCGCAAACCGCCACCGGTACTCCGAGGACGCCACCACTCCGCCGGGACGTCGGCCGCCGTCCGAAGAATGGAACGCCGCGAAGAAAGTGGTGGTGGCAGTGGTGAGAGGTGGAGAGGTGGAAGAGGAAGAAGGGGAAAGGGAAGGGGAAGAGTGGGGAGAGTCGGAGGGTGGAGAAGGTGAGGGGAGAGAGAGTGTGAGGGTGAGAATGAGGGAAAGGAAGGAGGGCTTGCGGGGTAACCAGAAACTAGGTAAAACGCGTCGAGATGTACGGACGCCTATCAGATGACATGACGGGCCGTTCTGACAGAACTTTGAAACGCGTCGCCCAAGGCCGACGCCATTCAGACGACAAGACCGGCACCGTACTCTGACACCGCAGGGTCGCAGTCTGAAACGCGTCGACCATCATGGACGTCGTTCAGACGACACGACCGGCCCGTACACTCGCGACCCAAGGCCAGCCCACGTGGCATCCGCATGGCACAATCTAAAACACGTCTGCCATGCCGGAGGCCCAAACTACAGAGTCCGATCCTGAAACTGGATCTGAAAACCTCAGTCCTTACATTCTCCCCCCCTTAAAAGAATTTCGCCCCCGAAATTGCCTGCTGGAATTAACGAGGTTGAAACATAAAGATACAAGCTCACAAGAGAACTTACAAGAAAAGGTAAGGAAATTGCTCCCGCATATCGTCCTCATGCTCCCAGGTTGCCTCGCCCCCGGAGCGGTACTGCCAAATCACCTTGACCAAAGGTACAATCTTGTTACGAAGGACTTGCTCCCTGCGATCCTCAATACGAACTGGAAACTCTGGAAAAGACAAGTCCTCAGCAATCTCCAACTCTGAAAAATCTAAAACATGGGACGGATCCTGAACATATTTTCTCAACAAGGAAACATGGAACACATCGTGCACCCCTGCAAGACTAGGTGGCAAGGCCAACTGATACGCGGTTTCCCCAATTCGAGCAAGAACGGGAAAAGGTCCAATATATCGCGGACTCAGCTTGCCTCGCTTCCCGAATCTCATCACACCCTTGGAGGGTGAGACTCGGAGAAACACGTGGTCCCCAACTTCAAACTCAAGCGGTCTCCTTCGGATATCAGCATAGCTCTTCTGCCTGCTCTGAGCTGAAATCAATCTCTGCTGTACCACCCTGGCAACCTCAGCACACTACTGTACTAACTCTGGCCCTGCTATCTGCCTCTCGCCAATCTCGGACGGGGATCGACACGGCCGCCCATACAAAGCCTCGTAAGGCGCCATGCCGATACTAGAATGATAACTGTTGTTGTAGGCAAACTCCATAGTAGGCAAACGTTGTTCCCAAGAACCTCCCCAGTCTAAGCAACATGCCCTGAGCATATCCTCCAGAGTCTGAATGGTCCTTTCTGACTGCCCATCAGTCTCGGGATGGTAGGCCGAACTGAAGGCCAACTGCGTGCCCAAGGCCTTCTGAAAACTCTTCCAGAACCTGGAAGTAAACCTCGGATCCTGATCTGATACGATGGACAAGGGTACCCTGTGCAGAGAGATGATCCGATCTACAAACAACTTAGCCAACTTACCGACTGACCAGTCCTTCCTAATAGCCAGGAAGTGTGCCGACTTGGTCAGCCGATCAACAATAACCCAGATTGCGTCTCTCCTGCCAGGGGATACAGGTAATCCCATCACAAAGTCCATAGTCACATGCTCCCATTTCCATTCCGGGATCGGCAAGGGCTGCAACAACCCTCCTGGTCTCTGATGTTCTGCCTTAACCAGTTGACAAGTCATGCACCTAGCTACATACTCAGCCCCATTAGGGCCCAAACTACAGAGTCCGATCCTAAAACTGGATCCGAAAACCTCAGTCCTTACAGGCACGACGGTAGTGTAGGTTTTAGGATTCTAATTAGAATTTTTCAATTTTTGTGATTGTAGGCGACTAGATGGCTCCTAGGAAAAGGATGCCAGCCGTTAGAGAGCGGGGAGATGTCCCTAGTGGATCTGAGGCCGGTAGGCCGAGTCGGAGCATTTCATGGAGGCGATGATGGACACTATAGCTAGATACCAGACCCGAGACCCTAATAAGAGTTCCAGTGCTCGGGGAGGGTCTTCAGCTACACTGGAGAGATTCCTGAAGCTGAGACCGCCTCATTTCACCGGTCGTCCCAACCCTGATGAGGCTGTTCATTGGTTGAGGGAGATGGAGAAGACTTTTGATACTATGGATTGTGCGGCGGTTGAGAGGACTCCATTGGCTACCTTCATGTTGAAGGATGATGCCAACGATTGGTGGACCACCTTGAAGAGTTTGTCATATGCGGATAGGAGTCTCAGGGAGATTCCATGGGAGACTTTTGTGAAGGAATTCAATGCACAATACTTCCCTAGGCATGTTCAGAGGGCCAAGGAGAGGGAATTTATGGAGCTGACCCAAGGAAGCATGACAGAGCTTGAATACCAAACGAGGTTTGTTTCGCTTGGGAGGTTTGTGCCTTTTATCTCAGGTGACGAGGAGCGTCAGACTGAGAGGTTTGTGGATGGACTGAGGTCCAATTTGAGGAGTTTTGTGGCATCCCACTGTTATACAGATTTGGCATCGGCGGTTAGGTGTGCCGCGGCAGTAGAGACATAGCATGATCAGTCAGCCCGTGAGAGGGGACTGACTACTCAGGGGCCAATTCGTGGCAGGGGAAAGGCAGCAGCAACATCTCCTTCATCCAGATCAGGATCGTCTTCACTCGGCTCCAGATTCAGGAGGTTCTTTCAAGGCAGTGGCAGCAGTAGCGGCAGCAGCGGTAGCAGCAAACCCAGGCAGAGCCAGCAGAGTCAATCGGTGTCCAGTGCTCAGCAGGAGACAACTCAGAGGCTTCCGACAACCTGTCGGCATTGCGGTGGCACTCATGATGGGACTCAGTGTCCTGCTTTTTCTGGAAGGTGTTACACTTGTGGCCAGCAGGGCCATTTGGCGAGGTATTGCCCGTAGGGGCATGGTCAGGGGTAGCGTCTAGGTGATCAAAAGAAGCCGATGACCCACGGGAGAGTTTTAGCTATCACCAGGAAGGAGGCTCGTGCATCCAACTTGGTGGAAGGTACACTTTCTGTCCTTGGGAACTCTGCGCGTGTGTTAATTGATTCGGGTGCTTCGCATTTTTTCAGTTCTGAGTAGTTTGTAGATATTCTTTCTGCACCCGTTGATCAGATATCTGATGGATTGATGGAAGCGGTTCCTTCTGGGGATTTCATGTTGTCTTATAACTGTTTGAGTGAAGTTCCCTTGACCATTGAGGGCCATGAGTTACTTGCCCAGTTAGTTGTGCTTGCCATTCGCGACTTTGATGTCATCCTGGGGATGGACTGGTTGGAGGCTTATTATGCCGAGGTGGATTGCCACAGGAAGAGGGTGCGTTTCTCTATTCCAGACATCCCGACCTTCCACTTCCAAGGTATTAGGCTCTTTTCTCGAGGTATTCTTATTTCTGCGTTTAAGGCCCAGAGGTTGCTTGTTGGTAGTTGTGAAGCCTTCCTTGCCTCTGTTGTTTTAGCTGATGTTAGTGGTAGCCCCAGTCCTTGGGAGGTGCCTGTAGTTTGTGACTTTGTAGATGTGTTTCCTGAGGAGTTGCCTGGCCTTCTTCCTCAGCGAGAGGTTGAGTTTACTATTGAGCTTGCACCGGGTACGGCGCCTCTGTCTAAGGCCCCGTATCGGATGGCACCAGCCAAACTCGCTGAGTTGATGGCGCAGTTACAGGAATTGCTGGATAAGGGTTTCATTCGTCCCAGTACTTCTCCGTGGGGTGCTCCAGTTCTATTTGTCAGGAAGAAGGATGGTTCTCTGAGGTTGTGTATCGATTATAGACAACTGAACCAGGTAACGATAAAGAACAAGTACCCACCTCCGAGGATCGATGATATGATGGATCAGTTGCAGTCTGCAAAGGTGTTTTCAAAGATTGACTTAAGATCAGGATATTATCAGATGAGGATCCGTGAGGTTGATGTTAGTAAGACGGCCTTTAGGACTCGGTACGGACATTATGAGTTTTTAGTTATGCATTTTGGCTTGACCAATGCTCCGGCGACTTTTATGGATTTGATGAATCGGGTCTTCACAGCCTACCTGGATCAGTTTGTGGTGGTATTTGTAGATGATATTTTGGTATACTCTTCTTCTGAGGAAGAGCATGCCACACATCTTCAGGTGATATTGCAGGTTCTGAGAGAGCACCAACTCTATGCCAAGTTTAGCAAGTGTGAATTCTGGCTAGACAAGGTGCATTTCCTGGGACATGTCATTTCTGATGATGGCATTGCAATGGATCCAGCCAAGATTGAGGCAGTAATGGATTGGAGCAGACCAACAACAGTAACTGAGATCAGGAGTGATGGGGCAGAATCCGATTTGGCCCATTAAGCAGCCCAATACCAACAGCTCAACAGCAGCAGTTCAATAATAGCGGCCCACTGGCAGCCTTCGACCCATCAGTGGCCCAGTAGCATTCGGCCCACCAGCGGCCCTCAACCCAATTGGCTTCGGCCCAGTTAGCGTCCTACATCCCAGTTGGCTTCGGCCCAGTTAGTGTGCCTACATCCCAGTTGGCTTCGGCCTACTAAGCGGCACTCGGCCCAACAACGGCCCCCAACCTTCGGCCTAGTAACCGTATCCGGCCCACTCCGGTGGGAGGGTTAGGCACTATGGCGGTTTACTAGTAAACCACAACATAGTCCTATATCGGCTGCCACAGTTGAGTAACCTCTATCCTTCGTTATAAATACAAGGCTATTTATTATCAAAGGTATGTCTTCTTGACCAAAGACAACAGTCCAAAAGCATTAAAGCTACCTCTTCTTCCTTCCCTTCTGAATCGAATCTTCTTCAGAAGCTGACTTAGCCGTCGTAGAGGGTTCTCTTGGGCCGAAGCCCGGGATCCCTACTGATTGGTTCTTCTTCTTCTTCTTATATGGGCCTCGGTTTGAATCTTCGCCGACCTCTCCGAGTCGGCCTTGGCCACCGATTTCGGTCTTCCTCTGGTCTCGGCGTCGCCCTACGCCGGTTGGGACCCCTTCGATCCTGCGGAGTCCACTTCGCCCTCGGCCTCACTCTTCGCCGTGTGGGTCCTCATCGGCCGAAGGAGTCTCGGCTTAGCTCTCGGCACGTCTTCGCCCAGGTGCATCTCGGCCATAGAGCCTCGGCCCTTACTTCGCCGTCGTCTCGGTCCAGATCCCTATCGGTCTTCTTCAATCTTCTGTCTCGGATTCTAGTCTCGGAATCCGATCGTGATAGCTTCGGCTACATCAAGGAGCTTCTTGGGATTAGCAAGATATTGATAGAATTGGGTGGCCTCAAAGCCAATCATTGTACAGTCTAGTTTAGATTATTAATAAAGGCAATCATTTCTTCATTTATAGTTCTTGGAAATTAACTATCGTAATGAAGGTCCATACACAAATGTATGGGATATTGAATCATGATGAGATCATGATAGTGAGATCAATATCCTCAGTCACTTGTCTTAAACAGTCCTCGATCATAGGATATTTGAGATGGACATTAAATATCCGATAAGATCGACACAAGTTATGTCTGCTCATGTGATGAGGGTGAATGATCTCACATTCACTCGTGTGGTGACACTAAGACAAACTTGTGGGTGCCCATTAGAGAATGAGTTCACTAAACAGACCCAAATAAGAATTCCTGGATGGTAATTATACCTATTAGTCAACCAGGGAATTCAATCGTTGCAGTAGCACAGTTGGTCCTTTGACCTGAGTCACCAATGATACCTTGTTTGTGGACCATTGTATCTTGATTCTCTGACTTGTGGACTTTAACCATTAAGCCCACGATAGTCGGTCTCTCAGATACAGTGGAAAGCTTGCGAAGGTAATTGAGTGAACAACAAGGGATCACTCACTCTTGGTATAAGACTGGAGAGAGAATGTCCTATGGATGTGTACACAGAAATCCCTAGCCAGGGTCAAATGAAAGAGATGTCTTTCTAGAAATTAACTGAGTACTGGAATCCATCTACATAATGCGATAGAGGGTTTGACTATAAAACCATACCCTTGTGTTATTGGGACATTGCATGAGTGAAGGATTTTATCTGTGCGGTATCTGCAGACGGAAAGGTTCAATTAAAGCGAACAGTATCCCTTATATCTTTTGGGATCATGAGGTAGTGTTTGGTGTTGTTCATGATCAGAAGGCCAAGTGAATTAATCATCAGATGATAATCCACTTGTTTATTAAATTAATCATTTAACATATGAAGTTTAAATGTTAATTAATAAATATTAAACTCTAGAATTAGTTCTAAGTTTAATGGGCCTGAAACCGGACTGATATATGGGCCTAGAGGGTCACACACATAAGAGTTTTCGTCAGACGGTGAGAGACGTTAAATTTCATGCTTATCTGGGTTTTTATGAAAAGCCCCAGGATAAACATGAAGATTTAATGGAGATTTATCCAAGGCCAAACTCTTGGATAATCATGAGGATTAATCCTTGTGCTTATCCTTATTTCTATATAAGGAGGGCCAAGGGGGAGGGGTAAAAAGGTTAGTTGGACGAATTTTACACTCTAGATTCTCTATCTCCTCTCTCTCTCTCTCCTTCTCTCTCTCTTGGAGTAGATCTGTCTCTATCCACGCATGGTGGATTTGAGATCTGGTCGGAGCACTCAAGTCGAGGAGGAAATCGCGTCTGCAGCGGGAACTCGTATGGATACCTCTATAGATCGTGCGCGTGCGCGATTACCGAGTCGGCATCATCCACGGGAGATTCAAAACCCCGCAAAGGTGAAGAACCGTTCTTCCCGCGTTTATTTTATTGTCCGTTTTACGATCCCAGCAAGCGATACATAGGAATCGATTTTATTCTCCGCTGCGTTCTAGACGATTCCTAACAGTGGTATCAGAGCTAGGTTGCTGGTTCGATCGTAAAATGGCATTGTTTTGCGTGATTTTTCTCGTTATGCGTGAAGAACCCGTATTGTACAGGTTCTTGCGTTTAATCCGATTAAAATGACGGAATAGTGTTCATACGATGAACACAAATGATTTGATTGTTTTTCTGTGATTTTTCGGATTTTATTTGGGATTTTCGGAGTTCTTCGTGGGACGATGAACGGGGTGTTTTCGGCGGCTTCGTACGCGATTCCCAAGCGTTGGGATGGCGGCCCGGATGTCCGGATCTCTTGGTGATAGTCACCACTACACACCGGGCATGATAGCCGGCGCCATGGTGGCCTTGAAGAGCTACAAAATCGAGCCCCAAATCGGATTTAAAACCCTGCAAAAATCAGATTTTTGGGGATCTTTTGGGGCTCGGCTGGATGAGGTTTTGGCCACCGCCGGCGGCCCAGCCAGCGCCAGGCACGTTGCCGGCGCCGGGGGCACCGCCGGCTGGGGCCTGTGCCGCCGATGGGGGGCCGCCGGCGCCGCCTGCAACCCCACTGCCGCCGGCCTGTTCTGGTTTAGGGTTTGCAGGGAAGGGGTAAAGAGAAGCCAGGCCGGCCGGTTCGAACCGGCTCGGCTGGACCCGGCTAGGGCCAGAACCTGGCTGGGCCAGGTCCGGTGCCTGGCTTGACCAGGACTCGAGCCTGGCTGGGCCAGGGCTCGAGCCTGGCCGAACCAGGGCTCGTACAGCCCATGTGGCTGAGCCCTGTTCAGATTAAAACCCCCTTTAACCCCATTTTTAGCCCATTTTAAGCCCTTTTCAGCCCGTTTTAAAATTGTTTTAAAATAGAAAAATTATAGGAATAATTAATAATTGTTATTAATTATTTTTATGATTATTAACAGGTTATTAAACTCTTTAATAACTGTTATTCGCTTAAAGGGTTTTATTGTTAATAGGGTATTGGTTAATTATTTAAAATTGTTTTAGATAATTAATTTCCTTATTAAATCAATTAGTTTAAAATGTTTTAAACTGATTTTATGCATAACTTGATTACATTTTTCTGTTCAAATTGTTTGAATTAAGATTTAGATCAACAGAATGGTTTAGTTATTTAATTAGTCAATAATGTTTTGAATATTATTGATAATGATGAAATAAATGTTATTTCGAAAATTAATTGGTATTATAATTTTATATTTATAAAATTTAATACCAAACTGCAATTATGTGATGACTGTGATGCATGTGATGTGTTTTATGGTGGGATGATCATGGACTTATTATTATCATGTGATGATTGGTGTGAATGAATGCGATGCTTATTTCATTTGGTATTTTAAATAGGACCTGCGTGTCCTCCTCTCTCTTAATCCAAATGTACTCTCTACCTTCCTATAAGATTGTACTCCCCTTGATAAGATCAAGGTTTCTTATTGTTTTAAATGTACATTTATGGACTTGCGAGTCCTAAATTTCATATTTAAATGTTTCGGATTAAGCTTAGAGGATGGGATCTTCTGAAGACACCTCTGGAGGAAGGACTCGCATCAAATGGAACTAGTGTTGCTGTTTTCACATTAGGATTCTATTATGGATCATCGTTTGGCTCCGATGATTCCATAGTAGCTTAAGCAGTCCATAATCATCCCTATTTAATGTTTCTGCATATATGTGATATTTGTGGACTATGCTATCATATATATATTTCTATTAAGTATAATGATACTTCAAATCGAAATACTATTGATAACACGATTTTATAAATCAACACAAAAAAAAAAACTCTCTTTTAAAATTTAAGTTGTAAACGTGAGATATTCAGAATAATCCATGTAACCCACCATCATTATAGATCTTAGGATAATTCTTATCTCAAATGGATTTGTTGTGCTACCACAAGGTCTATTTGATTTAAAAATTAACCTAGGTCTACGACATGTGATGTTATTAAGATAAATGGACAAATAGTGTAGTTTTGTTGTGCTACCACAAGGATTGCACTATGAATTCATGTTATCTGAGTAATGATGGATAAACTTAACTGAATCATTTGATTTGTTGTGCTACCACAAGGTCATTCTGATTCAGGGGTTAAATTGATCGGATATTGAAAATGTTGCAATTGTCAAGAGTTGACTGCCTAAGGGACTTGATGTGATTTGTTGTGCTACCACAATGTCACATGCATGATGCCCGAAGGATTCTGATCCCCACTAGGAGATCACCGGAATCTCCCGTTTTGTATATTAGAGGGTCATACAGATCGCCGAAAAATAGTGGGAGCCTAAATCTATATTAAAAGTCCTAAATCAGATTTTAAGAACTATCTGCTCATTTTTATATATATTTCTTTGTAGGTCACTATGTTGTCACCTAACCCTCTTCGTTGCATACTTGATGCAAACAAACTCACGGGACCTAATTACATTGACTGGTGATGCAACTTGAAGATTGTCCTCAGGTGTGAAAAGCTAGCCTATGTCCTGGATCAACTAGATCCAGTACAACCAGGTGAAAATGCTAAGGAGGATGAATTAATGATGTATGAAAATTGGAAGGAGGACTCTATCAAAGTCCAGTGTTACATGCTTGGTTCAATGAACAATGAACTGCAACTACAGCATGATAACATGGAACCTAAGTCCATTCTGAATCACCTACAAGAGTTGTTTGGTGAACAATCCAGAACAGAAAGATATGAGATATCTAAGAAATTGTTAAGGACCAGAATGAGCGAGGGCACATCTGTGAAAACTCATGTGCTCAAGATGATAGAATGGATTGAGAGGCTTGCTGTACTTGGCTTTGTTATGAACAATGACCTAAGTATCGACTTAATCCTACAGTCCCTTCCAGATTCATTTTCACAATTCATTATCAACTTCAATATGAACAAAATTGTAAGTTACACTGGCTGAGCTGCTCAACATGTTGAAGACAGCAGAAGGCACTATCTAGAAAGATAAGCCAAATGTAATGCTTGTTGGTAAGACCAACAAGAAAAGAAAAGCTGGACAGACCTTTAAGAAAGGTAAGCCTAAGAAGCTAGTGAAAAGCAAACCGGCGGTTCAAAAGGACAAAGCTAAAGTCAATGATAAAGGTCAGTGTTTCCACTACCATAAAGAAGGTCATTGGAAGAGAAACTGCAAGATCTATCTAGCAGAAAAATCAAAGGAGAAGCTTGGTGAAGCTTCATGTACACTCATGATCGATCTTAACTTGTCTTATAGAGAATCAACATCTTGGGTATTAGATACTGGATGTGTTTCTCATATCTGCAATAACTTGCAGGTGTTAACAAGTAAAACAAGATTGAACCGCGGAGACGTGGATCTGAGGCTCGGGAATGGAGAAAAAGTTGCTGCGTTAGCTGTGGGGACAACAAGACTTCAGATGCCATCAGGAAACTCATTGGAACTAATAGATTGTTATTATATTCCGACCATTATTAGGAATATCATATCTATTTCATGTTTAGATAAACAAGGATATTCTATGAAACTAGAGAATAAAGGTTGTTCCATTTATCAAGGAGACAAATTGTTTGCTTCCGGATATTTATTGAATGGATTATATTTACTTGATATTTCATATGATGTTTGTCTAGTAAATAAATCTCTTGAACGAATAGATAAGGATGTGAATAAATCGTACCTATGGCATTGTGGGCTAGGTCATATAAATGAGAATAGGATCATCAGGTTGCAAAAGAATGGATATATTGATCAATTTGATTATGAATCATTTGCAACTTGTGAAGCTTGTCTCATGGGAAAAATGACCAAAGCTACATTCTCTGGACATGGAGAAAGAGCTGATGACTTGTTGGAACTAATACATAGTGATGTATGTGGTTCAATGTCCACTCATGCTATGGGTGGTTACTCATACTTTGTTTCATTTACAGATGATTTCTCAAGATATGACTACATATATTTAATGAAATATAAGTCAGAAGTCTTTGAGAAATTTAAAGAGTTTAAAAGTGAAGTTGAGAACCAAACTGGAAAGAGTTTCAAAACTCTTCGATCAGATCGAGGGGGTGAATACTTAAGTATAGATTTCACACAATATCTTAAGAATAATGGTATTTTGTCTCAGTGGACTCCTCCCTATACACCACAATTAAATGGTGTATCGGAAAGGAGAAATCGTACTCTATTAGATATGGTACGATCAATGATGAGTTATGCTAAACTTCCAATCTCTTTATGGGGATATGCACTATTGACTGCTGCATATCTGTTGAACAAATTTCCCAGTAAGTTAGTATCTTCCACTCCATATGAGATATGGAAAGGAAAGAAACCAGACTTTAAGCATGTTAGAGTCTGGGGATGTCCTGCACATGTCAAAAGACATGATCCAGACAAACTAGATTCCAGGACAAATAAATGTAGATTTGTGGGATATCCAAAAGAGACTTTTAGATATTATTTCTATCAGCCCAGCGATCAAAGGGTGTTTGTCGCAAAAAGAGCTGTGTTCTTAGAGAAAGAATATCTTTCAAAAGAAGACAGTGGGAGCAAGATAGAACTGGAAGAAATTCTAGACTCACAAATCAACACTAGTTCATCTACTGAACCATTGACTCAAGAACTTGTTCAAGATGATACACAAAAGGTTCGCAGATCAGGTAGAGTGCCTAAACAGCCTGAAAGATATGTTGGACATATCGATGATGGCAAACCAAAAGTGCACTTAAATGAGGATGATGATCCTCAAACCTACCAAGAAGCCATAAATAATCAAGAATCGGAAAAATGGCAAGAAGCAATGAATTCTGAAATTCAGTCCATGTATGCCAGCTAAGTTTGGAACTTGGTTGATCTGCCAGAAGGTATAGTACCTATTGGCAGTAAATTGATTTTTAAAAGAAAGATCGGGGCAGATGGACAGATTGACACCTACAAGGCAAGGCTGGTAGCAAAAGGATATCGTCAAAGGCAGGGCATTGACTATGACGAAACATTTTCTCCAGTTGCCATAATTAAGTCAATCAGAATACTTCTTGCTATCGCCGCATTCTATGATTATGAAATATGGCAAATGGATGTGAAAACAACATTCCTTAATGGGAACCTTCAAAATGAGGTGTATATGATACAACCTGAAGGATTCACTTCCAAAGAGCATTCAAGCAAGGTATGCAAGCTGCAAAGATCCATTTATGGATTAAAGCAGGCATCCCGAACTTGGAACTTAAGATTTGATGAAACAATCAAATCTTATGACTTCATTAAGAATGAAGATGAACCTTGTGTATACAAAAAGGCTAGTGGGAGCGCAGTTACCTTTTTGGTACTTTACGTTGATGACATTCTACTAATTGGGAATGATGTAGGAATGTTGTCATCAGTAAAGACATGGTAATCTAAAAACTTCTCCATGATAGATTTGGGAGAAGCATCCTATATTCTAGGAATAAGGATCTATAGAGATAGGTCCAAAAGGATGCTTGGCTTATCCCAATCTATGTACATAGATACCATAGTCAAAAGGTTTGGCATGGAAAATTCCAAGAGAGGCTTCGTTCCAATGAGGCATGGAATTTATCTCTCTAAAGAAATGTCTCCCAAGACACTTGAAGAGAAAGCATACATGGATAGAGTTCCTTATGCCTCGGCAATAGGATCTATCATGTATGGAATGCTATGTACTAGGCTTGATGTGGCACACCCACTAAGTGTTACTAGTAGATATCAGGCTGATCTAGGTGAAGAACACTGGAAGGCGGTGAAATGCATCCTTAGATACTTAAGAAGAACTAAGGATCTATTTCTCGTCTACGGAGGAAACGACTTGGAACTTCGAGGGTTTACTGACTCGAGTTTCCAATCGGATATGGATGATAGCAAATACATGTCTGGATTTGTGTTCATGTTAAATGGAGGTGTAGTAAGTTGGAAAAGTTCCAAACAAGAAACAACTGCAGATTCGACGACCGAAGCTGAATACATAGCTGCAGCTGAAGCGGCCAAGGAGGCGGTTTGGATGAAGAAATTCATCTCAGCACTTGGAGTAGTTCCAAGCATTTTAGATCCTGTTCCATTATTGTGTGACAACAATGGGGCAATAGCTCAAGCGAAGGAGCCTAGATCACATCAGAAGTCAAAGCACATTCTGAGACGATTTCATCTGATTCGTGAGATCATCACCCGAGGAGATATAGTAGTTGAGAAAGTCTCATCTGAAGATAATGTAGCAGATCCCTTGACTAAGCCATTGTCTCAAAACAATTTAGAATGTCACCTTAAGTCTATGGGACTTAGACACATGGGTGATTGGCTATAGTCCAAGTGGGAGAATGATAGAATTGGGTGGCCTCAAAGCCAATCATTGTACATTCTAGTTCAGATTATTAATAAAGGCAATCATTTCTTCATTTATAGTTCTTGGAAATTAACTATTGTAATGAAGGTCCGTAGACAAATGTATGGGATATTGAATCATGATGAGATCATGATAGTGGGATCAATATCCTCAGTCACTTGTCTTAAACAATTCTCGATCATAGGATATTTGAGATGGACATTAAATATTCGATAAGATCGACACAAGTTATGTCTGCTCATGTGATGAGGGTGAATGATCTCACATTCACTCGTGTGGTGACACTAAGACAAACTTGTGGGTGCCCATTAGAGAATGAATTCACTGAACAGACCCAAATAAGAATTCCTAGATGGTAATTATACCTATTAGTCAACTAGGGAATTCAATCGTTGCAGTAGCACAGTTGGTCCATTGACCTGAGTCACCAATGATACCTTGTTTGTGGACCATTGTATCTTGATTCTCTGACTTGTGGATTTTAACCATTAAGCCCACGATAGTCGGTCTCTCAGATATAGTGGAAAGCTTGCGAAGGTAATTGAGTGAACAACAAGGGATCACTCACTCTTGGTATAAGACTGGAGAGAGAATGTCCTATAGATGTGTACACAGAAATCCCTGGCCATGGTCAAATGAAAGAGATGTCTTTCTAGAAATTAACTGAGTACTAGAATCCATCTATATAATGCGATAGAGGGTTTGACTATAAAACCATACCCTTGCGTTATTGGGACATTGCATGAGTGAAGGATTTTATCTGTGCGGTATCTGCAGACGGAAAGGTTCAATTAAAGGGAACAGTATCCCTTATATCTTTTGGGATCATGAGGTAGTGTTTGGTGCTGTTCATGATCAGAAGGCCAAGTGAATTAATCATCAGATGATAATCCACTTGTTTATTAAATTAATCATTTAACATACGATGTTTAAATGTTAATTAATAAAAATTAAACTCTAGAATTAGTTCTAAGTTTAATGGGCCTGAAACCGGACTGATATATGGGCCTAGAGGGTCACACACATAAGAGTTCTCGTCAGACGGTGAGAGACGTTAAATTTCATGCTTATCTGGGTTTTTATGAAAAGCCGTAGGATAAACATGAAGATTTAATGGAGATTTATCCAAGGCCAAACTCTTGGATAATCATGAGGATGAATCTTTGTGCTTATCCTTATTTCTATATAAGGAGGGCCAAGGGGGAGGGGTAAAAAGGTTAGTTGGACGAATTTTACACTCTAGATTCTCTATCTCCTCTCTCTCTCTTGGAGTAGATCTGTCTCTCTCCGCACATGGTGGATTTGAGATCTGGTCGGAGCACTCAAGTCGAGGAGGAAATCGCGTCTGCAGCGGGAACTCGTATGGATACCTCTAGAGATCGTGCGCGTACGCGATTACCGAGTCGGCATCATCCACGGGAGATTCGAAACCCCGTAAAGGTGAAGAACCGTTCTTCCCGCGTTTATTTTATTGTCCGTTTTACGATCCCAGCAAGCGATACATAGGAATCGATTTTATTCTCCGCTGCGTTCTAGACGATTCCTAACAGATATTACAGACGGTTTGTCCAGGGTTTTTCTTCGATAGCGACCCCCTTGTCGAGGTTGACTCGTAAGGGAGTTCGTTTCGTGTGGACCGAGGAATGTGAGCGTAGTTTCATTGAGTTGAAGACTCGCCTCACTTCGGCTCCAATGTTGGTGCTTCCATCAGGTTCCGGTGGATTTGTGGTTTATTCAGATGCATCACGTCGAGGTTTTGGTGCGGTTCTAATACAACATGGTAAGGTTGTGGCCTATGTTTCTAGGCAGTTGAAGAAGCATGAGGAGAACTATCCCACTTATGACTTAGAGTTGGCAGCTGTAGTATTTGCATTGAAGATCTGAAGGCACTACTTGTATGGAGAGAAATTTCAGGTTTTTACCGATGACAAGAGCCTGAAGCATGTGTTCACGCAGAAGGATCTAAACTTGAGGCAGCGCAGGTGGATGGAATTTATCAAGGATTATGATCTCGACCTTTCTTATCATCCGGGCAAGGCAAATGTGGTGACAAACGCCTTGAGTCGGTAGACGGTCGTGTCATGTCTTTTGGTTCGAGAATGGAGGTTATTTGAGCAGGTTGTGACATCTTCCTTTTGGGTTCCGCGAGAGTTTGATAGAGCCGTGTTGTCCAGCTTAACTGTGAGGCCAGCAGTGTACCATGCCGTAATTGAGGCTCAGAGGGCAGATGCAGAGTTACCGCAGATTCTCCAGAGACTAGAGGTGGAATTGTGGGATAATGGTACAGTCAGGTTTAGAGGCAGACTCTATGTTCCGACCGAGGAGGACGTGCGCAGGAGTGTCCTAGATGAGACGCATCGTTCTAGATATGCAGTGCATCCTGGAACGAGTAAGATGTTTCATTGTTTGAGGAGGCACTTTTGGTGGCCTGGTATGAAGAAGGACGCGGCTGAGTATGTGGCAAGGTGCATGACTTGTCAGCAGGTTAAGGCAGAACACCAGAGACCAGGAGGTTTGTTGCAGCCCTTGCCGATCCTGGAATGGAAATGGGAGCACGTGGCTATGGACTTTGTGATGGGATTACCTATGTCCCCTTGCAGAAGAGACGTGATTTGGGTCATTGTTGATCGATTGACCAAGTCGGCACACTTCCTGGCTATTAGGAAGGACTGGTCAGTCGGTAAGTTGGCCAAACTGTTCGTGGATCGGATCATCTCTCTGCACAGGGTACCCTTATCCATCGTGTCAGACCGGGATCCGAGATTTACTTCTAGGTTCTGGAAGAGTTTTCAAAAGGCCTTAGGCACACAGTTAGCCTTTAGCTCGGCCTATCATCTCGAGACTAGTGGCAGTCGGAGAGGACCATTCAGACTCTGGAGGATATGCTCAGGGCATGTTGCCTAAACTTGGGAGGTTCTTTAGAGCAGCACTTGTCTACAATGGAGTTTGCTAACAACAACAGTTATCATTGTAGTATCGGCATGGCGCCTTATAAGGCATTGTACGGGCGGCCGTGTCGATCCCCTATGAATTGGTCTGAGATTGGCGAGAGACAGATAGCAGGACCAGAGTTGGTACAACAGTGTGCTGAGGTTGCCAGAGTGGTGCAACAAAGGTTGATTACAGCTCAGAGCAGATAGAAGAGTTATGCAGACATCCGTAGGAGACCACTTGAGTTTGAGGTTGGGGACCACGTGTTTCTCCGAGTCTTACCCTCCAAGGGTGTGATGAGATTCGATAAGCGAGGTAAGCTGAGTCCGCGATATGTTGGGCATTTTCCCATTCTTGCTCGAATTGGGGAAACGGCATATCAGCTAGCCTTACCACATAGTCTTGCAGGGGTGCACGATGTCTTCCATGTTTCTTTGCTAAGGAGATATGTTTAGGATCCATCTCATGTCTTGGACTTTTCAGAATTGGAAGTCGCGGAGGACTTGTCCTTTCCAGAGTTTCTAGTACGTATTGAGGATCGCAGGGAACAGGTCCTTCGGAACAAGGTTATACCTCTGGTTAAGGTAATTTGGCAGTATCGCTCCGGGGGCGAGGCGACCTGGGAGCGCGAGGATGAGATGCGAGAGCAGTTTCCCTACCTTTTCTCGTAAGTTCTCTTGTGAGCTTGTATCCTTATGTTTCAACCTCGTTATTGTAGCAGGCAATTTCGGGGACGAAATTCTTTTAAGGGGGGGAGAATGTAAGGATTGAGGTTTTTGGATCCGGTTATCGGGTCAGTTTCGGGGTCGGATCCCTTAGTTTGGGCCCTGATGGAGCTGAGACTTAGTTCTGTTTCGCGTGGAGCTTGCTCGACGCGGTTTAAACGACGTCCAACAATGTAGATGTGTTTTAGGCTGTGCCACGTGGGCGCCACGTGGGTTGGCCTTGGGGTGCGAGAGTACGGCTTCGGTCATATCGTCTGAATGGCATCTTGGATGGACGACGCCATTTAGAGTACGACCCTGGCTTCTCAGTGTACGGCCCGGTCTTGTCATCTGAATGACGTCGGGCTTGCACGACGCGTTTTACCAAGCTTCTGGTTGACCCCGGGAATCCTCCTTCCTTTCCCTCATTCCCTCCTCCCTCTTCTCTCTCCTCTCTTCCTCCGGCGAACCGGCGGCCCCTTTCCCCCCTCCTTCCTTTCCTCTCTCCATTCCTCCTCTCCCTCCACTCCATTAACCTCCTAACTCCCACCACTACCACCACCATCTCCTCTGCGGTGTTTTTCTCTCCGGATGGCGGCCGATGTCCTGGTGGAGTAACGGCGTCCACGGCGGTACTGGTGGTGGCGTGTGGCGAGGCGGGTTGGCAGCTTGGAGCTAGGAGGACTTTGAGTAACCGGTAGGGTGACGATCCCCGTAGTATTTCATTTGAAAACCATGTTTTTTCACTTTGGAGCATGTTTAGGGGTGTTCTTGGGGTGAAAATACTAAATGCATGAAATGAGGAATTGGGTGTTTTAATGGGTATTTAGGTTCTTCTCCTCATTCTCCACGTTTTTCGTGTTTTTGCACGATTTTGGGGAGGAAATCCCACCCCGTGGATTGGGAGATGGCGGAGGAAGAACCTGTCTGTGAGGGTTAAATGGCGTCGAAGGACAGCGACGCCTTTTAGAAAGGCGGCTCCCACCCACGACGTGATTTAGCCCAAATAACAGACTCTGTCTCTGGACTGATGAGCGTCCAGGGACAGCGACGCCTTTCAAAAGGCGACTTGCATGGGCGACGCATTTTAAGTGAAAATCACCCGTAGCCTGTCTCTGCTTCTGTCGTTGTCAGGTGACTAGGGACAGCGACGCCTTTCATAAGGCGTCTACATATGACGACGCGTTTTACGCCATTTCCGAGGCCAGATTTCACATGAACCAGTTTAGGAGGCTTGAATGACGTCGGCCTTGGGTGACACGATTCAAAACAGAATCACATTAATTCATACTATTAACATATCTTTACACTGTTAGATAGTTTGGTTAATTGCATGTTTGAAATCGTACTCGAGGATGAGGATTTTTACGTGATCAGATCGTACTGTGTTGTGTTTTGTGCGACCGTGGACCTAGAGTGACAGTTGTAGCGCTTTGTCACCCTGTGTCTGTGTGGGAGGGACACAGCGCCGGTGTAGGAGTGGTGGGGTGACGCCTAGAGAGAGGGTCACCTGGTGTACCCCGGGGTTAGCTAGTACCGGTGTAGTAGTGGTACCTTTGGAGTGTCACTCGTGCTGGGGGAAGCAAGAACCACCTAGAGCCAGTTTGGCCGGAGTAGCTAGCGTGCTATCCGAGGGGTTACTGTTTGGTCTCATCGGGTCGGTGTTTCCCGCATTCGGCTGTATGGTTGGCGTGTTTTGCCGAGACGCTGGTTGTAGGCTCCGTGGTAGAATGGTTTCAGAGTTATGTATGTTACATTTCGAATGCATGTGTTTTTTATCGAAATTTAGGAATTGTGTTGACTGCTTTACTTGCTTAATTTACCTATATTGTATTGCTACACTTGTGGGTGCGTGAGTGGGCGGTGGGGATCGAAAGATCCCTACTGAGTCTTTTCGTTGAGACTCACCCCTGCGGTTTTCAGGTGAGGGTTCCAGGCAGGCTTAACGAGGAGAGTGCTGCCTTGGGTTACGCGCCAGCAACCGTTGTTCCGGGGTATGCCCCGACGTAGTTGTTATTTTATTTTTTGTCATGTACGCTTAATTATTTCTTTTCAGTGGGAGTATGTAATTATTTGCTGTGTCGAGTCGCATTGTAACTTTTAATTCTTATACTTCCTTTTCAATTCAATGCAATGTGAATATTTAGCTTAGTTTATTATTTATTTCCCAGACTTATCTGGATCCTGGTTTGGCTCCAAATTAATGATTCGGTACCCATTTAGTAATCGGATCTCTGATTATAGGGTGGCGGGTCGTTACACATTCAATCATCTTCAGTACATGAGTCTGCACTGAAGATCTCTCTGCCATCTCAGCCTTGAACAAATTCTTAGATATCTCATATCTTTCGATTATGCTCTGCTCACCAAATAGCTCCTTCAAATGGAGCATGATGGATCTAGCATCCATCTTCTCGTGCTTCTTCTCCAACTCATTGTGGAATCTTCCTTCCATTTCTCATATGTCACTATGTTCTCCTCTTGTTACGCCTTGGATCCGATTCAATTTTTTTTTTATTCGGAGTCTGACCATGTAATCTCAGAACAAATTCCACCATAACAAACATATATGAGAGTTAAATAACTGCAAGACAATTTAAATAAATGTCATAACCATCAACTAATTCAAAGTATCTAAATATAGCCAATACTAAGGTTTACAAATTACAATATCGATCAATTTGTAAATAAATTCTCAATCTCACCAAATAATGAAAATACATCAAGCTCTCATTATCCCTACTACATCAAATCTAAAAATGCTATAAATTTAAATCTAAATAACCTCCTAAAGATGTCAAATGCCTTAATTAGAAGTCTCCTCAAATTTTAGATTCTCTTTGTTAGACTATGAAAATGTTAATAGGGTTTACGAGTACAACCACTCAGTAGACTTTAAATCATCCACATGACTTAACATATAGTAAATTTTATAAATCACATTATACAATTATACTAAACATGATCTTACATAGTTCTACATATATCTCAAATAAAAATATGATACAAAATATAATAAAATATAAGCTTATCAAATCAAATGTGTTTTCTAATAGCATGAATAGATCAATTAACATATAGCATATATGGCATGATTGAACTCATATCAAACATATCAAATTTTACTAGCCATGATCAGAACGTATCACATATCAAACAGAACATATCAAATTGTCAGGGTGTTACATATCGTCGTCCCTTGAGCACATCTTATATCAAATAGCAAATATCATGACGTAGTAGGTTATCAAATCAGATTCTTATCATGGATCATATAGTTAAGACAAATTCATATAATTGCAAAGGAATAGCTAAACAGGATGATCAAAGGATTCAAATGGCTAAGCTGAATTCAAATGAACATATTGAGCAAAGATTTCAGATTTATGTGCCAATCAAACAAATCAAATCATATAATAACGGACATGCACCCAAACCACAACATAAGGAGCCAAACAAAACAAATACCAAAGCATTTAGGCAAATGATGCAAAGGTCTTGGTCATTGCGCATAACTGGAGAGTCTAACTCCTACCCAACTACAAACCGCCAGGGCATTATGTATCGCCATCCCCTGGTTTAGCCGGCCGGAAATCACGATTCCACCCGTTTGCCCTCGGATTCCAAACAAAATACCCTATCCAATATGGATGCTTATAATGGAATCAGGCCAAAAATCTCCTTAAGATGGCAATGTTCAAACAAAGTCAAATAATTATGGTACAATCAGATTAACATAGATCAAATGATGACAAAATATATGTATAGATCTGAAAATTGAATTATCAAATTGATACGTACATAATGGCAAAATAAATAAATTTTCAAACATAAATTATTTTGGTTTTAGAAACCAAGGACCAAACAAAAATTTGGACAAGTTTGAATTTTTGAAAATTTTTATCTAGTTAACATGCAGTTAAATCATATTTAAAAGTTGTAACATCACATCATATGCACATACTAACTAAATAGATCTGATCTTTTAATATTCCATGCCATTAATACAGTTGAAATTAATGTGATTAATTTAACAATTAAATTAATAAATATTAATATCTACAAATCTAACAATTATATCATTAATTAATTAACTAACAACTACCTTGTTAATTAACTTTAGATTCCAAATCTAAGTGGGCCCATTATCATAAAAACAGAATTTAATCAAAATTTAAAAATCATATTTTATAATTTGAATTCTATAAAAAAAACAATTTTAATTAAAATTTTATTTCAATTGGGCCTTTAAAATAGCGGGAATGGGTATTGGTCCAATGGATTGACCGGGCTCAACCTTTGCTGAGCCCAGGTCTGGTCACTGGGCCGAGCCCAACCAGTAGCTGGGTTCGGACCCAGACCCGCCCTAAGGGGCGGGCTTGCTCCGGGCCCGCTATTGGGCTGGCTCGGGTCCAGGACCCGGCCAGGCCCAGCCACGAGGTGTTGGAATCGCTG
This sequence comes from Zantedeschia hybrid cultivar, assembly GCA_030544215.1. Lineage (NCBI taxonomy): Eukaryota > Viridiplantae > Streptophyta > Magnoliopsida > Alismatales > Araceae > Zantedeschia > Zantedeschia hybrid cultivar. The sequence continues at coordinate 55,149,244 of JARZZO010000006.1, read as the reverse complement.
TGTCGGGATCCGACCGAAAACGCAGCGGAACAACATATTTCGGGATCGGATCCATCCTGTTTCGAATAACAAAATAAAACCAGAGTAAATCGAATTTACCTTGCGCGGATTCGAATCCGCGTTCGTTTTTCGGTTCCTTCGGAGCGATGCCGCAAGCCGCACAGGTGCCCGGCCTCTAGCGGTATCCACACGGTTCTCCTCGCGATCGATCGTTCTTGCCTCCTCGCTCGATGAGGCGTTCGTGGATCCAGTCTGGCTGCACGTAATCCGCCGCGACATGCGGATTCGGAATCTCCCGTCGGACGGAAGGCAGAGCAGTCGGGAATCGAAGTAGAGCCTCCAGATGGCCGCCTCGTGTCGCATGCCCAGTAGAAAGGAGAGAGAGAGAGAAAGAACGACGGCTACGTTAGAGTTGCTGGCCCACGGCGTAGTATCCGTTCTTTTATAATAAGCATGTTTGCAGTTTTTCGTAAAAACCCAGACTTATCCGAAATCCTGTCGGATTATCTATCGACTTGAAAACCTTTTGCGTGTGACCCTCTAGGCCCAATTTCCAGTCCAGTTAATAACCCATTAAGCGCAGTAAGTTTTTACGGACCCACTGAATTAATTAATATCCTTATATTCAATTAATCAGCCGAATTTAATGTCCCACTTTAAATTCGGACGGGCTTCCGATCACGTTGGATGCCAAGCAACATTGCGTGATCCTAGATGGCACTGGGGTTATCACAACCCTCTATTGGAACCTTTCCGTCAACGGTTACCGTGCGGATATAATCCTTCATCCGTGCAATGTTCTCGAATCGACCTAAGGTATGGTTTACTGTTAAACCATAGCCGGTCGATTCACTTGAATCAAATGCCGCTAATCTATATCAGATAACTCTTTATCTGATACAGAGTCTGCCCTGGCCAGGGACTTAAGCGCATCATTTCCAGAACATTCTCTCTCAAACTACCGAGAGCAGATGATCCCGTATTGAACACACAATTACCTTCGAGGGCATTTCCCTGAACCCGATCACTTGACTTATTGATAACCCATGGTTAGGGATTCGTTAGTCAAGGTCAAAGTTCAGAAACCTACCAACAAGATATCTTTGGCGTCTCAGGTCCAAGGATCATCTATGCAACCTTGACAAAAGAATCGAACTGGTTAACAGTGAGGTGTTTTCCATCCAGCGATTCATAGTTGGATCAGTTCAGTGAACTCATTCGCCAATGAGCACCTACAGGTCCAGCATAGTGTCTCCACACATGTGACTTATAGGATCAGTCACCCTCATCATATGAGCTGAAGTAACCTATACTCGTCGATCCGGACGTTTGATGTCCTTCTCAAACATCCTATGACTAGGAATAATTAAGAACATGTGTTTATAAACCTTCGGTCCCGTAATTATGATCTCATCATAATTCGAAGATTCTTGAACATGTTTATGGACTTCATCGTGATACGATAAACATGGATCGAATTAATTACACACAATGAATTAATACCATTTATTAATAAACTAAATCAATACATACTATCGGATTGGCTGTGAGACCATCTAATACTAATAATCGCCCACTTGGACTAAAGCCAATCACTTTTATACAGAATACCCATATTCTCTAAGGGACGCTCAAAGACATTTTGAGACAAAGGCTTTGTCAGTAGATATGTTATGTTGTCAGCTGAAGGAACTCTTTTCACAATGACATCTCCTCGAGCTATAATCTCCCTAATTAGATGAAAGCGCCGCAGAATGTGCTTCGATTTCTGATGAGACCTCGGCTCTTTCGCTTGGGCAATTTCCCCATTGTTGTCACACAATAGTGGGACGGGTGTAAGGACTGAGGTTTCGGGTTCTGTTTTCGGGTCGGATCCCTTGGTTTGGACCCTGTGGGGGGTCTTGAGATTCCTGGATGAATGGCGTCAGCACTACTCGACGCCTTTCAAAAGGCGTCAGGTTGTGTAGACGCCATTTAGGTCTACAGGTTGTTGTGCCACGTGTGCGCCACGTGGGCGGGTTTCGGGCCGCGAGAGCACGGCCCCAGTCACATCGTCTGAACGACGTCCAGGTTGGCCGACGCGATTCAGACTGTGACCTCTGCGATGTCAGGGTGCGGCGCCAGAGCGTTGTCAGTACGGCCTGTCCTGTCGTCTGAACGGCGTCCACATTGGGCAACGCGTTTCAGACCGCTGTCAGTACGGCCGTCCTGTCAGACTGATAGGCGTTTACCTCGATCGACGCGTTTTAGCGGGATTCAGGTTGACTCCGCGAGCCTCCCCTTCCTTCCCTCATTCTCGCCTTCACTCTCTCTCTTCGCCCTCTTCGCCCCCTCCGACTCTCTTCTTCCCCTTCCCTTCCTCTTCTTCCTCTTCCAATCACTCCATAGCCTCCTTACCCCTCACCTCTACTTCCACCACCTCCTTCGCGGCGTTCCCTTCTCCGGACGGCGGCCGACGTCCCGGCGGAGTGGCGGCGTCCTCGAGGGTACCGGCGGCGGTTTGCGGTGCGGCGGGTCGACGGCGAGGAGCTTGGAGGAGTTCAAGAACCGGTAGGGGGACGAACCTTGCATGTGTTGCTCATGTTTTCTTTGGCGTGACATGGCGTGTTCGGGCTAGATTGAGCATGTTTAGGGGGTTTCCTTGTGGGAATGGCTGTGTTTGTGATCGTGGTTTCGTAGTATGCCTGTGATAGATGAATTCTTCTTCCTCCCCTTCTTGTTTTGGGGCTTTTCGGGGTGTTTGGGGTTAAAGGAGAAACCCTCGGGTTGAACCAGGAAACCAGGTTTCTGGCGCTAAACGGCGTCGTGCCTGGTCGACGCCTTTTCAAAGGACGTCAGGGCAGTACGACGCCTTTTAGGGCAGAAACCTCCCTGTTTGAGGTTTCCCGTGTTAGGGGTTCTGTCGCTAAATGACGTCATGGATGGACGACGCCTTTCAGAAGGGCGTCGGGACATCATGACGCCATTTAGACAGGAAAATCACCCCGAGTGAGGGTCTGTAAATCTGGAATTTAAGTGTGAATGGCGTCTGTGGACCTGGACGCGTTTTAGATAGGCGACTCCCTATGAAGACGCATTTCAGGGAATATTTTGACTGTTAAATGAACCTGTCTGAGGGACTTGAATGGCGTCGACCTCGGTCGACGCGATTCAAGACAGAGATGTGTAATCCTGGTTTTCACCATGTGCTTCACTGTGGGATGATTTCAATTGCATGGTTCACGTTGTACACTGAGACTGAGGACTCCTGTGTGAATGGAATGATGTTGTGTGTGTGTGTGCTTATGCGAATATGGAATCGGAATGACTGTGGTTTACGTTTGTCACCATGGACCGATGGGGACAGGGTCATGGTGTCTGTGAGCCGTACCGGTGGGAGAAGGGGTACATGTTGTGTTTTACCTTCGGCTGAGGGAAGCAGGATCGCCTTGAGCCCGACGGGCCGGAGTAGCCGATGTGCTATCCGAGGGGTCGCTGTTTGTCCTCAGTGGGTCGAGGTTTCCCTGTTTGTCGTGACAGCTTCCGGCGCGTTTCTTGATGAGGAGCTGGTTGTGGTACTGTTGGAGTTGGCTTACCCTTTAGCCACTGGGTCTGATGTGACCTTTGATCAAGGTTACGAGTGGTACCCTTAGCCCTTTGGCCTGACGCAGCCAGGGAGATTTGGGTTTGTGGGTAGTCCCTGTAGCTTCGGCTTAACGGGGGTTCGCCGGTCCCCACGGCCCTCCTGAAGCGCTGAGGCCTAGCGTGGAGGCAATCCGGTCGGTAGGACAGTAGTCTAGACTACTTGTGTGCACACGTAGCTGGCAGTGGTGGTACACTGGTTCCAGCTAGTCCTAGTTTGACTCACTGCCTCACCCTACAGTGCCCCGAAACACTGTAGGGGTGGACAGGCGTGAGCTGTGGTGGTAGTGTTGGGAGGTGACGTTTGACTTCGGTCGACAGTGTGGTTCAGTCGCTACGTGGACTTTGGCTGTGAGACGTGACTCTGTGTTGGGTTCTTCGGGTTGCTTAGAATGGTTCTTGCTACACTGCTTATCGTACGTTTCATATCAGAGTTGGGTGCTATGTTTACTGCTTTACTTAAATTGCCATATATTCCAGTTGTTACACTGTGGGTGTGTGAGTGGGAGGCAGGGGATCGGATGATCCCTACTGAGCCCATTTCTGGTGTGGCTCACTCCCTGCGGTTTCAGGTGTGAACCTCGTGGCGAGCGGAAGCGTGGTGTCTTCTTGGTGTGCGGACCAGCAGCTGTCTTAGTTCCGGGGTATGCCCCGATGTTGTTGTACTTCCTTCTGCCTGTACTTATTTAATTGTTGGACATGTAATTATTGTTGGACTGTATACGGACATTGTTATTTTCCTTCCTGCGCACTTGCTTATCCTTGTAGTCCGTGAGATTGTTATATTTAGCCTTGTTTAGCACTTACTCCTCCAGATGTGTTGTGTGAGATCCGGGTGTGAACCCGCAGTTAATGGGCCGACATCCATTTAGTGACTGGGTCTCCGGTCATAGGATGGCGGGTCGTTACAACGGGACCAGATATGCTTTCCACCACACCAAGATTGCCGATGAATTTCTACATCCATACAGCTTCCTTGGCGGCTTCAGCAGCAACAATATACTCGGCTTCCGTTGTCGAATCAACAGTTGTTTCCTGCTTGGAACTCTTCCAGCTCACTGCTCTCCCGTTGAGTGTGAAGACAAAACTTAATGTTGACTTGCTGTCATCAGGATCAGACTGAAAACTCGAGTCAGTGTATCCTTGCAACTTTAAGTCTCATCCTCCATAGACTAGAAATAGATCCTTAGTTATTCTCAAGTACTTAAGAATGCATGTCACAGCCTTCCAGTGTTCATCACCTGGATCTGTCTGATGTCTGCTCGTAACACTTAGAGCATATGCTACATCAGGTCTAGTACATAGCATGGCATACATGGTGGAGCCTATGGCAGAAGCATAGAGAACCTTATCCATTACAACCCTCTCTTCAGGTGTCTTGGGAGACTGACCTTTAGAAAGTGAAATTCCATGTCTCATCGATATGAGACCCCTCTTGAAATTTTTCATGCAAAACCTTTTGATAATGGTTTCTATGTACATGGATTGGGTTAAAGCAAGTATCTTCTTTGATCTATCTCTATAGATCCGTATTCTTAATACATAAGATGCTTCTGCCAAATCCTTCATGGAGAAGTTCTTTGACAGCCATATCTTTACCGATGACATCATTGCTACATTATTCCCAATAAGTAGGATGTCGTCAACGTAAAGAATCAGAAAAGTGATTGCGCTCCCACTGTTTTTCTTGTACACACAGGGCTTATCCTCATTCTTAATGAAGCCATAAGATTTGATCACCTCATCAAATCTTATGTTCCAGCTTCGGGAAGCTTGCTTCAGTCCATAAATGGACCTGTGCAACTTGCATACCATGTCTAGAGATTCTTTGGATGTGAATCCTTCTGGTTGTATCATATACACCTCCTCCTCAAGGTTTTCATTGAGGAAGGCAGTCTTCACATCCATCTGCCAGATTTCATAATCATGGTAGGCAGCAATGGCGAGAGGAATTCTGATAGACTTAATCATGGCAACGGGTGAAAAGGTTTCGTCATAGTCAACACCTTGTCTTTGACGATAGCCTTTTGCCACTAATCTTGCTTTATAAGTCTTAATACGTCCATCTGTACCGATCTTTCTTTTAAAGATCCATTTGTAGCCAATAGGTACTATACCATCGGGTAAATCTTCCTAGTTCCAAACTTGGTTGATGTATATGGACTGTATTTTAGAATTCATGGCTTCCCACCATTTTCCGGCCTCTGGACTTTCAATGGCCTCCTGGTAAGTTTTAGGATCATCATCCTCATTATAGAGTATCCTTGAACCATCCAAATTAATATGTCTCACATATCTTTCCGGTGGTTTAGGTACTCTTTTAGACCTACGAGGTTCCTGTGTATCATTTTGAACAGGTTCAGAAGATGACGGTTCATCTGATGAACCATTAGCAGTTTGTGGGTCTGTAATTTCTTCCAGAGTTACTTTACTCCCACTGTCCTTCTGGAGAATATAATCTTCTTCCAGAAAGACAGCTCTCCTGGCGACAAACACCTTTTGTTCGCCAGGATGATAAAAGTAATATCCATAAGTTTCCTTAAGATATCTCACAAATCTGTATTTGTCAGTTTTGGACTCCAGCTTATCTACGTCATGTCTTTTAACATGAGCAGCACATCCCCAAACTTTAACATGTTTAAGGTATGGTTTCCTTCCATTTCATATCTCATATGGAGTGGTTTCAACAGATTTGCTGGGTACCTTGTTCAGGATATACATAGCCGAGCTAAGTGCATATCCCCATAAGGATACTAGTAATATGGACATCCTCATCATGGATTGCACCATTTCCATTAATGTGCGATTTCTCCTTTCTGATACACCATTCATCTGAGGTGTATAAGGAGGTGTAAGCTGAGAAAGGATACATTTTCCTTTAAGTATTTAATGAACTCTGTACTCAAGTATTCACCACCCCGATCGGATCGGATGGTTTTTATACTCTTTCCAGTTTGTTTCTCTACTCCATTCTTAAATTCTCTGAATTTCTCAACGGTTTTAGATTTATACTTCAATAAGTATATGTATCCAAACCTTGAGTGATCATCAGTGAATGTAATGAAGTATGAGAAACCACCTATGGCTTAAGTAGACATAGGACCACATACATATGAATGTATAAGTTCTAATATGTTTTTGGCTCGTTCTCCAGTTCCACTAAATGGAGACTTAGCCATTTTACCCATTAAACATGACTAACAGGTTGCATATGATTCATAATCAAATGGATCTAAATATCCATCTTTATGCATCCTTTAGAGTCTATTTTCTCCAATGTGTCCAAGCCTACGATGCCACAAGTAGGCTTTATTCATTTTATACTTACTTCTTTTAATTGAAAAATCGATGTGTAAATTATCATGAGACACATTTAATAGATACAAACCATTGGATAAGATAGCAGAAGCTATTAATTTATTTCCGAAATAAATTGAACAACTATTGTTCCCAAAGTTTAAATTGTATCTAATTCTATCTAAACATGAAATAGAAATAATGTTTCATATTATGCTAGGTACATAATAACAATCATCTAATGAAAAAGTGTCTCCGGAGGGTAGCTTGAGCTTCACTGTCCCCACTGCGATCGTCGCAACTCTTGCGCTGTTACCTAACCTCAGCTCCACCTCACCGGTCCACAGCTTACGTTTTCTTGTCAGTACCTGCACAGAATTGCAAATATGCGATACACATCTAGTATCTAATACCCGTGATGTACAATCTCTTATTGACAAGTGTACATCTATCATATAGACACCTGAAGCGTCCTGCTGCTTCACAGTTTCTTAAGCCTTGTCCTTGAGGTATTCTTTGCAATTCCTCTTCGAGTGACCCTTCTGGTGACAGTAGAAGCAATCACCTTTCTCAGAACTCTTGCCTTTGTCTTTCTTGACAACCTTTTGCTTTCTCTGAACCTTGTTCTTACCTTTCCGAAAGGCTTGGACTGCAAGTCTCTTTCAGTTGGTTCTACCAACCATGAGGATTTGGGGTTTATCCTTCACAAGGTTCCCCTCTACAGTCTTCAACATGTTCAGTAGCTCAGCCAAGGTGGTCTTGATCTTGTTCATGTTAAAGTTAACAATGAACTGAGCATATGATTGTGGAAGGGAAAATAATACGAGGTCAGTATGCATCTCCTTGGGAAGTGTAACCCCAAGAGCATCCAGCTTCTCCACCCATTCTATCATCTTCAGTACATGAGTTTGTACTGAAGTTCCCTGTGCCATCTAAGCCTTGAATAGTGTAAGGACTGAGGTTTCGGGTTCTGCTTTCGGGTCGGGTTCGGGCCGGATCCCCTGGTTTGGACCCTGTGGGGTCTTGAGATTTCTGGCTGAATGGCGTCAGCACTGCTCGACGCCTTTCAAAACGCGTCAGGTTGTATGGACGCCATTTAGGTCTGCTGGTTGTTGCGCCACGGGGCGGGTTTCGGGCTGCGAGAGTACGGCCCCCTGTCACATCGTCTGAACGGCGTCCATGTTGGTCGACGCGATTCAGACTGTGACCTCTGCGATGTCAGGGTACGGCGCCAGAGCGTTGTTAGTACGGCCTGTCCTGTCGTCTGAACGGCGTCCGTGGAGGGTGACGCGTTTCAGACCACTGTCAGTACGGCCCGTCCTGTCAGACTGATAGGCGTCTACCTCGATCGACGCGTTTTAGCGGAATTCAGATTGACTTCGCGAGCCTCTCCTTCTTTCCCTCATTCTCGCCTTCACACTCTCTCTCCTCGCCCTCTCCGCCCTCTCCGACTCTCTTTTCTCCTTCCCTTCCTCTTCTTCCTCTTCCAATCACTCCATAGCCTCCTTACCTCTCATCTCTACCTCCACCACCTCCTTCGCGGCGTTCCCTTCTCCGGACGGCGGCCGACGTCCCGGCGGAGTGGCGGCGTCCTCGAGGGTACCGGCGGCGGTCTGCGGTGCGGCGGGTCGGCGGCGAGGAGCTTGGAGGAGTTCAAGAACCGGTAGGGGGACGAACCTTGCATGTGTTGCTAGTGTCTTCCTTGGTGTGACATGATGTGTTTGGGCTAGATTGAGCATGTTTAGGGGGTTTCCTTATGGGAATGGCTGTGCTTGTGATCGTGGTTTCGTAGTATGCCTGTGATAGATGAATGCTTCTTCCTCCCCTTCTTGTTTTAGGGCTTTTCGGAGTGTTTGGGGTTAAAGGAGAAACCCTCGGTTCGAACCAGGAAACCAGGTTTCTGGCGCTAAACGGCGTCGTGCCTGGTCGACGCCTTTCAGAAGGGCGTCAGGGCAGTACGACGCCTTTTAGGGCAGAAACCTCCCTGTTCGAGGTTTCGCGAAATAGGGGTTCTGGCACTAAATGACGTCATGGATGAGCGACGCCTTTCAGAAGGACGTCGGGCCATCATGACGCCATTTAGGCAGGAATCACCCCGACTGAGAGTCTGCCAGTTCGGGATTCTGGGACTAAAAGACGTCATGCACGGTCGACGCGATTTGAATAGCGTCGAGTAGGCATGACGCCTTTTAAGACAGAAATCCCCTGGTTATTGTTATCTGGAATTCTGGGTTGAATGGCGTCTGTAGACCCTGACGCGTTTTAAATGGCGACTTTACATGTTGACGCGTTTTAGGGAATGATCTGGCTTTCGAGAGAACCTGTTTGAGTGTCTTGAATGGCGTCGACCTCGGTCGACGCGATTCAAGACAGGAATACTTAACTCTGGTTATTTAATACATGTTTCACAGCAGGATGCTTCAAATGCATGTTTTGAGTTGTATACTGAGACTGAGGACTTCTGCATGAATGGAATTACATCATCTATATGTGTATGCTTTAACTGTACGCTGAGGCTGGGGTTACTATGAGAATGGAATCATGTTATATGTGTGTTCGTGTTTATGCGATTATGGATTCGGAATGACTGTGGTTTCCAATTGTCACCATGGGCCGATGGGAGAAGGGCCATGGTGTCTGTGGAGTGGTACATGTTGTGTTTTACCTTTGGCTGAGGGAAGCAGAACCACCTTGAGCCCGTCGGGCCGGAGTAGCTGATGTGCTATCCGAGGGGTTGCTGTTTGGTCTCAACGGGTCGGGGTTTCACTGTTTGTCGTGACAGCTTCCGGCGCGTTTCTTGCTGTGGAGCTGGTTGTGGTACCGTTGGAGTTGGCTTACCCTTTAGCCACTGGGCCTGATGTGACCTTTGATCAAGGTTACGACTGGTACCCTTAGCCCTTTGGCCTGACGCAACCCGGGAGATTTGTGGTTGTGGGTAGTTCCTGTAGCTTCGGCTTGACGGGGGTTCGTCGGTCCCCAGGGCCCTCCTGAAGCGCTGAGGCCTAGCGTGGAGGCAATCCGGTCGGTAGGACAGTAGTCTAGACTGCTTGTGTGCACACGTAGCTGGCAGTGGCGGTACACTGGTTCCAGCTAGTCCGAGTTTGACTCACTGCCTCACCCTATAGTGCCCCGGAACACTGTAGGGGTGGACAGGCGTGAGCTGTGGTGGTAGTGTTGGGAGGAGACGTGTGACTTCGGTCGACAGTGTGGTTCAGTCGCCTCGTGGACTTTGGCTATGAGTCGTGACTCTGTGTTGGGTTCTTCGGGTTGCTAGAATGGTTCTTGCTGCACTGCTTATCGTACGTTTTATATCAGAGTAGGGTACTGTGTTTATTGCTTTACTTAATTGCCACATATTCCTGTTGTTACACTTGTGGGTGTGTGAGTGGGAGGCAGGGGATCGGATGATCCCTACTGAGCCCATTTCTGGTGTGGCTCACTCCCTGCGGTTTCAGGTGTGGACCTCGTGGCGAGCGGAAGCGTGGTGTCTTCTTGGTGTGCGGACCAGCAGCCGTCTTAGTTCCGGGGTATGCCCCGATGTTGTTGTACTTCCTTCTGCCTGTACTTATTTAATTGTTGGACATGTAATTATTGTTGGACTGTATACGGACATTGTTATTTTCCTTCCTTCGCACTTGCTTGTCTTTGTAGTCCGTGAGATTGTTATATTTAGCCTTGTTTAGCACTTACTCCTCCAGATGTGTTGTGTGAGATCCGGGTGTGAACCCGCAGTTAATGGGCCGACATCCATTTAGTGACCGGGTCTCCGGTCATAGGATGACGGGTCGTTACAAATAGATTCTTAGATATCTTATATCGTTCGATTTTGCTCTGCTCACCAAACAGCTCCTTCAAATGGAGCCTGAAGGATCTAGCATCCATCTCCTCATGTTGCCTCTACAACTCATTGCTCATAGAGGCTAACATTTAGCAATGGGTCAAGGTGGAGTTTTCCTTCCACTTTTCATATGCAATCATTTCCTCCTCTGGGGCATCTAATGCTGGTTTAGCAGGAGGTTCTGTTAGTTTAGGTGGCCTACAAGCCAATCTAACAATGTAAATCTCGTTCATTATTAATAAAATGGCATAATATTCATTATGTGTAAATCGCGTTAATTATCGTTTCATAATGAAGTCCGTGAATATGTGCTATGGTGATCAGATTATGATGAGATCATACTAATGAGACTGATCACTTAAACACACATATTCTTAATCGTTCCTAGTCGGAGGATATCCGAGAAGGACATCGGATATCCGGTTAGACTAGTACAGATTACTCCTGCTCATATGATGAGGGTGACTAATCTCATAAGTCACTTGTGTGGAGATACTAAGGCGAATCTGTAGGTGCTCATTGGAGAATGAGTTCACTGAACTGATCCGACTGAATCGCTGGATGGTATTGTACCTCACTGTCAACTAGCTTGATTCTATTGTCGCAGTTGCGTGGATGGTCCTCGGACCTGAGACACCAAGGACACCTTGGCGGTGGACTTCTGTGCTTTGACCTTTGTTTACGAATCTCTAGCCATGGGATTCTAATACGCCAAGGATTGGGTGCAGCGGAATACCGTCGAAGGGAATTGTGTGTCAATAAGGAATCATTCGCTCTCGGTACTTAGAGAGAGAATGCTCTAGGAAGGATGCGCGAAAGTCCCTGGCCAGGGCGGACGATAATATCGGAAAAGGAGTTTTCCGATATTCATCAGCGGCATCCAATCCAAGTGAGTCGACCGGTTAGGGTTTGACAGCTCGCCATACCCTGAGTTGACTCGAGAGCATTGTACGAATGAAGGATTATATCAACGCGGTAACTGTCGACGGAAAGGTTCCAAAAGTGGGTTACTTAACCCCAAATACCTTCCGGGTTCACGCGGTGTTGCTTGGCACCCAACGTGATCGGAGGCCCGGTCGAATTCGATGTGCGACATCAATTCGATTGATTAATCGATTAATAAAGGGTTATTAATTAATTAATAAAGCCAGTGAGGAGTCACTGGGCTTACTGGGCCATTAACTGGACTGGTACTTGGTCCTAGAGGGTCACACGCAAATGATTCTCAAGGCGATGGATAAATAAGTGGGTTTTATACAAACCGGGGGTTTTTGTGAAAAACTGCGCGGTTAGTATAAAACATAGCGAACGGGCTGAGCAGGCCAAGCTGCTGCTAACCCTGGCCGCCCCTCCTCAGGTTCTGTCTCCCTCTGGCGTCCAGGCAGATCCAGATCTGCCCCGCCGCTTCTCCGAATCCCGTTCGACGGGAAATCGTCCGCGCACTGCGGCGATCATTGCGGCGACCAGCGGAGGCTTCGCGGGCTGCGAAGAACGACGAACTTGAGGATATCCGTCGCGGGGAGGATCGCGTGGACTTCGCTAGAGGCCGGGCGCTTGCGCGGCTTGCGGTGTCACACCGACAGAACCGAATGGCTGCGGATTCGAATCCGTACACGGTGAGAATTTCGATAATTAGATTATCGTATTTTAGTCTCCGAAACAGGAACGGATCGCTGTAAATAATTTTATTTTTCCGCTGCGTGAGCGATCCTGAGAAACCGAGAAAATCCAACAGTGGTATCAGAGCCAGGTTCCACTGTTTCTCGTCCCGTTTCGGATCTCTAAATTAATTTTTCCATGAGTTATACCATGCTGTAACTTCGAATAATTGTTGGATCCGTGTTCATGCGATGAACACAGTTAATCTGATTATTTTCTTTCAATTTTTCGAGATTATTTTGGGGGTTTTTCGTGTTCTTCGTGAGACGAAGAACGGCGACCTTACGGCAGCTTGAATCGGCTTCCCAATCGTTGGGATGGCCGGCCGAGACTCCGGATCCACTGGTGATAGTCACCACTCCACATCCGGTATCTTTCCGGTGCCGGAATGGCCTTGGAGAGCCGAAAAAATCAAGCCCCAAATCGGATATAAAACCCTGAAAATCAGTTTTTTAGGGCCTTTGGGAGTGGCTGAACCGGCTCCTTCGGGAGGCTTCTCCGGCGACATGCCGGCGCCGGCGTGCCCACCGGCGCCGGGGGGGGGCCGGCTGCCGGCGGCCTGCAACCCATGTAGGGTTTCTGCAGGAAGAATAGGGCGTCGGGTGGCTGGGTGGAGGAAGGAGCCAGGCCGGCCGGTCCCGAGCCGGTTCGGACCGGTTCTGCCGGACCCGGCTAGGGCCAGCACCTAGCTGGGCCAGGGCCGGTGCCTGGCTCGACCAGGACTCGAGCCTGGCTGGGCCAGGGCTCGAGCCTGGCCGAACCAGGGCTCGGACAGCCCATCTGGCTGAGCCCGGTTCACAATAAAACCCTTATTAAACCCCATATGCCCATTTAAAAATTGAATTAAAATTTGATTTTAATTTTAGTAGATTTCAAAATTGTTTTGAAATTTAATTGGGCTTTTTAATTAATGATTGTGAATCATTTTAATTACAATTAGTTCTTAACAAATTATGGTTAATTATTAAGTTAAGTGTTAATTTAATAATTAACTGTAGTTATCTAATTTTAAGTGTTAAAATTAATGGTTAATAATTTTTAATCTAAATGTTATATTATTAGTTATTAAGACATCTAATTGTTAATTATTATTTAGAGTTAGTTATTAATTTAAGTGTTAAATTAATAATTAATTCTAATTGACTAATTTAATTGTTAAATTAGTAATTATCAGTTAATTAGAGTTAATTGTTGATTTTAAGTGTTAAGATTAATGATTAATTTCAAGTTAACTAATCTAAGTGTTAGATGAAAATTATTAATTAATCAGTGTTGATTAATATTTAAATGTTAAATTACTAATTAACATTAATTAACTAATCTAAGAGTTAGATTAGTAGTTAATTAATAGTTAGAGTTAATTAATAATTTAAGTGTTAAATTGTTAATTAATTTTGATGGATTAATCTAAGAGTTAGATTAATCTTTAATAGTCTAATTGTTAGATTATTGATGGGGTTTAATCTAAGTGTTAGATTATTAGAAATGTTCTAATTTGCATGGAATAATCTGGAATTATTAATTCGGAGTGTGTGCGCATGTGATGTGTGTTTAATGCTTTTAAATTTAGATTTAATTGCATGATAAGTTAATAAAATGAGTTTTCGAAATTCAAATGCCAATTTTGATTGGATCCCAGCTTTTAGAAAGCCAAAACTTATTTATTTTGAAAACTCATTTGTTTTAGCCATGTGATGCGCTGAATCTTGTATGGATGTCTAAAACACACCGTGGTCATGGATATGCACTTAATTTATTATTCATGAGATGAATGGTTTGTGTGGATCATGGATGTATGATGTTTATTAATTGTTAATAAATAGAGGTCTGCGCACCTCTCTCTCTCATACTTCGATGTATTTCTACCTCCCTCTCTCTCTTGTACTCGCCATAAGGCCTTCTTCAATTTACTTGTTAATTCTAGAATTAATGTAATATGATGGAGGCAACCGAGGAAGGAGCGAGGACGATCCACAACTGCAACCAGGAAGGCGAAAAGATGGAGATCTCTTGCCTATGTGATTGCAGGATATCTAATGTAAATGTTATGATTAGAATGTGTGTGCGTTTGACTGTTGGCTCCAGTCAAACCCACTGTGTTATCCATGACCACACTAGAGACATGTATGTGATGCATTGTTTATCTTTTGATTATGAATCAAAGCAGGTTATAGTATTTAGTAAATATATACGATATATCTATATACTATCACCTAGGAGAGACCAAGATAAAAGTTATCCAAATACCCTCAGATAAACTCTAAGCCGTAACGCGAGTAGTTGAGAACTCACCGCGTGGTCTACCATCGTTATAGTCATAGGATTCGAATCACTTTAGGCAGGTTTGTTGTGCTATCCACAAGGCCTGCTTAATTAGGAGGAGAAACTGTGGCTATGGCATTAGATGCCTATAGATCGGGGTAGAGGAACCATGTAGCTTTGTTGTGCTATCCACAAGGGCTGCATGCAAATCTATGCTCGTCGCGTAATGATGGTTAGCTTAGACCAGAATTAGTGGTTTGTTGTGCTATCCACAAGGCCATTAAATCTCTGGGGACCGAAGCTATGATCAGATATTGCAAGGAGTTGCAAGTCCCATGAGTTGGGTGCTCTCTGATTGTATTACAGTTTGTTGTGCTATCCACAAGGCTGTAGTGCAAGTCATTGAGATTTTGATCCCCACTAGGAGACTGTCAGCGTCTCCCGTTCTGTATAACTGAGGGTTATACAGTTCGTCGAAAATTATTGGGAGTTAAACTTGAACAAAAGACCATGTCTTGTTTTAAACTTTAATAATTGAACATCTGCTAAATAGATTTTACTTATCTCCTGTAGGGAATTATGTCGTCGAATAACTCACTCCGTGGCATACTTGATGCCGTTTTGACTTACCTGATCTACTCAAATTGGTTCAGAAGCCTGAAGAATGTCTTCAGATCTGAACGCAATAACTTTGTCCCTGGAGCTGATCCTCTTGCTGAATCGGCATTAGATGCCCCTGAAGCAGAGATGATAGCTAACGATAAAAGATCGAAGGACAAAGGCGAAAGAGTAGTGAAGGGTGACTGCTTCTATTATAAGCAGTATGATCACTGGAAGAGGAACTGCAAGGAGTTCCTTAACGATAAAGCTCATAGAAGAGTGAAGCTGTCTGAAGCTTCAGATATCTATATGATAGATATCAACTTATCAGTTAGAGATTCCACATCTTGGGTATTGGATACCGGATAAGCTTCTCATATCTGCCATGATGTGCAGATGCTGACAAGTAAGCGCAAGCTGAGACAAGGTGAGGTGGAATTGAGGCTAGGAAACTGCTAAATAGATTTTACTTATCCCCTGTAGTGAAGGGTGACTGCATCTACTATAAGCAGTATGGTCACTGGAAGAGGAACTGCAAGGAGTTCCTTAACGATAAAGCTCATGGAAGAGTGAAGCTGTTTGAAGCTTCAGATATCTATATGATAGATATCAACTTGTCAGTTAGAGATTCCACATCTTGGGTATTGGATACCGGATGTGCCTCTCATATCTGCCATGATGTGCAGATGCTGACAAGTAAGCGTAAGCTGAGACAAGGTGAGGTGGAATTGAGGCTAGGAAACGGCGCAAAAGTTGCGGCGATTGCTGTTGGGACAGCAAACCTCAGGCTTCCATCGGGAGACACCTTACTATTAGAGGATTGTTATTATGTTCCTAGCATAATAAAGAACATCATATCAATATCTTGTTTGGACAAGATAGGATATAGGTTGACAATTGAGAATAGAAGTTGTTCGATTTATTATGGTAATAAATCAATAGCTTCGGCATCTTTAGTCAACGGTCTATATCTATTAGATGTTTCTCATTACAATCTTCAGATTGATAATGCTCTTAAGAAGAGCAAGAATTGCGTGAACCAGGCCTACATGTGGCATTGTAGACTTGGGCACATTGGCGAAAGCAGGTTGCAAAAGTTGCACAAGTATGGTTATTTAACAGCATTCGATTATGAATCGTTTGCAACATGCGAATCCTGCCTTATGGGAAAGATGGCAAAATCTCCATTTAGTGGACATGGAGAACGTGCCAAGGACATTTTGGAACTAATACATTCGGATGTATGTGGTCCCATGTCCACCCAAGCCAAAGGTGGCTTTTCTTACTTCATCACGTTCACCGATGACTTCTCAAGATTCGGCTACGTGTACTTAATGAAGTACAAGTCGGAAGCATTTGAGAAGTTCAAGGAGTTCAAGAATGAGGTGGAGAAGCAGTTAGGAAAGAGTATTAAAGCTCTTCGATCAGATCGAGGAGGAGAATAATTGAGTACTAACTTCACACAATTCTTAAAGGATAATGGTATCCTTTCTCAGCTGACCCCTCCATATACACCACAGATGAATGGTGTATCTGAAAGGAGGAATCGCACTTTGTTGGACATGGTGCGATCTATGATGAGCTTTTCAGGATTACCAGTGTCCCTCTGGGGGTATGCTCTAGAGTCAGTAGCATACCTACTGAATAGAGTACCCAGCAAGTCTGTGGCCTCTACTCCATATGATATATGGAAAGGCATAAAACCAGAATTTAAACATGTTAAAGTCTGGGGTTGTCCTGCTCATGTAAAGAGGCATGATCCAGACAAGCTGGAATCACGAACTGATAAATGCAGGTTTGTGGGATATCCAAAGGAAACCTTTGGATACTATTTTTACAATCCTGATGAACAAAAGGTATTTGTCGCCAGGAAAGTTGTCTTCCTAGAAGAGGAATACCTTCTCCAGGAGGACAGTGGGAGTAAAATAGTACTAGAAGAGGTTCCAGATCCCCAAACAGCTGCATTATTATCAGATGAGATATCAGTTCCTGAATCTGTTCAGGTACACACAGATGAGCCTCGTAGATCTGGTAGAGTACCTAGACTACCCGAACGATATGTGGGACATATCGTTGAAGGTGAGTCTAAGGTACAATATAATGAGGCTGATGATCCGAAAACCTACTAGGAGGCCATAGAAGGCCCAGAAGCCGGGAAATGGCGAGAAGCCATGAACTCAGAAATCCAGTCCATGTACACCAACCAAGTTTGGAACTTGGAGGACTTGCCCGAGGGTATTGTACCCATCGGTTGCAAGTGGATCTTTAAGAGAAAGATCGGTGCTGATGGACGGATCGACACTTATAAGGCAAGGTTGGTGGCAAAGGGATATCGTCAAAGGCAAGGAGTTGACTATGACGAAGCTTTCTTACCAGTTGCCATGATAAAGTCGATCAGAGTTCTGCTCGCCATTGCTGCACATTTTGATTACGAAATCTGGCAGATGGATGTGAAGACTGCCTTCCTCAATGGTAACCTTGAGGAAGAGGTGTATATGATACAACCAGAAGGTTTCACATCCAAAGAATCTCCAGATAAAATGTGCAAGCTTCAGAGGTCCATTTATGGACTGAAGCAAGCTTCCCGGAGCTGGAACATAAGATTTGACGAGGCTGTCAAATCTTATGACTTCATTAAGAATGAAGATGAGCCTTGTGTGTACAAGAAGACCAGTAGGAGTGCAGTCACTTTTCTAGTTCTTTACGTAGATGACATACTACTCATTGGGAATGATGTAGCTATGATGTCATCAGTAAAGGTCTGGCTGTCGAAAAACTTCTCCATGAAGGATTTGGGAGAAGCATCCTACGTATTGGGAATACGGATCTATAGAGATAGATCAAAGAGGATGCTTGGAATGACCCAATCCTTGTACATAGATACCATAGTCAAAAGGTTTGGCATGGAAAATTCCAAGAGAGGTTTCATACCGATGAGACATGGAATTAATCTCTCAAAGGAACAGTCTCCTAAGACTCCTGATGAGAGGGCATTCATGGATAGAATACCCTATGCCTCTGCCATAGGATCTATCATGTATGCCATGCTATGTACACGGCCTGATGTTGCATTTGCTCTAAGTGTTACGAGCAGATTTCAGGCTGATCCAGGCGAAGAGCACTGGAAGGCAGTGAAATGCATCCTTAAGTACTTGAGAAGAACTAAGGATATGTTTCTTGTCTATGGAGGAGGTGACTTGAAATTGCGAGGCATTACTGACTTGAGTTTCCAGTCGGATCCAGATGATAGCAAGTCAACATCTGGATTCGTGTTTACATTGAACGGAGGGGCAGTGTGCTGGAAGAGTTCCAAGCAAGTAACCACTGCAGATTCGACGACTGAAGCTGAGTACATCGCTGCAGCTGAAGCTGCCAAGGAAGCAGTGTGGTTGAAGAAATTCATCACCGACCTCGGCGTAGTTCCCAGCATCTTTGAGCCTGTTCCACTGTTGTGCGACAACAATGGAGCGATTGCGCAAGCGAAAGAGCCACGGTCTCATCAGAAATCGAAGCATATTCTGAGGCGCTTTCACCTTATCAGAGAGATCATATCAAGAGGAGATGTAGTAGTGGAAAGAGTTCCATCCGTCGACAATGTAGCAGATCCACTGACAAAGCCGTTGGCTCAAATTGTGTTTGAGCGTCACCTAGAGTCTATGGGCTTATTGTATAAAGGTGATTGGCTTTAGTCCAAGTGGGAGATTGTTAGTTTAGGTGGCCTACAAGCCAATCTAACAATGTAAATCTCGTTCATTATTATTAAAATGGCATAATATTCATTATGTGTAAATCGCATTAATTATCGTTTCATAATGAAGTCCGTGAATATGTGCTATGGTGATCAGATTATGATGAGATCATACTAATGAGACTGATCACTTAAACACACATATTCTTAGTCGTTCCTAGTCGGAGGATATCCGAGAAGGACGTCGGATATCCGGTTAGACTAGTACAGATTACTCCTGCTCATATGATGAGGGTGACTAATCTCATAAGTCACTTGTGTGGAGACACTAAGGCGAATCTGTAGGTGCTCATTGGAGAATGAGTTCACTGAACTGATCCGACTGAATCGCTGGATGGTATTGTACCTCACTGTCAACCAGCTTGATTCTATTGTCGCAGTTGCGTGGATGGTCCTCGGACCTGAGACACCAAGGACACCTTGGCGGTGGACTTCTGTGCTTTGACCTTGGTTTACGAATCTCTAGCCATGGGATTCTAATACGCCAAGGATTGGGTGCAGCGGAATACCGTCGAAGGGAATTGTGTGTCAATAAGGAATCATTCGCTCTCGGTACTTAGAGAGAGAATGCTCTAGGAAGGATGCGCGAAAGTCCCTGGCCAGGGCGGACGATAATATCGGAAAAGGAGTTTTCCGATATTCATCACCGGCATCCAATCCAAGTGAGTCGACCAGTTAGGGTTTGACAGCTCGCCATACCCTGAGTTGACTCGAGAGCATTGTACGAATGAAGGATTATATCCACGCGGTAACTATCGACGGAAAGGTTCCAAGAGTGGGTTACTTAACCCCAAACACCTTTTGGGTTCACGCGGTGTTGTTTGGCACCCAACGTGATCGGAGGCCCGGTCGAATTCGATGTGCGACATCAATTCGATTGATTAATCGATTAATAAAGGGTTATTAATTAATTAATAAAGCCAGTGAGGAGTCACTGGGCTTACTGGGCCATTAACTGGACTGGTACTTGGGCCTAGAGGGTCACACGCAAATGATTCTCAAGGCGATGGATAAATAAGTGGGTTTTATACAAACAGGGGGTTTTTGTAAAAAACCGCGCGGTTAGTATAAAACATAGCGAACGGGCTAAGCAGGCCAAGCTGCTGCTAACCCTGGCCGCCCCTCCTCAGTTTCTATCTCCCTCTGGCATCCAAGCAGATCCAGATCTGCCCCGCCGCTTCTCCGAATCCCGTTCGACGGAAAATCGTCTGCGCATTGCGGCGATCGTTGCGGCGACCAGCGGAGGGTTCGCGGGCTGCGAAGAACGACGAACTCGAGGATATCTGTCACGGGGAGGATCGCGTGGACTTCGCTAGAGGCCGGGCGCTTGCGCGGCTTGCGGTGTCACACCGACGGAACCAAACGGCTGCGGATTCGAATCCGCACACGGTGAGAATTTCGATAATTAGATTATCGTATTTTAGTCTCCGAAACGTTAACGGATCGCTGTAAATAATTTTATTTTTCCGCTGCGTGAGCGATCCTGAGAAACCGAGAAAATCCAACAGGTTCATTATCCAAGATGTAGGCAATGTGCTCAGACTTGAGGACAATCTTCAGGTTCCTAAGCCAGTCCGAGTAGTTGGTGCCTGTCAAACGATTGGCATCAAGTATGCCACGCAACGAGTTGTGGTGCGACATTTTAGCCTACATGAGATAATCAAATTAAAATTAACAGACTATCAGTTTATTTAAAACAAGATATGGACTTTGTTTATCTAGTTTTGTTCCCACTAATTTTTGTCGGATTGTATAACCTTCAAATATATAGAACGGGAGACGCCGATTGTCTCCTACTGGGAATCAGAACCTCCAAGCATCACAACAAGACCTCAGGTAAACACATAGTATCATATTGTTATCTCAGAGCAATCATCTCATGATAATTGCAACTCCTTGCAATATCCGATCATACTTCGGCTCCCAGGTTTTAATGGTCCCGGGTAAACACAGTAGACCATTATTCCCAATCTAAGCTTTATCACTTATACGTGACAGAGTAGAGTAGAAATATAGTTCCCAGGTAAACACATGAATAACTATATCGTTCCTCTACTCTTATCCATAGGCATCTAATGCCATGATCAATAGTCCTCTCAATAGACGATGGCAAACCTCGGGTAAACACATAGTATATGCCACCATTGAATTAAGTTCTATTAATCATATTGATGGAGAGTCACGCAGTGCATTCTTAATGACTCGTGCTACGGCTTAGAATTTGTTACGAAGATTTTATTTTATTAGTTTGGTCTCATCTTAGGTGATAGTCTTAGATATATCAAATATATATTTATACTAATAGCCTAAATAATTTGATTCATAATCAAAATAAAACACACGCATCACATACATGTCATTAGTGTGGTCATGGACGGCACTGCGGTTTGACTTGAGCCAGACAGTCAAACACATACACATACACAATATAACAGTTTATATCATGAGTCTACAAACTCAAAGATTTAATGAACTCCTTCATCTTCATCTGGTTGTAGTTGTGGATCATCCTCTCTTTGTGCGCAGCCGCCTCGATCAAATTACATCATAAATTCACAATTACATGATAATTTAAAAGAGGAAGCCTTATGGCGATTACATCAAGGAGGGAGGTAGAAACACAATAGAATATGAGAAGGAGAGGTTCGCAGACCTCTATTTATTAACAAATAATGAACCACACAATCACATTCCACATCCACAATTAATGCTCGTCCATGACCACCATGCGTTTTATTTAAATTAAACAATCCACACATGAATTGCACATCAAATGGCTAAAGTAAAATTTTCGAAAATAACTAATTTTAGGTTTCATAAAACCAGGTACCAATCAAAAATTGGATTTAGAATTTTCAAAAGCAATATCATGCTCATAATAGCAAATTTAAACAAGCAATCACATCATATGTATTAAAAGTCAAATTAACAATTTTATAATATTCCATGTGAGTCATCAAATTAATAATTTAATCTAACAATTAGATTGATAATATCATTAACAACATTTTGTTAAAACCTTTATCCCTTTAAACAATTCCCTTTTTACTGGTCTTTAATAAGTATAAAACATAATTTTATCAATTTTAAAATCCAATTTTAAATTTAAGTAAAATTCTGTAACAGAAAAACCAGTAAACATGTGAAATAGGGAAAAAATAAGGAAATGGGCCTGGTCAACGGGTCAAACGGGCCAGGGCTGGCTGAAACCCAGCCAGCGCCTAGCTCGGGCCCAGACCTGCCCTGTGGGGCGAGTCGGGTCCGGGCAAGGCACTCGGCTGGTTCGGGCACCAAGGCCCGGACCAGCAGGCCGAGTCCACCCCCCCCACCCGACGCAACTAGGTTTGCCTGGCTGCGCTGCAGGTGGGAAAGGGGCGGCCCTCAGCCGCCGGCACCCTGCCCAGCAGGTGCCGGCGGGCGAGCCACAGCCCTGCGGGGTTACCTCGGCGGCCAGGGGCACCGGCGACAGTGCTGGTGACCCCTGGTTCTCGACGGTAGCCCCACAAAAAGCCCCCCTTTTTGTGCACGGTTTGTGCATCCCGAACCCACCATCCCCATGGCCAATCAGTTGCGATGTTTAGGAGGATGAAGGAGACCATCTCCGGCGCCAGTGAGGGGTTGCGAATCCCCTAGGATTCATAGGTTGATACCCATGGTATCGGCAACTGATTCCCCAACCTTTGGGGTGCCCAAAATCGTGCCGATCCAAGTCTATTCTTCGTAAAACGAAGAACATGAACCGCACCATTTTTTTTTTTTTTTTTTTAAAGCAATAATCACATATCGTGTTTATCTTATGAACACAATACATGCGTTTTAAAATTTAATAACAAGCATGGAATATATTATAAAATTGATAATTCGATAAATTGAAATGGCGATTAACACAGTGGAACCTGGCTCTGATACCACTGTTGGGATCGCTGTGTCGGGATCCGATCGAAAACACAGCGGAATAAAATATTTCGGGATTGGATCCATCCCGTTTCGATTAACAAAATAAAATCGGAGTAAATCGGATTTACCTTGCGCGGATTTGAATCCGCGTTCGTTTTCCGGTTCCGTCGGAGCGATGACGCAAGCCGCACAGGTGC
Organism: Zantedeschia hybrid cultivar; assembly: GCA_030544215.1. Classification (NCBI taxonomy): domain Eukaryota; kingdom Viridiplantae; phylum Streptophyta; class Magnoliopsida; order Alismatales; family Araceae; genus Zantedeschia; species Zantedeschia hybrid cultivar. The sequence continues at coordinate 55,126,125 of JARZZO010000006.1, read as the reverse complement.
CCGGCCTCTAGCGGTATCCACGCGGTTCTCCTCGCGATGGATCGTTCTCGCCTCCTCGCTCGATGCGGCATTCGTGGATCCCGTTTGGCTAGCGTAATCCGCCGCGACATGCAGATTCACAATCTCCTGTCGGATGGAAGGCGGAGTAGTCGGGAATCGAAGTGGAGCCTCCAGATGGCTGCCTCGTGTCGTACGCCCAGTAGAGAGGAGGGAGAGAGAAAGAACGATGGCTAGGTTAGGGTTGTTGGCCCCTGACGTAGTATCCATTCTTTTATAATAAGTCTGTTTGCGGTTTTTCGTAAAAACCCAGACTGCTCTGAAATCCTGTCGGATTATCCATCGACTTGAAAACCTTTTGCGTGCGACCCTCTAGGCCCAATTACCAGTCCAGTTAATAACCCATTAAGCCCAGTAACTCTTTACGGACCCACTGAATTAGTTAATATCCTTATATTCAATTAATCAGCCGAATTTAATGTCCCACTTTAAATTCGGATGGGCTTCTGATCACGTTGGATGCCAAGCAACATTGCGTGATCCTCGATGGCACTAGGGTTATCGCAACCCTCTATTGGAACCTTTCCGTCAACGGTTACTGCGCGGATATAATCCTTCATCCGTGCAATGTTCCTGAATCGACCTAAGGTATAGTTTACTGTTAAACCCTAGCCGGTCGATTCACTTGAATCAGATGCCGCTAATCTATATCAGATAACTCTTTATCTGATATAGAGTCCACCCTGGCCAGGGACTTAAGCGCATCATTTGCGGAACATTCTCTCTCAAACTACCAAGAGCGGATGATCCTGTATTGAACACACAATTACCTTCAAGGGCATTTCCCTGAACCCGATCACTTGACTTATTGATAAACCATGGTTAGGGATTCGTTAGTCAAGGTCAAAGTTCAGAAACCTACCAACAAGATATCTTTGGCGTCTCTTGTCCAAGGACAAGAGACGCCAAAGATGGATCGTTCTCGCCTCCTCGCTCGATGCGGCATTCGTGGATGGATCGTTCTCGCCTCCTTGCTCGATCCGGCATTCGTGGATCCCATCTGGCTGCGCGTAATCCGCCGTGACATGCAGATTCAGAATCTCCTGTCGAACGGAAGGCGGAGTAGTCGGGAATCGTAGTGGAGCCTCCAGATGGCCGCCTCGTGTCGGACGCCCAGTAGAGAGGAGGGAGAGAGAAAGGACGATGGCTAGGTTAGGGTTGCTGGCCCCCGACGTAGTATCCATTCTTTTATAATAAGTCTGTTTGCGGTTTTTCGTAAAAACCCAGACTTCTATAAAATCCTTTCGGTTTATCCATCGACATGAAAACCTTTTGCGTGTGACCCTCTAGGCCCAATTACCAGTCCAGTTAATAACCCATTAAGCCCAGTAACTCTTTACGGACCCACTGAATTAATTAATATCCTTATATTCAATTAATCAGCCGAATTTAATGTCCCACTTTAAATTCGGACGGGCTTCCGATCACGTTGGATGCCAAGCAACATTGCGTGATCCTCGATGGCACTGGGGTTATCGCAACCCTCTATTGGAACCTTTCCGTCAACAGTTACTGTGCGGATATAATCCTTCATCCGTGCAATGTTCCTGATTCGACCTAAGGTATAGTTTACTGTTAAACCCTAGCCGGTCGATTCACTTGAATCAGATGCCGCTAATCTATATCAGATAACTCTTTATCTGATATAGAGTCCGCCCTGGCCAGGGACTTAAGCGCATCATTTGTGGAACATTCTCTCTCAAACTATCGAGAGCGGATGATCCTGTATTGAACACACAATTACCTTCGAGGGCATTTCCCTGAACCCGGTCACTTGACTTATTGATAAACCATGGTTAGGGATTCGTTAGTCAAGGTCAAAGTTCAGAAACCTACCAACAAGATATCTTTGGCGTCTCTTGTCCAAGGATCATCTACGCAATCATGACAAAAGAATCGAGCTGGTTAACAGTGAGGTGTTTACCATCCAGTGATTCATAGTCTGATCAGTTCAGTGAACTCATTCGCCAATGAGCACCTACAGGTCCAGTATAGTGTCTCCACACAAGTGACTTATAGGATCAGTCACCCTCATCATATGAGCTGAAGTAACCTATACTAGTCTATCCGGACGTTTGATGTCCTTCTCAAGCATCCTATGACTAGGAACAATTAAGAACATGTGTTTTATAAACCTTCGGTCCCGTAATTATGATCTCATCATAATCCGAAGATTATTGCACATGTTCATGGACTTCATTGTGATACGATAAACATGGATCGAATTAATTACACATAATGAATTAATGCCATTTATTAATAAATTGAATCAATACATAGTATCGGATTGGTTTTGAGACCATCTAATACTAACAAGGGGGACCCGTCCCCTTGCTGCATTCAGTAAGGGGGGGCGCCGCTGTCGGCCTCCTGCCCCGTAGGAGCCGGCCGGCAGGGCCCCGGCGGGACTTACCGCTCGCCGGCCAATGTCCCAGCGGCGGTGCTGTTGGCCCTGGTCGGCGGCGGTGCTCGCCCCCATTTCCCCTTTTTTATTTTTATTTATTATTATTTTTTATTATTTTTTATTGTGTAAATCGAACCCCGCTTTTTTTCTTAACCTACAGGAAGAAGGAGTAGGGAGGGGTGGCTGACAGCCTTGTTTGGCACCGGCCAGCAAGCTGGCAGTGGCCGGCGTCCCCCTGGGTGAGTCCTAAGGCGCCGGTGAGCTACTCCCAACATTTGGGGTGCCCGTGGAGATCACTACACACACCCGTTCTTCGTCCCATGAAGAACACAAAAATCCCCCCAAAGAATTAATTTTTACGTTAGAATAAAAATCTAATTACACGTGCTCATCGGATGAACGGTGTTCTAACAATAAAAATTAATTAATAGTATGGAGTATGACAAAGACCGATCGATTTGGGGACCGAAACGGCGAAGAACATAGTAAAACCTGGCTCTGATACCACTGTTGGGTTCGCTGTGTCGGATCCAAATAAAACGTAGCGAAAAAATAAAGTCGGATCCATGCCGTTTCGTAGAAATAAATCAGATTGTGAAAATGGTTTTTCACCTTGTTCGGATTCGAATCCCCGTTCGTCCGGTTCTGTCAGTGTGATGCCATAAGCCGCACATGTGCTCGGCTTCTAACGGTATCTATGTTGTCTTCCTCTCGATGGATTGTCCTCGCTTCCTTATTCGGTGCAACGTCTGCGGATCCTATCTGGCTGCACGTAATTCTTCGCGACATGCGGTTTAGAATTTCCCGTCGGACGAGAAGCGGAGCGGGCGGGAGTCAGAGCAGAGCCTCCAAGGGGGGGCCTTTGAGAGGGGCGTCCAGGAGAGAGAAGGGGGTGGCTAGGTCAATGTTGGGTTGTTGGCCCCACTCCTCGAAGCAGTACATTTATAATAAGTAATTTTGGGTTTTTAGAAAAAACCCATACTTATCCAAAGCCCCATCAAAATATCCATCGACTTAAAAACATTTTGTGTGTGACCCTTTGGGCCAAAATACCAGTCCAGTTAATGGCCCATTAAGTTCAATAACTCTTTACGGACTCATTGAATTAATTAATATCCTTATATTAATTAATCAATTGAATTTAATGTCGCACAATGAATTCGGACGGGCTTCCGATCACGTTGGGTGCCAAGCAACATCGCGTGATCCCGGAAGGCATTGGGGTTCCACAACTGACTACTGGAACCTTTCTATCATCAGTTACCACGTGTATATAATCCTTCATCCGTGCAATGTTTTCGAATCGACCTTGGGTATGGTTTACCGTTAAACCCGAACCAGTCGATTCACTTGAATCAAATGCCACTAATCTGTATATGATAACTCTTTATCTGATACAAAGTCCGCCCTGGCCAGGGACTTAAGCGCATCATTTCGGAACATTTTCTCTCCTTATACTGAGAGTAGATGATCCCGTATTGACCACACAATTATCTTCGAGGGCATCTCCCTGAACCCGATCACTTGACTTATTGATATCCCATGGTTAGAGATTCGTCAGTCAAGGTTAAAGCTAAGAGACCTATCAACAAGGTATCCTTGATGTCTTAGCTCCAAGGACCATCTACGCAACCGTGACAAAAGAATCGAGCTGGTTAATAGTTAGGTAGCTACCATCCAGTGATTCATGGTTGGATCAGTTCAGTGAAGTCATTCACTAACGAGCACCTACAGGTCCAACATAGTGTCTCCACACAAGTGACTTATAGGATCAGTCACCCTCATCATATGAGCTGAAGAAACTTGTACTAGTCTATCCGGATGTTTGATGTCCTTCTCAAACATCCTCCGACTAGGAACAATTAAGAACATGTGTTTATAAGTCTTTAGTCCCGTAATTATGATCTCATCATAATTCGAAGACCATTGCACATGTTCATGGACTTCATCGTGATACGATAAACAAGGATCAAATTAAATACACAATGAAATTATACCATTTTATTAATAAACTGAATAATACATAGTATCGGATGTTCTTGTGGGCCATCTAATACTAACACGAATATCCTTCCTTGTGACAGTGGAAGCAACGACCCTTGTCCTTCTTAGCATCTTCTTTCTTGGTAGCCTTTGCCTGCTATGGTTTCTTCTTTGCCTTGCCTTTCTTAAAGGCATATTAAGTCATCCTCTTCTTATTGGTCTTTCCAACAAGCATCATTAGAAGCTTCTTATTGTTCATAGTACTCTCAGTAGTCTTTAACATGTTCAAAAGCTCTGTCGGAGAACATTTTATCTTGTTCATCTTAAAATTCATAATGAACTGGGAGAATGAGTTAGGAAGAGATTGCAAAATTAAATCAACGAAAGAATGATAAAAATCAGATTCCTCGAACCCTCAGACAATGCTCTGATCGATGCAAAAAAAAATACTGTACAAGTAAACGATCAATACCTTGTACAGAACAAAACTGTTCCGCAAAATCCAATGCCGATTTCTATGAGCGCAGAGCCGCACAAATGTCCAGCCTTTAGAGCAAAATCCACACGGATTCCGTGCAGCGACCGTACTCTCCTTGTTCTTCTTTACGTCGCGCACAAGCCTCGGATCTCCCAGATTTGCTTCGAGTCCCCTTTCTCAAGACGTGAGAGAGAGAGAGAGAGGATAGAGTTGTGCGTGTGGGTGAAAGATGGGGAGAGGAGGGAGGTGCACGGATGCTTGCCCCTTAGCGCACCCTAAAGACACATATCATATATGTATTATTAGACCCTCTTTAAAAGAAGCCTAATAATGTATATATTATCTATATGCCCTTAATATTATTGTATATATACTTTCAAGCATTTAATGATTCTTTTCCTAAAAGAATCTTAGGCAATTATATATTATCCATACAATAATACTCCGTCCTGTGAGAATTAATTGTGTGTGATCCTCCAGGCCCATTATCACTCCGGTTTTAAGGCCCATTAACTTCTAATGCCTAATTAGAAGTAAATTAAACCAGTTACTCTATTTAATTGAAACAGGACAACTGTTTAATTTAATATGGACCTATGATGACATTGGGTTAAGCAAATCCGCGTGATCCCAGAGGACGCCAAGTTCATAACCATCATGTTCAGTACTTGTTAGTTTACAGTTGCCGCATCGCTATAATCCCTTCCATATCACATATGGTGTGGAAGGAACTGCTTGAAACTCTATTCAACAAGTAGGGTGCAGTCTCTATGGCATAACCCCATAGAGAAAAAGGTAGTCCTGATGAAGACATCATACAATGTACCATGTCAACAAGGTCCTATTTTTCCTTTCAGATACACCATTATGTTGTGGTGTATAAAGTGGGGTCGACTAAGAAACGATTCCATTGTCATTCAAGTAAGAAGTGAATTCCTGGCTTAAGTATTCACCTCCTTAATCCGATCGAAGAGTCTTGATACTCTTACCAGTCTGCTTCTCTACTTCTTTCTTATACTCCATAAACTTCTCAAAGGCTTGTGATTTATGTCTCATCAAATACACATAGCCATACCTAGAGAAGTCATCAATAAATGAAATGAAGTAGAGATGTCCACCTTTAGCCTCTGTTGATATAGGTCCACATACATCCATGTGTATGAGTTCAAGAAGGTCAACAGCCCTCTCACCACGTCCACTAAAGGGAGCCCTGGTCATCTTTCCCATGAGACAAGACTCACATGTATCAAATTATTTGAATTCAAATATCCATTTGAACATAGGTGAGAGACCCTCTTCTCATCCACATGACCAAGTCTGCAATGCCACATGTATGCATGATTCACTTCTTCTAACTTAGTACTGAAAACCTACATAACATCAGTACATGTATCTAATACATACAAACCATTGAGCAAAATAACCGTTAGCAATGATTGAATCATTATTGATAATAGAGCACCTAGTGTTAGTTATTGTCAATGAGTAACCAATGTTATTGAGACAGGAAATAGAAATAATATTTCTAATAATATTTGAAAGAAAGTAACAATCTTTCAATTCCAGAATTGTCCCTGAAGGTAGACTAAGGCGAGTAGTCCTCATAGCTTTAGTAGCAACCAAAGCTCCATTGCCCATCCTCAGTTCAATCTCCTTCTTGCCAAGTCACCTTTTATTTGTTAGCACCTGCAAAGAATTGCAGACATGAGATGCGCATCCAATATTCAATACCCATGATGTGGATCTCATAAATGACAAATTCAGGTCAATGATAAAAACACCTTCATTTAGAATCGCCTTGCAATTCCTTTTCCAGTGTCCAATCTGTCCACACCGAAAACATTTGCTTTCCTTTTCATCCTTCTTGCCCTTGCCCTTACCGACCTTGGCGACATCTTTATCTTTGGCCTTTTTCTTTCCCTTCTTCTTAGTGGGTGTCTGGGTGGCTTTCCTTTTCTTGTTGGTCTGACTAACAACTATTACAGAGGATGGCTTATCCTTCTTCATAGTCCCTTCAACATTTTCAACATGTTTAGAAGTTATGGTAGAGAAACCTCAATTCTATTCATGTTGAAATTCATGATGAAGGGAGAAAATAATTCAGGCAATGACTAGAGTATGAGATCAATGCTTAGTTCAAGATCCAACTTGAACTCTAGCCTATTGAGTCTCTTAATCCACTCCATCATTTTCTGTACATGTGCCTATACTGAAGCACCCTCAGACATCCTGGTCCTGAAAAGCTTTTTGTAGATCTCATACCTCTCTATCCTATCCTACTCCCCAAAGAGCTAGTGTAGTTGGAGAAGTATAGCTCTGCAATCAGTCTTTTCAAAATGCTTCTGCATCTCGAGAGCCATAGAGGCCAATATATATCATTAAGCAAGGGAAGAATCCTCCGACCATTTCGCATAATTTAATTGATCGCCTTCCTCGGCATCAATGGCAGGTTCAGGTTGAATTGTGTCTAACACATATACAATCTTTTCGGCAGTTAAGACTACGCGTAGGTTGCGCAATCAATCTTGATAGTTGGGTCCACTAAACTTATTCATATCTGGGATGCTACGGAGAGGGTGTGACAATGACTTGGTGATCAGGATAATAAAATAAAGATAATATTGTAGCATGTGTTCAAATTTCTAACTTAGATGTGGATTTCTATCTTAGTTAACTCCACTATTTTGCAGTCGAACTATATGACCCTCAATCATATAGAATAGGAGGTCACAGTGATCATCCTAGTGGGTTGGAATCCCAACGAGACTAAGGTGTGACCTTGTGGAAAGTACAACTAGCCATACCCCATCTCAAGGGCAGTCAACCAGCACTTGCATCTAATGCAATATCTAACATTCAGCCCTTCAGCAGTCATACCCTTGTGGAAAGCACAACCAATGATACTCTTAGTTAGATCGCACCACCATTACTACATAGTAATGAGTTCGTGACCTGACCCTTGTGGAAAGCACAACAAGGCTAAGTTCAGTCCCTCAATCCATTGGAGCTAAGCCTTAGGCACATGAGGTGAGGGCATTCAATCACCCTATAATGGTGGAGGGCCACGACGGCTCCAAGAGCATGCTTTAAAAGATCTTGTATTTGGTAAAGAGGAAATTTTATTTTTATCTTGGTCTCACCCTAGGTGGTAATATAAATATATCCAATATACTTATTGTAAGTAGTAATTTGCAGAAATTAAATGCATCCAATGCATAACATAAACCAGTGATCATGGACTTCCTAGTTTAATGCTTCTAACAAATCTTGCTAGCTTCCAAAGCAACAAGATCAATCTCTCAATTTGTTCTCCACTCCTCTCTCCGCCGTAACATCAATTACAATCTATACACGGCTCGCAGGCCAAAAAAATAAATTACATGATAACATGATTTTCAGAAGCCCTCAGGATGAGTACAACTAGTGGAGGGAGGTAGAAGTACAAAGGAAATCATTCAGAGAGAGAAGGGAGGCTCGCAGGCCCTAAATAAACTAAAATAAGCATAAACTAAGTCCATGATCCCTGCCAAGCCACACAATCACATCAAACATAGCAAAGGGTTATTTTGTTTTCTTTTCTGAAAATCATTTATATATTTTGATTGAAAAATATGGGACGTGCAAATTAAATAGAAAACTTTGGGCTTTATTAATTTTGTTTTTAAATTTAGGTGGGATTAACAAAATTAATACAAGCAACAAGCCAAAGTAAAAATAACAAGGTAAATGTAAAATCATCACCATCCAAAAGGGGGCATGCTCAATTGAATTTAAAATTAATAGAATTCAAATTAAATTTGAATTTTAAAAATTAAATTCAAATATTTCAAATAATTGAGATATATTGAAATTTAAAATCAAATTAATTATCCAATAAGTAAAATTGAAAATAAATTTAAATGAAGTAATTATCCTTAATTATAATTAAATAAAATTAAAATTTTGAATTCGATAATTATCCAATAATTAAAATTCAAAAGTTTGAATTTAAAAAATTCAAAATTTGAATTCAACAATTATCCAATAATAAATATTCAAAAAATTGAATTTTTTGATATTATCTTCAATTATTCTTCTTTTATCCCAAACTAGATGATAATTATCTCAACTAGTTAAATTCAAATTTTAGTTAGTAGATAATTATCTAAGTTAAATCGACATAATTATCTCTAACAACTAAATTTTCGCAGGCTGGGCACACGTGCATGAGCGTGCTAGCCCTGCACGGGTGCAGTCGTGCGAGCGCTCATGCCCTGCGCAGGCATAGCACTTTGTACGGGCGCTTGTCCCGTGCGGGCCCCGAGCGGGCGTGCTGGCCCTGTGCGCATGTGCCTGACCCGCACAGGTGTCCTACATGTCTCAGGCACCCAGACTGCCGTTGTACGCGTAGTGGCGCCAGCGACTGCCGGAGACAGTGACACCCAACATCTTGTGCCTGTTCGAAATTGCCGCTAAGGCCTGAAAAAAAAAAAAACACAGAAATAATTTAAGAATATGAAGAACAAGCCCCAACAGGATGATTTCACATAGAACGATTTGCATCGATCAAAGCCAACCTGGCTCTGATACCACTATTGTGTTTCAAACTACCTGGGATCTCGATCGCTGTGGAAGAATAATAAAACTCGGATCCCTCGAAATCTCAGGCCGTGCTCTAATCGATGCAAAAAAAAAAAAATATTGTACAAGTAAACGATCAATATGTGGATTCCACAAATGTTCGGCCACTATAGCAAAATCCACATGGATTCCACGCAACAACGGTACCCTCCTTGTTCTTCTTCATGTGGCGCACAATCCTCGGATCTCCCAGATCCGCTTTGAGTTCCCTTTCTCCGAGACATGAGAGAGAGAGAGGATATAGCTGTGCGTGTGGGTGAAAGATGGGGAGAGGAGGGAGACACATGGATGCTTGCCCCTTAGCACACCCTAAAGACACATATCATATCATATATATATATATATTACTAGCCCCTCTTTAAAAGAAGTCTAATAATGTATATATTATATATATACCCTTAGTATAATTGTATATATACTTTTACGCCATTTAATGATTCTTTTCCCAAAAGAATCCTAGGCAATTGTATATTATCCATACAATAATACTCCGTCCTACGAGATTCAATTGTGTGTGATCCTCTAAGCCTATTGTCACTCCAGTTTTAAGGCCAATTAACTTCTAATTCCCAATTAGAAGTAAATTAAATCATTTATTCTATTTAATTGAAATAGGATAAGTGCTAAATTTAATTCGGACCTATGATCACGTTGGGTCAAGCAAATCTGCGTGATCCTAGGGGATGGCGGGTTCATAACCTCCCTGTCTTGTACCTGTTAGTCTACAGTTGCCACATCGCTATAATCCCTCACTCATTCTGTAAGTTCGATATGATTGTATAGTATGGCAACTGTCAAACCATTAGAGATTGTATCGTCTAACCATGACCTCCTTAAATACATAACGTTCATTCCAAACGAACCGACACTACCCTGTCCAGGGATTTAGTGGAGCGTCCATGTCATGAACCATTAACTGTGATATATACTTGATAGTGAGCGATCCCCTTTCGAACATTAATGGTCTTTGCACGTATTCTAATGTGGCCAATAATTTGGTGTTTCATGACTTATGGATAAAGTAACTTAACTAAAAATCAAACCATACTTATCCTCATGCAAGGCCCAATTAATTTCTCAAGTCTAAGGATCAACGATACTACTGAGACTGATGGATCTTTAGTTGACATTAGGTATAATTAACCATCTAAAGATCCATCAGTGGATCAGTTCAGTGGACATCCTCCTAGGATGCACACCTACACATAAGTGCAGGTGCCCCGCACCTATGACCGTGAGATTGGTCATCTACACATCATGTGTGCCGATTTATGAGTAATCAATGTCCCAGAATGATTAGACTCTAATCAGGAATAGTTTAAGATATGTGTCCATGTATACTCTTCAATCCGGCGACCCTGTCAATGCCGGCTGGCTATTGTTTGGCCGGTGGTGGCAGCCATTTTGTCGGCTCGGCATTCATGCTCTAAACATTCACCGCGGCCATTCTCCCTCATCCGGAGCCCGAAAATCGTGAATCAAATTTTCCATTGAGCATTTTTTGATGCTCGACAATCCTGGGACACTTCCAGGACGATCTGAATGAGAAAAGGGGGTCATAAAATAAAAATAGGATGCCGACAAAACTGTGCACACAGATAACAAAATCACTTTTTTTTTTTTTTTTGGGGGGGGGGGGGGGGGGTCGTCAAAATGACCCTTAAACATCGTTTTAAAGTCCAACTCATAGCCCAAGACTCCAACAATATATCCAACTACTCACAAATGCTTTGTGGCTGCTGGGTCGATGGCGGCGTCATATGCACGCTACGATGAAATGGCCTCGGAAATCATACATTCTCGGGTGTTTAGATCATAATAAAATAATAAACAAAACATGAAGATTGGGTCTTCTCAATCACAGGGATGAAAATCCCTCATAGAATCGGAGACGAAGTAGTGGTCGATCTCGGGATCACAAACCATTCAAGTGTCTGGCCTCTAGACGTATCCACACGAGTCTCTGCGGCAATATGGATCTCCTCTGCACTCTGCAAACTTCGTCCGGATCTCAACTCCACCATGAATAGAGAGGGGAGAGAGAGGGCTGCTCCCAAAGATAGAGAAGAGGAGTGAGGATGACATCTGGTCGTAGTGGAAAACCTTAAAAGCCTAACTAAGGTTCCTCCACAGTAACGATTTATTGACTTCTGGCATTTTTCACAAAATCTCAGAAGTTTATAAAAACTTAAATCCTCTCTTGATCTGCAAAAACTCTTTTGTGTGTGACCCTTTAGGCCCAACAGTCTATTTGATTTTCAGCATGAGAACATGAATGCCAAGGCCATCCTACTATATCTGAAGGAGCTTTTTGAGGAGTAGAGCAGAATTAAGAGATATGGGATATCTAAAAATCTATTCGAGGCTCAGATGGCAGCGAGGTCTTCAATGCAAAACCAAGTACTTAATATGATTGAGTGGATAGAGAGGTTGGATGCTCTTGGAGTTCCTTTACCCAAGGAGATGCATATTGACCTTATTCTTACTTCACTCCTAGTGTCATATGCACCGTTTATTGTTAATTTCAATATGAACAAAATATATGCAACCTTAGCTGAGCTTCTTAACATGTTAAAGGCTGTAGATGGCAACCTTGTGAAGGAAAAGTCCAATGTCCTCTTTTATGGTAAGATCAACAAGAAGAGGAAGGCAACACCTACCTTTAAGAAAGGTAAGAGTAAGAAGCAGAGAAAGCCAAAGCTAGTGCCAAAGAAGGACAAAGGCAAAGGAGTGGAAAGTGGTGACTACTTCTACTGCAAGTAGAATGGCCACTAGAAGAGGAACTGTAAGGTGTACCTCATAGAAAAAGCTCAGGAAAATGTGAAGCAACCAGACACTTCAGGTATCTATATGATAGATCTAAACTTGTCTCTTAGAGATTCTACATCTTGGATATTAGATACTAGATATACCTCTCGTGTCTGCTATGATGTGTAGGTGCTTACAAGTAAACGCAAGCTGAGCAAAGGCAAGATGCACTTGAGGCTCGGAAACGGTGCAAAGGTTGCGGCATTACTGTGGGGACAATGAACCTCAAGCTACCATATGAAGACTTACTTTCTTTAGAAGAATGTATTATGTTCATAGCATAATAAAAAACATCATTTGTCTCTTGTTTAGACAAGTTAGGTACAAATTGACTATTGTGAACAATGGTTATTTAATTTATTTTAATGATAAATTAGTTGCTCTGTAAAATTAGTTAATAGATTGTGCCTATTGGATGTTTCTAATTATAATCTCCACCTTGATACTATTCTTAAGAAGATCAAGAACATTATGAACTAAGCCTACCTGGCATTGTAGACTTGGGCACATTGGCAAAGGTAGACTCCAAAAGTTGTATAAACATAGATATCTAAATCCGTTCAGTTATGAATCATTTGCAACACGTGAGTCTTGTCTTATAAGAAAATTAGCAAGGTCTCCATTTACTGGAGATGGAGAACATGCCAAGGACATTTTGGAACTAATACATTCACATGTCTAAGTCTGGGGATCTCCTACCCACATGAAGAGCTATGATCTAGACAAGCTGAAATCTAGAACTGATAAATGCAAGTTGGTGGGATACCGGAAGGAAACTTTTGGGTACTACTTTTACCATCCTGGTAAACAAATGACGTTTGGGCTATATGGCCATTATGAGTTCCTAGTAATGCTGTTTGAGGTGACTAATGCTCCCTCTCCTTTTATGGATCTTATGAATTGGTTATTTCGACCTTACTTAGATTAATGTGTCATAGTCTTCATTGACGATATCCTAGTTTATTCACCTTGTAAAGGAGAGGATAGGCAACATCTGAGGATGGTGCTACAACTACTTAGAGAAAGTCAACTTTATGCCAAATTTAGTAAGTGTGAATTTGGGCTAGATCAAATAAGTCTCCTTGGACATGTAATATCCAAGGAGGGTATTTTAGTAGATCTTGCCAAGGTTGATGCAATGTTAAAATGGGAGACACCAAGGTCTACTAAGGAAATCCAGAGTTTCTTAGGCTTGGCGAGATATTACTGTAAATTCGTTGAATGATTTGCCTCTATTGCTACTCTGATGACAAAACTTACCAAGAAGGGAGCAAAAATTGTCTAGACTTCAGAGTGTGAGCAAAACTTTTTGGAACTTAAAAAGAATTTTATCTTTGCCACAAGGAAATGAAGATTTCATTCTATGTACAGATGCCTCCCAGTTGGCTTAAGATGTGCTCTAATGTAGCATGGCAAGGTAATTGCTTATGCATCCTGACAATTTAAGGTCCATGAGCACAACTATCCAACTCATGATTTAGAATTAGCCACTGTTGTCTATGCTTTAAAAATTTGGAGACATTATCTTTATGGAACTCAATTTGAGGTATTCACTGATCATTAAAGTCTTAAATATATCTTTTCTCAAAAGGAACTTAACCTAAGACAGAGGCGTTAGGTGGAACTACTGAAAGATTATGATTTTATCCTTCAATATCGTCCTAGAAAGGCCAATATAGTAGCAGATGCACTTAGTCAGAAACTGACGTCACTAAACTTACATCATGATTGGAAGTCATATCATGAGGTGATTGAAACAAAACTAGAAAGTAAGGGGAAAAGGCTAATTGTGGTTAACTTAGCTGTAAAACCCATGTTCATAGATCAAATTATAGAAGTCTAAATGGGAGACCTTACTTTGCAAAAGATGATTGGGAAGCCAGACATTCATGTTGGGTCGAATGGTATTGTAATGTTTAGAAATAGAGTGTTTATCCTAGGTAACTGGAACTTGAAATGGATTTGATAAAGGAAGCTCACAAATAAAAGTTCTTTAATCACTATGGAATTACCAAAATGTACCAAGACATGAAAAGAGTTTATTAGTGGCCAAGCATGAAGAAGAATATTGCAAAATTTGTGAATAAGTGTCTGACATGTCAGCAGGTAAATATTGAATACCATAAGCCATGAGGATTATTGCAAAACTTAGAAATTGCTAAATTGAAATGGGAAGATCTCACATTGGATTTTGTGAAGGTCTACCCATGACTCAAAAGAAGCATGATGCTATCTGGGTTATTGTTGATAGGTCAACAAAGTAAGCACACTTTTTGTCTATGAAAATAAGAGAACTTTGTAGACACGCTAATTTTGACTTCATATTGAGTAAATTTCATGTCACACTTATAATGCCCTAGAATGGTCTAATTTTTAATCATTAATTAATTTTTATTGATTTTTCTCGAAATTCGTAAATTAACATCGACCATGGTCGATGCCATTTAGATTTCTAGTAAAAATTAGTTTGGAATTAAAATCCTAAATTCAGATAGATTTGACTTAATGACGTCGCTCATGGATGACGCCGTTTAGGTCCTAATCTATCTGGGTTTCTGATTTTTAATTTCGAATTAGTTTCCTAATTATCTAAATCACAACTCCCATAGTCGACGCCTTTTAGCTTTCCTAATGTTTTCCGGTTTTCTTCGCGAATTTCATTCCATGTTGGCCCCTCCTAATTAGCTAAATGGCGTCCCATATAGACGATGTGTTTCAAGCAGTTTCCTGTTAAGCATGATTTGACCGAGATAATCCGGTTCCAGAGGTTGGAAGGGACACAAATTCTTTCTATGATCATCCAAGGCAAGTCTGACTGCCGCGGGAGAGCCCTTTTTGAAGGCCAAACAACCCTAATTGAAGCCTCTATATATACAATACCTTTTGGACCTTTGAAATGTTGGGTTTGGTCGTAACCCCCAGGAAATCACAGAAGTGGAAGAACGTAAAACGAAATGATTTCTCAAATCGATTCGGACTCCGATCGATGCAACAAAAATGATATAAATAAATCACACGAGATTTTCACCTTGCACAGTACACGTTGTCCTGTGAAAATCGATGCTGAACTACTCGAAGCTTTGAGCCGCACAAGCGTACGGCCTCTAGAGATGATCCACACGAACCCTCGCAGCAACGGAGTTCTCCTTCTCCAACCCGCACAACCCTCAAGCCTTCCTGGGAAGAATCCAATCCTTCAACTTGACGGCCAACTATATGTGAATGGGATTCATTAGGTAGGTTACGGGTTGGAGAACATGGGTTATATATAGGAATGTTAAGGCGACAGCTTGAACCGCCTCGTTTAACCAAACCCATCTTTAACTGCCGCAATTAAAGTAAACCCCAAAGTATATTATATATTAATATATTATTATTAGCTTATTTATCAAATAAGCCTAATAACATATATATTATATATATGCCCTTTATATTATTGCATATATACTTTTAAGCCATTCACAGATTCCTTTCTCAAAAGAATCTTATGCTTTAGTATATTTGTCCATACAATAAAATTCCGTTCTGCTAGAGTTATTTGTGTGTGATCCTCTAGGCCCATTATCTCTCTGGTTTAAAGATCCATTAACTTCTAATCTATTAGAAGTAAATTAAACCGGTTATTCCCAATAACTGTTTAATTTGTTCCGGATCTTTTGATCACGTTGGGTCAAGCAAATCTGCGTGATCTCAGAGGATGCCGGGTTCATCTTCACCCTGTTAGGCACCTGTAAGTCTTTAGTTACCGTATCGCTATAATCTCTCGTTCATTCTATGAGTCCGATCCGATCTTGTGGTATGGTTTCGTCAAACCACTAGTGATCGTGTCGTCTAACCATGACCTCCATAGTAATTTCACGTTCGTTCCAAACGAACTGATACCACCCTGGCCAGGGATTTAGTGGAGCGCCCATGTCTTGACTCATTAACTGTCTGTGATGTACCTGACAGTGAGCGATCCCCTCTTGACCATTAACGGTCTTCGCATGCATCCCGATGTGGCTAATAATTCAGTGTTTCATGACTTATGGTTAAAGTCACTTAACCAAACATTAAACCACATCAGTCCTCATGCAAGACCACATTAATGTCTCAGGTCAAAGGATCAACGATACTACTGAGACAGATGAATCTTCAGTTTACATTAGGTATAATTAACCATTTGAAGATCCATCAGCGGATCAGTTCAGTGAACATCCTCCCAGGATGAACACCCATACATATGTGCTGGTGCCTCGCACCTTTGACCATGAGATTGGTCATCTACACATCATGCGTGCTGATTTATAAGTAATCAATGTCCCAGAGTGATTACTCTCCAATCAGGAACAGTTTAAGGTATGTGTCCATATACAGTTAAACTCACATTCGAGATCCTATCTCGAAATTGACTGTACAACCACATATCCTAGGGACAACGCAAAGCAATCCACAGATTATAAGTTTACACTCTAATTACCACTTAATTATGTTGAACAAGATTGTACAACACATTGGGTCTACACGGCCCATAATTGGTCTGTAGGACACCCAAAAACTAACATGAAAAAGGTTGGCCATTAGTGTTTTGGATTTCAAAATCTAGGTGAGAAGGAGCCCTCTACTGCAGAAAATGTGGAAGAGATTTAAAGACTTCTTCTTCCCCCTTTTCCTTCTCCATTGAAGCTATTGAAGACCAAGGCTATGGAGGGGCCAACCATACTCATCCCCTTTGTTTTTCTTTACTAGTTTCTTCATAATTTTCATCATTTATTTTTCATCATATCACTCCATCATACACACACTCACTTCATCTTTTTCAAACTCATGTCCATGATAGGGGTTTAAAAGAAAACCATAAAAAGTGAGTATTTTTAGTTTAGTTGCATGTTTAGATTCTTAATTAGAATAGATACTATGCTATTTTAGTTCTAATCATAGTTCTCTTGTTTGTTTTATCTCCTTTTGCAAGGTAGAAAGAAGAACGTCAAGGTTTAAAAGATTGGAAGATTGAAAGGGTTTGAAAAGTTATAACAACATCCAAAACAAGGGTAAATAAAGAAGAGGCTCTTCTTTTTCGGCCGGCCGGAAAAGAGGAACAAAGGACCCAATCTCCCAATTTTCACAAGGTTAGTAAGCGATCAGCTTATTTTTTTGAAACCTTTGGTTTCTGGCGATCATGATTTAAATTAGATTTGTTAAATATTCAACACATGATATCATGATGATAACACACACAATTTGAGCACCTACAACTTTTTGGCGATCACAGTGGGACTTGTCTTGCTGTTCTTTTTATTTTACTCTTGTTACTTTCGATAGGGCACCCTCGGTGCATCGCTTGTGTCCCTCGGGCACATTTGATGATTGGTTAATTGGTTGTTTGATTTCTATCCCCACGTGCAGCTCGTACACACCCCTTTGGCAAAATTTTGCCTCCCCTTGATTGCCTAGAGTTGTTGTATTGGAGAGTGTGTCTTATTTGAATTGATATTCATGATGTTGCATGATTAACTTATCTGTTTAAATTATTTTCGCAAGAATATTCGATCATCTATTCATCTTGTTTAGCTGGGAGGGGAATTCCTCTAATAGCTTTACTGTTTACTGTTCCTCTGGCTTGAATAATGTTGACATAGAACGACGTCACCCATGTACGACGCCATTCAACCTACTTATTCTATTGGTCTGGTTGCCTGAGCCGCTGTGACTAGAAGTCACTGTGTTGAATAACGTCGACGCAGGTCGACGTGTTTTCGGCAATTTTTCATCTGGCCATTAGTCCTCGGATTTTTGATCATTTGTTGATTACCTATATTTACTATACTGCATTAGAGGCCACCCTGGCCGCAGTTCATTTGCATTGGGGCTCACCCCCCCACCCTCCCTAGGAACACCTTTCTTAGCACTTCACCTTTCTCTGACTGGGTCGGTCCCTCAGTCAGTGTAACGACCCGCTACCCTATAATCGGTGATCCGATTACTAAATGGGTACTGAATCATTAATTTGGAGCCAAACCAGAATCTAGATAAGTTTGGGAAATAAATAATAAACTAAGCTAAACATTCACATCGCATTGAATTGAAAAGGAAGTGCAAGAATTAAAAATTATTACAATACGACTCGACACATCAAATAATTACATATTCCAACTGAAAAGAAATAATTAAGCAAACAGGCCAGAAAATAAGATAACAACTACGTCGGGGCGTACCCCGGAACAACGGCTGCTGGCGCGCAACCCAAGGCAACACTCTTCTCGCTAAGCTTGCCTAGAACCCTCACCTGAATATCGTAGTGGTGAGTCTCATCGAAAAGACTCAGTAGAGATCCTTCGATCCCCACCGCCCACTTACGCACCTACCAGTGCAGCAACACAAATATAGGTAAATTAAGCAAGTAAAGCAATGACACAATTCCTAAATTTCGATATAAAACACATGCATTCGAAATGTAACATGCACAATTCTGAAACCATTCTACCAGGGATCCTACAACCAGCGTCTCGGCAAAACACGCCAACTACACGGCCGAACGTGGGAAACACTGACCCGCTAAGACCAAATAGTAACCCCTCGGATAGCACGCTATCTACTCCGGCCCAATTGGCTCTAGGTGGTTTCTGCTTCCCCCAGCACGAGTGACACTCCAAAGGTACCACTCCTACACTGGTACTAGCTAACCCCGGGGTACACCAGGTGACCCTCTCTCTAAGCGTCACCTCACCACTCCCACACCGGCGCTGTGTCCCTCCCACACCGACATAGGGTGCCTAAGCGCTACGACTGTCACTCTAGATCCACGGTCGCACGAAACACAACACAGTACGATCCGATCACGTAAAAATCCTTATCCTCGAGTACGATTTCAAGCATGCATTTAACCAAACTATCTAACAGTGTGAAGATATGTTAGTAGCATGAATTAATGTGATTCTGTCTTGAATCGCGTCGCCGAAGGCCGACGTCATCAAGCCTCCTAAACAGGTTCATGTGAAATATGGCCTCGGAAATGGCCTTAAAACGCGTCGTCATATGTAGCCGCCTTTTGAAAGGCGTCGCTGTCCCTAGTCGCCTGATAGCGACAGAAGCAGAGACAGGCTACGGGGTGATTTTCACTTAAAATGCGTCGCCCATGCAAGTCACCTTTTGAAAGGTGTCGATGTCCTTGGACGCTCATCAGTCTAGAGACAGAGTCTGTATTTGGGCTAAATCGCGTCGTGGGTGGGAGCCGCCTTTCTAAAAGGCGTCGTTGTCCCCCGACACCATTTAACCCTCATAGACAGGTTCTTCCTCCGCCATCCCCCAATCCACGGAGTGGTATTTCCTCCCCCAAATCGTGTAAAAGCACAAAAAAAGTGGAGAAGGCGGAGAAGAACCTAATTACCCATTAAAACACTCAAATTCTCGTAACATGCAATTAGTGTTTTCACTCCAAGAAAACCCCTAAACATGCTTCAAAGCGGGAAAACATGGTTTTGAAATGAAATACAACGGGGATCGTCACCCTACCAGTTACTCAGACTCCTCCTAGGTCCAAGCTGCCAACCTGCCTCGCCACACGCCGCCGCCGGTAACGCCGTAGACATCGTTACTCCACCGGGACGTCGGCCGCCGTCCGGAGAGAAGTGCGCCGCGGAGGAAGTGGTGGTGGTAGTGGAGGAAGTTGGTAAGTTAATGGAGTGGAGGGAGAGGAGGACTGGAGAGAGTAAAGGAAGGAGAGGGGGGAAAGGGTTCGCCGGTTCGCCGGACGGAAGAGAGGAGAGATAAGAGGAAGGAGAGAATGAGGGAAAGGAGGGAGGGTTCGTGGGGTCAACCAGAAGCTGGGTAAAATGCGTCGTGCAAGTCCGACGTCATCCAGATGACAAGACCGGGCCGTACACTGACAAACTAGGGTCGTACTCTAAATGGCATCATCCATCCAAGACGTCATTTAGACGATATGACCGGGGCCGTACTCTCGTGCCCCAAGGCCTGCCCACGTGGCGCCCCCGTGGCACAGCCTAAAACACGTCTACATTGCTGGACGTCGTTTAAACCGCGTCGAGCAATCTAAGTCTCAGCCCCAACAGGGCCTAAACTACGGGATCCGACCTGGAAGACTGACTCGATAACCGGATCCGAAACCTCAATCCTTACATTCTCCCCCCCTTAAAAGAATTTCGTCCCCGAAATTGCCTGCTACAATTAACGAGATTGAAACGTAAAGATACAAGCTCATAAGAGAACTTACGAGAAAAGATAGGAAAACTGCTCCCGCATCTCATCCTCGCGCTCCTAGGTCGCCTCGCCCCCGGAGCGATACTGCCAAATCACCTTAACCAGAGGCACAACCCTGTTCCGAAGGACCTGTTCTCTGCGATCCTCAATACGTACTGGAAACTCTGGAAAGGACAAGTCCTCCGCAACTTCCAACTCTGAAAAGTCCAAAACATGAGATGGATCCTGAACATATCTCCTCAGCAAAGAAATATGGAATACATCGTGCACCCCTGCAAGACTGGGCGGCAAGGCTAGCTGATACGCCGTTTCCCCAATTCGAGCAAGAATGGGAAAAGGCCCAACATATCGAGGACTCAGCTTACCTCGCTTCCCGAATCTCATCACACCCTTGGAGGGTGAGACTCGGAGAAACACGTGGTCCCCAACCTCAAACTCAAGCGGTCTCCTACGGGTGTCTGCATAACTCTTCTGTCTGCTCTGAGCTGTAATCAACCTCTGCTGCACCACTCTGGCAACCTCAGCACACTGCTGAACCAACTCTGGTCTTGCTATCTGCCTCTTGCCAATCTCAGACCAATTCACAGGGGATCGATACGGCCGCCCGTACAATGCCTCATAAGGCGCCATGCCGATACTAGAATGATAACTGTTGTTGTAAGCAAACTCCACTGTAGACAAGTGCTGCTCCCAAGAACCTCCCCAATCTAGGTAACATGCCCCGAGCATATCCTCCAGAGTCTGAATGGTCCTCTCCGACTACCCATCAGTCTCAAGATGATAGGCCGAGCTAAAAGCTAACTGCGTGCCTAAGGCCTTCTGAAAACTCTTCCAGAACCTAGAAGTAGATCTCGGATCCCGGTCTGACACGATGGATAAGGACACCCCGTGCAGAGAGATGATCCGATCCACAAACAGCTTAGCCAACTTACCGACTGAATAGTCCTTCCTAATAGCCAGGAAGTGTGCCGACTTGGTCAATCGATCAATAATGACCCATATCGCGTATCTTCTGCCAGGGGACACAGGTAATCCCATCACAAAGTCCATAGTCACATGTTCCCATTTCCATTCCGGGATCGGCAAGGGCTACCACAAACCTCCTGGTCTCTGGTGTTCTGCCTTAACTTGCTGACAAGTCATGCACCTAGCTACATAATCAGCCACATCCTTCTTCATACCAGGCCACCAAAAGTGCCTCCTCAAACAATGATACATCTTAGTCGTTCCGGGATACACTGCATATCTAGAACGGTGTGCCTCATCTAGGACACTTCTGCGCACGTCCTCCTCGGCTAGAACATAGAGTCTACCTCTAAACCTAACTGTACCATCATCCCACAATTCCACCTCCGGTGTCTGGAGAACCTATGGTAACTCTGCATCTGCCCTCTAAGCCTCAATTACGGCATGGTACACTACTGGCCTCACAGTTAAGCTGGCCAACACGGCTTTATCAGCCTCTCGCGGAACCCTAAGTACCAGTTTGTTTGCAGAATAGCTTAAACCAGAATAAGGAGGAAGGGATTTCTTAACCCAGAATAAGAGGTATTTTAGTTTGGTAAGTAGTTGGTATTCCACCCAGAATAAGTAGAATTGCACTGCGCTATTCCAAGTGATTTGGTAGGAATAAGTAGAATAAAGAAGAGAATAAAGAGTGGAATAAAGAGTTCAAAATACCCATGTTGTCCTTGCATATGTTATTTTAAATTTCTATATTTTTCAAATGTTACTTATTAATATGTATAATATTATTGAGTTTGTCAACTATTTTTATTTTAATTTCCTGTTAGAAACACGCGTTACAATAGTAATGTATAAATTAATTTTAAAGTTAAATTATTTTATTTTTTCAAACTCAAATTTGATGATTTAACATAATATCTTGTTAAAAATAAATTTATAATAAAATATGTTAATTTGTAATATCTGGTGATTAAAATTATGTTTTCCTCAATTTGTATAACACTCTGTGGTCGTACATTGAATTACGCTAAAAATTATATACACAAACATAGTCACCATAACAGTCAGTTGCAAAAATCATGAAATTCAATAAAAAAAATTTCAATTTTACAATATCCGTTATAACTGAAAAAAAATACAATGCATCATTCATGAGCCTCCCTTTTAACTAAATCCACACGCAAAATACCTCCTAGAAGTACGTACGCATTGTACCCCTGTTAAAAAAATTTAGTAGATTCTATGCAACAAATGTGAAATTAAAGTAAAAAATGAGAACATTAAAATTACAATACCTATCATTGCCATAACCTCACCATCCATCAGTACACTGTGAAATATTAATCATTTCAAGGCTCAGAAACATGTACGTAATATACAAAATATCATTGTCCACTGGGGTTGCTCCAAGTAGTGAAGCCATCCTACCAATAGACTCAATTAAATTTTTTCATCATCGCCCATAATGACCGAATTAGGAACGTGCAATTCTGTCTACCTGGTATCCAACTATCCTCAATGGACATGCGTCCTTTGCAGGCTCAGAAATAGGAACTTATCATTGTCCACTGGGGTTGCTCCAAACAGTGGAGCCATCCTACCAATAGACTCAATTAAATTTTTTCATCATCGCCCATAATGACCGAATTAGGAACATGCAATTTTGCCCTCCTGGTATCCAACTATCCTCAATGGACATGCGTCCTTTGCAGGCTCAGAAATAGGAACTTATCATTGTCCACTGGGGTTGCTCCAAGCAGTGGAGCCATCCTACCAATAGACTCAATTAAATTTTTTCATCATCGCCCATAATGACCGAATTAGGAACGTGCAATTCTGCCCTCCTGGTATCCAACTATCCTCAATGGACATGCGTCCTTTGCAGGCTCAGAAATAGGAACTTAACGTTCACTAAAATCATTATCCAGTGGGGTTGCTCCAACCAGTGGAACCATCCGACCACTAGACTCATTTCTATTATTTCATCATTGCCCATAATAAGCGAATGAGGAGCATGTAATTTTGCCCTCCTACTATCCAAATAACCCACTGAGATATGGTTGCACTGATGCCATCCGATCATCCTAGTGTGGCAATGGATAGGGTTGCAAAATTCCATGCACCGTTCGCAGGCTCGAAAACAGGAGGATGGTTCGATAAAATCATTGTCTAGTGGGGTTGCTCTAACCAGTGGAACCATCCATCCAATAGACTCATTTTTATTAATTCGTCCTGCATAAAAAAATAAAAAAGGTACTCAGTACAATGTTTAAGTCAACGAAAAAGTAGAGAAATTAATTTGGAATAATTCTTCACAAAAATAAAATACTGCAGTTGAATAAGGTAAAGTGCTATAAATGAAATGTTCAACATACGCAATAACTAATATCCGTACATAAAGCATATGAAAAATCAAACATCACATACGCAAACAGACAATAAAGTAAAATGCGAAGAGACATGCGGAACAAAGCACCAAACAAGAGGCATGACGAAGACAACTCATGTCCATAGTGCGTTAGCAATCGAGTCCCTAATCTGTCCTCCTAGTGTAACCTCAGCCCGGCTAAGAGGGATGTCAATGGGAACATCGTCATCACCACCATCCTCACCAACTGCTTCTTCATTGTTCTCGCAGTTGAGGTAATAGTCATGTCCTTGAGATCGACGAATAAAGTTATGAATAACAGCGCATGCAATGACCATCTTCCTCTGTGTCGCCCAAGGGTACATGTTTCCCTCCTTTAGCGTCTGAAACCGATTCTTCAAGACGCCGAATGCTCTCTCAACAACATTCCTTAACTGAGCATGACAGTGGCTGTACTTCTCTTCTTTATTCGCATATACCCCATTATGTTCCCCGCGAAATGATGCCAAGTGATATCTTTGGCCACGATATGGAGCCAAGAAACCACTTGAGTTTGCATACCTAGAATCAACCAGATAATACTTTCCACGAGGGACAGTGAATGCGCCTTCCTCTAAAGCCCATCTAAGCACCCGCATGTCGGCAACTGATCCTTCCCAACCAACTGCAACGTATTGGAAGGTTAGGTCGAACGACACGACACCCATGACATTCTGGCTGATGAAACCTTTGCGGTTTCGGAATCGTCCGTGCAGTGTCCGTGGCACATTTGCCAACACATGCGTGCCGTCGATGGCTCCAATCGCATCCTACATGGTTGTAAAAAGAAGATGTGTGGAAGAACATTTATCAGTCAATGTGTACATGTACCTCACGACTAACGTAAAAAATGCACAGTAGCAATGTGGTCACCTTGAAGTACGGGTAGAACATTTGCTTTTCCCGGATGTGCGGATGACACTCACGAACCTGAGCGTGTGTAGGCAGCTGAATAAAGTCGTATTTTAACTCAGCTATCTAGTTTGTGACCAAGTTGATATACCGACTAATAGTATGAGAAGAGTGTTGGAACCGCTCGCACATGGCTCTCGTTGCAACGCCATGGCCGGCAGCATATAGGAACATGCCAAGTTGCTCTGTCGCTGTCACATGCCGCGAGTCCCTCAAAAGGCCACGACTCACAAGTAGATCACGGAGTCGTAAAAACATAGAAGGATGCACTTGAAACATGTGGTAAGACCTTTCGTCATGGCCGTCTAATATCTCATGGATCCATGTGTGGCCGGATAGAACAGAGTTATGCATACGTCGGCGTACCCGTGGAACATATTCATTTTCAATGTCCTCAATAATTGTCTCCTCAATCACATTCAACAGTTGTTCGTCCTCTTCCAGGAACTCCAATACAGCATCAATAAATTCTACATAGAAGACATTGTAATAAGTGGGACAGAATGTTACATAAACTTTACTCAGACCAAAATACATACATAAGAAAGTACAATACATATTAGAAAGTTCAGATAGACAAAAGTAGAATGGTAACTAAAATAATGAGAAGGATGACTACAATGACACACAACAGTATGATTACAACAAACGGTTGCCAGTGAAATTGAGCAGCGCGAGTAAACGAAGCAGGTGCCCTTGCAGGTAGTTGCTCAGATGTGCTGGGCACATCGTAATACCGAGGAACTTCTGTTCGCCTCTCTCGACGTTGTTGGACAATACCAGAGATCACACCCTCGGCCTCCTCAATTGAATGGAAGCCTTTATAACGAGCCCCTGGGTACCCATTAACTTGGGCAAAACATTCAAGCCAACTGAAATAAAGTCCTGGATCACGCCCAACCCAAATGACATAACATTTGTACCGTCCCATACCTACAAATTTATCAAATACCTGCATTTACTTGGATGAGTACCCATGGAACTAAAACATAATGAGCACGCAACAACTATGAATAAGAATATAAGAAATCCGAATAGGAGTTACAAGTCAACACATAATCCAAGTTAACATAATAAATCACTAACAACAAGTCTGAAGAAGAACGTACGTATTACAGAACTGAAATAGATATTAGCCGAATACATCATCCAAGTCAACATCCAAAAAATTACAAATCCACTACCCCACGTGGTGTAACATCCATCGGATCTTCTCTTCATTATTCAGGTTCATAAATATTGCGCGATTCCCCGCATCCTTGAAGAGATCTAAGGAACTCATGAACAAGTCTGGATGTAGGCCAGGAACCTCTCGCAATGCGTCTATGCACTCCTTCATAGAAGGAATACGATCTGGCTCCAGGGCTGTGGGCTGTGTCTGGATCGACGGTGTAGGGACGGATACCATAGAAGCCATTTCCGCACCTAAATCTATGACAAGGTCAGTCCGCTTTCGAACAACATCAATAAAATCCATGATCATAGTGGGGTCCTGAATTGCCTTTCCCTTCATGTTTGAGGAGACACGTTTCTTGCGCGGAGAGTTGACCTCACTGTTCGAGCCCATGGTTCTAGTTTGGGGTGTAGGAGGGGAAGCCATTTGGGCGGCGGAGACACCTATGACAAAGTCGTCATCTTCTTGCTCTCCGTGAAGTGCGGCAAGAAAGTCATTGGCGGGTGTGCGCTGCGACTAAGTACGCATATTGTACTCAGTGTTAGGTTGATTGGGACTGTAATCAGGCACACTGCATCTACGGCGGGTTCCCTCAGCATCTGGACCAAACGCTGTGCTGTTGCTGGCTGGGTATTCAATCTCGGCCTTAAATGGGAAGGGCTTGCCTTTGAGGGAGCTACAATGTTGACGTGACTGAAAATGAAGAAAAATATTGTGTGTGAAAGTAGGGATAATATAAAGTTGTATGCAGAAAAGTGAAGTTGATCATGGGAGATGCTTACCGATAGGACGTCGTCCCAAGAGTCCTGATGTCCAGGGAAGGGCATCTTGTTTATATCATCCCAACCCACCCAGTCCTTTGCTCAAGAAGTACACGCAAAAAGTTGTAATTTTTCTTAAGGGTTTTATATCGATTTTTCAACGTGGAATCTTTGTAGTCCAGGTGCGTCGCGCTATTAAACGCTCCAACGATTTCACGTCAAACCCCTGGCTTGAAGGTTCCTTCGATGAAGTTATGTTTATCAAACTGCTCCGTAAGGAGACCTATGAGGACCTGATCTTGGGCCTCATTGAAGTTGGCAGCTCGAGTGCCCCGAGTCGTCTTCTCCTCTCAGGAGGATAGACGTTTTGTTCCGCCACCTTTAATATTAGGGCAAACAACAATCCAAAAAAAGCAGAAAATCGATGTAATCAAAGTATCTCATTTTAAAGGAAGGACAGTGATGCATTTAAAAGGAAACTAATACAAGTAATAAGTTCACTGTGTGAAAAGAAGTCGAAAATGAGGGGCAAGAGAACACACCACTGTTAGACATCGTCCTTGCCCGCTTTCTCGCCCTCCTAAATGACCATTCTCAAAATAATCATGCATGAGGCAAGGGCGGCATTAGTGTAAGACTTAGATAAGAATATAATACGAATGAGATAAAAATGTTGGAACATGAAAGGAGGAGATAAAAAGCTACATTTATGGACAACAAAGAAGGACTTACATAAAGTGCATATCACAATAACAAGAATCACAAATCAGCAAGACAATGGACAATAGAAAACAGAGAGAAGGACATGGATTAGATATGAGATTTTGTTGGAACTTCATCTACATGTCCATTTTTTTTTGGGGTGGGGGGGGGGGGGAGTAAGCCTTTTGAACTTCAAATTCTACATGTCCATTTTTTTGGAAGGTGGCAAAGCCATGGATAATATTAAGGAGAAAATCACATCAAGGGTACAAACATGAAAATCTGGTTACCAGGGAGGTCACCAGTAAAACAGAAACAAAAATACCAAAACCCTTATGAAAATCCCATTACATGACAAAGGATCTCCATGAAAGTAAGGAAGACATAATTTCATACTCCACAGTTGGAGCATTATGGAAACCAATTCTCCAATTGTTGATCAGACTAACGAAGTGTCTAATGATGAGGAAAGGAGATGAGAATGAGAGTTCCACTCCTTCCAAATTTACAAAGAAAAGCTCTTAGAAGCATGGTCCAAATTTCTTTCTCTGTTCTTGAATTGTATAGGTCATCCCAAGTAGAAAGGAGAGAAATCAGAGATTGTGGCTGTGTCCAATTCAAACCTAGGCAGGCAAACAGGGTTTTCCCAGACAGAAAAATTTTTGTCACAGCAGCCAAAAGCTCCCCAAAATCTCAAATACACCGCTTCGGATGACAAGGTATACAGTGGGTTTGCGGAGTGTTGTAGGGTGATCATGACAGACAGTGGGTTTTGGGAGATTTGGTGCAAAAGACAGGCTAATCAGCCCACAAAACACTGGCACAAGTCAAATATTTGTAGGCACATGAGTGAGATATGTTTTGAAGCACATAATAAAATGTCAAACAGACAACTTCGGATGACAAGGTATACACCTTCAGCTATATGGTTTACAGATGATTACAACTTCACAACAAGCATGAATGTAAACGCAAGAAGAGATACATAGCAGACCATGGGAAGAGGGAAAAAGGAACGAAACAGGCCATACCATAATTTGACAAGTAAACTAAGGCCCAAGCATACAACATCAAATGAACCAGGCCTGATATCACATAAATCAGAAAAAAATGAATAAACAGAAGCAGATTGTCTATATGATAAATAACCAAAAACAGAAAAAAAAAAACATACCAGAGCATGTCCTATATGTCTATACAACTTGATCTTTGATTGAACAATATTAAAAGTTCTAATTAAATTTAAATTATTATTAGACTTGGCTTCAAATTCTAGATGTCCATTTTTTTGGAAGGTGGCAAAGCCATGAATAATATTAAGGAGAAAATCACATCAAGGGTACAAACAAGAAAATCTGGTTACGAGGGAGGTCACCAGTAAAACAGAAACAAAAATACCAAAACCCTTATGGAAATCCCATTACATGATAAAGGATCTCCATGAAAGTAAGGAAGACATAATTTCATACTCCACAGATGGGGCATTATAGAAACCAATTCTCCAATTGTTGATCAGACTAATGGAGTGTCTAATAATGAGGAAAGGAGATGAGAATGAGAGTTCCTCTCCTTCCAAATTTACAAAGAAAAGCTCCTAGAAGCATGGTCCAAATTTCTTTCTATGTTCTGGAATTGTATAGGTCATCCCAAGTAGAAAGGAGATAAATCAGAGATTGTGGCTGTGTCCAATTCAAACCTAGGCAGGCAAACAGGGTTTTCCCAGATAGAAATTTTTTTGTCACAGCAGCCAAAAGCTCCCCAAAATCTCAAATACACAGCTTCGGATGACAAGGTATACAGTGGGTTTGCGGAGTGTTGTAGGGTGATCATGACAGACAGTGGGTTTTGGGAGATTTGGTGCAAAAGACAGGCTAATCAGCCCACAAAACACTGGTACAAGTCAAATATTTGTATGCACATGAGTGGGATATGTTTTGATGCAGATAATAAAATGTCAAACAGACAACTTCGGATGACAAGGTATACACCTTCAGCTATATGGTTTACAGATGATTACAACTTCTCAACAAGCATGAATGTAAAGGCAAGAAGAGATACGTACCAGACCATGGGAAGAGGGAAAAAGGAAAGAAACAGGCCAGACCATAATTTGACAGGTAAACTAAGGGCCAAGCATACAACATCACATTAACCAGGCCTGATATCACATAAATCAGAAAAAAATGAATAAACCGAAGCAGATTGTCTATATGATAAATAACCAAAAACAGAAAAAAAAAAAAAAAAACATACCAGAGCATGTCCTATATGTCTATACAACTTGATCGTTGATTGAACAATATTAAAAATTCTAAATAAATTTAAATTATTGTTAGACTTGGCTTCAAATGTGCACCTCACATTGAGTTTTCAGTCCAAAGACGGAATACCCTGCATGACAAACCCACAAAACAACAAACTTCTAATTATGGGTCCAAATTTTGATTGTCCCATCAATCCGATGACATTGGACTTCTGGAAACCCCAATATATCCTTCCCCAAATTCTAGAGAAGAGTAATACTTGCTGAGGAGTGAGTCCAATTAAAAGGGATTCGTTTTTTTATTTTTTCAGTTTTTTGGATGTTTTCTGATCAGAGATCGGATAGTATAGACGTATCGGCCGTTAATGGGTCTGAGTTTAAAAAAGTTATAAAAATAAAAAAATTTAGATTGCACAAACAAGTCAGCAAGAGCAAGTATTACTCATTCGAAAAAATGTTTAAAATCTCCCCATTAAAAAAATAAATTTCTATGTGACCCTACCAGAATCAAATGTAGAACCTTTTCTTTTTATGATCATGATCAGCTGTAAACTAACTATACAAAGAGGATAATAAGATGTACATGCCTGACTATTAAGCAGCCCTGACAACTATCACATAAATCCGAAAAAATTGAATCAATAGAAGGAGATTGTCTACATGATAAATAACCAAAAACAGAAAAAAGAAAAAAACATACCAGAGCATAAACAAGTCACAGGTAAACTAAGAGCTAAGAAAAAGGGAGGATGATGGAAAATTATATGATATATGCTTTGCCGAGTGTTGTAGGGTGATCATGAAAGAAAGTTGGCTTTGCTGGTTTTGGGAGATTTGGTGCAAAAGACAGGCTGATCATAAAATAAAACCTATTGTGTATGTAAAGTGCTAAAAATTTGGATATGCTTATCTTGGGTAGGATGCATGCAATAAACAGCTTCGGATGACAAGCTCTGCACATGACGCACACAGCTGCAACCAATCTGCTTCATTTGTTTGAGGCGGGGTAAGGAGGAAATGTTAGGAATGGGTTGTCACCAATGTTAGGAATGCATCATCTAATTCAGGAGAAAAATTACATTCGAAATGGGTAAAATGCTCTTCCTGTAGCCGGCGAAAGTTGGGGAAAATGGGTAAAATGCTCTAACCGTAGGTTCTCGGCACGGCTGGGCTCCGCGTTGGAGGATGACGAAGACACGGTCACCGCAGGGGAAGGAAGATCGGCAGGAAGATGGTGGTTGGAGAAGGATCCACAGCGGGAAGCACCAGCGCCTGATGTTGGAAGAGGTCGTGTACGTTGCATCATTGTAGGCTTGGAAGGGGAGGGGAAACCTCTCTTTAACAAGGCGAGACGACAGAGGAAGATGATGCGATGTTGATGCGCCCACACACTGCAAAATTTGGAGCTACCGCCGTTGGGAAGAGCTCACAGAGAGGAGCCTCGATGCTTTAGCCGTGCCTTCTTTGACCGGGTGAGAAGAAAGCTCAGGGACGGGCGAACGTGATGTGCTTCTGCTGCAGCAGGCAACGATCGGACGGAGGGGAGGAGAACCAACAAGAAGATTGGGAGTTGGGCGACGATGGCGGAGACCTTGGAAGCGCCCGTGAGTTGGTCGGAGCGTGGGGAGGAGAACGCAGAAGGAAGGTTGGGAGTTGGGCGACGAGTGTACGGACAGTTTGGAAGCCCGTGACTCGGTGGGAGCGTGGGGCTTATTCCGGGCCTATTCCGCTTAAACTCGGGTATAATAGTGTAGTACCTAGGTTAAGCAATACCCTTCAACAAAGTAGGTTAAATGGGTTTAGGAGAATAAAGAGGCCTATTCCGGGCCTATTCCACAAACAAAGCAAGGCTAAAGGAAGATTCCACAACCTGCTCAAATAGCCTCCATTCTCGAACCATGAGATATGACACGACCGTCTTCCGACTCAAGGCGTCTGCCACCACATTCGCCTTGCCCAGATGATAAGAAAGGTCGAGATCATAATCCTTGATAAATTCCATCCACCTGCGCTGTCTCAAGTTCAGATCCTTCTGCGAGAATACATACTTCAAGCTCTTGTTATCGGTAAAAACCTGAAATTTCTCTCCATACAAAAAGTGCCTCCAGATCTTCAATGCAAATACCACAGCTGCCAACTCTAAGTCATGAGTGGGATAGTTTTCCTCATGCTTCTTCAGCTGCCTAGAAGCATAGGCCACAACCTTACCATGTTGCATCAGAACTGCACCCAAACCTCGACGTGATACATCTGAATAAACCACAAATCCATCGGAACCTGATGGAAGCACCAGCACTAGAGCCGAAGTGAGGCGAGTCTTCAACTCAATGAAACTCCGCTTACATTCCTCGGTCCACACGAAACGAACTCTCTTATGAGTCAACCTCGACAAGGGGATCGCTATCAAAGAAAAACCCTGGACAAACCGTCTGTAATATCCTGCTAACCCCAAGAAGCTCCTGATCTCAGTTACTGTTGTAGGTCTGCTCCAATATATTACTGCCTCAATCTTGGCTGGATCCACTGCAATGCCATCATCAGAAATGACATGCCCCAGGAAATGCACCTTGTCTAGCCAGAATTCACATTTGCTAAACTTGGCATAGAGTTGGTGCTCTCTCAGAACCTGCAATACCACATGAAGATTGTAGACACCGATTTTTGACCCCTTTCTGGTCATAAACCCCCATCATCTTATCCATCTCATTTAGCCCATCAGATTTTGTCACATAATTCAACCCACTAAATAATCAGGCCCATTAACCAATCTCCGCTTCCTCTCACCCGTGGAAGGCCAATTGGGCCGCCTTCCACCACCCGTGGACAGCCAACCCTTGCCTTCCACCATCCGTGGAAAGCCAACCCTTGCCTTCCACCATCCATGGAAGGCCAACCAGGCCGCCTTCCACCACCCGTGGAAGGCCAACCCTTGCCTTCCACCATCCGTGGAAGGCCAACCAGGCCGCCTTCCACCACCCTTCGAAGGCCAGCCAGCCTGCCTTCCACCAACCTTCGAAGGCCAGCCAGCCCGCCTTCCACCACCCTTCGAAGGCCAGCCAGCCCGCCTTCCACCACCCTTCGAAGGCCAGCCAGCCCGCCTTCCACCACCCTTCGAAGGCCAGCCAGTCCGCCTTCCACTACCTTCGAAGGCCAGCCAGTCCGCCTTCTACCACCCTTCGAAGGTCACCCCTTGCCTTCCACCACCCTTCGAAGGCCAACCGGGCCGCCTTCCACCTCTCTGTGGAAGGCCAGCTACCTGGCCTTCCACGGGATTGGAAGGCATGTTAGCTGGCCGTCCACTCCCCTAATTACCACCTTGACCTCATCTTCCCACGATCTCCTCTACTCGCCGCCCTCATCCCCACTACTCCGATCACTCCCCACTCCGGCGGCTGCCGCACGCACCATCTCCGATCCTTGACCACTTCCCATTGGCTCCAGGATGATTTACGGGGATTTAGACCCCTATTTTCTTCAATTTTCTCTTCACCTATTTAAACCCTCCATGTCCCCTCGAGAAAGAGGGATTTTGGTTAGGTGGGGTTGGGTTGGTTGGCAGGGGCTGGAGAGGCTTCAATTTGCGAGGTTGGAGACTGAAGAACTCCAAGCGGGAGAAGGCTTCGGCAGTCCATAAGTCAGAGGAAGCAGAGGAATCCTCCGCATTCCAAATGGGCTTGTTTTCTTAACTCTCTCCTTATTTTTCTCCTTTCCATTTCATTGCATTCCCGCTCTCTATCTACTCCGTAACATCATCCTCTCCTCTTGCTCTTTTCTTTTTACCACATTACATTTACTTTTCACTATTACCACACACGAGCACCCCATCTGCATGCATGCATCTTAGGATGACTTAGCACCCTTTACCCCTAGAGGTTTCAAACAAAAAACGGGAGGTGGGTGGCCATAACATATGGTCACCTTCCCTCCCCAAACACTCATCCGGTGCGTCTCCCTCCAATTTTAGTTGATTTTTTATATTTCCATGGATAAATTCTACATATCAGAGTTCTAATCGGGCTATTTCGTTTCTTTGTTTGTCTTCTCTTTTAAGGAGCTCTTACCAGATTCTGCGCGCGGACTACCGAGCTCTCCCCCTTCGGCCGTGTAACGACCCGTCACCCTATAATCGGGGATCCGATTACTAAATGGGTACCGAATCATTAAATTGGAACCAAACCAGGATCTAAGTAAGTCTGGGAAATAAACAATAAACTAAGCTAAACATTACATCGCATTGAATTGAAGGGAAAGTGCAGAAATTAAAAGTTATTACAATGCGACTCGACACAGCAAATAATTACATTTCCAACTGAAAAGAAGTAATTAAGCATACAGGCCAGAAATAAAGATAACAACTACGTCGGGGCATACCCCGGAACAACAGCTGGCGGCGCGCAACTCACAGCAGTACACACCTCGCTAAGTCTGCCTGGAACCCTCACCTGAAAACCGCAGGGGTGAGTCTCAACGAAAAGACTCAGTAGGGATCCTTCAATCCCCACTGCCCACACACACGCCCACAAGTGCAATTACTAAGATACAAGTGAACAAGATAAGTAAAGCTGTAACACATTACTCCTAATTCTCTCTATAAACCACATGCATTCGGAATATAACATGCATATCTCAGAAATCATTGTACCAGGGAACCTACAACTCGCGTCTCGGCAAAACGCGTCAACCACGTCTCCGAAAGTGGGAAACACCGACCCGCTGAGACCAAACAGTAACCCCTCAGATAGCACGCTGGCTACCTTCGGCAGTTACTCCTTCCCTCAGCAAACACCGACCCGCTGAG
Organism: Zantedeschia hybrid cultivar; assembly: GCA_030544215.1. Taxonomy (NCBI): domain Eukaryota; kingdom Viridiplantae; phylum Streptophyta; class Magnoliopsida; order Alismatales; family Araceae; genus Zantedeschia; species Zantedeschia hybrid cultivar. Next base: position 55,091,593 of record JARZZO010000006.1, on the reverse strand, counting down.
ACCAAACTGTAACCCCTCGGATAGCACACTGGCTACTCTGGCCCAACTGGCTCAGGTGGTTACTCCTTTCCCCAGTACGAGTGACACTCCAAAGGTACCACTCCGACACCGGTACAAGCTAGTTAACTCCGGGGTTCACCAGGTGACCCTCTCTCACTAGGCGTCACCCCGCCATTGCTACCGTCAGCGCTGTGTCCCTCCGCACCGACACAGGGTGTCAAATGCTACAACTGTCACTCTAGGTCCACAGCAACACAAAACACGGCACGGTGCGATCCGGTCACGTGAGAAGTCCGCGGTCGCACGACACCCAACGTAGTGCCATCCGGTTATGAAGAGTCCATCGTCATCGAGTGTAATAAAAGCATGCATTTAACTAACTATCTAGCAGTGTAAACACATTTTACTGGCATGAATTAGTGTGGTTCTGTCTTGAATCGCGTCGACCAAGGATGACGCCATTCAAGTCTCCTAAACTGGTTCATGAAATCCCGGCCTCAGAATATGGCCTAAAAAGGCGTCGTCACAGTTAGCCGCCTTTTAAAAACGCGTCGAAGTCCTCAGACGCCCTTTACACCAAAAATCTGGAATTTGCAGAAAACCTTAATCTGGTGATTTCTGCCTAAAAGGCGACATGATGGCCCGACGTCCTTCTAAAAGGCATCGTCCATACATGACGTCTTTTAGCGCCAGATCTCCCGAACTGACAGAGACTCGGTGGAGCGATTTCTGCCTTAAAGGCGTCATGGTGGCCCGACGCTTCTCCAAATAGCGTCGTCCAGGTATGACGTCTTTTAGCCCTAGAAACCGAGTTCTGTCCTCAGCCTGAGGGCTTCCTTTTCACCCCCAAATGCCCCAAAATCAAACCAAACGGAGAAGGAAGAGGGGCAAGCTAAACCATCACAAATCCACATTCACAGAAACTCCCATTCCCATCAAGAAAAAGCCCCTAACATGCTCATTCTACCCAAAAAACCATAAATCTGTAGCATGTTTCAAGCGGGAGAACATGGTTTTAACATAAAATACTACGGGAATCATCACCCTACCGATTCTTGAACTCCTCCTGGCTCCGCCGCCAAACCGTCGCACCGCAAACCGTCGTCGGTACTCCGAGGACGCCGCCACTCCGCCGGGACGTCGGCCGCCGTCCGGAGAATGGAACACCGCGAAGAAAGTGGTGGTGGCTGTGGTGAGAGGTGGAGAGGTGGAAGAGGAAGAAGGGGAAAAAGGAAGGGGAAGAGTGGGGCGAGTCGGAGGATGGAGAGGGTGAGGAGAGAGAGAGTGAGGGTGAGAATGAGGGAAAGGAGGGAAGGTTCGCGGGGTAACCAGAAACTAGGTAAAACGCGTCGAGATGTACGGACGCCTATCAGATGACATGACGGGCCGTTCTGACAGAACTATGAAATGCGTCGTTCAAGGCCGACGCCATTCAGACGACAAGACCGGCACCGTACTCTGACACCGCAGGGTCACAGTTTGAAATGCGTCGACCATCATGGACGCCGTTCAGACGACACGACCGGCCCGTACACTCGTGACCCAAGGCCAGCCCACGTGGCACCCACGTGGCACAAACTAAAACGCGTCTGCAATGTTGGACGCCGTTTAAACCGCGTTGAGCCCGCGAGACGTGAAACTGAACAAAGCCTCAGCCCCACTATGGCCTGAACTACAGGGTCTGACTCCGAAAACTGAATCCGAAAACCTCAGTCCTTACAGGCCGGCCGGAGGAAGAGAAGGGGAAACCACCATCTCCCGCTCCCTCAGAACGTGATCACTCTTACAATCCTGCGGAGCACAGGGACCATAAGGTAATGCTCTTGGCGATCACACCTTAATTTCTAACCCTCCCTAAATCGCCGCAGTGCTAAGACGAACGGAGAGGCCCTCGATCCGAAGCCCGTAGCAGTGGCGGGGGACGTTCCAGGCGCCTACAGCCCTCTGGCGATCACGGTGGGACCCCTACTTGCCTGCTACATGCACAACGACGAAAGGTAAGGAGCTTTTCTTTTTCCCCCCGGACGGCCCACCTCCTGGCTGTCCAGACCCTGGATGGCCAAAGTGCTGGCCGTCCACCTGCCTGGACGGCCAGCTCCTAGGCCGTCCACATCCCTAGACGGCCAGGGTCCTGGTCGTCCATCTTCTTGGACGGCCACCTCCTAGGCCGTCCACATCCCTGGACGGCTAAAGTCCTGGCCGTCCATCTCTCTAGACGGCCAGCTCTTTGGCCGTCCAGGTTCCCGGACGGCCAGCCTTTCGGCCGTCCGACCCCGTGGACGGCCAGCTTCCCGGCCGTCCAGTCATTTGGCCCCGTTGTGACCCCTTTGGTTATTGATTGAATTGTTGGACGTTCCGCTTGGTTTTATTGTTCTGTTCTATTGCCTGTTAATTCTTGGGTTAATTTCAGGGTGTTCTACGTACGGGTTTTTTAAGGAAAAGCTGGCATCACACTTCTAGTTACCTCTCCCACAGTATTTGACTCTCCACCTGAGGATTCCCACTCGGGTGTGACTAGTCTTATTCTGTTGGGTTTCTCCGTGAGTCTCCGCGAGCCAGGAATTCCCACTTGGCCGCCGAGCAGGTTGTACCTGAAACCACCTGATAGGAACCCCGGGTTCGTGTGAGGAATTAAGCCTTCCCATTCAAAATCGTCCACCCGTAGGCGTCACTGAGAGAATTATTTCAAAATCAAAGACACCTAACTAAACTTTGGTGGAACAGGTTTTGAAAGAAAAGTACAGGGTCGTTAAGGGTTTGAACTTGATTTACTAGAAACCAACACTCACAATGCACAGTTAACCTTTCAAGTGAAATATAAAATCTGTTAGGATTTGTGTTTCATAATGAATCAAATGTATAGTAACACTGTGTATGATGACATGTATGAGTTTGGTAACAATGTCACACACAACCCTCTGTTCGAGATTGAAGAGGATCCACAACAAACATTTGTGGGCATGTTCCAAACATCTAGAGAGGAACTTAGGAGAAGATGTTCGGATGAATCTTCTTCTTCAGAAAGTGACCCTATAATCTCCAACAGAACCCTCCAAGACCCGAGTGAGGACCCAGAACTTATTGCCGTGTTATCAAGGTACACCCCTGATCAACTCATCCAGTTGGCCTCTCGTGGCAAAACTCAAGATGCCACTCCTCGGAGAACTCACTTCCAAGGATCTTCCAACAGAGCTCAGACCCGCCTCAACCAGCCCACTCCTACTCCAGTTGCTCCACCCGTCATGCCGATTCCAGTCTCTCAAACTACACCTCCTCCCAAGCAGGAGGAATTCATCTACAAAAGTGAGGTTGAAACCTATGTGCGTAAGCTCATGGCTGAGAAACTTACCCTGAAACAACCGCACTCTCTCTTGAGCTATTGCAAGCTCCCTCCGGCCTACTTTCCACCAGGATTCAAAGCCCCCAAGTACAGGAAATATGATGGCACCTCTGACCCTCATGATCACCTGTCAAGTTTCCTCATGGATTCCCATCAATGGCTCTACGACAGAGTCCTCCTTGTCCATCTGTTCTAGAAATCCTTAGAAGGTGAGGCCTTAAGATAGTTTTCTTCCTTGCCCGCCACAGACCTAATCAATTTTGATATGGTCTCCGAAAAATTCATCACTCAGTTTAGTCATATGACAACCATGCCTCGCACCTTGTTTGATCTTGTAATGGAGAAGATGAAGCTTGAAGAGGAGTTTACGTATTTTGCCAACAGGTGGAGGGCAATGGCCTCTAGGGTGGAAGTGGCAATCCCCGAATCTCAAGCTATCACCATGTTGGTCAATAACGCTACCCCACAGCTTTGGTCTATTCTCATGCTGAGCGAATTTCACACATTCGCACAACTTTATAATCGAGCTCGGGTAGTTCAATCTCAGATCTGGAGTTCCACTTTGCCATCCCTCTTTGAAAATCAGAACAGAAATAAGAGGACTATACAAACTCCACCAATAGAGGGAGTGACAATCAATGAACAGGTGAGTTCCTTGGGGCAACCCTTTAGGTCACCCAGTCCTATGTCCAGACCAGACAACCAATCCAATCAGAAACCATATTCGGCAGTTCCCCCTTCCTCTAGCACCAAGATCAATTGGGGGCACATGAAAGAGGCTATTGAAACCTTGAAAGTCAAAGACCCTCCACCCTCTCATCAGGTAGCTCAAGATCCATCTAGCTCTCTAGAAAGGGTAAGCACCCTTGTCAAAATTTTGGAACCAAATGTCGATAGCAGAGGACAGTACTGGGAGTATGAAGAGGTTGGGGTATGGCGTGAGTGCCCTACTAGGATGACCAAACCTAGAAAGCCATTGCAAGGAGTCTCCACTAGTATTCAAGACAAACCTTTGATCTTGATACGACCTAGGGAACAACCAACAGTCATCAACCCAGTCACTCTGGCCCAAGTTCCCTCAATCTCAATCAGAGAACCTCCTCTATCCATCTTGTGTCCAACACCAAGGTCGGGTCCAGTAACAAATTCACCACCAGTTCAACCACTAAAGTCAGATCAAGCAGTAGACCTCAGTCCGATTGGTGTTACACTGAGAAATCGCATCATTCCCCCAACAAGTCAACCCTTGGACTCCCAAGAGGATTCAAATATGTCTAGAAGGATTACTCAATCCAAATATGACATCCTACAGCATCTAAGGAAAACTCCCGCCAAGATTTTGGTCCTAGAGTTGATTAGGAGATCTCCTACACATAGGGAGACATTGTTCAAATTCCTCCAGCGGATTACAGTCAATGAAGATCTTCCTATCAGGGGGCTCACAAATGCCATTCTCTCAGTCACCCAGACACCTACGATATCCTTCACATATAATGATCTGGCTCCCCCTGAATGCCAATCCCTTACCTCATGCTTAACTGCAACACTCAAGGGTCACTCATTAGACTCCATCCTGTTGGATACCGGCGCATCAATCAATGTTTGTCCACTCAAGACCCCCAAGAAAATAAGGATTGATCCAGAAGAGATTGAGTCTACTTCCATGATGGTCTCAACCCATGATAATTCTCAAAGACCAGCTAATGGGAAATTGGAAATTGGCCCAGTGGCCATGATCTTTGAATTCTACATCCCTAATGTCAAGCCCATATACGACGCCATTCTGGGAAGGCCTTGGATGGACCAGACCCTGGGAGTGCCTTCCACTAACCATCAGTGCTATAAATTCCCATACAATGGGAAGATTGTCAAAATGAAGAGAACCCCCTACATTGAGTCATTGGACTCAGTGACAGCAGAACAAATTCCATCCATGATTACTTCTGGAAAAGGAAAAGAGCCCATCCTTTCATCGGTTAACTCTCAGGCCAAGCCCTAACCTAGTATAGGTTGGCAGCTTATGGACAAAATGGGGTATAGTTCGGGATCTGGGTTAGGCAAGAAAGAGCAAGGAATTCAAGAGCCTATCTTTGAAAATCCGACCATTGGGGGATTTAGATTGGGTTACCTACCAACCAAACCAACCGAGGGATCAAGAAAATGGAGTCTATTGGATCACTTTGTGAAGGAAAGTCAAGAGGTACTCAAGATACACTATCTTGAGGATGAGTTGAAAGAAACAATCAATGAAGTTCGAAGAGAAGATGCAGAAGATTTCGATACACAGCTGCTGTTCTATGAACCAACCATTCGACGAGAAGGAGCCTCCTTAGTGAGGGATGAACCGGTACCCACCGCTCTCATTCCCTTCCTATTCCACACACCTTCCCTTCTCAGGCTTCTATCACTGGTCGTAGCACATTCCCCTGAGTGTTTTATGCTTGGAGACTACGACCCCCAAAAGGAGAAAAAGTTTCACTCCCATGAGGAGCCAACATACTGGGGCGATTTTGCCATCATTGGGTCTCTGTCTCGAGGACCCACCTTTGCAACATGCCTGACTCACTCTCAGAGTCTTGTGCATAATCGCTTAGGGATTGGATAGCTTCCTCTTTATCTAAGAGTTGTAGAGGTAAGTAAGCTCTTTCGTTTCTAGTTCAAGAGTTAGCAAATAAGTGTAAATATTTGAAAAATGTTTTTCTTTGGATAGGAGTCTATCTAAAATTTTCTACCCTTTAAATGCACAAAAAAATCAAAAATCTCAAAATCTCCAAAAAATTCGAATATCCAAAAACCATAAAAAATATTTGTAAATATGTACATACTTCAATGAAAATGACAAAAAAAATCAGAAAAGACACAAAATCCAACTATTTGGTGACTGCCACGTAACCCCCTGTCTAGGTCTAGTTGCATGGTAGATTGGGTAAACATTAAGGTTTGGCTAAGGCTTTGGTCCACCAGAACCTTGGACGTGTCTACTTTACTTTCATACGGATCCCTATGATCATCCTGAGATGGACACACCTACACGTTTTTTCAAAAGAGAACCTTCTTAAAATGAGTTCCAAGTCTTTAGTATACTGTCAAAATACAACCTTTGCTCTTCGTCTCCCGACTGATCAGGACAGTTGACGCCCTTAAACGGTCGAGCTCAGCAAACTGCGGTTCCTCCACAACCCGATAGATGTAACCCCTCGAAAGGGCCCAAAAATGAAATGTAAAGGACCAGAGCACGTGAAGAGGGCAGTGTCCCCGCAGGCGGAATATCAAATAACCCCGAAAAATGTCAAGAGTGGAAAAGAAATACAAAAAAGAAAAGGGGTTCAAGCAATCATGAAAAAAAGCCTGGTCGTGACCGTGCCTGGCCATGAAATCTACCAAAGGCCTGAAAAGTCAAAATAGGGGCATCTAGGAGGTCCAAAAGGGGTCCGTTTTGTCACAGCTCGTCCTTTTAACGGTTTTGTCGATCCTCCTGTGAGGTTTGTCTTCATAATTTCTTCATTTTTTTCCCCCTCAAGGTTTTAGCACGAGATAGCTATCTAAAGACCGAACATCATTTTAAAATGGTTTGTTTTTCAAAAATTGTCACATGCCCACATGATCACAGGAGTCTAAAATGGGTGAAGAGTAATGTCAGTGTTTCTGGTGAACTAATTTCTTAACCATAATCTCAATGAGTACTCTCGAAGACTTCGGGCTTAGGTCAATGCATGCGCGTCACCAATTGGTGCGACGGAGTCTGATTCCGAGTCAGCGTCGCGCGGTTGACCGTTAGGGTTCCAAGGTGTTCCATCATATACCTTCTAGATTGTGAGGAAAGAGACCCGGGTCGGGCAAATCATTTACCTCGAAAACTTTTTGGGCAAACTTGGTGGTCGGAAGCAGCTGGGAGCCTAAGCATGGCATGACAGTATTGTCATCAGTATGAGTCTTAGCCGGTCAAGGTTAGTTTGAGGAGTCTAGAGGCCCAAATCAATCTAGATGTGTGCTTAGGATACTTGGGAAGTTGAGTGTACATTTCCCTTTCACCATTCAATCAGGCTAAGTTTGGGCAGTCACCAGGTGGTTGGAAAAAAACAAAAAAAACAAACAAACATGTTTTCGTTCATCACTTGTTAATATCCACCAACATTTGCATATTTACTTGTCGCGTCAGTTTCAATACTCTTCCTTTTGTCTGGTTAGTAGGACACGGCCCCTTGACCCTATGCGAAAGCTAGGGAAAAGGTAGTTGCTCTTTTTAGGCAAGGGGCCGAAAACATATACTACTAACTATTTTCCCCTCATTATTGTGCATACAGGAAAATGATTCTATGTCCAAAAGGTGGACACTTTTGCTGTCGAGTCGAAGCCAAAAGCAGCTGGATTGGCATTCTACTTTGAATGGCCATATCTTCCGTGCTGGCTTCGACTCGACAGGGACTTTTGTCCCTCGTTTCCTTGCTGCTTGTCATTAAGATATTGTGGATCATTAATTATTTACATTTACTGATGTGCGCTCTTGCAGCTGCAGGAAATCTGATGCAAGTAGGATTGAAGATACAGGAGGCTAATAGCTTTGGGTGTATAGACTCTGAGTTCCTCTTTAAACAAAACAATGAGGAGTCTATATTCCCCAAGTTATTCGATTGGCCAATAAATCCCTCCTGTTTGCATTAGGAATTTGTTTTCTAATTTTTAAACCAGCATGCATTGCATAAGCATCATCCACCATTCCCGCCCTAGGGGCAATGACCATAATTTATCACTCTGCTTAACCCATTGCTGATATGTGAGTCTGGCAATTGTTCGTCTGTTAGCCCTTTGAATTGCAAGACCTCATCCTTTTTTCCAATACGTGTGCTTGAGATTATCTCACTTGGCGATCACTTGATGCGCTAGGCCACCGTGTGCCCGTTGTGTCGAGACCATTTCAAGTCACACTCCTCCATCTTTCATGCTTGAGATCCCCTTGGGCCTGATCGTTGCATCCTGGTGCGCCAAGGCCTTGCGGTTCCAGCACCCGAGGGTCCCACGGATTGTGATTCTCTAGTTTGAACTTTGTTCCCCTTCTTAATCACCCTTGCAATCCAAAAAGCCAACTCTCATGCATTTGACACACTCTCATACCATCTTTGGATACAGCTCATCCCTTCTCTGGGCTGTCCAAAATCAGGTTCGATTTTCGGAACACCTATTTACCATTCCATTCCACTCCACTGCAAAACAGGTGTCCCGGAGGGGCATTTGTAGACACCGATTTTGGACCCCTTTCTGGTCATAAACCCCCATCACCTTATCCATCTCATTTAGCCCATCAGATTTTCTCACATAATTCAACCCACTAAATAATCAGGCCCATTAACTAATCTTTGCTTCCTCTCACCCGTGGAAGGCCAATTGGGCCGCCTTCCACCACCCGTGGAAGGCCAACCCTTGCCTTCCACCATCCATGGAAGGCCAACCAGGCCGCCTTCCACCACCCGTGGAAGGCCAACCCTTGCCTTCCACCATCCGTGGAAGGCCAACCAGGCCGCCTTCCACCACCCTTCGAAGGCCAGCCAGCCCGCCTTCCACCAACCTTCGACGGCCAGCCAGCCCGCCTTCCACCACCCTTCGAAGGCCAGCCAGTCCGCCTTCCACTACCCTTCGAAGGCCAGCCAGTCCGCCTTCCACCACCCTTCAAAGGCCACCCCTTGCCTTCCACCACCCTTCGAAGGCCAACCGGGCCGCCTTCCACCTCTCCGTGGAAGGCCAGCTACCTAGCCTTCCACGGGATTGGAAGGCATGTTGGCTGGCCGTCCACTCCCCTAACTACCACCTTGACCTCATCTTCCCACGATCTCCTCTACTCGCCGCCCTCATCCCCACTACTCTGATCACTCCCCACTCCGGCGGCTACCGCGCGCACCATCTCCGATACTTGACCACTTCCCATTGGCTCCAGGATGATTTACGGGGATTTAGACCCCTATTTTCTTCTATTTTCCCTTCACCTATTTAAACCCTCCATGTCCCCTCTAGAAAAAGGGATTTTGGTTAGGTGGGGTTGGGTTGGCAGGGGCTGGAGAGGTTTCAGTTTGCGAGGTTGGAGACTGAAGAACTCCAAGCGGGAGAAGGCTTCGGCAGTCCATAAGTGAGAGGAAGCAGAGGAATCCTCCGCATTCCAAATGGGCTTGTTTTCTTAACTCTCTCCTTATTTTTCTCCTTTCCATTTCATTGCATTCCCGCTCTCTATCTACTCCGTAACATCATCCTCTCCTCTTGCTCTTTTCTTTTTACCACATTACTTTTACTTTTCACTATTACCACACACGAGCACCCCATCTGCATGCATGCATCTTAGGATGACTTAGCACCCCTTACCCCCAGAGGTTTCAAACAAAAAACAGGAGGTGGGTGGCCATAACATATGGTCACCTTCCCTCCCCAAACACTCATCCGGTGCGTCTCCCTCCAATTTTAGTTGATTTTTTATATTTCCATAGATAGATTCTACATATCACAGTTCTAATCGGGCTATTTCGTTTCTTTGTTTGTCTTCTCTTTTCAGGGGCTATTACCAGATTCTGCACGCGGACTACCGAGCTCTCCCCCTTCGGCCGGCCGGAGGAAGAGAAGGGGAAACCACCATCTCCCACTCCCTCAGAACGCGATCACTCTTACAATCCTGCGGAGCACAGGGACCGTAAGGTAATGCTCCTGGCGATCACACCTTAATTTCTAACCCCCCCTAAATCGCCGTAGTGCTAAGACGAATGGAGAGGCCCTCGATCCGAAGCCCGCAGCAGCGGCGGGGGACGTTCCGGGCGCCTACAAAGATGTGTGGCATACTCTTCCTCAGAAGAAGAGTATACCAAAATATCATCTACAAATACCACCACAAACTGATCCAGGTAGGCTGTGAAGACCCGATTCATCAAATCCATAAAAGCCGTCGGAGCATTGGTCAACCCAAAAGGCATAACTAAAAACTCATAATGTCCGTACCGAGTCCTAAAGGCCGTTTTACTAACATCAACCTCACGGATCCTCATATGATAATATCCTGATCTTAAGTCAATCTTTGAAAACACCTTTGCAGACTGCAACTGATCCATCATATCATCGATCCTCGGAGGTGGGTACTTGTTCTTTATCGTTACCTGGTTCAGTTGTCTATAATCGATACACAACCTCAGAGAACCATCCTTCTTCCTGACAAATAGAACTAGAGCACCCCACGGAGAAGTACTGGGACGAATGAAACCCTTATCCAGCAATTCCTATAACTGCGCCATCAACTCAGCGAGTTTGGCTGGTGCCATCCGATACGGGGCCTTAGACAGCGGCGCCGTACCCGGTGCAAGCTCAATAGTAAACTCAACCTCTCGCTGAGGCAGAAGGCCAGGCAACTCCTCAGGAAACACATCTACAAAGTCACAAACTACAGGCACCTCCCAAGGACTGGGGCTACCACTAACATCAGCTAAAACAACAGAGGCAAGGAAGGCCTCACAACTACCAACAAGCAACCTCTGGGCCTTAAAGGCAGAAATAAGAATACCTCGAGAAGAGAGCCTAATACCTTGGAAGTGGAAGGTCGGGATGTCTGGAATAGAGAAACGCACCCTCTTCCTGTTGTAGGTGCTGAAAATGCTCGTGTGATTTATGTGAAAAACTATGTTGTTTAGGGTAAATTAACCTATTAAAAAAAATGCAACTAAGGTGCAGTGATCGCCAGAAACTTTTAACTAAAAAGCTTCAAAAGAGGTTTTGATCGCCTACCTGTTCGAATGCGGAAGAATGAGTCCTTGGTTCTCCTCCTTCAGCCGGCTGAAGAAAGAGAGCCCTTTCTTGTTCTTTTGTTCTTGCTGTTGAATGTTGAGGATCGTCCAGAAGTTCTCCTGGCTTGTGCTTGATTTCCCCCTTTTGATTTCTTGTTGTTGTTGCCGAGTGCAGCAGAGACAGAGAGACAGAAAAATAAAGGAGAAGTACTGATGAGAATCTAAGTAGAAATAATATCAAAGCTAACCATGATTAAAAACATGTTTAAACAGCAACTCACTTGTTTAAATGGCTTTGAAACCCCTTTAGAACAGATGGTTTTGGAAAATTTTAATGATGTGGTGTGTGTTGCATGAAGTGAATAAGAGAATGAAACTAATGAATGAAAATGAAATTCAGATATGAAAAACTTATGCCCAGTCCAGTTGGTTGAAGCTTTGAAGAGATGAAGATCTTGAAGAGGGATGCCGACTTCTGGAAATGACAGCGCTCCGGCGTTCCGACGTGGTCGCTTCGATCTCCAACTTGCTATAACGCTGAGGCTCAATAATTCTCTCTCTTTTTTTTTTTAACTCCTTGAGATGCAAGGTATTTATAGGCATTTTCTGCGTTCGCGATTAACATAGAAAAATCTCGGATTTATCTACCTTAATCGACAGATAATTACTGATTAATTCATCTTTATCTGTAATTATCTAAAACGCGTCCACCATGGCTGACGCCTTTCAGATTAATTAAGATAAGGATAAATATCCGGGAAAACTTATCTTTATCTTTATTAGCTAAAACGCGTCCACTTGTGTAGACGTCTTTTACCCTAATTAAGATAAGGATAAACATCCGGAAGAGAAGTTAAAACAGCTTAGGAAACTTAAAACGCGTCGACTCTCACAGACGCCTTTTAGCTAATAAATCAATTAATTAAAATTCAAATTTAAACATTAAAATAGGAATAAACTCTAAATAGCGTCCACACGGGTTGACGCGTTTTAGAATTCTTCATATTTTAACTGAAATTTGAATTAAAATCAATTCAATTGATTAACTTAAACATGTCTGTTCAACCCGACACTCAAAAATATTAATAAAAATTAATCAATGATTAATTATCAGACCATTCTGAGGCATTATTATATGATATGAAATTTACTCAAAATGATGTCAAAATTAGCGTGTCTACAGCTGCCTCACCTTGGCATCGTCTTTGCAAGGGAGTGAAATGGAATGGAATGTACTGAAAAGGTGATGCCAAGGTGTGATGAGACACGCTCTTAACATCACATGATTGGAATTTTTCTCAAAATCATCAATGAAGATAGCTCAAAGAAATCAATGGAATTAATCCTGTCTGGATGAGGTAGACAATGAAATAAAATAAGGTCGATCAACCTCCTCGGAGTGGGAAGTACCCCAGGTCATAGACACTGTAGGTTTCATCATGGGGAGCGTTTGCCAGCCAATGTGGACGTGCTGCAGCCATGATGGATCTTAAAAGAAAACAAGAATATTGGATAAAGAATCCAATCAAGGATAGAATTCCAAGGATATCTTCAAGCGAACCTCAAAGATAATCAAAATACTCAATTCAGAATGGAATATTTCATATCATGTTTTGAATTATTTGATTTATGGTCTGAAATTTAATCAATAATTAATTCTTATTACAATGATTTCAAAGTCCTACATGATGCATGCTGGGCTAAAAGAAAAATATAAAGTCAAATAAAATATAAATTAATCAAGGATAATATTGTTAAATTGTCATTAATGAGTCAAGACACCAATTTTTGTAATCCAGTGCTAAGCCGAAGCTCGTTTATCCACGCACCGTTTCACAAAAGTGGAACCATCGTCCTCACTAATTAACAATCCAACGGCCTATCCGTGCGATTAAGAATTCTCTGGAATTATCACTGTTTTTGTTGTAGGGGAACTCAAATTCCAGTTTCATCAAAACCACAAGGTCCTTGATATGCTCTAATAAATATTTAACATATAATAATGCGAAATGCAAAATAATTACATGAAATAATACAAGGGTAGAAATAACCGTCTTTTTAGCCACGGTCAGGACTTCTTGAATTCCCACAGTAAGATCTTCTTGATATTTCAGCTTTACTCAGGTTTTCTTTGAATTTCAGAAACATGTTTCTGGCAGTTCTTTATTCGGATTCCAACTCTTTTCATGCCTTGTGTCCTGTATATGACTTGAACAAACATGTTAAGTATCTGTTTAGGCTTAGCCCCTTGCCTGACCAGATAAATGGTCAATCAATCTTTTCTTCAATAAATGGTCAAGGGGCATAGCCTTTATTAACAAAGGTAATGAGAATAATCAAACTTAAGTAAAAATGCAACATACAAGCAAACAGATGCTCACTGAAAATAAAAGGGATGAAACACACTAAATGCAACAAGCAGATGCTAATTGAAATATTTTTGTTGTTTTCAAAATATTCATTTTTGTTTGGGGTTTTGAAATATATACTTTTTTTTTGAATTTTGACACATATATATATATTTTTTGGTTTTTGACATATGTATTTTTTTTGAATTTTTGACATATGTATTTTTTTTTGGATTTTTAACTTATGTAATTTTTTTTGGATTTTTGACTTATGTAATTTTTTTTGATTTTTGACTTATATATTTTTTGAACTTGTTTTTTTGACTTTTTGACTTATTTAATTTTTTTTGTAATTTTTGACTAAAAGATCAGCATGGTACTTAGATCAAAAGATCATATTCATTTATTAACTTAATTCCCAAATTGTTCTTTAACAACTCAACTTAAACCCATCGTGTTTGAACTTGTGTTTCCATTCGTGATCCCATTTGATGATTTGACCCTTAGTCAATCTAAGCCATTCCTTAAGTTTGAAGTACATCTCTTTAAAAAGAAAGGATGAATAAGTTTAGAAAGCCCATGAGAAGGTTCCGGAGACTTAAAAAAGATGTCCCTTTTCTACCCTAATATCCGTTGGGGTTCGGTCATTTTCTTTCCGGGGTATTTATCGACCTTGCGTTCCCTTTCATTTCATTTCATGGTGTAACGACCCGCCATCCTATGACCGGAGACCCGGTCACTAAATGGATGTCGGCCCATTAACTGCGGGTTCACACCCGGATCTCACACAACACGTCTGGAGGAGTAAGTGCTAAACAAGGCTAAATATAACAATCGCACGGACTACAAAGGTAAGCAAGTGCGCAGGAAGAAAAATAACAATGTCCGTATACAGTCCAACAATAATTACATGTCCAACAGTTAAATAAGTACAGGCAGAAGGAAGTACAACAACAACGGGGCATACCCCGGAACTAAGACAGCTGCTGGTCCGCACACCAAGAAGACACCACGCTTCCGCTGCGCCTCGAGGTCCACACCTGAAACCGCAGGGAGTGAGTCACACCAGAAATGGGCTCAGTAGGGATCATCCGATCCCCTACCTTCCACTCACACACCCACAAGTGTAACAACAGGAATATATGGCAATTAAGTAAAGCAGTAAACACAACACCCAATTCTGATATGAAACGCACGGTAAGCAATGTAACAAGAACCATTCTAAGTAACCAGTAAAACCCAACACAGAGCCACGACTCACAGTCAAGTCCACGAAGCGACTGAACCACACTGTCGACCGAAGTCAGAAGTCGCCTCCCAACACTACCACTACTCACGCCTGTCCACCCCTACAGTGTTCCGGGGCACTGTAGGGTGAGGCAGTGAGCCAAACTAGGACTAGCTGGACTCAGTGTACCGTCACTGCCAGCTACGTGTGCACACAAGCAGTCTAGACTACTGTCCTACCGTCCGGATTGCCTCCACGCTAGGCCTCAGCGCTTCAGGAGGGCCCTGGGGACCGGCGAACCCCCATCAAGCCGAAGCTATAGGAACTACCCACAAACCCAACTCTCCCGGGCTGCGTCAGGCCAAGGGCTATAGGTACCACTCGTAACCTTGATCAAAGGTCACATCAGGCCCACTGGCTAAAGGGTAAACCAACTCCCACCAGAAACACCACCAGCTCCACAGCGAGAAACACGCCGGAAGCCGTCACGACAACCAAGGGAAAACCCCGACCCGCTGTGACCAAACAGTAACCCCTCGGATAGCACACCAGCTACTCCGGCCCGACGGGCTCAAGGTGGTTCTGCTTGTCTTAGCCAAGGGTAAAACACAATAAGCACCCCTCCTCACAGACACCATGGCCCTTCTCCCATCAGCCCATGGTGACAAACGTAAACCACAGTTAACCCGATCCATATTAGCATAACACAACCACAAATATAACATGATTCTATTCGCACAGTAAACCTCAGTCTCAGTATATAGTTAAAGCACACACGCACCACACACACACACACAGGTGATGTAATTCCACTCACGCAGAAGTCCCCGTCTCAGTATACACCCCAAGGTATGCATTTGAACCATCCCAACGTGAAACATGCACGAAATCACAGCATTAAGCATTCCTGTCTTGAATCGCGTCGACCGAGGTCGACGCCATTCAAGACCCTTAGACAGGTTTGTTAAAAGCCCGATTTATCCTTAAAACGCGTCCACCGTTGAAGTCGCCATTTAAAAAGCGTCTGGGTGTCTCGACGCCATTCAACCCAGAAATCCAGATTTACAGAACACTTAAACGGGGGCATTTCTTGCCTAAATGGCGTCATGATAGCCCGACGTCCTTCTGAAAGGCGTCGTCCATCCATGACGTCATTTCGCGCAGAACCCCTAACTCAGGAAACCTCACACAGGAGGTTTCTGGCCTAAAACGCGTCGTACTGACCCGACGTCTTTCGGAAAGGCGTCGACCCGGTACGACGCTATTTAGCGCCAGAAACCAGGTCTCCTGGTTCAACCCGAGGGCTTCACCGTTGAACCCCGGGCACCCCGAAAACCCCAAAACCAAAAGGGAAGGAAGAGGAGCTCAACCACGTAATCATGCTACGAAAACACGATCACAAACATCGTCATACCCACATGGAATCCCCCCTAAGCATGCTCAATCTATTCCCCAAACACCACGTCACGCCGAGAATCACACGAACATCACATGCAAGGTTCGTCCCCCTACCGGTTCTCGAACTCCGCCAAGCTCCGTGCCGCCGTCCCGCCGCACCGCACACCGCCGCCGGTACCCTCGAGGATGCCGCCACTCCGCCGGGACGTCGGCCGCCGTCCGGAGAAGGGAACGCCGCGAAGGAGGTAGTGGAGGTAGAGGTGAGAGGTAAGGTGGCGTTGGAGTGGTGGAAGAGGAAGGGAAGAGGAAGAAGATCGCCGGAGAGGGCGGAGGGGGTGAGGAGAGAGAGTGTGAAGGTGAGAATGAGGGAAAGAAGGGGAGGCTCGCGCGGTCAACCATAATTCCGCTAAAACGCGTCGATCGAGGTAGACGCCTATCAGTCTGACAGGACGGCCGTACCGACACCGCTCTGAAACGCGTCGCCCACCGCGGACGCCGTTCAGACGACAAGACAGGCCGTACTGACAACGCTCTGGCGCCATACCCTGACACCGCAGGTGTCGCAGTCTGAAACGCGTCGACCGAGGTGGACGCCGTTCAGACAAATCTGACAGGGGCCGTACTCTCGTGGCCCGAAACCCGCCCACGTGGCGCACACGTGGCACAACAACCAGCAGGCCTAAATGGCGTCCACACACCCTGACGCCTTTTGAAAGGCGTCGAGTACTGTTGACGCCATTCAGCCAGAAATCTCAAGACCCCCTCCAGGGTCCAAACCAGGGGATCCGGCCTGAACCCGACTCAAATACAGAACCCGAAATCTCAGTCATTACACATGGCCTTGATGTAACGTTTGTAATGTAATGGCCTTTTGATTTGACATTTGGCTTTTGCCTTTTTTCCTTTCGCTATTCTTTTTTTCTTTTCTTCGGGACGGATCTCCCCCTTTTTTTTTTATGACGGCCTCCTACTAAGATGATGGGTATTCTTGGTAGTCTATTCTAAGCCTCGTTCCGACATCATGGGCCGAGTTAAAAACAGAATTTTTACTTTAAAAAGAATGATTTGTACTTTACACTTTCAGTCAAGCTTTCGATATTCTTTAGGACTTGTCATCTCTTGTTTCTCACGAATCAAACGTGTCAGTGTGTGCAGTAATGGGTTTGAAATTAAGTTATCCAGACTGATAAGGAAATTTGAGTTTATAAACTTTCTGATTCCACTGGTCTTTGTACCATACTGATCGACTTTCTAACCTAAGGGTAGTATTTCTTAAGATGTAAACCATTCCAAGGATGTTTTAACTCTTCTCCTTCTGCATTAACAAGACGATAAGCATTACCAGGAAAAGCGTGCGATACAACATAAGGTCCCTCCCAGTTGGGTTGGAGCTTAGAACACGGACCACCAGGTTTTATAAAAATTCTTTTGACAACCATTTCACCGACTTTGAACTTACGTTCAATGACTTTCTTTTGATAAAAACGTGCTAGTCTATTTTGATAAACTTTTGCATGATTAGCAGCTGACCATCTTTTCTCGTCTAAAAGTTCCAATTGAGCAAGGAGTGCTGAACGATGTTCATCAATGGAAAATTCCTTATTCAATTGTACTCTTAATGACGGTATGAGGATCTCATATGGAACTACTGCCTCCATTCCGAATGTTAAGGAATAAGGAGTTTGCCCAGTAGGCGTGCGGATTGAAGTTCGGTAGGCCCATAGAGCCTCAACTAATTTTTCTGGCCAATCTACGAACTTATTAGATTTGCACGTCTTTTTGATGATTTTTATCAAAGTCTTATTAGTTGCCTCTGCTTGGCCATTGCCTTGCGGATAATAAAGAGATGAATGATGCAATGCAATTTTATACCTGTTACAGAGGTCCTTCAATTCCTGTGACACGAACTGCGGTCCGTTGTCGGTGACGATGGTGCTTGGAATTCCAAATCGAGTGATGATGTTCTTCATGATGAACTTGCAGACGGTTGATGCTTTGATCTCCACGTACGCTTCAGCTTCTGCCCACTTGGTGAAGTATTCCGTTGCCGTGAGAATGAAAGATTTTTGCTTGATGCCGGAATCTGGGTTACCAAGAGGTCCAATAATGTCGAAAGCCCACATGGAGAAAGGCCATGGGGAAGAAACAGGATGGAGTGAAGATGCAGGAGAATGAATTTTATCGGCATGAAGTTGACACTTAGCACACCTACGAACATATCCTACGCAGTCTTCTTCCATGGTTGGCCAATAAAATCCTTGTCTAAGGATCTTCTTTGCTAACATCTGTCCATTGACATGACCACCACAAACTCCACTATGAGCTCCTTCCATAACTTTCCAAAGCTCATCTTCGTCTAGACATCTCAGAAGAACTCCATCAAAACCTCTCTTGTACAGTGCTCCTCCAACTAGGGTGTATCTTTGAGCAACTCTCCTGATAGCTCTTTTCTCCTCAGTTGTAGCTTCCTCAGGATATGATTGATCTTCACAATATTTTGCAATTTCATAATACCATGGCTTCTGTTCATCATCCATCTCTTCTAACAGCTCTATCAGCATGATTTCTCTTTTCTCAATGATATCTCCGTCTCTGACTTTCTTCAGCAATTTCTCCTTAGTTCTAAGGAATGAAGGGTCTTTCACGGCAGGTGAAAGACGCCTATGAACTATGATCGATTCGGATTGTTTGCTGATTGGAAAATCAAGAGAAGATGCAAGTGAAGCTAGAGCGTCAGCTAAGATGTTTTGATTCCTAGGGATATGGACAAAGATCAATTTCGTGAAAAGCTTTGAGTAAGCAGAAGTAAGCTCTTGATAAGGCTTGAGCTTGGGATCGAGAGTTCGATACTTGGTCAGCACTTGGCGAAGAATCAACTGGCTATCACCTACGATCCTGAGTTTTGTAGCACCATGAAAATGAGCAGCCTCGAGACCAGCAAGGAGTGCCTCGTATTCAGCTATATTGTTTGTGACTGGAAAATCAAGCTGAAAGGCTTGTGGAATGGTGATACCTTCAGGTGATAACAGAACGATACCGATCCCTTTTCCATGAGAATTCAGAGCTCTGTCAAAATGCAGAGTCCACATATCATCTCTGATTTGATTTACGGACATCAGTTCCTTATCCGGAAACTCTGATCGCACTGGATCAAATCTAGGAAGGGGATGATGAGCGAGATGTTCTGCTATGGCATAGCCCTTGATCGCTTTCTGCTGAATGTAGATGATGTCGAATTGAGATAGAAAGCTTTGCCATCGTGCTAACCTATCAGTAAGAACAGATTTTTCTAGGAGGAATTTGATCGGATTCATCCTAGCGATGAGATGGACTTCATGGGCCAGAAAATAATGCTTTAATTTCTGCACAACCCAGACCAATGCTGCACATGTTTTCTCCATCGCCGTATATCTCTGTTCAGCGGGGTTGAGAAGTTTAGAGAGATAGTAGGCTGCCCTCTCTTTTCCTTCTTCATCTTCTTGTGCTAGAACAGCCCCTACTGCATCATCCAGGACTGAAATATAAAGTATCAATGGTTTGCCTGGAGATGGTGGTCTCAAAACAGGAGGACTTGCTAAATAGTTCTTTAATCCATCGAATGCCTCCTGACACTTATCGTCCCAATCGAATTTGACTCCCGGCTTGGTAAGCTCGTAAAACGGCTTACACCTTTGTGAGTGCTGGGAGACAAAACGGCGAATAAATTGTAACCTCCCGATTAATCCTCTCAACTCTTTCAAGTTTTTAGGAGGTGGCATTTCTCTAATAGCCTTCGCCTTGTTAGGATCGATCTCAATTCCCCGTTTACTGACAATGAATCCAAGCAATTTTCCTGAAGATACCCCGAATACACATTTCTTGGGGTTCATCTTTAACTGATATTCTCTCGATCTCTCCAACACCCTTGCAAAAACTTTGGCGTGCTCAGCCTTTGTTTTAGATTTAACCAATAAGTCATCCACGTACACTTCCAGATCTATGTGCATCATGTCATGAAATATTGCCATCATAGCCCTCTGATAAGTGGCTCCAGCATTCTTCAACCCAAATGGCATGACAACATAACAATATGTTCCCCAAGGTGTAGTGAATGACGTCTTCTCTTGATCCTCTTCTGCCAACTTAATCTGATTATATCCTGAAAATCCATCCATGAATGATAATGTCTCATAGCCAACAGTGTTATCGATCAGTACATCAATATGAGGCAATGGAAAATCGTCTTTAGGATACACCCGGCTCAGATCGCGGAAGTCGATGCAAATTCTGACCTTCCCGTCCTTCTTCATAACCGGGACTATGTTAGCCACCCAATGTGGATAAAGGACAACTCTAATAAATTTGGCTTTATGTAATTTGTCGACCTCTTCCTTCATCTTTAGAGCCATTTGTGGGTGGAATCGCCTTAATTTCTGCTTGACCGGGCTAGCTCCGTCTTTTAATGTCAACCTGTGTTCAACCAAAGTTGAGTCTAACCCCGGCATATCCTCATAACTCCAGGGGAAAGTGTCCTTATAGTCCTTGAGTACTTGTACCATTGCGTTCTCATCCTCTGAAGAAAGATTTTTACTGACGAGGACAACCTTAGGTTCGTCTTCAGTCCCTAAATTAATTTCTTTGGTGGGCTCTTCCACGGCAGCTGAGGGTTCATCAAATCTCTTCACTCCACTGGCATATGCCTCAGCCGCGTCCTCGTCATTTTCTTCTTCAACAATGGGGTCCTTTTCATGTATCAACTCATATACCCCGTACCCATCATTGACTGACTCATCGTCCATATAATCTTCTGGCATCTGAATTGGATTTTCTAAAAGCTGAGGGATTAAAGAACAAGAAGAGCACTTATCAGCTAAGTCCTGGAGGTATCTATCTGGAATTTGTCTACCCTTAGGCTTCCTAGACTTCCTAACCTGACTAGACTGCCTAACTTCACTATCATAACCTAACGAAGACGAAGCAGGATGAAAATCCTGGGATACAAGTGGAAATACAAGAGAATCCTCCTGAGTGGAGGGACAGAGTAAATCTAAGAGAGAATCTTGACCGAAGGACCCGCGCGATGGGGTGCAATCGGACAAGTAAGATGTTTCCTCGATGAGGATTTGGGAAGAATTTGTTGCCAAATTGGCGTTTTTTTTTTTTTGGAAAATGAAAGAATTAAACATAAAGCAGGAATGAATATAAATGGGAGGGGAATCAGACAGAGGAAGTGGCACCAAGGCCAAAGGATTAGGGGGATCATATAGTAATATGTCCCAGATTAGATCATACAACCTCTCTAGATCGAGAGGAGGTTGTGGTATGATGTCCCGAGGGGACAGAGTAATCATGACGGGCGGAGCCCGTGGAATATCTTCAATTATGACCCGCGACCAAGTCGGGGTCAAAAGCAGTGTGCGAAAAAGAGTATGGAGCATGAAGACATGTGAAGGATATGTCCCCCTCCAGAGCAGATCTGTTGTATAACCAGCTTGATATGGGTCATCCGGCTCCCCTTCATCGGTTTCTTCAGATAGCAGTATCCGCTTGTCAAATATGGCACCAGGGCTTTCAATTAATTCATCAATCTGCGGCGGCCACTTAGGTTCTGCAGGATCCAAGAATAGTCTGTTCAGTGCAATATACAGGTCCCTCAGATCGAACCACCTGTACCATTCACATTCAGGGTCATGAAATTTCCTCCTTTTCATAGGCCGCAGAGCCTCCAAGGATTGGTACGTAAGCAGTTCAGAGCAATGTCTGGCCAAATCCCTCCCATATATATCATGGAAGTCAAAACAGGAAGTAATGACTACCGTATTGTCATAGCTAAGTATGGGCCCTTTCACGAAGTGCGTACACAGGGTCCATGTTAGGGGATCTCGGCCTTCTTTGAGTGGCGTAGACTTAAGGCATTGATGATTCGTAGAAGGAATCGCCTCGAGAGTTTTAATATAAGGACGGCCTAAAATGACATTTATGGAAGGGTCGATTTCCAGGATGTGAAATTCGACCTCTGCATGACTTACAGGGCCCAGCTCCACCTTTAAATAGACCATTCCCAGAGGGGAACGGGTAGAATTGTCATATGCTGTTACTGATATGGGGCTGGGCAGCCATTTCTCTTTGGGCACACCGCATAACTCCAGGGTCTTCGGAGGTAGAACATTGATCGAAGCCCCTGTGTCGACCAGGCATGCATCCACGGCCTTCTTACAGATGTTGACCGTGATACTCAGGGCCATGCTTCTGGCTGCTGGCGGTGCTAGTTCCGATGTATGAAATGTTATGGAGGGTTGATCCCCCTGAGGAACTAGTAGTGCTGCAATTTTCTCTACCGGCACGTCTTCATTGACCATCACCTTTTGCAGATATTCCATTAAAGCTTCTTGGTGACTTTTGGATCTTTTGATCAGTTCGAGTATAGTAATCCGTGCCGGTGTCCGATCCAGGTGTTTCAACAAGTCATATTGAGTGCCTGGTGCACTCTCTTCATTATGGGCTTCCTCAGTCGACTGTGATGGGCCGTCTCTAACCGTGGACTGAGGAAAGACTTTGTTGAAAATCCTTCCACTCCGGAGCGCGTGTTCCTCAACCGTGGAGGATCCGGGTGACACTTTAAGTACCGCAGGGTTGGATGGTGCGGATGGCGTAGAGGGTTGGTATGTAGGTGATGGCGTAGGGTTAGATGGTGATGGCGCGGTGCGGATTAAAGGCCTAGAGGGTTGGATAGTGGATGGGTAAGTGGTTGGTGAAGTGGGGAATGGTACGCGTAATAGCGGTCTAGATGGTAAAGGCATATCTGAATAGGTGGTGGTGGTAGCGGGCGAAGTAGGAAATGGTACGCGTAATAATGGCCTAGATGGTAAAAGAGGCGGGTTATTAGTTTGCGGGGGGTTATATGGTGAAGGCGTAGTGGTGCAGGGCGTAATGGGCCTAAGGAAGGTGGGTAGTGGTAATGGGTTATTGGGTGTGGGCGAGTGGTATGTAGGTGTGGGTATGGGGGTAATGGTAACAGGTTGTGGCCTTGGTATGTGGATGGTGCGTCGTGGTGGTCGCTCTGCGGTACTTTGAACGTGACCCGTTGAACAAAGAGAGGAAGAGTCCTCTACTCTCCACTGCTGCCCACGACCAGCCTCAGACTGGCTGTTCGTCAAGATGGGAGCAACCCGGTTTTGGTTCTGGTGCTCTGGGAGTGGATTCTGCACTATACCCATGTTGGGTGGTGCTACTGCCTGTGCCGGTGGTCTTGCTTGCTGCTGCTGCTGCGGTCTCCTCGCCTTCAGGGCTGTTATGTACTTTTTCATTTCCTCCCAGTCAATGCCGCCCTGCTCATTGAGATCATGAATATAATCTCTGAACTGAAAGCAGGTGTCAATGGTATGCCCAGGTTGCCTGTGGAAGTAGCAATACCTGGACGTATCGGCATTTTGAGGCCAGACGGCCTTCTCCCTCGGCAAAACTAAGGCATTGGCTGCCATTAAAGCGCTGAAGATATCCGCCAAGGATTCTGGGAGGGCCGGGTACTCTGCCCTCTTCGGGCCTGGAGGTCTCCTCTGTTGGTTGTAGTCACCAGGAGGAGGGACATTGTGGTACGCCGGCGGTGCACGCGGCTGGTACTGTGGCTGTTGCTGTTGCTGATACTGCTGCTGAGGGGGCTGCTGGTACTGCTGCTGCCGTTGCGGCTGTTGCTGGTTCTGATTCGGCTGCTGGGGCCTCTGGTACTGCTGTTGGTAATGGGGGTTCTGCTGCTGCCTGTACCCCTGTTGGCTCGGCTGTGGTGGCCTCTGGTACTGCTGCTGGTTCCTCACGAACTGGGGCGAGTTATTGTTCATGGTACTGACCTGCTCGTGAGAGAGCGTGCCCTCAGTAGTTGGACCTGTGCTAGGAGAATTTGGCACTGCAGGCTTCCGAGGTGGAGGCTTGTTAGGTCTGTGAGGATCAAAGACGCTAGAGAACGTAGCGTCCTTGAAGGCGTTCTGGCAGTACCGTGCTCTTTCATAGAGCTCCGCCATATTAGTCAAATTGTTCAAGGAGAGGACTAGCTTGAATTGGGGCGTGGCGTTAGAAATCAACATTTTCACTTGTTCGGATTCGGACAAGTGATCTTTCACTTTTTCAGCCAGGCCCCGCCACCTGTCAGCAAAACTGACAAACTCCTCATCCGGTTTCATCTTTTCTGCAATGAGGTCCGTGATAGACAAGGAGGGTGCAACTCTGTCCTGGTATCGTTGGATAAATTTGCGTGAAACGATACCGTAATCCTCTACTTCGGAGGGTTCCAAAGAAAAGAACCACTCGAGGGCTGGTCCCTCTAGGGATCTCCTGAACAAGAAAGCCAATGACCTCTTATCATGCTGCCAGAAAGAGGATTCGTACATGAACTCCTTCAAGTGCGTGAAGGGGTTACCAGTACCGTTATACTTTCGATACACTGGCATTTCAGAGGGTGGCAGATGGAACACTGGCAGGCTCGGTAAATTGATTTCTGGCACAGCTTTAACCCCCATCATCTTCTGGAGATTGTTGAACTGCTCATCCATGCGCTCCATCTTGGCCAGCAACGTCTGCGTGGTTAGATCTGCCTGGGGAGGAGGAGGAGGTGGAAGTACTTGATAGGCCTGCTGCCTAGAGTACGTTGGACAAGGAGGATAATAAGGATGAGGTCCGGCAGAGCTTCCGCCATGCCCGAGGGCATTTTGATAAATAGGCGTTTGCGGTCTCGCCGGTTGCCTGGATGATGAAAGTTGTGGCCCAGTTGGCCGAGAAGTAAAGTGAAGGCCCTCCATGGCCTGATGGATATGGGGAGGAGGAGGAGGAGGTTGTTGAGTAACAACGGGGGGAGCCATAGGGTTCGGCTCGGCAGGCTGCATGGGTGCCTTCCCCTTCAGGATAGACTGGATCGCTTCGAACTGCTGAGGGTCCAGTCGGGAGGCAAGAACTCCCAGGGCATTGACAAGATCCATAGGATCGGAGGGTGAGGGATCATGCTGATTCATGTCCCCCTCTAGGTCAGGATTAGGAATCGCATATTCATGCGGAGGAAGATCATGATATTGATCGTGCGGATGAAAAAGAGGAGTTCGGACATTTCCGTCATGTCGAACTGGAATGGGGACAGAATTACGAGAGGCATCAGCATCTCTCCCGTTCTCGTAGTTGAAATCTGAATTGCGAGGGGCATTAGCATCTCCCTCGTAGTTGATAATGTCGTCTTGGGCCATACTCAAATCTCTGCCTGATCGCAGCAACATGATATTAGATTCTCTTCTTTTTTTTTCAAAAATTTAATCAAACAAGTTGTGCAGAGATTAACCAAACAAGTGGATGCTTAACGTGATTTTAGGATTCCTTGTTGAATTATTTGAATTGGATTAAACCACAATTTCGCTCAGGGAAGGATCCTAGTTTCAGTTCAGTTTCCACCGTTATTCTCTAGGGTTCTCTCTCACAACGCTTTCGGAATCTAGCCGGGACTTCAATTGGTACAACCAGCCCGATGATCAAGGAGGAATACCTTGATTTTGGGGACTTATGGAGGTCTCAACGTCAACTTCTCTAGTCTGATCAAGGGACCAACCCAATCAGAGAGAGTTGCTGACGTCGAGTAATGTGTTCCTAAGAAGAGGAGGGTTTTAGCCTCAATGCGTATGCCCTGGATGGTCTCTAATGCTTAATAAAGTAATGGGTAGCTAGCACTCAACACAGAAATCTGGAAACTGAAAAATAATTAAAAAACTGTCTGAATCGCGTCGATTATAGTCGACGCTATTCAAGACAGAATTTAATTCTTTCGCAGAGAACAGATGCAAACAGCAGAGAAAGCCTGGAAAATAACTAAAAACTGTCTGAATAGCGTCGATTATGGTCGACGCTATTCAACACAGAACTTAATTATTTCGCAGAAACAGATGCAAATAGCAGAGAAAACCTGGAGGCTAAAAGGCGTCTAGGAGTG
The DNA here is from genome assembly GCA_030544215.1 of Zantedeschia hybrid cultivar. Lineage (NCBI taxonomy): Eukaryota > Viridiplantae > Streptophyta > Magnoliopsida > Alismatales > Araceae > Zantedeschia > Zantedeschia hybrid cultivar. The sequence goes on along the minus strand of JARZZO010000006.1, from coordinate 55,065,594 downwards.
CTGACGCGGTTTTGAAACGCGTCGCTGTTCCTGGACGCTTTTTAGTTCGCAGAAACAGATTTTCAGAAGGATTTTCTGGGTCGAATCCTCCTTAAACAGGGTAAAATGCAGTAAACAATCGACTCATGCAAAGATTTTTAGTTTCAGATTTTAAACAGGATGATTTACTAACTAAACAACTAAGAAATCACGCAATCACACATCATTTAATCATAGAAAACAGCTTTTTGAACTAATCAAGGGGAGGCAAGATCTTGCCACTGGGGTGTGCACGTGGTGCACGAGGGAAACTAATTAAACTAAACACTCACCAATTGGTGAGGACGTGTTGAAAGACACAAATGGTGCACCGTGGGTGCCCGGTATGATAATAGCAAGAACAAAAGAAATTAAAAGACGGCGAGACCAAGTCCCACCGTGATCGCCAAAAAGAGCTGTAGGTGCTGAAAATGCTCGTGTGATTTATGTGAAAAACTATGTTGTTTAGGGTAAATTAACCTATTAAAAAAAATGCAACTAAGGTGCAGTGATCGCCAGAAACTTTTAACTAAAAAGCTTCAAAAGAGGTTTTGATCGCCTACCTGTTCGAATGCTGAAGAATGAGTCCTTGGTTCTCCTCCTTCAGCCGGCTGAAGAAAGAGAGCCCTTTCTTGTTCTTTTGTTCTTGCTGTTGAATGTTGAGGATCGTCCAAAAGTTCTCCTGGCTTGTGCTTGATTTCCCCCTTTTGATTTCTTGTTGTTGTTGCCGAGTGCAGCAGAGACAGAGAGACAGAAAAATAAAGGAGAAGTACTGATGAGAATCTAAGTAGAAATAATATCAAAGCTAACCATGATTAAAAACATGTTTAAACAGCAACTCACTTATTTAAATGGCTTTGAAACCCCTTTAGAACAGATGGTTTTGGAAAATTTTAATGATGTGGTGTGTGTTGCATGAAGTGAATAAGAGAATGAAACTAATGAATGAAAATGAAATTCAGATATGAAAAACTTATGCCCAGTCCAGTTGGTTGAAGCTTTGAAGAGATGAAGATCTTGAAGAGAGATGCCAACTTCTGAAAATGACAGCGCTCCGGCGTTCCGACGTGGTCGCTTCGATCTCCAAATTGCTATAACGCTGAGGCTCAATAATTCTCTCTCTTTTTTTTTTTAACTCCTTGAGATGCAAGGTATTTATAGGCATTTTCTGCATTCGCGATTAACATAGAAAAATCTCGGATTTATCTACCTTAATCGACAGATAATTACTGATTAATTCATCTTTATCTGTAATTATCTAAAACGCGTCCACCATGGCTGACGCCTTTCAGATTAATTAAGATAAGGATAAATATCCGGGAAAACTTATCTTTATCTTTATTAGCTAAAACGCGTCCACTTGTGTAGACGTCTTTTACCCTAATTAAGATAAGGATAAACATCCGGAAGAGAAGTTAAAACAGCTTAGGAAACTTAAAACGCGTCGACTCTCACAGACGCCTTTTAGCTAATAAATCAATTAATTAAAATTCAAATTTAAACATTAAAATAGGAATAAACTCTAAATAGCGTCCACACGGGTTGACGCGTTTTAGAATTCTTCATATTTTAACTGAAATTTGAATTAAAATCAATTCAATTGATTAACTTAAACATGTCTGTTCAACCCGACACTCAAAAATATTAATAAAAATTAATCAATGATTAATTATCAGACCATTCTGAGGCATTATTATATGATATGAAATTTACTCAAAATGATGTCAAAATTAGCGTGTCTACACCTGTGGCAATCCACCTCGTCATAATAAGCCTCCAACCAGTCCATGCCCAGGATGACATCAAAGTCACGAATGGCATGCACAACTAACTGGGCAAGTAACTCATGGCCCTCAATGGTCAAGGGAACCTCACTCAAACTGTTATAAGACAACATGAAATCCCCAGAAGGAACCGCTACCATCAATCCATCAGATATCTAATCAACGGGTGCAGAAAGAATATCTACGAACTACTCAGAACTGAAAAAATGCGAAGCACCCGAATCAATTAACACACGCGCAGAGTTCCCAAGGACAGAAAGTGTACCTTCCACCAAGTTGGATGCACGAGCCTCCTTCCTGGTGATAGCTAAAACTCTCCCGTGGGTCCTCGGCTTCTTCTGATCACCTGAACGCTACCCCTGACCATGCCCCTACGGGCAATACCTCACCAAATGGCCCTGCTGGCCACAAGTGTAACACCTTCCAGAAAAAGCAGGACACTGAGTCCCATCATGAGTGCCACCGCAATGTCGACAGGTTGTCGGAAGCCTCTGAGCTTCCTCCTGCTGAGCACTGGACACTGACTGACTCTGTTGGCTCTGTTTGGGTCTGCTGCTACCACTGCTGCCGCTACTGCTGCCACCGCATCGAAAGAATCTCCTGAATCTGGAGCCAAGTGAAGACGATCCTGATCTGGACGAAGGAGCAGCTGCTACTGCCTTTCCCCATCCACGAACTGGCCCCTGAGTAGTCAGTCCCCTCTCCCGGGCTGACTGATCATGCTGTGCCTCTACTGCCACGGCACACCTAACTGCCGATGCCAAATCTGTACAACAGTGGGATGCCACAAAACTCCTCAGATTAGACCTCAGTCCATCCACAAATCTCTCAGTCCGACACTCCTCGTTTCTTGAGATAAAAGGCACAAACCTCCCAAGTGAAACAAACTTTGTCTGGTATTCAAGCACTGTCATGCTTCCTTGGGTCAGCTCTATAAATTCCCTCTCCTTGGCCTTCTGAACATGCCTAGGGAAGTATTGTGCATTGAATTCCTTCACAAAAGTCTCCCATGGAATCTCCCTGAGACTCCTATCCACATATGACAGACTCTTCAAAGTGGTCCACTAATCGTAGGCATCATCCTTCAACATGAAGGTAGCCAATGGAGTCCTCTCAACCGCCGCACAATCCATAGTATGAAAAGTCTTCTCCATCTCCCTCAACTGCCGCACAATCCAAGAAAACCCCTAAACATGCTTCAAAGCGGGGAAACATGGTTTTGAAATGAAATACAACGGGGATCGTCACCCTACCGGTCCATCCAAGACGCCATTTAGACGATATGACCGGGGTCGTACTCTCGCGCCTCAAGGCCAACCCACGTGGCGTCCTCGTGGCACAGCCTAAAACACGTCTACATTGCTGGACGCCGTTTAAACCGCGTCGAGCAAGCTCGACGCGAAAAATAAACTAAGTCTCAGCCCCACCAGGGCCCAAACTATGGGATCCGACCCCGAAGACTGACCCGATAACTGGATCCGAAACCTCAATCCTTACAGTCAGACTAGAGTGGTTTGTGTTAAGACCTCAATAAGTCCCCAAAAGCGGAGAATTCCTCTCTATTCATCGGGCTGGTTGTACCATTTGAAGTCCCGGGAAGATTTTCATGCCGTTGTGAGTGAGCCAAAGAACGGTGGAAAACCTAAACTGAAACTAGGATCCTTCCTTGAGTGAATCTCAATTAAAAATCTGCTTAAACTCTACAAGGAATCCTAAGAAGACGTAATCATCAACTTGTGTGTTAATCTCTGAGTAACTTGTCTGAACGTTTGATAATCAAACACTCGGCATGGTTGCCATTAAACAGGAAGATGTGTTTGAATACGAGGGAGATGCCAATGCCCCTCGCAATTATAATTACCATTCTGAGAATGGGAGAGATGTTAATGCCCCCCATGACTCCAACTTCTTTCACGCTGAATACGAGGGAGACACTTATGTCCCCCATCAGGCTCAATTTACTGAGGACCAGTATGATCCTGGTACCAATCATCCTCATGTGCACATAATCTCCAATCCCACTTATGAGGAGGCTCAAGATCAAGCTGAGCCTTCGTCTAACAACCCCCCTGATCTGGTTACTGTCTTGGGAGCTCTGGCTATCCACGTGAACTCTCAACAACTTGAGGTGATCCAGTCCATTCTTAAGGGGAAGACACCCTTACGTTCTGACGAAACGAATCCCGTGGTTCCCTCTATTGTTCATCAAGTTCCTCCCCCTCACCATATTCCCTATGTTCATCAAGCCATGGGAGGGTCTTCATATTTCTACTCTCCAGCCATCTGGGCCACAACAATCTTCCTCGAGGTACCCAGCTAGACCGCATACGCCAACTCATCAAAATGCCTTCGGGTATGGCGGAAGCATTGTCGGATCTCAATCGTATTGCCCCCCTTGCCCCAGTTACTCCAAGAGGCAAGCCTATCATGGTCCATCACCACCTCCTCCCTAAATTGATCTCGTGATTCAGGCTCTACTCACGAAGATGGACCACATGGACGAGCAGTTCAATAGCTTCAAGAAAATGATGGGAGTCAAGGCTGTACCTGAGATCACCCTCCCCAGTCTGCCAGTATTTCACTTGCCGCCTTCTGAAATGACAGTATATAGAAAGTACAATGGTTATGGTAACCCCTTCACCCACTTGAAGGAGTTTATGTACGAATCCTCCTTCTGGTAGAATGACAAAAGGTCACTGGCATTCTTATTCAGGAAATCATTAGAGGGACCAGCCCTAGAGTGGTTTTTCTCGTTGACTCGTATGATGTTGAGGATTATGAAATTGTGTTGTAGAAATTCATCTAGCGATATCAAGACAGAATTGTACCATCCTTATCAATAACTAATTTGGTGGTTGAAAAGATGAAGTCTGATGAAGACTTCATCACCTTTGCTGATAGATGGAGGTGTATGGTAGAGAAAATAAAAAATCACATGTCTGAGTCAGAACAGGTGAAGATGATGATTGCCAACGCCACACCCTAGTACAAGCTAGTCCTCACGTTGAACAATTTGACTAGCATGGCGGAATTATATGAGAGGGCGTGCTATTGCCAGAACGCCTTCAAAGATTCAACCTTCTCCAATATCTTTAACCCCCATAGACCGAGCAGACTTTCACCCCAGAAGCCTGCCATGCCAAATTCTCCTACCATGGGTCCTATTACTGAGGGCACGCTCTCCCATGAACAAATCAGCACCATGAACAATAACCAACCACAGTTCATGAGAAACCAACAGCAACAGCCGTAGTATACGGGGTAGAGACCGCCGAATCAGCAAGGCTTTAGGCCGCCACAACAACTATACCAGCCAGCCTATAATCAGCCTCACCAGCAGTATCAGCAGACGTTCAACCAGCCACGTCAGCAGCCAGCATACCATAATCTGCCTCCCCTAGGCGATTCCAATCAGCTGAGAAAACCTCCAGGCCCAAAGAGGCCATCTTATCCTCCACTCCTGGAATCTCTAGCAGACATATTCAATGCCCTTATTATAAGGAATCGCCATGAATGCAGCGGAAATAAAAATGATTCCATTGTATCGGTTGCTGGGGTCGTAAAACGGACATTAAGAAATCTAAGCGGGAAGAACAGTTCTTCACCTTTGCGGGGTTTCGAATCTCCCGTGGATGATGCCGACTCGGTAATCGCGCACGCGCACGATCTCTAGAGGTATCCACACGAGTTCCCGCAGCAGACGCGATTTCCTCCTCGACTTGAGTGCTCCGACCAGATCTCAAATCCACCATGTGCGGAGAGAGACAGATCCACTCCGAGAAGGAGGGAGAGAGAGGAGAGAGAGAATCTGGGGAGTAAAAATTCGTCCAACTTACTTTTTACCACTCCCCCTTGGCCCTCCTTATATAGAAATAAGGATAAGCACAAGAGTTAATCCTCATGATTATCTAAGAGTTTGGCCTTGGATAATTCTCCATTAAATCTTCATGTTTATCCTGCAGCTTTTCACAAAAACCCAGATAAGCATGAAATTTAACATCTCTCACCGTCTGACGAGAACTCTTATGTGTGTGACCCTCTAGGCCCATATATCAGTCCGGTTGTAGGCCCATTAAACTTAGAACTGTTTCTTGAGTTTAATATTTATTAATTAACATTTAAACATCACATGTTAAATTATTAATTTAATAAACAAGTGAATTATCATCTGATTATCAAATCACTTGGCCTTCTGATCATGAACAGCACCAAACACTACCTCATGATCCCAGAAGATATAAGGGATACTGTTCCCTTCAATTGAACCTTTCCGTCTGCCGATACCTCACAGATATAATCCTTCACTCATGCAATGTCCCGATAACGCAAGGGTATGGTTTTATAGTCAAACCATCTATCGCATTATCCAGATGGACTCCAGTACTCAGTTAATATCTAGAAAGACATCTCTTTCATTTGACCCTGGCAAGGGATTTCTGTGTACACATCCATAGGACATTCCCTCTCCAGTCTTATACCAAGAGTGAGTGATCCCTTGTTGTTCACTCAATTACCTTCGCAAGCTTTTCACTGTATATGAAAGACCGATTATGGTGAACTTAATGGTTAAAGTCCACGAGTCAGAGAATCAAGATACAATGGTCCACAAACAAGGTATCATTGGTGACTCAGGTCAAAGGACCAACTGTGCTACTGCAACGATTGAATTCCCTGGTTGACTAATAGGTATAATTACCATCCATGAATTCTTATTTGGGTATGTTCAGTGAACTCATTCTCTAATGAGCACCCACTTGTTTGTCTTAGTGTCACCACACGAGTGAATATGAGATCATTCACCCTCATCACATGAGCAGACATAACTTGTGTCGATCTTATCGGATATTTAATGTCCATCTCAAATATCCTATGATCGAGAACTGTTTAAGACAATTGACTGAGGATATTGATCTCACTTTCATGATCTCATCATGATTCAATATCCCATACATTTGTCTATGGACCTTCATTACGATAGTTAATTCGCGAGAACTATTAAATGAAGAAATGATTGCCTTTATTAATAATTTGAATTAGAATGTACAATGATTGGCTTTGAGGCCACCCAATTCTAACATTCTCCCACTTGGACTATAGCCAATCACCCATGTGTCTAAGTCCCATAGACTTAAGGTGACGTTCTAAATTGTTTTGAGACAATGGCTTAGTCAAGGGATCTGCTACATTATCTTCAGATGAGACTTTCTCAACTACTATATCTCCTCGAGCGATGATCTCACGAATCAGATGAAATCGTCTCAGAATGTGCTTTGACTTCTGATGTGATCTTGGCTCCTTCGCTTGAGCTATTGCTCCATTGTTGTCACACAATAATGGAACATGATCTGAAATGCTTGGAACTACTCCAAGTGCCGAGATGAACTTCTTCATCCAAACCGCCTCCTTGGCCGCTTCAGCTGCAGCAATGTATTCTGCTTCGGTCGTCGAATCTGCAGTAGTTTCATGTTTGGAACTCTTCCAACTTACTGCACCTCCATTTAACATGAACACAAATCCAGACATGGATTTGCTGTCATCCATATCTGACTGGAAACTCGAGTCAGTAAATCCTCGAAGTTCCAAGTCATTTCCTCCATAAACGAGAAATAGATCCTTAGTCCTTCTCAAGTATCTAAGGATACATTTCACCGCCTTCCAGTGTTCCTCACCTGGATCAGCCTGATATCTACTAGTGACACTTAATGGATGTGCCACATCAAGCCTAGTACATAGCATTGCATACATGATAGATCCTATTGCCGAAGCATAAGGAACTCTATCCATGTATGCTCTCTCTTCAGGTGTCTTGGGAGACATTTCTTTAGAGAGATAAATTCCATGCCTCATTGTAACGAGGCCTCTCTTGGAATTTTCCATGCCAAACCTTTTGACTATGGTATCTATGTACATAGATTCGGACAAGCCAAGCATCCTTTTGGACCTATCTCTATAGATCCTTATTCCCAGAATATAGGATGCTTCTCCCAAATCTTTCATGGAGAAGTTTTTGGATAACCAAGTCTTTACCGATGATAACATTCCTACATCATTCCCAATGAGTAGAATGTCATCAACGTAAAGTACCAAAAAGGTAACTGTGCTCCCACTAACCTTTTTGTATACACAAGGTTCATCTTCATTCTTAATGAAGTTATAAGTTTTGATTGCTTCATCAAATCTTAAGTTCCAAGTTCGGGATGCCTGCTTTAATCCATAAATGGATCTTTGCAGCTTGCATACCTTGCTTGAATGCTCTATGGAAGTGAATCCTTCAGGTTGTATCATATACACCTCTTCTTGAAGGTTCCCGTTAAGGAATGTTGTTTTCACATCCATTTGCCATATTTCATAATCATAGAATGCGGCAATTGCAAGAAGTATTCTGATTGACTTAATCATGGCAACTGGAGAGAAGGTTTGGTCATAGTCAATCCCTTGCCTTTGACTATATCCTTTCGCTACCAGCCTTGCCTTTTATGTGTCAATCTGTCCATCTGCCCCGATCTTTCTTTTAAAGATCTATTTACTGCCAATGGTACTATACCTTCTGGCAGATCAACCAAGTTCCAAACTTGGTTGGCATACATGGACTGAATTTCAGAATTCATTGCCTCATGCCATTTTTCTGATTCTTGACTATTTATGGCTTCTAGGTAGGTTTGAGGATCAACATCCTCATTTAAGTGCACTTTTGGCTTGCCATCATCGATATGTCCAACATATCTTTCACGCTGCTTAGGCACTCTACCTGATCTGCGAACCTTATGTGTATCATCTTGAACAAGTTCTTGAGTCAATGGTTCATTAGATGAACTAGTGTTGATTTGTGAGTTTAGAATTTCTTCCAGTTCTATCTTGCTCCCACTGTCTTCTTTTAAAAGATATTTTTTCTATAAGAAGACATCTCTTTTTGCGACAAAAACCCTTTGATCGCTGGGCTGATAGAAGTAATATTCAAAAGTCTCTTTTAGATCTCCCACAAATCTACATTTCTCTGTCCTGGAATCAAGTTTGTCTGAATCATATCTTTTGACATGTGCAGGACAACCCCAGACTCTAACATGCTTAAAGTCTAGTTTCTTTCCTTTCCATATCTCATATGGAGTCGAAGGTACTGACTTATTGAGAACTTTGTTCAACAGATATGCAGCAGTCAACAGTGCATATGCCCATAAAGAGATTGGAAGTTTGGCATAACTCATCATGGATCATACCATATCTAATAGAGTACAATTTATCCTTTCCGATACACCATTTAACTGAGGTGTATAGGGAGGAGTCCACTGAGACAAAATACCATTATCCTTAAGATATTTTGTGAATTCTGTACTTAAGTATTCACCCCCTCGATCTGATCGAAGACTTTTAATACTCTTTCCAGTCTGGTTCTCAGCTTCGTTTTTAAACTCTTTAAATTTCTCAAAGACTTCTTACTTATATTTCATTAAATATATGTAGCCATATCTTGAGAAATCATCATTAAATGAAACAAAGTATGAGTAACCACCCATAGCATGAGTGGACATTGGACCACATACATCACTATGTAGTAGTTCCAATAAGTCGTTAGCTCTTTCTCCATGTCCTGAGAATGGAGCTTTGGTCATCTTTCCCATGAGACAAGCTTCACAGGTTGCAAATGATTCATAATCAAATGGATCAAAATATCCATTCTTTTGCAACCTTATGATCCTGTTCTCATTTATATGACCTAGCCTACAATGCCATAGGTACGATTTATTCACATCCTTATCTAAGCGTTCAAGAGAATTATTTACCAGACAAACATCATATGAGATATCAAGTAAATATAATCCATTCAATAAATATCCGGAAGCAAACAATTTGTCTCCTTGATAAATTGAACAACCTTTATTCTCTAGCTTCATAGAATATCCTTGTCTATCTAAACATGAAATAGATATGATAATCCTAATAATGGTTGGAACATAATAATAATCTATCAGTTCCGAAGAGTCTCCTGACGGCATCTGAAGTCTTGTTGTCCCCACAGCTAACGCAGCAACTTTTGCTCCATTCCCGAGCCTCAGATCCACATCTCCGCGGTTCAATCTTCTTTTACTTGTTAACACCTGCAAGTTATTGCAGATATGAGAAACACATCCAGTATCTAATACCCAGGATGTTGATTCTCTATAAGAGAAGTTAAGATCGATCATGAGAATACCTGAAGGTTCACCAAGCTTCTCCTTTGCTTTTTCTGCAAGATAAATCTTGCAGTTTCTCTTCCAATGACCTTCTTTATGGCAGTAGAAACACTGTCCTTTATCATTGACTTTAGCTTTGTCCTTTTGTGCCGCCGGTTTGCTTTTCACTTGCTTTTTAGGCTTACCTTTCTTAAAGGTCTGTCCAGCTTTCCTTTTCTTGTTGGTCTTACCAACAAGCATTACATTTGGCTTATCTTTCTGGATAGTGCCTTCTGCTGTCTTCAACATGTTGAGCAGCTCAGCTAGTGAAACTTCAATTTTGTTCATATTGAAGTTGATAATGAATTGTGAAAATGAATCTGGAAGGAACTGTAGGATTAAGTCGATGCTTAGGTCATTGTTCATAACAAAACGGAGCACAGCAAGCCTCTCAATCCACTCTATCATCTTGAGCACATGAGTTTGCACAGATGTGCCCTCGCTCATTCTGGTCCTGAACAATTTCTTAGATATCTCATATCTTTCTGTTCTGGATTGTTCACCAAACAACTCTTGTAGGTGATTCAGAATGGTCTTAGGTTCCATGTTATCATGCTGTCGCTGTAGTTCATTGTTCACTGAACCGAGCATATAACACTGGACCTTGACAGAGTCCTCCTTCCAATTTTCATACATCATTAATTCATCTTCGTTAGCATTATCATCCGGTTGCACTGGATCTGGTTGATCCAGGACATAGGCTAGCTTTTCACACCTGAGGACAATCTTCAGGTTGCGTAACCAGTCAATATAATTTGGTCCCGTGAGTTTGTTTGCATCAAGTATGCAACGGAGGGGGTTAGGTGACGACATAGTGACCTACATGGAAATATATAAAATGAGCAGATAGTTCTTAAAATCAGATTTAGGACTTTTAATCTAGATTTAGGCTCCCACTATTTTTCGGCGATCTGTATGACCCTCTAAGATACAGAACGGGAGATTCCGGTGATCTCCTAGTGGGGATTAGAATCCTTCGGGCAACATGCATGTGACCTTGTGGTAGCACAACAAATCACATCAAGTCCCTTAGGCAGTCAACTCTTGACAGTTGCAACGTTTGCAATATCCGATCGATTTAACCCCTGAATCAGAATGACCTTGTGGTAGCACAACAAATCAATTTGATTCAGTTAAGTTTATCCATCATTACTTAGATGACATGAATTCATAGTGCAATCCTTGTGGTAGCACAACAAAACTACACTATTTGTCCATTCATCTTAATGACATCACATGTCGTAGATCTAGTTTAATTTCTAAATCAAATGGACCTTGTGGTAGCACAACAAATCCGTTTGAGATAAGAATTATCCTAAGATCTATAATGATGGTGGGTTACGTGGATTATTATGAATATCTCACGTTTACAACTTATGTTTTAAAAGAGGGTTTTGATTTTGATTTGTAAAAATCGTGCTATCAATAGTATTTCAATTTGAAGTATCAATATACTTAATAGAAATATATATATATGATAGCATGATCCGCAAACATCACATATGTGCAGAAAAATTAAAAGGGGATGATCATGGACTGCTTAAACTACTATGGAATCATCGGAGCCAAACGATGATCCATAATAGGATCCTAATGTGAAAACAACAACACTGGTTCCATTTGATGCGAGTCCTCCCTCCAGAGGTGTGTTCAGAAGATCCCGTCCTCTTAGCTTAATCCGATACATTTAAATACGATATCCAGGACTCGCAGGTCCACAAATGTACATTTAAACAATTAGAAACCTTGATCTTATCAAGGGGAGTACAATCTTATAGGAAGGTAAAAAGTACACTTGGATTAATAGAAAGGAGGACACGCAGGTCCTATTTAAAATACCAAATGAAATAAGCATCGCATCCATTCACATCATTCATCACATGAAAATACTAAGTCCATAATCATCCCACCATAAAACACATCACATGCATCACAATCATCACATAATTGCTGTTTGGTATTAAATTTTATAAATATAAAATTATAATACCAATTAGTTTTCGAAATAACATTTATTTCAGCATAATCAATAATATTCAAAACATTATTGACAATTAAATAACTAAATCATTCAGTTAATCTAAATAATAATTCAAACAATTTGAACGGCAAAGTGTAATCAAGTTATGCATGAAATTAGTTTAAAATAATTTTAAACTAATTAATTTAACAGGAAAATTAATTATCTAAAACAATTTTAAATAATTAATTAACACCTATTAATTATAGAGCCCTTTAATTGACTAACAGTTATTAAACACTTTAATAACCTGTTAATAATCATAAAAATAATTAATAACAATTATTAATTATTTCTATAATTTTTCTGTTTTAAAACAATTTTAAAAACTTGCTTAAATGGGCTTATAATGGGTTTAAAGGGGGTTAAACAGGCATTAAAAACCAATTTTTAAAAATCAGAAAATGGGCCCAGTCCATTAGGGCCCAAACGGCCTGGGCCCAGGGCCCTGGCTCGGCCAGGGTCGAGCCCTGGCTCGGCCAGGGGGTCTGGCCCAGCCAGACCCGAGCCCTGGCTCGGCCAGGGCGCCGCCCGGCCCCCGCCCGGTCCGACCGGGTCGGGACCGGGCGGTTCGGCCCTTTAACCCACAGCTCGACCGGCCCCTTTCTTCAACCCTAAACCTGCAACCCTAGCCAGTAGCAGACCGGCGGGAAGAAGGGGCGGCAGCGCCGCCGCCGGCCGACGACCGGCGGCGCCAGGCCCCTGCCGGCGTTGCCCTTGCTCCGGCGACACGCCCGGCGCCGGCAGGGCCGCCGGCGGTGACCAAAAGGCCCTTGAATCGAGCCCTAAACTCCTCTTTAAAATCTGATTTTCCAGGTTTAAAAACCCGAGTTCGGGCTCGATTTTTAGCATCTCCAAGGGCACTCCGGTGCCGATCTCCATGCCCAATGCGAAGTGGTGACTATCACCAAGAGATCTAGGGATTCTGTCAGCCATCCCAACACTTGGGATGCACATATGAAGCCGCCGAAGTACCCCGTTCGTCGTCTCACGAAGAACTCCGAAAAACACAAATAAAATCCGAAAAATACAGAAAAATAATCAAATTGATCGTAATCATCATATGAACACTAATCTGTCATTTTTAATCAGATTAGACACAAGAACACGTACAATACGGGTTCTTCACGCATAACTAGAAAAACACGCAAAACGGTGCCGTTTTACAACCGAACCAGCGAACCTGGCTCTGATACCACTGTAAGGAATCGCCATGAACGCAGCGGAAATAAAAATGATTTTATTGTATCGGTTGCTGGGGTCGTAAAACGGACATTAAGAAATCTAAGCGGGAAGAACAGTTCTTCACCTTTGCGGGGTTTCGAATCTCCCGTGGATGATGCCGACTCGGTAATCGCGTACGCGCACGATCTCTAGAGGTATCTACACGAGTTCCCGCAGCAGACGCGATTTCCTCCTCGACTTGAGTGCTCCGACCAGATCTCAAATCCACCATGCGCGGAGAGAGACAGATCCACTCCGAGAAGGAGAGAGAGAGAGGAGAGAGAGAATCTGGGGAGTAAAAATTCGTCTAACTTACTTTTTACCACTCCCCCTTGGCCCTCCTTATATAGAAATAAGGATAAGCACAAGAGTTAATCCTCATGATTATCCAAGAGTTTGGCCTTGGATAATTCTCCATTAAATCTTCATGTTTATCCTGCAGCTTTTCACAAAAACCTAGATAAGCATGAAATTTAACATCTCTCACCGTCTGACGAGAACTCTTATGTGTGTGACCCTCTAGGCCCATATATCAGTCCGGTTGCAGGCCCATTAAACTTAGAACTGTTTCTTGAGTTTAATATTTATTAATTAACATTTAAACATCACATGTTACATGATTAATTTAATAAACAAGTGAATTATCATCTGATGATCAAATCACTTGGCCTTCTGATCATGAACAGCACCAAACACTACCTCATGATCCCAGAAGATATAAGGGATACTGTTCCCTTCAATTGAACCTTTCCGTCTGCCGATACCGCACATATATAATCCTTCACTCATGCAATGTCCCGATAACGCAAGGGTATGGTTTTATAATCAAACCCTCTATCGCATTATCCAGATGGACTCCAGTACTCAGTTAATATCTAGAAACACATCTCTTTCATTTAACCATGGCCAGGGATTTCTGTGTACACATCCATAGGACATTCTCTCTCCAGTCTTATACCAAGAGTGAGTGATCCCTTGTTGTTCACTCAATTACCTTCGCAAGCTTTCCACTGTATCTGAAAGACCGATTATGGTGGACTTAATGGTTAAAGTCCATGAGTCAGAGAATCAAGATACAATGGTCCACAAACAAGGTATCATTGGTGACTCAGGTCAAAGGACCAACTGTGCTACTGCAACGATTGAATTCCCTGGTTGACTAATAGGTATAATTACCATCCAGGAATTCTTATTTGGGTCTGTTCAGTGAACTCATTCTCTAATGAGCACCCACTTGTTTGTCTTAGTGTCACCACACGAGTGAATATGAGATCATTCACCCTCATCACATGAGCAGACATAACTTGTGTCGATCTTATCGGATATTTAATGTCCATCTCAAATATCCTATGATCGAGAACTGTTTAAGACAATTGACTGAGGATATTGATCTCACTATCATGATCTCATCATGATTCAATATCCCATACATTTGTCTATGGACCTTCATTACGATAGTTAATTTGCGAGAACTATTAAATGAAGAAATGATTGCCTTTATTAATAATTTGAACTAGAATGTACAATGATTGGCTTTGAGGCCACCCAATTCTAACACTTATGGCAGCCAATGCTTTGGTTTTGACAAAGGAGAAAACTGTCTGACCTCAAAATGTTGATGCCTCCAGATATTGTGTCTTCCATAGACAACCCGGGCATACAGTGGATGCGCGTTTCCAATTCAGGAACTGCATCCATGATCTCAATGACCAGAGAGATATTCTGAATATATATAATAGTATTGAGTAAATTTCATATTGTATAATAATACCCCAAAATGGTCTGATTTTAATTAATAATTGTTTTTTATTAATTTTCTGGATTAACTGTCTGAATGACGTCGTTTAGTGACGACGTCTTTTAAGTTTATTAGACAAATTTATTTTAACTTAGATTTTTAATCGAAATATGATATTTTGCTAAAAGACGTCGCCAATATTGGATGCCCTTTACGTCTCCGAATCCATTTCGATTTCTAATTTGATTTTTTGCTAATTTTCTAATTAACTTAAAAACGTCGCACTAGACTGATGCCTTTTAGGTTTCTTATTTTTTTTCGGCTTCCTCATGCGGATTATCATTAGCTCTAATTTAGCTAAAAGACGTCTCCCTGGGGCGACGCATTTTAGTTAATTACAGATAATGATGATTTGGCCGAGATTATCTTCTTCTTTTGGTTGGATTGACTTCAAATTCTTTCAAGTTAATCCATAAACGGCCGCAGAGGCGCGTGAGGGTTATAACACTACTTCTATATAAACCCAAGTCCTTGATCGTTGAAAAAGTTAGTAAATGAATGGTTTATAAATCAAGTGGGAAAATAGTTTTCAGTTGAGTTTGGAAATCAAGTTGAAAAAGGAGTTCTTAAAGGAGAAAAGTGTGTTCAAGAAGTTTCATTCTCTTTATTCTTCATCCTTCAAGATTCATTCAAGACTCAAGGCTTCAAGGGGCCATCTAAAGCTTTTCTTTCATTAATTTCTTATTCATCATTATATTCATTCCACTTCATGTTCACACACTCACTCACATAGTATTTTTCCAATCCCACACATGCTATAGGGGTTTAAACAAACATCAAGCAAGTGAGTTTCTTGTTTTAGTTGCATGATTGATGATCTTATTAAAATAGATGATATCTTTATTTAGTTCTAATTAGTTTTTCTCCTCTTTTTCTACATTTTTTTGCAAGGAACATCATAAGGAGCATCAAAGGATCAAGTGGAGATCAAGAAAAGAAGGAATTCTGGAGCAAAAAAAGAAGATCCCCAAATCAAGTAAGAACAAGAGCAAAAAGGGCTCTCTTTCTTCAGCCGGCTGAAGAGAGGGAATCAAGAACATGAATATCTCCCTCGTTTCAAACTGGTAAGCGATCAAATCTTTCTTTTGAAACTTTTTAGTCAAAAGTTTTTGGCGATCACACGTTAGTTTTTAATTATTTTATTGTCATTAAACAATGCATGATTCATGATAATCACACACATAGTTTGAGTACTCACAGCTTTTTGGCGATCACGGTGGGACTTGGTCTTGCCATCTTTTAAATATTTTGTTCTTGCTATTATCATCGGGCACCTACGGTGTACCACTTGTGTCCCTCGGGCACGTTTTTTATCAATTGGAGTGTTTGGTTACGTTCATCCCAACGTGCACCACGTGCACATCCTTTGTGGCAAGATTTTGCCCCCTGTTTGATTGTCTAAGGAATTGTGATTGTGATAGGAAGGTGTGTGTTTGATTGGGTTTTGTTTGTTTGCCTGATAATAACCTTGTTAAAAATTGAATTCGCATGATCTGTTAGTTACTGCTCTACCTTGATAAGTTTGGAGGGATTGCCCTCAATTTTTGCTTGTTGTTTACTATTTCTACGACCTGAATAGCGTCTTAGGATAGCGACGCGTTTCAGAACCACGTCGCTAGACGAAGACGCCATTTATAAATATTTCTTGTATGTTTGCTGCCGGAGGTTCTATTAGGAATCGCCAAGAACGCAGCGGTGAATAAAAAAACGATTCCTATGTATCGGCTGCTAGGATCGTAAAATGGACATTAAAATAACGCGGGAAGAACGGTTCTTCACCTTTGCGGGGTTTCGAATCTCCCGTGGATGATTCCGACTCGGTAATTGCGCACGCGCACGATCTCTAGAGGTATCCACACGAGCTCCCGCTGCAGACGCGATTTCCTCCTCGACTTGAGTGCTCCGACCAGATCTCAAATCCACCATGCGCGGAGAGAGACAGATTTTCTCCAAGAGAGAGAGAAGGAGAGAGAGAGAGAGGAGATAGAGAATCTGGGGTGAGTAATTTGTCCAACCAACCTTTTACCCCTCCCCCTTGGCCTCCTTATATAGAAATAAGGATAAGCACTAGGATTAATCCTCATGATTATCCAAGAGTTTGGCCTTGGATAATTCTCCATTAAATCTTCATGTTTATCCTGCGGCTTTTCATAAAAACTCAGATAAGCATGAAATTTAATGTCTCTCACCGTCTGACGATAACTCTTATGTGTGTGACCCTCTAGGCCCATATATCAGTCCGGTTTCAGGCCCATTAAACTTAAAACTGATTCTAGAGTTTAATATTTATTAATTAACATTTAAACATCATATGTTAAATGATTAATTTAATAAACAAGTGAATTATCATCTGATGATTAATTCACTTGGCCTTCTGATCATGAACAGCACCAAACACTACCTCATGATCCCAGAAGATATAAGGGATACTGTTCCATTTAATTGAACCTTTCCGTCTGCACATACCGCACAGATAAAATCCTTCACTCATGCAATGTCCCAATAACGCAAGGGTATGGTTTTATAGTCAAACCCTCTATCACATTATTTAGATGGATTCCAGTACTCAGTTAATATCTAGAAAGACATCTCTTTCATTTGACCCTGGCAAGGGATTTCTGTGTACACATCCATAGGACATTCTCTCTCCAGTCTTATACCAAGAGTGAGTGATCCCTTGTTGTTCACTCAATTACTTTCGCAAGCTTTCCACTGTATCTGAAAGACCAACTATCGTGGACTTAATGGTTAAAGTCCACAAGTCAGAGAATTAAGATACAATGGTCCACAAACAAGGTATCTGTAACGACCCGCCATCCTATGACCGGAGACCCGATCACTAAATGGATGTCGGCCCATTAACTGCGGGTTCACACCCGGATCTCACACGACACGTCTGGAGGAGTAAGCGCTAAACAAGGCTAAATATAACAATTACACATACTACAAAGATGTAACAAGTGCGCAGGAAGGAAGATAACAATGTCCGTATACAGTCCAACAATAATTACATGGTCCAACAAATTAAATAAGTACAGGCAGAAGTAAAGTACAACAACATCGGGGCATACCCCAGAACTGAGACAGCTGCTGGTCTGCACACCAAGAAGACACCACCCGCCGCCAAACGCCACGAGGTCCACACCTGAAACCGCAGGGAGTGAGCCATACCAGAATTGGGCTCAGTAGGGATCATTCGATCCCCTGCCTCCCACTCACACACCCACAAGTGCAACGACACAGATATATGACAATTAAACAAAGCAGTAAACATAGCACCCAACCTGATATGAAACGTACGATAAGCAGTGTAGCAGGAATAGTTCTAAGCAACCCGAAGAACCCAACACAGAGTCACGTCTCACAGCCAAAGTCCACAAAGCGACTGAACCACACTATCGACCGAAGTCAAACGTCGCCTCACAACACTACCACCACTACTCACGCCTGTCCGCCCCTACAGTGTTCCGGGGCACTGTAGGGTGAGGCGGTGAGTCAAACTAGGACTAGCTGGGACCAGTGTACCACCACTGCCCAGCTACGTGTGCACACAAGCAGTCTAGACTACTGTCCTACCGACCGGATTGCCTCCACGCTAGGCCCCAACGCTTCAGGAGGGCCCTGGGGACCGGCGAAGCCCCGTCAAGCGGAAGCTACAGGAACTACCCACAACCCTAACCTCCCGGGCTGCGTCTGGCCAAAGGGCTAAGGGTACCACTCGTAACCTTGATCAAAGGTCACATTAGGCCCAGTGGATACAGGGGTAAAACAACTCCAACAGTAACATAACCAGCTCCACAGCAAGAAATGCGTCGGAAGCTGCCACGACAAACAGGGAAACCCCGACCCGCGGAGACCAAACAGCAACCCCTAGGATAGCGCACCGGCTACTCCGGCCCGACGGGCTTAAGGTGCTTCTGCTTCCCTCAGCCAAAGGTAAAACACAACATGTACCACTCCCCCACCGGTACGGCACAAAGCCTCACAGACACCATGACCCTGTCCCCATCAGTCCATGGTGACAAACGTAAACCACATTTATTCCGATTCCATATTCGCATAAGCACATACACACATATAACATGATTCCATTCGCACAGTAAACCTCCGTCTCAGCGTACAGCTTAAAGCATGCATTTGAACCATCCAACAGTGAAACATATGTTAAAAACCAGGGTTTATGCAGTTCTGTCTTGAATCGCGTCGACCGAGGTCAACGCCATTCAAGCTCCTCAAACAGGTTCATTTAAAGCCAGACTATTTCTTAAAATGCGTCCACCTGGGAAGCCGCCATTTGAAACGCGTCAGAGCTCTCAGACGCCATTCACACCGAAATTCCAGATTTGCAGACCCTCAGTCGGGGTGATTTCCTGCCTAAATGGCGTCTTGATGGCCCGACGTCCTTTTGAAAGGCGTCATCCATCCATGACGTCATTTAGCGCCAGAACCCCTAACTTAGGGAGGTTTCTGCCCTAAAAGGCGTCGTACTGCCCTGACGTCCTTCAAAAAGGCGTCGACCAGGCACGACGCCGTTTAGCACCAGAAACCTGGTTCCCTGGTTCAACCCGAGGGTTTCTCCTTTAACCCCAAACACCCCGAAAATGCCCCAAAACAGAAGGGGGAAGATAGGGAAGTCAACTACTTCCAGCATGCTACAAATCCACGTTCACGAGCACGGCCATTCCCACAAGAAAACGCCCTAAACATGCTCATTCTAACCCAAAACATAACATGCCACGCCAAGGAAATCACGAGCAACACATTCACAGTCCATGCAAGGTTCGTCCCCTTATCGGTTCTTGAGCTCCTCCAAGCTCCGTGCCGCCGACCCGCCGCACTGCAGACCGCTGCCGGTACCCTCGAGGATGCCGCCACTCCGCCGGGACGTCGGCCGCCGTCCGGAGAATGGAACGCCGCGAAGGAAGTGGTGGAGGTAGAGGTGAGAGGTAGGGAGGTGTTGGAGTGATGGAAGAGGAAGAAGAGGAAGGGAAGGGAGGAAGGAGGGCGGAGGGAGCGGAGAGGGCGAAGAGAGAGAGGGTGGAGGCGAGAATGAGGGAAAGAAGGGGAGGCTCGCGGGGTCAATCTGAATTTAGCTAAATCGCGTCGATCGAGGCAGACGCCAATCAGTCTGACAAGACGGGCCGTACTGACAGCGGTGTGAAACGCGTCGCTCTCCACGGACGCCGTTCAGACGACAGGACAGGCCGTACTGACAACGCTCTGGCGCCGTACCCTGACATCGCAGAGGTCACAGTCTGAATCGCGTCGACCAACATGGACGCCGTTCAGACGATGTGACAGGGGCCGTACTCTCGCAGCCCGAAACACGCCCACGTGGCGCACACGTGGCACAACAGAAGCA
Organism: Zantedeschia hybrid cultivar; assembly: GCA_030544215.1. Taxonomy (NCBI): domain Eukaryota; kingdom Viridiplantae; phylum Streptophyta; class Magnoliopsida; order Alismatales; family Araceae; genus Zantedeschia; species Zantedeschia hybrid cultivar. The sequence goes on along the minus strand of JARZZO010000006.1, from coordinate 55,045,181 downwards.
GACTTAAATGGCGTCTACATAGACAGACGTCTTTTGAAAGACGTCGAGCAGTGCAGACGTCATTCAGTCAGAAATCTCAAGACCCCTCAGGGTCGAAACCAGGGGATCCGGCCCGAACCCGACCCGAATACAGAACCCGAAACCTCAGTCCTTACATTCTCCTCCCCTTAAAAGAATTTCGTCCTCGAAATTTTCAACCGCTCAACGATAACTCGACTAACCATCACATGCCGGCACACTGATCACAACAATCATTCTCACCAATCACACACACAAGGCTCCACATAATTAGCCAATCACATTCACACCAAGCTAACCAAGATTCTCGATTCTGACAAAAAGCTGAAAGATCAAAATAACCACACACTAGCAAGGCACATCTTACAAAACCGATTCTCCACCAAACCCAAATACATAAATGTGCCGCAAGAGTTCTCAACCACCTCTGAATAAGACAAGGTAAAAGTATTCATCTAGCCCAACCTCTCGGACTTCCACTAAGAGACGCAACAGCACTCAACGTCTCGAACACCTACTGACCACTCGGCTCCTAACCTGCCTTATTCTTCTGGGGACAGTTCCTCGCGAGATGTCCCTTCCTGCCACAGCCAAAACGGCTACGAGTGATCAAAGGACATATCCGATTACCATGAAACCTGCCACAACGGGGACAACGATCCGTAGCGTCCTGCCTCGCTTCTTGTTGCCAGCTGACCTCTGTCTGCATCTGCTGAACCGAACCATCTTCATCTTCATCACAAGGCACCTCCTGGAACTCGACCTCAAAGGAACTCGAACCACCTGACTAAAAGACCGCTGATCTATCCCTGCTTTGCTGCTTCCCTTGTGCTGAATGCTCCGACTCCTTCGCCGTGTGTTGGAACTGCATCTCCACCGCTGCCGCGCACCGAACTGCTGACGTCATATCCTTACAACAATGAGCTGCCACAAATTCCCTCAGATCATGCCGAAGTCCATCCACAAATTTCTCCGTCCTAAGATCCTCACGCTTAGATATGTGTGGAGCAAATCTTCCCAGAGCTATAAATTTCATCTGATATTCTAGAACTGACATACCATCCTGCACCAATTCCATAAACTCCCTTTCCTTGGCCCTACGAACGTGCCTCGGAAAGTATTGCCCGCCAAACTCTCTTACAAAGCCTTCCCAAGGAATCTCTCTCAAGGACCTATCTGGAAACATCAACCCCTTGATGGTGACCCACCAATCATAAGCATCATCCTTCAGCAAGTAGGTTGCCAACAAGGTCTTGTCACTCTCAGCACATTCTAGAACATCAAACGCCTTCTCCACTTCCTTAATCCAATGAGCTGCCGCATCTGGAACAGGTTGACCCATGAAAGAAGGGGGCTTCAGCTTCAAGAACCGCTCCATCACCATGGATTGGCCACCTCGGGAATTGGACCCCTCGCTTCCATATCCCTGCTGATATCTAGACATAGCCCCAATCATAGCTTCCATGAATCGATCCACATTATGTCCTTCTGCCCTCGAACCACTATCATCTGCTCTCGAACCACGAGCCAACGGAACTCTCCTCTTCGGTGCCATCACTACCCCACAACACGCAAATCGAACCAAAACACGTCAAAACCTATCAATCTATACCAGCAGCCATCACCTGTACAGACTCGTACTTATTGTTGGACTATAATATCTAACCCAGTTTACCACATACTCGACCAGACTGAGCTCTGATACCAACTGTAACGACCCGCCATCCTATGACCGGAGACCCGATCACTAAATGGATGTCGGCCCATTAACTGCGGGTTCACACCTGGATCTCACACAACACATCTGGAGGAGTAAGCGCTAAACAAGGCTAAATATAACAATCACACGGACTACAAATATGTAACAAGTGCGCAGGAAGGAAGATAACAATGTCCGTATACAGTCCAACAATAATTACATGGTCCAACAAATTAAATAAGTACAGGCAGAAGTAAAGTACAACAACATCGGGGCATACCCCAGAACTGAGACAGTTGCTGGTCCGCACACCAAGAAGACACCACCCGCCGCCAAACGCCACGAGGTCCACACCTGAAACCGCAGGGAGTGAGCCATACCAGAATTGGGCTCAGTAGGGATCATTCGATCCCCTGCCTCCCACTCACACACCCACAAGTGCAACGACACAGATATATGACAATTAAACAAAGCAGTAAACATCGCACTCAACCTGATATGAAACGTACGATAAGCACTGTAGCAGGAACAGTTCTAAGCAACCCGAAGAACCCAACACAGAGTCACGTCTCACAGCCAAAGTCCACAAAGCGACTGAACCACACTGTCGACCGAAGTCAAACGTCGCCTCACAACACTACCACCACTACTCACGCCTGTCCGCCCCTACAGTGTTCCGGGGCACTGTAGGGTGAGGCGGTGAGTCAAACTAGGACTAGCTGGGACCAGTGTACCACCACTGCCCAGCTACGTGTGCACACAAGCAGTCTAGACTACTGTCCTACCGACCGGATTCCCTCCACGCTAGGCCTCAACGCTTCAGGAGGGCCCTGGGGACCCGCGAACCCCCGTCAAGCCGAAGCTACAGGAACTACCCACAACCCTAACCTCCCGGGCTGCGTCAGGCCAAAGGGCTAAGGGTACCACTCGTAACCTTGATCAAAGGTCACATCAGGCCTAGTGGCTACAGGGGTAAAACAACTCCAACAGTACCACAACCAGCTCCACAGCAAGAAACGCGCCGGAAGCTGCCACGACAAACAGGGAAACCGCGACCCCCTGAGACCAAACAGCAACCCCTCGGATAGCGCACCGGCTACTCCGGCCCGACGGACTCAAGGTGGTTCTGCTTCCCTCAGCCAAAGGTAAAACACAACATGTACCACTCCCCCACCGGTACGGCACAAAGCCTCACAGACACCATGACCCTGTCCCCATCGGTCCATGGTGACAAACGTAAACCACAGTTATTCCGATTCCATATTCACATAAGCACATACACACATATAACATGATTCCATTCGCACAGAAAACCTCGGTCTAAGCGTACAACTTAAAGCACGCATTTGAACCATCCAACAGTGAAACATATGTTAAAAACCAGGGTTTATGCAGTTCTGTCTTGAATCGCGTCGACCGAGGTCGACGCCATTCAAGCTCCTCAAACAGGTTCATTTAAAGCCAAACTATTCCTTAAAACGCGTCCACCTGGGAAGCTGCCGTTTGAAACGCGTCAGAGCTCTCAGACGCCATTCACACCGAAATTCCAGATTTGCAGACCCTCAGTCGGGGTGATTTCCTGCCTAAATGGCGTCATGATGGCCCGACGTCCTTCTGAAAGGCGTCGTCCATCCATGACGTCATTTAGCGCCAGAACCCCTAACTCAGGGAGGTTTCTGCCCTAAAAGGCGTCGTACTGCCCTGACGTCCTTCAAAAAGGCGTCGACCAGGCACGACGCCGTTTAGCTCCAGAAACCTGGTTCCCTGGTTGAACCCAAGGGTTTCTCCTTTAACCCCAAACACCCCGAAAATGCCCCAAAACAGAAGGGGGAAGATAGGTAAATCAACTACTTCCAGCATGCTACAAATCAACGTTCACGAGCACGGCCATTCCCACAAGAAAACCCCCTAAACATGCTCATTCTAACCCAAAACATAACATGCCACGCCAAGGAAATCACGAGCAACACATTCACAGTCCATGCAAGGTTCGTCCCCCTATCGGTTCTTGAGCTCCTCCAAGCTCCGTGCCGCCGACCCGCCGCACTGCAGACCGCTGCCGGTACCCTCGAGGATGCCGCCACTCCGCCGGGACGTCGGCCGCCGTCCGGAGAATGGAACGCCGCGAAGGAAGTGATGGAGGTAGAGGTGAGAGGTAGGGCGGTGTTGGAGTGATGGAAGAGGAAGAAGAGGAAGGGAAGGGAGGAAGGAGGGCGGACGGAGCGGAGAGGGCGAAGAGAGAGAGGGTGGAGGCGAGAATGAGGGAAAGAAGGGGAGGCTCGCGGGGTCAATCTGAATTTAGCTAAATCGCGTCGATCGAGGCAGACGCCAATCAGTCTGACAGGACGGGCCGTACTGACAGCGGTGTGAAACGCGTCGCTCTCCAAGGACGCCGTTCAGACGACAGGACAGGCCGTACTGACAACGCTCTGGCGCCGTACCCTGACATCGCAGAGGTCACAGTTTGAATCGCGTCGACCAACATGGACGCCGTTCAGACGATGTGACAGGGGCTGTACTCTCGCAGCCCGAAACCCGCCCACGTGGCGCACACGTGGCACAACATAAGCAGAATTAAATGGCGTCTACATAGACAGACGTCTTTTGAAAGACGTCGAGCAGTGCAGACGTCATTCAGTCAGAAATCTCAAGACCCCTCAGGGTCGAAACCAGTGGATCCGGCCCGAACCCGACCCGAATACAGAACCCGAAACCTCAGTCCTTACAGTATCATTGGTGACTCAGGTCAAAGGACCAACTGTGCTACTACAACGAGTGAATTCCCTGGTTGACTAATAGGTATAATTACCATCCAAGAATTCTTATTTGGGTCTGTTCAGTGAACTCATTCTCTAATGAGCACCCACATGTTTGTCTTAGTGTCACTACACGAGTGAATGTGAGATCATTCACCCTCATCACATGAGCAGACATAACTTGTGTCGATCTTATCGGATATTTAATGTCCATCTTAAATATCCTATGATCGAGAACTGTTTAAGACAAGTGACTGAGGATATTGATCTCACTATCATGATCTCATCATGATTCAATATCCCATACATTTGTCTACGGACCTTCATTACGATAGTTAATTTGCGAGAACTATAAATGAAGAAATGATTGCCTTTATTATTAATTTAAACTAGAATGTACAATGATTGGCTTTGACGCCACCCAATTCTAACATTCTACCACTTGGACTATAGCCAATCACCCATGTGTCTAAGTCCCATAGACTTAAGGTGAAGTTCTAAATTGTTTTGAGACAATGGCTTAGTCAAAGGATCTGCTACATTATCTTCAGATGAGACTTTCTCAACTACTATATCTCCTCGGGCGATGATCTCACGAATCAGATGAAATCGTCTCAGAATGTGCTTTGACTTCTGATGTGATCTTGGCTCCTTCGCTCGAGCTATTGCCCCATTGTTGTCACACAATAATGGAACAGGATCTGAAATGCTTGGAACTACTCCAAGTGCCGAGATGAACTTCTTCATCCAAACCGCCTCCTTGGCCGCTTCAGCTGCAGCAATGTATTCTACTTCGGTCGTCGAATCTGCAGTAGTTTCTTGTTTGGAACTTTTCCAACTTACTGCACCTCCATTTAACATGAACACAAATCCAGATATGGATTTGCTTTCATCCATATCCGACTGGAAACTCGAGTCAGTAAATCCTCGAAGTTCCAAGTCGTTTCCTCCATAAACGAGAAATATATCCTTAGTCCTTCTCAAGTATCTAAGGATGCATTTCACCGCCTTCCAGTGTTCCTCACCTGGATCAGCCTGATATCTACTAGTGACACTTAGTGGGTGTGCCACATCAAGCCTAGTACATAGCATTGCATACATGATAGATCCTATTGCCGAGGCATAAGGAACTCTATCCATGTACGCTCTCTCTTCAGGTGTTTTGGGAGACATTCCTTTAGAGAGATAAATTCCATGCCTCATTGGAACGAGGCCTCTCTTGGAATTTTCCATGCCAAACCTTTTGACTATGGTATCTATGTACATAGATTGGGACAAGCCAAGCATCCTTTTGGACCTATCTCGATAGATCCTTATTCCTAGAATATAGGATGCTTCTCCCAAATCTTTCATGGAGAAGTTTTTGGATAACCAGGCCTTTACTGATGACAGCATTCCTACATCATTCCCAATGAGTAGAATGTCATCAACGTAAAGTACCAAAAAGGTAACTGCGCTCCCACCAACCTTTTTGTATACACAAGGTTCATCTTCATTCTTAATGAAGTCATAGGATTTGATTGCTTCATCAAATCTTAAGTTCCAAGTTCGGGATGCCTGCTTTAATCCATAGATGGATCTTTGCAGCTTGCATACCTTGCTTGAATGCTCTTTGGAAGTGAATCCTTCAGGTTGTATCATATACACCTCTTCTTGAAAGTTCCCGTTAAGGAATGCTGTTTTCACATCCATTTGCCATATTTCATAATCATATAATGCAGCGATAGCAAGAAGTATTCTGATTGACTTAATCATGGCAACTGGAGAAAATGTTTCGTCATAGTCAACACCTTGCCTTTGACGATATCCTTTTGCTACAAGCCTTGCCTTGTATGTGTCAATTTGTCCATCTGCCCCGATCTTTCTTTTAAAGATCCATTTACTGCCAATAGGTACCATACCTTCTGGCAGATCAACCAAGTTCCAAACTTGGTTGACATACATGGACTGAATTTCAGAATCCATTGCCTCTTGCCATTTTTCTGATTCATGACTATTTATGGCTTCAAGGTAGGTTTGAGGATCATCATCCTCATTTAAGTGCACTTTTGGTTTGCCTTCATCGATATGTCCAACATATCTTTCAGGCTGTTTAGGCACTGTACCTGATCTGCGAACCTTTTGTGTATCATCTTGAACAGGTTCTTGAGTCAATGGTTCAGTAGATGAACTAGTGTTGATTTGTGAGTTTAGAATTTCTTCCAGTTCTATCTTGCTCCCACTGTCTTCTTTTGAAAGATATTCTTTCTCTAAGAAGACAGCTCTTTTTGCGACAAACACCCTTTGATCGCCAGGCTGATAGAAATAATATCCAAAAGTCTCTTTTGGATATCCCACAAATCGACATTTATCTGTCCTGGAATCCAGTTTGTCTGGATCATGTCTTTTGACATGTGCAGGACAATCCCAGACTCTAACATGCTTAAAGTCTGGTTTCTTTCCTTTCCATATCTCATATGGAGTGGAAGATACTGACTTACTGGGAACTTTGTTCAACAGATATGCAGCAGTCAACAGTGCATATCCCCATAAAGAGATTGGAAGTTTGGCATAACTCATCATTGATTGTACCATATCTAATAGAGTACGATTTCTCCTTTCCGATACACCATTTAATTGTGGTGTATAGGGAGGAGTCCACTGAGACAAAATACCATTATTCTTAAGATATTCTGTGAATTCTGTACTTAAGTATTCACCCCCTCGATCTGATCGAAGAGTTTTGATACTCTTTCCAGTCTGGTTCTCAACTTCATTTTTAAACTCTTTAAATTTCTCAAAGACTTCTGACTTATATTTCATTAAATATATGTAGCCATATCTTGAGAAATCATCTGTAAATGAAACAAAGTATGAGTAACCACCCATAGCATGAGTGGACATTGGACCACATACATCACTATATATTAGTTCCAATAAGTCTTTAGCTCTGTCTCCATGTCCTGAAAACGGAGCTTTGGTCATCTTTCCCATGAGACAAGCTTCACAGGTTGCAAATGATTCATAATCAAATGGATCAATATATCCATTCTTTTGCAACCTGATGATCCTGTTCTCATTTATATGACCTAGCCTACAATGCCATAGGTACGATTTATTCACATACTTATCTATTCATTCAAAAGATTTATTTACCAGACAAACATCATATGAAATATCAAGTAAATATAATCCATTCAATAAATATCCGGAAGCAAACAATTTGTCTCCTTGATAAATGGAACAACCTTTATTCTCTAGTTTCATAGAATATCTTTGTCTATCTAAACATGAAATAGATATGATATTCCTAATAATGGTCGGAACATAATAACAATCTATTAGTTCCAATGAGTCTCCTGACGGCATCTGAAGTCTTGCTGTCCCCACAGCTAACGCAGCAACTTTTGCTCCATTCCCAAGCCTCAGATCCACGTCTCTGCGGTTCATTCTTCTTTTACTTGTTAACACCTACAAGTTATTGCAGATATGAGAAATACATCCAGTATCTATTACCCAAGATGTTGATTCTCTATAAGACAAGTTAAGATCGATCATGAGTATACCTGAAGCTTCACCAAGCTTCTCCTTTGCTTTTTCTGCTAGATAGATCTTGCAGTTTCTCTTCCAATGACCTTCTTTATGGCAGTGGAAACACTGACCTTTGTTATTGACTTTAGCTTTGTCCTTTTGAACCGCCGGTTTGCTTTTCACTAGCTTCTTAGGCTTACCTTTCTTAAAGGTCTGTCCAGCTTTTCTTTTCTTGTTCGTCTTACCAACAAGCATTACATTTGGCTTATCTTTCTGGATAGTGCCTTCTGCTGTCTTCAACATGTTGAGCAGCTCAGCCAGTGTAACTTCAATTTTGTTCATATTGAAGTTGATAATGAATTGTGAAAATGAATCTGGAAGGGACTGTAGGATTAAGTCGGTGCTTAGGTCATTGTTCATAACAAAGCCAAGCACTGCAAGCCTCTCAATCCATTCTATCATCTTGAGCACATGAGTTTGCACAGATGTGCCCTCGCTCATTCTGGTCCTGAACAATTTCTTAGATATCTCATATCTTTCTGTTCTGGATTGTTCACCAAACAACTCTTGTAGGTGATTCAGAATGGTCTTAGGTTCCATGTTATCATGCTGTCGTTGCAGTTCATTGTTCATTGAACCAAGTATATAACACTGGACTTTGACAAAGTCCTCTTTCCAGTTTTCAAACATCATTAATTCGTCTTCGTTAGCATTATCACCGGGTTGTACTGGATCTGGTTGATCTAGAACATAGGCTAGCTTTTTACACCTGAGGACAATCTTCAGGTTGCGTAACCAGTCAATGTAATTAGGTCCCATGAGTTTGTTTGCATCAAGTATGCAACGAAGGGGGTTGGGTGACGACATAGCGATCTACAAGGAAATATAATAAAAATGAGCAGATAGTTCTTAAAATCAGATTTAGGACTTTTAATCTAGATTTAGGCTCCCACTATTTTTCGGCGATCTGTGTGACCCTCTAATATACAGAACGGGAGATTCCGGTGATCTCCTAGTGGGGATCAGAATCCTTCGGGCAACATGCATGTGACCTTGTGGTAGCACAAAAAATCACATCAAGTCCCTTAGGCAGTCAACTCTTGACAATTGCAACATTTGCAATATCCGATTGATTTAACCCCTGAATCAGAATGACCTTGTGGTAGCACAACAAATCAAATGATTCAGTTAAGTTTATCCATCATTACTTAGATAACATGAATTCATAGTGCAATCCTTGTGGTAGCACAACAAAACTACATTATTTGTCCATTTATCTTGATGACATCACATGTCGTAGAACTAGGTTAATTTCTAAATCAAATAGACCTTGTGGTAGCACAACAAATCCCTTTGAGATAAGAATTATCCTAAGATCTATAATGATGGTGGGTTACGTTGATTATTCTGAATATCTCACGTTTACTACTTAAATTTTAAAAGAGGGTTTTTGAGTTGATTTATAAAAATCGTTCTATCAATTGTATTTCGATTTGAAGTATCATTATACTTAATAGAAATATATATATGATAGCATAGTCCACAAACATCACATATATGCAGAAAAATTAAATAGGGATGATCATGGACTACTTAAGCTACTATGGAATCATCGGAGCCAAACGATGATCCATAATAGGATCCCAATGTGAAATCAGCAACACTGGTTCCATTTGATGCGAGTCCTTCCTCCAGAGGTGTCTTCAGAAGATCACGTCCTCTAAACTTAATCCATAACATTTAAATATGAAATTCACATCATTCATCACATGAAAATACAAAGTCCATGATCATCCCACCATAAAACACATCACATGCATCACAATTATCACATAATTGCAGTTTGGTATTAAATTTTTATAAATATAAAATTATAATACCATTTAGTTTTCGAAATAACATTTATTTCAACATTATCAATAATATTCAAAGCATTATTGACTAATGAAATAACTAAACCATTCAGTTAATCTAAATACTAATTCAAATAATTAACCAACAATCTAACTTTTAGATTATTGGGTTGAAATTAATTATTAGTTTAACTCTTAAACCAATAACTAATTAATCTAAATTAAACCATTAAATTAGTTGGTTAAAATTAGTTGTTAATATAACATTTAAATCAACAACCAATTCTAATTAACTAATGGTCATTAATTTAACTCTTAAATTAATCATTTAAAATTAATTATTAATTTAACATTTAAATTAATAACTAACTACAATTATTAACAACAATTTGTTAATAAAAAATGATTCAAAAATCATTAATGACCCAATTCAATAATATAAAAGAAAATTTAATTTCCAAAACAATTTTGAAACATGTATTTAAAATTTAATTTCATATCAATTAGGTCAAAATGGCTTAATTAGATTTAAACAGGGATTTAAGAGGGGTTTATATCATTTAATTAAGGGTTAAAGGGGTGGGAAATGGGTCTAGCCCTAAAGGGGCAATCTGGCCCCGGCCCTCCAGGACCTGGGCTCGAGCCAGGCGCGCCTGGGCCCGAGCCGCCTGGGTTCGCCTGGACGAGGGCCCAGCGCTCGGGCCCGGCCCAGGCACGACACGGCCGGTCGAACCGGTCGGGCCAACCCCGTTTCTTCCTCCCAGCTACCCTAACGCAGCAGTAAACCCTAGCCGGCGGCGCTGGAGTTGCAGGCGGCGCCGGTGGCCGCCCCGGCCCTGCCCGGCCTCGACCGGCGATGCCCCGGCTCCGGCGACGTGCCCGGCGCCGGCAGGGCCGCCGGTGACTGGCGATAGGGAGCAGTCCAAGCCCTAAAAACTCAAAATTCTGGTTTTTCAGGTTTCAAAAACCCGAGTTTGGGCTCGTTTTTCAGGACCTCCAAGGGCACTCCGGCGCCGATCTTAGTGACCGGTGGATAGAGGTGACTATCCTCTATGGATCCGGAGCCTCGGCCGGCCATCCCAATGCTTGGGAATCGTGTACGAAGCCGCTAAAGTACCTAGTTCATCGTCCCACGAAGAACTCCGAAAATCCTAAATAAAATCCGAAAAATCACAGAAAAATAATCAAATTATTTGTGTTCATCTTATGAACACGATTCCGTCATTTTAATCGGATTAAATGCAAGAACACGTACAATACGGGTTCTTCACGCATAACGAAAAAAATCACGCAAAACGATGTCGTTTTACGATCGAACCAACAACCTGGTTCTGATACCACTGTTAGGAATCGCCAAGAACGCAGCGGAGAATAAAAAAACGATTCCTGTGTACGGCTGCTGGGATCGTAAAACGGATATTAAAATAATGCGGGAAGAATGGTTCTTCACCTTTGCGGGGTTTCGAATCTCCCGTGGATGATTCCGACTCGGTAATCGCGGCGCACGCGCACGATCTCTAGAGGTATCCACACGAGCTCCCGCTACAGACGCAATTTCCTCCTCGACTTGAGTGCTCCGACCAGATCTCAAATCCACCATGCACGGAGAGAGACAGATCTACTCCAAGAGAGAGAGAAGGAGAGAGAGAGAGGAGATAGAGAATCTGGGGTGAGTAATTTGTCCAACCAACCTTTTACCCCTCCCCCTTGGCCTCCTTATATAGAAATAAGGATAAGCACAAGGATTAATCCTCATGATTATCCAAGAGTTTGGCCTTGGATAATTTCCATTAAATCTTCATGTTTATCCTGCGGCTTTTCATAAAAACTCAGATAAGCATGAAATTTAACGTCTCTCACCGTCTGACGAGAACTCTTATGTGTGTGACCCTCTAGGCCCATATATCAGTCCGGTTCAGACCCATTAAACTTAGAACTGATTCTAGAGTTTAATATTTATTAATTAACATTTAAACATCATATGTTAAATGATTAATTTAATAAACAAGTGAATTATCATATGATGATTAATTCACTTGGCCTTCTGATCATGAACAGCACCAAACATTACCTCATGATCCAAGAAGATATAAGGGATACTGTTCCCTTTAATTGAACATTTCTGTCTGCAGATACCGCACAGATATAATCCTTCACTCATGCATTGTCCCAATAACGCAAGGGTATGGTTTTATAGTCAAACCCTCTATCGCATTATTTAGATGGATTCCAGTACTCAGTTAATATCTAGAAAGACATCTCTTTCATTTGACCCTCGCAAGGGATTTCTGTGTACACATCCATAGGACATTATCTCTCCAGTCTTATACCAAGAGTGAGTGATCCCTTGTTGTTCACTCAATTACCTTCGCAAGCTTTCCACTGTATCTGAAAGACCGACTATCGTGGACTTAATGGTTAAAGTCCACAAGTTAGAGAATCAAGATACAATGGTCCACAAACAAGGTATCATTGGTGACTCAGGTCAAAGGAGCAACTATGCTACTGCAACGAGTGAATTCCCTGGTTGACTAATAGGTATAATTACTATCCACGAATTGTTATTTGGGTCTGTTCAGTGAACTCATTCTCTAATGAGCACCCACATGTTTGTCTTAGTGTCACCACACGAGTGAATGTGAGATCATTCACCCTCATCACATGAGCAGACATAACTTGTGTCGATCTTATCGGATATTTAATGTCCATCTTAAATATCCTATGATCGAGAACTGTTTAAGACAAGTGACTGAGGATATTGATCTCACTATCATGATCTCATCATGATTCAATATCCCATACATTTGTCTACGGACCTTCATTACGATAGTTAATTTGCGAGAACTATAAATGAAGAAATGATTGCCTTTATTATTAATTTGAACTAGAATGTACAATGATTGGCTTTGAGGCCACCCAATTCTAACAGGTTCCGTGAATAGTGGAAGTCTCTGCTTGAATAGCGTCGTTGAACAGTGACGCAATTCAAGCTCTTTCTTCTTTTGGTCATTAGCCCTTGGATTTTTGGTTTGATTGCTACTTATATCTATCTTATTATACATTAGAGGCCATCCAAGCCGTAGGTCATTTGCACTGGGGATAACCCCCCCTCTCTCGTAGGAACATCTTCTTGACATCCTCACTTCTCTCTAATTGGGTCGGTCCCTCGATCAAACTAGAGTGCTTGGTGTTAAGACCTCCGTAAGTCCCCAAAAGCAAGGAATTCCTTCTTGTTCATTAGGCTGGTTGTACCAATTGAAGTCCTGGTTAGATATTCATATCATTGTAAGAAAGAACCATAGAGTATAACGATGAAAACTGAATTGAAACTAGGATCCTACCTATTGAGAGAATTGGTGTAAAAATCCAAGTAATCTAACAAGGAATCTTAAAACAACATAAACATCTACTTGTTTGCTTAATCTCTTGCACAACTTGTTTGAACTTGATTGCTAAAAATCTAATACCATGATGCTTCGATCAAGTAAATTCGTGGGTATGGCTGCTTACGAGTAGGATGCCATCGTCGAATACGAGGGAGATGCTAATGCCCCTCAACAATTCGATTGCTACTCTGAGAACGGAGGAGATGTGAATGCCCTCCGTAATACTGATTCCTATCATCCTGAGTATGAGGGAGACACTCACGCCCCTCAAGATCGGGCCCATTTTCCTTATGACCAGTACAACCCTAGTACTGATCATCCTCATATCCATGTAATCTCCAATCCCACTTTCGAGAGAGCTCCAGATCTAGTTGAGCCCTCACCTACCAATCCTCCTGATCTGATTACTGTCCTTGGAGCTCTGGCTACCCATGTGGATCCTCAGCAACTTAAGGCGATCCAATCTATCCTCAAGGGGAAGACGCCCATGCAATCTACCGAACTGAATCCTGTGGTTCCCCCGATCGTTCGTCAAGTTCCTCCTCCTCACCATGATCCTTCTATTCATCAGGCCATAGAAGGCCTTCATGTTTCAACCTCTCGGCCATCTGGGCCACAATTATCTTCTTCAAGGCATTTGGCCAGACCGCCAACGTCGACTTACCAAAATGCCTTCGGGCTTGGTGGAAGCGCTGCCGGATCACAGCCTTATTATCCACCTTGCCCCACCTATTCCAGGGAGCAAGCTTATCATGATCCACCACCACCTCCTCCCCAAGTTGATCCGGTAACTCAGGCTCTGCTCGTAAAGATGGACCACATGGACGAGTAGTTCAATAGCTTTAAGAAGATGATGGGAGTCAAGACAGTGCCCAAAATCACTCTTCCCAGTTTGCCAGTATTTCACTTGCCACCTTCTGAGATGCCAGTGTATAGGAAGTATAACGGTTCTAGTAACCCCTTCACCCACCTGAAGGAGTTCATGTATGAATCTTCTTTCTAGCAGAATGACAAGAAGTTACTAGCATTTTTATTCAGAAGATCATTGGAAGGACCAACCCTCGAGTGGTTCTTTTTTTTGGAGCTGTCTGAGGTGGAAGACTATGGTATTGTGTCAAGAAAATTCATCCAAAGATACCAGGACCGAGTTGCACCATCTCTGTCCATAACAGACTTAATGGCTGAGAAGATGAAGCCTGATGAGGACTTCATCAATTTTGCTGATAGATGGAGGGGAATGGCGGAGAAAATCAAAGATCACCTATCCGAATCTGAACAAGTGAAGATGATGATCTCTAATGCTACCCCCTAGTACAAGCTAGTCCTTACACTGAACAACTTGACTAGTATGGCCGAACTCTATAAGAGAGCACGTTATTGCCAAAATGCCTTCAAGGATGCTACTTTCTCTAGCGTCTTTGATCCTCACAGACCCAGTAGAACTCCACCTCGGAAGCCTGTTATGCCAAACTCTCCCAGCATGCGTCTGACAATTGAGGGCACGCTCTCCCACGAACAAATCAGCACTGTGAACAACAACCAGCCATAGTTTATGAGAAACCAGCAGCAGCAGCTGCAGTATGCAGGGTAGAGACCGCCAAACCAGCAGGGCTACAAGCCACCTCAGCAGCAGTACTAGCCAACCTACAATCAGCTACAACAGCAATACCTACCAAAACAGCAGTGTCAGCCTCATCCACCTCCAACATATCACAATGTACCTCCTCTAGGCGACTACAATCAGTAGAGAAAGGCTCCAGGCCCGAAGAGGGCATCATACCCTGCTCTCCCGGAGTCTCTCCTAGACATCTTCAATGCCCTTATGGCAGCCAATGCATTGGTTCTGCCTAGGGAGAAAACTATATGGCCCCAGAATGCCGATGCCTCTAGATATTGTGTCTTCCATAGACAACCTAGGCATACGGTGGATGTATGTTTCCAATTCTGGGACTACATCCATGACCTCAATGAACAAGAGGGCATTGACTGGGAAGAGATGAGAAAATATATAGCCGCTTTTAAGGTGAAGAGACCCCAGCAACAATAGCAACAACAACAACTTCAACAACACCCGCAGCAACAGCAATAGAGAGCACTAGCACAGGCAGCAGCACCATCAAATATGGGAATAGTATAGAACCCGTTGCCGGAGCACCAGCATCATAACCAGATCGCCCCTATCTTGACAAATAGCCAGTCTGAGGCTAATAGTGGACAACAGTGGAAGGTAGAGGACTCTTCCTCTGTCTATTCAACAGGTCATATACCAAGCACCGCCGAGCAACCGCCTTGCCGCATCCTCCGCATACCCAAACCAGAACCCATCACCATTAAACCCGTTACCCCCTCTGCTACCATACCTTTACCAAACAATCTTCTGCAAACCAACTATACACCCCTCATGCCATCTAAACGATTGCTACGTATACCATTCTCCACCTCGCCTACAACCACTTACACTAGTACAATACAACCCTCCAAACCCCTTATCTGCACAATACCTCCACCAAATAATCCCTCACCATCACCCGTTCATCCACCCATAGAACACTCCAAACCGCTCATCCGTCCGGTACCCCTACCAAATAATTTTCCATCACCTGTTTACCAACCCATTACACCCTCCAAACCACTCATCAACCCGATGGTGCTTAAGATAACACCTGAACCTTCCACTATTAAGCAACACACGCTCCGGAGTGGGAGAATCTTCAACCAGGTTTTTCCTCAATCCATAGTCCGAGACGGCCCATTATAGCCACCAGAGGAAGCACAGAATGAAGAGAGTGCACCAGGCACTCAATATGACTTGTCGAAGTAGCTAGACAGGACATCGGCATGGATCTCCGTGCTCGAACTGATCAAATGGTCAAATACCCATCAAGCAGCCCTGATGGAGTAGTTGCAAAAAGTAATGGTCAATGAAGATGTGCCGGTAGAGAAAATAACTACACTGCTAATTCCACAGGGGGATCAACCCTCTATAACATTTCATACATCGGAACTAGCACCACCTGCAGCCAGAGGTATGGCCTTGAGCATCACTGTCAACATATGCAAAAAAGCTATAGATGCTTGTCTAGTTGATACTGGGGCTTCAATAAATGTATTATCACCAAAGACCCTGGAACTTTGCGGCGTACCCAGAGAGAAGTGGTTGCCATCTCCTATCTCTGTTACGGCCTATGACAACTCTACTTGTTCCCCTCTGGGAATGGTTTATTTGAAGGTGGAGTTAGGTCCCATTTGTCATGATGAGGTCGAATTCCACATCTTCGAAATCGACCCTTCATTAAAAGGCTTCCTTGCTTGCCCTTACATTAAGTCCCTTAAGGCTATACCCTCTACAAACCATCAATGCCTCAAATTTCCATATAAGCGACGCATTGTTAAAGTCACGAGCATGCCGATCCTTGTTGTTGCTCATTCCTTGAACATCAAGCCAATTTACTCACTTGGCCGACAGCCCAGTCTGTCGGTATTATAGTTCTATTCTGCCTTGGCTGGTCCTTTAAGAGCCACCACACTTGATCCGTATCCAGTTGATGCTGTAAAGCGGGGGAAGTGCATGAGTACCCCTGGCTGGAACATCATGATGAAAGGCGGTTATCAACCTGGAAGAGGTCTGGGCGCACAACTACAGGGTAGAACTACGCCCATTAAAGATAACCGAAAAGTATCTAGTAACGGCCTGGGCTATAGGCCAAGAAGAGTAAGGCATGACATCGTCCAGCAGCATGAAGATGAAAATGGCCAAAAGATATGGGAGGCAATGGCCACCCCATACAAAGAAAATCGGGATCCATTGACTTGGACTCTCTATACACATTTCATCAAAGGACCCATGATCAACCATAATGATGAAAATACGGTTGTGATCACCTCCCATTTCGACTTTCATGATATTTATGGGAGAGATCTGGCCAAACATTGTTCTGAATTATTGACATACCAGTCCTTGGAGGTTCTACGCCCGATGAAAAGGAGAAAATTTCAAGACCTGGAATGTGAATGATATCGGTGGTTCGACCTGAGGGATCTGTACATAGCACTGAACGGATTATTCCTTGATCCCTCAGAGCCGAGGTGGCCGCCACTGATAGATGAGTTGATAGAAAGTCCTAGGGCTATTTTTGATAAGAGAATTCTGCTGCATGAAGAAACTGATGAAGAGGAGCCGGATGACCCTTATGAAACCGGATTCACCACTGATCTTCTCTGGAGGGGAACATATCCCTCTCATGTTTTTACCCTCCACACTTTGTTCCGCACCCTCCTCTTGACCCCAACTTGGTTCCAATCAAAATTCGTATTGAAATTTCGAAAACTCATTTTATTATCCTAACATGTAATTAAATCAAATTTAAAAGCATCAAAACACACATCACATGTGCATACACTCCAAATTAAAAAATTTCAAAATATTCCATGCCATTAGAACATTTCTAATAATTAAAACGATCTAACATTTAGATTAATTAATATTAATAATCTAACAATTAGACTATTAATAATTAATTACTAATCTACCTCTTATATTAGTCAATTAAACTTAATTATTAATTTAACACTTAAATTAATAATAAACTCTAATTAATTATTAACTACTAATCTAACACTTAGATTAGTCAATTAATGTTAATTATTAATTTAACTCTTAAACTAATAATTAACACTAATTAATTAATAACTCTTAATCTAACCCTTAGATTAGTTAATTAAAATTAATTATTAACTTAATACTTAAATTAATAATTAACTCTAATTAACTAATGATTAATAATTTAACACTTAAATTAGTCAATTAAAATTAATCATTAATTTAACACTTAAATTAATAACTAACTCTAATTTATTAACAACAATTTGTTAATAATGATGATTCCAAAATCATTAATGCCCAATTAAATAAAATTGAATAAAAATTTAATTTTTAAAATATTTTTGAATTTTAAAATTGAAATCCAATTTTAATTATGTTTTAATAGGCTTGGAGTTGATGGGGTTTAAATTGGGATTTTGGGAAATAGGGGGAAAAAGGGTCCAGCCGGTTCAAGCTAGGGCGAACCGGGTTAGCGTCCTTGGCTCATCAGGGCTAGCTCGACCTGCAGACGGCCCGCTCAGGCTTGGCCTACCCCCCAGATCGGGTAGGCCGGCACGCCTGGTTCACTCCCCCCCAAACCGAAACCCTAAACAGCAGCAGAAAAGAGCTAGGCGGCGGGAGGCTCCCCGGCGACCGGGCTTCCGGCGTCACCCGGCCCTGCCGGCGACACCCTCAGCACTGGTAGGCCCTCGACGACCCTCCTCTTTGTTGTGAAAAACCTAACCAAAACCCCTTTTATTCACCTTTTTCAAACCGTGGAGAAGGAGGGAGATGAGGCCGGCCGTTCACCATTGGGCCGCCCTCTCCGACACCGACAATGAGCCCAGGGATGACTAGCGACCCTTCCCTGAGGATCCGGGGTGCCGGCCAACCCTTCCCAATGCTTTAGGAAGCCCGAACAAAACCGAAATGCCCTCCGTTCTTCGTTCAACAAAGAACACGAAAACCCATAGAAAGAATATGTTTTACAAGATTACAATTAATCTAATTAATTGTGTTCATCATATGAACACACATCCAGCAAATAATCGAACTTGCACATGGAATAATATCATGGATTTAATTCAGAGATTGAAACAGACGAGAAACAGTGGAACCTGGCTCTGATACCAGTGTTAGGATCTCGTTGTTCTCGGGATCGCAAACATAACGGAAATAGATAATTTAAAATGCTGCGATCCTTGTCCGTTTTGAATAAACAAAAATCGATTATCGGATAATCGGATATAACCTTACGCAGAATCGAATCCGTGTCCGAACGGTTCCGTTAGTGTGACATTGCCAGCCGTGCAAATGCCTGACCTCTAGCGAAGTCCACGCTATCCTCCTCGTGGTGGATTTCCTCATGATCCTCATTCTTCGCAGCCCACGAGCGCTTCGCCATTCGCCGCAACTACCGCCACAATGCACGGTCGATTTTCCATCGAACGGGAGTCAGGGAAGACGGTGGAGCTATCTCTACAGAGGAGAGAGCAGGGGTGCCAGAGAGAGAGAGGGAGAGAGTAGGGGGCGGCTAGGGCTGAGCAGCAGCTTGGCCTACTCAGCCTGTTTGCTATATTTTATATTAATCGCTTGGTCTTTCATAAAAACCCCCTGTACAATATAAAACCCACTTTTAATCCATCGGCTTGAGAATCATTTGCGTATGACCCTCTAGGCCTAATTACTAGTCCGGTTAATGGCCCAATAAGCCCAGTGACTCCTCACTGACTCAATTAATCAATTAATAATCCCGGTATCAGCATTGTTCTTCTATCACCTGAAGGTGTCTTGCTTTTCCTGTTACACATAACATACCTGAGTACGAGGCTCCCCTTGCTGGCGTTGAGGCTGCTCATCTCCATGGTGCCACCAAACTGCGAATTGTAGGTGATCGTCAGTTGATTCTTCGCCAAGTGTTCACCAAATACCGCACTCTTGATCCCAAACTCAAGCCATATCAAGAACTCACTTTAGCCTATGCCAAGCTTTTCACTAAATTGATCTTCGTCTAAGTTCCTAGTAATCAAAACATTCTAGCTGACGCCCTAGCTTCTCTTGCATCTTCTTTGGATTTCCCAATTAGCAGACATTTCGAATCGATCATTGTCCATAGGCGTCTCTCTCTTGCTATAGAGGATCCATCTTATCTTAAGATTAAGGAGAAATTGCTGAAGAAGGTTAAGGATGGAGACATTGTGGAGAAGAGAGAAATTATGCTGCTGGAATTACAAGAAGAGATGGAAGATGAGGAAAAACCATTGTGTTATCAAATTGCAAAATATTGTGAAGATCAGTCATACCCTGAAGAAGTCACTGCTGAGGAGAAAAGGGCTATCAGGAGAATTGCTTAAAGATACACCTTAGTTGGAGAAGAGCTATACAGACGATGAGTTGATGGTGTTCTTATAAGATGTTTAGATGAAGATGAGCTTTGGAAGATCATGGAAGGAGCTCATGCTGGAGTTTGTGGTAGCCATGTCAATGGACAGATGTTATCAAAGAAAATCCTTAGACAATGATACTATTGGCCCACCATGGAAGAAGATTGTGTAGGATATATCCGTAGGTGTGCTAAGTGTCAACTTCATGCCTACAAAATCCATTCTCCTGCATCTTCACTCCATCCTCTGTCCTCCCCATGGCCTTTCTCCATGTGGGCATTCAACATCATTGGTCCCCTTGGTGATCCCAACTCCTCAATCAAACAGAAGTCGTTTATTCTCACGGCGATGGAGTACTTCACCAAATGGGTGGAAGCCAAAGCTTATGCAGAAATCAAAGTGTCAACAGTTTGCAAATTCATCATGAAGTATATCATCACTAGATTCGGGATTCCAAGCACCATCGTCACCGACAATGGATCTCAATTTATTTGACAAGAATTGAAGGATCTCTGTAACAAGTATAAAATTGCATTGCATCATTCAAAGGCAATGGCCAAGCAGAGGCTACTAATAAAACCTTAATAAAAATCATTAAGAAAACTTGTAAGTCTAACAAATATACAGATTGGTCAAAAAAGCTCGTTGAGGCTCTATGGGCCTATCGAACTTCAATCCGCACTCCTATTGGGCAAACCCCATATTCCTTGACATTTGGAATAGAGGCGGTAGTTCCATACAAAGTCCTCATTCCATCATTGAGAGTACAATTGAACAATGAGTTTTCTGTTCATGAGCATCGCTCTCCACTCCTCGCTCAGTTAGAATTCTTAGGTGAGAAGAGATGGTTAGCTACTAATCACGCACAAGTATATTAGAATAGACTTGCACATTTTTATCAAAAGAAGGTTATTGAAAGAAAGTTCAAAGTCGGTGAAATGGTGGTAAAACGGATTTTTATAAAACCTGGTAGTCCTCGTTCTAAGCTCCAACCCAATTGGGAGGGCCCTTATATTGTAAAGAATGTTTTTTCCTGGTAACGCCTATAGGCTGGTTAACGTAGAAGGTCAAGAACTATCTCATGTTTGGAATGGTTTGTATCTTAAGAAATACTACCCATAGATTAAGTGTGTCGACCGACATGGCGCAAAGGCCATTGGAGTAAGAAAAGTTGAAATCCAAATTTCCCTCTTTAGTCTTTGATAGTCTAATTTAGATGCATGATGCACACACATACACGCTTGGTTCTCGAATAACAAACGATGTAAAGTCCAAGGAAGGTTGATAGCTTGACTAAGAGTATAAGGTACAACCTATTATTTCTTTCTTAGTTCACGATGTCGGAACGAGGCCTGGGATAGACTGCTAAAAATATCCGCCGTCTTAGTAGGAGGCCATCATAAAAAAAGGGGAAAAAATCAGAAGATCCGCCCCAAAAGCAAAAGCAAAAAGGCAAAAGCCAAATACAAAAAAGGCCACAAAGTCAAATGTCAAATCAAAAGGCCAAATATCCAAACAAAAGGGAGCATGGTCAAATCAAAAATACCCCACAAAGTGAAAATGACCGAACCCCAACACACAATAGGGATAAAGGATGGATATCTTTCTAGGTCTCCGGAACCCTCTCGTAAGCTTTCTAGACCATTTCTTCCATTCTCCCTAAGGGGCGTACTCCAAGCTTAAGGAATGGCCTAAGTTGACTAAGAGTCAGATCATCGAAGGAGATCATGAATACAAGCACAATAAAAGCACGATGAATCTAGATTAGGTTATTATAGAATAATTAGGGAATTAAGATAATAAACAAATAAGCTCTTTTGATCTAAGTACCATGCTGGTCTTTAGGCTAAGTTTATTTCAAAATCTCAAAAAAAAAAAAAGGATATTTCAACCCCCCCCCCTAAAAAAAAAGGATATTTCAAAACCCAAAAAAATAGATATTTCAAAAACCAAAAAAATGGAGATTTCAAAATCCCTAAAAAAACAAAAAAATAGATATTTCAAATAAAAAAATGAATATTTAAAAACCAACAAAAAAGAAAGAAAAATGAATATTTCAAAATCCAAATGTTGAACATGTTGAAATTTCAAAATTAGCATCCGCTTGTTATATTATAAGTGTTGCATATTTTACATTCTGAGTTAGCATTTGCATGCTTGCATTTTAATTGTTTTCCTTTAAATTTATTGTCACCTTCATTGAATAAAGGCGTTGCCCCTTGACCCTTCTATCAAGGATAGGATCAAGTAGTCGGTTACTTAATCCAGGCAAGGGGCTAAGCCAAAATAGACAAATTAATTTATTTGTTCAAGTTATCTACAGGGCACAGGCACACAAAAAAAAAATTGAAGCTGAAAAAAGACAGTCAAAGCTTACAGAATTCTCACTCATTGTATATCCATAAAAGTATCATGTACACGTACGAGGGAAACATAAAAGTCAATCATATCTGAAGATCAGGACCAAAAAGTACATCAACTGGAGTCCGACATTATAATAGTGGACACAAAGACATCATGATAGACAGCATCAGCAAGTGACAGCACCCTTATGGTTGGCTCTCCCCGTGGCCCTCATCAAGCTGACTCTGGGCTTCATTGTGTACGTCAGGCTCTCTGACGGGTGGCAGTGGTCCCATGGCACTAGGCTCGGCTCTGGTAGAAGGCACTACAAGGCTAGTAGTGAAGACGCTCCCATGACCGCCCTCGCGAGCTCGCCGACAGGCTCGCTGGTACCGCTCCTCCACACTCTGTCTCTCGTGCTCTGCTATTGCCAGCTGATCTCGAAGACCGTGGATGTTGGCCATGAATCGCTCTCGGTCCCTCTCCTCGATGGTGAACTCCAAACGCATCTAGAGACGTGTGAGCTGGCGGGAAAGGTCGCCCATGGAGAGCCTCGCCAATCTCTCCTCCGGCTCCGGAACTTGGGCTGCCGTACTCCTAGACTACTCAAGCTCCTCCTTAGCTCTGTGGAGAGCCTCTTGAAGCTCGACAACCTGTCAGCCAAATGAAGATATAGTCAGTTCAAGCTCAAGATCAGAATTAAGTTGTGAAAAAGAAATGTTAAAGCCAGGAACTTACTCGGGAGGCGCAATCCTCCTCCACCTAAGAAGCCCGATGGATGGCACAAGCCAATTGCTCCTGGAGGGAGGCGAGAGCTGCCTCTAAGGAAGTGCTGGATGATGAGGCGCCAGTTGGGTCAGTCGGAGGCTGGGCAACTTGGGTATAGGTGGCACGCTGCACCAAAAGAACACTGTCAGCGGTTAAGCACCAAAAACAATTTAATTAATAAAACGAAAGCATTCATACATGATTAGATAGGTTATTTATACATACCAAAGTGTTGAGAACGAGCTGGGCTTGCTTAAGCTGAGCCTCTACATACTGGAGACGGGCCTGGAGGGAGATGATAGTAGCATCCCGCGCATCCTGCATATTTATGTTATTCTTTCATTCACAAACATATACAAGATAATAATAAAAATTTCAAGACGCATTTCATCATACTTACATCAAGGGGTCGGAGTTGGTGGAGGTGAGCGGCGTAGTGAACCAGATATTACTGGAGGTAGGCCTTGCTACTCTCCAAACGAGACTCTACGGGCACACCACGCCGCTTCCAGTCAGTGTGTTGCTCTGCGAACTTCGCCCACAGTCGGTACGGGCTTGTTTACCCCACATTGTCCTCCCGATGCCCTCCGGGACCTCCTCCTCAACCAATTCTTGATGGAGGCCTAGCATCCTCATCACCATTCGGAGGTGCAGGAGCTCTATCTCATTCATGCAATGGACCCACACCTGGCATCCATATCATGCTCGCCCCTCTTCCACCCAGGGGAGTCTTGCCTCGCCCATGCCGATATATGGGTGCCAAATCACCTGCATTGCATTCACGTAGGTTAGTTTCATTCATAATAAACAATTTCATTTAATTGAATTAATAAAATAAAAATAATAAAACTTACGAGAGGCTCTAGATAATCAAGGAAATGACGTCGAAGGGCTGTCAGCTGATGATGTTGAGGGGTTGTGTCTATAACTGGCGACCTACGGGTCAGTGGAACAACATCCGGATGAATCGGTCTCACTCGTTCCAGAGGAAAGTAGTAATAGCTCCATATATGCACGTATAAGCATTAAGGTTAGAAATCATCATAATCAAGCATTAAATCATGCATTCACATTAAAGAAATCAAATAAGATTCACTAAACCATACCTGGAGGAGCGGCGCAAAGCCGCAGACAGTGGTCTCGTGGTCAAGCATGACCTCAGACAGATCAGTGTAGAGGTGGGCCAGAAGGGCCGCACCCCAGGCATAGTCTCCTAATCTATCTAAATTTCCTAAGAGATTCAGGAAACCACAATGAATGTGGTCTCCCTTCGTCCCAAACAGTAACCTACCAAAGAAAAAGACTAAGAAGATCATAAACTGTCTATCTACTATCTCTGTTTGACTCTCATCCCAGCAGTAAGTGCCTGATGCTGATCTAGACAGTCTATCCATGAACATTTCTCTAGACTTTCCTACTTTCTGCCTAGGGTCAACTAATCCTACGGCATCTACCACATCAACTCTAAACAGGGTCCTAGACTCTCTACCTGCCAATCCTGACACTTCTAATCCTAGGAGGCTCTCTGCCATCTCTCAGCAATCAGGATAAGTGATCCCGCTCACTACTTTAACCTCTACCTTGAGGCTGGTGATCCTAGCCACTTCCTCCAAGTTGGGGATCATATGTGCTCAGGGCATAAGTGATGTGCACGCAATGCGTGTCGTTAAATGCTCACGGCAACCAACTCCAAATAATCAGGACTCTTAATTAATTAGAAATAGTAAGCAGTGAGAACCAGGTCGATCCACAGAGAAATAGAGTTTTAATTTTGAAAACCTTGAATTTTGATTAGTCTAAAAAGAGAATTGATAAGTTGCACTAATTAATTAATTACCTAATCAAACAACAAGTTAATTAACTGAAATAACTAATATTAGCAAATCTAACTAAGTGAGCTAAGATTAGAAAATAACCATAACCATATTTGAAGACGAAGTATAATCGGGAGAGAGACAATCTAAACTAAAAAAATAACAATATTTCACTATTACAAATGTAATTCATTCATCCGAAAGCTAGAAAAAAAAACTACAACATTTCTGATTTTTATATCCTAAAAATAAATAACTAAACAACTGAACCTAAACAAATGATTAAACAAATGGAGAGCAAAGCTAAAGCAGCAGAGGGGAGACTCCTATGAGGGCGCCGGTGCAGTGAACTGGGCGGGTGCGTAGCAGTCGGCAGGAGCAGGGGCGCACAGCTCGGCGCAGTGGGTCGTGTGCGGCACAATGGACCCGGGCTGCAGGAGGGCGCTCAGGCGAGGCTGGCACTGTGGGCCAACATGTGGGCGTGTACGTATGCATGGCACACTGCGTCCGGCGGCTGGCTGACACATATGAGGCCCGTACGGGCGAGGCGCGGCAAGTGAGGCTGGCGGCATAGCGAGTGGCAACGCTTAACGGTGCGCTGCGTGGCTAGGGAGTCCGCCCAGCATGCTCGAACGACGAGGCCGGGGCGGTGCGAGCTTGCTGGCGCCGGCATGTGTTCCCCCCCCCCCTTGCTCACCTCCTCGTACAACGGCAGAGCAGAGAGAGAGAGAGGTGGGGAGAATGAGAGAAGGAGAAAAACTTAGAGAGAAAGAGAGGGATGGGGAGCGTACGGGAGAGAGACAGAGAACAGAAGAGAGAGAGGGCAGAGAGAAAAGAAAAAGGAGGAGAGAGATGGAGAAAGAGAGAGAGATAAAAAGTGAGAGAGAGAGTGCATCTGGGAGAGAGAGTAGAAGAGAGGGGAAAGAGAAAGATGTAGAGAGAGAGAGAGAGCTGTGCGGCTGAGGGAAAACCCTAGGAGAGAGAGAAAAAAACAAGAGAGAGAGAGAGAGAGAGGAAGGAGAAAAGGGGTTCTTTTTAAAGGGGAAGAGGACCTTTAAAATAAAGAAAGGGGAGAGAGAGAGGCGACGGCTGGCTCTTCTTGACCTTCTTGGGCAAAGGATTAGGGCAAACCCTTTTTGAGAATATAAATGACCATTTTACCCCTGCTTCTTTAATTTTTCCAAAAAGGTAAATGGTGCTACTGACATTTGAACATTAGACCTCCCACAAGTCTCAAGAGACTTAACCACTATACCACATTCTCTTCATGTCCTATTCACGTAAAATAAAAGTAAATTATAATTTTATCATGAATAATATTATATTTATGCTGAAATAAATTTATTTATTCTCTCAGTTTTACTGAAAAAACCGCAATTGCATTATATTCCATTTTTCACATGAAATGATGATGTTTTTAATTCGGAATTTAACAAAATTAGTACCGTTGGAATCGATACAAAATTGCATTATATTCCATTTTACACATAAAACTATGAATATGATGCATTCATTCGCCCTTTTTAATGATCATAAATGTCAACTTATTGCACCTCCAACTTACTTATTGCTAGTCCCTTAGCAATATAGATAATAAAAAAAATTGGGACAACAATGAATTATCACGCTTCATTTGAAGTTATCTATCACAAATAATTAAATGGTAGTCGATCAATTAAGCTAAAGTTCTCATTGCCCACTACACTTTGGTTCACGACAAGTGATCGTGTATGCAAATTGGCATGCTTAGAACTTATTTCCGTCCTTTCTGTTATATCCTCATCTTTGCTAACCCTTTAGATAAAACTACCTAGAGAAGAGAAGAGAAAAAGGATTTCCCGATCAGTCAGTAAGGATCGTTTTTTAGCTCTTGCCCCGACTCAGCACTTTTCACGACTTAGTCGTATTTCTAGTACGAGGGACTTTTTATTTAGCGCGACTTTTTTTTTTTCCTTTAGTTGCGCTCGTGCCTTTGAGACTGCGTACTTTTTTCATTATCTTTGATTTGACTGAGGGGGGGTGCATAATTTTTGCTACCCGCCTTCCTCTAGCTCTTTTTGCTACCTTATATGACATTTAGTATTTACAACTGTCCCGTTTTTAATGACCGCCTCCTTAGAGTGCTGAGTGGGTCGATCCCTTATTACGAATCCTAACGTTCCTTTCATTCAACTAAAAGAAAAAAAATCAGAATAGGTAGTCCTACCTTTAAGGTTAATTCTAACAATTTTAGTGAAAAATATTAGTTTGACCATTCTTTTTTCAGTGAAAAATATTAGTTTTCTTCAAAAGATTTTAAAAAAATGCATAATGATTGCTCCTCCCCAACTTCAATGACATTGTCCTCAATGGCATAAAATATATTATGAACAAAACAATAGCCAGAGGAAAACTGGAAAGGAGAAAAACAACTTGTGGCTATGAGGATGTGACTTTACCAAAGCTGACTGTTGCATAAAAACCTAAAAAGAGAATGAAGAAAAGCAAAAGATGATCCTAAAATACTGGGTTGCCTCCCAACAAGCGCTAAGTTTAACGTCTTCAGCCAGATGGAAGCACAGTCATTGTAGATCACTCAGCGCCATGGACTCTGGTGGACAATTCTAAAGATTTTCAACAAACGGTTTTAACCGTTGACCATTAACAGTGAATGTTTGCCAGTTTTTGGATCTATAATTTTAACAACGCCATGCTCAAAGGCTTTAATGATAAGGAATGGCCCATCCCACCTTGATTTTAGTTTCCCCAGAAATAAGCGAAGCCTAGAGTTGAATAGCCGAACGTTTTGGTTTGGATAGAAGGATTTCCTCACAATGTGTTTGTCATAGAAGGCTTTAGTTTTGGCTTTATAAATATTTGAATTTTTATAGGCTTCATTGCGCAACTCTTCTAGCTCACTCCGTTGTAAGGTTCTATGGGAACCACCTTGGGCTAGGTCAAGATTGACTTGTTTGATGGCCCAATCTGCCCTATGTTCCAATTCCACAAGAAGGTGATAGGCTTTTCCAAAAACCAAATGATAAGGAGACATGCCTGTTAGTTTTAGGTGGCTTACAAGCCAATCTGACTATGTAAATCTCGTTCATTTATTAATGTAATGGCATAATATTCATTATGTGTAAATCGCATTAATTATCGTTTCATAATGAAGTTCGTGAATATGTGCTATAGTGATCATATTATGATAAGATCATACTAGTGAGATTGATCACTTAAACACACGTATTCTTAATCGTTCCTAGTCGGAGGATATCTGAGAAGGACATCGGATATCCGGTTAGACTAGTACAGATTACTCTTACTCATATGATGAGGGTGATTGATCTCATAAGTCACTTGTGTGGAGACACTAAGGCGAATCTGTAGGTGCTCATTGGAGAATGAGTTCACTGAACTGATCCGACTGAATCGCTGGATGGTATTGTACCTCACTGTCAACCAGCTTGATTCTATTGTCGCAGTTGCGTAGATGGTCCTCGGACCTGAGACACCAAGGACACCTTGTCGATGGACTTCTGTGCTTTGACCTTAGTTTACGAATCTCTAGCCACAGGATTCTAAAACGCCAAGGATTGGGTACAGCGGAATACCGTCGAAGGGAATTGTGTGTCAATAAGGAATCATTCGCTCTCGGTACTTAGAGAGATAATGCTCTAGGAAGGATGCGCGGAAGTCCCTGGCCAGGGCGGACGATAATATCAGAAAAGGAGTTTTTCGATATTTATCAGCGGTATCCAATCCAAATGAGTCGACCGGTTAGGGTTTGACAGCACGCCATACCCTGAGTTGACTCGAAAGAATTGTACGAATGAAGGATTATATCCACGTAGCATGTAACGACCCGCCACCCTATAATCGGGGATCCGATTACTAAATGGGTACCGAATCATTAATTTGGGACCAAACCAGGATCTAATCAAGTCTGGGAGATAAATAATAAACTAAGCTAAACATTCACATCGCATTGAACAGAAGTAAAAGTGCAGGAATTAAAATTATTACAATGCGACTCGATACAGCAAATAATTACATTCTCCAACATAAAGGAAATAATTAAACGTACAGGCCAGAAATAAACTAACAACTACGTCGGGGCATACCCCGGAATAACTGCTGACGGTGCTCAACTCACGGTCGCACTCTCCTCGCTAGGTCTGCTGAGAGTCCTCACCTGAAAACCGCAGGAGGGGTGAGTCTAAAAAACAAGACTAAGTAGGGATCCTTCGATCCCCACTGTCCACGCACACACCCACAAGTGCAAGGTACAGCTAACGGAAAGGTGATAAGCACAAGATGTACAATTCCTAATTCTTAACGTGAAATCACATGCAATCGTAATATAATAAACATGCATATATTAAACCAACCGATTAGGAAATCCACAACTGTCGTCTCGATAGAACTCGCCAATCACACAACAACGGTGGAGAAACCTTGACCCGCTGAGACCAAACAGTAACCCCTCGGATAGCACACTAGCTACTCCGGCCCAACCGGCTCAGGTGGCTACTCCTTCCCTCAGCATGAGTGACTCTCCGAATGTACCACTCCGACACCGGTACTAGCTGACCCCGGGGTTCACCAGGTGACCCTCTCTCACTAGGCGTCACCCCGCCCACGCCCCCACCGGCGCTGTGCTCACGCCCCCACCAGCACAGGGTGATAAAGCGCTACAATGTCACTCCAGGTCCATAGTAACTCAAAACCCAGCACAGTGCGATCCGGTCACGTGAAAAGTCCGCGATCGCATAACACATATATTGAACCATCCGATTATGAAGAATCCATCTCTATCGGGTATACTAAAGCATGCACTAACCATCTATCTAACAGTATGAACACGTTTTACTGGCATGAATTAGTGAGGTTCTGTCTTGAATCGCGTCGCCCAAGGCCGACGCCATTCAAGCTCCATGTACAGGTTCATGTAAAACAGTCTTCAGAATCGGTCGCCTTTTAAAAGGCGTCGACACCAGTGGTCGCCTTTTAAAAGGCGTCGACATCCTCAGACGCCATTCAACACAGAAATCCGGAAATTCCAAGGCCCTTACTCAGGGGTTTTCTGCGTTGTTCACCTATGACGTCTTTTAGTCCCAGAATCCCCGAACTGGCAGACTCTCTGTCAGGCGATTCCTGTCTAAACGGCGTCATGATGGCTCGACGCCCTTCAAAAAGGCGTCGTCCATGCACGACGTGTTTCAGCCCCAGGAACCAGAGTCGCCTGAGCCCGAGGGCTCCCTATCCAACCCCAAACAACCCCAAATTCACCCAAAAACGGAGGGAAAAAGAGGAGCAATACTATCCACAGGCAACACATTCATAGAAATCCCCCATGTTATCAAAGAACTCCTAAACATGCTCATTCTACCCCTCGAAACCAAAGATCCAAACAAGCTTAAACAAGGGTAAACATGGCTTAAAACGTGATGCTAAGGGGAACCGTCACCCTACCGGATATTTGAATGCCTCCGAGCTTCAAGCCGTCCACCCGACTCGCCCCACGCCGCCGCCTGTACCGCCGTGGTCGTCCTTGCTCCTCCGTGACGTCGGCCGCCGTCCGGAGAGTAGAACGCCGCAGTGGAAGTGGAGGTGGTAGTGGTAGGAGCTAGGTAGAGGATGGAGTGGAGGGAGAGATGAAACGGTGGGAGGAAAAGAGGGAGGAGGAGGGATCGCCGCCGAGTTTGCCGGAAGGGGAAAGAGAGGAAGAGAGGAGAAAATGAGGGAAAGAAGGAGGGCTCGCGGGGTTAACCAGAGACTGGCTAAAACGTGTCGACATCTACGGACGCCATTTAGTTGATGTGACAGCTACTCTGACAAGACTCTGAAACGCGTCGTTCAAGGCAGACGCCGTTCAGACGATATGTCAGGGCCGTACTCTGACAAACCCAGAGTCGCAGTCTGAAAGGCGTCGACACACTTGGACGCCGTTCAGGTCGACAAGACAGGGCCGTACCCTCGCGGCCCGAAGCCAGCCCACGTGGCACCCACGTGGCAGAACTTGAAATGCGTCTGCGACGGTGGACGCCGTTTAAAACGCGTCTCGATGTCCAGACGCGAATCAACTCAGAACCTCCGCCCTCACTAAGGTTGGAACTACAAGGTCCGATCCCGAAAACCGGATCCGAAGGTCACGATCCTTACATAGCAACTGTCGGCGAAAAGGTTCCAATAGTGGGTTGCTTAACCCCGATACCTTCCAGGTTCACGCGGTGTTGCTTGGCACCCAACGTGATCGGAGGCCTGGTCGAATTCGATGTGCGACATCAATTCGATTGATTAATTAATTAATAAAGAGTTATTAATTGATTAATAAAGCCAATAAGGAGTTACTGGGCTTATTACGCTGTTAACCGGACTGGTAATTGGGCCTAGAGGGTCACACGCAAATGATTCTCAAGGCGATGGATAAATAAGTGGGTTTTATATAAACTGGGGGTTTTATGAAAACCCGCACAGTTAGTATAAAACATAGCGAACGGCCTTTGCAGGCCAAGCTGCTGCTAACCCTAGCCGCCCCTCCTCAGTTTCTCTCTCTCTCTGGCATCCCAGACAGATCCGGATCTGCTCTGCCGCTTCTCCGACTCCCGTTTGATGGGAAATCGTCGGCGCGTTGCGGCGATCGTTGCAGCGACCGGCGGAGGTTTCGTGGGTTGCGAAGAACGAGGAACGTGAGGATATCCGTCGTAAGGAGGATCGCGTTGACTTCGCTAGAGGCCGGGCGCTTGTGCGGCTTGCGGTGTCGTACCGACCGAACCAAACAGTTGCGGATTCGAATCCGCACACGGTAAGAACAGATAATCTGATTATCGTGTATTTTTAGTTTTTTCGAAACGGGAACGGGAACAGATCTCCGTTTTATTTTTTATTTCCACTGCGCGGAAGATCCGAAGAAACCCGAGAACCCAACAGTGGTATCAGAGCCAGGTTCCACTGTTTCTTGTCCCGTTTCCGTCTCCGATTTATTAATTCCATGAATTTATTCCATGCACGAATGTAATTATATTGTTAGAACTGTGTTCATATGATGAACACAATATTAATCGGATTAATGTTCTGCAATTTTCGAATATTATTTTGGGGATTTTTTTCGCGTTCTTCGTAGGACGAAGAACAGAGGATTCCGGGCCACTATGCGACTTTGTACGGACTTCCCTATTGTTGAGGAAGAGAACCAGACCCCTGCTATGCTTCTGCTTACCACCGGGGCTGGTGGCCGGCGCCGGAGAGCCACTGTTGATGGCCGGAGGGAGCCCCTTTTTCTTTTTTATCCCATGGGTTTATGAAACCTGAAAACCTGAAAAATTAGTTTTTTTGGGAATTTTAAAGGGGCTTTGGCCGCTTGCATAGGGTCTTTCCAGTGAGCCCACCGGCACCGGGGGCAGCGCCGGGGGGCACCGCCGGCTGGCCGGGGCGGCGCCGGTGGCCGGGCCACAAGAGCCCAGCTGCTCTTCCCGCTGCCACCTGCAACCCATTAGGGTTCGAGTGTTTCAGGGTTTCCTGCATTCACAGGGGCTTCGGGTGGGAAGGGGGGGGGGGGGTCCAAGGCCGGGCTGGACCGACTGGACCGGGCCTTGACGGGCCAAGGGCGCTTGGACCAGCCTGAACCCTGACCAGAGCCATGGCTCAGCAGGGGCCGAGCCATGGCTCGGCCATGGGGCTGAACCCCTTCTGCCCTTGGACCAGTTGAACCTCAATTTGTATTTCCCCTTGATACCCCTAATTAAAACCTCAATTACCCATTTAAATATAAATTGGATTTTATTTGAAATTCAAAACTAATTTTTGAAAGTTAAATTATTATTCAATTTTAATTTAGATGGGCTATTAATGATTTTTGAATCATTAGGATTAACATTTAAGTGTTAATTATTAATGTTAATTGTTAGTTTAAATGTTAAACTAATAATTAATATTAATTAAACTAATTTAAGGGTTAAATTAGTGATTAATAATTATTGGTCTAACTGTTAGATTATTAATTATTATTTCAATTAATTGTTAATTAATTTATAAGTTAGTTGTTAATTTAAGAGTTAAAATGAATAATTAACTTAGATGACTAATTTAAATGTTAAATTAGTAGTCCTTCATTATTTATTGTTAATCATTAATTTAATATTTCAATTAATGATAACTTTAATTATTTAATCTAAGAATTAGATTAAATAGTTATTAATTAGTTAGTGTTATTTATTGATTTAAGAGTTAAATTAATAATTAACATTAATTGACTAATCTAAGTATTAGGTTAGTAATTAATAGTTAATTATAGTTGATTATTAATTTAAGTGTTAAATTATTAATTAACTTTGTTGGACTAATCTAAGAGTTAGATTAGTTGTTAATAGTCTAATTGTTAGATTATTAATGTGGGTTGATCTAAGTGTTAGATTGTTTAATTAATAGAATTGTTCTAATTTGCATGGAATAATCTGGAATTATTAATTTAGAGTGTGTGCACATGTGATGTGTGTTTTTTATGCTTTTAAATTAGATTTTATTGCATGTTAAATTGATTAAAAGAGTTTTTGAAATTCAAATACCAATTTTGATTGGATCCCAACTTTTTGAAAGCCAAAATTATTTATTTTGAAAAACTTTTTTATATTAGCCATGTGATGTGCTTATCATGTGTGGAATGTTTAAAACACTCCGTAGTCATGGATATGCACTTATTTTATTATTCATGTGATGAATGATGGATGTGGATTGTGGTTGTATGGATATTTATTAATTGTTAATAAATAAGGGTCTGCGTACCTCTCCCTCTCTCAAACTCCGATGTACTTCTACCTCCCTCTCTCTTGTACTCGCCATAAGGCCTTCTTCAATTTACTTATAATTCTAGAATTATTGTAATATGATCGAGGCAACCGAGGAAGGAGCGAGGACGATCCACTGCTACAATCAAGAAGGCGATACGATGGAGATCTTTTGCCTTTATGTTTGCAGGTAGTATAATATAAATGTTATGTTAGATAGTGTGTGCGTTTGACTGTTGGCTCCAGTCAAACCCACTGTACTATCTATGACCACACTTGACATGTATGAGATGCATTGTTTTATTTTGATTATGAATCAAAATAGGTATATTATTTATTAAATATATACGATATATTTATACTATCACCTAGGAGAGACCAAGATAAAAGTTATCTAAATACCCTCATCTAAACTCTAAGCCGTAATGCGAGTAGTTAAGAACTTACTGCGTGGTCAACCATCATTATAGTCATAGGATTCGAATCACTTTAGGAAGGTTTGTTGTGCTATCCACAATGACTGTTTAATTGGGAGGAGAAACTGTGGCTATGGCATTAGATACCTATATAATCGGAGTAGAGGAACCATGTAGCTTTATTGTGCTATCCACAAGGGCTGCATGCAAATCTATGCTCGTCGCGTAACGATGGTTAGTTTAGACCAGAATTAGTAGTTTGTTGTGCTATCCACAAGGCCATTAAATCTCTGGGGACCGAAGCTATGATAAGATATTGCAAGGAGTTGCAAGTCCCATGAGTTGGGTACTCTTTGATTGTATTACAATTTGTTGTGCTATCCACAAGGCTGTACTGCAAGTCATTGAGATTCTGATACCCACTAGGAGACTGTCGGCGTCTCCCATTCTATATAACTGAGGGTTATACAGTCCGTCGAAAATTAGTGGGAGTAAAACTTCATGTCTTGTTTTAAAATTAATAATTGAACATTTGCTAAATAGATTTTACTTATCTCCTGTAGGAAATTATGTCGTCGAATAACCCACTCCGCGGCATACTTGATGCCCTTTTGACTTACATGATCTACTCGGATTGTTTCAGAAACCTGAAGAATGTCTTCAGATCTGAGCACATTGACTTTGTCCCTGGAGCTGATCCTCCTGCTGAATCGGCATTGGATGCCCCTGAAGCAGAGATGATAGCTAACGATAAAAGATCGAAGGATAAAAGCAAAAGAGTAGTAATGGGTGACTGCTTCTACTATAAGCAGTATGGTCACTGGAAGAGGAACTGTAAGGAGTTCCTTAACGATAAAGCTCATGGAAAGGTGAAGCAATATGAAGCTTCAGATATCTATATGATAGATATCAACTTGTTAGTAAGAGATTCCACATCTTGGGTATTGGATACCGGATGTGCTTCTCATATCTGTCATGATGTGCAGATACTGACAAGTAAGTGCAAGTTGAGACAAGGCGAAGTGAAATTGAGGCTAGGAAACGGCGCAAAAGTTGCGGCGATAGCTGTTGGGACAACAAACCTCAGGTTTCCATTAGGAGATGCCTTACTATTAGAAGATTGTTATTATGTTCCTAGCATAATAAAGAACATTATATCAATATCTTGTTTGGAAAAGATAGGATATAGGTTGACTATTGAGAATAGAAGTTGTTCGATTCATTATGGTAATAAATCAATAGCTTCGGCATCTTTGGTCAACGGTCTATATCTCTTAGATGTTTCTTATTACAATCTTCAAATTGATAATACTCTTAAGAAGAGCAAGAATTGTGTGAACCAAGCCTACATGTGGCATTGTAGACTTGGGCACATTGGCGAAAGCAGGTTGCAAGAGTTGCATAAGCAAGGTTACTTAACTGCATTCGATTATGAATCGTTTGCGACATGTGAATCTTGCCTTATGGGAAAGATGGCAAAATCTCTATTTACTGGACATGGAGAACGTGCCAAGGACATTTTGGAACTAATACATTTGGATGTATGTGGTCCCATGTCCACCCAAGCCAAAGGTGGCTTTTCATACTTCATCACGTTCACCGATGACTTTTCAAGATTCGGCTATGTTAATGAAGTACAAGTCGAAAGCATTTGAGAAGTTCAAGAAGTTCAAGAATGAGGTAGAGAAGCAGTTAGGAATGGTGTATGATGTATCGGAAAGGAGGAATCGCACCTTGTTGGACATGGTGTGATCTATGATGAGCTTTTCGGAATTACCAGTGTCCCTCTGGGGGTATGCTCTAGAGTCAGCAACATGCTTACTGAATAGAGTACCCAGCAAGTCTGTGGCCTCTACTCCATATGAGATATGGAAAGGCAGGAAAACAAAATTTAAAAATGTTAAAGTCTGGGGTTGCCCTGCTCATGTAAAGAGGCATAATCTAGACAAGCTGGAATCACGAACTGATAAATGCAGGTTTGTGGGATATCCAAAGGAAACCTTTGGATACTATTTTTACCATCCTGGTGAACAAAAGGTGTTTGTCGCCAGGAAAGTTGTCTTCCTGGATGAGGAATATCTTCTCCAGGAGGACAGTGGGAGTAAAATAGTATGGGAAGAGGGTCCAGATCCCCAAATAGCTGCATTTTCATCAGATGAGATATCAGTTCCTGAATCTGTTCAGGTACACACATATGAGCCTCGTAGATCTAGTAGATTACCTAGACTACCCGAACGATATGTGGGACATATCGCTGAAGGTGAGTCTAAGGTAGAATATAATGCGGATGATGATCCTAAAACATACCAGGAGGCCATAGAAGGCCCAGAAGCCGGGAAATGGCGACAAGCCATGAACTCAGAAATCCAGTCCATGTACACCAACTAAGTTTGGAACTTGGAGGACTTACCTGAGGGTATTGTACCCATCGATGGCAAGTGGATCTTTAAAAGAAAGAGCGGTGCTGATGGACGGATCGACACTTATAAAGAAAGGTTGGTGGCAAAGGGATATCGTCAAAGGCAAGGAATTGACTATGACGAGACTTTCTGACTAGTTGTCATGATAAAGTCATCAGAGTTCTACTCGCTATTGCTGCACATTTTGATTATGAGATCTAGTAGATAGATGTGGAGACTGCCTTCCTCAATGGTAACCTTGAGGAAGAGGTGTATATGATACAACCAGAACGCTTCACATCCAAAGAATCTCCAAATAAAGTGTGCAAGCTTCAGAGGTCCATTTATAGACTGAAGCAAGCTTCCCGGAGCTAGAACATATGATTTGACGAGGCTGTCAAGTCTTATAACTTCATTAAGAATGAAGATGAACTTTGTGTGTACAAGAAGACCAATGGGAGTGTAGTCACCTTCTTAATTCTTTACGTATATGACATACTACTCATTGGGAATAATGTAGCTATGATGTCATCAGTAAAGATGTGGCTGTCAAGAAACTTCTCCATGAAGGATTTGGAAGAAGCATCCTACGTATTGGGAATACGGATCTATAGAGATAGATCAAAGAGGATGCTTGGAATGACTTAAACCTTGTACATAGATACTATGTGCACGGCCTGATGTAGCATTTGCTCTAAGTGTTACAAGCATATTTCAAGCTGATCCAGGCGAAGAGCACTGGAAGGCAGTGAAATGTATCCTTAAGTACTTGAGAAGAACTAAGGATATGTTTCTTGTCTATGGAGGAGGTGACTTGAAAGTGCGAGGCTTTACTGACTCGAGTTTTCAGTCAGATCCAGATGATATCAAGTCTACATTTGGATTCATGTTTACTTTGAATGGAGGTGCAGTATGCTGGAAGAGTTCCAAGAAAGTAACCACTGCAGATTCGACGACTGAAGCTGAGTACATCGCTGCAGCTGAAGCCGCTAAGGAAGCAGTGTAGTTGAAGAAATTCATCACCAACCTCGGCGTAGTTCCCAGCATCTCTGAGCATGTTCTGCTGTTGTGCGATAACAATGGAGCGATTACGCAAGCGAAAGAGCCGCGGTCTCATCAGAAATCGAAGCATATTCTGAGGCGCTTTCATCTTATCAGAGAGATCATATCAAGAGGAGATGTAGTAGTGGAAAGACTTCCATCCGTCGACAATGTAGCAGATCCACTTACAAAGCCGTTGGCTCAAATTGTATTTGAGCGTCACCTAGAGTCTATAGGCTTACTGTATAAAGGTGATTGGCTTTAGTCCAAGTGGGAGATTGTTAGTTTTAGGTGGCCTACAAGCCAATCTGACAATGTAAATCTCGTTCATTTATTAATGTAATGGCATAATATTCATTATGTGTAAATCGCATTAATTATCGTTTCATAATGAAGTCCGTGAATATGTGCTATAGTGATCAGATTATGATGAGATCATACTAGTGAGATTGATCACTTAAACACACATATTCTTAATCGTTCATAGTCGGAGGATATCCGAGAAGGACATCGGATATCCGGTTAGACTTGTATAGATTACTCCTGCTCATATGATGATGGTGACTGATCTCATAAGTTACTTGTGTGGAGACACTAAGGCGAATCTGTAGGTGCTCATTGGAGAATGAGTTCACTGAACTGATCCGACTGAATCGCTGGATGGTATTGTACCTCCTCGCGATGGATGGTCCTCGCTTCCTCGCTCGCTGCGGCGTTCGTAGATCCCGTCTGGCTACGCGTAATCCGTCGCGACATGCGGATTCTGAATCTCCCGTCGGACGGAAGGCGGAGCAGTCGAGAATCGCACGCCCATAAGAGAGAGAAAGAGAGAAAGAACGAATGACAGCTAGGTTAGGGTTGCTAGCCCCCGACGTAGAATCCGTTCTTTTATAATAAGTCAGTTTGCGATTTTTCATAAAAACCCAGACTTATCAAAAATCCTGTCGGATTATCCATCGACTTGAAAACCATTTGCGTGTGACCCTCTAGGCCCAAATACCAGTCTAGTTAATAGCCCATTAAGTCCAGTAACCCTTTACTGACCCACTGAATTAATTAATATCCTTATATTCAATTAATCAGCCGAATTTAATGTCCCACAATAAATTCAGATGGACTGCCGATCACGTTGGATGCCAAGCAACATTGCGTGATCCTGGATGGCACTGGGGTTATCGCAACCTTCTATTAGAACCTTTCTGTCATCGGTTAGCGCGCGGATATAATCCTTCCTCTGTGCAATGTTCCCGAATCGACCTAGGGCATGGTTTACTGTTAAACCCTATTTGGTCGATTCACTTGAATCAGATGCCGCTAATCTGAATCCGATAACTCCTTATCGATTACAGAGTCCGCCCTGGCCAGGGACTTTAAGCGCATCATTCCCGGAACATTCTCTCTCAAACTACCGAGAGTGGATGATCCCGTATTGAACACACAATTACCTTCGAGGGCATTTCCCTGAACCCAATCGCTTGACTTATTGATAACCCACGGTTAGGGATTCATTAGTCAAGGTCAAAGCTCAGAAACCTACCAACAAGATATCTTTGGAGTCTCAGGTCCAAGGATCATCCACGCAACCGTGACAAATGAATCGAGCTGGTTAACAGTGAGGTGATTACCATCCAACGATTCATAGTCGGATCAGTTCAGTGAACTCATTCGCCAATGAGCACCTATAGGTCAGCATAGTGTCTCCACACAAGTGACTTATAGGATCAGTCACCCTCATCATATGAGCTGAAGTAACCTATACTAGTCTATCCGGATGTTTGATGTCCTATCTCAAACATCCCATGACTAGGAACAATTAAGAACATGTGTTTATAAGTCTTCGGTCCCGTAATTATGATCTCATCATAATCCGAAGACTATTGCACAAGTTCATAGACTTCATCGTGATACGATAAACACAGATCGAATTAATACACACAATGAATTATTACCATTTATTAATAATCTGAATAAGTACATAGTATCTGATTGGCTTTGAGACTATCTAATACTAACAATCTCCCACTTAGACTAAAGCCAATAACTTTTATACAGAATACCTATATTCTCTAAGTGACACTAAAAAACATTTTGAGAGAAAGGCTTTGTAAGTGGATCTGCAATGTTGTCGGCTGAGGGAACTCTTTCCACCACGACATCTCCTCGAGCTATAATCTCTCTGATCAGATGAAAGCGCCGCAGAATGTGCTTCGACTTCTGATGAGACCTCGGCTCTTTCACTTGAGCAATCACCCCATTGTTGTCACACAGCAGTGGGACGGGACCAGATATGCTTTCCACCACACCAAGATCGCCGATGAATTTCTTCATCCATACAGCTTCCTTGGTGGCTTCAACAGCAGCAATATACTCGGCTTTCGTTGTCGAATCAGCAGTGGTTTCCTGCTTGGAACTTTTCCAGCTCACTGCTCCCCCGTTGAGTGTGAAAATAAAACCTGATGTTGACTTGCTGTCATCAGGATCATATTGAAAACTCGAGTCAGTGTATCCTTGCAGCTTTACGTCTCCTCCTCCATAGACTAGAAATAGATCCTTAGTCCTTCTCAAGTACTTAAGGATGCATTTCACAGCCTTCCAGTGTTCATCACCTGGATCTGCCTGATGTCTGCTTGTAACACTTAGAGCATATGCTACATCAGGTCTGGTACATAGCATGGCATACATGATGGACCCTATGGCAGAAGCATAGGGGACTTTATCCATCACAGCCCTCTCTTCAGGTGTCTTGGGAGATTGACCTTTAGAGTGTGAGATTCCATGTCTCATCGGTATGAGACCTCTCTTGGAATTTTCCATGCCAAACCTTTTAACAATGGTTTCTATGTACATGGATTGGGTTAAAGCTAGCATCTTCTTGTAAGGAATCGCTATGAACGCAGCGGAAATAAAAACGATTCCATTGTATCGGTTGCTGGGGTCGTAAAACGGACATTAAAATCTAAGCGGGAAGAACAGTTCTTCACCTTTGCGGGGTTTCGAATCTCCTGTGGATGATGCCGACTTGGTAATCGCGCACGAGCACGATCTCTAGAGGTATCCACACGAGTTCCCGCAGCAGACGCGATTTCCTCCTCGACTTGAGTGCTCTGACCAAATCTCAAATCCACCATGCGCGGAGAGAGACAGATCCACTCCAAGAGAGAGAGAAGGAGAGAGAGAGAGGAGAGAGAGAATCTGGGGAGTAAAATTCGTCCAACTAACTTTTTACCACTCCCCCTTGGCCCTCCTTATATAGAAATAAGGATAAGCACAAGAGTTAATCCTCATGATTATCCAAGAGTTTGGCCTTGGATAATTCTCCATTAAATCTTCATGTTTATCCTGTAGCTTTTCACAAAAACCCAGATAAACATGAAATTTAACATCTCTCACCGTCTAACGAGAACTCTTATGCGTGTGACCCTCTAGGCCCATATATCAGTCCGGTTGCAGGCCCATTAAACTTAGAACTGTTTCTTGAGTTTAATATTTATTAATTAACATTTAAACATCATATGTTAAATGATTAATTTAATAAACAAGTAAATTATCATCCGATGATTAATTCACTTGGCCTTCTGATCATGAACAGCACCAAACACTACCTCATTATTCCCTTCAATTGAACCTTTCCGTCTGCCGATACCGCACAGATATAATCCTTCACTCATGCAATGTCCCGATAACGCAAGGGTATGGTTTTATAGTCAAACCCTCTATCGCGTTATCCAGATGGATTCCAATACATAATTAATATCTAGAAAGACATCTCTTTCATTTGACCCTGGCCAGGGATTTCTGTGTACATATCTATGGGACATTCTCTCTCCAGTCTTATACCAAGAGTGAGTGATCCCTTGTTGTTCTGTAATGACCCGCCACCCTATAATCGGGGATCCGATTACTAAATGGGTACCGAATCATTAATTTGGAACCAAACCAGGATCTAATCAAGTCTGGGAGATAAATAATAAACTAAGCTAAACATTCACATCGCATTGAACTGAAATAAAAGTGCAGGAATTAAAATTCTTACAATGCGACTCGATACAGCAAATAACTACATATTCCAACAGAAAAGAAATAATTAAACGTACAGGCCAGAAATAAAATAACAACTACGTCGGGGCATACCCCGGAACAACTGCTGACGGTGCTCAACTCACTGCCGCACTCTCCTCGCAAGGTCTGCTGAGAGTCCTCACCTGAAAACTGCAGGGGGTGAGTCTTAAAGACAAGACTCAGTAGGGATCCTTCGACCCCCACTGCCCACGCACACACCCACAAGTGCAAGGTACAGCTAACGGTAAAGTGATAAGCACAAGAGGTACAATTCCTAATTCTTAACGTGAAATCGCATGCAATCGCAATATAATAAACTTGCATATATTAAACCAGCCGGCTAGGAAACCCACAACTGTCGTCTCGATAGAACTCGCTAACCACACCACAACGGTGGAAAAACCTCGACCCGCTGAGACCAAATAGTAACCCCTCGGATAGCACACTAGCTACTCCGGCCCAACCGGCTCAGGTGGCTACTCCTTCCCTCAGCATGAGTGACTCTCCGAATGTACCACTCCGACACCGGTACTAGCTGACCCCGGGGTTCACCAGGTGACCCTCTCTCACTAGGCGTCACCCCGCCCACGCCCCCACCGGCGCTGTGCTACGCCCACACTAGCACAGGGTGATAAAGCGCTACAATGTCACTCCAGGTCCACAATAACACAAAACCCAACAAGTACGATCTGGTCACGTGAAAAGTCCGGGATCGCATAACATACACGTAGTATCGTCCGGTCATGAAGAATCTATCTCTACCGGGTACACTAAAACATGCACTAACCATCCGTCTAATAGTATGAACACATTTTACTGGCATGAATTAGTGAGGTTCTGTCTTGAATTGCGTCTCCCAAGGTCGACGCCATTCAAGCTCCATATACAGGTTCATGTAAAACAGTCTTCAGAATCAGGCCCTAAAAGGCACCGACACCAGTGGTCGCCTTTTAAAAGGCATCGACAACCTCAGACGCCGTTCAGCACAGAAATCCAGAATTTCCAAAGAAACCACCCAGGGAATTTCTGCCTTAAAAGGCGTCATGGGCTCCCGACGCCATTCAAAAACGCGTCGCCGTGACATGACGTCTTTTAACCCCATAATCCCGAACTGGCAACCCCTCAGTCAGGCGATTCCTGTTTAAAAGGCGTCGCGATGGTCCGACGCCCTTCAAAAAGGCGTCGTCCATACACGACGTCTTTTAACCCCAGGAACCAGAGTTGCCATGAGCCCGAGGGCTCCCTTTTCAATCCAAATAACCCCAAAATCACCCAAAAATGGAGGAGAAAGAGGGGCAACACAATTCAAAGGAAATCCCATTCATAGCAAAACCCCCATATCAACAAAAGAACACCTAAACATGCTCATTCTACCCCCCGAAACCAAAGATCCATAACAAGCTTAAACAGGGGAAACCTTGGCTAAAACACGATGCTTATGGGAATCGTCACCCTACCGGATACTTGAACGCCTCCGAGCTTCAAGCCGTCCACCCTACTCGCCCCACGCCGCCGCCGGTACCGCCGTGGTCGTCCTTGCTCCACCGTGACGTCGGCCGCCGTCCGGAGAGTAGAACGTCGCAGTGGAAGTGGAGGTGGTAGTGGTAGGAGCTAGGTAGAGGATGGAGTGGAGGGAGAGATGAAACGGTGGGAGGAAAAGAGGGAGGAGGAGGGATCGCCGCCGAGTTCGTCGGAAGGGAAAGAGAGGAAGAAAGGAGAAAATGAGGGAAAGAAGGAGGGCTCGCGGGGTTAACCAGAGACTGGCTAAAACGCGTCGACATCCACGGACGCCAATCAGTTGATGTGACGACTGCTCTGACAAGACTCTGAAATGCGTCGTTCAAGGCAGACGCCGTTCAGACGACATGTCAGGGCCGTACTCTGACAAACCCAGAGTCGCAGTCTGAAAGGTGTCGACACACATGGACGCCGTTCAGGCGACAAGACAGGGCCGTACCCTCGCGGCCCGAAGCCAGCCCACGTGGCACCTACGTGGCAGAACTTGAAATGCGTCTGCGACAGTGGACGCCGTTTAAAACGCGTCTCGATGTCCTGACGCGAATTAACTCAGAACCTCCGCCCTTACTAAGGTCAAAACTACAAGGTCCGATCCCGAAAACCGGATCCGAAGGTCACGATCCTTACAATCTCCCCCCCTTAAAAGAATTTCGTCCCCGAAATTGATTGCTTAGAATTAACAAGGTCAAAACAGGGATACAAGTTCACAAGGAAACCTACGAAAAGAGGTAAGGGAACTGCTCCCGCATCTCATCCTCTCGCTACCAGGTTGCCTCACCTCCGGAGCGGTACTGCCAAATCACCTTGACCAAGGGTACAATCTTGTTCCGCAGGACCTGTTCTCTGCGATCCTCAATACGAACAGGATATTCTGGAAAGGACAGGTCCTCAGCGACCTCCAACTCTGAAAAATCCAAGACATGGGACGGAACCTGAACATATTTTCTCAGTAAGGAAACATGGAACACATCGTGCACCCCTGCAAGACTGGACGGCAAGGCCAGCTGATACGCGGTTTCACCAATCCGAGCAAGGATGGGAAAAGGCCCAATATATCGCGGACTCAGCTTGCCTCGCTTCCCGAATCTCATCACACCCTTGGAGGGTGAGACTCGGAGAAACACGTGGTCCCCAACTTCAAACTCAAGCGATCTCCGTTGGATGTCAGCATAACTCTTCTGCCTACTCTGCGCTGCGGTCAACCTTTGCCGAACTAACCTGGCAATCTCAGCACACTGCTGTACTAATTCGGGTCCCGCTATCTGCCTTTCACCGATCTCAGACCAACATACTGGAGATCGGCACGGTCGCCCATACAAAGCCTCGTAAGGCGCCATGCCGATACTAGAATGGTAACTGTTGTTATAGGCAAATTCTACTGTGGACAAATACTGCTCCCAAGAACCTCCCCAGTCTAGACAACAAGCTCTGAGCATATCCTCCAAGGTC
The DNA here is from genome assembly GCA_030544215.1 of Zantedeschia hybrid cultivar. Classification (NCBI taxonomy): domain Eukaryota; kingdom Viridiplantae; phylum Streptophyta; class Magnoliopsida; order Alismatales; family Araceae; genus Zantedeschia; species Zantedeschia hybrid cultivar. Next base: position 55,000,424 of record JARZZO010000006.1, on the reverse strand, counting down.
TGAATAGTCCTCTCCGACTGCCCGTCAGTCTCGGGATGGTAGGCTGAGCTGAAAGCCAACTGAGTGCCTAATGCCTGCTGAAAGCTCTTCCAGAATCTGGAAGTAAACCTTGGATCTCGATCTGATACAATAGACAAAGGTACCCCGTGCAGAGAGATGATCCGGTCTACAAACAACTTTGCCAGTTTGCCGACTGACCAGTCCTTCCTAATAGCTAGGAAATGTGCCGACTTGGTCAGCCGATCAACGATGACCCAGATGGCATCTCTCCTGCTAGGGGATGTAGGCAATCCCATCACGAAGTCCATCGTCACATGCTCCCATTTCCACTTTGGAATCGGCAAGGGCTGTAGCAATCCACCAGGTCTCTGATGCTCGGCTTTAACCAGCTGACAAGTCATACATCTAGCCACATATTCAGCCACATCTTTCTTCATACCGGGCCACCAGAAGTGCCTCCTCAAACAATGATACATCTTTGTTGTTCCAAGATGCACTGCATATCTCGAACGGTGCGCCTCATCAAGAACACATCTGCGCACGTCTTCCTCAGTCGGAACATAAAGTCTACCTCTGCACCTGACAGTACCGTCGTCCCACAACTCCACCTCTGACCTCTGGAGGATCTGTGGTAACTCAACATCTGCCCTCTGAGCCTCAATTACCGCATGATATACCGCTGGTCTCACAGTCAAACTGACCAGCACGGCTCTATCAACTTCACGTGGAACCCTAAAGGAAGATTCCACCACCTGCTCGAACAATTTCCATTCATGTATCATAAGGTATGACATGACCGTCTTCCGACTCAAAGCGTCTGCCACTACATTCGCCTTGCCCGGATGATAAGAAAGGTCAAAGTCATAATCTTTAATGAACTCCATCCACCTTCGCTGCTTCAAATTCAGGTCCCTCTGAGTGAACACATATTTCAAACTCTTGTGATCTGTGAAAACCTGGAATTTCTCCCCATATAAATAATGCCTCCAGATCTTGAGTGCAAATACCACAGTTGCGAGCTCCAAATCATGAGTAGGATAGTTCTCTTCATGCTTCTTCAGCTGTCGAGAAGCATAAGCCAGTACCCTGCCATGCTGCATTAGAACTGCGCCCAAACCTCGACGGGACGCATCAGAGTAAACTACAAATCCACCTGATCCAGATGGAAGCACCAGCACAGGGGCTGACGTGAGCCGGGTCTTTAACTCAATAAAACTCTGTTCGCAATCCTCGGTCCACACAAAGCGAACTCCCTTTCGAGTCAACCTCGACAAGGGGGCTGTTATCGAAGAAAATCCCTGAACAAACCGCCTGTAATAACCGGCAAGCCCCAGAAAGCTCCTGATCTCAATCACTGAAGTCGGCCTGCTCCAATCCATCACCGCCTCGATCTTGGCTGGATCCACTGCGATACCATTGCCAGAAATAACATGCCCAAGGAAATGCACCTCGTCTAGCCAAAACTCACACTTGCTGAACTTGGCATAATGTTGGTGCTCCCTCAGGACCTGCAACACTGCCCGGAGATGGGTGGCATGCTCTTCCTCAGAAGAAGAATAGATCAGAATATGATCAATAAACACAACCACAAACTGATCCAGGTAGGTCCTGAAGACTCGGTTCATCAGCTCCATAAAGGCCACCGGAGCATTGGTCAAGCCAAAGGGCATAACCAAAAACTCATAATGTCCATACCGAGTTCAGAAAGCCGTCTTACTAACATCAACATCTCGGATCCTCATCTGATAATATCCGGATCTCAAGTCGATCTTGGAAAATACTTTCGCGGACTGCAGCTGATCCATCAAATCATCGATCCTTGGAAGTGGGTACTTATTCTTTATCGTTACCTGGTTCAGCTGCCTATAGTCAATGCACAATCTCAGAGAACCATCCTTCTTTCTAACAAACAGAACTGGAGCACCCCATGGAGATGTACTGGGACGAATGAAACCCTTATTCAGCAGCTCCTGCAACTGCGCCTTCAACTCAGCGAGTTCGGCTGGCGCCATCCGATACGGGGCCTTAGACAAGGGCGCCGTACCTGGTGCAAGCTCGATGGTAAATTCGACCTCTCGCTGAGGAGGAAGGCCAGGCAGCTCCTCAGGAAATACATCTAAGAACTCACATACAACAGGTACCTCCCCAGGGCTGAGACTATCCCGGACATTAGAGACAACAACAGAGGCAAGGAAAGCCTCACAGCCACCAGCAAGCAACCTCCGTGCCTTAAAGGCAGAAATAAGAATACCTCGGGAAGAAAGCCTAATACCTTGGAAGAAGAAGGTCGGGATGTCCGGAATGGAGAATCGCACCCTCTTTCTGTGGCAGTCCACCTCCGCATAAAAGGCTTCCAACCAATCCATGCCCAGGATAATATCAAAGTCACGAATGGCAAGAACAACTAACTGGGCAGGTAGCACATGACCCTCGATGGTCAAGGGAACATTCCTCAAGCAATTATAAGATATCATAAAGTATCCAGATGGAACCTCCACCATCAAACCATCAGATAACTCATCAACGGGTGCAGAAAGAATATCTAGGAACTGCTCAGAAATGAAAGAATGCGAAGCACCCGAATCAATCAATACGTGAGCAGAGTTCCCAAGGACAGAAAGTGTACCTTCCACCAAGTTGGACGCGCGAGCCTCCCTCCTGGTGATAGCTAGCACTCTCCCCTGGGTCCTCGGCTTCTTCTGCTCACCTGAACCATGCCCCTGCGGGCACTGCCTCGCCAAATGGCCCTGCTGGCCGCTAGTGAAACACCTCCTGGGGAGAGTGGGACACTGAGTCCCACCATGGGCACCCCCACAGTGCTGACAGACTGCCGGAAACCTCTGAGCTGGCCCCTGCGGTGCACTGGATATAGACTGACTCTGCTGGCCCTGCCCGGGCCTGTTGCTGCCGCTATTGCCACTACTGCTGCCACCACCCCTGAAGAATCTCCTGAATCGGGAGCCGAGTGACGACGATCCCGATCCGGCTGAAGGGGCCGCTGCCGCTGCCTTACCCCTGCCACTTACTAGGCTCTGAGCAGCCAGTCCTCTCTCCCGGGCAGACTGGCTCTGTTGAGCCTCCATTGCTGCCGCACATCTAACCGTAGAAGCCAGATCCGTGCAACAGTGAGACGCCACGAAGTTCCTCAAACTGAGCCTCAATCCGTCCACGAACCTCTCAGTACGACGCTCCTTGTCCCCAGATATGAAAGGCACAAACCGACGCAGCGAAACAAACTTCGCCTGGTACTCGAGTACCGTCATACTCCCCTGCGTCAGATCCATGAACTCCCTCTCCTTGGCCCTCTGGACGTGTCTAGGGAAATACTGTGCGTTGAACTCCTTAACAAATGTCTCCCATGGAATTTCCCTAAGACTCCTGTCCTCGTAAGACAAACTCTTCAAAGTGGTCCACCAGTCATAGGCGCTATCCTTCAGCATGAAGGTAGCCAATGGGGTCCGCTCTACTGCAGCACAATCCATAGTATCAAAAGTCTTCTCTATCTCTCTAAGCCAGTGAATGGCCTCGTCAGGGTCGGGACGACCGGTGAAGTGAGGTGGCCTCAGCTTCAGAAACCTCTCAAGTGCAGCTGTGGACCCTCCCCGCGCACTGGAACTCTCACTGGGGTCTCGCGTCTGGTACCGAGCCATAGTATCCATCATAGCCTCCATAAACTGCTCTACACTCGGCCTTCCAGCCTCGGACCCACTAGGGACGTCTCCCTGCTCTCGAATAACTGGCATCCTCCTTCTGGGAGCCATCTACTCGCCTACAATTACAAAATCAAAAAGTTCTAATCAGATTCCTAAAGCCTATGCTACCGCCGTGCCCGTACGGGATAATGTATTTATTTGCCGAATTTATGATATTTAACCTAGTTATTTATTTATTTGCCAGACCGTATGCTCTGATACCAACTGTAACGACCCGCCACCCTATAATCGGGGATCCGATTACTAAATGGGTACCGAATCATTAATTTGGAACCAAACCAGGATCTAATCAAGTCTGGGAGATAAATAATAAACTAAGCTAAACATTCACATCGCATTGAACTGAAATAAAAGTGCAGGAATTAAAATTATTACAATGCGACTCGATACAGCAAATAATTACATATTCCAACAGAAAAGAAATAATTAAACGTACAGGCCAGAAATAAAATAACTACGTCGGGGCATACCCCAGAACAACTGCTGACGGTGCTCAACTCACGGCCGCACTCTCCTCGCTAGGTCTGCTGAGAGTCCTCACCTGAAAACCGCAGGGGGTGAGTCTTAATGACAAGACTCAGTAGGGATCCTTCGATCCCCACTGCCCACGCACACACCCACAAGTGCAAGGTACAGCTAACGGTAAAGTGATAAGCACAAGAGGTACAATTCCTAATTCTTAACGTGAAATCGCATGCAATCGCAATATAATAAACATGCATATATTAAACCAGCCGGCTAGGAAACCCACAACTGTCGTCTCGATAGAACTCGCTAACCACTTCACAACGGTGGAAAAACCTCGACCCGCTGAGACCAAACAGTAACCCCTCGGATAGCACACTAGCTACTCCGGCCCAACCGGCTCAGGTGGCTACTCCTTCCCTCAGCATGAGTGACTCTCCGAATGTACCACTCCGACACCGGTACTAGCTGACCCCGGGGTTCACCAGGTGACCCTCTCTCACTAGGCGTCACCCCGCCCACGCCCCCACCGGCGCTGTGCTACGCCCACACCAGCACAGGGTGATAAAGCGCTACAATGTCACTCCAGGTCCACAATAACACAAAACCCAACAAGTACGATCCGGTCACGTGAAAAGTCCGCGATCGCATAACATACACGTAGTATCGTCTGGTCATGAAGAATCTATCTCTACCGGGTACACTAACACATGCACTAACCATCCGTCTAATAGTATGAACACATTTTACTGGCATGAATTAGTGAGGTTCTGTCTTGAATTGCGTCTCCCAAGGTCGACGCCATTCAAGCTCCATATACAGGTTCATGTAAAACAGTCTTCAGAATCAGGCCCTAAAAGGCACCGACACCAGTGGTCGCCTTTTAAAAGGCATCGACAACCTCAGACGCCGTTCAGCACAGAAATCCAGAATTTCCAAAGAAACCACCCAGGGAATTTCTGCCTTAAAAGGCGTCAGGGGCTCCCGATGCCATTCAAAAACGCGTCGCCGTGCCATGACGTCTTTTAACCCCATAATCCCGAACTGGCAACCCCATAGTCAGGCGATTCCTGTCTAAAAGGCGTCGCGATGGTCCGACGCCCTTCAAAAAGGCGTCGTCCATACACGACGTCTTTTAACCCCAGGAACCAGAGTTGCCATGAGCCCGAGGGCTCCCTTTTCAATCCAAATAACCCCAAAATCACCCAAAAACGGAGGAGAAAGAGGGGCAACACAATTCAAAGGAAATCCCATTCATAGCAAAACCCCCATATCTACAAAAGAACACCTAAACATGCTCATTCTACCCCCCGAAACCAAAGATCCATAACAAGCTTAAACGGGGGAAAGCATGGCTAAAACACGATGCTTATGGGAATCGTCACCCTACCGGATCCTTGAACGCCTCCGAGCTTCAAGCCGTCCACCCGACTCGCCCTACGCCGCCGCCGGTACCGCCGTGGTCGTCCTTGCTCCACCGTGACGTCGGCCGCCGTCCGGAGGGTAGAACGCTGCAACGGAAGTGGAGGTGGTAGTGGTAGGAGCTAGGTAGAGGATGGAGTGGAGGGAGAGATGAAACGGTGGGAGGAAAAGAGGGAGGAGGAGGGATCGCCGCCGAGTTCGTCGGAAGGGAAAGAGAGGAAGAAAGGAGAAAATGAGGGAAAGAAGGAGGGCTCGTGGGGTTAACCAGAGACTGGCTAAAACTCGTCGACATCTACGGACGCCAATCAGTTGATGTGACGACTGCTCTGACAAGACTCTGAAACGCGTCGTTCAAGGCAGACGCCGTTCAGACGACATGTCAGGGCCGTACTCTGACAAACCCAGAGTCGCAGTCTGAAAGGCGTCGACACACGTAGACGCCGTTCAGGCGACAAGACAGGGCCGTACCCTCGCGGCCCGAAGCCAGCCCACGTGGCACCTACGTGGCAGAACTTGAAATGCGTCTGCGATGGTGGACGCCGTTTAAAACGCGTCTCGATGTCCTGACGCGAATTAACTCAGAACCTCCGCCCTTACTAATGTCAGAACTACAAGGTCCGATCCCGAAAACCTGATCCGAAGGTCACGATCCTTACATGTTCACTCAATTACCTTCACAAGCTTTACACTGTATCTGAAAGACCGATTATGGTGGAGTTAATGGTTAAAGTCCACGAGTCAGAGAATCAAGATACACTGGTCCACAAACAAGGTATCATTGGTGACTCAGGTCAAAGGACCAACTGTGCTACTGCAACGATTGAATTCCCTGGTTGACTAATATGTATAATTACCATCAAGGAATTCTTATTTGGGTCTGTTCAGTGAACTCATTCTCTAATGAGCACCCACTTGTTTGTCTTAGTGTCACCGCACGAGTGAATGTGAGATCATTCACCCTCATCATATGAGCAGACATAACTTGTGTCGATCTTATCGGATATTTAATGTCCATCTCAAATATCCTACGATCGAGAACTATTTAAGACAATTGCCTTAGGATATTGATCTCACTATCATGATCTCATCATGATTCAATATCCCATACATTTGTCTATGGACCTTCATTACGATAGTCGTTTGCGAGAACTATTAAATGAAGAAATAATTGCCTTTATTAATAATCTGAACTAGAATATATAACGATTGGCTTTGAGGCCACCCAATTCAAACATTCTCCCACTTGGACTATAGCCAATTACCCATATGTCTAAGTCCCATAGACTTAAGGTGACGTTCTAAATTGTTTTGAGACAATGGCTTAGTCAAGGGATCTGCTACATTATCTTCAGATGAGACTTTCTCAACTACTATATCTCCTCGAGCGATGATCTCACGAATCAGATGAAATCGTCTCAGAATGTGCTTTGACTTCTGATGTGATCTGGGCTCCTTCGCTTGAGCTATTGCCCCATTGTTGTCACACAATAATGGAACATGATCTGAAATGCTTGGAACGACTCCAAGCGCCGAGATGAACTTCTTCATCCAAACCGCCTCCTTGGCCGCTTCAGCTGCAGCAATGTATTCTGCTTCGGTCGTCGAATCTGCAGTTGTTTCCTGTTTGGAACTCTTCCAACTTACTGCACCTCCATTTAACATGAACACAAATCCAGACATGGATTTGCTGTCATCCATATCCGACTGGAAACTCGAGTCAGTAAATCATCGAAGTTCCAAGTCGTTTCCTCCATAAACGAGAAATAGATCCTTAGTCCTTCTCAAGTATCTAAGGATACATTTCACCGCCTTCCAGTGTTCCTCACCTGGATCAGCCTGATATCAACTAGTGACACTTAATGGATGTGCCACATCAAGCCTAGTACATAGCATTGCATACATAATAGATCCTATTGCCGAGGCATAAGGAACTCTATCCATGTATGCTCTCTCTTCAGGTGTCTTGGGAGACATTTCTTTAGAGAGATAAATTCCATGCCTCATTGGAACGAGGCCTCTCTTGGAATTTTCCATGCCAAACCTTTTGACTATGGTATCTATGTACATAGATTGGGACAAGCCAAGCATCCTTTTGGACCTATCTCTATAGATCCTTATTCCCAGAATATAGGATGCTTCTCCCAAATCTTTCATGGAGAAGTTTTTGGATAACTAAGCCTTTACTGATGACAACATTCCTACATCATTCCCAATGAGTAGAATGTCATCAACGTAAAGTACCAAAAAGGTAACTGCGCTCTCACTAGCCTTTTTGTATACACAAGGTTCATTTTCATTCTTAATGAAGTCATAAGATTTGATTGCTTCATCAAATCTTAAGTTCCAAGTTCGGGATGCCTGCTTTAATCCATAGATGGATCTTTGCAGCTTGCATACCTTGCTTGAATGCTCTTTGGAAGTGAATCCTTCAGGTTGTATCATATACACCTCTTCTTGAAGGTTCCCGTTAAGGAATGCTGTTTTCACATCCATTTGCCATATTTCATAATCATAGAATGCGGCGATAGCAAGAAGTATTCTGATTGACTTAATCATGGCAACTGGAGAAAGGGTTTCGTCATAGTCAACACCTTGCCTTTGACGATATCCTTTTGCTACAAGCCTTTCCTTGTATGTGTCAATTTGTCCATCTGCCCCGATCTTTCTTTTAAAGATCCATTTACTGCCAATAGGTACCATACCTTTTGGCAGATCAACCAAGTTCCAAACTTGGTTGACATACATGGACTGAATTTCAGAATTCATTGCCTCTTGCCATTTTTCTGATTCTTGACTATTTATGGCTTCTAGGTAGGTTTGAGGATCATCATCCTCATTTAAGTGCACTTTTGGTTTGTCTTCATCGATATGTCCAACATATCTTTCAGGCTGCTTAGGCACTCTACCTGATCTGCGAACCTTTTGTGTATCATCTTGAACAAGTTATTGAGTCAATGGTTCAGTAGATGAACCAATGTTGATTTGTGAGTCTAGAATTTCTTCCAGTTCTATCTCTAAGAAGACAGCCCTTTTTGCGACAAACACCCTTTGATCGCTTGGCTGATAGAAGTAATATCCAAAACTCTCTTTTGGATATCCTACAAATCTACATTTCTCTGTCCTGGAATCCAGTTTGTCTGGATCATGTCTTTTGACATGTGCAGGACAACCCCAGACTCTAACATGCTTAAAGTCTGGTTTCTTTCCTTTCCATATCTCATATGGAGTGGAAGGTACTGACTTACTCGGAACTTTGTTCAACAGATATGAAGTAGTCAATAGTTCATATCCCCATAAAGAGGTTGGAAGGTTAGCATTACTCATCATTGATCGTACCATATCTAATAGAGTACGATTTCTCCTTTCCGATACACCATTTAACTGAGGTGTATAGGGAGGAGTCCACTGAGACAAAATACCATTATCCTTAAGATATTCTGTGAATTTTGTACTTAAGTATTCACCCCCTCGATCTGATCGAAGAGTTTTAATACTCTTTCCAGTCTGGTTCTCAACTTCGTTTTTAAACTCTTTAAATTTCTCAAAGACTTCTGACTTATATTTCATTAAATATATGTAGCCATATCTTGAGAAATCATCTGTAAATGAAACAAAGTATGAGTAACCACCCATAGCATGAGTGGACATTGGACCACATACATTACTATGTATTAGTTCCAATAAGTCCTTAGCTCTTTCTCCATGTCCTGAGAATAGAGCTTTGGTCATCTTTCTCATGAGACAAGCTTCACAGGTTGCAAATGATTCATAATCGAATGGATCAAGATATCCATTCTTTTGCAACCTTATGATCATGTTCTCATTTATATGACCTAGCCTACAATGCCATAGGTACGATTTATTCACATCTTTATCTAAGCGTTCAAGAGAATTATTTACCAGACAAACATCATATGTAATATCAAGTAAATATAATCAATTCAATAAATATCCGGAAGCAAACAATTTGTCTCCTTGATAAATTGAACAACCTTTATTCTCTAGCTTCATAGAATATCCTTGTCTATCTAAACATGAAATAGATATGATATTCCTAATAATGGTTGGAACATAATAACAATCTATTAGTTCCAGAGAGTCTCCTGACGGCATCTGAAGTCTTGCTGTCCCCACAGCTAACGCAGCAACTTTTGCTCCATTCCCGAGCCTCAGATCCACGTCTCCGCGGTTCAATCTTCTTTTACTTGTTAACACCTGCAAGTTATTGCAGATATGAGAAACGCATCCAATATCTAATACCAAGGATGTTGATTCTCTATAAGACAAGTTAAGATCGATCATGAGAATACCTGAAGCTTCACCAAGCTTCTCCTTTGCTTTTTCTGCAAGATAAATCTTGCAGTTTCTCTTCCAATGACCTTCTTTATGGCAGTGGAAACACTGACCTTTATCATTGACTTTAGCTTTGTCCTTTTGTGCCCCCGGTTTGCTTTTCACTAGCTTCTTAGGCTTACCTTTCTTAAAGGTCTGTCCAGCTTTCCTTTTCTTGTTGGTCTTACCAACAAGCATTACATTTGGCTTATCTTTCTGGATAGTGCCTTCTGCTGTCTTCAACATGTTGAGCAGTTTAGCCAGTGAAACTTCAATTTTGTTCATATTGAAGTTGATAATGAATTGTGAAAATGAATCTGGAAGGGACTGTAAGATTAAGTCAATGCTCAGGTCATTGTTCATAACAAAGCCCAGCACAGCAAGCCTCTCAATCCACTCTATCATCTTGAGCACATGAGTTTGCACAGATGTGCCCTCGCTGATTCTGGTCCTGAACAATTTCTTAGATATCTCATATCTTTCTGTTCTGGATTGTTCACCAAACAACTCTTGTAGGTGATTCAGAATGGTCTTAGGTTCCATGTTATCATCTTGTCGCTGCAGTTCATTATTCATTGAACCGAGCATATAACACTGGACCTTGACAGAGTCCTCCTTCCAATTTTCAAACATCATTAATTCATCTTCGTTAGCATTATCACCGGGTTGCACTGGATCTGGTTGATCCAGGACATAGGCTAGCTTTTCACACCTGAGGACAATCTTCAGGTTGCGTAACCAGTCAATGTAATTTGGCCCGTGAGTTTGTTTGCATCAAGTATGCAACGGAGGGGGTTAGGTGACGACATAGCGACCTACATGGAAATATATAAAATGAGCAGATAGTTCTTAAAATCAGATTTAGGACTTTTAATCTAGATTTATGCTCCCACTATTTTTCGGCGATCTGTATGACCCTCTAAGATACAGAACGGGAGATTCCGGTGATCTCCTAGTGGGGATCAGAATCCTTCGGGCAACATGCATGTGACCTTGTGGTAGCACAACAAATCACATCAAGTCCCTTAGGCAGTCAACTCTTGACAGTTGCAACGTTCGCAATATCCGATCGATTTAACCCCTTAATCAGAATGACCTTGTGGTAGCACAACAAATCAATTTGATTCAGTTAAGTTTATCCATCATTACTTAGATGACATGAATTCATAGTGCAATCCTTGTGGTAGCACAACAAAACTACACTATTTGTCCATTCATCTTAATGACATCACATGTCGTAGATCTAGTTTAATTTCTAAATCAAATGGACCTTGTGGTAGCACAACAAATCCGTTTGAAATAAGAATTATCCTAAGATCTATAATGATGGTGGGTTATGTGGATTATTCTGAATATCTCACGTTTACAACTTAAGTTTTTAAAAGAGGGTTTTTGAATTTTTTTATTTATAAAAAATCGTGCAATCAATAGTATTTCGATTTGAAGTATCAATATACTTAATAGAAAGATATATATGATAGCATAGTCCACAAATATCACATATGTGCAGAAAAATTAAATGGGGATGATCATGGACTGCTAAAGCTACTATGGAATCATCGGAGCCAAACGATGATCCATAATAGGATCCTAATGTGAAAACAGCAACACTGGTTCCATTTGATGCGAGTCCTCCCTCTAGAGGTGTCTTCAAAAGATCCCGTCCTCTTAGCTTAATCCAATACATTTAAATACGATATCCAGGACTCGCAGGTCCACAAATGTACATTTAAACAATTAGAAACCTTGATCTTATCAAGGGGAGTACAATCTTATAGGAAGGTAGAAAGTACACTTGGATTAAGAGAGAGGAGGACACACAGGTCCTATTTAAAATACCAAATGAAATAAGCATCGCATTCAATCAAATCATTCATCACATGAAAATACTAAGTCCATGATCATCCCACCAAAAAACACATCACATGCATCACAATCATCACATAATTGCTGTTTGATATTAAATTTTATAAATATAAAATTATAATACCAAATAGTTTTCGAAATAACATTTATTTCAGCATAATCAATAATATTCAAAACATTATTGACAAAATAACTAACTAAACTATTCAGTTAATCTAAAAAATGATTCAAACAATTTGAACAGAAAAAGTAATCAAGTTATGCATGAAATCAGTTTAAAACAATTTTAAACTAATTAATTTAACAAGGAAATTAATTATCTAAAATAATTTTAAATAATTAACTAACACCCATTAATTATAAAGCCCTTTAATTGACTAACAGTTATTAAACACTTTAATAAGCTGTTAATAATCATAAAAATTAATTAATAACATTTATTAATTATTCTTGTAATTATTCTATTTTAAAACAATTTTAAAACAGGTTTAAATGGGCTAATATAGGGTTTAAAGGGGGTTAAACAGGTATTTAAAAACAATTTTTAAAAATCAGAAAATGGGCCCAGCCCATTAGGGCCCAAAGGCCCTAGCTCGGCCAGGGTCCAGCCCTGGCTCAGCCAGGGGGTCTGGCCCAGCCAGACCCGAGCCCTGGCTCAGCCAGGGTCGAACCCTGGCTCAGCCAAGGTCGCACCCTGGCTTGGCCAGGGCGCCGCCCGGCCCCCGCCCGGTCTGACTGGGTCGGGACCGGGCGGTTCAGCCGTTTGTGAAGGATTCGACCGGCCCCCTTTATCTTCTAAAACAGAAACCCTAATTTTGTGCAGGAGCTTCGGCTGGGAGGATCCAGCGCCACCGCCGGCGAGCCCCGGCGTCGCCAGCCCCGGCCGGCGTTGCCCCCGGCGCCGGCGACGTGCCCGGCGCCGGCAGGGCCGCCGGTGACCGGCGTTGGGGAGGAAATCAAGCCCCAAAATCCCAAAAAAAAAATCTGTTTTTCAGGTTTAAAAACCCAAGTTCGGGCTCGATTTTTTGCACCTCCAAGGGCACTCCGATGCCGATCTTCATGCCCAATGTGAAGTGGTGACTATCACCGATAGATCCAGACATCCGGGCCACCATCCCAACACTTGGAATGCACGTACGAAGCCGCGGAAGTACCCCAGTTCATCATCACATGAAGAACTCCGAAAAACCCAAATAAAATCCGAAAAATTACAGTAAAATAATCAAATTGATTGTGATCATCATATGAACACTAATCTGTCATTTTAATCGGATTAAACACAAGAACACGTACAATACGGGTTCTTCACGCATAACGAGAAAAACACGCATAACGGTGCCGTTTTACAACCGAACCAGCGAACCTGGCTCTGATACCACTGTAAGGAATCGCCATGAACGCAGTGGAAATAAAAACGATTCCATTGTATCAGTTGCTGGGGTCGTAAAATGGACATTAAAATCTAAGCGGGAAGAACAGTTCTTCACCTTTGCGGGGTTTCGAATCTCCCGTGGATGATGCCGACTCGGTAATCGCGCACGCGCACGATCTCTAGAGGTATTCACACGAGTTCCCGCAGCAGACGCGATTTCCTCCTCGACTTGAGTGCTCCGACCAGATCTCAAATCCACCATGCGCGGAGAGAGACAGATCCACTCCAAGAGAGAGAAAAGGAGAGAGAGAGAGGAGAGAGAGAATATGGGGAGTAAAATTCGTCCAACTAACTTTTTACCACTCTCCCTTGGCTCTCCTTATATAGAAATAAGGATAAGCACAAGAGTTAATCCTCATGATTATCCAAGAGTTTGGCCTTGGATAATTCTCCATTAAATCTTCATGTTTATCCTGTAGCTTTTCACAAAACCCAGATAAACATGAAATTTAACATCTCTCACCGTCTAACGAGAACACTTATGTGTGTGACCCTCTAGGCCCATATATCAGTCCGGTTGCAGGCCCATTAAACTTAGAACTGTTTCTTGAGTTTAATATTTATTAATTAACATTTAAACATCATATGTTAAATGATTAATTTAATAAACAAGTAAATTATCATCCGATGATTAATTCACTTGGCCTTCTGATCATGAACAGCACCAAACACTACCTCATGATCCCAGAAGATATAAGGGATACTGTTCCCTTCAATTGAACCTTTCCATCTGCCGATACCGCACATATATAATCCTTCACTCATGCAATGTCCCGATAACGCAAGGGTATGGTTTTATAATCAAACCCTCTATCGCATTATCCAGATGGATTCCAATACACAGTTAATATCTAGAAAGACATCTCTTTCATTTGACCCTGGCCAGGGATTTCTGTGTACACATCCATGGGACATTCTCTCTCCAGTCTTATACAAAGAGTGAGTGATTCCTTGTTGTTCACTCAATTACCTTCGCAAGCTTTCCAATGTATCTGAAAGACCGATTATGCTGGACTTAATGGTTAAAGTCCACGAGTCAGAGAATCAAGATATAATGGTCCACAAACAAGATATCATTGGTGACTCAGGTCAAAGGACCAACTGTGCTACTGCAACGATTGAATTCCCTGGTTGACTAATAGGTATAATTACCATCAAGGAATTCTTATTTGGGTCTGTTCAGTGAACTCATTCTCTAATGAGCACCCACTTGTTTGTCTTAGTGTCACCACACGAGTGAATGTGAGATCATTCACCCTCATCATATGAGCATACATAACTTGTGTCGATCTTATCGGATATTTAATGTCCATCTCAAATATCCTATGATCGAGAACTATTTAAGACAATTGCCTTAGGATATTGATCTCACTATCATGATCTCATCATGATTCAATATCCCATACGTTTGTCTATGGACCTTCATTACGATAGTCGTTTGCGAGAACTATTAAATGAAGAAATAATTGCCTTTATTAATAATCTGAACTAGAATGTACAATGATTGGCTTTGAGGTCACCAAATTCTAACACTTCTTTGATCTATCTCTATAGATCTGTATTCCTAATACGTACGATGCTTCTCCCAAATCCTTCATGGAGAAGTTTTTTGACAGCCATATCTTTACTGATGACATTATTCCTACATCATTCCCAATGAGTAGGATGTCGTCAACGTAAAGAAGCAGAAATGTGATTGCGTTCCCACTGTTTTTCTTCTATACACAGGGCTCATCTTCATTCTTAATGACGCCATAAGATTTGATCGCCTCATCAAATCTTATGTTCCAGCTTCGGGAAGCTTGCTTCAGTCCCTAAATAGACCTTTGCAACTTGCATACCATGTCTGGAGATTCTTTGGATGTGAATCCTTCTGGTTGTATCATATACACCTCCTCCTCAAGGTATCCATTGAG
Organism: Zantedeschia hybrid cultivar; assembly: GCA_030544215.1. Taxonomy (NCBI): domain Eukaryota; kingdom Viridiplantae; phylum Streptophyta; class Magnoliopsida; order Alismatales; family Araceae; genus Zantedeschia; species Zantedeschia hybrid cultivar. The sequence goes on along the minus strand of JARZZO010000006.1, from coordinate 54,985,278 downwards.
GAAGGCAGTCTTCACATCCATCTGCCAGATTTCATAATCACGGTAGGCAGCAATGGCAAGAAGAATTCTGATAGACTTAATCATAGCAACGGGTGAAAAGGTTTCATCATAGTCAACACCTTGTCTTTGACGATAGTCTTTCGCCACTAATCTTGCTTTATAAGTGTCAATACGTCCATCTGCACCGATCTTTCTTTTAAAGATCCATTTGCAGCCAATAGGTACTATACCATTGGGTAAATCCACCAAGTTCTAAACTTGGTTGATATACATGGACTGTATTCCAGAATTCATGGCTTCCCGCCATTTCCCGGCCTCTGGACTTTCAATGCCCTCCTGGTAAGTCTTAGGATCATCATCCTCATTATAGAGTATCCTTGAACCATCCAAATTAATATGTCCCACATATCTTTCTGGTGGTTTAGGTACTCTTTCAGACCTACGAGGTTCCTGTGTATCATTTTGAACATGTTCAGAAACTGACGGTTCATCTGATGAACCATTGCCAGTTTGTGGGTCTGGAATTTCTTCTAGTGTTACTTTACTCCCACTGTCCTTCTGGAGAATATAATCTTATTCTAGAAAGATAGCTCTCCTGACCACAAACACCTTTTGTTCGCCAAGAAGATAAAAGTAATATCCATAAGTTTCCTTTGGATATCCCACAAATCTCCATTTGTCAGTTCTGGATTCCAGCTTATCTGCGTCATGTCTTTTAACATGAGCAGGACATCCCCAGACTTTAACATGTTTAAGGTTTGGTTTCCTTCCATTCCATATCTCATATGGAGTAGTCTCAACAGATTTGTTGGGTACCTTGTTCAGGATATACATAGCCGAGCTAAGTGCATATCCCCATAAGGACACTAGTAATTTGGACATGCTCATCATGGATTGCACTATTTCTATTAATGTGTGATTTCTCCTTTCTGATACACCATTTATCTGAGGTGTATAAGGAGGTGTAAGCTGAGAAAGGATACCATTATCCTTTAAGTATTTAATGAACTCAGTACTCAAGTATTCACCACCCCGATCAGATCGGATGGTTTTTATACTTTTTCCTGTTTGTTTTTCTACTTCATTTTTAAATTCTCTGAATTTCTCAAAGGCTTCAGATTTATACTTCAATAAGTATACATATCCAAACCTTGAGTAATCATCAGTGAATATAATGAAGTATGAGAAACCACCAATGGCTTGGGTTGACATAGGACTACATATATCTGAATGTATGAGTTTTAATATGTCTTTGGCTCGTTCTCCAGTTCCACTAAATGGAGACTTAGCCATTTTACTCATTAAACATGACTCACAGGTTGCATATGATTCATAATCAAATGGATCCAAATATCCATCTTTATGCATCCTTTGGAGTATGTTTTCATCAATGTGTCCAAGCCTACAATGCCACAAGTAGGCTTTGTTCACTTCATACTTACTTCTTTTAATTGAAGAACCAATGTGTAAATTATCATGAGACACATTTAATATATACAAACCATTGGATAAAATAGCAGAAGTTATTAATTTATTTCCGAAATAAATTGAACAACTATTGTTCCTAAAATGTAAATTGTATCAAATTCTATCTAAACATGAAATAGAAATGATGTTCCTTATTATGCTAGGTACATAATAACATTCATCTAATAAAAGTGTGTCTCCGGATGGTAGCTTGAGCTTCACTGTCCCCATAGCGATCGCCGCAACTCTTGCGCCGTTACCTAGCCTCAGCTCCACCTCGCCGGTCCTTAGCTTACGCCTTCTTGTCAGTGCCTGCACAGAATTGCAGATATGAGATACACATCCAGTATCTAATACCCATGATGTACAATCTCTTATTGACAAGTTTACATCTATCATATAGATACCTGAAGCATCCTGCTGTTTCACAGTTCCTTGAGCCTTGTCCTTGGGTATTCTTTGCAATTCCTCTTCCAATGCCCTTTTTGGTGACAGTAGAAGCAATCACCTTTCTCAGCACTTTTACCTTTGTCTTTCTTAGCAACCTTTACCTTTCTCTGAACCTTGTTCTTATTCTTTCGAAAAGCTTTGACTGCATGTCTTTTTCTATTGGTCTTACCAACCATGAGGACTTGGGGTTTATCCTTCACAAGGTTTCCCTCAGCAGTCTTTAACATGTTTAGCAGTTCAGCTAAGGTGGCTTGGATCTTATTCATGTTAAAATTAACAATGAACTGAGCATATGACGGTAGAAGTGAAGACAACACGAGGTCTATGTGCATCTCCTTGGGAAGTGTAATCTCAAGAGCATCCAGCCTCTCCACCCACTTAATCATCTTCAGCATGTGATTCTGTACTAAAGTTCCCTCTGACATCTGAGCCTTGAACAGATTCTTCGATATCTCATATTGTTCGATTCTGCTCTGCTAACCAAATAGCTCCTTCAAATGGAGCATGATGGATCTAGCATCCATCTCTTCATGTTGCCTCTGCAACTCATTGCTCATAGAGGCTAACATGTAGCATTGGGCTATGGTGGAATCTTCCTTCCATTTTTCATACACTATCATTTCTTCCTCTGGAGCATCCAATGTTGGTTCAGCGGAGGTTCATTATCCAAGACGTAGGCAATCTGCTCAGACCTGAGGACTATCTTCAGGTTTCTGAGCCAGTTTGAGTAATTGGTTCCTGTCAAACGGTTGGCATCAAGTATGCCTCGCAACGGGTTATGGTGCGACATTCTCGCCTACAGGAGATAATCAATTGATAATTAGCAGATATTCAGATTAACTAAAACAAGATATGGTCTTTTATTCTCTAGTTTTACTCCCACTAATTTTCGACGGACTGTATAACCTTCAGATATACAGAATGGGAGACGCCGACTGTCTCCTAGTGGGGATCAGAATCTCCAAGCATCACAGTATGACCTCGGGTAAACACGTAGTGTAAGGACTGAGGTTTCGGGTTCAGTATTCGGGTCGGGTTCGGGCCGGATCCCCTGGTTTCGACCCTGAGGGGTCTTGAGATTTCTGACTGAATGACGTCAGCACTGCTCGACGCCTTTCAAAAGGCGTCAGGTTGTGTGGACGCCATTTAGGTCTGCTTGTTGTTGTGCCACGTGTGCGCCACGTGGGCTGGTTTCGGGCCGCGAGAGTACGGCCCTTGTCTCGTCGTCTGAACGGCGTCCATGTTGGTCGACGCGTTTCAGACTGCGACCTCTATAGTGTCAGTGTACGGCGCCAGAGCGTCGTCAGTACGGCTTGTCACATCGTCTGAACGGCGTCCGTGGTGAGCGACGCGTTTCAGAGCAGTGTCAGTACGGCCGTCCTGTCAGACTGATTGACGTCTATCTCGATCGACGCATTTTAGCCAGATTCACATTGACCCCGCGAGCCTCCCCTTCTTTCCCTCATTTTCGCCTCCTCTCTCTCTCTCTCTCTCTTCGCTCTCTCCACCCCCTCCGACCCTCCTTTCCCCTTCCCTTCCTCTTCTTCCTCTTCCACCACTCCAACACCTCCCTACCTCTCACCTCTACCTCCACCACTTCCTTCGCGGCGTTCCATTCTCCGGACGGCAGCCGACGTCCCGGCGGAGTGGCGGCGTCCTCGAGGGTACCAGCGGCGGTCTGCGGTGCGGTAGGTTGGCGGCACGGAGCTTGGGGAGTTCAAGAACCGGTAGGGGGACGAACCTTGCATGAATCGTGATTGTCTTGTGTATGTTTTCCTTGGCGTGGCATGATGTGTTTTGGGTTAGAACGAGCATGTTTAAGGGGCTTTCTTGTGGGAATGGTCGTGTTCGAAATCGTGGAATTGTAGCATGCTTAGGGTGGTTGATCTCCCTTTCCTCCTCCTTCTGTTTTGGGGCATTTCGGGGTGTTTGGGATTAAGGGAGAGACCCTCGGATCGAACCAGGGAATCAGGTTTCTGGCGCTAAACGGCGTCGTGCCTGGTCGACGCCTTTTAGAAGGACGTCAGGGCAATACGACGCCTTTTAGGGCAGAAACCTCCCTGTTCGAGGTTCCGTGAGTACGGGGTTCTGGCACTAAAAGACGTCATGTATGGACGATGCCTTTTAGAAGGACGTCGGGCCATCATGACGCCTTTTAGGTAGAAAATGACCCCGATCGAGGGTTCTGCAACCGGGAATTCTGTGGTGAATAGCGTCTGTGAACGTTGACGCGTTTTAAAAGGGCGACTTCCTATGTCGACGTGATTTAAGGAATAATCTGATTATAATGAACCTGTTTGAGGGTCTTGAATGGCGTCGATCTCGGTCGACGCGATTCAAGACAGGAATGCTTAACTCCTGTTATTTATCACATGTTTCACGATTGGATAGTTCGAATGCATGCTTTAAGCTGTACGCTGAGACGGAGATTTCGGTGTGAATGGAATCATGTTGTGTGTGTGTGTGTGCTTATGCGAATATGGAATCGGAATAACTGTGGTTTACGTTTGTCACCATGGACCGATGGGGACAGGGTCATGGTGTCTGTGAGGCATTGTGCCGTACCGGTGGGAGAAGGGGTACATGTTGTGTTCTACCTTTGGCTGAGGGAAGCAGGATCACCTTGAGCCCGTCGGGCCGGAGTAGCCAGTGTGCTATCCGAGGGGTCGTTGTTTGGTCTCAGCGGGTCGGGGTTTTTCCCTGTTTGTCGTGGCAGCTTCCGGCGCGTTTCTTGCTGTGGAGCTGGTTGTGGTATTGTTGGAGTTGTTTTACCCCTGTAGCCACTGGGCCTGATGTGACCTTTGATCAAGGTTACGAGTGGTACCCTTAGACCTTTGGCCTGACGCAGCCCGGGAGGTTAGGGTTGTGGGTAGTTCCTGTAGCTTCGGCTTGACGGGGGTTCGCCGGTCCCCAGGGCCCTCCTGAAGCGCTGAGGCCTAGCGTGGAGGCAATCCGGTTGGTAGGATAGTAGTCTAGACTGCTTGTGTGCACACGTAGCTGGGCAGTGGTGGTACACTGGTCCCAGCTAGTCCTAGTTAGACTCACTGCCTCACCCTACAGTGCCCCGGAACACTGTAGGGGCGGACAGGCGTGAGTAGTGGTGGTAGTGTTGTGAGGCGACGTTTGACTTCGGTCGACAGTGTGGTTCAGTCGCTTTGTGGACTTTGGCTGTGAGACGTGACTCCGTGTTGGGTTCTTCGGGTTGCTTAGTACTGTTCCTACTACACTGCTTATCGTACGTTTCATATCAGGTTGAGTGCTATGTTTACTGCTTTGCTTAATTGTCATATATCTGTGTTGTTGCACTTGTAGGTGTGTGAGTGGGAGGCAGGGGATCGGATGATCCCTACTGAGCCAAATTCTGGTGTGGCTCACTCCGTGCGGTTTCAGGCGTGGACCTCGTGGCGCTTGGCGGCGAGTGGTGTCTTCTTGGTGTGCTGACCAGCAGCTGTCTCAGTTCCGGGGTATGCCCCGATGTTGTTGTACTTTACTTCTGCCTGTACTTATTTAATTTGTTGGACCATATAATTATTGTTGGACTGTATACGGACATTGTTATCTTCCTTCCTGCGCACTTGTTATATCTTTGTAGTCCGTGTGATTGTTATATTTAGCCTTGTTTAGCGCTTACTCCTCCAGATGTGTTGTGTGAGATCCGGGTGTGAACCCGCAGTTAATGGGCCGACATCCATTTAGTGATCGGGTCTCCGGTCATAGGATGGCGGGTCGTTACACGTAGTATCATACCGCTATCTCAGAGCAATCATCTCATGATAATTGCAACTCCGTGCAATATCCGATCATATTTTGGCTCCCAAGTTTAATGGTCCCAGTGTTAGAATTGGGTGGCCTCATAGCCAATCATTGTACATTCTAGTTCAGATTATTAATAAAGGCATTTATTTCTTCATTTAATAGTTCTCGCAAACGACTATCGTAATGAAGGTCCATAGACAAATGTATAGGATATTGAATCATGATGAGATCATGATAGTGAGATCAATATCCTAAGGCAATTGTCTTAAACAGTTCTCGATCATAGGATATTTGAGATGGACATTAAATATCCGATAAGATCGACACAAGTTATGTCTGCTCATGTGATGAGGGTGAATGATCTCACATTCACTCGTGTGGTGACACTAAGACAAACAAGTGGGTGCTCATTAGAGAATGAGTTCACTGAACAGACCCAAATAAGAATTCCTGGATAGTAATTATACCTATTAGTCAACCAGGGAATTCAATCGTTGCAGTAGCACAGTTGGTCCTTAGACCTGAGTCACCAATGATACCTTGTTTGTGGACCATTGTATCTTGATTCTCTGACTCGTGGGCTTTAACTATTAAGTCCACCATAATCGGTCTTTCAGATACAGTGGAAAGCTTGCGAAGGTAATTGAGTGAACAACAAGGGATCACTCACTCTTGGTATAAGACTGGAGAGAGAATGTCCCATGGATGTGTACACAGAAATCCCTGGCCATGGTCAAATGAAAGAGATGTCTTTCTAGATATTAACTGTGTACTGGAATCCATCTGGATAATGCGATAGAGAGTTTGACTATAAAACCATACCCATGCGTTATCGGGACATTGTATGAGTGAAGGATTATATCTGTGCGGCATCTGCAGACGGAAAGGTTCAATTGAAGGGAACAGTATCCCTTATATCTTCTGGGATCATGAGGTAGTGTTTGGTGCTGTTCATGATCAGAAGGCCAAGTGAATTAATCATCGGATGATAATTTACTTATTTATTAAATTAATCATTTAACATGCGATGTTTAAATGTTAATTAATAAATATTAAACTCAAGAAACAGTTCTAAGTTTAATGGGCCTGCAACCGGACTGATATATGGGCCTGGAGGGTCACACACATAAGAGTTCTCGTCAGACGGTGAGAGATGTTAAATTTCATGCTTATCTGGGTTTTTGTGAAAAGCTGCAGGATAAACATGAAGATTTAATGGAGAATTATCCAAGGCCAAACTCTTGGATAATCACGAGGATTAACTCTTGTGCTTATCCTTATTTCTATATAAGGAGGGCCAAGGGGGAGTGGTAAAAAGTCAGTTGGACGAATTTTACTCCCCATATTCTCTCTCTCCTCTCTCTCTCTCCTTCTCTGAGTGGATCTGTCTCTCTCCGCGCATGGTGGATCTGAGATCTGGTCGGAGCACTCAAGTCGAGGAGGAAATCACGTCTGCTGCGGGAACTCGTGTGGATACCTCTAGAGATCGTGCGCGTGCGCGATTACCGAGTCGGCATCATCTACGGGAGATTCGAAACCCCGCAAAGGTGAAGAATTGTTCTTCCCACTTAGATTTTAATGTCCGTTTTACAACCCCAGCAACCGATACAATGGAATCAATTTTTATTTCCGCTGCGTTCATGGCGATTCCTAACAGTGGTATCAGAGCCAGGTTCGCTGGTTCGGTTGTAAAACGGCACCGTTTTGTGTGTTTTCTCGTTATGCGTGAAGAACCCGTATTGTACGTGTTCTTGGGCTAAAACTTATTTTAAATAATCTGGGAATCGTTCCCACGTTTTTAGAAGGTCTAAAACTTGTTGGGATTTGATCCCGGATTTTATTTTGTGTTTTTCGGAGTTCGTCATGTGATGATGAACCGGGGTACTTCGGCGGCTTCGTATGTGCATCCCAAGCGTTGGGATGGCCGGAAGAATCCCTAGATCTCTTGGTGATAGTCACCACTTCACATTAGGCATGAAGATTGGGGACGGAGTGCCCTTGGAGGTCATGAAAATCGAGCCCAAACTCGGGTTTTTAAACCTGTAAAAATCAGATTTTGGGTTTTCCGGGGCTTGTTATGCTCTCCATCGCCGGTCACCGGCGACCCCGCCGGCGCCGGGCACGTCGCCGGCGCCGGGGGGCATCGCCGGCCGGGCCAGCACCCGCCGGGGGGTGGCCGGTGCTCGGCGGCGGCGCCGCCGGGAGGGAACCCTAGGGTTCCTGGCTTCTGTTCGTTTGAAAGAAGGAGGGCCGGTCGAACGTGCAGGTTAAGGGGCCGGACCGCCCGGTCCCGACCCGGTCGAACCGGGCGGGGGCCGGACAGCACCCTGGCCGAGCCAGGGTGCGACCCTGGCCGAGCCAGGGCTCGCCCTGGCCGAGCCAGGGTCCGGGCCAATTGGCCCTAATGGGCTGGGCCCATTTTCTGTTTTTAAAAATTGTTTTTAATATCTGTTTACCCCCTTAAACCCAAATTTTAGCCTGTTTTAAAACAGAATAATTATAAGAATAATTAATAAGTGTTATTAATTAATTTTTATGATTATTAACAGTTAATTAAAGTGTTTAATAACTGTTAGTCTATTAAAGGGCTTTATAATTAATGGGTGTTAGTTAATTATTTAAAATTGTTTTAGATAATTAATTTTCCTGTTAATTTGATTAGTTTAAAACTGTTTTAAACTGATTTCATGCATAACTTGATTACTCTTAATGTTCAAATTGTTTGAATTTGTATTTAGATTAACTGAATGGTTTAGTTAATTAATTTGTCAATAATGTTTTGAATATTATTGATTATGCTGAAATAAATGTTATTTCGAAAACTTATTGGTATTATAATTTTATATTTAATACCAAACAGCAATTATGTGATGATTGTGATGCATGTGATGTGTATTATAGTGGGATGATCATGGACTTAGAATTTTCATGTGATGAATGATGTGAATGGATGCAATGCTTATTTCATTTGGTATTTTAAATAGGACCTGCGTGTCCTCCTCTCTCTTAATCCAACTGTACTTTCTACCTTCCTATAAGATTGTACTCCCCTTGATAAGATCAAGGTTTCTAAATGTTTAAATGTACATTTGAGGACCTCCGAGTCCTGAATTTTGTATTTAAATGTATTGGATTAAGCTAAGATGACGGGATCTTCTGAAGACACCTCTGGAGGAAGGACTCGCATCAAATGGAACCAGTGTTGCTGTTTTCACATTAGGATCCTATTATGGATCATCGTTTGGCTCCGATGGTTCCATAGTAGTTTAAGCAGTCCATGATCATCCCCATTTAATTTTTCTGCACATATGTGATATTTGTGGACTATGCTATCATATATATATTTCTGTTTAGTATATTGATACTTCAAATTGAAATACTATTGATAGTACGATTTTTTACAAATCAAAATCAAAACCCTCTTTTAAAATTTAAGTTGTAAACGTGAGATATTAAGAATAATCCACGTAACCCACCATCATTATAGATCTTAGGATAATTCTTATCTCAAACGGATTTGTTGTGCTACCACAAGGTCTGTTTGATTTAGAAATTAAACTAGGTCTACGACATGTGATGTCATTAAGATGAATGGACAAATAGTGTAGTTTTGTTGTGCTACCACAAGGATTGCACTATGAATTCATGTCATCTAAGTAATGATGGATAAACTTAACTGAATCAAATTGATTTGTTGTGCTACAACAAGGTCATTCTGATTCAGGGGTTAAATCGATCGGATATTGCAAACGTTGCAACTGTCAAGAGTTGACTGCCTAAGAGACTTGATGTGATTTGTTGTGCTACCACAAGGTCACATGCATGTTGCCCGAAGGATTCTGATCCCCACTAGGAGATCACCGGACTCTCCCGTTCTGTATCTTAGAGGGTCATACAGATCGCCGAAAAATAGTGGGAGCATAAATCTTGATTAAAAGTCCTAAATCTGATTTTAAGAACTATCTGCTCATTTTATATATTTCCAAGTAGGTCGCTATGTCATCACCTAACCCCCTCCGTTGCATACTCGATGCAAACAAACTCACGGGACCAAATTACATTGACTGGTTACGCAACCTGAAGATGGTCCTCAGGTGCGAAAAGCTAGCCTATGTCCTGGATCAACCAGATCCAGTGCAACCCGGTGATAATGCTAACGAAGATGAATTAATGATGTATGAAAATTGGAAGGAGGACTCTGTCAAAGTCCAGTGTTATATGCTCGGTTCAATGAATAATGAACTGCAGCGACAGCATGATAACATGGAACCTAAGACCATTCTGAATCACCTACAAGAGTTGTTTGGTGAACAATCCAGAACAGAAAGATATGAGATATCTAAGAAATTGTTCAGGACCAGAATGAGCGAGGGCACATCTGTGCAAACTCATGTGCTCAAGATGATAGAATGGATTGAGAGACTTGCTGTGCTAGGCTTTGTTATGAACAATGACCTAAGCATTGACTTAATCCTACAGTCCCTTCCAGATTCATTTTCACAATTCATTATCAACTTCAATATGAACAAAATTGATGTTTCACTAGCTAAGCTGCTCAACATGTTGAAGACAGCTGAAGGCACTATCCAGAAAGATAAGCCAAGTGTAATGCTTGTTGGTAAGACCAACAAGAAAAGAAAAGCTAGACAGACCTTTAACATAGGTAAGCCTAAGAAGCTAGTGAAAAGCAAACCGGCGGCACAAAAGGACAAAGCTAAAGTCAATGATAAAGGTCAGTGTTTCCACTGCCATAAAGAAGGTCATTGGAAGAGAAACTGCAAGATTTATCTTGCAGAAAAAGCAAAGGAGAAGCTTGGTGAAGCTTCAGGTATTCTCATGATCGATCTTAACTTGTCCTATAGAGAATCAACATCCTGGGTATTAGATACTGGATGTGTTTCTCATATCTGCAATAACTTGCAGGTGTTAACAAGTAAGAGAAGATTGAACCGCGGAGACGTGGATCTGAGGCTCGGGAATGGAGCAAAAGTTGCTGCGTTAGCTGTGGGGACAACAAGACTTCAGATGCCGTCAGGAGACTCATTGGAACTGATAGATTGTTATTATGTTCCAACCATTATTAGGAATATCATATCTATTTCATGTTTAGATAGACAAGGATATTCTATGAAGCTAGAGAAGAAAGGTTGTTCAATTTATCAAGGAGACAAATTGTTTGCTTCCGGGTATTTATTGAATGGATTATATTTACTTGATATTTCATATGATGTTTGTCTGGTAAATAATTCTCTTGAACGCTTAGATAAAGATGTGAATAAATCGTACCTATGGCATTGTAGGCTAGGTCATATAAATGAGAATAGGATCATAAGGTTGCAAAAGAATGGATATCTTGATCCATTTGATTATGAATCATTTGCAACCTGTGAAGCTTGTCTCATGGGAAAGATGACCAAAGCTCCATTCTCAGGACATGGAGAAAGAGCTAAGGACTTATTGGAACTAATACATAGTAATGTATGTGGTCCAATGTCCACTCATGCTATGGGTGGTTACTCATACTTTGTTTCATTTACAGATGATTTTCAAGATATGGCTACATATATTTAATGAAATATAAGTCAGAAGTCTTTGAGAAATTTAAAGAGTTTAAAAACGAAGTTGAGAACCAGACTGGAAAGAGTATTAAAACTCTTCGATCAGATCGAGGGGGTGAATACTTAAGTACAGAATTCACAGAATATCTTAAGGATAATGGTATTTTGTCTCAGTGGACTCCTCCCTATACACCTCAGTTAAATGGTGTATCGGAAAGGAGAAATCGTACTCTATTAGATATGGTGCGATCCATGATGAGTTATGCCAAACTTCCAATCTCTTTATAGGGATATGCACTGTTGACTGCTGCATATCTGTTGAACAAAGTTCCGAGTAAATCAGTACCTTCCACTCCATATGAGATATGGAAAGGAAAGAAACTAGACTTTAAGCATGTTAGAGTCTGGGGTTGTCCTGCGCATGTCAAAAGACATGATCCAGACAAACTGGATTCCAGGATAGAGAAATGTAGATTTGTGGGATATCCAAAAGAGACTTTTGGATATTACTTCTATCAGTCCTGCGATCAAAGGGTGTTTGTCGCAAAAGGTGTTGTCTTCCTAGAGAAAGAATATCTTTCAAAAGAAGACAGTGGGAGCAAGATAGAACTGGAAGAAATTCTAGACTCACAAGTCAACACTGGTTCATCTACTGAACCATTGACTCAAGAACTTGTTCAAAATGATACACAAAAGGTTCGCAGATCAGGTAGAGTGCCTAAGCAGCCTGAAAGATATGTTGGACATATCGATGAAGGCAAAACAAAAGTGCACTTAAATGAGGATGATGATCCTCAAACCTACCAAGAAGCCATAAATAGTCATGAATCAGAAAAATGGCAAGAGGCAATGGATTCTGAAATTCAGTCCATGTATGCCAACCAAGTTTGGAACTTGGTTGATCTGCCAGAAGGTATGGTACCTATTGGCAGTAAATGGATCTTTAAAAGAAAGATCGGGGCAGATGGACAAATTGACACATACAAGGCAAGGCTTGTAGCAAAAGGATATCGTCAAAGGCAAGGTGTTGACTATGACGAAACCTTTTCTCCAGTTGCCATGATTAAGTCAATCAGAATACTTCTTCCTATCGCTGCATTCTACGATTATGAAATATGGCAAATGGATGTGAAAACATCATTCCTTAACGGGAACCTTCAAGAAGAGGTGTATATGATACAACCTGAAGGATTCACTTCCAAAGAGCATTCAAGCAAGGTATGTAAGCTGCAAAGATCCATCTATGGATTAAAGCAGGCATCCCGAACTTGGAACTTAAGATTTGATGAAGCAATTAAATCTTATGACTTCATTAAGAATGAAGATGAACCTTGTGTATACAAAAAGGTTAGTGGGAGCGCAGTTACCTTTCTGGTGCTTTATGTTGATGACATTCTACTCATTGGGAATGATGTAGGAATGTTGTCATCGGTAAAGGCCTGGTTATCCAAAAACTTCTCCATGAAAGATTTGGGAGAAGCATCCTATATTATGGGAATAAGGATCTATCGAGATAGGTCCAAAAGGATGCTTGGCTTGTCCCAATCTATGTACATAGATACCATAGTCAAAAGGTTTGGCATGGAAAATTCCAAGAGAGGCCTCGTTCCAATGAGGCATGGAATTAATCTCTCTAAAGAAATGTCTCCCAAGACACCTGAAGAGAGAGCATACATGGATAGAATTCCTTATGTCTCGGCAATAGGATCTATCATGTATGCAATGCTATGTACTAGGCTTGATGTGGCACACCCATTAAGTGTCACTAGTAGATATCAGGCTGATCCAGGTGAGGAACACTGGAAGGCGGTGAAATGTATCCTTAGATACTTGAGAAGGACTAAGGATCTATTTCTCGTTTATGGAGGAAACGACTTGGAACTTCGAGGATTTACTGACTCGAGTTTTCAGTCGGATATGGATGACAGCAAATCCATGTCTGGATTTGTGTTCATGTTAAATGGAGGTGCAGTAAGTTGGAAGAGTTCCAAACAGGAAACTACTGCAGATTCGACGACCGAAGCAGAATACATTCCTGCAGCTGAAGCGGCCAAGGAGGCGGTTTGTATGAAGAAGTTCATCTCGGCGCTTGGAGTAGTTCCAAGCATTTCAGATCCTGTTCCATTATTGTGTGACAACAATGGGGCAATAGCTCAAGCGAAGGAGCCCAGATCACATCAGAAGTCAAAGCACATTCTGAGACGATTTCATCTGATTCGTGAGATCATCGCCCGAGGAGATATAATAGTTGAGAAAGTCTCATCTGAAGATAATGTAGCAGATTCCTTGACTAAGCCATTGTCTCAAAACAATTTAGAACGTCACCTTAAGTCTATGGGACTTAGACACATGGGTGATTGGCTATAGTCCAAGTGGGAGAATGTTAGAATTGGGTGGCCTCATAGCCAATCATTGTACATTCTAGTTCAGATTATTAATAAAGGCATTTATTTCTTCATTTAATAGTTCTCGCAAACTACTATCGTAATGAAGGTCCATAGACAAATGTATAGGATATTGAATCATGATGAGATCATGATAGTGAGATCAATATCCTAAGGCAATTGTCTTAAACAGTTCTCGATCATAGGATATTTGAGATGGACATTAAATATCCGATAAGATCGACACAAGTTATGTCTGCTCATGTGATGAGGGTGAATGATCTCACATTCACTCGTGTGGTGACACTAAGACAAACAAGTGGGTGCTCATTAGAGAATGAGTTCACTGAACAGACCCAAATAAGAATTCCTGGATGGTAATTATACCTATTAGTCAACCAGGGAATTCAATCGTTGCAGTAGCACAGTTGGTCCTTAGACCTAAGTCACCAATGATACCTTGTTTGTGGACCATTGTATCTTGATTCTCTGACTCGTGGGCTTTAACTATTAAGTCCACCATAATCGGTCTTTCAGATACAGTGGAAAGCTTGCGAAGGTAATTGAGTGAACAACAAGGGATCACTCACTCTTGGTATAAGACTGGAGAGAGAATGTCCCATGGATGTGTACACAGAAATCCCTGGCCAGGGTCAAATGAAAGAGATGTCTTTCTAGATATTAACTGTGTACTGGAATCCATCTGGATAATGCGATAGAGGGTTTGACTATAAAACCATACCCTTGCGTTATCGGGACATTGTATGAGTGAAGGATTATATCTGTGCGGCATCTGCAGACGGAAAGGTTCAATTGAAGGGAACAGTATCCCTTATATCTTCTGGGATCATGAGGTAGTGTTTGGTGCTGTTCATGATCAGAAGGCCAAGTGAATTAATCATCGGATGATAATTTACTTGTTTATTAAATTAATCATTTAACATGCGATGTTTAAATGTTAATTAATAAATATTAAACTCAAGAAATAGTTCTAAGTTTAATGGGCCTGCAATCGGACTGATATATGGGCCTGGAGGGTCACACACATAAGAGTTCTCGTCAGACGGTGAGAGATGTTAAATTTCATGCTTATCTGGGTTTTTGTGAAAAGCTGCAGGATAAACATGAAGATTTAATGGAGAATTATCCAAGGCCAAACTCTTGGATAATCACGAGGATTAACTCTGTGCTTATCCTTATTTCTATATAAGGAGGGCCAAGGGGGAGTGGTAAAAAGTCAGTTGGACGAATTTTACTCCCCATATTCTCTCTCTCCTCTCTCTCTCTCCTTCTCTGAGTGGATCTGTCTCTCTCCGCGCATGGTGGATCTGAGATCTGGTCGGAGCACTCAAGTCGAGGAGGAAATGACGTCTGCTGCGGGAACTCGTGTGGATACCTCTAGAGATCGTGCGCGTGCGCGATTACCGAGTCGACATCATCTACGGGAGATTCGAAACCCCGCAAAGGTGAAGAACTGTTCTTCCCACTTAGATTTTAATGTCCGTTTTACAACCCCAGCAACCGATACAATGGAATCAATTTTTATTTCCGCTGCGTTCATGGCGATTCCTAACACCCAGGTAAACACAGTAGACCATTATCCCCGGTCTAAGCTTTACCATCAATACGTGACAGAGTAAAGTAGAAATATAGTTCTCGGGTAAACACGTAGATAACTATATCGTTCCTCTACTCTTATCCAAAAGCATCTAATGCCATGATCAACAGTCCTCTCAACAGACAATGGCAGACCTCGGGTAAACACATAGTATATGCCATCACTGAATTAAGTTCCATTGATCATATTGATGGAGAGCCACGCGGTGCATTCTCAATGACTCGCTCTACGGCTTAGAGTTTGTAACGAATGTTTTACTTATTTAATTTGGTCTCATCCTAGGTGATAGTATTAAATATATCGAATATATTATAAATATTAATAACCTAGCAGATATTAAGCACACGCATCACATACATGTCATTAGTGTGGTCATGGACGGCACTGCGGTTTGACTTGAGCCAGATAGTCAAACGCACACACATACAAAATATAACAACTTATATCATGAGTCTGCAAACCCATGGATTCAATGAACTCCTTCATTTTCATCTGGTCAGCAGTTGTGGATCATCCTCGCTCTGCGCGCAGCCGCCTCGATCAAATTACATCGTAATTCTCAATTACATGATAATTTAAATGAGGAAGCCTTATGGCGATTACACAAGAAGGAAGGTAGAAATACAATGGAATATGAGAGGGAGAGGTTCGCAGACCTCTATTTATTAATAAACAATAAACCACACAATCACATTCCACATCCACAATTAATGCTCGTCCATGACCACCATGTGTTTTAGTTAAACAAACCACACATGAAATAGCACATCAAATGGCTAAAGAAATCTTTCGAAAATAATAATAATTTTGATTTCAGAAAACCAGGAGCCAATCAAAATTGGGTTTAGAAATTTTCAAAAACAAATTTCGTTAATTTCAAGCATGCAAATCTAAATCATTATTTAAGCAAGCAAACCAATCAAATCTTAAATAACCAATCACTACACATCAAATGTGCAAAAACAATCCAAAACGATCCAATCCATTTAATATTCCATGCCACAAATATAATATGATATTAATGTAATTAATTCAACATTTAAATTAATATTCATTAACATCACCTTATCTAACAATTAGATAAACATTAATTAACAACCAATTTGTTAATTAAAAAAGATTATTTATTTAAATGGGCTCAATAATATGAAAGACAGAATTTAATTTCATTATAAAACAATTTTAAATTTTAAATTCTGTCAGAAAATAATTTTCTATTCATAATGGGCCCACAAATAAATGAGTTGGGTCCAGCCCCTGCTGGACCCGGGTCTGGCACTAGGCCGAGCCCAGCTTGCAGCACAGTTCGGACCCAGACCGCCTATTAGGGTGGGCCAGGTCTGGCCCAGCTGCCGGGCTGGCTCGGGCCCCTGCCCGGTCCGGTCCAACAAGGGGCCGGCCTGCCCCTTTCCTGCATGCAACTAGGAAACCCTAGGTGCGTGTAGGAAACGTGGTGGGGCGCCGCCGCCGGCCACCTGCTCGGCAGGGCCACGGCGGGGCACCGCCCGGCAGCCAGGACCCCGGCGACGGCGCCGGTAGTCCCTGGTCGGCCGGCGATGCCCCCTTCCTTGCATCCGAAACCCCTCCATTCCTCCTTTGCTTCAACCCACTTGAAGAAGGAGAAAAAGAGTGCAGGCTGGCGGCTTTCTCCGGCGCCAGTGGGTGGGCCAGCAACCTCCGGTGACCCCCCCCTGGGATGATCCTTGGACCAAGCCATTAAGCCCCAACCTTTTGGGGTATCAAGGAGATTCAAAAAACACCCTTCCGTTCTTCGTCTTACGAAGAACACGAAAATCCCCCAAAAATTAAATTTTCATGTTAGAAAAAAATTAATTTTGTTAGTTCATCACATGAAGAATATTCTAACAATGAAAATAATTAATGAGGATTATACCGCATGGAATATAATTAACGGACGACCGATTTCGGATCCGAAACGGCAACGAACGCAGTGGAACCTGGCTCTGATACCACTGTTGGGATCACTATGTCGGGATCCGATCGAAATACGTAATGGAATAAAATATTCGGGATCGGATCTGTCCCGTTTCGATGAACAAAACAATACCGGAGTAAATCGGATTTACCTTGCGCAGATTCGAATCCGCGTTCATTTTCCGGTTCCGTCGGAGCCATGCCGCAAGTCGTGCAGATGCCCGACCTCTAGCGGTATCCACGCGGTTCTCCTCGCGATGGATCGTCCTCACTTCCTCGCTCGCTGCGGCATTCGTAGATCCCGTCTGGCTGCGCGTAATCCGCCGCGACATGCGGATTCTGAATCTCCCGTCGGACGGAAGGCGGAGCTGTAACGACCCGCCATCCTATGACCGGAGACCCGGTCACTAAATGGATGTCGGCCCATTAACAGTAGGTTCATACCCGGATCTTAAACACACATCTGGAGGAGTAAGCGTTAAACAAGATTAAATATAACATTCACACGGACTACAAGGGGTACAGTGCGCAGGAAGTAAAATAATAATGTCCGTACATAGTCCAACAATAATTACATGTCCAGCAGATTAATTAAGTACAGGCAGAAATAAGGTACAACAACGTCGGGGCATACCCCGGAAACTAAGATAGCTGCTGGTCCGCACACCAAGGAGAACGCAACGCGCCGCCACACGCCACAAGGACCACACCTGAAAACGCAGGGAGTGAGCCACACCAGAATTGGGCTCAGTAGGGATCATCCGATCCCCTGCCTCCCACACACACACACACAAGTGCAGTAACAAAGGTACAGGTAATAAGGCAAGTAAAGCTGTAGCACACTACTCCTAAAATATCAATATGAACCACATGCATTCGAAATGTAACATGCATATTTCTAAAATCATTCTATCAAGAAGCCTACAACTCGCGTCTCGGCAAAACATGCCAACCACGCCTCCGAAAGTGGGAAACACACCAACCACACAGCCGTAAGTAGGAAACACCGTCCACACAAGCGAAAGTGGGAAACACCGACCCGCTGAGACCAAACAGTAACCCCTCGGATAGCACGCTGGCTACTCCGGCCCAACTGGCTCAGGTGGTTACTCCTTCCCTCAGCATGAGTGACTCTCCGAATGTACCACTCCGGCACCTGTACTAGCTGACCCCGGGGTTCACCAGGTGACCCTCTCTCACTAGGCGTCACCCCGCCCACACCCCACCGGCGCTGTGCTCACGCCCCCACCAGCACAGGGTGATAAAGCGCTACAATGTCACTACAGGTCCACAGTAACACAAAACAACCAAAACCCGGCACAGTACGATCCGGTCACGTGAAAAGCCCGCGATCGCATGGCACACAACGTAGTGCCATCCGGTCATGAAGAATCCGAATACACTAAGGCATGCACTAACTAACTATCTAGCAGTATGAACACGTTTTACTGGCATGAATTAGTGTTGTTCTGCCCTGAATCGCGTCGCCCAAGGCCGACGCCATTCAGTCTCCCTAAACTGGTTCATAAAACAGAGGCCACGGAAATCTGGCCTAAAAGGCGTCGACCCAAGTGGTCGCCTTTTGAAACGCGTCGACATCATACGACGCCATTCAGCTGATAAATCCAGAATTCCAGGAAAACAGTACCCAGGGGATTTCTGCCTTAAAAAGGCGTCATGGTCTCCCGACGCCATTTGAATCGCGTCGCCCGCCCATGACGTCTTTTAGTCCCAGAATCCCGAGCTGACGGACCCTCAGTCGGGGTGATTTCCCGCCTAAATGGCGTCATGGTGGCTCGACGTCCTTCTGAAAGGCGTCGACCACCCATGACGTCATTTAGCGCCAAAACCCCTAGCCTGTTAAACATCGAACAGGGGAGGTTTCTGCCCTAAAACGCGTCGTACTGTCCCGACGTCCTTCTAAAAGGCATCGACCAGGCACGACGCCGTTTAGCGCCAGAAACCTGGTTCTCTGGTTCGAACTGAGGGTTTCTCCCTTAACCCCAAATGCCCCGAAAAGCCCCAAAACGGAAAGGGGGAGGAAGAGCAGTTGATCCACCTCAAATATACTACGAAACCCCATTCACGAACGCGGCCATACCCACAAGAACACCCCCTAAACATGCTCAATCTAGCCCAAAACACATCAAAACATGCCTAGGAAAGCACGAGCAACACATACAAGGTTCGTCCCCCTACCGGATACTTGAACTCCTCCTGGCTCCGTGTCGCCCAACCGCCGTGCCGCAGACCGCCGCCGGTACCCCCGAGAACGTCGGCACTCCGCCGGGACGTCGGCCGCCGTCCGGAGAATGGAACGCCGCGAAGGAAGTGGTGGTGGCAGAGGTGAGAGGTAGGGAGGCGTTGGAGTGGTGGAAGAGGAAGAAGAGAAAGGGAATGGTGGATAGTGGGATCGGAGGAGGCGGAGAGGGAGAGGAGAGAGAGTGAGAGGTGAGAAATGAGGGAAAGAAAGGAGGGCTCGCGGGGGTCTTCAGAAACTACCTAAAACGCGTCGAGCGAGAAGGACGCCTATCAGATGACAGGACGGGCCGTACTGACAGCTGTCTGGAACGCGTCGACCACCATGGACGCCATTCAGCTGACATGACAGGCACCGTACACTGACATCGCAGGGTGGCAGTCTGAATCGCGTCGTCCATCATGGACGCCGTTCAGACGACAAGACAGGGGCCGTACTCTCGCGGCCCGAAACCCGCCCACGTGGCACCCACGTGGCACAACAGCAATTCGCCTAAATGGCGTCCACCTATCAAGACGCCGTTTGAAAGGCGTCGTGATCCTCCGACGCCATTCAGAGGAAATTCTCTAGGCCCCGCAAGGTCCGACCCAGGGGATCCGGCCCGAAACCGACCCGAAAACCGAACCCGAAACCTCAGTCCTTACATTCTCCCCCCCTTAAAAGAATTTCGTCCCCGAAATTGTCTACTACAAGTAACGAGGGTGAAAACACCTCCACTGCCAACTCGCATGGGAACTTACCAAAAAGGATAGCGAACTACTTCCCAACATCTCAATCACACGCCCCCAGGCCGCCTCGCTCCCGGAGCGATACTGTCAAAATACTCAGTCCACATATGCAACCTTGTTCCGAAGGACCTGTCACTAGTGATTCTCAAAACTCACTAGACACTCAGGCAAGGACAAATCCTCAGCGACCTCAAGTCCTGAAAGTTCTAACACCTGGGGTGGATCTAGAACACTCCTCTGCAACGAAACACGAATCGCATCGTGCACTCCCGCAAGACTGAACGGCAAGGCTGGCTGGTAATCTCCCTCAATTCGAGCAAGAACGGGAGGAGGCCCAGCACGGCACGGACCCATCTTACCTTGCTTCTCAAATCTCTTCATACTCATGGTGGGCGAGACTTGGGAAAACACGAGGTCCCCGACTTCAAACTCAATCGGTCTCTTACCGATGATAGCACATCTCTGGTAACCTAAGCACCCTGCTATACTAACCCTGATCCTGCTAACTGCCTCTTGCCAATCTCAGACTAGATCACAAGGGATCGACACAGCCATCTGACCAATGCCTCATAAGGCGCCAAGCCAATGCCAGAGTGGTAACTGCTATGGTGCACAAAACCCCACTGAAAACCAATGCTGCTCTCAAGAACCTCCTCTGTCTAGGCAACATGCCACAAGAAAAACCTCTAAAATTCGAATGGTCCCCCTCTGACCGCCCATCAGGCTCGGGATGATAGGCCGGACTGAAGGCTTACCGCGTACTCAAAGTCTTCCAAAGACTCTTCCCACAATTAAGAAGTAAATCACAAAGCCCAATCCGACATGATGGACAAGGGCACATCGAGCAGAAAGAGATGATCCGACTCACAAACAACTCAGCCAACTTACCGACTGACCAGTCCTTCCTGATTGTCAGGAAGTGTGCTGACGTAGTCAGTTGCTCAATGGTAATCCAGATCCCGCTCCCTCCACCGGAGAATAAAACAATCCTGATGCATGCCTCAAGTCGCAAGCTCCCGTCTCCACACCGGGATCGGCAAGGACTGCAACCACGCTACCGCTGCGCCACTCTAACATTCCACCTAACCTGCCGACAATTCACGCATTCAATCACAGAATCACCCCTGTCCTCCTTCTTACCACCTCAACAATGATACGCCTTACTCGATCCGGAAAGCATCATTTATTCTAAAACAGTGTGCCTTCAAAAGGGACACCTGCGCACGTCCTTCACGGTCAAATCACAAAGTCTACCTCTAACCTAACTGTACTACGGCCCTTAATTTCACCTCTGAACTCTGGAGAATCTGCGGTAACTCTGCATCCGTCCTCTAAGTCTTAATTACGGTATGGTACACTGTTGGCCAACCTGGCTCCATCAGCCTCACGTGGAATCCAAAAGGGAGATTCCACAGTCTGCTCAAATAATCCCCATACAAACAAGTCCTCTAGATCTATAGTGCAAACACCACAACCGCCAACTCTGAGTCATAGATGGATAGTTCTCCTCAAGCTCCTTCAACTGCCAATAGGCCACAATCTTACCAAGTTGCATCAGAAACGCACCCAACTTCGATGTGATGTAACTGAATACCCCACAAATCTACCGGAATCTAATAGAAGCACCAACACTGGAGCCCAAGTGAGGCGAGTCTTCAACTTAATGAAACTCTGCTCACACTCTTCGGTCCACGTGAGACGAACTCCCCTACGAGTCAATCTCAACCAGGGGGGGGTTGCTATCAAAGAAAAACCCCTGGACCAACCATCGGCAAAATCCTGCTAATGCCCTCACCGATCACACTCTTACACGGGGCTCCCCACACACAAACGGTCAAACAGCACAATACCAAATTAAACATGTTCCATGATTCCACCAACATTGATAGACCAACACCATTATATAATAACCTTACAAAGTACACATTACAATACCAAATAACCCCCACGACCCAAACTACATAAAGAGTACCACAAAAGTTCACAACCACCACCTCATAAGACAAAATAAGAGTGTTCATCTATCCCCGCATCTCGGATCTCCACAAGAAGGGCACCAACACTACATAAGGTACCGGGCTCCTACTGACCACTCGGCCCCTGACTCATCTTATTCTTCTGGGGACAGTTCCTCGCGAGATGCCCCCTCCTGCCACAGCCAAAACAGCTACCAGCGACCAATGGACACACCCGGTTGCCGTGATACCTACCATAACGGGGACAATAATCTGCCGCATCATGACTCTTTCCCTGCTGCCTGCTAGCCTCAATCTGCATCTGTTGGGCCGAACCGTCCTCATCTTCATCACGTGACGTCCCTTGGGACCCGAACTCAAAAGAACTCGAACCGCCTGACGAAAGGACCGTTGATTTGCTCTTGCCTTGCTGCTTCCCTCGTACCGATCGCTCCAACTCTTTCGCCATTTGCTGAAATTGAGTCTCCACCGCTGCCGCGCATCGAACCGCTGACGCCAGATCTCTACAACCCTGAGGTGCCACCATTGTCCTTAGATCATATCGGAGTCCATCTACAAATTTCTCGGTTCAATATCTCTCATGCTCAGATAAGTGTGGAACGAATCCTCCAAGAGCCACAAACTTTGCATGATAATCTAGAACTGACATGTCATTTTGCACAAATTCCAAAAACTCTCTTTCCTTGGTCTCCTGGACGTGCCTCGGAAAGTACTGTCCACTAAACTCTCTCACAAATGCCTCCCAAGGGATCTCTCTCAAAGATCTATTTGCAAACATCCTTGTCTTGATGGTGACCCACCATTCGTATGCATTATCCTTCAACAAATAGGTTGCCAACAAGGTCTTGTCATTCTCAGCACATTCAAGAACGTCAAACGCCTTCTCCATCTCCTTAATCCAACGGGCTGCCTCGTCTGGGACTGGTCGACCTGTGAAAGAAGGGGTCTCCAACCTCAAAAGCCGCTCTAACACCGTGAGCTGGTCACCTCGGGAATTGGATCCCTCACTACCGTCTCCCTGCTGGTATCTACCCATAGCTCCAATCATAGCCTCTACGAAACGATCCACATTATGCCCTTCCGCCCCCGAACTACCATCATCTGATCTCGTACCACGAGCCAACGAAACTCTCTTCCTCGGCGCCATCACTATCTCACGAACACGAAAATCAACACAAACACGTCAAAACCTATCATTCTACACCAGCAGCCATCGCCTGTACAAACTCGTACTTATTGTTGGACTACGATATCTAACCCAGTTTACCACTTACTCGACCAGACTATGCTCTGATACCAACTGTAACGACCCGCCATCCTATGACCGGAGACCCGGTCACTAAATGGATGTCGGCCCATTAACTGTAAGTTCATACCCGGATCTTAAACACACATCTGGAGGAGTAAGCGTTAAACAAGATTAAATATAACATTCACACGGACTACAAGGGGTACAGTGCGCAGGAAGTAAAATAATAATGTCCGTACACAGTCCAACAATAATTACATGTCCAGCAGATTAATTAAGTACAGGCAGAAATAAGGTACAACAACGTCGGGGCATACCCCGGAAACTAAGATAGCTGCTGGTCCGCACACCAAGGAGAACGCCACGCGCCGCCACACGCCACAAGGACCACACCTGAAAACGCAGGGAGTGAGCCACACCAGAATTGGGCTCAGTAGGGATCATCCGATCCCCTGCCTCCCACACACACACCCACAAGTGCAGTAACAAAGGTACAGGTAATAAGGCAAGTAAAGCTGTAGCACACTACTCCTAAAATCTCAATATGAACCACATGCATTCGAAATGTAACATGCATATTTCTAAAATCATTCTATCAAGAAGCCTACAACTCGCGTCTCGGCAAAACATGCCAACCACGCCTCCGAAAGTGGGAAACACACCAACCACACAGCCGTAAGTAGGAAACACCGTCCACACAAGCGAAAGTGGGAAACACCGACCCGCTGAGACCAAACAGTAACCCCTCGGATAGCACGCTGGCTACTCCGGCCCAACTGGCTCAGGTGGTTACTCCTTCCCTCAGCATGAGTGACTCTCCGAATGTACCACTCCGACACCGGTACTAGCTGACCCCGGGGTTCACCAGGTGACCCTCTCTCACTAGGCGTCACCCCGCCCACGCCCCCACCGGCACTGTGCTCACGCCCCCACCAGCACAGGGTGATAAAGCGCTACAATGTCACTCCAGGTCCACAGTAACACAAAACCACCAAAACCCGGCACAGTACGATCCGGTCACGTGAAAAGCCCGCGATCGCATGGCACACAACGTAGTGCCATCCGGTCATGAAGAATCCGAATACACTAAGGCATTCACTAACTAACTATCTAGCAGTATGAACACGTTTTACTGGCATGAATTAGTGTTGTTCTGCCCTGAATCGCGTCGCCCAAGGCCGACGCCATTCAGTCTCCCTAAACTGGTTCATAAAACAGAGGCCACGGAAATCTGGCCTAAAAGGCGTGACCCAAGTGGTCGCCTTTTGAAACGCGTCGACATCATATGACGCCATTCAGCTGATAAATCCAGAATTCCAGGAAAACAGTACCCAGGGGATTTTTGCCTTAAAAAGGCGCCATGGTCTCCCGACGCCATTTGAATCGCGTCGCCCGCCCATGACGTCTTTTAGTCCCAGAATCCCGAGCTGACGGACCCTCAGTCGGGGTGATTTCCCGCCTAAATGGCGTCATGGTGGCTCGACGTCCTTCTGAAAGGCGTCGACCACCCATGACGTCATTTAGCGCCAGAACCCCTAGCCTGTTAAACATCGGACAGGGGAGGTTTCTGCCCTAAAACGCGTCGTACTGTCCCGACGTCCTTCTAAAAGGCGTCGACCAGGCACGACGCCGTTTAGCGCCAGAAACCTGGTTCTCTGGTTCGAACCGAGGGTTTCTCCCTTAACCCCAAATGCCCCGAAAAGCCCCAAAACGGAAAGGGGGAGGAAGAGCAGTTGATCCACCTCAAATATACTACGAAACCCCATTCACGAACGCGGCCATACCCACAAGAACACCCCCTAAACATGCTCAATCTAGCCCAAAACACATCAAAACACGCCTAGGAAAGCACGAGCAACACATACAAGGTTCGTCACCTTACCGGATACTTGAACTCCTCCTGGCTCCGTGTCGCCCAACCGCCGTGCCGCAGACCGCCGCCGGTACCCCCGAGAACGTCGCCACTCCGCCGGGACGTCGGCCGCCGTCCGGAGAATGGAACGCCGCGAAGGAAGTGGTGGTGGCAGAGGTGAGAGGTAGGGAGGCGTTGGAGTGGTGGAAGAGGAAGAAGAGAAAGGGAATGGTGGAGAGTGGGATCGGAGGAGGCGGAGAGGGAGAGGAGAGAGAATGAGAGGTGAGAAATGAGGGAAAGAAAGGAGGGCTCGCGGGGGTCATCAGAAACTACCTAAAACGCGTCGAGCGAGAAGGACGCCTATCAGATGACAGGACGGGCCGTACTGACAGCTGTCTGAAACGCGTCGACCACCAT
This sequence comes from Zantedeschia hybrid cultivar, assembly GCA_030544215.1. NCBI lineage: Eukaryota > Viridiplantae > Streptophyta > Magnoliopsida > Alismatales > Araceae > Zantedeschia > Zantedeschia hybrid cultivar. Next base: position 54,959,628 of record JARZZO010000006.1, on the reverse strand, counting down.
GGACGCCATTCAGCTGACATGACAGGCACCGTACACTGACATCGCAGGGTGGCAGTCTGAATCGCGTCGTCCATCATAGACGCCGTTCAGACGACAAGACAGGGGCCGTACTCTCGCGGCCCGAAACCCGCCCACGTGGCACCCACGTGGCACAACAGCAATTCGCCTAAATGGCATCCACCTATCAAGACGCCGTTTGAAAGGCGTCGTGATCCTCCGACGCCATTCAGAGGAAATGCTCTAGGCCCCGCAAGGTCCGACCCAGGGGATCCGGCCCGAAACCGACCCGAAAACCGAACCCGAAACCTCAGTCCTTACAGGAGCAGTCGAGAATCGCACGCCTAGAAGAGAGAGAAAGAGAGAAAGAACGAATGACGGCTAGGTCAGGGTTGCTGGCCCCCGACGTAGAATCCGTTCTTTTATAATAAGCCAGTTTGCGGTTTTTCATAAAAACCCAGACTTATCCGAAATCCTGTCGGATTATCCATCGACTTGAAAACCATTTGCGTGTGACCCTCTAGGCCCAAATACCAGTCCAGTTAATAGCCCATTAAGTCCAGTAACCCTTTACTGACCCACTGAATTAATTAATATCCTTATATTCAATTAATCAGCCGAATTTAATGTCCCATTATAAATTCGGACGGACTGCCGATCACATTGGATGCCAAGCAACATCGCGTGATCCTGGATGGCACTGGGGTTATCGCAACCCTTTATTAGAACCTTTCTGTCATCAGTTAGCGCGCGGGTATAATCCGTCATCCGTGCAATGTTCCCGAATCGGCCTAGGGCATGGTTTACTGTTAAACCCTATTTGGTCGATTCACTTGAATCAGATGCCGCTAATCTGAATCCGATAACTCCTTATCGATTACAGAGTCCGCCCTGGCCAGGGACTTTAAGCGCATCATTCCCGAAACATTCTCTCTCAAACTACCGAGAGCGGATGATCCCGTATTGAACACACAATTACCTTCGAGGGCATTTCCCTGAACCCGATCGCTTGACTTATTGATAACCCATGGTTAGGGATTCGTTAGTCAAGGTCAAAGCTCAGAAACCTACCACCACCTCCGCGAGTTCCGCCGCCGTCTCGCCGGCTACTCCGGGAGTTTCCTCGCCCTCGGGCAATTCTACCACTTCAATGGCGGTAACTCAGCGCCGCTTCCCGCCAACGTTGCTCTGGCCTCCTTGTTCCATAGGGAGTGTGAGAGAGAGTGGAGTACGAACCGAGTGGAGAAGAGAGAGAGAGCTCAAGAGAGATAAAAGGAGTAAGGGAGAATGAGAGAGTGGTGGACGGTGGCGTAGAAGATAGCCGGTGATGGAGAAGATCGCCAGAGAAGGAGGAGAATGGCCAGAGTCGCCCACCGTCGCTAGAGAAGAAATAGGGAGGTGAGAGAAAGTTAATAGAAGAATGAGGAAGAAAGGAGCTCGGGCTTGCGTGACCCTATTTGAATTCTTTAAATCACGTCTTGGGACAGCAACGCCATTCAGTGCTGCACAAACCGCAGGGGTGAGTCTCAAAGACAAGACTCAGTAGGGATCCTTCGATCCCCACTGCCCACGCAGACACCCACAAGTGTAAAATACAGCCGACGGAAAAGTAACAAGCACAGTGGTAAGTATAATTCCTAATTTTCAACGGGGATTCACATGCAGTCGAAATGTATTAAACATGCATATTTCTAAACCAGACGACTAAGGAACCTACAACTGCCGTCTCGATAGAACACGCCAACCACGCAAACAACAGTGGGGAAAACCTCGACCCGCTGAGACCAAGCAGTAACCCCTCGGATAGCACTCTAGCTACTCCGGCCAAACTGGCTCAGGTGGTTACTCCTTCCCTCAGCATGAGTGACACTCCGAATGTACCATGCCCACACCGGTACTAGCTGACCCCGGGGTTCACCAGGTGACCCTCTCTTACTAGGCGTCACCCCGCCCACGCCCCCACCGGCGCTGTGCTCCACCCACACCAGCACATGGTGATAAAGTGCTACAATTGTCACTCCAGGTCCACAGTAACACAAAACCCAGCACAATACGATCCGGTCACGTGAAAAGTCCGCGATCGCATAACACATAACGTAATATCATCCGGTCATGAAGAATCCATCTCCACCGAGTACACTAAGGCATGCACTAACTAACTATCTAGCACTATGAACACATTTTACTAGCATGAATTAGTGTGGTTCAGTCTTGAATCGCGTCGCCCAAGGCCGACGCCATTCAAGCTCCATGTACTGGTTTATATAAAACATTGGCCTCAGAATCTGGCCTAAAAGGCGTCGACACCAGTGGTCGCCTTTTAAAAGGCGTCAACATCCTCAGACGCCATTCAACACAGAAATCCAGAATTTACAGAAACCATTAACTAGGGGATTTCTGCCTTAAAAGGCGTCATGGTTACCCGACGCTATTCTGAATCGCGTCGTCCACCCATGACATCTTTTAGGCCCAGAATTTCCGAACTGACAGAGCCTTAGTAAGACGATTCTTGCCTAAAAGGCGTCATGATGGCCCGACGCCCTTCAAAAAGGCGTCGTCCATGCACGACGTCTTTCAATGCCAGGAACCAGGTCTGTCATGAGCCCGAGGGCTCCCCTTTTCAACCCCAAAATCACCCAAAACAGAGGAGAAAAAGGGGCGAATCCAACCATCAGGAAACCACATTGATAGAAATCCCCCATTTATCAAGAAGAGCTCCTAAACATGCTTGTTCTACCCCCCGGAATCATAGATCTAAAACATGCTTTAGGAGGAAGAATCATGATTTGAACATAGAACACCATGGGAATCCTCACCCTACCGGTTACTTGAACTCCTCCAAGCTTCAAGCCATCCATCCGACTCGCCCCACGTCGCCGCCGGTACCGCCGTGGTCGTCCTTACTCCACCGTGACGTCGGCTGCCGTCCGGAGAGTTAAACGCCGCGGTGGAAGTGGAGGTGGTAGTGGTGGGAGCTAGGTATGGGATGGGGTGGAGGGAAAGATGAAATGGTGGAAGGAAAAGAGGGAGGAGAAGGGGCTGCCGCCGAGATCGCCGGAAGGTAGGAGAGAAAGAGAGGAGGAAGAAAAATGAGGGAAAGAAGGAGGGCTCGCGGGGGGTTAACCCGAGACTGGCTAAAATGCGTCGACATAGACGGACGCCTATCAGGTGATGAGACGGCTGCTCTGACAGGACTCTGAAACGCGTCGTTCTATACAGACGCCGTTCAGGAGACATGTCAGGGCCGTACTCTGACAATCCCAGAGTCGCAGTCTGAAAGGCGTCGTCCCATGCAGACGCCGTTCAGACAACATGACAGGGCCGTACTCTCGCGGCCCAAAGCCAGCCCACGTGGCACCCACGTAGCAGAACCTAAAACGCGTCTGCAACGGTGGACGCCGTTTAAACCGCGTCGAGCGGGCTCGACCCGAAACATCACAGAGTCTCTGCCCCACTGGAGTCTGAACTACAAGGTCCGACCCCGAAAACCGGATCCGAAAGCCTCAGTCCTTACACTAATACCCACGATGTGGAATCTCTAATTCATAAGTTGATATCTATCATATAGATATTTGAAGCTTCAGACAGCTTCACTCTTCCATGAGCTTTATCGTGAAGGAACTCCTTGCAGTTCATCTTCCAGTGACCATACTGCTTATAGTATAAGCAGTCACCCTTCACTACTCTTTTGCCTTTGTCCTTCGATCCTTTATCGTTAGCTGTCATCTCTGCTTCAGGGGCATCTAATGCCGATTCAGCAAGAGGATCAGATCCAGGGACAAAGTTATTGTGTTCAGATCTGAAGACATTCTTCAGGTTTCTGAACCAATCCGAGTAGATCAGGTAAGTCAAAAGGGCATCAAGTATGCCACGGAGTGGGTTATTCGACGACATAGTTCCCTACAGGAGATAAGTAAAATCTACTTAGCAGATGTTCAATTATTAAAATTTAAAACAAGACATGGTCTTTTGTTCAAGTTTAACTCCCACTAATTTTCGACGGACTGTATAACCCTCAGTTATACAAAACGGGAGACGCCGATAGTCTCCTAGTGGGGATCAGAATCTCAATGACTTGCACTACAGCCTTGTGGATAGCACAACAAACTATAATACAATCAGAGAGCACCCAACTCATGGGACTTGCAACTCCTTGCAATATCTGATCATAGCTTCGGTCCCCAGAGATTTAATGGCCTTGTGGATAGCACAACAAACCACTAATTCTGGTCTAAGCTAACCATCCTTACGCGACGAGTATAGATTTGCATGCAACCCTTGTGGATAGCACAACAAAGCTACATGGTTCCTCTACCCGATCTATAGGCATCTAATGCCATAGCCACAGTTTCTCCTCCCAATTAAGCAGGCCTTGTGGATAGCACAACAAACCTGCCTAAAGTGATTCGAATCCTATGACTATAACGATGGTGGACCACGCGGTAAGTTCTTAACTACTCACGTTACGGCTTAGAGTTTATCTGAGGGTATTTAGATAACTTTTATCTTGATCTCTCCTAGGTGATAGTATATAAATATATCGTATATATTTACTAAATACTATAACCTGCTTTGATTCATAATCAAAAGAAAAACAATGCATCTCATACATGTCATTAATGTGGTCATGGATAGCACAGTGGGTTTGACTGGAGCCAACAGTCAAACGCACACACTATCTAATCATAACATTTACATTAGATATCCTGCAATCACATAGGCAAGAGATCTCCATCTTTTCGCCTTCCTGGTTGCAGCTGTTGATCGTCCTCGCTCCTTCCTCGGCTGCCTCGATCATATTACATTTAAATTCTAGAATTTATAAGTAAATTGAAGAAGGCCTTATGGCGAGTACAAGAGAGAGAGGGAAGTATAAATACATCGGAGTATGAGAGAGAGAGGTGCGCAGACCTCTATTTATTAACAATTAATAATCAAACATATATCCACGATCCACACAATCCATTCATCACATGAATAATAAATTAAGTGCATATCCATGACCACGGTGTGTTTTAAACATCCCACACATGATTCAACGCATCACATGGCTAAAATAAATGAGTTTTCAAAATATATATATAGGTTTTGGCTTTCAAAAAAGTTGGGATCCAATCAAAATTGGTATTTGAATTTTGAAAACTTATTTTATTAAATTAACATGCAATTAAAGCAAAATTTAAAAGCATTAAAACACACATCACATGTGCACACACTCCAAATTAATAATTCCAGATTATTTCATGCAAATTAGAACAATTCTAATAATCTAACATTTAGATTAAACCCCATTAATAATCTAACAATTAGACTATTTAAAGACTAATCTAACTCTTAGATTAATCCAACAAAGTTAATTAATAATTTAACACTTAAATTAATAATCAACCAAATTAATTATTAACTAATAATCTAACACTTAGATTAGCCAATTAATGTTAATTATTAATTTAACTCTTAAACAAATAATTAACATTAACTAATTAATAATTAATTAATCTAACTCTTAGATTAGATAATTAAAGTTATCATTAATTTAACTATTAAATTAATGACTAACAGTAATTAATTAGGGATTACTAATTTAACACTTAAATTAGTTATCTAAGTTAATTATTAATTTAACTCTTAAATTAACAATTAACTTACATATTAATTAACAATTAGTTGAAATGATAATTAGTAATCTAACTGTTAGACTAACAATTATTAATTACTAATTTAACCATTAAATTAGTTTTATTAAGATTAATTATTAGTTTAACCATTAAACTAACAATTAATATTAATCAATTAATATTAATCAATTAACAACTAAATGTTAATTAAAGTGATTCATAAATCATTAATAAGCCCATTTAAATTAAAATTGAACAATAATGTAAATATTTCAAAACAAAACACCTTTTGAATCTAAATTAAAGTCCAATAATATTTTAATTGGGCTAATTAGGTTTAATAGGGGTTTTAGGGGTTTAATTAAGGAATAGGGGTCTAATAGGCAACTGGTCGAGCCACCTAGGGCCCCTGGTTCGAGCCCCTGGCTCGGCCAGGCTCGGACCATGGCTTCACCAGCCGGTCCAAACCGCCCGGCTCGGTCTAACCGGGGGGGGCGCCGAACCAGTTCACTTGGTTCGTCCCTAACCCCCGAAACCCTAATCCCTGTAACATGCAGGAGGTGATGCCCGACAGCGGGGTTGAGGCAGGCCGCCTGGCGGCGGGCCCCCGGCCTAGCCGGCGATGTCATCGGCGCCGGCGGTGCCCCTGCCGCCGGTAGGCTTCGTTCTTCCCCAAGAACCCGACACCCCCAAAACCCTAACTTGCATGATATGTAGGCGCATGTGGGCAAGGCGGCGGCGAGGCTGCTCGGCACCGGCCGGCGGCCACCCCCCCGACGCCGTCCGGACCCGCCGGTGCCGCCCCTAACGCTAGAGGGACCACCAACGATGGTCGGAGAGCAAAGGGGGCCGAGCCCCAACCTGTTTTACTGGTTTTCTTTAAAACCGAGCAGGATGAAGAAGATGGGAAGGAGGGGGGTAACCTTCCTTCAGCCTCTTCGGCACCGGCGAGGGGCTCAATGAGGACTGGAGACTTTCTCCAGGAGGATGTTAGGTCCGGTTAACATCTCCAACACTTGGGATGCAAGAATGAAGCCGCCGTAAACTCCCCGTTCTTCGTCCCACGAAGAGCACAAAAAACCCCAAAATAAAATCCGAAAATTGCAGAATAATAATCTGATACCACTGTTGGATTTTCAAGACTTAGCAAAATTCGAGTTTTAAAGCATGGAATAAATTCAAGAAAAATTAATTTGGAGACCGAAACGGGACGAGAAACAGTGGAACCTGGCTCTGATACCACTGTTGGATTTTCTTGGTTTCTCCGGATCGCTCACGCAACGGAAAAAACAAAAATATTTACAGCAATCCGTTCCCGTTTCGAAATCCAAAATACGATAATCGGATTATCGAAGTTCTTACCGTGTGCGGATTCGAATCTGCAGCCGTTTGGTTCCGTCGATGCGACACCGCAAGCCGCGCAAGCGCCCGGCCTCTAGAGAAGTCCACGCGATCCTCCCGTGACGGATATCCTCGAGTTCCTCGTTCTTTGCAGCTTACGAAGCCTCCGCCGTTCGCCGCAATGATCGCCGCAACGCGCGGACGATATCCCGTCGAACGGGATTCCGAGAAGCGGCGGAGCAGATCTAGATCTGCCTAGGTGCCAGAGAAAGACAGAAACTGAGGAGGGGCGGCTAGGGTTAGCAGCAGTTTGGCCTACTCAGCCCGTTCGCTATGTTTTATACTAACCGCGCGGTTTTTCATAAAACCCCCAGTTTGTATAAAGCCCACTTATGTATCCATCACCTTGAGAATCATTTGCGTGTGACCCTCTAGGCCCAAGTACCAGTCCAGTTAATGGCCCAACAAGCCCAGTGACTCCTCACTGGCTTTATTAATTAATTAATAACCTTTTATTAATCAATTAATTAATCGAATTGATGTCGCACATCGAATTCGACTGGGCCTCCGATCACGTTGGGTGCCAAGCAACACCGCGTGAACCTGGAAGGTATTTGGGGTTAAGTAACCCACTCTTGGAACCTTTCCGCCGACAGTTACCGCGTGGATATAATCCTTTATTCGTACAATGCTCTCGAGTCAACTCAGGGTATGGCGAGCTGTCAAACCCTAACCGGTTGACTCACTTGGATTGGATGCCGCTGATGAATATCGGAAAACTCCTTTTCCGATATTATCGTCTGCCCTGGCCAGGGACTTTCGCGCATCCTTCCTAGAGCATTCTCTCTTTGAGTACCGAGAGCGAATGAGACCTTATTGACACACAATTCTCTTCGACGGTATTCCGCTGTACCCAATCCTTGGCGTATTAGAATCCCGTGGCTAGAGATTCGTTAACCAAGGTCAAAGCACAGAAGTCCACCGACAAGGTGTCCTTGGTGTCTCAGGTCCGAGGGCCATCCACGCAACTGCGACAATAGAATCAAGCTGGTTGACAGTGAGGTACAATACCATCCAGAGATTCAGTCGGATCAGTTCAGTGAACTCATTCTCCAATGAGCACCTACAGATTCGCCTTAGTGTCTCCACACAAGTGACTTATGAAATAAGTCACCGTCATCATATGAGCAGGAGTAATCTGTACTAGTCTAACCGGATATCCGATGTCCTTCTCGGATATCCTCCGACTAGGAACGATTAAGAATATGTGTGTTTAAGTGATCAGTCTCATTAGTATGATCTCATCATAATCTGATCATCATAGCACATATTCACGGACTTCATTATGAAACGATAATTAACGCGATTTACACATAATGAATATTATGCCATTTTATTAATAAACGAACGAGATTTACATAGTCAGATTGGCTTGTAGGCCACCTAAACTAACACCATGCAGCCCAGCTTCCCTCATACATTGCCAGAGCCTCATCTTCTAGCACTACTCATGATGCTGCCCTTACCGACCTCCAGGAGCAGCTAGCCCAGGCCATCCACCGCGCTTTTCTTGCAGAGGAGGATCGGGCCTCCCAAGTAAGTTCTTCAACCTTGACTTCTCATTCTTGGATGCTTCAATCTTGAACTTGCTTGGACTAACTGAGGATGTTCTTGCCTGGATGGATAGGTTGCCGAGCTTCAGGAGGCCCTACAGACGGCTGAGATGGAGATTGAGCAGACGTGGACCGCAGTGGCCCAGGCTCAGGTAGACGCCGCTTGGGTTCGCGACCTAGAGGAACAACTGGCGCCCCTATCTGCTGGGGACCTTCCTCATGAGCTGGTACGACTCCGGATGCGTTTGGAGGTTGTTATCGAGGAACGGGACCGGGAGCATGGACGTCTAATGGCCGACCTCCAGTCTCTTCAGGGCCGCTTATCCATCGCTGAGCACGAGCGGCGGAGTGTGGAGGAGAGGTACCAGCATGCCCGACAGGGAGCTCGTGAGGGGGGTTACGGCAGCACATTCACCTTGAGTGTTGCCGTATCTTCTGCCAGAGCTGATATGAGTGCGATGGGGCCACCGCCACTGCCGAGCCGAGCGCTAGAGGGATCGGACGAGGCCCAGAGCCAATACGATGAGGGCGCTTGTGAGAGTCAACCTTGAGGGCTATTGATGTTGATGTACTTTTGAGTCCTGATGACGGACTTTTTTATCTTTTCTCATATATGTACATGAAACTCTTGATATATGAATGAAACTTTTAGTACTTTGCCTGTCTCTGTTCAACTTTGAATCTTTTTTGCATACCTGTGCCCTGTACATAACTTGAACAAACAGGTTAAGTGTCTGTTCTGGCTTAGCCCCTTGTCCGGTTTAATAACCGACTACTTGATCCTATCCTTGATAGGAAGGTCAAGGGGAAACACCTTTATTCAATGAAGGCGAAAAATAAATAATTAAATACAGCAATTAAAAATGCGACATACAAGCACTCGGATGCTAACTTGAAATAAAGATGCAGCACACATGATGTGACAAACGGATGCTAATTGAAATTCCAATATATTCCTTTTTCTTTATTTTGACATATTCATTTTTTTGTGCTTTTGAGATACTCAATTTTTTTGTGATTTTAAATTATCCATTTTTTTGGGTTTTGAAATATCAATTTTTTTTTTATAGTTTTGAAATATCCATTTTTTGTTTTTTTTTGAAATATTGATTTTTTTTGGTTTTGAAATATCCATTTAACCTAAAGACCAGCATGGTATGTAGATCAAAAGAGCCTACTTATTCGTTATCTTAATTCCCTAATTATTCTTCAATAATCTAACCTAGGTTCATCGCGCTTTTATTATGCTTATGTCTATGATCCCATTTGATGGCCTGACCCTCAGTCGACTTAGGCCATTCCTTAAGCTTGGAGTATGCCCTTTAGGGAGAAGGAAAGAAATGGTCTAGAAAGCTCACGAAAGGGTTCTGGAGATCTAGGAAGATGTCCATCCTTTATCATATTATCTGTTGGGGTTCTGTAAGGACTGAGGTTTCGGGTTAAGTTTTCGGGTCGGTTTCGGACCGGATCCCCTGAGTCGGACCTTGAGGGGTCTGGAGAGTTTCTTCTGAATGACGTCTACACTACACGACGCCTTTCAAACGGCGTCTTGATAGGTGGACGCCATTTAGACGTTTTGCTGTTGTGCCACGTGGGCGCCACGTGGGCGAGTTTCGGGCCGCGAGAGTACGGCCCCTGTCTCGTCGTCTGAACGGCGTCCATGATGGACGACGCGATTCAGACTACCACCCGGCGGTGTCAGTGTACGGTGCCTGACATGTCAGCTGAACGGCGTCCGTGGTGGTCGACGCGTTTCAGACAGCTGTCAGTACGGCCCGTCCTGTCATCTGATAGGCGTCCTTCTCGCTCGACGCGTTTTAGGCAGTTCTTGATTGACCCCGCGAGCCCTCCTTTATTTCCCTCATTTCTCACCCTTCACTCTCTCTCCTCTCCCTCTCCGCCTCCTCCGATCCCACTCTTCCCCTTTCCCTTCCTCTTCTTCCTCTTCCATCACTCCAACGCCTCCCTACCTCTCACCTCTGCCACCACCACTTCCTTCGCGGCGTCCCATTCTCCGGACGGCGGCCGACGTCCCGGCGGAGTGGCGGCATCCTCGAGGGTACCGGCGGCGGTCCGCGGTGCGGCAGTTCGGCGACACGGAGCCAGGAGGAGTTCAAGTATCCGGTAGGGGGACGAATCTCGTATGTGTTGCTCGTGTTTTCTTAGGCGTATTATAATGTATTTTGGGATAGATTGAGCATGTTTAGGGGGTATTCTTGTGGGTATGGCCGTGTTCGTGAATGTGGTTTTGTAGCATGTTTGTGTGGATCAACTTCTCTTCCTCCCCCTTTCCGTTTTGGGGCTTCTTCGGGGTATTTGGGGTTAAGGGAGAAACCCTCGGTTCGAACCAGGGAACCAGGTTTCTGGCGCTAAACGACGTCGTGTCTGGTCGACGCCTTTCAGAAGGACGTCAGGGCAGTACGACGCCTTTTAGCGCAGAAACCTCCCTGTTCGAGGTCTCACGAGTTAGTGATTTCTGGCGCTAAATGACGTCATGGATGGACGACGCCTTTCAGAAGGACGTCGGGCCATCATGACGCCATTTAGGCAAGAAATCACCCCGACTGAGGGTCCGTCAGTTCGGGATTATGGGACTAAAATACGTCATGGGTGGGCGACGCGAATTGAATGGCGTCGGGTAACTATGACGCCTTTTAAGGCAGAAATCCCCTAAGTAATGTTTTCCTGAAATTCCTGGATTTCTTAGCTGAATGGCGTCGGAGGATGTCGACGCCTTTCAAAATGTGACCGCTGGTGTCGACGCCTTTTAGGCCAGATTTCCGTAGGCCTCTGTTTTATAAACCAGTTAGGGAGCTTGAATGGCGTCGGCCTTGGGCGACGCGATTCAGGACAGAACAACACTAATTCATGCCAGTAAAATGTGTTCATACTGCTAGATATTCGGTTAGTGCATGCTTTAGTGTACGTGGATTCTTCGGGACCGGATGGCACTGCGTTGTGTGCCGTGCGATCGCGGGCTTTTCACGTGACCGGATCGTACTGTGCCGGGTTTTGTGTTACTGTGGACCTGGAGTGACATTGTAGCGCTTTATCACCCTGTGCTAGTGGGGGCGTGAGCACAGCGCCGGTGGGGGCATGGGCGGGGTGACGCCTAGTGAGAGAGGGTCACCTGGTGAACCCCGGGGTCAGCTAGTACCGGTGTCGGAGTGGTACATTCGGAGAGTCACTCATGCTGAGGGAAGGAGTAACCACCTGAGCCAGTTGGGCCGGAGTAGCCAGCGTTCTATCCGAGGGGTTACTGTTTGGTCTCAGCGGGTCGGTGTTTCCCACTTTCGGTTGCGTGGACGGTGTTTCCTACTTACGGCTGTGTGATTGGTGTGTTTCCCACTTCCGGAGGAGTGGTTGGCGTGTTTTGCCGAGACGTGAGTTGTAGGCTTCTTGATAGAATGATTTTAGAAATATGCATGTTACATTTCGAATGCGTATGGTTCATATTGAAATTTTAGGAGTAGTGTGCTACAGCTTCACTTGCCTTTTTACCTGTACCTTTGTTACTGCACTTGTGTGTGTGTGTGTGGGAGGCAGGGGATCGGATGATCCCTACTGAGCCCCATTCTGGTGTGGCTCACTCCCTGCGTTTTCAGGTGTGGTCCTTGTGGCGTGTGGCGGCGCGTGGCGTTCTCCTTGGTGTGCGGACCAGCAGCTATCTTAGTTTCCGGGGTATGCCCCGACGTTGTTCTACCTTATTTCTGCCTGTACTTAATTAATTTGTTGGACATGTAATTATTGTTGGACTGTGTACGGACATTATTATTTTACTTCCTGCGCACTGTACCCCTTGTAGTCCGTGTGAATGTTGTATTTAATCTTGTTTAACGCTTACTCCTCCAGATGTGTGTATAAGATCCGGGTATGAACCTACAGTTAATGGGCCGACATCCATTTAGTGACTGGGTCTCCGGTCATAGGATGGCGGGTCGTTACAGTTGGTATCAGAGCTCAGTCTGGTCGAGTAAGTGGTAAACTGGGTTAGATATCGTAGTCCAACAATAAGTACGAGTCTGTACAGGCGATGGCTGCTGGTGTAGAGTGATAAGTTTTGACCTGTTTTTGTTGATCTTTTTGCGTTCGTGAGGTAGTGATGGCGCCGAGGAAGAGAGTTTCGTTGGCTCGTAGTATGAGATCAGACGATGGTAGTTCGGGGGCAGAAGGACACAATGTGGACCGTTTTGTGGAGGCTATGATTGGAGCTATGGGTAGATACCAGCAGGGAGACGGTAGCGAGGGATCCAATTCCCTAGGTGACCAGTTCACGGTATTAGAGCGGTTTTTGAGGTTGGAGACCCCTTCTTTCACAGGTCGACCAGTCCCAGACCAGGCAGCTCGTTGGATTAAGGAAGTGGAGAAGGCGTTTGACGTTCTTGAATGTGCTGAGAATGATAAAACCTTGTTGGCAACCTATTTGTTGAAGGATAATGCATACGAGTGGTGGGTTACCGTCAAGACAAGGATGTTTACAAAAAGATCTTTGAGAGAGATCCCTTGGGAGGTATTTGTGAGAGAGTTCAGTAGACAGTACTTTCCGAGGCTCGTCCAGGAGGCCAAGGAAAGAGAATTTATGGAATTGGTGCAGAATGACATGTCGGTTCTAGATTATCATGCGAAGTTTGTGGCTCTTGGAGGATTCGTTCCACACTTAGTTGAGCAGGAGAGATATAGAACCGAGAGTTTTGTATATGGACTCCGATATGATCTAAGCACAATGGTGGCACCTCAGTGTTGTAGAGATCTGGCGTCAGCGGTTCGATGCGCGGCAGCAGTGGAGACTCAATTTCAGCAAATGGCAAAAGAGTTGGAGCGATCGGTACGAGGGAAGCAGCAAGGCAAGAGCAAATCAACGGTCCCTTCGTCAGGCGGTTCGAGTTCCTATGAGTTCGAGTCCCAAGGGACGTCACGTGATGAAGATGGGGACGGTTCGGCCCAACAGATGCAGACTGAGGTTAGCAGGCAGCAGGGAAAGAGACATGATGCGGCAGATTATTGTCCCCGTTGTGGTAGGTATCACGGCAACCGGGTGTGTCCATTGGTTGCGGGTAGCTGTTTTGGCTGTGGCAGGAGGGGACATCTCGCGAGGAACTGTCCCCAGAAGAATAAGGTAAGTCAGGGGCCGAGTGGTCAGTAGGAGCCGGTACCTTATATAGCGTTGTGTGTTCTTTCTGTGGAGATTCGAGATGCGGAGATAAATGGACACTCTTATCTTGTCTTATGAGGTAGTAGTTATGAACTCTTATGGCACTCTTTATGCATTTTGGGTTGTGGTGATGATTTGGTATTGTAATGTGTACTTTGTAAGGTGATTATATAATGATGTTGGTTTATCAATGTTGGTGGAATCATGAAACATATTTAATTTGGTATTGAGCTGTTTGACCGATTGTGTGTGGGGAGCCCCGTGTAAGAGTGTGATCGGTGAGGGCGTTAGCAGGATTTTACCGATGGTTGGTCCAGGGGTTTTCTCCGATAGCAACCCCCCCTTGTTGAGGTTGACTCGTAGGGGAGTTCGTCTTACGTGGACCAAGGAGTGTGAGCGGAGTTTTATTAAGTTGAAGACTCGCCTCACTTGGGCTCCAGTGTTGGTACTTCTATTAGGTTCTGGTGGATTTGTGGGGATTATTTGAGCAGACTGTGGAATCTCCCTTTTGGATTCCACGTGAGGCTGATGGAGCCAGGTTGGCCAGCAGTGTACCATACCGTAATTAAGACTTAGTGGACAGATGCAGAGTTACCGCAGATTCTCTAGAGTTCAGAGGTGGAATTGTGGGGCAGTAGTACAGTCAGGTTAGAGGTAGACTTTATGATTTGACCGTGAAGGACGTGCGCAGGTGTCCCTTTTGAAGGCACACTGTTCTTGATATATGATGCTTCCCAGATCAAGTAAGACGTATCATTGTTAAAGTGGTCTAGTAGGAGGGAGGACAGAGTTGATTTTGTAATTGAACGCTTGAACTGTCGGCAGGTTAGGGTGGATATCAGAGTGGCGCAACGGTAGCGTGGTGGCAGTCCTTGCCGATTCCGGTGTGGAGACGGGAGCTTGCAACTTGAGGCGTGTATTAGGATTGTTTTATTCCCTGGTGGAGGGGACGTGATCTGGATTACCATTGAGCAACTGACTACGTCAGCACACTTCCTGGCTATCAAGGAGGACTGGTCAGTCGGTTAGTTGGCTAAGTTGTTTGTGAGTCGGATCATCTCTTTCTGCTCGATGTGCCCTTATCCATCATGTCGGATCGGGCTTTGAGATTTACTTCTTAATTGTGGGAAGAGTCTTTGGAAGACTTTGAGTACGCGGTTAACCTTCAACCCGGCCTATCATCCCGAGGCTGATGGGCGGTCAGAGGGGAGCCATTCGGATTTCGGAAGTTTTGCTCGTGGCATGTTGCCTAGGCTGAGGAAGTTTTTTTGGGAGCAGCATTGGTTTCAGTGGGGTTATGTGTACCATAGCAGTTGCCACTCTAGCGTTGGCATGGCGCCTTATGAGGTATTGTTTAGATGGCTGTGTCGATTCTTTGTGATCTAGTCTGAGATTGGCAAGAGACAGTTAGTAGGGTCTGGGTTGGTATGGCGGTGTGCTTAGGTTGCCAGAGTTGTGCTATCATCGGTGAGAGACCGATTGAGTCTGAATTGGGGAAGATCGCCAGCCAGCCTTGCCGTTCAATCTTGCGGGAGTACACGATGCGCTTCGTGTTTCGTGGTAGAGGAATGTTCTGGATCCGCCCCAGGTGTTGGAATCTTCAGGACTTGAAGTCGCTGAGGACTTGTCCTTTCCAGTGTGCCTAAATGCGTTTTGAGAATCACTACTGACAGGCCCTCCGAAACAGAGTTGTATCCTTGGGTTGAGTGTGTTGACAGTATCGTTCCGGGAGCGAGGCGACCTGGGGGCGCGTAATTGAGATGCGGGGAAGCAGTTCCTTACCTTTTCTGGTAAGTTCCCATGCGGGTAGGCAGTAGAGGCATTTCGCCCTCGTTACTTATAGCATGCTAGTTATGTGGTGAGAATGATTGTTGTGATCTGTGTTGCCGGCATATGTTGGTTAGCCGTAATTATCGTGTGAGCAGTTGCAATTTCGAAGACGAAATTCTTTTAAGGGGGGGAGAATGTAAGGACTGAGGTTTCGGGTTAAGTTTTCGGGTCGGTTTCGGACCGGATCCCCTGAGTCGGACCTTGAGGGGTCTGGAGAGTTTCTTCTGAATGACGTCTACACTACACGACGCCTTTCAAACGGCGTCTTGATAGGTGGACGCCATTTAGACGTTTTGCTGTTGTGCCACGTGGGCGAGTTTCGGGCCGCGAGAGTACGGCCCCTGTCTCGTCGTCTGAACGGCGTCCATGATGGACGACGCGATTCAGACTGCCACCCGGCGGTGTCAGTGTACGGTGCCTGACATGTCAGCTGAACGGCGTCCGTGGTGGTCGACGCGTTTCAGACAGCTGTCAGTACGGCCCGTCCTGTCATCTGATAGGCGTCCTTCTCGCTCGACGCGTTTTAGGCAGTTCTTGATTGACCCCGCGAGCCCTCCTTTCTTTCCCTCATTTCTCACCCTTCACTCTCTCTCCTCTCCCTCTCCGCCTCCTCCGATCCCACTCTTCCCCATTCCCTTCCTCTTCTTCCTCTTCCATCACTCCAACGCCTCCCTACCTCTCACCTCTGCCACCACCACTTCCTTCGCGGCGTCCCATTCTCCGGACGGCGGCCGACGTCCCGGCGGAGTGGCGGCGTCCTCGAGGGTACCTGTGGCGATCTGCGGTGCAGCGGTTCGGCGACACGGAGCCAGGAGGAGTTCAAGTATCCGGTAGGGGGACGAATCTCGTATGTGTTGCTCGTGTTTTCTTAGGCGTATTATGATGTATTTTGGGCTAGATTGAGCATGTTTAGGGGGTATTCTTGTGGGTATGGCCGTGTTCGTGAATGTGGTTTTGTAGCATGTTTGTGTGGATCAACTTCTCTTCCTCCCCCTTTCCGTTTTGGGGCTTCTTCGGGGTATTTGGGGTTAAGGGAGAAACCCTCGGTTCGAACCAGGGAACCAGGTTTCTGGCGCTAAACGATGTCGTGCCTGGTCGACGCCTTTCAGAAGGACGTCAGGGCAGTACGACGCCTTTTAGGGCAGAAACCTCCCTGTTCGAGGTCTCACGAGTTTGTGATTTCTGGCGCTAAATGACGTCATGGATGGACGACGCCTTTCAGAAGGACGTCGGGCCATCATGACGCCATTTAGGCAAGAAATCACCCCGACTGAGGGTCCGTCAGTTCGGGATTCTGGGACTAAAAGACGTCATGGGTGGGCGACGCGAATTGAATGGCGTCGGGTAACCATGACGCCTTTTAAGGCAGAAATCCCCTAAGTAATGTTTTCCTGAAATTCCTGGATTTCTTAGCTGAATGGTGTCGGAGGATGTCGACGCCTTTCAAAAGGCGACCGCTGGTGTCGACGCCTTTTAGGCCAGATTTCCGTAGGCCTTTGTTTTATAAACCAGTTAGGGAGCTTGAATGGCGTCGGCGTTGGGCGACGCGATTTAGGACAGAACAACACTAATTCATGCCAGTAAAATGTGTTCATACTGCTAGATATTCGGTTAGTGCATGCTTTAGTGTACGTGGATTCTTCAGGACCGAATGGCACTGCGTTGTGTGCCGTGCGATCGCAGGCTTTTCACGTGACCGGATCGTATTGTGCCGGGTTTTGTGTTACTGTGGACCTGTAGTGACATTGTAGCGCTTTATCACCCTGTGCTGGTGGGGGCGTGAGCACAGCGCCGGTGGGGGCGTGGGCGGGGTGACGCCTAGTGAGAGAGGGTCACCTGGTGAACCCCGGGGTCAGCTAATACTGGTGTCGGAGTGGTACATTCGGAGAGTCACTCATGCTGAGGGAAGGAGTAACCACCTGAGCCAGTTGGGCCGGAGTAGCCAGCGTGCTATCCGAGGGGTTACTGTTTGGTCTCAGCGGGTCGGTGTTTCCCACTTTCGGTTGCGTAGATGGTGTTTCCTACTTACGGCTGTGTGATTGGTGTGTTTCCCACTTCCGGAGGAGTGGTTGGCGTGTTTTGCCGAGACGTGAGTTGTAGGCTTCTTGATAGAATGATTTTAGAAATATGCATGTTACATTTCGAATGCGTATGGTTCATATTGAGATTTTAGGAGTAGTGTGCTACAGTTTCACTTGCCTTTTTACCTGTACCTTTGTTACTGCACTTGTGGGTGTGTGTGTGGGAGGTAGGGGATCGGATGATCCCTACTGAGCCCAATTCTGGTGTGGCTCACTCCCTGCGTTTTCAGGTGTGGTCCTTGTGGCGTGTGGCGGCGCGTGGCGTTCTCCTTGGTGTGCGGACCAGCAGCTATCTTAGTTTCCGGGGTATGCCCCGACGTTGTTGTACCTTATTTCTGCCTGTACTTAATTAATTTGTTGGACATGTAATTATTGTTGGACTGTGTACGGACATTTTTATCTTACTTCCTGCGCACTGTACCCCTTGTAGTCCGTGTGAATGTTGTATTTAATCTTGTTTAACGCTTACTCCTCCAGATGTGTGTATAAGATCTGGGTATGAACCTACAGTTAATGGGCCGACATCCATTTAGTGACCGGGTCTCCGGTCATAGGATGGCGGGTCGTTACAGGTTCGATCATTTTTACTTTGTAGGATATTTTTGATCTTGCGCTGCATTTTATTTGGATATTTGACCTTTTGATTTGACTTTTGCCTTTTGATTTTTCTTTTGTGGGGCAGATCTTTTGATTCCCCCCCCTCCTTTTTTTTATGACGGCCTCCTACTAAGACGGCGGGTATTTTCAACAGTCTATCTTGAGCCACGTTCCGACAATGCGAGCCAATAATAAAAAGAGAAAGAAAATAAGAATGGGTTATACTTACACTCTTAGTCAAGCTATCATCGTTCCTTGGACTTCACATCTGTTGTTACTCAAGAACAAAGCGTGTTTGTGTGTGCATCCTGCGCCTAAATTAGACTATCAAAGACTAAAGAGGGAATTTAAGATTTCAAATTTTCTAACTCCACTGGTCTTTGCACCATGCTAGTCGATACAACTTAATCTAAGGGTAGTACTTCTTTAGATACAAACCGTTCCAGGGATGAGTTAACTCTTGACCTTCCGCGTTAACTAACCTATAGGCGTTACCAGGAAAAGCATCTTTTACAACATATGGTCCTTCCCAGTTGGGTTGGAGTTTAGAACGTGGGCTACCAGGTTTTACAAAAATTCTTTTGACTACTATTTCACCGACTTTGAACTTACGTTCAATAACCTTCTTTTGATAAAAACGTGCAAGTCTATGTTGATAAACTCATGCATGATTAGCAGTTGACCATCTCTTCTCGTCCAAGAATTCCAATTGGGTGAGGAGTGCAGAACGTTGTTCATCAATGGAAAACTCCTTATTCAATTGTACTCTTAATGACGGGATGAGGACTTCATATGGAACTACCGCCTCCATTTCGAATGTTAATGAGTATGGGGTTTGCCCAGTGGGAGTACGGATTGAAGTTCGGTAGGCCTATAGTGTTACGCCCCGGATCTAGTTTATTATTATTTTTTTAACTTAGAATCCGACCACGTAACCTCAGAACAAATCCCACTATAAGGAATATATATGAGAGCTAAACAATCACAAGATGATTTTAAATAAATGCCATAACCATCAAGTAACCCAAAACATCTAAATATAGCCAATACCAAAGTTCACAACTTACATTTTTCATCAATTGTGTATAAATTCTCAATCTTACCAAATAAAGAAAAATATATCAATCTCTCATTATCTCTATTACATCAAGCCTAAGAAAGCTATAAATTTCAATCCAAATAATCTCCTGAAGATGTCAAATGCCTCAATCAGAAGTTTTCTCAAATTTTAGATTCTCTTTCTCATATCCTAAAAATGTTAATAGGGTTTATGAGTAGAACCACTCAGTAGGCTTCAAACAATCCACATGACTTAACATATTGTAAATTTTTCAAATCACATTATACAATTATACTAAACATGATTTTACACAGTTCTACATATATTTCAAATAAGAACATGATACAAAACATGATCAGATATAAACTTATTAAATCAAACGTGTTTTCTAGAACATGAATAGATCAATTAACATATAACATATATGGCATGATCGAACTCATATAAGACATATTAAATTCTACTAGCCATGATCAGAACATATCACATAACATATCAAATTATCAGGGCATTACATATCGCCGTCCCCTGAGCACCTGTTATATTAAATAGCAAATATCATGACGTAGTAGCTTATCAAATCCGATTCATATCATCGATCATATAGTTAGGATAGATTCATATGATTACATAGCTGAACAGGATAATCAAAAGATTCAAATGACTAAGCTGTCAAATGAACATATGGAGTAAGGATTTCATATTTATTTGCCAGTCAAATAAATCAAATCATATCATAACGGACATGCACATAAACCACAACATAAGGAGCCAAATAAAACAAATACTAAAGCATCTAGGCAAATGATGCAAAGGTTTTGGTCACTATGCAGAACCGAGGAGTCTAAGTCCCACCCAACTCCAAACCGCCAGGGCGTTACATATAGCCGTCCCCTAGTTTTAGCCGGTCGGAAATCAGGATTCCACCCGTTTGCCCTCGGATTCCAAACAAAATACCTTATCCAATATAGATGCTTATAATGGAATCGGACCAAATATCTCTTTAAGATGGCAGTTGTAAGGATTGAGGTTTTCGGATCCGGTTTTCGGGGTCGGACCCTGTAGTTTAGGCCCTAGTGGGGCTGAAACTCTGTTATGTTTCGCGTCGAGCCCGGGCTCGACGTGGTTTAAATGGCGTCCAGCATTGCAGACGCGTTTTAGTTTGTGCCACGTGGGTGCCATGTGGGCTGGCTTTGAGCCACGAGAGTACAGCCATGTCGTGTCGTCTGAACGGCGTCCGCGAGGGACGACGCCTTTTAGACTGCGACCCTAGGTTATCAGTGTACGACGCCAGTCTTGTCATCTGAACAACGTCTTGGATGGACGACGCGTTTCAGAGTTCTGTCAGAGCGGCCCATCATGTCAACTGATAGGCGTCCGTACAGCTCGACGCGTTTTAGCCAGTTTCTGGTTAACCCCGCGAATCCTCCTTCCTTTCCCTCATTTCTTCCTTCTCCCTCTCTCTCCTCCCTTCCTCCGACGATTCCGGCGACGCCTCCTTCCCCTCCCTCTTTTCCTCCCACCATTTCATCTCTCCCTCCACTCCATCGACCTCCTAACTCCCACCACTACCACCACCACCTCCTCCGCGGCGTTTTCTCTCCGGACGGCGGCCGACGTCCCGGTGGAGTAAGGACGACCTCGGCGGTACCGGCGGCGGCGTGGGGCGAGACGGGTGGACAACTTCGAGCTTGGAGGAGTTCAAGTAACCGGTAGGGTGACTATCCCCAATGCATTTTCGTTTGAAAACTATGTTTTCCAGCATTTGAAGCATGCTTTGGGGTGCTTTTTGGGGTGAAAACGCTAAATGCATGTATGAGAAATTGGGTGTTCTAAAGGGTAGATGGATTCTCCTCCTTCCCCTCTATGTTTTGTGTCTTTTCTAGCCGTTTTGAGGGAGAAAATCCCACCTCGAGGATTGGGGGAAGCTAGGAGAGAACCTGTCTGTCGGGGATAAATGGCGTCGAGGTGAAGCGACGCCTTTCAGAAAGGCAGCGCCCACACACGACGCGATTTAACCCATCAACAGACCATGTTCCCCGACTGATAAGCGTCCAGGGACAGTGACGCCTTTTCAATAGGCGACTGGCGTCGACGACGCGTTTTAGTGAATCACCTCATTTTCCTGTCCCTATTACCGGTCGCTAAAAGGCGACGAGGGACAGCGACGCCTTTCAAAAGGCGGCTGCTTGTGGCGATGCGTTTTACGCCAGGTTCTGTGGCCAAGTTTCTGTGAACCAGTTTAGGAGACTTGAATGGCGTCGGCCTTGGGCGACGCGATTCAAGACAGAATCACACTAATTCATGCCATTAAAACATGTTACACGGTTAGACAATTGTTTAATTAGTTAAATGCATGCTTTAAATTATATTCTATGGTGATGGATTCATTGTAACCGGATCGTACGCATGGTGTTGCATGCGACCGTGGACTTCTTACTGTGCTGTGTTTTGAGCTACTGTGGACCTAGAGTGACAATTGTAGCGTTTTATCATCCTGTGCTGGTGTGGGTGGAGCACAGCGCCGGTGTGGGTGTGGCGGGGTGATGTCTAGTGAGAGAGGGTCACCTGGTAAACCCCGGGGTTAGCTAGTACCGGTGTGGGTGTGGTACCTTTGGAGTGTCACTCGTGCTGAGGGAAGGAGTAACCACCTGAGCCAGTTGGGCCGGAGTAGCTAGAGTGCTATCCGAGGGGTTACTGTTTGGTCTCAGCGGGTCGGTGTTTTCCCCACCTTCGTTTGTGTGGTTGGCGTGTTCTACCGAGACGTTGGTTGTGGATTTTCTGGTAGACTTGTTTTAGAAATATGCATGTTAAATATATTTCGAATGCATGTGATTCATATCGAGATTTAGGAGTAGTAATTACTGCTTTACTTGTTCACTGGACTTTTAGCTGCAATTTACACTTGTGGGTGTGTAAGTGGGCAGTGGGGATCGAAGGATCCCTACTGAGTCTTTTTGTTGAGACTCACCCCTGCGGTTTTCAGGTGA
This sequence comes from Zantedeschia hybrid cultivar, assembly GCA_030544215.1. Taxonomy (NCBI): domain Eukaryota; kingdom Viridiplantae; phylum Streptophyta; class Magnoliopsida; order Alismatales; family Araceae; genus Zantedeschia; species Zantedeschia hybrid cultivar. Next base: position 54,937,349 of record JARZZO010000006.1, on the reverse strand, counting down.
GGACTCCAGGCAGACTTAGCGAGGGGTGTGCTGCTGTGTGTCGCGCGCGTCAGTTGTTGTTCTAGGGTATGCCCCGACGTAGTTGTTACCTTTATTTCTGGCCTGTATGCTTAATTATTTCTTTTCTGTTGGAGTATATAATTATTTGCTGTATCGAGTCGCATTGTATTAACTTTTAATTCCTACTTTTTCCTTTCAATTCAATGGGATGTGAATGTTTAGCTTAGTTTATTATTTATTTCCCATACTTACTTAGATCCTGGTTTGGTTCCAAATTAATGATTCGGTACCCATTTAGTAATCGGATCCCCGATTATAGGGTGGCGGGTCGTTACAGTTGGTATCAGAGCATTCGGTCTCGCAAATAAATGAATAACTAGGTTAAATGTCATGAGTCCGGCAAATAATTACATGATCCCGTACAGGCATGGCGGTAGCATAGGTTTTAGGTTTCTAATTAGAACTTTTCGATTTTGTGATTGTAGGCGATTAGATGGCTCCTAGGAAGAGGATGCCGGTTATTAGAGAGCGGGGAGATGTCCCTAGTGGATTTGAGGCCGGTAGGCCGAGTGTAGAGCAGTTAATGGAGGCTATGACGGACACGATGGCTAGATATCAGACCCGAGACCCTAGTGAGAGTTCCAATGCCTGGGGAGGGTCTTCAGCTGCACTAGAGAGATTCCTGAAGCTGAGGCCGCCTCATTTCACCGGTCGTCCCGACCCTGATGAGGCTGTTCACTGGTTGAGGGAGATGGAGAAGGCTTTTGATACTATGGATTGTGCGGCAGTTGAAAGGACTCCTTTGGCTACCTTTATGCTGAAGGATGATGCCTACGATTGGTGGACCACTTTGAAGAGTTTGTCTTATGCGGATAGGAGTCTCAGGGAAATTCTATGGGAGACTTTTGTGAAGGAATTTAATGCACAATACTTCCCTAGGAATGTTCAGAGGGCCAAGGAGAGGGAATTTATGGAGCTGACTCAGGGGAGTATGACAGTACTCGAGTACCAGGCGAAGTTTGTTTCGCTTGGGAGGTTTGTGCCTTTAATTTTAGGGGACGAGGAGCGTCGGACTGAGAGGTTTGTGGATGGACTGAGGCTCAGTCTGAGGAACTTTGTGGCATCTCACTGTTGTACAGATTTGGCATCAACGGTTAGGTGTGCAGCAGCAGTGGAGGCACAGCAGAACCAGTCAGCCCGAGAGAGAGGACTGACTGCTCAGGGACCAGCTCGTGGCAGGGGTAAGGCAGCGGCAGCAGCCCCTTCGTCCGGATCGGAATCGTCGTCACTCGGCTCCAGATTCAGGAGATTCTTTCGAAGCGGTGGCAGCAGACCCAGGCAGGGTCAGCAGTGTAAGGACTGAGGTTTCGGGTTCAGTATTCGGGTCGGGTTCGGGCCGGATCCCCTGGTTTCGACCCTGAGGGGTCTTAAGATTTCTGACTGAATGACGTCAGCACTGCACGACGCCTTTCAAAAGGTGTCAGGTTGTGTGGACGCCATTTAGGTCTGCTTGTTGTTGTGCCACGTGTGCGCCACGTGGGCGGGTTTCGGGCTGCGAGAGTACGGCCCCTGTCTCGTCGTCTGAACGGCGTCCATGTTGATCGACGCGTTTCAGACTGCGACCTCTATAGTGTCAGTGTACGGCGCCAGAGCGTCGTCAGTAAGGCTTGTCACATCGTCTGAACGGCGTCCGTGGTGAGTGACGCGTTTCAGAGCAGTGTCAGTACGGCCGTCCTGTCAGACTGATTGGCGTCTATCTCGATCGACGTGTTTTAGCCAGATTCACATTGACCCCGCGAGCCTCCCCTTCTTTCCCTCATTTTCGCCTCCACTCTCTCTCTCCTCGCCCTCTCCTCCCTCTCCGACTCTCTTTTCCCCTTCCCTTCCTCTTCTTCCTCTTCCACCACTCCAACACCTCCCTACCTCTCACCTCTACCTCCACCACTTCCTTCGCGGCGTTCCATTCTCCGGACAGCGGCCGACGTCCCGGCGGAGTGGCGGCGTCCTCGAGGGTACCGGCGGCGGTCTGCGGTGCGGTGGGTCGGCAGCACGGAGCTTGGTGGAGTTCAAGAACCGGTAGGGGGACGAACCTTGCATGGACTGTGAATGTGTTGCTCGTGATTTCCTTGGCGTGGCATGTTATGTTTTGGGTTAGAATGAGCATGTTTAAGGGGTGTTCTTGTGGGTTTGACCGTGCTCGTGAACGTGGATATGTAGCATGCTTATGGTAGTTGATCTCTCTTTCCTCCTCCTTCTGTTTTGGGGCATTTTCGGGGTGTTTGGGGTTAAGGGAGAGACCCTCGGATCGAACCAGGGAACCAGGTTTCTGGCACTAAACGGCGTCGTGCTTGGTCGATGCCTTTTAGAAGGACGTCAGGGCAGTACGACGCCTTTTAGGGCAGAAACCTCCATGTTCGAGGTTTCGTGAGTACGGGGTTCTGGCGCTAAAAGATGTCATGTATGGACGACGCCTTTTAGAAGGACGTCGGGCCATCATGACGCCTTTTAGGCAGAAAATGACCCCGATTGAGGGTTTTGCAACCGGGAATTCTGTGGTGAATAGCGTCTGTGGACGTTGACACGTTTTAAAAGGGCGACTTCCTATGTCGACGTGATTTAAGGAATAATCTGATTATAATGAACCTGTTTGAGGGTCTTGAATGGCGTCGACCTCGGTCGACGCGATTCAAGACAGGAATGCTTAACTCCTGTTATTTATCACATGTTTTACGATTGGATAGTTCGAATGCATGCTTTAAGCTGTACGCTGAGACGGAGATTACTGTGTGAATGGAATCATGTTGTGTGTGTGTGTGTGTGCTTATGCATATATGGAATCGGAATAACTGTGGTTTACGTTTGTCACCATGGACCGATGGGGACAGGGTCATGGTGTCTGTGAGGCATTGTGCCGTACCGGTGGGAGAAGGGGTACATGTTGTGTTCTACCTTTGGCTGAGGGAAGCAGGATCACCTTGACCCCGTCAGGCCGGAGTAGCCGGTGTGCTATCCGAGGGGTTGCTGTTTGGTCTCAGCGGGTCGGGGTTTTTCCCTGTTTGTCGTGGCAGCTTCCGACGCGTTTCTTGCTGTGGAGCTGGTTGTGGTACTGTTGGAGTTGTTTTACCCCTGTAGCCACTGGGCCTGATGTGACCTTTGATCAAGGTTACGAGTGGTACCCTTAGTCCTTTGGCCTGACGCAGCCTGGGAGGTTAGGGTTGTGGGTAGTTCTTGTAGCTTCGGCTTGACGGGGGTTCGCCGGTCCCCAGGGCCCTCCTGAAGCGCTGAGGCCTAGCGTGGAGGGAATCCTGTCGGTAGGACAGTAGTCTAGACTGCTTGTGTGCACACGTAGCTGGGCAGTGGTGGTACACTGGTCCCAGCTAGTCCTAGTTTGACTCACTGCCTCATCCTACAGTGCCCCGGAATACTGTAGGGGCGGACAGGCGTGAGTAGTGGTGGTAGTGTTGTGAGGTGACGTTTGACTTCGGTCGACAGTGTGGTTCAGTCGCTTTGTGGAGTTTGGCTGTGAGACGTGACTCCGTGTTGGGTTCTTCGGGTTGCTTAGTATTGTTCTTGCTACACTGCTTATCGTACGTTTCATATCAGGTTGAATGCTATGTTTACTGCTTTGCTTAATTGTCATATATCTGTGTTGTTGCACTTGTGGGTGTGTGAGTGGGAGGCAGGGGATCGGATGATCCCTACTGAGCCCAATTCTGGTGTGGCTCACTCCCTGTGGTTTCAGGCATGGACCTCGTGGCGCTTGGCGGCGGGTGGTGTCTTCTTGGTGTGTGGACCGGCAGCTGTCTCAGTTCCGGGATATGCCCCGATGTTGTTGTACTTTACTTCTGCCTGTACTTATTTAATTTGTTGGACCATGTAATTATTGTTGGACTGTATACGGACATTGTTATCTTCCTTCCTGCGCACTTGTTATATCTTTGTAGTCCGTGTGATTGTTATATTTAGCCTTGTTTAGCGCTTACCCCTCCAGATGTGTTGTGTGAGATTCGGGTGTGAACCCGCAGTTAATGGGCCGACATCCATTTAGTGATCGGGTCTCCGGTCATAGGATGGCGGGTCGTTACAAGTAGAGCCAGTCGGTGTCCAGCGCTCAGCAGGAGTCAGCTCAGAGGCTTCCAGCAGTTTGTTAGCACTGTGGTGGTACTCATGGTGGGACTCAGTGTCCTGCTTTTCCTAGGAGGTGTTTCACTTGCGGCCAGCAGGGTCATTTGGCGAGGCATTGCCCGCAGGGGCATGGTCAGGGGCAGGGTTCAGGTGATCAGAAGAAGCCGAGGACCCAGGGGAGAGTTCTAGCTATCACCAGGAAGGAGGCTCGTGCGTCCAACTTGGTGTAAGGTACACTTTCTGTCCTTGGGAACTCTACACATGTGTTGATTGATTCGGGTGCTTCGTATTCTTTCATTTCTGAGCAGTTCATAGATATTCTTTCTGCACCTGTTGATGAGCTATCTGATGGATTGATGGTAGAGGTTCCTTCTGGGGATTTCTTGTTATCTTATCATTGTTTGTGGGATGTTCCCTTGACCATTGAGGGCCATGAGTTACCTGCCCAGTTAGTTGTGCTTGCCATTCGTGACTTTGATATCATCCTGGGCATGGATTGGTTGGAAGCTTATTATGCTGAGGTGGACTGCCACAGGAAGAGGGTGCGTTTCTCTATTCCGGACATCCCGACCTTCTACTTCCAAGGTATTAGGCTCTCTTCTCGAGGTATTCTTATTTCTGCCTTTAAGGCTCGGAGGTTGCTTGCTGGTGGTTGTGAGGCCTTCCTTGCCTCTGTTGTTGTTTCCGATGTCCGTGATAGTCCCAGTCCTAGGGAGGTGCCTGTAGTGTGTGACTTTGCAGATGTGTTTCCCGAGGAGTTGTCTGGCCTTCCTCCTCAGCAAGAGGTCAAGTTTACCATTGAGCTTTTACCGGGTACGGCACCTGTATGGGATATTGAATCATGATGAGATCATGATAGTGAGATCAATATCCTCAGTCAATTGTCTTAAACAGTTCTCGATCATAGGATATTTGAGATAGACATTAAATATCCGATAAGATCGACACAAGTTATGTCTGCTCATGTGATGAGGGTGAATGATCTTACATTCACTCGTGTGGTGACACTAAGACAAACATGTGGGTGCTCATTAGAGAATGAGTTCACTGAACATACCCAAATAAGAATTTTTGGATGGTAATCATACCTATTAGTCAACTAGGGAATTCAATCGTTGCAGTAGCACAGTCGGTCCTTTGACCTGAGTCACCAATGATACCTTGTTTGTGGACCATTGTATCTTGATTCTCTGAATTGTGGACTTTAACCATTAAGTCCACCATAATCGGTCTTTCAAATATAGTGGAAAGCTTGTGAAGGTAATTGAGTGAATAACAAGGGATCACTCACTCTTGGTATAAGACTGGAGAGAGAATGTCCTATGGATGTGTACACAGAAATCCGTGCCCAGGGTCAAATGAAAGAGATGTCTTTCTAGATATTAACTGTGTACTGAAATCCATCTGGATAATGCGATAGAGGGTTTGACTATAAAACCATACCCTTGCGTTATCGGGACATTGCATGAGTGAAGGATTATATCTGTGCGGTATCTGCAGACGGAAAGGTTCAATTAAAGGGAACAATATCCCTTATATCTTCTGGGATCATGAGGTAGTGTTTGGTGTTGTTCATGATCAGAAGGCCAAGTGAATTAATCATCAGATGATAATCCACTTGTTTATTAAATTAATCATTTAACATATGATGTTTAAATGTTAATTAATAAATATTAAACTCAAGAAACAGTTCTAAGTTTAATGGGCCTGCAACCGGACTGATATATGGGCCTAGAGGGTCACACACATAAGAGTTCTCGTCAGACGGTGAGAGAAGTTAAATTTCATGCTTATCTGGGTTTTTATGAAAATCCGCAGGATAAACATGAAGATTTAATGGAGAATTATCCAAGGCCAAACTCTTGGATAATCATGAGGATTAATCCTTGTGCTTATCCTTATTTCTATATAAGGAGGGCCAAGGGGGAGGGGTAAAAAAGTTGGTTGGATGAATTTTACACCCCAGATTCTCTATCTCCTCTCTCTCTCTCCTTCTCTCTCTCTTGGAGTGGATTTGTCTCTCTCTGCGCATGGTGGATTTGAGATTTGGTCGGAGCACTCAAGTCGAGGAGGAAATCGCGTCTGCTACGGGAACTCGTGTGGATATCTCTAGAGATCATGCGCGTGCACGATTACCGAGTCGGTATTATCTACGGGAGATTCGAAACCCCGCAAAGGTGAAGAACTGTTCTTCCCGCGTTTATTTTAATATCCGTTTTACGATCCCAGCAGCCGATACATAGGAATCGTTTTATTCTCCGCTGCGTTCTATGTCGATTCCTTACAACACCCTTGTCTAAGGCCCCGTATCGGATGGCACCAGCCGAACTCGCTGAGTTGAAGGCGCAGTACTTCTCCGTGGGGTGCTCAAGTTCTATTTGTCAGTAAGAATGATGGTTCTCTGAGGTTGTGCATTGATTATAGGCAGTTGAACCAGGTGACGATAAAGAATAAGTACCAACTTCCAAAGATCGATGATTTTATGGATCAGCTGCAGTCTGCAAAGGTGTTTTCTAAGATTGACCTGAGATCTGGATATTATCAGATGAGGATCCATGAGGTCGATATTAGTAAGACGGCTTTTAGAACTCGGTATGGACATTATGAGTTTTTGGTTATGCCTTTTGGCTTGACCAATGCTCCGGCGGCCTTTATGGATCTGATGAACCGAGTCTTCAGGGCCTATCTGGATCAGTTTGTGGTAATATTTGTAGATGATATTTTAATATATTCTTCTTCTGAGGAAGAGCACGCCAGTCATCTTCGGGTGGTGTTGCAGGTCCTGAGAGAGCACCAACTCTATGCCAAGTTTAGCAAGTGTGAATTCTTGCTAGACAAGGTACACTTCCTTGGGCATGTCATTTCTGGCGAGGGCATCGCATTCGATCCAGCCAAGATCGAGGCAGTGATGGATTGGAGCAGGCCAACTTCAGTGACTGAGATCAGGATCTTCTTGGGGCTTGCAGGTTATTATAGGCGGTTTGTTCAGGGGTTTTCTTCGATAGCGGCCCCCTTGTCGAGGTTGACTCGAAAGGGAGTTCGTTTTGTATGGACCGAGGAGTGTGAAAGGAGTTTCATTGAGTTAAAGACTCGCCTCACTTTGGCCCCTGTGTTGGTGCTTCCATCAGGTTCTGGTGGGTTTATTCAGATGCGTCTCGTTGAGGTTTGGGTGCAGTTCTAATGCAGCATGGTAGGGTCGTGGCCTATGCTTCTAGGCAGCTAAAGAAGCATGAGGAGAACTATCCCACCCATGATTTGGAATTGGCAGCTGTGGTATTTGCACTGAAGATCTGGAGACATTACTTGTATGGAGAGAAATTTCAGGTTTTTACTGATCACAAGAGCCTGAAGTATGTGTTCACACAGAGGGATCTGAATTTGAGGCAGCGTAGGTGGATGGAATTCATCAAGGATTATGACCTCGACCTTTCTTATCATCCGGGCAAGGCGAATGTGGTGGCAGACGCCTTGAGTCGGAAAACGGTCGTGTCATATTTTATGATTTGAGAATGGAGATTATTTGAGCAGGTTGTGGAATCTTCCTTACGGGTTCCACGTGTGGATGATAGAGCCGTGTTGGCCAGCTTGACTGTGAGACCAGCAGTGTACCATGCTGTGATTGAGGCTCAGAGGGAAGATGTAGTGTTACCGCAGATTGTCCAGAGACCAGAGGTGGAGTTGTGGGATGACGGTACAGTCAGGTTTAGAGGCAGACTCTATGTTCCGGCCGAAGAGGACGTGCGTAGGAGTGTCTTTGATGAGGCGCACCATTCTAGATATGCAGTGCATCCCGGGACAACTAAGATGTATCATTGTTTGAGGAGGCACTTTTGGTGACCTGGTATGAAGAAAGATGTGGCTGAGTATGTAGCTAGGTGCATGACATGTCAGCAGGTTAAAGCCGAACATCAGAGACCAGGTGGGTTGTTGCAGCCCTTGCCGATTCCAGAATGGAAATGGGAGCACGTGACTATGGACTTTGTGATGGGATTACCTGTATCCCCTGGCAGGAGAGACGCAATCTGGGTTATTGTTGATCGGCTGACCAAGTCGGCACACTTCCTGGCTGTTAGGAAGGACTGGTCAGTCGGTAAGTTGGCTAAGTTGTTTGTAGATCGGATCATCTCTCTGCACGGGGTGCCTTTGTCCATCGTATCAGATCGGGATCCGAGGTTTACTTCCAGGTTTTGGTAGAGTTTTCAGAAGGCCTTGGGCACGCAGTTGGCCTTCAGTTCGGCCTACCATCCCGAGACTGATGGGCAGTCGGAGAGGACCATTCAGACTCTGGAGGATATGCTCAAGGCATGTTGCTTAGACTGGGGAGGTTCTTGGGAGCAACATTTGCCTATTGTGGAGTTTGCCTCCAACAACAGTTATCATTCTAGTATCGGCATGGCGCCTTACGAGGCTTTGTACGGGCGGCCGTGTCGATCCCCGGTGTGTTGGTCTGAGATTGGCGAGCGGCAGATAGCAGGGTTAGAGTTAGTATAGCAGTGTGCTGAGGTTGCCAGGATGGTACGACAGAGATTGATCGCAGCTCAACGCAGGCAGAAGAGTTATGCTGATATCCGGAGGAGACCGCTTGAGTTTGAGGTTGGAGACCACGTGTTTCTCCGAGTCTCACCCTCCAAGGGTGTGATGAGATTCGGGAAGCGAGGCAAACTGAGTCCGCGATATATTGGGCCTTTTCCCATTCTTGCTTGAATTGGGGAAACCGCGTATCAGCTGGCCTTGCCGCCCAGTCTTGCAGGGGTGCACGATGTGTTCCATGTTTCTTTGCTGAGAAGATATGTTTAGGATCCATCCCATGTTTTAGATTTTTCAAAGTTGGAGATCGCTGAGGACTTGTCCTTTCCAGAGTTTCCAGTTCGTATTGAGGATCGTAGAGAAAAGGTCCTTCGGAACAAGGTTGTGCCTTTGGTTAAGGTGATTTGGCAGTACCGCTCCGGGGGTGAGGCAACCTGGGAGCGTGAGGACGAGATGCGGGAGCAGTTTCCTTACCTTTTCTCGTAAGTCCCCTTGTGAGCTTGTATCTCTATGTTTTGACCTCGTTAATTCTAGCAGGCAATTTCGGGGGCGAAATTCTTTTAGGGGGGGAGAATGTAAGGACTGAGGTTTTCGGATCCGGTTTTCGGAGTTGGACCCTGTAGTTCAGGCCCTAGTGGGGCTGAGACTCTGTTCTGTTTCGCGTTGAGCGGGCTCGACGCGGTTTAAACGGCGTCCAGCATTGCAGACGCGTTTTAGTTTGTGCCACGTGGGTGCCATGTGGGCTGGCTTTGGGCCGCGAGAGTACGGCCCTGTCGTGTCGTATGAACGGCGTCCGCGTGGGACGACGCCTTTCAGACTGCGACCCTGGGTTGTCAGTGTATGGCGCCAGTCTTGTCATCTGAACAGCGTCTTGGATGGACGACGCATTTCAGAGGTCTGTCAGAGCATCCCGTCATGTCAACTGATAGGCGTCCGTACAGCTCGACGCGTTTTAGCTAGTTTCTGGTTAACCCCGCAAATCCTCCTTCCTTTCCCTCATTTCCTCCTTCTCCCTCTCTCTCCTCCCTTCCTCAGGCGATTCCGGCGACGCCTCCTTCCCCTCCTTCTTTTCCTCCCACCATTTCATCTCTCCCTCCACTCCATCGACCTCCTAACTCCCACCACTACCACCACCACCTCCTCCGCGGCGTTTTCTCTCCGGACGGCGGCCGACGTCCTGGTTGAGTAAGGACGACCTCGGCGGTACCGGCGGCGGCGTGGGGCGAGATGGGTGGACGGCTTGGAGCTTGGAGGAGTTCAAGTAATCGGTAGGGTGACTATCCCCAGTGCATTTTCGTTTGAAAACCATGTTTTCCAGCATTTGAAGCATGCTTTGGGGTGCTTTTTGGGGTGAAAATGCTAAGTGCATGTATGAGAAATTGGGTGTTCTAATGGATAGATGTATTCTCCTCCTTCCCCTCTATGTTTTGTGTCTTTTCTACGTGTTTTGGGGGAGAAATCCCACCTCGAGGATTGGGGGAAGCTAGGAGAGAACCTGTCTGTCGGGGATAAATGGCAACGAGGTAAAGCGACACCTTTCAGAAAGGCGGCACCCACACACGACGCGATTTAACCCATCAACAGACCCTGTTCCCGGACTGATAAGCGTCCAGGGACAGTGGCGCCTTTTCAATAGGCGACTGGCGTCGACGACGCGTTTTAGTGAAATCACCTCATTTTCCTGTCCCTATTACCGGTCGGTAAAAGGCGACGAGGAGAAGCGACGCCTTTCAAAAGGCGGCTGCTTGTGGCGACGCGTTTTACGCCAGGTTCTGTGGCCGAGTTTCTGTGAACCAGTTTAGGAGACTTGAATGGCGTCGGCCTTAGGCGACGCGATTCAAGACAGAATCACACTAATTCATGCCATTAAAACATGTTACACGGTTAGACAGTTGTTTAATTAGTTAAATGCATGTTTTAAATTATACTCTATGGTGATCGATTCATTGTAACCGGATCGTATGCATGGTGTTGTATGCGACCGTGGACTTCTTACTGTGCTGTGTTTTGAGCTACTGTGGACTTAGAGTGATAGTTGTAGTGCTTTATCACCCTGTGCTGGTGTGGGTGGAGCACAGCGCCGGTGTAGGTGTGGCGGGGTGACGCCTAGTGAGAGAGGGTCACCTGGTGAACCCCGGGGTTAGCTAGTAACGGTGTGGGTGTGGTACCTTTAGAGTGTCACTCGTACTGAGGGAAGGAGTAACCACCTGAGCCAGTTGGGCCGGAGTAGCTGGAGTGCTATCCGAGGGGTTACTGTTTGGTCTCAGCGGGTCGGTGTTTTCCCCACCTTCGTTTGTGTGGTTGGCGTGTTCTACCGTGACATTGGTTGTGGATTTTTTGGTAGACTGGTTTTAGAAATATGCATGTTAAATATATTTCGAATGCATGTGATTCATATCGAGATTTAAGAGTAGTAATTACTGCTTTACTTGTTCACTGGACTTTTAGCTGCATTTTACACTTGTGGGTGTGTAAGTGGGCAGTGGGGATCGAAGGATCCCTACTGAATCTTTTTGTTAAGACTCACCCCTGCGGTTTTCAGGTGAGGACTCCAGGCAGACTTAGCGAGGGGTGTGCCGCTGTGTGTCGCGCGCCGTCAGTTGTTGTTCCGGGGTATGCCCCGACGTAGTTGTTACCTTTATTTCTGGCCTGTATGCTTAATTATTTCTTTTATGTTGGAGTATGTAATTATTTGCTGTATCGAGTCGCATTGTAATAACTTTTAATTCCTGCTTTCTCCTTTCAATTCAATGCGATGTGAATGTTTAGCTTAGTTTATTATTTATTTCCCAGACTTACTTAGATCCTGGTTTAGTTCCAAATTAATGATTCGGTATCTATTTAGTAATCGGATCTTCGATTATAGGGTGGCGGGTCGTTACAGCAGTGTCCAAATAAAGTCAAAGAATTATGGCATAATTATAATGATAGAGATCAAATGATGATAGAAGACGAATAAAGGTCTGGAATTTAAATTATCAAAGTGCTACATATATATATATATATATATATAAGTCAAAATATGTGTTTTTTCTTATAAAATAACCACTTAAAAGGTAAACTTGGTCATAGAGATGAATAATTAGAATAAAGCTAATCCAAATAGGTTGCTGGATAGAAGCACATGCTACTGAAATTTTATCGGATTTTTGGACAAAGAATTATAATTTCCGGCTAATATAATTAATTTTTAGATATGAAAAATGAACAAATAAAGCCGAAAATAGGAAAAAAATTCAAAAAATTATCAAACTTGGTGAACATGTCCAACAGGTCAAAGGAATCATAAGGAAAAAGTTTCATGTAATTATGATCGAACGAATGATTTAGAGCATCAAATGATATATAAATAACTTAAGTCAAATTTGGCCAATCGAATAAATAGCCGAATAATAGGCAAATAAAATCTAAAATTTATGAGATTTTATCAGTAGGTATAACAGGTCGAAATCAAAGTGTGTTCAAAACTTCAAGTAAATCGTCCAAGAAACAAAGGAGTTATGATCAATTTAAGTTTAAGCTGAAAGTTTGTCATAGCTTTTGAAAACCGTAGTTATACGTCTTACAAAACGTAGCTATAGGTTCTTAATTTCCAGAATATAAGATTTTGCGAATTTGATCAAAAATTCATAGATCAAAGTGGAATCTAAAGTCATGGATTGGAAGATTATGATTCTAGAAAGCATGTTTGACCACTTTTGAAAATCAAAATGAACTTTTTATATTAATACAAAATATCATTCAATGGATTATCATCACCTACCTTTTGAAGAAAGACTGGCTTTTCATTTTCCTGTGGCTTCTTTGCCATCTATCCATAATTTCTTCTTCCTCTAAACTCTTTTCCACATTCTCTAAGCTCTTCCCCACGTTCTCTAAGCTTCCAATAATACAAAACATTGATTATAATCAAATTGCCAAAAGAAATAACTATGAACAACTCTATTATCTCAAGAACACTACATGAACTTATCCCTTAGAAGAGAGCTGCATACTATAGAGGTCTAGCACGACCCAAGGCTCTATTTATTCTTATTTACCCTCCTTATATAACCATCAAATGTTGGAGTCGAACTCCTACTCCTCATAACCTAATCTCTAAGTCAAAGTCACCTCCTAGTCCAAATCGGACTCTGCTCACGCTACCTGTAGTTTTCTTTTCTGAAAACCTATAAATTAATCCCCTTAAACATCTGAATTAAGAAAAACTCTCTTCTACAAAATTTTAAAACTTTTTATTACCTTTCCAATGCAACCAATCTCACTATTTTCGGACCTCTATACAAAAGGATACACCTATTTTACTGACTTGTTGTCCTGAGCACTCCGAATTCAGAAATTTGACAGATTTGCTTCCTATCTAAAGATATCATAATTACGATTAGGAAACGACTTATTTTAAACATATGATATGCATAAAACTTCTAGAATATTGAGTCATCATTCTAATTGAAATTTTCTTACTTAATTTAGAATTTTATGCACGGAGTTATACTTAAAATACTAGGACTATGTCAAGTAAATCTATGTACAGAATCCTAGTCCAAATAGGATTCCAATTATGACTTTCTACCTATGAATTAGAATCTTAATTAGATTTAAATTTATTATATTTTACTTCTAATATAAGTCAAATATGTTATACATAACTTTTTAGGTCGTGGTTAACATTTTTTATACCATCTTTTGTTTTTTAATTCAAATCCTAATCCGATTAGGACTTGAAAACATCTGAATTAGTAAAATGGTTTGCTACAAAGTTATGGAGTTTTTTATTATCTTTCCAATGATAGTAATTATGCTTTAATCAGAATTTTCTATAGAAAGTTATCATTATTTTACTATGTTGTTGTCTAATACATCAACATAGAATTTGAACTAAATTAGTAAGCTATTCTTAATAGTATAATTGGGCTACTGGGCTTTCATAATTAGGTTAATTAGACTAAATTAAGTTACTTAAACTCCGTCATAGATTCTTATAATTAGTTAATTGATCCAATTTAAATCAATTAAATTTATTAATAGTTGTAAAAATGCGGGGTATAACATATAGAGCCTCAATACAATTTTATATCTATTGCATAGGTCTTTCAACTCTTATGAGATGAATTGTGGTCCATTGTCGATGACTGTAAGGATTGAGGTTTCGGATCCGGTTGTCGGGTCAGTTTCGGGGTCGGATCTCTTAGTTTGGGCCCTGGTGGGCGCCACGTGTTTTAGGTTGTGTCACGTGGGCGCCACGTGGGCTGGCCTTGGGGCGCGAGAGTACGACCCGGTCTTATTGTCTGAATGGCATCTTTTATGAATGACGCCATTTAGAGTACGACCCTGGTTTGTCAGTGTACGACCTGGTCTTGTCATCTGAATGACGTCAGGCTTGCACGGCGCGTTTTACCCAGCTTTTGTTTGACCCCGCGAACCCTCCCTCCTTTCCCTCATTCTCTCCTTTCTCTTCTCTCTCCTCTCTTCGCTCCGACTCTCCAGCGCCCTCTCTCCCTCCCCTTCCTTTCCTCTCTCCATTCCTCCCCTCCCTCCACTCCATTAACCTCTCAACTTCCTCCACTACCACCGCTACTTCCTCAGCGGCGCATTTCTCTCCGGACGGCGGCTGACGTCCCAATGGAGTAATGGCGTCCACGACGGTACTGGCGGCGGCGTGGGGCGAGACAGGTTGGTGGCTTGGAGTTAGGAGGAGTTCGAGTAACCGGTAGGGTGACGATTCCCGTTGTATTATGTTTAAAACCATGTTTTTCCCACTTTGAAGCATGTTTAGGGGTTTTTTGGGGTCAAAACACTAATTGCATGAAATGAGAAATCGGGGGTTTTAATAGGTATTTAGGTTCTTCTCCTCCTTCTCCACTTTTTTTTTGTGTTTTTATACGATTTGGGGGAGGAAATCCCACCCTGTAGATTGGGAGATGGCGGAGGAAGAACCTGTATGTGAGGGTTAAATGGCGTCGGGGGACAACACTGCCTTTTAGAAAGGCGGCTTTCACCCGCGACGTGATTTAGCCCAAATAACAGACTCTGTCTCTAGACTGATGAGCGTCCAGGGACAGCGACGCCTTTTGAACGGACACTCGCATGCACGACGTGTTTTAAGTGAAATCACCCCGAAGCCTGTCTCTATTTCTATCGTTATCAGGCAACTAAGGACAGCGACGCCTTTCAAAAGGCGGCTACATATGGCGACGCGTTTTAACACCATTTCTGAGGCCCATTTTATATGAACCATTTTAAGAGGCTTGAATGGCGTCGGCCATGGGCTACCCGATTCAAGACAGAATCATATTAATTCATGCTATTAACATGTATTTACATCGTTAGATAATTTTGTTAAATGCATGCTTGAAATCATACTCGAAGATGAGGATTTTTACGTAATCCGATCGCACTGTGTTGTGTTTCGTGCGACTGTGGACCTAGAGTGACAGTTGTAGCGCTTAGGCATCCTGTGTCGGTGTGGGAGGGACACAGCGCCGGTGTGGGAGTGGTGGGGTGACGCCTAGAGAGAGGGTCCCCTGGTGTACCTCGGGGTTAGCTAGTACCGGTGTGGGAGTGGTACTTTTGGAGTGTCACTCGTGCCGGGGGAAGCAGAAACCACCTAGAGCCAGTTGGGCCGGAGTAGCTAGCGTGCTATCCGAGGGGTTACTGTTTGGTCTCAGCAAGTCGATGTTTCCCGCGTTCGGCCTTGTGGTTTGCGTGTTTTGCCGAGACGCTAGTTGTGGGTTCCGTGGTAAAATGATTTCAGAATTGTGTATGTTATATTTCGATTGCACGTGTTTTATATCGAAATTTAGGAATTGTGTTTACTGCTTTAGTTGCTTAAATTATCTATACTTGTGTTGCTGCACTTGTGGGTGCATGAGTGGGCGGTGGGGATCGAAGGATCCCTACTGAGTCTTTTCGATGAGACTCACCCCTGCAGTTTTCAGGTGAGGGTTCCAAGTAGGCGTAGCGAGGAGAGTGATGTCTTGGGTTGCGTGCCAGCAGCTGCTATTCCGGAGTATGCCCCGATGTAGTTGTTATTTTATTTTCTGGCCTATACGCTTAATTATTTCTTTTTAGTTGGAGTATGTAATTATTTGCGGTGTCGAGTCGCATTGTAATTATTTTAATTCTTGAACTTCCTTTTTATTTCAATGCGATGTGAATGTTTAGCTTAGTTTATTATTTATTTTCCAGACTTATCGTGATCTTGGTTTGGCTCCAAATTTAATGATTCGGCACCCATTTAGTAATCGGATCTCCGATTATAAGGTGGCGAGTCATTACAGTGACAGTGGTACTTGGTATTCCAAATCTGGTGATGATATTCCTCATAATAAACTTGTAGACTGTTGACGCTTTGATCTCTATGAAAGCTTCGACTTTTGCCCATTTGGTGATGTACTCCGTTGCTGTGAGTATGAATGATTTTTGCTTGATCGAGGAGTTGGGATTACTGAGGATCAATGATGTCGAATGCCTCCACAAAGAAAGGCCATGGGGAGGACAAAGGATGGAGTGAAGATGCGGGGGAATTAATTTTGTTGGCATGAAGTTGACACTTGGCATACCTACGGACATACCCTACACAATCTTCTTCCATGGTTGGCCAATAATATCCTTGTCTAAGGATTTTCTTTGATAGCATATGTCCATTAACATGGCCACCACAAATTCTAGCATGAACTCCTTCCATGATCTTCCAAAGCTCATCTCCATCTAAGCATCTTAGAAGAACACCATCGAACCAACGTATGTATAACTCCCCTCCAACTAGGGTGTATCTCTGAGAAATTCTCCTGATTGCCCTTTTCTCCTCACCAGTGACTTCTTTATGGTAAGACTAATCTTTACAATATTTGGCAATTTCGTACTACCATGGATTCTCTTCATCTTCCATCTCTTCTTGCAATTCTAGGAGCATAATCTCTCTCTTCTCTACAATATCTCCATCTTTAACCTTCTTCCGCAATTTCTCCTTAATCCTAAGAAATGAAGGGTCCTCTACAGCATGAGAGAGACGCCTATAGACAATGATTGATTCAGAATGTTTGTTGATTAGAAAATTCAGAGACGATGCAAGAGAAGCTAGAGCGTCAGCTAAGATGTTCTGATTCTGAGGAACATGGACAAAGATCAGGTTGGTGAAAAGCTTGGCATAAGTTGAGGTGAGTTCTTGGTATAGCTTGAGTTTGGGATCAAGGGTACGGTACTTGGTGAGCACTTGGTGAAGAATCAATCGACTATCACCTACAATTCGCAGCTTGGTGGCACCATGAAAATGATCGGCCTTAAGGCATACAAGAAGAGCCTTATATTCAGCTATGTTATTGGTAACATGAAAAGCAAGCTGAAAGGCTTGGGGAATGGTGACACCTTCAGGTGATAAGAGAACGATGCCTATACCCTTACCATTAGAGTTCATAGCTCCGTCAAAGTGCAGAGTCCACATATCATCTTTGATTTTGTTTATGAACATCAGTTTCTCATCCGGAAACTCCGATTGAACTGGATCAAACATAGGAAGAGGGTGATGAGCAAGGTGTTCTGCTATGGCATAACCTTTGATTACTGTTTGTTGAATGTAAGTGATATTAAATTGAGATAGGAAACTTTGCTAACGTGCTAATCGATCGGTAAGGACATATTTCTCTAGAAGTAACTTAGTAAGATTCATCCTAGCGATGAGATGTACTTCATATGCTAGAAAATAATATTTCAACTTCTGAACCACCCGTACAAGTGCTGCACATGTCTTCTCCATCGCGGTGTACCTTTGTTTAGTGGGGTTGAGAAGTTTAGAGAGATAATAGGCTGCCATTTCTTTTCTTTCTTCATCCTCTTGCGCCAGGACAACCCCCACTACATCATCTAGGAAAGAAATGTATAGAATTAAATGTTTGTCTGGAGATGGTGGTCTCAAGACAGGAGGACATGCAATATACTTTTTCAATCCATTAAATGCCTCCTAACACTTATCGTCCCAATCAAATTGACCCCCGGCTTAGTAAACTCGTAGAACGGCTTACACCTTTGTGAATGCTAGGAGACAAAATGGCGAATAAACTACAACCTCCCAAATAATCCTCTCAATTCTTTCAAATTCTTGGGAGGTGGCATTTCAATGATGGCTTTGGCCTTGTTGGGATCGATTTCAATGCCCCGTTTACTGACAATGAATCCTAATAACTTCCCTGATGAGACACTAAACACACATTTCTTTGGATTCATTTTTAACTAGTACTCCTTTGATCTTTCCAAAACCTTAGCCAAGACTTCAGCATGCTTAGCTTTAGTCTTAGACTTAACCAGAAGGTCATCCACATTCACCTCCAAATATATATGCATCATGTCATGGAATATACCCATCATTGCCCTTTGGTAGGTGGCTCCAGCATTCTTCAATCCAAATGGCATAACTACATAACAATATGTTCCCCATGGTGTAGTAAATGACGTTTTCTCCTGATCATCTTCTTCCAATCTAATCTGATTGTACCTTGAGAAACCATCCATGAACGATATAGTCTCATATCCACCTGTGTTGTCAATGAGCACATCTATGTGAGGCAGTGGAAAATCATCTTTAGGACATGCTTGATTCAAATCTCGGAAATCAATACGTATCATGACTTTTCCATCATTCTTCATAACCGGGACTATATTAGCCACCCACTGAGGATAGGAGACAACCCTAATAAATTTAGCTTTATGTAACTTATCGACCTCTTCTTTCATTTTCAAAGCCATCTGTGGGTGGAATCGCCTCAACTTCTATTTAACCAGGTTAGCTCCAGATTTTAAAGTTAATTAGTGCTCTACTGGAGAAGAATCTAATCTCGGCATATCTTCATAGCTCCAGGCGAACGTGTCCTAATAATCTCCAAGAACCTGAACCAATGCCTCTTCATCTGATTTGGAAAGATTTTGACTAATGAGGACCACCTTGGATTCTTCTTTAGTTCTTAGATTGATTTCCTTGGTTGGTTCTTCTACGGTAGCTGAGGGTTCATCAAATCTCTTCACTCCACTAGCATATGCCTCAGCTGCGTCCTCGTCTTCCTCTTCTTCCATGACGGGGTCTTTTTTGTATATCAATTCATACACCCCATATGTTAGTTTAGGTGGCCTACAAGCCAATCTAACAATGTAAATCTCATTCATTATTAATAAAACGACATAATATTCATTATGTGTAAATCGCGTTAATTATCGTTTCATAATGAAGTCCGTGAATATGTGATATGGTGATCAGATTATGATGAGATCATACTAATGAGACTGATCACTTAAACACACATATTCTTAATCGTTCCTAGTCGGAGGATATCCGAGAAGGACATCGGATATCCGGTTAGACTAGTACAGATTACTCCTGCTCATATGATGAGGGTGACTGGTCTCATAAGTCACTTGTGTGGAGACACTAAGGCGAATCTGTAGGTGCTCATTGGAGAATGAGTTCACTGAACTGATCCGACTGAATCGCTGGATGGTATTGTACCTCACTGTCAACCAGCTTGATTCTATTGTCGCAGTTGCGTGTATGGTCCTCAGACCTGAGACACCAAGGACACCTTGGCGGTGGACTTATGTACTTTGACCTTGGTCTACGAATCTCTAGCCATGGGATTCTAATACGCCAAGTGTAACGACCCGCCACCCTATAATCGGGGATCCGATTACTAAATGGGTACCGAATCATTAATTTGGGACCACACCAGGATCTAGTAAGTCTGGGAAATAAATAATAAACTAAGCTAAACATTCACATCGCATTGAATTGAAATGAAAGTGCAGGAAATTAGAATTATTACAATGCGACTCGATTACAGCAAATAATTACATACTCCAGCTGAAAGGAAATAATTAAACATACAGGCCAGAAATAAATAACAACTACATCGGGGCATACCCCGGAACAACTGTCGAAGACGCACAACACACGGCCGCATACGCCGCCCTAAGTCTGCTGGGAGTCCTCACCTGAAAACCGCAGGGGTGAGTCTCAAGAACAAGACTCAGTAGGGATCCTTCGATCCCCACTGCCCACGCACACACCCACAAGTGTAAAGTACAGCTAACGGTGAAGTAACAAGTGTAGTGGCAGGTACAATTCCTAATTCTCTACGTGAGAATACATGCAATCGCAGTTATAATAATCATGCACATTCTAAACCAGCCGTTAGAAAATCTACAATCCGCCATCTCGATAGAACTCGCCGACCGTGCAAACAACGGTGGGAAAACCTCGACCCGCTGAGACCAAGGAGTAGCCCCTCGGATAGCACGCTCGCTACTCCGGCCCAACTGGCTCAGGTGACTACCCCTTCCCCCAGCATGAGTGACTCTCCGAATGTACCACTCCGACACCGGTACTAGCTGACCCCGGGGTTCACCAGGTGACCCTCTCTCACTAGGCGTCACCCCGCCCACGCCCCCACCGGCGCTGTGCTCACGCCCCCACCAGCACAGGGTGATAAAGTGCTACAATGTCACTCCAGGTCCACAGTAACTGAAAACCCAACACAGTGCGATCCGGTCACGTGAAAAGCCCGCGATCGCATAACCCACATAGAACCATCCGATCATGAGGAATCCATCTCTATTGGGTGCACTAAAACATGTGCTAACCATCTATCTAGCAGTATGAACACGTTTTACTGGCATGCATTAGTGAGATTCTGTCTTAAATCGCGTCGACCAAGGTCGACGCCATTCAAGCTCCAAGTGCAGGTTTATATAAATCAGTCTTCAGATTTTGGCCTCAAAAGGCGTCGACACCAGTAGTCTCCTTTTAAAAAGGCGTCGACATCCCCAGACGCCATTCAACACGAAAATCCGGAAATTCCAAGAGCTTTATTCAGGGGATTTCTATGGTTAAAACGCGTCATGGACGCCTGACGCCATTCAAAAATGCGTCGTTTACCCATGACGCCATTTAGCCACATAATCCCCGACCTGGCAGTCTGCCTGTCAGTCGATTCCTGTCTAAAAGGCGTCGTGATGGCCCGACGCCCTTCAAAAAGGCGTCGTCCATGCACGACGTCTTTCAGCCCCAGGAACCAGGAACGCCCTAAACCCGAGGGCTCCCTTTCTAACCCCAAATATCCCCAAAAATCATTCAAACTGGAGGGGAAACGGAGAGCAAGACAATTCATAGGCAAACACCCCCATAGAAAACCTAAACATGCTCATTCTAACCCCCAAAACCGAAGCTCTACCACATGCATATCGAGGAAAACATGATTTTAAACACAACGCTACGGGGAACGTCACCCTACCGGACACTCGAACTCCTCCAAGCTTCACGCCGTCCACCCTTCTCGCCCCACGCCGCCGCCGGTACCGCCGTGGTCGTCCTTGCTCCACCGTGACGTCGGCCGCCGTCCGGAGAGTAGAACGCCGCAGTGGAAGTGGAGGTGGTAGTGGTATGAGTTAGGTAGAGGATGGAGTGGAGGGAGAGGCGAAATGGTGGGAGGAAAAGAGGGAGGAGGAGGTGGTCGCCGCCGGTCGCCGGAGGAGGAGGAGAGAGGAAGAGTAGGAGAAAATGAGGGAAAGAAGGAGGGCTCACGGGGTTAACCAGAAACTGGATAAAACGCGTCGACATCCACGGACGCCAATCAGGTGATGTGACGGCCGCTCTGACAAGATTGTGAAACGCGTCGTCTCACACAGACGCCATTCAGACAACTTGTCAGGGCCGTACTCTGACACACCCAGAGTCGCAGTCTGAAAGGCGTCGTCCTTCGCAGACGCCGTTCAGGCGACCTGACAGGGCCGTACCCACGCGGCCCAAGGCCAACCCCCGCGGCACCCACGTGGCAGCACCTGAAATGCGTCTGCCAAGGTGGACGCCGTTTAAAACGCGTCGCCAGGTCCTGACGCGATTCAACTCAGAACTTCCGTCCCCCCACAAGGATTAGAACAACAGGGTCTGACCCGAGAACCGGATCCGAAAGTCTCGATCCTTACATTCTCCCCCCCTTAAAGAAATTTCGTCCTCGAAATTGACTGCTAGAATTCAACAAGGTCAAAACAAGGATACAAGTTTACAATAAAACTCACGAGAAGAGGTAAGGGAACTGCTCCCGCAACTCGTCCTCTCGCTCCCAGGTTGCCTCACCTCCGGAGCGGTACTGCCAAATCACCTTGACCAGCGGTACGACCTTGTTCCGCAGAACCTGCTCTCTGCGATCCTTAATACGAACCGGGTATTCTGGAAATGACAGGTCCTCAGCGACCTCCAACTCTGAAAAGTCCAACACGTGAGATGGATCCTGAACATACTTCCTTAACAAGGACACATGGAACACATCGTGCACTCCCGCCAGATTGGGCGGCAAGGCTAGCTGATACGAGGTTTCCCCGATTCGAGCAAGAATGGGAAAAGGTCCAATATATCGCGGACTCAGCTTGCCTCGCTTCCCAAATCTCATCACACCCTTGGAGGGTGAGACTCGGAGAAACACGTGGTCCCCAATTTCAAACTCAAGTGGTCTCCGTCGGATGTCAGCATAACTCTTCTGTCTACACTGAGTTGCGGTCAACCTCTGCTGAACCGTCCTGGCGACCTCAGCACACTGCTGTACCAACTCAGGTCCTGCAATCTGCCTCTCACCGATCTCAGACCAACACACCGGTGATCGACACGGCCGCCCATACAAAGCCTCATAAGGCGCCATGCCGATGCTAGAATGGTAGCTGTTGTTGTAGGCAAATTCCACAGTGGACAAATGTTGTTCCCACGAACCTCCCCAGTCTAGGCAACACGCCCTGAGCATATCCTCCAACGTCTGAATAGTCCTCTCCGACTGCCCGTCAGTCTCGGGATGATAGGCCGAGCCGAAAGCCAACTGAGTCCCCAACGCCTGCTGAAAGCTCTTCCAGAATCTGGAAGTAAACCTCGGATCTCGATCTGATACAATGGACAAAGGGACCCCGTGCAGAGAGACGATCCGGTCCACAAACAACTTAGCCAGCTTGCCGACCGACCAGTCCTTCCTAATGGCTAGGAAGTGTGCCGACTTGGTCAGCCGATCAACGATGACCCAGATAGCGTCCCTTCTGTTAGGGGATGCGGGCAATCCCATCACAAAGTCCATTGTCACACGTTCCCATTTCCACTCAGGAATCGGCAAGGGTTGCAGCAACCCTCCAGGTCTCTGATGCTCGGCTTTAACCTGCTGACATGTCATACATCTAGCCACATACTCAACCACATCTCTCTTCATACCGGGCCACCTGAAGTGCCTCTTCAAACAGTGATACATCTTTGTTGTCCCGGGATGCACTGCATACCTCGATCGGTGCGCCTCATCAAGAACACATCTGCGCACATCTTCCTCAGTCGGAACATAGAGTCTCCCTCTGAATCTGACGGTACCATCATCCCACAACTCAACCTCAGACCTCTGGAGAATCTTGGGTAACTCTGCATCTGCCCTCTGAGCCTCAATCACAGCATGGTACACAGCCGGTCTTACAGTCAAGCTGACAAGTACTGCTCTATCTTCTTCACGTGGAACCCTAAAGGAGGATTCCACCACCTGCTCAAATAATTTCCACTCCCGAACCATAAGGTATGACATGACCGTCTTCCGACTCAAAGCGTCTGCCACCACATTCGCCTTGCCCGGATGATAGGAAAGGTCAAAGTCATATTCTTTAATAAACTCCATCCACCTTCGCTGCCTCAGGTTCAGGTCTCTCTGAGTGAACACATATTTCAGGCTCTTGTGATCTGTAAAAACCTGAAATTTCTCCCCATACAAGTAATGCCTCCAGATCTTCAGTGCAAACACCACAGCTGCAAGCTCCAAATCATGAGTAGGATAGTTTTCTTCATGCCTCTTCAGCTGCCGAGAAGCATAAGCAACTACCCTGCCATGCTGCATAAGGACTGCTCCCAATCCTCGACGGGATGCATCCGAGTAAACCACAAATCCACCTGACCCAGATGGAAGCACCAGCACTGGGGCTGACGTGAGACGAGTTTTTAGCTCAGTAAAACTCTGCTCACAATCCTCAGTCCACACGAAACGAACTCCCTTTCGAGTCAGGCTCGACAAGGGGGCCGCTATCGAAGAAAATCCCTGAACAAACCGTCTGTAATATCCGGCAAGCCCCAGAAAGCTCCTGATCTCGGTCACTGAAGTCGGCCTGCTCCAGTCCATCACTGCCTCTATCTTCGCTGGGTCTACTGCGATACCTTCACCAGAAATAACGTGCCCAAGAAAGTGCACCTCGTTCAGCCAAAATTCACATTTGCTGAACTTGGCATAAAGTTGGTGCTCCCTCAGGACCTGCAACACTGCCCGAAGATGAGCAGCGTGCTCTTCCTCAGAAGAAGAATAGATCAGAATGTCATCAACAAACACCACCACAAACTGGTCCAGGTAGGTCCTGAAGACTCGGTTCATCAGATCCATAAAAGCCGCCGGAGCATTGGTTAAGCCAAAGGGCATAACCAAAAACTCATAGTGCCCATACCGAGTCCTGAACGCCGTCTTACTAACATCCACATCTCTGATTCTCATCTGATAGTATCCAGATCTTAGATCGATCTTGGAAAACACCCTCGCGGTCTGCAGCTGATCCATCAAGTCATCGATCCTAGGAAGCGGGTACTTATTCTTTATTGTCACCTGGTTCAGCTGCCTATAATCGATGTACAACCTCAAAGAACCATCCTTCTTCCTGACAAACAGAACTGGAGCACCCCAAGGAGATGTACTGGGATGAATAAAACCCTTGTCCAGCAACTCCTGCAACTGCGCCTTCAACTCAGCGAGTTCGGCTGGCGCCATCCGATACGGGGCCTTAGACAAGGGCGCCGTACCTGGTGCAAGCTCGATGGTGAACTCAACCTCACGTTGTGGAGGAAGGCCAGGCAGCTCTTCTGGAAACACATCAACGAAATCACAGACAACAGGCACCTCCCAAGGACTGGGACTAGCACGGACATCAGAAACAACAACAGAGGCAAGAAAAGCCTCACAGCCACCAGCAAGCAACCTCCGTGCCTTAAAGGCAGAAATAAGAATACCTTGGGAAGAAAGCCTAATACCTTGGAAGAAGAAGGTCGGGATGTCCGGAATAGAGAAGCGCACCCTCTTCCTGTGGCAGTCTACCTCCGCATAATAGGCTTCCAACCAATCCATACCCAGGATGATATCAAAGTCACGAATAGCAAGTACGACCAACTGGGCAGGTAGCACATGACCCTCAATGGTCAAGGGAACACTCCTCAGACAATTATAGGATATCATGAAGTCTCCAGAAGGAACTTCCACCATCAGACCATCAGATAACTCAACAACGGGCGCAGAAAGAAAATCTAAGAACTGCTCAGAAATAAAAGAATGCGAAGCACCCGAATCAATCAACACGTGCGCAGAGTTCCCAAGGACTGAAAGTGTACCTTCCACCAAGTTGGACGCGCGAGCCTCCCTCCTGGTGATAGCTAACACTCTCCCCTGGGTCCTCGGCTTCTTCTGCTCGCCTGAACCATGACCCTGACCATACCCCTGCGGGCACTGCCTCGCCAAGTGGCCCTGCTGGCCGCACGCGAAACATCTCCTGGGAAGAGTGGGACACTGAGTCCCACCATGGGCACCACCACACTGCTGACAAACTGCCGGAAGCCTCTGAGCTAGCTCCTGCTGTGCACTGGACACTGTCTGACTCTGCTGCCCCTGTCTGGGCCGGCTGTTGCCGCTACTGCTGCCACCACCCCTGAAGAATCTCCTGAATCGGGAGCCGAGAGAAGACGATCCCGATCCGACTGAAGGAGCCGGTGCCGCTGCTTTACCCCTGCCCCGAGATGGCCCCTGGACAGTCTGCCCTCTCTCCAGGGCCGACTGGATCTGCTGAGCCTCTACAGCTGCTGCACGCCTAACTGCTGACGCCAAGTCTGTACAACAATGGGATGCCACGAAGTTCCTCAAACTGAGCCTAAGCCCATCCACAAACCTCTCCGCGCGACATTCCTCGTCCTGAGATATGAAAGGCACGAACCGCCCCAGCGAAACAAACTTCGCCTCGTATTCAAGCACCGTCATACTCCCCTGTGTCAGATCCATGAACTCCCTCTCCTTGGCCCTCTGAACGTGTCTAGGGAAATACTGAGCATTGAACTCCTTAACAAATGTCTCCCATGGAATTTCTCTAAGACTCCTGTCCCCATAAGACAAACTCTTCAGTGTGGTCCACCAGTCATAGGCGCTATCCTTCAGCATGAAGGTGGCCAGCGGGGTCCTCTCTACTGCCGCACAGTCCATGGTGTCAAAAGTATTCTCTATCTCTCTAAGCCAATGAATGGCCTCGTCAGGGTCGGGACGACCGGTGAAGTGAGGTGGCCTCAGCTTCAAGAACCTCTCCAGTGTAGCTGTGGTCCCTCCCCGAGTACTAGAACCCTCGCTAGGATCTCGTGTCTGATATCTAGCCATGGTATCCATCATGGCTTCCATAAACTGCTCAACACTCGGCCTCCTTGCCTCGGACCCACTAGGGGCATCTCCCCTCTCTCGAATAACTGGCATTGTAATGACTGAGATTTCGGGTTCTGTATTCGGGTCGGGTTCGGCCCGGATCCCCTGGTTTGGACCCTGGAGGGGTCTTGAGATTTCTGGCTGAATGGCGTCAACAGTGCTCGACGCCTTTCAAAAGGCGTCAGGGTGTGTGGACGCCATTTAGGTCTGCTGGTTGCTGTGCCACGTGGGCGGGTTTCGGGCCGCGAGAGTATGGCCCCTGTCAGATTTGTCTGAACGGCGTCCAGCCCGGTCGACGCGTTTCAGACTGCGACACCTGCGGTGTCAGGGTACGGCGCCAGAGCGTTGTCAGTACGGCCTGTCTTGTCGTCTGAACGGCGTCCGCGGTGGGCGACGCGTTTCAGAGCGGTGTCAGTACGGCCGTCCTGTCAGACCGATAGGCGTCTGCCTCGATCGACGCGTTTTAGCGGGATTCTGGTTGACCCCGCGAGCCTCCCCTTCTTTCCCTCATTCTCACCTTCACACTCTCTCTCCTCACCCTCTCCACCCTCTCCGACGCTCTTCCTCCCTTCCCTTCCTCTTCTTCCTCTTCCAACCACTCCATAGCCTCCTTACCTCTCACCTCTACCTCCACCACCTCCTTCGCGGCGTTCCCTTCTCCGGACGGCGGCCGACGTCCCGGCAGAGTGGCGGCGTCCTCGAGGGTACCGGCGGCGGTGTGCGGTGCGGCGGCACGGAGCTTGGCGGAGTTCAAGGACCGGTAGGGGGACGAACCTTGCACGTGATG
Source organism: Zantedeschia hybrid cultivar (assembly GCA_030544215.1). Taxonomy (NCBI): domain Eukaryota; kingdom Viridiplantae; phylum Streptophyta; class Magnoliopsida; order Alismatales; family Araceae; genus Zantedeschia; species Zantedeschia hybrid cultivar. Next base: position 54,910,427 of record JARZZO010000006.1, on the reverse strand, counting down.
TTCGTGTGATTCTCGGCGTAACGTGGTGTTTGGAGGATAGATTGAGCATGCTTAGGGGGGATTCCATGTGGGAATGACGGTGTTTGTGACTGTGTTTTCGTAAGCATGACTGTGTGGTTGAGCTTCTCTCCTTCCCCCTTTGATTTTGGGGTTTTCGGGGTGCTTGGGGTTCAAGGGAGAAACCCTCGGTTCGAACCAGGGAACCTGGTTTCTGGCGCTAAACGGCGTCGTCCCTGGTCGACGCCTTTCAAAGGGCGTCTAGGCCGTACGACGCCTTTTAGGGGCAGAAATCCCCCTGTTCGAGGCCTCATCAAAATAGAGTTCCTGGCGCTAAATGACGTCATGGGTGGACGACGCCTTTTAGAAAGGACGTCGGGCCACCATGACGCCATTTAGGCAGGAAATCGCTCTGCTTGAACGTTGAAATTCTGGATTTTTAATGTGAATGGCGTCGATGGTTGCGGACGCGTTTCAAAGGGCGTCTCCCTGTGAAGACGCGTTTCAAGGAATAATCTGACGTTTAACTGAACCTGTCTGAGGGACTTGAATGGCGTCGACCTCGGTCGACGCGATTCAAGACAGAAGGGTTATATTGCTGGTTTTAGCATGTGTTTCACTGTTGAAGGTTCTGAGGCATGTTTTATGTTGTACACTGGGATTGAGGACTTATGTGTGAGTGGAATTACAGCATGTTAAATGTGTATGTGTGTGTGCCTGTACGAATATGGATTCGGAATGACTGTGGTTTCCGTTTGTCACCATGGGCTGATGGGAGAAGGGCCATGGTGTCTGTGAGGAGGGGTGCTTGTTGTGTTTTACCCTTGGCTAAGACAAGCAGAACCACCTTGAGCCTGTCGGGCCGGAGTAGCTGGTGTGCTATCCGAGGGGTTGCTGTTTGGTCTTAGCGGGTCGGGGTTTCCCTTGGTTGTCGTGACAGCTTCTGGCGTGTTTCTTGCTGTGGAGCTGGTGGTGTTTCTGGTGGGAGTTGGTTTACCCTTTAGCCAGTGGGCCTGATGTGACCTTTGATCAAGGTTACGAGTGGTACCTATAGCCCTTGGCCTGACGCAGCCCGGGAGAGTTGGGTTTGTGGGTAGTTCCTGTAGCTTCGGCTTGACGGGGGTTCGCCGGTCCCCAGGGCCCTCCTGAAGCGCTGAGGCCTAGCGTGGAGGCAATCCGGTGGTAGGACTGTAGTCTAGACTGCTTGTGTGCACACGTAGCTGGCAGTGGCGGTACACTGAGTCCAGCTAGTCCTAGTTTGGCTCACTGCCTCACCCTACAGTGCCCCGGAACACTGTAGGGGTGGACAGGCGTGAGTAGTGGTGGTAGTGTTGGGAGGCGACGTTCGACTTCGGTCGACAGTGTGGTTTAGTCGCTTTGTGGACTTTGACTGTGAGTCGTGACTCTGTGTTGGGTTCTTCGGGTTACTTAAAATGGTTCTTGTTACACTGCTTACCGTGCATTTCATATCAGAGTTGGGTGCTGTGTTTACTGCTTTACTTAAATTGCCATATATTCCTGTTGTTACACTTGTGGGTGTGTGAGTGGGAGGCAGGGGATCGGATGATCCCTACTGAGCCCATTTCTGGTGTGGCTCACTCCCTGCGGTTTCAGGTGTGGACTTCGAGGCGAGCGGAAGCGTGGTGACTTCTTGGTATGCGGACCAGCAGCTGTCTTAGTCCCGGGGTATGCCCCGATGTTGTTGTACTTTCCTTCTGCCTGTACATATTTAATTGTTGGACATGTAATTATTGTTGGACTGTATACGGACATTGTTATTTTTCCTTCCTGCGCACTTGCTTACCTTGTAGTCCGTGTGATTGTTATATTTAGCCTCGTTTTGCACTTACTCCTCCAGACGTGTTGTGTGAGATCCGAGTGTGAACCCGCAGTTAATGGGCCGACATCCATTTAGTGACTGGGTCTCCGGTCATAGGATGGCGGGTCGTTACAGGCATCCTCTTCCTGGGAGCCATCTACTCGCCTACAATTACAAAATCAAAAAGTTCTAATTAGAATCCTAAAACCTATGCTACCGACGTGCCTGTACGGGATAATGTATTTATTTGCCGAATTTACAACATTTAACCTAGTTATTTATTTATTTGCCAGACCGTATGCTCTGATACCAACTGTAACGACCCGCCACCCTATAATCGGGGATCCGATTACTAAATGGGTACCGAATAATTAATTTGGGACCAACCCAGGATCTAGTAAGTCTGGGAAATAAATAATAAACTAAGCTAAACATTCACATCGCATTGAATTGAAATGAAAGTGCAGGAAATTAAAATTATTACAATGCGACTCGATTACAGCAAATAATTACATACTCCAGCTGAAAGGAAATAATTAAACATACAGGCCAGAAATAAATAACAACTACATCGGGGCATACCCCGGAACAACTGCCGAAGACGCACAACACACGGCCGCACACGCCGCTCTAAGTCTGCTGGGAGTCCTCACCTGAAAACCGCAGGGGTGAGTCTCAAGAACAAGACTCAGTAGGGATCCTTCGATCCCCACTGCCCACGCACACACCCACAAGTGTAAAGTACAGCTAACGGTGAAGTAACAAGTGTAGTGGCAGGTACAATTCCTAATTCTCTACGTGAGAATACATGCAATCGCAGTTATAATAATCATGCACATTCTAAACCAGCCGTTAGAAAATCTACAATCCGCCATCTCGATAGAACTCGCCGACCGTGCAAACAACGGTGGGAAAACCTCGACCCGCTGAGACCAAGGAGTAGCCCCTCGGATAGCACGCTCGCTACTCCGGCCCAACTGGCTCAGGTGACTACCCCTTCCCCCAGCATGAGTGACTCTCCGAATGTACCACTCCGACACCGGTACTAGCTGACCCCGGGGTTCACCAGGTGACCCTCTCTCACTAGGCGTCACCCCGCCCACGCCCCCACCGGCGCTGTGCTCACGCCCCCACCAGCACAGGGTGATAAAGTGCTACAATGTCACTCCAGGTCCACAGTAACTGAAAACCCAACACAGTGCGATCCGGTCACGTGAAAAGCCCGCGATCGCATAACCCACATAGAACCATCCGATCATGAGGAATCCATCTCTATTGGGTGCACTAAAACATGTGCTAACCATCTATCTAGCAGTATGAACACGTTTTACTGGCATGCATTAGTGAGATTCTGTCTTGAATCGCGTCGACCAAGGTCGACGCCATTCAAGCTCCAAGTGCAGGTTTATATAAATCAGTCTTCAGATTCTGGCCTCAAAAGGCGTCGACACCAGTAGTCGCCTTTTAAAAAGGCGTCGACATCCCCAGACGCCATTCAACACGAAAATCCGGAAATTCCAAGAGCTTTATTCAGGGGATTTCTGTGGTTAAAACTCGTCATGGACGCCTGACGCCATTCAAAAATGCGTCGTTTACCCATGACGCCATTTAGCCACATAATCCCCGACCTGGCAGTCTGCCTGTCAGTCGATTCCTGTCTAAAAGGCGTCGTGATGGCCCGACGCCCTTCAAAAAGGCGTCGTCCATGCACGACGTCTTTCAGCCCCAGGAACCAGGAACGCCCTAAACCCGATGGCTCCCTTTCTAACCCCAAATATCCCCAAAAATCATTCAAACTGGAGGGGAAACGGAGAGCAAGACAATTCATAGGCAAACACCCCCATAGAAAACCTAAACATGCTCATTCTAACCCCCAAAACCGAAGCTCTACCACATGCATATCGAGGAAAACATGATTTTAAACACAACGCTACGGGGAACGTCACCCTACCGGACACTCGAACTCCTCCAAGCTTCACGCCGTCCACCCTTCTCGCCCCACGCCGCCGCCGGTACCGCCGTGGTCGTCCTTGCTCCACCGTGACGTCGGCCGCCGTCCGGAGAGTAGAACGCCGCAGTGGAAGTGGAGGTGGTAGTGGTATGAGTTAGGTAGAGGATGGAGTGGAGGGAGAGGCGAAATGGTGGGAGGAAAAGAGGGAGGAGGAGGTGGTCGCCGCCGGTCGCCGGAGGGGGAGGAGAGAGGAAGAGTAGGAGAAAATGAGGGAAAGAAGGAGGGCTCACGGGGTTAACCATAAACTGGATAAAACACGTCGACATCCACGGACGCCAATCAGGTGATGTGACGGCCGCTCTGACAAGATTGTGAAACGCGTCGTCTCACACAGACGCCATTCAGACAACTTGTCAGGGCCGTACTCTGACACACCCAGAGTCGCAGTCTGAAAGGCGTCGTCCTTCGCAGACGCCGTTCAGGCGACCTGACAGGGCCGTACCCACGCGGCCCAAGGCCAACCCCCGCGGCACCCACGTGGCAGCACCTGAAATGCGTCTGCCAAGGTGGACGCCGTTTAAAACGCGTCGCCAGGTCCTGACGCGATTCAACTCAGAACTTCCGTCCCCCCACAAGGATTAGAACAACAGGGTCTGACCCGAGAACCGGATCCGAAAGTCTCGATCCTTACACCAAGGATTGGGTACAGCGGAATACCGTCGAAGGGAATTGTGTGTCAATAAGGAATCATTCGCTCTCGGTACTTAGAGAGAGAATGCTCTAGGAAGGATGCGCGAAAGTCCCTGGCCAGGGCGGACGATAATATCGGGAAAGGAGTTTTCCGATATTCATCAGCGGCATCCAATCCAAGTGAGTCAACCGGCTAGGGTTTGACAGCTCGCCATGCCCTGAGTTGACTCGAGAGCATTGTACGAATGAAGGATTATATCCACGCAGTAACTGTCGACGGAAAGGTTCCAAGAGTGGGTTACTTAACCCCAAATACCTTCCGGGTTCACGCGGTGTTGCTTGGCACCCAACGTGATCGGAGGCCCTGTCGAATTCGATGTGCGACATCAATTCGATTGATTAATTGATTAATAAAGGGTTATTAATTAATTAATAAAGCAAGTGAGGAGTCACTGGGCTTACTGGGCCATTAACTGGACTGGTACTTGGGCCTAGAGGGTCACACGCAAATGATTCTCAAGGCGATGGATAAATAAGTGGGTTTTATACAAACCGGGGGTTTTTGTGAAAAACCGCGCGGTTAGTATAAAACATAGCGAACGGGCTGAGCAGGCCAAGCTGCTGCTAACCCTAGCCGCCCCTCCTCAGTTTCTGTCTTCCTCTGGAGTCCAGGCAGATCCAGATCTGCTCCGCCGCTTCTCCGAATCCCGTTCGACGGGAAATCGTCCGCGCACTGCGGCGATCATTGCGGCAACCAACGGAGGCTTCGCGGGCTGCGAAGAATGACGAACTCGAGGATAACTGTCGCGGGGAGGATTGCGTGGACTTCGCTAGAGGCCGGGCGCTTGCGCGGCTTGCGGTGTCGCACCGACGGAACCGAACGGCTGCGGATTGAATCCGCACACGGTGAGAACAAAGATAATCGGATTATCGTATTTTAGTTCTTCGAAACGGGAAACGGATCGCTGTAAAATTTTTATTTTCTGCTGTATGAGCGATCCGGAGAAACCGAGAAAACCCAACACCATATACGTCATCAGCCAGTTCTCCTGCCTCATCCTTCTGGTAACTAGATGGGATCCTCTAACTGTAACGACCCGCCATCCTATGACCGGAAACCCGATCACTAAATGGATGTCGGCCCATTAACTGCGAATTCACACCCGGATCTCACACAACACATCTGGAGGAGTAAGCGTTAAACAAGGCTAAATATAACAATCACACGGACTACAAAGATATTACAAGTGCACAGGAAGGAAGATAACAATGTCCGTATACAGTCCAACAATAATTACATGGTCCAACAAATTAAATCAGTACAGGCAGAAGCAAAGTACAACAACATCAGGGCATACCCTGGAACTGAGATAGCTGCTGGTCTGCACACCAAGGAGATGCCACACGCCGCCACATGCCATGAGGTTCACACCTGAAACAGCAGGGAGTGAGCCACACCAGAATTGGGCTCAGTAGGGATCATCCGATCCCCGCCTCCCACTCACACACCCACAAGTGCAAGAATACAGATATAAGGCAATTAAATAAAGCAGTAAACATGACTCCCAAAACCTGGTATGAAACGCACGCACAAGTAATGTAACAGGCACAGTTCTCAGTAATTCGAGTAACCCCACATAAAACCACGACTCATAACCAAGGTCCAACGAAGCGACTAAACCACACTGCCGGCCGCAGACAACGTCGCCTCCCAACACCACCAACACTCACGCCTGTCCGCCCCTATCGTGTTCCGGGGCACCGTAGGGTGAGGCAGTGAGTCAAACTAGGACTAGCTGGGACTAGTGAACCACCACCACCAAGCTACGTGTGCACACAAGCAGTCTAGACTACTGTCCTACCGACCGGATTTCCTCCACGCCAGGCCTCGGCGCTTCAGGAGGGCCCTGGGGACCGGCGAAACCCCCGTCAAGCCGAAGCTACAAGAACTACCCACAACCCTAACCTCCCAGGCTGCATCAGGCCAAAGGGCGAAGGGTACCACTCGTAACCTTGATCACAGGTCACATCAGGCCCAGTGGCTAAGGGGTAAAACAACTCCAACAGTACCACAACCAGCTCCACAGCAAGAAACGCGCTGGAAGCTGCCACGACAAACAGGGAAACCCCGACCCGCTGAGACCAAACAGCAACCCCTCGAATAGCGCACCGGCTACTCCGGCCCGACGGGCTCAAGGTGGTTCTGCTTCTCTCAGCCAAAGGTAAAACACAACATGTACCACTCCCCCACCGGTACGGCAACAATGCCTCACAGATACCAAGGCCCTGCCCCATCGGCACATGGTGACAAACGTAAACCACAGTTGTTCCAATTCCATATCCGCATGAGTACACACACACATGACATGATTCCATCCACACAATAAACCTCCGCCTTGATGTACAATTAAAGTATGCATTTGAACCATTCAACCGTGAAACATGTGTTAATAACAAGAGTTAATGCAGTTCTGTCTTGAATCGCGTCGACCGAGGCCGACGCCATTCAAGTCCCTCAAACTGGTTCATTAAAACCCGACCTCAGATTATGTCTTAAAACGCGTCGTCCTGAGAAGCCGCCCTTTAAAAGGCGTTAGCGTCCTCAGACGCCCTTCACACCAAATTCCGAGATTGTAGAGACCTCAGTCGAGGGAATTTCCTGCCTAAATGGCGTCATGATGGCCCGACGTCCTTCTAAAAGGCATCGTCCATATATGACGTCTTTTAGCGCCAGATTCCCCGAACTGACAGAGACCCAGTGGAGCGATTTCTGCCTAAAAGGCGTCATGATGTCCCGACGTCCTTCGAAAAGGCGTCGTCCATACATGACGTCTTTTAGCGCCAGAAACCGAGTTCTGTCCTCAGCCCGAGGGCTCCCTTTTCGCCCCCAAAAGCCCCAAAATCAAACCAAACGGAGGAGGAAGAGGAGCAAGCTAAACCATAACAAATCCACATTCACAGAAACCCTCATTCCCATTAAGAAAAGCTCCTAAACATGCTCGTTCTACCCTCAAACACATCATGCATCACATGGAAACTACAGATGAAACGTGTACAATCCACGCAAGGTTCGTCCCCCTACCGGTTCTTGAACTCCTCCAAGCTCCGTGCCGCCGACCCGCCGCACCGCAGACCGCCGCCGGTACCCCTGAGGATGCCACCACTCCGCCGGGACGTCGGCCGCCGTCCGGAGAATGGAACGCCGCGAAGGAAGTGGTGGTGGTAGAGGTGAGAGGTAGGGAGGTGTTGGAGTGGTGGAAGAGGAAGAAGAGGAAGGGAAAGGGGAAAAGAGAGCCGGAGAGGGCGGAGAGGGCGAGGAGACAGAGAGTGAAGGCGAGAATGAGGGAAAGAAGGGGAGGCTCGCGGGGTCAATAAGAAATTGGCTAAAACGCGTCGACCGAGACGGACGCCTATCAGACGACAGGACGGGCCGTACTGGCAGCGCTCTGAAACATGTCGACCACCACGGACGCCGTTCAGCTGACAAGACATGCACCGTACACTGACATCGCAGGTCGCAGTCTGAATGGCGTCGTCCATCATGGACGCCGTTCAAACGACAAGATAGGGGCCGTACTCTCGCGGCCCGAAACCCGCCCACGTGGCACAACAGCAATAGACTTAAATGGCGTCCACCCAGCCAGACGCCGTTTGAAAGGCGTCGTGCAGTGCAGACGTCATTCAATCAAAATTCTCAAGACCCCTCAGGGTCGAAACCAGAGGATCCGGCCCGAACCCGACCCGAATATTGAACCCGAAACCTCAGTCCTTACACTAACAGCTATGGGATTTGATAGAACGGAAAGCATTGAGAAGCTAACTCCTGGAGGTATCTATTCGAAATCTATCTACCCCTAGACTTCCTAGATTTCCTAAACTGTCTAACCTCACTAGACTGCCTATAACTAGACTCTCTATCCTGATCTAAGGAGGACGAAGAAGGATAAAAATCGGAAGTACATGATGAGGTATAGGAGAATCCTCTTGAGAGGAGGGGCAGAGTAGATGTAGAAGGGAATCTTGCCCGAATGACCCATGCAATGGGGTGCATTCTGACAAGTAGTAGGATGTTTCCTCAACAAGGATTTGAGACGAGGTTTGGAAATTGACGTTTTTTTTTTACTTTCATTATTTAACATAAAGCAAGAATGAATTTGGAAAGGAGGAGGAGTAGAAGATGGGGAAAACGGCACCATGGCCAGAGGATTAGGGGGATTATATAGCAGGATGTCCCAAATTAAGTCATAGATCCTCTCGAGGTCGAGAGGAGTCCGGGGAAGGAAGTCCCGAGGGGACAGACTGATGATGATGGGCGGAGCCCTGGGTATGTCTTCAGTAATGACCCTCGACTAAGTCGGGGTCAATAGCAGAGTGCCGAATAGAGTATGGAGAGTAAAAACATGTGATGGATAAGTAGCTTTCCGAAGGTGATCGGTGGTTAGGCCATGTTCATAGGGGTCATCTGATTCCCCTTCATCTGTTTCCTCGCCTAGTAGGATCCTTTTGTCAAAAATGACCCCAGGCCTCTCAACCAGTTCATCAATCAGCGGTGGCCACTGTGGTTCAGTAGGATGCAAAAATAACCTGTTCAAAGCTATATACAGGTCCCAAGTATCAAACCATCTGTACCGCTCACACTCTGGATCTTGAAACTTTCTCCGTTTCATAGGCCGCAGAGCCTCCAAGGATTGGTATGTCAGCAGAGGTGTGCAGTGTCTGGCCAGCTCCCTCCCATAGATGTCATGTAAATCAAAGCGAGAGGTAATCACTACAGTATTATCATTGTCATGTCGGATCACGGGTCCCTTGACAAAATCTGTAGATATGGTCCAAGTCAGCGGGTCCCGATTCTCCTTGCATGGTGGTACCATGGTCTTCCACACTAGGTGACCATCTTCACTTTCTTGTTGCTGTACAATACTATGCCTTGCCTTCTCTGGCCTATAGCCCAAACCATTCCTAGGTATTAGTCTGCCATCTTTGACCGGCTTGGTTCTGCCTTGCAACTAAGCACCCAAATCTCTTCCAGGTTGATACCCGATCTTAATTATTATATTCCAGCCAGGGGTACTCATGAACTTCTCCCTTTTCACAGCATTAACCGGGCAAGAAACGGGTAAAGTGGATTTCAGTGGGTCAGCTTAGGAAAGGTAAGTCTGCAACACATATAAGATGGGTTGTCGAATAGATGAAGGAATTGGAGTTGGATTTACGTTCAAAGAATGAGCAACAGTATGGATGGGTATGCTCGTGACCTTCATGATGCATCCTTTATATGGAAACTTGAGGCATTGGTGATTTGTTGATGGGATGACCTCAAGTAATTTAATATAAAGACATTCAAGAATGCCCTTTAATGAAGGATCAATCTCAAGGATGTGGAACTCAACCTCCAGGTGACAAACATGGCCCAATTCAACTTTCAGATAAACCATGCCTAATGGTGAACATGTAGAATTGTCATAGGCGGTGACTGAGATAGGTGAAGGCAACCATTTTTCCTTTGGTATCCCACATAGCTCCAATGTTCTTGGTGGTAAGACGTTGATAGACGCCCCAGTGTCCACCAGACAGGCATCCACAACTTTCTTACAAATGTTAATAGTAATGTTTAATGCCATACCCTATGGTGCCAAGGGTGCTAATTCAGAGGAATGAAATGTGATTGATGGCTGATCACCTTGGGGTACCAGTAATGCAGTGATCTTCTCTACTAGCACATCTTCATTGACCATGACTCTTTGCAGGTACTCCATTAGAGCTTCTTGATGAGTCTTGGATCTTTTTATCAATTCTAGTATGGAGATACGTGCCGGGGTTTTATCTATATGCTTTAACAAATCATATTGAGTGACATGTGCACTCTCTTCATTCTGCACTTCATCTAACGTCTCTGACCGTCCTTCTTGAATTGATTGAGGAAACACCTTGCTAAAAATTCTACCGCTCCGCAGCATTTGCGGCTCGACAGTGGAAGGTATAGGCAATGTTTCAAGTATTGCCGGGTTGATGAGGGGTTTCGTAGGCATGAGGGGTTGGTTTGGTGTAGCGGGTGATTAGGTGATGCAGATGAGGGGTTTGGTGGGTTGTATTGTTGGGTTCTCGTTTTTCTGCGGATCTCCCATGCAGTGGAAATAAATATCAAACGGAGATCCGTTTCCATTTCAAAAATACTAAAAAAACCAGATTATCGGATAATCGGATTCTTACCACGTGCGGATTCAAATCTGCAACCGTTCAGTTTCGTCGGTGTGACACCGCAAGCTGCGCAAGCGCCCGGCCTCTAGCGGAGCCCACGCGATCCTCCTCACGGTGGATATCCTCACGTTCCTCGTTCGCCGCAACGATCGCCAAAACGTACAGACGATTTCCCGTCAGACAGGAGTCAGAGAAGTGGCGGAGCAGATCCGGGGTTCCAGATTCGTCTGGGCCGCCAAAGAGAGAGAGAAAGAGAGGAGGGGGCGGCTAAGGTTAGCAGTAGCTTAGCCTGCTCAGCCTGTTCACTATATTTTATACTTATCGCATGGTTTTTCATAAAAAATCCCGGTTTATATAAAACCCATTTATTTATCCATCGCCTTGAGAATGTTTTGCGTATGACCCTCTAGGCCCAATAACTAGTCCGGTTAATAGCCTAATAAGCTCAGTGACTCCTCACTGACTTTATTAATCAATTAATAACGCTTTATTAATTAATTAATTAATCAAATTAAAGTCGCACATTAAATTCGATCGGACTTCCGATCACGTTGGGTGCCAAGCAACACCGCATGAACCCGGAAGGTATCGGGGTTAAGTAACCCTCTCTTGGAACCTGTCTGTCAATAGTTGCTGCGTGGATATAATCCTTCACTCGTACAATGCTCTCGAGTCGACTCAGGGTATAGTGTACTGTCAAACCCTAACCGGTCAACTCACTTGGATTGAATGTTGCTGATGAATATCGGAAAACTCCTTTCCCAATATTATCATCCGCCCTGGCCAGGGACTTTCGCGCATCCTTCCTAGAGCATTTTCTCTCTAAGTAGGGAAAGCGAATGATTCCTTATTGACACTCAATTTCCTTCGACGGTATTCCGCTGTACCTGATCCTTGGTTGTTTAGAATCCCGTGGTTAGAGATTCATAAACCAAGGTCAAAGCATAGAAGTCCACCGACAAGGTGTCCTTAGTGTCTCAGGTCTAAGGACCATCTACGTAGCTACGACAATAGAATCAAGCTGGTTGACAGTGAGGTACAATACCATCCAACAATTCAGTCAGATCAGTTCAGTGAACTCATTCTCTAACGAGCACCTACAGATTCTCCTTAGTGTCTCCACACAGGTGACTATGAGATTAGTCACCCTCATCTTACGAGCGGGAGTAATCTGTACTAGTCTAACTGGATATCCGATGTCCTTCACGGATATCCTCCGACTAGAAACTATTAAGAATATGTGTGTTTAAGTGATCAGTCTCACTAGTATGATCTCATTATAATCTGATCACTATCGCACATATTTACGGACTTCATTATGAGACGATAATAATGAATTATACATAATGAATATAATGCCATTATATATTAGTAAATGAACGAGATTACAAAGTCATATTGTCTTGTAGGTCACCTAAGACTAATAATCTCCCACTTGGACTAAAGCTAATCACCTTTATACAGTAAGCCTATAGACTCTAGGTGACGCTCAAACACAGTTTGAGACAACGGCTTTGTCAGTGGATCTGCTATATTGTCGACAGATGGAACTCTTTCCACCACTACATCTCCTCTAGATATGATCTCTCTGATTAGATGAAAGCGCCTCAGAATATACTTCAATTTCTGATGAGACCGTGGCTCTTTCGTTTGAGCAATGGCTCCATTGTTGTTGCACAACAACGGAACATGTTTAGAGATGCTGGGAACTATGCCGAGGTCGGTGATGAATTTCTTTAACCACACTGCTTCCTTGGCGGCTTCAGCTACAACAATGTACTCAACTTCAATCATCGAATCCACAGTGGTTGCTTTCTTGGAACTCTTTCAGCACACTGCGCCTCCGTTTAAAGTAAACACAAATCCAGATGTAGACTTGCTATCATCTGGATCTGACTGAAAATTCGAGTCAGTAAAATCTCGCAGTTTCAAGTCATCTCCTCCATAGACCAAAAATATATCCTTAGTTCTTCTTAAGTACTTAAGAATACATTTCACTGCCTTCCAGTGCTCTTCGGTTGGATCAAACTGAAATCTGCTCGTAACACTTAGAGCATGTGCTACATCAGGCCGTGTACATAGCATGGCATACATGATAGATCCTATGGCAGAGGCATAGGGTACTCTATTCATGAATGTCCTCTCATCAGGAGTCTTAAGAGACTGCCCCTTTGAGAGATTAATTCCATGTCTCATTGGTATGAGACCTCTCTTATAATTTTCCATGCCAAATCTTTTGACTATGGTATCTATGTACAAGGATTGGGTCAATCCAAGCATCCTCTTTGATCTATCTCTATAGATCCGTATTCCCAATACGTAGGATGCTTCTCCTAAATCCTTCATGGAGAAGTTTTTTGACAACCAAATCTTTACTGATGACATTATAGCTACATCATTCCCAATGAGTAGTATGTCGTCTACGTAAAGAACTAAGAAGGTGACTGCTCTCCCACTGGTCTTCTTGTACACACAAGGCTCATCTTCATTCTTAATAAAGTTATAAGACTTGACAGCCTCATCAAATCTTATGTTCCAGCTCTGCGAAGCTTGCTTCCATCCATAAACGGACCTTTGAAGTTTGCACACTTTATCTGGAGATTCCTTGGATGTGAAACATTCTAGTTGTATCATATATACCTCTTCCTCAAGGTTACCGTTGAAGAAGGCAATCTTCACATCCATCTGCCAGATCTCGTAATCGTAGTGTGCAGCTATGGCGAGTAGAACTCTGATCGACTTTATCATAGCAACTGGTAGAAAGTCTCGTCATAGTTAATTCCTTGCCTTTGACGATATTCCTTTGCCACCAACCTTACCTTATAAGTATCCATCCGTCCATCAGCACCGATCATTCTCTTAAAGATCCACTTGCATTCGATGGGTACAATACCCTCAGGCAAGTCCTCCAAGTTCTAAACTTGGTTGGTGTACATGGACTGGATTTCTGAGTTCATGGCTTCTCGCCATTTTTTGGCTTCTGGGCCTTCTATGGCCTTCTGGTAGGTTTTAGGATCATCATCCTCATTATATTCAACCTTAGACTTACCTTCAGTGATATGTCCCACATATCGTTCGGGTAGTTTAGGTAATCTACCAGATCTACGAGGTTCATCTGTGTGTATCTGAACATATTTAAGAACTGATATCTCATCCGATGATTTTGCAGTTGTTTGGGGATCTGGAACCTCTTCCAGTACTATTTTACTCTTACTGTCTTCCTGGAGAAGGTATTCCTCTTCTAAGAAGACAACTTTCCTAGTGACAAACACCTTTTGTTCACCAGGATGATAAAATTGGTATCCAAAAGTTTCCTTTGGATATCCCACAAACCTACATTTATCAGTTCGTGATTCCAGCTTGTCTGGATCATGCTTCTTTACATGAGCATGACAATCTCAGATTTTAACATGTTTAAATTCTGGTTTCCTACATTTCCATATTTCATATGGAGTAGAGGCCACATACTTGCTAGATACTCTGTTCAATAGGTATGTTGCTGACTCTAGAGCATACCCCTAGTAGGACACTGGTAATCGCGAAAAGCTAATCATAGATCGCACCATGTCCAACAAGGTGCAATTCCTCCTTTCTGATACACCATTTTTCTGTGGTGTATATGGAGGGGTCAGTTGAAAAAGGATACCATTATCCTTTAAGAATTGTATGAAATTAGTACTCAAATATTCTCCTCCCTGATTTGATCGACGAGTTTTAATACTCTTTCCTAACTGCTTCTCTAGCTCATTCTTGAACTCCTTGAACTTCTCAAATACTTCCAACTTATACTTCATTAAGTACACATAGTCGAATCTTGAGAAGTCGTCGGTGAACGTGATGAAGTACGAGAAGCCACCTTTGGCTTGGGTGGATATGGGACCACATACATTTGAATGTATTAATCCCAGAATGTCCTTGGCACGTTCTCCATGTCTAGTAAATAGAGATTTTGCCATTTTTCTTATAAGGCAGGACTCACATGTCGCAAACGATTCATAATCGAATGCATTCAAATATCTATGTTTGTGCAACTTTTGCAGCCTACTTTCACCAATATGTACAAGTCTACAATGCCACATATAGGCTTGGTTCACACAATCTTACTCTTCTTAAGAGCATTATCAATGTGAAGATTGTAATAAGAAACATCTAAAAGATATAGACAGTTGACTAAAGATGTCGAAGCTATTGATTTATTACTATAATAAATCGAACAACTTCTATTCTCAATAGACAACCTATATCCTATCTTGTCCAAACAAGATACTGATATGATGTTCTTTATTATGCTAGGAACATAATAACAATCTTCTAATAGTAAGACGTCTCGCGATGGAAGTATGAAGTTTGCTATCTTCACAGCAAAAGCCGCAACTTTTGCGTCGTTTCCTAGCCTCAATTCCACCTCGCCTTTTCTTAGCTTGCGCTTACTTGTCAGTATCTGCACATCATGACATATATGAGAAGCACATCCGGTATCTAATACCCAAGATGTGGAATCTCTTACTGACAATTTGATATCTATCATGTAGATATCATAAGCTTCAGATAGCTTCACCTTTCCATGAGCTTTATCGTTGAGGAACTCCTTGCAGTTCCTCTTCCAGTGACCATTCTTCTTGCAGTAGAAGTAGTCACCTTTTACTACTCCTTTGCCTTTATCCTTCGATCTTTTATCGTATGCGATCATCTCTGTCTCAGGGACATCTAATGCCGATTCAGCAGGGGGATCAGTATCAAGGATGTAGGCAATCTGCTCAAATCTGAAGACATTCTTCAGGTTTTTGAGCCAATCCGAGTAGTTCAGACTAGTCAAAAGGGCATCAAGTATGCCACGGAGTAGGTTATACGACGACATAATACCCTACAGGAGATGAATAAAATCTATTTTAGCAGATGTTCAGTTATTAAATATAAAACAAGACATGGTCTTTTGGTCAAGTTTTAACTCCCACCAATTTTCGACAGACTGTATAACCCTCAGCTATACAGAACGGGAGACGTCGACAATCTCCTAGTGGGGATCAGAATCTTAATGACTTGCAGTACAACCTTGTGGATAGCACAAGAAAGCTGTAAAGCAATCAAAGAGAACCCATCTCATGGGACTTGCAACTCCTTGCGATATTCGATTATAGCTTCGGACCCCAGAGTTTTAATGGCCTTGTGGATAGCACTACAAGCCACTAATTCTGGTCTAAGCTAACCATCATTACGAGACGAGCATAGATTTGCATGCAGCCCTTGTGGATAGAACAACAAAGCTACATGGTTCCTCTACCCCGATCATATAGGTATATAATGCCATAGCCACAGTTTCTTCTCACAATTAAACAGGCCTTGTGGTAGCACAACAAACCTGCCTAAAGTGATTCGAATCCTATGAGTATAAGGATGGTGCACCACGCAGTAAGTTCTCAACTACTCGTGTTACGACTTATAATTAAGACAAGGGTATTTAGATAACTTTTATCTTGGTCTCTTTTAGGTGATAGTATATAAATATATCGTATATATTTACTAAATACTATACCTGCTTTGATTCACAATCAAACATAAAAACAGTGTATCATATACATGTATAGTGTGGTCATGGATAGCACAGTGGGTTTGACTGGAGTCAATAGTCAAACGCACACACAATCTAATATAAAAATTATATTAGACAACCCTGCAAACACAGGCAAAATGGTCTTTATTGAATCGCCTTCCTGGTCGTAGCTATGGATCGTCCTCGCTCCTTCCTCGGTTACCTCGATCATATTACAATAATTCTAGAGTTACATGTAAGTTGAAGAAGGCCTTATGGCGAGTACACAAGAGAGGGAGGTAGAATTACATTAGAATATGAGAGAGGGAGAGAGGTGCACATACCTATATTTAATAACAATTTAATAAACATTCCAATCACATATTCACGATCCACATACATAATTCATCACATGAATAATATTAAAAATACATATCTATGACCACTGTGTGTTTCATACATATTAGAATACTTTTAATAATTAAATCAATCTAACATTTAGATTAAATTAAATTAATAATCTAACAATTAGACTATAAATAATTGTTAGATTATTAATTTAGTTTACCCGAGGTCATACTGTGATTTTTAGAGATTCTGATCCTCACTAAGAGACCATCGGAGTCTCCCGTTCTGTATACTTGAAGGTTATACTGTCCGTCGAAAAATAGTGGGAAATAATTCAAGATAAAAGACCATAATTGAATTATCAGAACTATCTACTTAAATCACGTTATTTCCTTCGATTCACTAAAATGTCGTCTATTCGAGAAGTTGGCATATTGGATGCCAATACTTCTCATACTCAGACTGACTAGAAAAACTAAAGAATGTCTTCAGGGTCAAGTGAAAGTCGATATCCTAATCAAGTATCATGAATCCTCTTACTTTGATAGACCAAGGTGAAGAGGTACTCATGATATGCCTTTTTTGAAAGGCTTAATCATTGTCATGAAATCTCTTATTTGGATAGACCAAGATGAAGAGATATTTATGATGTACCGCTGAGAAAGGCAAGTGGTAAGATTTTGAACGATCGAATCCACACCTGAAAAGGATAAAGAAAAGTCAGCTGAGATAGAGAAATAGCAATTTTCCCACTGCAACTAATATAAGGATACTGGTAAAGGGAATATGAATATGAAACTTGAAAGAAGTCTCATATATTCTTGTTATCAATTTTTGCATGTCTATTGGAGAATTAGCGTATCCAATATGAGATATTAGAAATGATTCTCAGAACTGCGATAGTGTGTAGACTTAGACAAGTAAAAGGAAATCGAGAAAATGCAAGTGTTGAGTTAGACTCAACTATTGTTCATGATATTCATAGGTTACTGTTAGACCGTAAATCTTTGTATATCTATAGGAGTCTAATATGAAACTGAATAATTATTATTTAGTTGCATAAGATATCAAGAATTGTAAAAGTGAATAACATTGACTGAGAAGGAACAATAGTTGTTCAAATCAGTCAATGCACTATAAATTCTTGAAGTGACATTTCATGTGATGAATGTTCACAAGTCTCCTATAGAAATGAACTGTGTGAATCCTGATTATCTATAGCATCGTACATAAGGTTGTACAATAAGAAATTATTGATGCTGATACATATTGATGTAAACAGCTCAAAGGTCATAGATAATCACTACTATTGACTTACCTTATAGTTTACTCTTGGAATGATTCGACTGTATGAACTTAATGTAGTACAAGTCGAATGCATCTGAGAAATTAAGGTATAAGATCAATATGAAGTATTAGAATTTTTTATTTGATTAAAGAAAGTGATACTTTAGTATATGATTCATATAAATCATTAAGAGGATAATTGTATCCTCGCTCGATTAATCCTCATTGTGCATCATAGCAATGTGATAGAATGAGGAATTGCACCTTATTAAGATATAGTGCAATACATAATAAGATTTGCCTAATTCTTATCCTTTTGAACATGAGTATGAACATTAAATGTCCATACTTTAAAGATGGTTCCAAATAAGTCAGTGTGTATCCATATAAGATATGGAAACCAAATAATTCATATGAGATGTGAATTATGAACAAACCTGTTTTTAAAGTCAAGTATTATCGTTATGTGAATTTGTGAATGTCTAAAGAGTTTGGACACTACAGTTATTAGCCACGCGATAATGAAATAATTGTCGTCCTGAAAGTTGTCTTCCGTGAACAAGAATATGTTCTCAAAGAAGACAGTGGGAGCTGATAAAACTAGAAGATGTTCTAGATTCACAAGTTAACATAAGATTATTACATAATCTTTAGTTGTTTGGAACTACTCATGACACACATCAGAGAGCATCGTAGATTTTTGAGATTCTCTCAGTGACTAAAAGGATATGTTTGACATATATGATTTAGCAAGATGAGAGGAGCTCAAAATAGATTATGATCTAAAATCTATGATAATGATGCTCTCTGTCATTACAACTTTGAGATTGATAAGTTTATTAGAATTCTACTAATCTATACTGCCAATCATGAGATGATGACAGTTGGATATTAAAAGCGCTCTCTCAATGTGATTGAGGTAAAGATATATATGATACACCTTTAAAGTTTTTAGAATGTCCAGGAAGCAAGTTATGATTTCAAAGATCATTTTGAATCAAACTGAAACTTCCTAAGTTGTAATAAAAGTTTTGACTTAATGATCAAATACTATGTGATGGTTAAGAATGATCACGGATTGTGTGTATTCAGAAAGGACAGTGGGAGCACGGTCGCTTTAGTAATGCTTTATGATAATAACATCAAAGTCATTGAGAATGACTTCAGGATGTAGTATTGTTAACCATGTTTTCCTCCATAATAAGTTTAGTTATAATATCGCACGTATTGGAAATACGAATCTATTAAGATAGATTAATGGGGATATTATATTGACCTGTATGTCAAAATGTTTGGCATAAATTTCATAACAAGTCTCAATTGTTGAGATATGGAATTTATTCCTTTAAATAAAAGGATTCTTTAAAGGATACAGGAGTGAAATGCATCATTAAGCGCTTGAGAAGTGCTAAGGATGCATTCACGTATATGGAGGGGATGATTTGAAACTATGAGGTCACACTGACTCAAATTTCAAGTCAAATAATGGATTGGAATGGTTCCAATCCAGAACTCAATATAAGGTGACGACATAAATAAGTGATACTGTTATTAGAACAGTATGGATGAAAAGGTTCATCCCTGAACTAAATATAGTTCTAAAAGGTCTCTGATAAAATATCGTTGTTGTAGGACAACAGTAGGAGCGATCAATTGTGTGATCGAGCCATGGTCTCATCAGAAGTTGCAGAACATTTTGAGGATCTTTCACAGGTTCAGAGACAAAGGATTAAGAGGAAATAACGTAATGGAAAATATTCCATCTGTAGATAATTTAGCAGATCCCTGACCAAGTCTTAGTCACAGACTTTTTGTGAGCATCACCTAGATTTGAAGGAGATCAAATGCGAAGGTGATTGGCTTGAGTCTAAGTGGGAGATTGATGGATGTAGGTGTCCTCTAAGCCAATCATAAGGCACCTATTTCAATCTGGTTCACTAATAAATGGCATTAAATTCATTATGTAGATTGTTATATTTATAATTGCGCATAATGAAGTCCATGAATATGTGCAATAGTCATCAAATTATGATGAGATCATAATAATGAGATTGATGACTTATAAACACATATTCTCAATTGTTCCTAGTCGTAGGATGTTTGAGAAGGACATCAAACATCCGGTTAGACTAGTACATGTTATTCTAGCTCATATGATGAGGGTGACTGATCTCGTTAGTTACTAGTGTGGAGACACAATGGTAAATCTGTAGGTGCTCATTGGGGAATGAGTTCACTGAACTGATCCGACATGAATCGCCGAATGGTAATTTACCTGACTGTCAATCGGCTTGATTCATCGTCACAGTGGCGTGGTTGATCCTCAGACTTGAGACACCAAAGACACCTTGTCGGTGGACTTCTGGACTTTGACCTTGACCTACGAATCCCTATCCACAGGGTCTCTAATAGTCAAGGATCGGGTCCAGCGGAAGACCTTCGAAGGTGATTGTGTGTTCAATAAAGGATGGTTCACTCTTAGGTAACTGGAGATAGAATGCTCTAGAATAGATCCGCAGGAGTCTCTGGCCAGAGCAGAAACAATATCAGAAAAGTGGTTTTCGGATATTATATAGCGGAGTCTGATTCTAGTGAGTTGACCATCTAGGGTTTGACAGTTGACCATACCCTAGGTTAACTCGAGAGCATTGTGCGAACGAAGGATTATAGCCACGTGGTAACTGTGGACGGACAGGTTCCATGAGTGGGTTGTTGAACCCCATTGCCTTCCGGGATCATGCGGTGTTGCTTGGCACCCAACTTGATCGGAAGTCCGACTGAATTTACATGCGATGATAATTCGGTTAAGTAATTAGTTAATATCTAGATATTAATTAATTACAATAAGTTAATAACTAGTTGTTGGACTTAACGGGCTGAAAATTGGACTGGTAAATGGGCCTAGAGGGTCACACGCAATAAGATTCTCAGTCGGTGGTACATAAGTGGGATTTATATTAACTCGGGGACTTTTGTGAAAAGTCGCGCCGACTTAATATATATACGCGTTGTTGAGAAACCCTGGGACAAGCTCCAGGATTTCCCCTTGCTGGCCGTCATCGTCTCCCCCGCGCGTGATTCCCAAAAGTCAGGAATTCACGTCGGCGGGATTTCAGCAATCGTTGCGGCGACGGATCTTCAACGAGCGAGCTGAAACGGACGAGGGATCGAGGACGAACCACCGCGGAGGATCGCGTGGATACCGCTGGAGGCCGGACGCTTGTGCGGCTCGCGGCATCGCCTCGACGGAATCGAAACGGAAGCGGATTCGAATCTGCGCACGATAATCGGATTATTCCCGTTAGTTTTCGGTTTTAGTTTTTCATTCCGAATTGGATCAGCGGGCATCGGGCGGGATAAATTTTGTTCGTCGTTTCCGCTGCGTTCTTTGCGTCCCGTCTAGATCCCAAAACCAACTACTTGGCCGTCCAGGCTCCAGGACGGGCAAGTAGCTGGCCGTCCAGGCTCCAGGACGGCCACAGTTTTGGCCGTCCAAGCCCTGAGGCGGCTGGCCTTCTGGCCGTCCAATTTTCACTGGTTGATTAAATTGTTGCGTGTTCCAGTTTTTTGTTTACTATTCTCTTGTCTGTGGAACTGTGGGTTAATTCCAGGGTACTATCCGCGAGGGTTTTTAAGGAAGAGCCGGCATCACACTTCTAGTTACCTATCCTACAGTGTTTGACTCTCCACCTGTGGATTCCCACTCGGGTGTGACTAGTCTTATTTGTTAGTTTAGGTGGCCTACAAGCCAATCTAACAATGTAAATCTCGTTCATTTATTAATATAATGGCATAATATTCGTTATGTGTAAATCGCTTTAATTATCGTTTCATAATGAAGTCCGTGAATATGTGCTATAGTGATCAGATTATGATGAGATCATACTAATGAGATTGATCACTTAAACACACATATTCTTAATTGTTCCTAGTCGGAGGATATCCGAGATGGACATCGGATATCCGGTTAGACTAGTACAGATTACTCCTGCTCATATGATGAGGGTGACTGGTCTCATAAGTCACTTGTGTGGAGACACTAAGGCGAATCTGTAGGTGCTCATTGGAGAATGAGTTCACTGAACTGATCCGACTGAATCGTTGGATGGTATTGTACCTCACTGTCAACCAGCTTGATTCTATTGTCGCAGTTGCGTGGATGGTCCTCGGACCTGAGACACCAAGGACACCTTGGCGGTGGACTTCTGTACTTTGACCTTGGTCTACGAATCTCTAGCCACGGGATTCTAATACGCTAAGGATTGGGTGCAGCGGAATACCGTCGAAGGGAATTGTGTGTCAATAAGGAATCATTCGCTCTCGGTACTTAGAGAGAGAATGCTCTAGGAAGGATGAGCGAAAGTCCCTGGCCAGGGCGGACGATAATATCGGGAAAGGAGTTTTCCGATATTCATCAGCGGCATCCAATCCAAGTGAGTCGACCGGCTAGGGTTTGACAGCTCGCCATGCCCTGAGTTGACTCGAGAGCATTGTACGAATGAAGGATTATATCCACGCGGTAATTGTCGACGGAAAGGTTCCAAGAGTAGGTTACTTAACCCCAAATACCTTCCGGGTTCACGCGGTGTTGCTTGGCACCCAACGTGATCGGAGGCCCGGTCGAATTCGATGTGCGACATCAATTCGATTGATTAATTGATTAATAAAGGGTTATTAATTAATTAATAAAGCCAGTGAGGAGTCACTGGGCTTACTGGGCCATTAACTGGACTGGTACTTGGGCCTAGAGGGTCACACGCAAATGATTCTCAAGGCGATGGATAATAAGTGGGTTTTATACAAACCGGGGGTTTTTGTGAAAAACCGCGCAGTTAGTATAAAACATAGCGAACGGGCTGAGCAGGCCAAGCTGCTACTAACCCTAGCTGCCCCTCCTCGTTTTCTGTCTTCCTCTGGAGTCCAGGCAGATCCAGATCTGCTCCGCCGCTTCTCCGAATCCCGTTCGACGAGAAATCGTCCGCGCACTGCGGCGACCAGCGGAGGCTTCGCGGGCTGCGAAGAACGACGAACTCGAGGATATCCGTCGCGGGGAGGATCACGTGGACTTCGCTAGAGGCTGGGCCCTTGCGCGGCTTGCGGTGTCGCACCGACGGAACCGAACGGCTGCGGATTCGAATCCGCACACGGTAAGAACAGATAATCCGATTATCTCGTATTTTAGTCTCCAAAACGGGAACGGATCGCTGTAAATAATTTTGTTTTCCCGCTGCGTGAGCGATCCGGAGAAACCGAGAAAACCCAACAGTGGTATCAGAGCCAGGTTCGACTGTTTCTCGTCCCGTTTCGGTTTCCGAAATTGATTTTTCCTGTGTTATTCCATGCGTTTAATCCGATTAAAATAACGGAATCGTGTTCATGAGATGAACACAAATAATTTGGTTATTTTTCTGTGATTTTTCGGATCTTATTTGGGGTTTTCGGAGTTCTTCATGTGATGATGAACCGGGGTACTTCGGCGACTTCGTACTCGCTTCCCAATCGTTGGGATGGCGGCCTGGATGCCCGGATCTCTTGGTGATAGTCACCACTACACACCGGGCATGACAGCCGGCGCCATGGTGGCCTTGAAGGGCTGCTAAATTGAGCCCCAAATCGGATTAAAATTCCTGAAAAATCATATTTTTGAGGGTCCTTTTTGGCCTCGGCCGGATGTGTTCTTGGCCACCGCCGGCGGCCCTGTCGGCACCGGACACGTCGCCGGCGCCGGGGGCACCGCCGGCAGGGGCCTGTGCCGCCAGGGGGCACGGCCGCCGGCGCCTCAGCCCTGCAACCGCCGCCGGCCTGCTGCATCAGCTTTAGGGTTTCTGCTGGGGAGGAAGAGGCCGAACCGGCCGGTCCCGAGCCGGTCTGACCGGCTGGGCCGGTCCGGTCAGTTGGTCGGGCCGGGCTAGCCCTGGCTGGGCTTAGCCTCGAGCCAGGTTCGAACCAGGCCGAGCCACTGGCTCGAGCCAGTAGGCCCTATTGGGCTGAGCCCTGTTTTGAATTTAAAACCCTATTTAAACCCCAAATTGCCCAATTGATTATTAATTGAAATTTAATTTTGAAATTCAAAAGATGTTTTGAAACTAAAATTATTTTTCCAATTTTATTTAATCAGGGCATAATGATTATTGAATCATTAAGGATTAACTTTTAATTGTTAGTTTATTAATGTTAATTAAAAGTTTAATTGTCAAACTAATAATTAATATTAATTAAACTAATTTAAGGGTTAAATTAGTTATTAATAATTATTAATATAACAGTTAGATTATTAATTATTATTTCAACTAATTGTTAATTAAAATCTATGTTAATTGTTAATTTAAGAGTTAAATTAATAATTAACTTAGATGACTAATTTAAGTGTTAAATTAGTAGTCTTTAATGATTAAATGTTAGTTATTAATTTAAGGGTTAAATTGATGATTAACATTAATCTTTTAGTCTAATTGTTAGATTGATAATTAATAACAAATTAGAGTTAATCATTAATTTATGTGATAACTTAATGATTAATTTTGTTGGACTAGTCTAAGAGTTAGATTAGTTGTTAATAGTCTAATTGTTAGATTATTAATGGGGTTTAATCTGAGTGTTAGATTATCAGAAATGTTCTAATTTGCATGGAATAATCTGGAATTATTAATTCGGAGTGTGTGCACATGTGATGTGTGTTTATTGCTTTTAAATTTGATTTAATTGCATGTTAAGATGATAAAATGAGTTTTCGAAAATCAAATGCCAATTTTGATTGGATCCCAGTTTTTGAAAGCCAAAATTTATCTATTTTTGAAAACTCATTTGTTTTAGCCATGTGATGCGCTGAATCATGTGTGGGATGTTTAAAACACACCGTGGTCATGGATATGCACTTAATTTATTGTTCATGTGATGAATGGATTGTGTGGATCGTGGATGTATGATTATTTATTAATTGTTAATAAATAGAGGTCTGCGCACCTCTCTCTCTCATACTCCGATGTATTTCTACCTCCCTCTCTCTCTTGTACTCACCATAAGGCCTTCTTCAATTTACTTGTTAATTCTAGAATTAATTTAATGTGATTGAGGCAACCGAGGAAGGAGCGAGGACGATCCACAGCTGCAACCAGGAAGGCGAAAAGATGGAGATCTCTTGCCTATGTGTTTGAAGGTTATCTAATGTAAATGTTATGATTAGATTGTGTGTGCGTTTGACTGTTGGCTCCAGTCAAACCCACTGTGCTATCCATGACCACATTAATGACATGTATGTGATGCATTGTTTATCTTTTGATTATGAATCAAAGCAGGTTATAGTATTTAGTAAATATATATGATATATCTATATACTATCACCTAGGAGAGACCAAGATAAAAGTTATCTAAATACCCTCAGATAAACTCTAAGCCGTAACGCGAGTAGTTAAGAACTTACCGCGTGGTCCACCATCGTT
Source organism: Zantedeschia hybrid cultivar (assembly GCA_030544215.1). Classification (NCBI taxonomy): domain Eukaryota; kingdom Viridiplantae; phylum Streptophyta; class Magnoliopsida; order Alismatales; family Araceae; genus Zantedeschia; species Zantedeschia hybrid cultivar. The sequence goes on along the minus strand of JARZZO010000006.1, from coordinate 54,885,168 downwards.
ATAGTCATAGCATTTGAATCACTTTAGGCAGGTTTGTTGTGCTATCCACAAGGCATGCTTAATTGGAAGGAGAAACTGTGGCTATGGCATTAGATGCCTATAGATCGGGGTAGAGGAACCATGTAGCTTTGTTGTGCTATCCACAAGGGCTGCATGCAAATCTATGCTCGTCGCGTAATGATGGTCAGCTTAGACCAGGATTAATGGTTTGTTGTGCTATCCACAAGGCCATTAAATCTCTGGGGACCGAAGCTATGATCAGATATTGCAAGGAGTTGCAAGTCCCATGAGTTGGGTGCTCTCTGATTGTATTACAGTTTTTTGTGCTATCCACAAGGCTGTAGTGCAAGTCATTGAGATTCTGATCCCCACTAGGAGACTGTCGGCGTCTCCCGTTCTGTATAACTGAGGGTTATACAGTTCGTCGAAAATTAGTGGGAGTTAAACTTGAACAAAAGACCATGTCTTGTTTTAAACTTTAAATAATTGAACATCTGCTAAGTAGATTTTACTTATCTCCTGTAGGGAATTATGTCATCGAATAACCCACTCCGTGGCATACTTGATGCCCTTTTGACTTACCTAATCTACTCGGATTGGTTCAGAAGCCTGAAGAATGTCTTCAGATCTGAACGCAATAACTTTGTCCCTGGAGCTGATCCTTCTGCTGAATCGGCATTGGATGCCCCTGAAGCAGAGATAACAGCTAACGATAAAGGATCGAAGGACAAAGGTAAAAGAGTAGTGAAGGGTGACTGTTTCTATTATAAGCAGTATGGTCACTGGAAGAGGAACAGAAAGGAGTTCCTTAACGATAAAGCTCATGGAAGAGTGAAGCTGTCTGAAGCTTCCGATATCTATATGATAGATATCAACTTGTCAGTTAGAGACTCCACATCTTGGGTATTGGATACCGGATGTGCCTCTCATACCTGTCATGATGTGCAGATGCTGACAAGTAAGTGCAAGCTGAGACAAGGTGAGGTGGAATTGAGGCTAGGAAACGGCGCAAAAGTTGCGGCGATTGCTGTTGGGACAACAAACCTCAGGCTTCCATTGGGAGACACCTTATTATTGGAAGATTGTTATTATGTTCCTAGCATAATAAAGAACATCATATCAATATCTTGTTTGGACAAGATAGGATATAGGTTGACTATTGAGAACAGAAGTTGTTCGATTTATTATGGTAATAAATCAATTGCTTCAGCATCTTTAGTCAACGGTCTATATCTATTAGATGTTTCTCATTACAATCTTCAGATTGACAAAGCTCTTAAGAAGAGCAAGAATTGTGTGAACCAGGCCTACATGTGGCTTTGTAGACTTGGGCACATTGGCGAAAGCAGGTTGCAAAAGTTGTACAAGCATGGTTACTTAACAGCATTCGATTATGAATCGTTTGCAACATGTGAATCCTGCCTTATGGGAAAGATGACGAAATCTCCATTTACAGGACATGGAGAACGTGCCAAGGACATTCTGGAACTAATACATTCGGATGTATGTGGTCCCATGTCCACCCAAGCCAAAGGTGGCTTTTCTTACTTCATCACGTTCACCGATGACTTCTCAAGATTCGGCTATGTGTACTTAATGAAGTACAAGTCGGAAGCATTTGAGAAGTTCAAGGAGTTCAAGAGTGAAGTGGAGAAGCAGTTAGGAAAGAGTATTAAAGCTCTTCGATCAGATCGAGGAGGAGAATACTTGAGTACTAATTTCACACAATTCTTAAAGGATAATGGTATCCTTTCTTAGCTAACCCCTCCATATACACCACAGATGAATGGTGTATCAGAGAGGAGGAACCGCACCTTGTTGGACATGGTACGATCCATGATGAGCTTTTCGGAATTACCAGTGTCCCTCTGGGGGTATGCTCTAGAGTCAGCACCATACCTACTGAACAGACTACCCAGCAAGTCTGTGGCCTCTACTCCATATGAGATATGGAAAGGCAGGAAACCAGAATTTAAACATGTTAAAGTCTGGGGTTGTCCTGCTCATGTTAAGAGGCATGATCCAGACAAGTTGGAATCACGAACTGATAAATGCAGGTTTGTGGGATATCCAAAGGAAACCTTTGGATACTACTTTTACCATCCTGATGAACAAAAGGTGTTTGTCGCCAGGAAAGCTGTCTTCCTGGAAGAGGAATACCTTCTCCAGGAGGACAGTGGGAGTAAAATAGTACTGGAAGAGGTTCCAGATCCCCAAACAGCTACATTATCATCAGATGAGATATCAGTTCCTGAATCTGTTCAGGTACACACAGATGAGCCTCGTAGATCTGGTAGAGTACCTAGACTACCCGAACGATATGTGGGACATATCGCTGAAGGTGAGTCTAAGGTACAATATTGTGAGGATGATGATCCGAAAACCTACCAGGAGGCCATAGAAGGCCCAGAAGTCGGGAAATGGCGAGAAGCCATGAACTCAGAAATCCAGTCCATGTACACCAACCAAGTTTGGAACTTGGAGGACTTGCCTAAGGGTATTGTACCTATCGGTTGCAAGTGGATCTTTAAGAGAAAGATCGGTGCTGATGGACAGATCGACACTTATAAGGCAAGGTTGGTGGCAAAGGGATATCGTCAAAGGCAAGGAATTGACTATGACGAGACTTTCTCACCAGTTGCCATGATAAAGTCGATCAGAGTTCTACTCGTCATTGCTGCACATTTTGATTATGAAATCTGGCAGATGGATGTGAAGACTGCCTTCCTCAATGATAATCTTGAGGAAGAAGTGTATATGATACAACCAGAAGGTTTAACATCCAAAGAATCTCCAGATAAAGTGTGCAAGCTTCAGAGGTCCATTTATGGACTGAAGCAAGCTTCCCGGAGCTGGAACATTAGATTTGACGAGGCTGTCAAGTCTTATGACTTCATTAAGAATGAAGATGAGCCTTGTGTGTACAAGAAGACCAGTGGGAGTGCAGTCACTTTTCTAGTTCTTTACGTAGATGACATACTACTCATTGGGAATGATGTAGCTATGATGTCATCAGTAAAGGTCTGGCGGTCGAAAAACTTCTCCATGAAGGATTTGGGAGAAGCATCCTACGTATTGGGAATACGGATCTATAGAGATAGATCAAAGAGGATGCTTGGAATGACCCAATCCTTGTACATAGATACCATAGTCAAAAGGTTTGGCATGGAAAATTCCAAGAGAGGTTTCATACCGATGAGACATGGAATTAATCTCTCAAAGGAGCAGTCTCCTAAGACTCCTGATGAGAGGACATTCATGGATAGAATACCCTATCCCTCTGCCATAGGATCTATCATGTATGCCATGCTATGTACACGGCCTGATGTTGCATTTGCTCTAAGTGTTACGAGCAGATTTAAGGCTGATCCAGGCGAAGAGCACTGGAAGGCAGTGAAATGTATCCTTAAGTACTTGAGAAGAACTAAGGATATGTTTCTTGTCTATGGAGGAGGTGACTTGAAACTGCGAGGCTTTACTGACTCGAGTTTCCAGTCAGATCCAGACGATAGCAAGTCAACATCTGGATTCGTGTTTACATTGAACGGAGGGGCAGTGTGCTGGAAGAGTTCCAAGCAAGTAACCACTGCAGATTCGACGACTGAAGCTGAGTACATCGCTGCAGCTGAAGCCGCCAAGGAAGCAGTGTGGTTGAAGAAATTCATCACCGATCTCGGCGTAGTTCCCAGTATCTCTGAGCCTGTTCCACTGTTGTGCGACAACAATGGAGCGATTGCGCAAGCGAAAGAGCCACGGTCTCATCAGAAATCGAAGCATATTCTGTGGCGCTTTCACCTTATCAGAGAGATCATATCCAGAGGAGATGTAGTAGTGGAAAGAGTTCCATCGGTCGACAATATAGCAGATCCCCTGACAAAGCCGTTGGCTCAAATTGTGTTTGAGCGTCACCTAGAGTCTATGGGCTTATTGTATAAAGGTGATTGGCTTTAGTCCAAGTGGGAGATTGTTAGTTTAGGTGGCCTACAAGCCAATCTAACAATGTAAATCTCGTTCATTTATTAATATAATGGCATAATATTCGTTATGTGTAAATCGCTTTAATTATCGTTTCATAATGAAGTCCGTGAATATGTGCTATAGTGATCAGATTATGATGAGATCATACTAATGAGACTGATCACTTAAACACACATATTCTTAATTGTTCCTAGTCGGAGGATATCCGAGATGGACATCGGATATCCGGTTAGACTAGTACAGATTACTCCTGCTCATATGATGAGGATGACTGGTCTCATAAGTCACTTGTGTGGAGACACTAAGGCGAATCTGTAGGTGCTCATTGGAGAATGAGTTCACTGAACGGATCCGACTGAATCGCTAGATGGTATTGTACCTCACTGTCAACCAGCTTGATTCTATTGTCGCAGTTGCATGGATGGTCCTCGGACCTGAGACACCAAGGACACCTTAGCGGTGGACTTCTGTACTTTGACCTTGGTCTACGAATCTCTAGCCACGGGATTCTAATACGCCAAGGATTGGGTGCAGCGGAATACCGTCGAAGGGAATTGTGTGTCAATAAGGAATCATTCGCTCTCGGTACTTAGAGAGAGAATGCTCTAGGAAGGATGCGCGAAAGTCCCTGGCCAGGGCGGACGATAATATCGGGAAAGGAGTTTTCCGATATTCATCAGCGGCATCCAATCCAAGTGAGTCGACCGGCTAGGGTTTGACAGCTCGCCATGCCCTGAGTTGACTCGAGAGCATTGTACGAATGAAGGATTATATCCACGCGGTAACTGTCGACGGAAAGGTTCCAAGAGTGGGTTACTTAACCCCAAATACCTTCCGGGTTCACGTGGTGTTGCTTGGCACCCAACGTGATCGGAGGCCCGGTCAAATTCGATGTGCAACATCAATTCGATTGATTAATTGATTAATAAAGGGTTATTAATTAATTAATAAAGCCAGTGAGGAGTCACTGGGCTTGCTGGGCCATTAACTGGACTGGTACTTGGGCCTAGAGGGTCACACGCAAATGATTCTCAAGGCGATGGATAATAAGTGGGTTTTATACAAAACGGGGGTTTTTGTGAAAAACCGCGCGGTTAGTATAAAACATAGCGAACGGGCTGAGCAGGCCAAGCTGCTGCTAACCCTAGCCGCCCCTCCTCGTTTTCTGTCTTCCTCTGGAGTCCAGGCAGATCCAGATATGCTCCGCCGCTTCTCCGAATCCCGTTCGACGGGAAATCGTCCGCGCACTGCGACGATCATTGCGGCGACCAGCGGAGGCTTCGCGGGCTGCGAAGAACGACGAACTCGAGGATATCCGTCGCGGGGAGGATCGCGTGGACTTCGCTAGAGGCCGGGCGCTTGCGCGGCTTGCGGTGTCGCACCGACGGAACCGAACGGCTGCGGATTCGAATCCGCACACGGTGAGAACAGATAATCTGATTATCTCGTATTTTAGTCTCCGAAACGGGAACGGATCGCTGTAAATATTTTTGTTTTTCCGCTGCGTGAGCGATCCGGAGAAACCGAGAAAACCCAACATTATTCTATTGGGAACCCTCGTGAGTCTCCGCGAGCCAGGGATTCCCACTTGGCCGTCGAGCGGGTTGTACCTAAACCACCTAATAGGATCCCGGGTTGTGTGAGGAATTAAGCCTTCCCATTCAAAATCGTCCACCCATAGGCGTCATTAAGAGAACTATTTCAAAATCAAAGACACTTAACTAAAATTTGGTGGAACAGGTTTTGAAAGAAAAGTGCAAGGTCACTAAAGGTTGAACTTGATTTGTTAGAAACCAACACTCATAATACATAGTTAACCTTTCAAGTTAAATATAAAATCTTTTAGTATTTGTGTTTCATAATGAATCGAATGTATGTTAACCCTGTGTATGATGACACAGACGAGTTTGGTAACAATATTGTATACGACCCGTTGTTTGAAATTGAGAAAGACCCACAACAAACATTTGTGGGCATGTTCCAAGCATTTAGAGAGGAACTTAGGGGAAGATGCTTGGATGAATCTTCCTCTTCAGAAGGTGACCCTATAATCTCCGACATAACCTTTCAAAATTCGAGTGAGGACCTGGAACTTACTGCCGTGTTATCATAGTACACCCCTGATCAACTCATCTAGTTGGCCTGCTATGGCAAAACTCAAGATGCCACTCCTCGGAGAACTCACTTCCAAGGACCTTCCAACAGAGCTCAGACTCGCATCAACCAAGCCAACTCCTATTCCAGTTGCTCTACATGTCATGCCCATTCCAGTCTCTCAAACTACACCTCCTTCTAAACAAGAGAAATTCATTTGCAAAAGTGAGGTTGAAACCTATGTGCATAAGCTTATGGCTAAGAACCTTATCCTGAAACAACCTCACTCTCTCTCGAGCTATCGCAAGCTCCCTCCAGCCTACTTTCCACCAAGATTAAAAGCCCCAAGTACAGGAAATATGATGACATCTTTGACCCTCATCACCACCTGTCAGGTTTCCTCATGGACTCCCATCAATGGCTCTACGACAGAGTTCTCCTTGTCCACTTGTTCCAGAAGTCCTTAGAAGGTGAGGCCTTAAGATGGTTCTCTTCCTTGCCTGTCAAAGACATAATCAACTTTGATATAGTCTCTGGTAAATTCATCACTCACTTCAACCATATGACAACCATGCCTCCCACCTTGTTTGATCTCGTGATGGAGAAGATGAAGCCCGAAGAAGACTTCACGTATTTTGCGAACAGGTGGAGAGCAATGGCCTTTAGGGTGGAAGTGGCAATTCCCGAATCTCAAGCTATCACCATACTGGTCAATAACACTACTCTGCAGCTTCGAGCCATTCTCATGCTGAGCGAATTTCATACATTCGCACAACTTTATAATCGAGCTCGGGTAGCTCAATCTCAGATATGGAGTTCCACTTTGCTATCCTTCTTTGAAAATCAGAACAAGAATAAGAAGACCACACAAACTCCACTTATGGAGTAAATAACTGTCAATGAACAGGTGAGTGCCTTGGGGCAGCCTTTTAGGTCACCCAATCCTATGTCTAGATCAGACAACCAATCCAATCAGAAACCACACTCAACAGTTCCCCCTTCGACTAGCTACAGTCGACCTATGCCCAAACGTGCCTCATATCCGCCTTTGCCGGAATCTCTGTTGGACATTTTCCATGCCTTATTATCTTGCAATGCTATCCAGCTTCCACATCAACATGAGGCCATCCCCTGCAACAATGATATATCTAGATACTGTCCGTATCATAGAGTGTCGGAGCATACAATTTATAACTGCTTTACTTTCAAGGATTGGGTATATGATTTGAATGAGGAAGGCAAGATCAATTGGGGGCATGTAATGACCCGCCACCCTATAATCGGGGATCCGATTACTAAATGGGTACCAAATCATTAAATTTGGAGCCAAACCAGGATCTCGATAAGTCTGAAAAATAAATGATAAACTAAGCTAAACATCCACATCACATCGAATTGCAAAGGAAGTGCAGAAATTAAAAATTATTACAATTCGACTTGACTCGACAATTAATTACATACTCCAACAGAAAAGAAATAATTAAGCGTACAGGCCAGAAAAGGAAATAACAACTATATCGGGGCATACCCCGGGAACAGCGGCTGATGGCGTGCAATCCAAGGCAACACTCTCCTTGCTACGCCTGCCTGAAACCCTCACCTGAAAACCGCAGGGGGTGAGTCTCATTGAAAAAGACTCAGTAGGGATCCTTCGATCCCCACCACCCACCAGTGCAATAAACAAATATAGACAATTTAACTAAATAAAGCAGTAACACGTATGATTATGACACAGAGTCCACAACTAGCATCTCGGCTAAACACACAAGTCACACGGCCAAACGCGGAAAACACCGACCCGCTGAGACCAAACAGCAACCCCTCGGATAGCACACTGGCTACTTCGGCCTGACACGGCTCAAGGTGGTCCTGCTTCCTCCAGCACGAGTGACACTCCGAATGTACCACTCCCACTTCGGTACTAGCTATACCCCGGGGTACAACCAGGTGACCCTTTCACTAGGCGTCACCCCACCACTCCCACACCGGCGCCGTGTCACTCCCACACCGACATGGGGTGCCTAAGCGCTAACAACTGTCACTCTAGGTCCACGATTGCACAAAACGCAACACGATGTGATCCGATCACGTAGAAATCATCGTCCTCAAGTATGTTCTCAAATATGCAATTAACCAAACAATTTATCAATGTAAACACATGTTAATTGCAGGAATTAATAAGATTATGTCTTGAATTGCGTCGCCCAAGGCCGACGTTATTCAAGATTCCTAAACTGGTTCATGTGAAAATGGGCCTCGGAATAAGGCCTAAATAGCGTCATTCAAACGGGTCGCCGTTTAAAAGGCGTCGCTGTCTCTAGTCCCCTAATAACGACAGAAACAGAGACAGGCCTAGGGGTGATCTAAACTTAAAATGCGTCGTTCACGAAAGTCGCCGTTTAAAAGGCATCGCTGTCTCTGGACGCCACTTAATCCAGAGACAGAGTCTGTTGTTTTAGCTAAATCGCGTCGCGGGTGGAAGCCGCCTTTCTAAAGGGCGTCGTTGTCCCCCAACGCCATTTAACCCTCACAGACAGGTTCTCCCTCCGTCATCCCCCAATCCACGGGGTGGGATTTCCTCTCCCAAATCGCACAAAAGACCACAAAGTAGAGGAGGAGGAGAAGAACCTAAATATTCATTAAAAATCCCCAATTTCTCATTTCATGCAATTAGTGTTTTCACCTCAAAAACCTCCTAAACATGCTCCAAAGTGGGAAAAACATGGTTTTAAACAAAATACAAAGGGGATCGTCACCCTACCAGTTACTCGAACTCCTCCTAGCTCCAAGCCGCCAACCTACCTCGCCACACGCCGCCGCCGGTACCGCCGTGGACGTCGTTACTCCACCGGGATGGCCACCGTCCGGAGAGAAATGCGGCGCGGAGGAAGTGGTGGTGGTAGTGGAGGAAGTTGGGAGGTTAATGGAGTGGAGGGATAGGAGGAATGGGGAGAAGAAAGGAAGGAGAGGGGGAAAGGGGCGTTAGAGAGTCGGAGGGAAGATAGGAGAGAGAAGAGAAAGAAGAGAATGAGGGAAAGGGGGGAGGGTTCGCGGGGTCAAACAAAAACTGGGAAAATTGCGTCGTTCAAGACCGACGTCATTTAGACGACAAGTCTGGGGTGTATACTGACAAACCAAGGCCGTACTTTAAATGGCGTCGTCCATACAAGATGTCATTCAGACGATAAGACCGGGGCCGTACTCTCGCGCCCCAAACCCGATAACTGGATCCGAAACCTCAATCCTTACAGGGCACATGAAAGAGGCTATTGAAACCTTGAAAGCCAAAAGAGAATCAAGAATTGTGAAAGACCCACTGCCCTCTCATCAAGTAGCCCAAGATCCATCTAGCTCTCTAGAAAGGGTGAACACCCTTGCCAGAAATTTGGAACCGAATGTTGATCGCAGAGGACAACACTGGGGATATGAAGAGGTCGGGATATAGCATGAGTGCCCTACTTGGATGGACCAAACCCTGGGAGTGCCCTCCATTAATCATTAGTTCTATAAATTCCCATCCAATGGGAAGATTGTCACAGTGAAGAGTACCCCCTATGTCGAGTCTTTGGACTCAGTCTCGACTGAACAAATTTCATCCATGATCTCTTCTAGAAAAGGAAAAGAGCCCATCCTTTCATCGGTTGCCTCTCAGCCCAAACCCCGGCCTAGCATAGGTTGGCAACTTATGGACAAAATGGGATACAATTCAGGATCTTAGCTAGGCAAGGAAGAGCAAGGAATTTAGGAGCCTGTTTCATAAAATCCGACCATTGGAGGATTCGGATTAGGTTACCTACCAACCAAACCAACTGAGGGATCAAGAAAATAGACTCTTTTGGATCACTTTGTGAAGGAATATCAAGAGGTACTCAAGATACATCATCTTGAGGATGAGTTGAAAGAAACAATCAATGAAGTTCAAAGAGAAGATGAGGAAGACTTTGGTACATGGTTACTGTTTCATGAACCGAATACCCTACGAGAAGGAACCTTCTTAGTGAGGGATGAACCGGCACCCGCCACTTTCGTTCCCTTCCCATTCCACCCACCTTCCATTCTCAGGCTTCCATCACTGGTCGTAGCACATTCCCCCGAGTGTTTTATGCTTGGAGACTACGACCTCCCAAAAGAGAAAAAGTCCCACTCCCATACTGAAGGGTATGAAACCACCAATGAGGAGCCAACATACTGGGGCAATTCCACCATTATTGGGTCTCTGTCTCAAGGACCTACATTTGCAACATGTCTGACTCACTCTCAGAGTCTTGTACATAATCGCTTAGGGATTGGATAGCTTACTCTTTATCTAAAAGTTGTAGAGGTAAGTAAGTTCTTTCATTTCTAGTTCAAGAGTTAGCAAATAAGTGTAAATAATTGAAAATTGTTGAAAATTTTTCCTTTGGATAGGGGTCTATCTAAAGAAATTCTACCCTTTAAAATGCACAAAAAAAAAAAATCAAAAATCTCAAAATCTCAAAAAAAAATTGAATATCCAAAAAGCATTAAAAAATATTTGTAAATATCTACATACTTTAATGAAAATCATAAAAAAAAAAATCAGAAAAACACAAAATTCAATTGTCTGGTGACTGCCATGTAACCCCTGTCTAGGTCTAGTTGCACGATAGATTGGGTTATCATTAAGATTCGGTTAAGACTTTGGTCCACCAGAAGCTTGGACGTGTCTGCTTTACTTTCATACGGATCTCTATAGTCATTATGAGATGCACACATCTACATGTTTTTCAAAGTGAACCTTCTTAAGATGAGTTCGAAGTCTTTAGTACACTATCAACTGCAACCTTTGCTTTTCGTCTCTCGACTGATCAGGATAGTCGACGCCCTTAAACGGTCGAGCTCAGCAAACTGCGGTTCCTCAACAACCCGATAGATGTAAACCCTCAAATGGGCTCAACTATGAAATGTAAAGGACCAAAGCACGTGAAGAGGGCAGTGTCCCTGCAGGCGGAATATCAAATAACTCCAAAAATATCAAGAAAAAAGAAATTACAAAAAAAGGGTTCAAGAAATTGTACAAAAAAGCTTGGTCGTGACCATGCTTGGCTATGAAATCTACCAAAGGCTTGAAAAATCAAAAGTAATAGGGGCATCTAAGAGGTCAAAAAAAGTATCCTTTTTGTCATAGCTCTGTCTTTTAACGGTTTTGTTGATCCTCCTATGAGGTTTGTCTTCAAATTACTTCACTTTTCCTCCCCTAAGATTCAACATGAGATAGCTACCTAAAGATTGAACATTATTTTAAAATGATTCATTTTCAAAAATCATCACATGCTCATTTAATCACAGAGGTTCAAAATGGGTAAAGAGTAATGTTCATGTTTCTGGTGAATCAATTTCTTAACCATAATCTCGATGAGCACGCTCAAACTTTGGGCTTAGGTCAACACATGCGTGTCACCTATAGGTACGATGGCGTTTGATTCCGTGTCAGCGTCGCGCGGTTGACCGTTAGGGTTCCAAGATGTTCCATCTTATATCCTCTAGGTTGTGAGGAAAGAGACCCGGGTCGGGCAAATCATTTACCTCGAAAATGTTTTGGGCCAACTTGGTGGTCGAAAGTAGCTGGGAGCCTAAGCGTGGCATGACAGTATTGTCATCAGTATGAGTCTTAACCGGTTGAGGTCAGTTTAAGGAGTTTAGATGCCCAAATCAATCTAGATGTGTGCTTAGGATACCTGAGAAGTTGAGTGTGCATTTCCCTTTCATCATTCAACCAGGCTAAGTATGGGCAGTCACTAGGTAGGCAGAATCAAAAACATGTTTTCATTTATTTAAAAACATCCACATCACACACCTCATTTGCTAATATTGTTAGTCTTAGGTGGCCTACAAGCCAATCTGACTTTGTAATCTTGTTCATTTATTAATATAATGACATAATATTCATTATGTGTATATCGTATTAATTATTGTCTCATAATGAAGTCCGTGAATATGTGCGATAGTGATCAGATTATCATGAGATCATATTAATGAGACTGATCACTTAAACACACATTCTTAATCGTTCCTAGTCGGAGGATATCCGAGAATAACATCGGATATCCGGTTAGACTAGTACAGATAACTCCTGCTCTTATGATGAGGGTGACTGATCTCATAAGTCACTTGTGTGGAGACAATAAGGCAAATCTGTAGGTGCTCATTGGAGAATGAGTTCACTGAACTGATCCGACTGAATCGCTGGATGGTATTGTACCTCACTGTTAGCTAGCTTGATTCTATTGTCGCAGTTGCGTGGATGGTCCTCGGACCTGAGACACCAAGGACACCTTGTCGGTGGACTTATGTGCTTTGACCTTGGTTTATGAATCTCTAACCACGAGATTCTAAACAGCCAAGAATTAGGTACAGCGGAATACCGTCGAAGGGAATTGTATGTCAATAAGGAATCATTCGCTCTCGGTATGATGAGAGAGAATGCCCTAGAAAGGATGAGCAGAAGTCCCTAGCCAGGGCGGACGATAATATCGGGAAATGAGTTTTCCGATATTCATCAGCGGCATCCAATCCAAGTGAGTCGATCGGTTAGGGTTTGACAGCACGCCATACCCTGAGTTGACTCGAGAGCATTGTACGAATGAAGGATTATATCCACGCGGTAACTGTCGGCGGAAAGGTTCTAAGAGTGGGGTACTTAACCCCGTTACCTTCCGGGTTCATGCAACGTTGCTTGGCACCCAACTTGATCAGAGGACTGGTCGAATTCGATGTGCGACATCAATTCAATTGATTAATTAATTAATAAAGAGTTATTAATTGATTAATAAAGCCACTAAGGAGTTATTGGGCTTATTGGACTATTAACCGGACTGGTAATTGGGCCTAGAGGATCATACGCAAATGATTTTCAAGGTGATGGATAAATAAGTGGGTTTTATACAAACCGGGGGTTTTTATGAAAAACCACGCGGTTAGTATAAAATGTAGCGAACGGACTGAGCAGGCTAAGCTGCTACTAACCCTGGCTTCCTCCTCTCTGTTTCTCTCTCTCTGGCGTCCCAAATGTATCCGGATCCCCGGATCTGCTCCCCCGCTTCTTCGACTCCCGTTCGACGGGAAACCGTCTGCGCGTTGCGGCGAACGTTGGGGCGATCGGCGGAGGTCTCGTGGCTGCGAAGAATGAGGAATGTGAGGATATCCATCGCGAGGAGGATCACGTGGACTCCGCTAGAGGTCGGGCGGTTGCTCGGCTTGCGGTGTTGCACCGACGGAACCAAACGGTTGCGGATTCGAATCCGCACACAGTAAGACTTCGATAATCCGATTATCGTAATTTTAGATTTTTCGAAACGGGATCGGATATCTATTTTTATTTTTATTTCCGCTGTGCGGGAGATCTGGAGAAATACGAGAACCCAACAGTGGTATCAGAGCCAGGTTCCACTGTTTCTCATCCTGTTTCGGTTTCCAAAGTTAATATTTCATGCGTTATTCCATGCATATGTGTTCGATTAATTGCTAGATCTGTGTTCATATGATGAGCACGGTTAATTGATTATTTTTCTGCAATTTTTTGAATTTTATTTTGGGGTTTTCGGTGTTCTTCATGAGATGATGAGTCCGGGCTTTTCGGCGACTTTGTATACGCTTCCCAAGCGTTGGGATGGCGGGCATGGATCCTGGAACCCCAGGGGATTGTCCCCACTTTCCACCGAGCATCTTCGCCGGCGTCGGAGTGGCCTTGGAGAGCTACAAATTCGAGCCCTAATTTGGATTTAAACCCTTAAAAAAAAAAAAAAAATCAGATTTTGGGGTTTTGAAGGGGCTCGACCGGCTTTTGTTTGGCCACCGCCGGCGGCCCTGCCGGCGCCGGGCACGTTCCCGGCGCCGGGGGCATCGCCGGCCGGGGCCGGTGGCGTCGGGGGCCGGCCGGCGGCGGCCTGCAACCAACCCCACCGTCGGATATACCTGCAGGTTTAGGGTTTCTGGTGCGGTGGGTGACGGGTTGGAGAAGAGGGTGGGCCGCCCGATTCCGACCCAGTCGAACAGGGCGGGGACGGGCCTGAGCCCCTGGCCAAGCCAGGGCTCAAGCCTGGCCGAGCTAGGGCTGGGGCCATTTTGCCATGTGGCTGAGCCCTGGCACCTTTTAAACCAAAACCCCTTCACCCCATTGACCTAATTAAAATCAAATTGAATATTAAATTTAAATTCAAAATTGTTTTGTAAATTTAATTGATTTTCAATTATTTCAAATGGGCATTACTGATTTTGAATCATTTTATTATTGACAATTGGTTGTTTAATAATTAGAGTTATTTATTAGTTTAAATGTTAAATTAATAATTTACCTTAATTTAACTAATTTAAATGTTAAATTAGTTACTAATTGTTATTAGTCTAATTGTTAGATTATTAACTATTATTTCATCTAATTGTTAATTAAATATTTGAGTTAGTTATTAATTTAATTGTTAAATTAATAATTCATTTAAATGACTGATTTAAGTGTTAAATTAGTAGTCTTTAATTTATTATTGTTAGTTATTAATTTAAGAGTTAAATTAATTACTAACATTAATCATCTATTCTAATAGTTAGATTAGTAATTATTAATTAATTAAAGTTAATTATTAACTTAAGTGTTAAGTTAATAATTAATTATAAATTAACTAATCTAATTGTTAGATTGTAGTTATTAATTAATTAGAGTTGATTATTAATTTAAGTGTTAAATTAATGATTAATTTTAGTGGACTAATCTAAGAGTTAGATTAGTAATTATTATTAATAGTCTAATTGTTAGATTATTAAGATGTTTTAATCTAAGTGTTAGATTATTTAATTATTAGAATTGTTCTAATTTGCATAAAATAATCTGAAATTTATTAATTCGGAGTGTGTGGACATGTAATGTGTATTTTGATGCTTTTAAATTTGATTTAATTGCATGTTAAGTTAATTAAAAGTGTTTTCAAAATTCAAATACCAATTTTAATTGGATCTCAGCTTTTTGAAAGCCAAAATTATTTAATTTTTTAAAACTCTTTTATTTTAGCCATGTGATGTGCTGAATCATGTGTGGATTGGATAAGACACACCGGGGTCATGGATATGTACCTTTAATTATTCATGTGATGAATGATGTGTATGGATCGTGGATGTATGTTGCTTATTTATTAATTGTTAATAAATAGAGGTCTGCGCACCTCTCCCTCTCTTAAACTACGATGTACTTCTACCTCCCTCTCTCTTGTACTTGCCATAAGGCCTTCTTCTATTTACTTGTAAATTCTAGAATTTAAATGTAATATGATCTAGGCAACCGAGGAAGGAGCGAGGACGATCCACAGCTGCAACTAGGAAGGCGAAAAGATGAAGATCCTTTGCCTATGTGTTTGCAGGTTTCTCTAACGTAAATGTTATATTAGAATTGTGTGTGCGTTTGACTGTTGGCCCCAGTCAAACCCGTTGTGCTATCTATGACCACACTAGACATGTATGTGATGCATTGTTTTTAATGTTTGATTGTGAACCAAAGCAGGTATAGTATTTAGTAAATATATACGATATGTTTATATACTATCACCTAGGAGAGACCAAGATAAAAGTTATCTAAATATCCTCATCTAAACTCTAAGCCGTAACGCGAGTAGTTATAGTCATAGGATTCGAATCACTTTAGGCAGGTTTGTTGTGCTATCCACAAGGCCTGTTTAATTGGGAGGAGAAACTGTGGCTATGGCATTAGATGCCTATATGATCGGTGTAGAGGAACCATGTAGCTTTGTTGTGCTATCCACAAGGGCTGCATGCAAATCTATGCTCATCGCGTAACGACGGTTAGGTTAGACCAGAATTATTGTTGTGCTATCCACAAGGCCATTAAATTTCTGGGGCCCGAAGCTATGATCAGATATTGCAAGGAGTTGCAAGTCCCATGAATTGGGTGCTCTTTGATTGTATTATAGTTTGTTGTACTATCCACAAGGCTGTACTGCAGGTCATTGAGATTCTGATCCCCACTAGGAGACTGTCGGTGTCTCTCGTTCTGTATAACTGAGGGTTATACAGTCCGTCGAAAATTAGTGGGAATTAAAACTTGAACAAAAGACCATGTCTTGTTTTATATTTAACAATTGAACATCTGCTAAAATGATATTACATATCTCCTGTAGGGAATTATGTCGTCGAATAACCCACTCCGTGGCATACTTGACGCCAAACGTTTGACTAAGCTGAACTACTCGGATTGGTTCAGAAACCTGAAGAATGTCTTTATATCTGAGCACATTGACTATGTCCCTAAAGCTGATCCTCTTGCTGAACCGACATTGGATGTCCTGAAACAGAGACGATAGCTAACAATAAAAGATCGAAGGACAAAGGCAAAAGAGTAGTAAAGGGTGATTGCTTCCACTGTAAACAGCGTGGTCACTAGAAGATGAACTGCAAGGAGTTCCTCAACGATAAAGCTCATGGAAAGATGAAGCTGTCTAAAGCTTCAGATATCTATATGATAGATGTCAACTTGTTAGTAAGAGATTCCACATCTTGGGTATTAGATACCGGATGTGCTTCTCATATTTTCCATGATACGCAGATGCGGACAAGTAAGCGCAAGCTGAGAACAGGCGGGGTGGAATTGAGGCTAGAAAACGGCGCAAAAGTTGCGACGATTGTTGTTGGGATTGCAAACCTCAGGCTTCTATTAGGAGACGCCTTACTATTAGAAGATTGTTATTATGTTCCTAGCATAATAAAGAACATCATATCAGTACCTTGTTTGGACAAGATAGGATATAGGTTGACTATTGAGAATAGAAGTTGTTTGATTTATTATGGTAATAAATCAATAGCTTCGGCATCTTTAGTCAACGGTTTATATCTCTTAGATGTTTCTTGTTACAATCTTCATATTGATAATGCTCTTAATAAGAGCAAGAATTGTGTGAACCAAGCCTACATGTGACATTGTAGACTTGGGCATATTGGTGAAAGCAGGTTGCAAAAGTTACACAAGCATGGTTACTTAATTGCATTCGATTATGAATCGTTTGCAACATGTGAATCCTGCCTTATGGGAAAGATGGCAAAATCTCCATTTACTAGACATGGAGAACGTGCCAAGGACATTCTGGAACTAATACATTCAAATGTATGTGGTCCAATGTCCACCCAACCCAAAGGTGGCTTTTCATACTTCATCACGTTCACCGATGACTTCTCAAGATTCGGCTATGTGTACTTAATAAAGTATAAGTCGGAAACATTTGAGAAGTTCAAGGAGTTCTAGGATGAGGTAGAGAAGCAATTAGGAAAGAGTATTAAAGCTCTTCGATCTGATCGAGGAGCAGAATACTTGAGTACTAATTTCAGGATAATGGTATCCTTTGTCAGCTGACCCCTCCATATACACCACAGATGAATGATGTATCTGAAAAGAGGAATGACACCTTGTTGGACATGGTACGATCTATGATGAGCTTTTCAGGATTACCAGTGTCCCTCTGGGGGTATGCTCTAGAGTCAGCAGCATACCTACTGAACAGAGTACCCAGCAAGTCTGTGGCCTCTACTCCATATGAGATATGGAAAGGTAGGAAATCAGAATTTAAACATGTTAATGTCTGGGTTGTCCTGCTCATGTAAAGTGGCATGATTCAGACAAGCTGGAATCACGAACTGATAAATGCAGGTTTGTGGGATATCCAAAGGAAACCTTTAGATACTATTTTTACCATCTTGATGAACAAAAGGTGTTTCTCGTCCGGAAAGCTGTATTCCTGGAAGAGGAATACCTTCTCTAGGAGGATAGTGGGAGTAAAATAGTATTGGAAGAGGTTCCAGATCCCCAAACAGCTGCATTGTTATCAGATGAGATATCAGTTCCTGAATCTGTTCAGGTACACACTAATGAGCCTCGAAGATCTGGTAGATTACCTAGACCACTCGAACAATATGCGGGACATATCGCTGAAGGTGAGTATAAGGTAGAATATAATGAGAATGATATTCCTAAAACCTACCAGGAGGCCATAGAAGGCCCAGAAGCTGGGAAATGGTAAGAAGCCTTGAACTCAGAAATCCAGTCTATGTACACTAACCAAGTTTGGGACTTGGAGGACTTGCCCGAGGGTATTGTACCCATCGGATAAAGGTGGATCTTTAATAGGAAGATTGGTGCTGATGGACGGATCGATACTTATAAGGCAAGGTTGGTGGGAAAGGGATATCGTCAAAGGCAAGGAATTGACGATGACGAGACTTTCTCACCAGTTGCCATGATAAAATCGATCAGAGTTCTACTCGCTATTACTGCACGTTTTGATTACGAGATCTGGTAAATGGATGTGAAAACTGTCTTCCTCAATGGTAACCTTAAGGAAGAGGTGTATATGATACAACCAGAAGGTTTTACATCCAAAGAATCTCCAGATAAAGTGTGAAAGCTTCAGAGGTCCATTTATGGACTGAAGTAAGCTTCCCGGAGCTGGAACATAATAGTTGACGAGGCTGTCAAGTCTTATGACTTCATCAAGAATAAAGATGAGCCTTGTGTGTACAAGAAGACCAGTGGGAGCGCAATCACTTTCTTAGTTCTTTACGTAGATGACATACTACTCATTGTTAATGATGTAGCTATGATGTCATTAGTAAAGATCAGGCTGTCGAAAAACTTCTCCATAAAGGATTTGGAAGAGGCATCCTACGTATTAGGAATATGGATCTATAGAGATAGATCAAAGAGGATGCTTGGAATGACCCAATCCTTGTACATAGATACCATAGTCAAAAGGTTTGGCATGGAAAATTCCAAGGGAGGTCTCATACCGATGAGACATGGAATTAATCTCTCAAAAGAGCAATCTCCTAAAACTCCTGATGAGAGGGCATTCATGGATAGAGGACCCTATGCCTCTGCCATAGGATCTATCATGTATGTCATGCTATGTACACGGCCTGATGTTGCATTTGCTCTAAATGTTACGAGCAGATTTCAGGCTCATCCAGGCGAAGAGCACTGGAAGGCAGTAAAATGTATCCTTAAGTACTCGAGAAGAACTAAGGATATGTATCTTGTCTAGAGAGGAGGTGACTTGAAACTGCGAGGCTTTACTGACTCGAGTTTCCAGACATATCTTGTAACGACCCGCCACCTTATAATCGGGGATCCGATTACTAAATGGGTACCGAATCATTAATTTGGAACCAAACCAGGATCTAAGTAAGTCTGGGAAATAAATAATCAACTAAGCTAAACATTCACATCGCATTGAATTGAAAGGAAAATGCAGGAATTAAAAGTTATTACAATGCGACTCGATACAGCAAATAATTACATACTCCAACAGAAAAGAAATGATTATACATACAGGCCAGAAATAAAGATAACAACTACGTTGGGGCATACCCCGGAACAACAGTCGACGACGCTCAACACACAGCCGCACAACCCTCTCTAAGTCTGCCTGGAGTCCCCACCTGAAAACCGCAGGGGTGAGTCTCAACGAAAAGACTCAGTAGGGATCCTTCGATCCCCACTGCCCACACACACACCCACAAGTGTAAAGTACAGCAGAGATATATTAACCATGAAAGACAGTGATTTCCATGCCTACATCTCAATACGAATCACATGCATTCGAAGTATAATTAACATGCATAATTCCATTTTATCAGGGAACCCCTAATTCGGCGTATCCTTAAAACACGTCAACTTCACAACGAAAGTGGGAAAAACATCGACCCGCTGAGACCAAATAGTAATCCCTCGGATAGCACACTGGCCACCTCGGCGGTCACTCATTCCCTCAGCAAACACCGACCCGCTGAGACCAAACAGTAACCCCTCGGATAGCACGCTGGCTACTCCGGCCCAACTGGCTCAGGTGGTTACTCCTTCCCCCAGCACGAGTGACACTCCAAAGGTACCACTCCGACACCGGTACAAGCTAGCTAACCCCGGGGTTCACCAGGTGACCCTCTCCACTAGGCGTCACCCCGCCACTGCTCCCGTCAGCGCTGTGTCCCTCCGCACCGACACAGGGTGTAGAATAGTACAACTGTCACTCTAGGTCCACCGAAACAGAAAACACGGCATGGTGCGATCCGGTCACGGAAGAAGTCCATCACATCGAGTATACTAATAGCATGCATTAACCAACTATCTAGCAGTGTAAACACATTTTACTGGCATGGATTAGTGTGGTTCTGTCTTGAATCGCGTCGCCCAAGGCCGACGCCATTCAAGCAACCTAAACTGGTTCATGAAATACCGGCCTTAGAGTCTGGCCTAAAAGGCGTCGACACCAGAGGTCGCCTTTTAAAAGGCGTCAACATCATCAGACGCTATTCACACAGAAAAACCGGAATTAGCAGAAAACCTTAATCGGGGGATTTTTGCCTTAAAAGGCGTCATGGTGACCCGACGCTAGTCCAAATCGCATCGTACAAGCATGATGTCTTTCAGTGCCAGAATCTCCGAACTGACAGAGCCTTAGTGGAACGATTTCTGCCTAAAAGGCGTCACGATGGCCCGACGCCCTTCTGAAAGGCGTCGTCCATGCACGACGTCTTTTAGCTCCCGAAACCAGGTTCTGTCTCCTGCCCGAAGGCTCCCTTTTCAACCCCCAGAAACCCCAAAAACAGAGGAGAAAGAGGGCAAACCAAAGCATCATAAATCCACTTTCATGGAGACTCCCATTCCCATCAAGGAAAAGCCCCTTAACATGCTCATTCTACCCCAAAACCACAGATCCATAACATGCTTTAAACGGGGGAAACATGGTTTAAAACACAACACTAGGGGGACCGTCACCCTACCGGTTACTTGAACTCCTCCAAGCTCCAAGCCGTCCACCTGTCTCACCCCACGCCGCCGCCGGTACCACCGTGGTCGTCCTTACTCCACCGGGACGTCGGCCGCCGTTCGGAGAGTAAACGCCGCGGAGGAAGTGGAGGTGGTGGTGGTGGGAGCTAGGTGGGTGATGGAGTGGAGGGAAAGACGAAGTGGTGGGAGGAAAAGAGGGAGGAAAAGGGGTCGTCGCCCGAGTCGCTGGAAGGGAGGAGAGAAAGAGAGAAGGAAGAAAAATGAGGGAAAGAAGGAGGGCTCGCGGGGTTAACCATAGACTGGCTAAAATGCGTCGAGATGTACGAACGCCTATCAGTTGCCGTGACGGCAGCTCTGACAAAAACTCTGCAACGCTCTGTCAGAGGTCTGAAACGCGTCTTCCATACAAGACGCCGTTCAGATGACAAGACTGGCGCCGTACTCTGACAACCCAGAGTCGCAGTCTGAAAGGCGTCGTGCCTCACGGACGCCGTTCAGACGACATGTCAGGGCCATACTCTCGCGGCCCAAACCCAGCCCACGTGGCACAGGCTAAAACGCGTCTGCATCTCTGGACGCTGTTTAAACCGCGTCGAGCCCGCTCGACGCGAAACATCACAGAGTCTCAGCCCCACTGGAGCCTGAACTACAGGGTCCGACCCCGAAATCCGGATCCAAGAGCCTCAGTCCTTACATTCTCCCCCCCTTAAAAGAATTTCGCCCCCGAAATTGCCTACTAGAATTAACAAGGTCAAAACATAGAGATACAAGCTCAAAAGATAACTTACGAGAAAAGGTAAGGGAACTGCTCCCGCATCTCGTCCTCACGCTCCTAGGTTGCCTCGCCCCCGGAGCAGTACTTCCAGATTACCTTGACCAAAGGCACAATCTTGTTCCGAAGGATTTGCTCCCTGCGATCCTCAATACAAACTGGAAACTCTGGAAAAGACAAGTTCTCCGCAATCTCCAACTCTGAAAAATCCAAGACATGGTATGGATCCTGAACATATTTTCTCAGCAAAGAAACATGGAACACATCGTGTACCCCTGCAAGACTGGGCGGCAAGGCCAGCTGATACGCGGTTTCCCCAATCCGAGCAAGAATGGGAAAAGGTCCAATATATCGCGGACTCAGCTTGCCTCACTTCCCGAATCTCATCACACCCTTGGAGGGTGAGACTCGGAGAAACACTTGGTCTCCCACCTCAAACTCAAGCGGTCTCCTTCGGATATCAGCATAACTCTTCTGCCTGCTCTGAGCTGCAGTCAATCTCTGCCGTACCATCCTGGCAACCTCAGCACACTGCTGAACTAACTCAGGCCCTGCAACCTGCTTCTCACCAATCTCGGACCAACACAGAGGAGATCGACACGGTCGCCCGTACAAAGCCTCGTAAGGTGCCATGCCGATACTGGAATGATAACTGTTGTTGTAGGCAAACTCCACCGTAGATAAATGCTGCTCCCAAGATACTCCCCAGTCTAAACAACATGCTCTGAGCATATCCTCCAGAGTCTGAATGGTCCTCTCCGACTGCCCATCAGTCTCGGGATGGTAGGCCGAACTGAAAGCCAACTGAGTACCCAAGGCATTCTGAAAACTCTTCCAGAACCTGGAAGTAAACCTCAGATTTCGATCTGATACGATGGATAAAGGTACCCCGTGCAGAGAGATGATCTGATCTACAAATAACTTAGCCAACTTACCGACTGACCAGTCCTTCCTAATAGCTAGGAAGTGTGCCGACTTGGTCAGCCGATCAACAATGACCCAGATAGCGTCTCTCCTGCTAGGGGATGCAGGTAATCCCATCACAAAGTCCATAGTCACGTGTTCCCATTTCCATTCAGGAATCGGCAAGGGCTGCAGCAACCCTCCGGGTCTCTAATGCTCGGCTTTAACCTGCTGACAAGTCATACACCTAGCCACATATTCAGCCACATCTTTCTTCATACCAGGCCACCAAAAGTGTCTCCTCAAACAATGATACATTTTGGTTGTCCCGGGATGCACTGCATATCTAGAACGGTGCGCCTCATCAAGGACGCTCTTACGTATGTCCTCTTCGGCCGGAACATAAAGTCTACCTCTGAACCTGACTGTGTCGTCATCCCATAATTCCACCTCTAGTCTCTGGAGAATCTGTAGTAATTCTACATTTGTCCTCTGAGCCTCAATCACAGCATGGTACACTGCTGGTCTCACAGTCAAGCTGGCTAACACGGGTCTACCATCCTCACGAGGTACCCGAAAGGAAGATTCCACAACTTGCTCAAATAATTTCCATTCTCGAATCATAAGGTATGACATGACCGTCTTCCGACTCAAGGCGTCTGCCACTACATTCGCCTTGCCCGGATGATAAGAAAGGTCAAGGTCATAATCCTTAATGAACTCCATCCACCTACGCTGTCTCAAATTCAGGTCTCTCTGTGTGAACACATACTTCAGGCTCTTGTGATCAGTAAAGACCTGAAATTTCTCACCATACAAGTAATGTCTCCAAATCTTAAGTGCAAATACTACAGCTGCCAGTTCCAAATCATGGGTAGGATAGTTCTCCTCATGCTTCTTCAGCTGCCGAGAAGCATAAGCCACTACCCTACCATGCTGCATTAGAACTGCGCCCAAACCTCGACGGGACGCGTCCGAGTAAACCACAAACCCACCTGACCCAAATGGAAGCACTAACACTGGGGCCGAAGTGAGGCGAGTCTTTAACTCAGTGAAACTCCGCTCGCATTCCTCGGTCCACACAAAATGAACTCCCTTTCGAGTCAACCTCGATAAGGGGGCCGCTATCGAAGAAAACCCCTGAACAAACCGCCTGTAATAACCTGCAAGTCCCAAGAAGCTCCTGATCTCAGTCACTGATGTTGGCCTGCTCCAATTCATTACTGCCTCGATCTTGGCTGAATCCACTGCGATGCCCTCGCCAGAAATGACATGCCCAAGGAAGTGTACCTTGTCTAGCCAGAATTCGCACTTGCTAAATTTGGCATAGAGTTGGTGCTCCCTTAGGACCTGCAACACCACCCGAAGATGAGTGGCGTGCTCTTCCTCAGAAGAAGAGTATATCAAAATATCATCGACGAATACCACCACAAACTGATCCAGATAGGCCCTAAAGACTCGGTTCATCAAATCCATAAAGGCTGCCAGAGCATTGGTCAAGCCGAAAGGCATAACCAAAAACTCATAATGTCCATACCGAGTCCTAAAAGCCGTCTTACTGACAACGACATCACGGATCCTTATCTGTTAATATCCAGATCTCAGGTCAATCTTAGAAAACACCTTCGCAGACTGCAGCTGATCCATCAAATCATCGATCCTCGGAAGTGGGTACTTGTTCTTTATCGTCACTTGGTTCAGCTGTCTATAATCAATGCACAATCTCAAGGAACCGTCCTTCTTCCTGACAAATAGGACTGGAGCACCCCACAGAGAAGTACTGGGACGAATGAAACCCTTATCCAGCAACTCCTGTAACTGCGCCTTCAACTCAGCGAGTTCGGCTGGCGCCATCCGATACGGGGCCTTAGACAAGGGCGTCGTACCTGGTGCAAGCTCAATGGTAAACTTGACCTCTCGCTGAGGAGGAAGGCCAGGCAACTCCTCAGGAAACACATCTGCAAAGTCACACACTACAGGCACCTCCCAAGGACTGGGACAGTCACGGACATCGGAAACAACGACAGAGGCAAGGAAGGCCTTACAACCACCAGCAAGCAACCACTGAGTCTTAAAGGCAGAAATAAGAATACCTCGAGAAGAGAGCCTAATACCTTGGAAGTAGAAGGTCGGGATGTCCGGAATAGAGAAACGCACCCTCTTCCTGTGGCAGTCCACCTCAGCATAAAAAGCTTTCAACCAATCCATGCCCAGGATGATATCGAAGTCACGAATGGCAAGCACAACCAACTGGGCAGGCAACTCATGGCCCTCAATGGTCAAGGGAACGTCCCTCAAACAATTATAAGATAACATGAAATCTCCAGAAGGAACCTCTACCATCAATCCACCAGATAGCTCATCAACGGGTGCAGAAAGAACATCTATAAACTGCTCAGAAATGAAAGAATGCGAAGCACCTGAATCAATCAACACATGTGCATAGTTCCCAAGGACAGAAAGTGTACCTTCCACCAAGTTGGACGCACGAGCCTCCTGCCTGGTGATAGCCAGCACTCTCCCTTGGGTCCTCGGCTTCTTCTGATTAGCTGGCCCTTGCCTCTGGCCACGCCCCTGCGGGCAAAACCTCGCCACGTGACCCTGCTGGCCACAAGTATAGCATCTCCCAGACAAAGCAGGACGCTGAGTCCCACCATGAGCACCACCACAGTGCTGACAAACTGCTGGAAGCCTCTGAGCTGGCTCCTGCTGGGCGCTGGACACCGACTGGCTCTGCTGATCATGCCTGGGTCTGCTACTACCGCTGCTGCCACTACTGCTGCCACCGCCTCGGAAGAATCTCCTGAATCGGGAGCCGAGTGACGACGATCCCGATCCGGACGAAGGGGCTGCTGCCGCTGCCTTACCCCTGCTGATGGATATAGGTGTCCTCTAAGCCAATCATTAGGCACCTATTTCAATCTGGTTCACTAATAAATGGCATTAAATTCATTATGTAGATTGGCATATTTGTATTTACGCATAATGAAGTCCATGAATATGTGCAATAGTCGTCAGATTATGATGAGATCATAATAATGAGACTAATGACTTATAAACACATATTCTCAATTGTTCCTAGTCGTAGGATGTTTGAGAAGGACATCAAACATCCGGTTAGACTAGTACAGGTTATTCCAGCTCATATGATGAGGGTAACTGATCTCGTTAGTTACTAGTGTGGAGACACAATGGTAAACCTGTAGGTGCTCATTGGAGAATGAGTTCACTGAACTGATCCGACATGAATCGCCGAATGGTAATTTACCTGACTGTCAATCGGCTTGATTCATCGTCACAGTAGCGTGGTTGATCCTTGGACTTGAGACACCACAGACACCTTGTCGGTGGACTTCTCGACTTTGACCTTGACCTACGAATTCCTATCCACGGGATGTCAAATAGTCAAGGATCGGGTCCAGCGGAAGACCTTCGAAGGTGATTGTGTGTTCAATAAAGGATCGTTCGCTCTCAGGTAACTGGAGAGAGAATGCTCTAGAGTAGATCCGTAGGAGTCTCTGGCCAGAGCAGAAACAATATCAGAAAAGTGGTTTTCGGATATTGTACAGCGGAGTCTGATTCAAGTGAGTTGACCATCTAGGGTTTGACAGTTGACCATACCCTAGGTTAACTCAAGAGTATTGTGCGAACGAAGGATTATAGCCACGTGGTAACTGTGGACGGACAGGTTCCATGAGTGGGTTGCTGAACCCCATTACCTTCCGGGATCATGCGGTGTTGCTTGGCACCCAACTTGATCGGAAGTCCGACCGAATTTACATGCGATGATAATTCGGTTGAGTAATTAGTTAATATCTAGATATTAATTAATTACAATAAGTCAATAACTAGTTATTGGACTTAACGGGCTAAAAACCGGACTGGTAAATGGGCCTAGAGGGTCACACGCAATAAGATTCTCAGTCGGTGGTACATAAGTGGGATTTATATTAACTCGGGGGCTTTTGTGAAAAGTCGCGCCGACTTAATATATATACACGCTGTTGAGAAACCCTGGGCCAAGCTCCAGGATTTCCCTTGCTGGCCGTCACCCCCCCTTTCTCTCTCCACCTCTGGGCGTCCCGTTCGGCGCGCCAGAACAGCTTCCGTCTCCGCCGCGTGTGATTCCCGAAAGTCGGGAATTCCCGTCGGCGGGATTTCCGCAACCGTTGCGGCGACGGATCTTCAGCGAGCGAGCTGTAACGGACGAGGGATCGAGGACGAACCACCGCGGAGGATCGCGTGGATACCGCTGGAGGCCGGACGCTTGTGCGGCTTGCGGCATCGCCTCGACAGAACCGAAACGGAAGCGGATTCGAATCCGCGCACGGTAATCGAGTTACTTCTCGTAGTTTTCGGTTTGAGTTTTTCGTTCCGAATCGGATCAGCGGGCATCGGGCGGGTTTAATTTTTGTTCTTCGTTTCCGCTGCGTTCTTCGCGTCCCGCCCGGATCCCAACACCTGCCACGAGCTGGTCCCTGAGCAGTCAGTCCTCTCTCCCGGGTTGACTGATTCAGCTGTGCCTCCACTGCTGCCGCACTCCTAACTGCTGATGCCAAGTCTATACAACAGTGAGATGCCACGAAGTTCCTCAGACTAACCCTCAGCCCATCCACAAACCTCTCAATACGTCGCTCCTCGTCCCCTGAGATGAAGGGCACAAACCTCCCAAGCGAAACAAACTTCGCCTGGTACTTGAGTACTATCATACTCCCCTGAGTCAGCTCCATAAATTCCCTCTCCTTGGCCCTCTGAACATGTCTAGGAAAATACTGCGCATTGAATTCCTTCACAAAAGTCTCCCAAGTAATCTCCCTGAGACTCCTATCCTCATAAGACAAAATCTTCAAGGAGGTCCACCAATCATAGGCGCTATCCTTCAACATGAAGGTAGCTAACGGAGTCTTCTCAACCGCTGCACAATCCATAGTATCGAAAGTCTTCTCTATCTCCCTAAGCCAGTAAACGGCCTCATCAGGGTCGGGACGACCGGTGAAGTGAGGTGGCCTCAGCTTCAGGAATCTCTCCAGTGTAGCTGTAGACCCTCCCCGAGCGCTGGAACTCTCACTAGGGTCTCGGGTCTGATATCTAGCCATTGTGTCCATCATAGCCTTCATGAACTGCTCTACACTCGGCCTACCGGCCTCAGAACCACTAGGGACATCTCCCCGCTCTCGAATAACTGGCACCCTCTTCCTAGGAGCCATCTAATCGCCTACAAACACAAAATCGACAAGTTCTAGTTACAAACCTAAAGCCTATACTACCGTCGTGCCTGTATGGGATAATGTAATTATTTGCCGGACTCATGACATTTAACCTAGTTATTCATTTATTTGCCAGACCGAATGCTCTGATACCAACTGTAACGACCCGCCACCCTATAATCGGGGATCCGATTATTAAATGGGTACCGAATCATTAATTTGGAACCAAACCAGGATCTAAGTAAGTCTGGGAAATAAATAATCAACTAAGCTAAACATTCACATCGCATTGAATTGAAAGGAAAATGCAGGAATTAAAAGTTATTACTGTTGGATCTTCTCGGTTTCTCCGGATCGCTCACGCAGCGGAAAATAAAATTTTACAGCGATCCGTTTCCCGTTTCGAAGAACTAAAATACGATAATCGGATTATCGAAGTTCTCACCGTGTGCGGATTCGAATCCGCAGCCATTCGGTTCCGTCGGTGTGACACCGCAAGCCGCTCAAGCGCCCGGCCTCTAGCGAAGTCCACGCGATCCTCCCCGCGACGGATATCCTCGAGTTCGTCGTTCTTCGCCGCCCACGAAGTCTCCGCCAGTCGCCGCAATGATCGCCGCAACGCGCGGACGATTTCCCGCCGAACGGGATTCGGAGAAGCGGCGAAGCAGATCTGGATCTGCCTGGACTCCAGAGGAAGATAGAAACTGAGGAGGGGCGGCTAGGGTTAGCAGCAGCTTGGCCTGCTCAGCCCGTTCGCTATGTTTTATACTAACCGCGCGGTTTTTCACAAAAACCCCCGGTTTGTATAAAACCCACTTATTTATCCATCGCCTTGAGAATCATTTGCGTGTGACCCTCTAGGCCCAAGTACCAGTCCAGTTAATGGCCCAGTAAGCCCAGTGACTCCTCACTGGCTTTATTAATTAATTAATAACCCTTTATTAATCAATTAATCAGTCGAATTGATGTCGCACATCGAATTCGACTGGGCCTCCGATCACGTTGGGTGCCAAGCAACACCGCGTGAACCCGGAAGGTATTTGGGGTTAAGTAACCCACTCTTGGAACCTTTCCGTCGACAGTTACCACATGGATATAATCCTTCATTCGTACAATGCTCTCGAGTCAACTCAGGGTATGGCGAGCTGTCAAACCCTAACCGGTTGACTCACTTGGATTGGATGCCGCTGATGAATATCGGAAAACTCGTTTTCCGATATTATCGTCCGCCCTGGCCAGGGACTTCCGCACATCCTTCCCAGAGCATTCTCTCTCTAAGTATCGAGAGCGAATGATTCCTCATTGACACACAATTCCCTTCGACGGTATTCCGATGTACCCAATCCTTGGCGTATTATAATCCCATGGCTAGAGATTCGTAGACCAAGGTCAAAGTACATAAGTCCACCGCCAAGGTGTCCTTGGTGTCTCAGGTCCGAGGACCATCCACGCAACTGCGACAATAGAATCAAGCTGGTTGACAGTGAGGTACAATACCATCCAGCGATTCAGTCGGATCAGTTCAGTGAACTCATTCTCCATTGGGCACCTACAGATTCCCCTTAGTGTCTCCACACAAGTGACTTGTGAGACCAGTCACCCTCATCATATGAGCAGGAGTAATCTGTACTAGTCTAACCGGATATCCGATGTCCTTCTCAGATATCCTTCGACTATGAACGATTAAGAATATGTGTGTTTAAGTGATCAGTCTCAGTAGTATGATCTCATCATAATCTGATCACCATAGCACATATTCACGGACTTCATTATGAAACGATAATTAATGCGATTTACACATAATGAATATTTTGCCATTTTATTAATAATGAACGAGATTTACATTGTTAGATTGGCTTGTAGGCCACCTAAACTAACAATCTTTCACTTGGACTAAAGCCAATCACCTTTATACAATAAGCCCATAGACTCTAGGTGACGCTCAAACACAATTTGAGCCAACGGCTTTGTCAGTGGATCTGCTACATTGTCGACTGATGGAACTCTTTCCACTACTACATCTCTTCTGGATATGATCTCTCTGATAAGGTGAAAGCGCCTCAGAATATGCTTTGATTTCTGATGAGACCGTGGCTCTTTTGCTTGCGCAATCGCTCCATTGTTGTCGCACAACAGTGGAACAGGCTCAGAGATGCTGGGAACTACGCCGAGGTTGGTGATGAATTTCTTCAACCACACTGCTTCCTTGGCCGCTTCAGCTGTAGCGATGTACTCAGCTTCAGTCGTCGAATCTGCTGTGGTTACTTGCTTGGAACTCTTCCAGCACACTGCCCCTCCGTTCAATGTAAACACGAATCCAGATGTTGACTTGCTATCATCTGGATCTGACTGGAAACTCGAGTCAGTAAAGCCTCGCAGTTTCAAGTCACCTCCTCCATAGACAAGAAACATATCCTTAGTTCTTCTCAAGTACTTAAGGATGCATTTCACTGCCTTCCAGTGCTCTTCACCTGGATCAGCCTGAAATCTGCTCGTAACACTTAGAGCAAATGCAACATCAGGCCGTGTACATAGCATGGCATACATGATAGATCATATGGCAGAGGCATAGGGTATTCTATCCAAGAATGCCCTCTCATCAGGAGTCTTAGGAGATTGCTCCTTTGAGAGATTAATTCCATGTCTCATCGGTATGAAACCTCTCTTGGAATTTTCCATGCCAAACCTTTTGACTATGGTATCTATGTACAAGGATTGAGTCATTCCAAGCATCCTCTTTGATCTATCTCTATAGATCCGTATTCCCAATACGTAGGATGCTTCTCCCAAATCTTTCATGGAGAAGTTTTTCGACCGCCAGACCTTTACTGATGACATCATAGCTACATCATTCCCAATGAGTAGTATGTCATCTACGTAAAGAACTAGAAAAGTGACTGCACTCCCACTGGTCTTCTTGTACACACAAGGCTCATCTTCATTCTTAATGAAGTCATAAGACTTGACAGCCTCGTCAAATCTAATGTTCCAGCTCCGGGAAGCTTGCTTCAGTCCATAAATGGACCTCTGAAGCTTGCACACTTTATCTGGAGATTCTTTGGATGTTAAACCTTCTGGTTGTATCATATACACTTCTTCCTCAAGATTATCATTGAGGAAGGCAGTCTTCACATCCATCTGCCAGATTTCATAATCAAAATGTGCAGCAATGACGAGTAGAACTCTGATCGACTTTATCATGGCAACTGGTGAGAAAGTCTCGTCATAGTCAATTCCTTGCCTTTGACGATATCCCTTTGCCACCAACCTTGCCTTATAAGTGTCGATCCGTCCATCAGCACCGATCTTTCTCTTAAAGATCCACTTGCAACCGATAGGTACAATACCCTTAGGCAAGTCCTCCAAGTTCCAAACTTGGTTGGTGTACATGGACTGGATTTCTGAGTTCATGGCTTCTCGCCATTTCCCGGCTTCTGGGCCTTCTATGGCCTCCTGGTAGGTTTTCGGATCATCATCCTCACAATATTGTACCTTAGACTCACCTTCAGCGATATGTCCCACATATCGTTCGGGTAGTCTAGGTACTCTACCAGATCTACGAGGCTCATCTGTGTGTACCTGAACAGATTCAGGAACTGATATCTCATCTAATGATAATGCAGCTGTTTGGGGATCTAGAACCTCTTCCAGTACTATTTTACTCCCACTGTCCTCCTGGATAAGGTATTCCTCTTCCAGAAAGACAGCTTTCCTGGCGACAAACAACTTTTGTTCATCAGGATGGTAAAAAATAGTATCCAAAGGTTTCCTTTGGGTATCCCACAAACCTGTATTTATCAGTTCGTGATTCCAGATTGTCTGGATCATGCCTCTTTACATGAGCAGGACAACCTCAGACTTTAACATGTTTAAATTCTGGTTTCCTGCCTTTCCATATCTCATATGGTGTAGAGGCCACAAACTTGTTGGGTACTCTGTTCAGTAGGTATGGTGCTGACTCTAGAGCATACCCCCAGAGGGACACTGGTAATCCTGAAAAGCTCATCATGGATCGCACCATGTCCAACAAGGTGCGATTCCTCCTTTCTGATACACCATTCATATGTGGTGTATATGGAGGGGGCAGTTGAGAAAGGATACCATTATCATTTAAGAATTGTGTGAAATTAGTATTCAAGTATTCTCCTCCTCGATCTGATCGAAGAGCTTTAATGCTCTTTCCTAACTGCTTCTCCACCTCATTCTTGAACTCCTTAAACTTCTCAAATGCTTCCGACTTGTACTTCATTAAGTACACATAGCCGAATCTTGAGAAGTCATCGGTGAACGTAATGAAGTAAGAAAAGCCACCTTTGGCTTGGGTAGACATTGGACCACATACATCTGAATGTATTAGTTCCAAAATGTCTTTGGCACGTTCTCCATGTCCACTAAATGGAGATTTTGCCATCTTTCCCATAAGGCAGGATTCACATGTTGCAAACGATTCATAATCGAATGCTGTTAAATAACCATGCTTGTGCAACTTTTGCAACCTGCTTTCGCCAATGTGCCCAAGTCTACAACCACATGTAGGCCTGGTTCACACAATTCTTGCTCTTCTTAAGAGCATTATCAATGTGAAGATTGAAATAAGAAACATCTAATAGATATAGACCGTTGACTAAAGATGCCGAAGCTATTGATTTATTACCATAATAAATCGTACAACTTCTATTCTCAATTGTCAACCTATATCCTATCTTGTTCAAACAAGATATTGATATGATGTTCTTTATTATGCTAGGAACATAATAACAATCTTCCAATAGTAAAGTGTTTCCCGATGGAAGCCTGAGGTTTGTTGTCCCAACAGCAATCGCCGCAACTTTTGCGCCATTTCCTAGCCTCAATTCCACCTCACCTTGTCTCAGCTTGCGCTTACTTGTCAGCATCTGCACATCATGGCAGATATGAGAAGCACATCCGGTATCCAATACCCAAGATGTGGAATCTCTAACTGATAAGTTGATATCTATCATATAGATATCTGAAGCTTTAGACAGCTTCACTCTTCCATGAGCTTTATCGTGAAGGAACTCCTTGCAGTTCCTCTTCCAGTGACCATACTGCTTATAGTAGAAGCAGTCACCCTTCACTACTCTTTCGCCTTTGTCCTTCGATCTTTTATCGTTAGCTGCCATCTGTGCTTCAGGGGCATCCAATGCCGATTCAGCAGGATGATCAGCTCCCGGGACAAAGTGAATGTGCTCAGATCTGAAGACATTCTTCAGGTTTTTGAACCAATCCGAGTAGATCAGGTAAGTCAAAACGGCATCAAGTATGCCACGGAGTGAGTTATTCGACGACATAATTCCCTACAGGAGATAAGTAAAATCTACTTAGCAGATGTTCAATTATTAAAATTTAAAACAAGACATGGTCTTTTGTTCAAGTTTAACTCCCACTAATTTTCGACGGACTGTATAACCTTCAGTTATACAAAACGGGAGACGCCGACAGTCTCCTAGTGGGGATCAGAATCTCAATGACTTGCACTACAGCCTTGTGGATAGCACAACAAACTGTAATACAATCAGAGAGCACCCAACTCATGGGACTTGCAACTCCTTGCAATATCTCATCATGGCTTCGGTCTCCAGAGATTTAATGGCCTTGTGGATAGCACAACAAACCATTAATCCTGGTCTAAGCTAACCATCATTACGCGACGAGCATAGATTTGCATGCAGCCCTTGTGGATAGCACAACAAAGCTGCATGGTTCCTCTACCCCGATCTATAGGCATCTAATGCCATAGCCACAGTTTCTCCTCCCAATTAAGCAGGCCTTGTGGATAGCACAACAAACCTGCCTAAAGTGATTCGAATCCTATGACTATAATGATGGTGGACCACGCGGTAAGTTCTTAACTACTCGCGTTACGGCTTAGAGTTTATCTGAGGGTATTTAGATAACTTTTTATCTTGGTCTCTCCTAGGTGATAGTATATAAATATATCGTATATATTTACTAAATACTATAACCTGCTTTGATTCATAATCAAAAGATAAACAATGCATCACATACATGTCATTAGTGTGGTCATGGATAGCACAGTGGGTTTGACTGGAGCCAACAGTCAAACGCACACACATTCTCATCATAACAATTATATTAGATAACCTGCAAACACATAGGCAAGAGATCGCCATCTTTTCGCCTTCCTGGTTGCAGTTGTGGATCGTCCTCGCTCCTTCCTCGGTTGCCTTGATCAGATTACATTTAAATTCTAGAATTTACAAGTAAATTGAAGAAGGCCTTATGGCGAGTACAAGAGAGAGAGGGAGGTAGAAATACATCGGAGTATGAGAGAGAGAGGTGCGCATACCTCTATTTATTAACAATTAATAAACATCATACATCCACGATCCACACAATCCATTCATCACATGAACAATAAATTAAGTGAATATCCATAACCACGGTGTGTTTTAAACATCCACACATGATTCAGCGCATCACATGGCTAAAACAAATGAGTTTTTCAAAATAAATAAGTTTTGGCTTTCAAAAAGCTGGGATCCAATCAAAATTGGTATTTGAATTTCGAAAACTCATTTTATTAACTTATCATGCAATTAAATCTAAATTTAAAAGCATTAAACACACATCACATACGTGTAGGTGCTGAAAATGCTCGTGTGATTTATGTGAAAAAACTATGTTGTTTAGAGTAAATTAACCTATTAAAAAAAAAATGCAACTAAGGTGCAGTGATCGCCAGAAACTTTTAACTAAAAAGCTTCAAAAGAAATTTTTGATCGCCTACCTGTTTAAACGCGGAAGAATGAGTCCTTGGTTCCCCTCCTTCAGCCGGCTGAAGAAAGAGAGCCCTTTCTTGTTCTTTTGTTCTTGCTGTTGAATGTTGAGGATCGTCCAGAAGTTCTCCTAGCTTCGTGCTTGATTTCCCTCTTTTGATCTCTTGTTGAGGTTGTTGAGTGCAGCAGAGACAGAGACAGAAAAATAAAGAAGAAATACTGATGAGAATCTAAGTATAAATAATATTAAAGCTAACCATGATTAAAAACATGTTTAAACAGCAACTCACTTGTTTAAATGGCTTTGAAACCCCTTTAGAACAGATGGGTTTTGGAAAATTGATGATGTGGTGTGTGTTGCATGGAGTGAATAAGAGAATGAAACTAATGAATGAAAATGAAATTCAGATATGAGAAACTTATGCCCAGTCCAGTTGGTTGAAGCTTTGAAGAGATGAAGATCTTGAAGAGGGATGCCGACTTCTGGAAATGGCAGCGCTCCGGCGTTCCTACGTGGTTGCTTCGATCTCCAAATTGCTATAACGCTGAGGCTCAATAATTCTCTCTCTTCTTTTTTTTTAACTCCTTGATATGCAAGGTATTTATAGGCATTTTCTGCGTTCGCGAT
Source organism: Zantedeschia hybrid cultivar (assembly GCA_030544215.1). NCBI lineage: Eukaryota > Viridiplantae > Streptophyta > Magnoliopsida > Alismatales > Araceae > Zantedeschia > Zantedeschia hybrid cultivar. The sequence continues at coordinate 54,850,031 of JARZZO010000006.1, read as the reverse complement.
TAACATAGAAAAATCTAGGATTTATCTACCTTAACCGACAGATAAACACTGATTAATTCATCTTTATCTGTAATTATCTAAAACGCGTCCACCTTTGCTGACGCCTTTCAGATTTAATTAAGATAAGGATAAATATCCGGGAAAACTTATCTTTATCTTTATTAGTTAAAACGCGTCCACGTATGTAGACGTCTTTTACACTAATTAAGATAAGGATAAACATCCGGAAGAGAAGTTAAAATAGCTTAGGAAAACTAAAACGCGTCGTCCTCTACAGACGCCTTTTAGTTAATAAATCAATTAATTAAAATTCAATTTTAAACGTTAAAATAGGAATAAAGTCTAAATAGTGTCTACATGGGTCGACGCCTTTTAGGATTCTTCATATTTTAACTGAAATTTGAGCTAAAATCAATTCAATTGATTAACTTAAATATGTCTGTTCAACCCGACACTTAAAAAGATCAATAAAAATTAATTAATGATTAATTATCAGACCATTATGAGGCATTATTATATGATATGAAATTTACTCGAAATGATGTCAAAATTAGCGTGTCTACAGCTGCCTCACCTTGGCATCATCTTTGTAAGGGAGTGAAATGAAATGGAATGTACTGAAAAGGTGATGCCAAGGTGTGATGAGACACGCTCTTAACATCACATGATTGGAATTTTTCTCGAAATCATCAATGAAGATAGCTCAAAGAAATCAATGGAATCAATCCTGTCTGGATGAGGTAGACAAGGAAATAAAATAAGGTCGATCAACCTCCTCGGAGTGGGAAGTACCCCAGGTCATAGACACTGTAGGTTTCATCATGGGGAGCGTTTGCCAGCCAATGTGAACGTGCTGCAGCCATGATGGATCTTAAAAGAAAACAAGAATATTGGATAAAGAGTCCAATCAAGGATAGAATTCCAAGGATATCTTCAAGCGAACCTCAAAGATAATCAAGATACTCAATTCAGAATAGAATATTTCATATCATGTTGAAATTGTTTGATTTAATGGTCTGAAACTTAATCAATAATTAATCCTTATCACAATGATTTCAAAGTCCTACATGATGCATGCTGGGCTAAAAGAAAAATATAAAGTCAAATAAAATATAAATTAATCAAGGATAATATTGTTAAATTGCCATTAATGAGTCAAGATACCAATTTTTGTAATTCAGTGCTAAGCCGAGGCTCGTTTATCCACGCACCGTTTCACAAAAGTGGAACCATCGTCCTCACTAATTAACAATCCAACGGCCTATCCGTGCGATTAAGAATTCTCTGGAATTATCACTGTTTTTGTTGAAGGGGAACTCGAATTCCAGTTTCATCAAAACCACAAGGTCCTTGATATGCTCTAATAAATATTTAACATATAATAATGCGAATGCAAAATAATTACATGAAATAGTACAAGGGTAGAAATAACCGTTTTTTTTAGCCACGGTCGAGACTTCTTGACTCCCACAGTAAGATCTTCTTGATATTTCAGCTTTACTCAAAATTGTTAGTAATTCCAATAAATATTCAATTTAAACGTCAAAACCCATAGAATTTCGGATAAATCATACAAATATATGAAACGCGTCATGTCGAGCAGACGCCATTTAAAGTTGAAACCGCGTCGCTTATCCTCGACGCCTTTTACTCACATAAACAGGTTTCTGGCTGTTCTCTATTCGAATTCCAACTCTATCAATGCACATCCCTTTTCCAATCCGGAAAAGTCTTCCTAGGATCGCAATGTTGTCTATATAAACACTCTTAGGTCGTTCCCAAGTAATCCCACTACAATCCAAAGATCAAAGTTGAGTTTTCTTCAAGGTTTCTTCAAAGTTCCAAGGTTTCCAAGGTTTTCTGGCTTCAAGGAGGAGGAACTCCGAAAAAAAGGAGTATGAATTCAAGCAAGAAGATGAAGATGTCCTTGGAGCAGTTTTCAGATGTGAAGAATCATCTCAATGGAAGAAATCCCAATCTCCAAGTAAGCTCGATCATCTTCTTTGTCAATTCTCTTCATATTCTTCATCACGTTCTTCATCATGTTCTTCGTCTTTTCTTTTGATTTTCAGAACTATCCCATGTTTCCTGGCCCAAGGAAGTTCACCTCCTTACCTTGGATCCGTAAACTTGCAAAAAGCATCAAGCTTTCCATGCAAGTATTCATATCTAAGTGGAATCTCTAAGGTCTTGTAGTGCTTGCTAAGCATTACAAGAGCGCGAACGCAGATTGGGCGGCTATGGGCGCCTTGATCGAGTGGTGGCATCCCCAAACTCACACGTTCTTCTTCCAAGATTTCGAGTGCACGATTCTTCTGGAGGAGGCGGAGCTTCTTTTAGGTCTCCCAAAGACCAAAGAGAACAAAGAGAAAATAGCTTTGATGAAGGAGAGAATCACCGGTCAACAATTGTTGACATCTATTATGAAAGATCCTTCAGAAGCCAAAGGATGTCTTACTAAAAAGGGGATCAATCTCACCAAGCTAGCCGAGTGGACGCTGTACGAAATTGATGATCTAAGAGAGGATGAAGCGGAGGATGTAACAAAAGCCTTAGTTACATGCCTTGCCGGTGCCTTATTCTTTTCTGCGCAGGATAATATCTTAGAAGATGACCAAGTTAGTGCTATATGCGCAATCTTCGAAGATAAATCCATTAGCACTGCACTCTTAGCATATCTTTATAGTGGGCTTTCTGCAGCGTCTGTGGGCCGTCCTCCTTATGGATGCATGCTTCTCTTCGCCTTATGGGTTGAACTTCACTTTAAGTTTGAGCACAGCAAGAAAAGGCCTCTGAATCCATCTCAAATTTACTTGAATAGCCCGATTCATTGCATAGCTAATGTTGTAAAATTCAATGAGTACATGGTCAACAAAGTTCCAAAACTCAAGACCCGAGCTGATTGGAGAGAATATTTAAAGCTCATGACGTCCGACATATTCGACTCGTCTCCACTTGCTTTGGTTGGAAAACCTGTGTGGGTGCGTCGTGCAGCAGGAGCAGACCTTAAGTTGATCGGAGCCACCGAATTTGTACTGTACAATCCACATCGGTGCCTTACTCAACTTAGCTTGGGCCGTCGTGAATTCCCAGAGTTCTCTCCCACACTTCCGATCAAGAAGCGTGACTTGGAATCCGACGAAGACTATGAAGCCGTACAAATTATTACCACTCTATGGAACCTTGGCTTCAGTTACCGTGTAAGATCCTCTAAAGATAGAGATAAAGGATTGAAAGCTCCTTATCTTAAAGGTCTTCATGAAATTCTCCCTTGAATGTCCTCTTTCTCTTTTATTCATGATGTAATAAAGAATTTTATTGAATAAAGAAGTTTTTTTATGCCTCAAAACCTTTCCTCAACTTTCTGTGAAGTGCACATGATTTTTCCTTTAGAGAAAACTTGATTTTTCCAGAAAATTCAACAGTTCGGGTCCTGTTTAATGTAAAACGCGTCCAGTCAGAAAGACGCCTTTCAACCATAATTCTTCAATTTAATCCTGAAAACATAAAACGCGTCTTCCAAACATGACGCCTTTCAATCGTAATTCTTTCCCAGAAATTTAATTTAATCCTCAAAAACCCGATTTAAAGCTTAAACCGCGTCTTTATAACATGACGCCTTTAAACTCTCTCCCCTACTTTTCCAGGATTCCGTCATTAATTCCATGATCAATTCTCTGAAACGCGTCAACACACTAAGACGCCTTTCATGATTTTCCTCTGTACGGTTCTGACAAAATATTGAAACGCGACTACTTATCTGGACGCCTTTCATTTAAATTCAAACCTCTGTCAGTGCCGCCTCAACTTTTGCGCCCTAAAACGCGTCATTCTGAGTCGACGCCTTTCAGCCTTTCGTTAACAGACCCACGAAGGCCCCCCTTTCTTCCTCACTTTTCCAAAACTTCCTCTCTTTCCTCCGGCGGCGATTTCCGAGCTCTGGCGATCTTTCCCTCAAATCCCTCTTCTCAAGCCATGGAACGCGGTGAAGGTTCTGGGAAGACGAAGGTCATAGCCAAGAGGAGGCGGAGGCAAGAAGAACAAGCTCCCGAGGAGGTTCCGGCGGCTCTTGCGGAGGCGGCGGCTTTCTTGGAGGAGGAACTCCCTCCACCGGCACCCATGGCGGTGGAAGAAGAAGAAGAGGGCGACCTCCACATGGTAAGATCCCTGTGGGGTGAATGGATGAGAAAAGAGGGGAGAAAATGGGATTCTTGAAGGAATCCAGAATCTGGACCTGAAAGGCGTCCAGACCAGGTGACGCCTTTCAAAAGGCGTCGCCTAGGGCTGACGTCTTTTAATGTAATTTCCGGATTTTTTTAATTAGGAATAAAGAGTTTGAATTGCGTCAACGTACGTTGACGTGTTTTAAAACACGTCTGCGTGTGCTGACGCTTTTCAAAACAGAACTGATTTTTCTGTTTTTTTTAATTACTGACCCTTATTTTTGTGTTTTTATTTGCAGGGAGTGATGAGGGCTAGGATTTCATGGGACCTAGTAGTTGGGGCTTATAGAGGGCTCCCCGACTTCCAGAAGGCACGCTTGCGCCAGATGGGATTCGGCGAGGTACTGGACATTGAGCCATTTTGGCTTGATCTGGTCCTGCTGCAGGCGTTCAGGGAGCGTTGGCATGCAGAGAGTCGGGCATTCCTAATGCCATGGGGGCATATGGTCCCCTCCCTAGAGGATGTGGCCAGGATTACCGGTCTCCGGGTAGAGGGCCGACCTGTGAGTGGGGTGACCTACCCCAACTACCAGGGATTGGCAGAAGCTTTGTTAGGGATAGAGGTATCTAGCCTAGGCAGGAAGTCTAGGATGGTTCCTCGAGTAGAAGTAGAGGCAGCCCTAGGTCTAGATGAACCCCGGCGTCGGTCTGACGAGACCCGGGAGGAGTTCAGGGATAGATTAGCAGAGTCATCCTCTTCTATCTACTGTAGTGATCCTGGGCAGGTAGAGGAGGCAGATAGACAGCTTAGAGTCTTCTTAGTTTTCTTTTTCGGTAGGTTGCTCTTCGGTACGAAGGGCGACCATATCCATTGTAGATTTCTTTACTTGTTAGATGACCTAGGTAGCCTAGGAGAGTATGCCTGGGGTGCAGCCCTTCTGGCTCACCTCTTTGCCGATCTATCCGCGGTCACGCCGGACCGTGAGACTACTATCAGTGGCTTCTCACCATTTCTTCAGGTATTAAAGTGTTTAATTATTTGTTATATGCAATGCAATATGATATAATGCTTCTTCTAACCTATATGTTCATGAATGCAGGTGTGGAGCTACTACTATTTTCCACTCGGCAGAGCGAGGATTATCCGTCCGAACGCCGTCCCTTTCGCCTGCCGTTGGCAGCCGATTGTGGACACGGCTCCACAGCATCACCAGCTGACGGCCCTCCGCCGTCAGTTTCTGGATTATCCAGAACTCTTGGTAAACTTTTAACTTGTTTAATTTCATTAAATGTAATCTTTTTATTAAATGCAAGTTATTTATGAATGCATCTAACCTATATGCAGGTGATTTGGCGCCCATACTTGGGCATGAATGAGGAGGGTCAGCCGTGGGTGACGGCTGGCAGGAGGCGGTTTGGGAGGCAGATGTGGGTGCATTGCCTCAATGAGATCGAGCTCCTCCGCCTTCGGCTAGTAATGAGGACCCTGGGCCTCCACCAGGAATGGATTGACGAGGAGGTCCCGGAGGGCGTCGGAAGGAGCATGAGGGGCAAGCAAGCCCTCACTGATTGGCGGGCGAAATTTCCTGAGCAATATGAAGACTGGCATCGCCGGGGTGTCAGAGTGGAGTCACGAGCGGTGAGTAGCGAGGCCTACCTCCAGCAGTACCGGGCCCACTACGCCGATCAGCTTCGGCTCCTCCGACCACTCGATGTAAGTATGAATTCATGCTTCTTTAATTTTATTATCTTGGTTTATATTTATGAATGAATGTATGTATGACATGCAGGATGCGCGTGATGCGGTCATCGTCGACCTCCGGGCCCGCCTACATGATGCGGAGGCCCAGCTAGAACAAGTTCAGAAGGAACTGTATGACCTGGTATGTATGAATATGAATATGAATGCATGTTTTAAATAATTAATTGTTTTGGCGATTAACCACTGACAGTTGTCTTCCGGTGCAGCGAGCCGTCTACACCCAGGCGGCCCCTCCTACTCATGGAGCTCCGTCTTCCTCGTCCGCTCATGATGCTGCTATGGCTGACCTCCAGAGTCAGCTCGCCTCCGCCATCCACCGGGCTTCTCTAGCAGAGGAGGACCGTGCTGCTCAGGTAAGTTCTTCAATTTTTGAATTCTGAAATTGATTACTTGATTGATTGCCTTGGACTAACAAAATCTTCCTTTCAGGTTGCTGAGCTTCAGGAAGCCCTTCAGAGGGCTGAAGCGGACATAGAGCATGCCCGTGCTACAACGACTCGGGCTGAGGCTGATGCAGAGCGGATCCGGGCTCTGGAGGAGCAGGTGGCCCGACTTTCGGCTGGAGATCTTGGGCGCCTCCAGACCCGTCTGGAAGTCATCAACGAGGAGCGAGAGCGGGAAACGCAGGAGCGGCAGAAGATGGATGCTGAGATATCCGCTCTTCGGGTCCAGCTTGGCATCGCGGAGCATGAGCGCCGGAGTGTGGAAGAGAGGTACAGGCGTGCTCGACAGCGTGCACAAGAGCGCGGTCTGACCAGTGCCTTCACCGCCAGTGCTGCCGTGTCCTCTGGTCAGGCGGGTCCGAGCGCGATGGGGCCACCTCCACCTCCTAGTCGAGTGCCAGCACCGGATGCACCTGACGAGGCCCAGAGCCAATTGGACGAGGGCGGAGGGGAGAGCCAGCCTTGAGGGCTCATGTATCTTCTTTTCTTCATGTATCATGTACAAAAACACCTTTTGATAATATACGTGAAACTTTTGGCTCCAATCTTGTGTTCCTGTGTTTATCTTGCATCCTGTACACACTTAACAAACAGGTTAAGTATCTATTTAGGCTTAGCCCCTTGCCTGACCAGATAAATGGTCAATCAATCTTTTCTTCAATAAATGGTCAAGGGGCATAGCCTTTATTAACAAAGGTAATGAGAATAATCAAACTTAAGTAAAAATGCAACATACAAGCAAACAGATGCTCACTGAAAATAAAAGGAATGAAACATACTAAATGCAACAAGCAGATGCTAATTGAAATATTTTTGTTGTTTTGAAAATATTCATTTTTTGTTTGGGGTTTTGAAATATATACTTTTTTTTTTGAATTTTGACACATATATATATATTTTTTGTTTTTTGACATATGTATTTTTTTTTGAATTTTTGACATATGTATTTTTTTTTGGATTTTTGACTTATGTAATTTTTTTTGGATTTTTGACTAAAAGATCAGCATGGTACTTGGATCAAAAGATCATATTCATTTATTAACTTCATTTCCAAAATATTCTTTAACAACTTAACTTAAGCCCCTCGTGTTTGAATTTGTGTTTCCATTCGTGATCCCATTTGATGATTTGACCCTTAGTCAATCTAAGCCATTCCTTAAGTTTGGAGTACATCTCTTTAGAAAGAAAAGAGGAATAAGTTTAGAAAACCCATGAGAAGGTTCCGGAGACTTAAAAAGATGTTCCTTTCCTACCCTAATATCCGTTGGGGTTCGGTCATTTTCTTTCCGGGGTATTTATCGACCTTGCGTTCCCTTTCATTTCATTTCATGGCCTTGATGTAACGTTTGTAATGTAATGGCCTTTTTGATTTGACATTTGGCTTTTTGCCTTGCTTTTTCTTTTCTTCCTTTCTTTTCTATTCTTCGGGACGGATCTCCCCCCTTTTTTTTATGACGGCCTCCTACTAAGATGGCGGGTATTCTTGGTAGTCTATTCTAAATCTCGTTCCGACATCATGGGCCGAGTATAAAACAGAATTTTGCTTTAAAAAAAAAAGAATGATTTGTACTTTACACTTTCGGTCAAGCTTTCGATATTCTTTAGGACTTATCATCTCTTGTTTCTCACGAATCAAACGTGTCAGTGTGTGCAGTAATGGGTTTGAAATTAAGTTATCCAGACTGATAAGGAAATTTGAGTTTATAAACTTTCTGACTCCACTGGTCTTTGTACCATACTGATCAACTTTTTAACCTAAGGATAGTATTTCTTAAGATGTAAACCATTCCAAAGATGTTTTAACTCTTCTCCTTCTGCATTAACAAGACGATAAGCATTACCAGGAAAAGCGTGCGATACAACATAAGGTCCTTCCCAGTTGGGTTGGAGCTTAGAACGCGGACCACCAGGTTTTATAAAAATTCTTTTGACAACCATTTCACCGACTTTGAACTTACGTTCAATGACTTTCTTTTGATAAAAACGTGCTACTCTATTTTGATAAACTTTTGCATGATTAGCAGCTGACCATCTTTTCTCGTCTAAAAGTTCCAATTGAGCAAGGAGTGCTGAACGATGTTTATCAATGGAAAATTCCTTATTCAATTGTACTCTTAATGACGGTATGAGGATCTCATATGGAACTACTGCCTCCATTCCAAATGTTAAGGAATAAGGAGTTTGCCCAGTAGGCGTGCGGATTGAAGTTCGGTAGGCCCATAGAGCCTCAACCAATTTTTCTGGCCAATCTACGAACTTATTAGATTTGCACGTCTTTTTGATGATTTTTATCAAAGTCTTATTAGTTGCCTCTGCTTGGCCATTGCCTTGCGGATAATAAGGAGATGAATGATGCAATGCAATTTTATACCTGTTACAGAGGTCCTTCAATTCCTGTGACACGAACTACGGTCCGTTGTCGGTGACGATGGTGCTTGGAATTCCAAATCGGGTGATGATGTTCTTCATGATGAACTTGCAGACGGTTGATGCTTTGATCTCTACATACGCTTCAGCTTCAGCCCACTTGGTGAAGTATTCCGTTGCCGTGAGAATGAAAGATTTTTGCTTGATGCCGGAATCTAGGTTACCAAGAGGTCCAATAATGTCGAAAGCCCACATGGAGAAAGGCCATGGGGAAGAAATAGGATGGAGTGAAGATGCAGGAGAATGAATTTTATCGGCGTGAAGTTGACACTTAGCACACCTACGAACATATCCTACGCAGTCTTCTTCCATGGTTGGCCAATAAAATCCTTGTCTAAGGATCTTCTTTGCTAACATCTGTCCATTGACATGACCACCACAAACTCCACTATGAGCTCCTTCCATAACTTTCCAAAGCTCATCTTCGTCTAGACATCTCAGAAGAACTCCATCAAAACCTCTCTTATATAATGCTCCTCCAACTAGGGTGTATCTTTGAGCAACTCTCCTGATAGCTCTCTTCTCCTCAGTTGTAGCTTCCTCAGGATACGATTGATCTTCACAATATTTTGCAATTTCATAATACCATGGCTTCTGTTCATCATCCATCTCTTCTAACAGCTCCATTAACATGATTTCCCTTTTCTCAATGATATCTCCGTCTCTGACTTTCTTCAGCAATTTCTCCTTAGTTCTAAGGAATGAAGGGTCTTTCACGGCAGGTGAAAGACGCCTATGAACTATGATCGATTCGGATTGTTTGCTGATTGGAAAATCAAGAGAAGATGCAAGTGAAGCTAGAGCGTAAGCTAAGATGTTTTGATTCCTAGGGACATGGACAAAGATCAATTTCGTGAAAAACTTTGAATATGCAGAAGTAAGCTCATGATAAGGCTTGAGCTTAGGATCGAGAGTTCGATACTTGGTCAGCACTTGGCGAAGAATCAATTGGCTATCACCCACGATCCTGAGTTTGGTAGCACCATGGAAATGAGCAGCCTCAAGACCAGCAAGGAGTGCCTCGTATTCAGCTATATTGTTTGTGACTGGAAAATCAAGCTGAAAGGCTTGTGGAATGGTGATACCTTCAGGTGATAACAGAACAATACCGATCCCTTTTCCATGAGAATTTAGAGCTCCGTCAAAATGCAGAGTCCACATATCATCTCTGATTTGATTTACGGACATCAGTTCCTCATCCGGAAACTCTGATCGTACTGGATCAAATCTAGGAAGGGGATGATGAGCAAGATGTTCTGCTATGGCATAGCCCTTGATCGCTTTCTGCTGAATGTAGATGATATCAAATTGAGATAGAAAGCTTTGCCATCGTGCTAACCTATCAGTAAGAACAGATTTCTCTAGGAGGAATTTGATCGGATTCATCCTAGCGATGAGATGGACTTCATGGGCCAGAAAATAATGCTTTAATTTCTGCACAACCCAGACCAATGCTGCACATGTTTTCTCCATCGTCGTATATCTCTGTTCAGCGGGGTTGAGAAGTTTAGAGAGATAATAGGCTGTCCTCTCTTTTCCTTCTTCATCTTCTTGTGCTAGAACAGCCCCCACTGCATCATCCAGGACTGAAATGTAAAGTATCAATGGTTTGCCTGGAGATGGTGGTCTCAAAACAGGAGGACTTGCTAAGTAGTCCTTCAATCCATCGAATGCCTCCTGACACTTATCGTCCCAATCAAATTTGACTCCCGGCTTGGTAAGCTCGTAAAACGGCTTACACCTTTGTGAGTGCTGGGAGACAAAACGGCGAATAAATTGCAACCTCCCGATTAATCCTCTCAATTCTTTCAAGTTTTTAGGAGGTGGCATTTCTCTAATAGCCTTCGCCTTGTTAGGATCGATCTCAATTCCCCGTTTGCTGACGATAAATCCAAGCAATTTTCCTGAAGATACCCCGAATACACATTTCTTGGGGTTCATCTTTAACTGATATTCTCTCGATCTTTCTAATACCCTTGCCAAAACTTTGGCATGCTCAGCCTTTGTTTTCGATTTAACCAACAAGTCATCCACGTACACTTCCAGATCTATGTGCATCATGTCATGAAATATTGCCATCATGGCCCTCTGATAAGTGGCTCCAGCATTCTTTAATCCAAATGGCATGATAACATAACAGTATGTTCCCCAAGGTGTAGTGAATGACGTCTTCTCTTGATCCTCTTCTGCCAGCTTAATCTGATTATATCCTGAAAATCCATCCATGAATGATAACGTCTCATAACCAGCAGTGTTATCGATGAGTACATCAATATGAGGCAATGGAAAATCATCTTTAGGACACGCCCGGTTCAGATCGCGGAAGTCGATGCAAATTCTGACCTTTCCGTCCTTCTTCATAACCGGGACTATATTGGCCACCCATTGTGGATAAAGGACAACTCTAATAAATTTGGCTTTATGCAACTTATCGACCTCTTCCTTCATCTTTAAAGCCATATGTGGGTGGAATCGCCTTAATTTTTGTTTGACCGGGCTAGCTCCTTCCTTTAATGTCAATCTGTGTTCAACCAAAGTTGAGTCTAACCCCGGCATATCTTCATAACTCCAGGCGAAAGTGTCCTTATAGTCCTTTAGCACTTGTACCATTGCTTTTTCATCCTCTGAAGAAAGATTTTTACTGACGAGGACAACCTTAGGTTCGTCTTCAGTCCCTAAATTAATTTCTTTGGTGGGCTCTTCTACGGCAGCTGAGGGTTCATCGAATCTCTTTACTCCACTGGCATATGCCTCAGCTGCGTCCTCGTCGTCTTCCTCAATGGGGTCCTTTTCATGTACTAATTCATATACCCCGTACCCATCATTAACTAACTCATCGTCCATACAATCTTCTGGCATTTGAATTGGATTTTCTAAAAGCTGAGGGATTAAAGAACAAGAAGAGCACTTATCAGATAAGTCCTGGAGGTATCTATCTGGAATTTGCCTACCCTTAGGCTTCCTAGACTTACTAACCTGACTAGACTGCCTAACTTCACTAAACTCACTATTATAACCTAACGAAGACGAAGCAGGATGAAAATCCTGGGATACAAGTGGAAATACAAGAGAATCCTCCTGAGTGGAGGGATAGAGTAAATCTAGGAGAGAATCTTGACCGAAGGACCCGCGCGGCGGGGTGCAATCGAACAAGTGAGATGTTTCCTCGATGAGGATTTGGGAAGAATTTGTTGCCAAATTGGCGTTTTTTTTTGGAAAATGAAAGAATTAAACATAAAGCAGGAATGAATATAAATGGGAGGGGAATCAGACAGAGGAAGTGGCACCAAGGCCAAAGGATTAGGGGGATCATATAGTAATATGTCTCAGATTAGATCATACAACCTCTCTAGATCGAGAGGAGGTTGTGGTATGATGTCCCGAGGGGACAGAGTAATCATGACGGGCGGAGCCCGTGGAATATCTTCAATTATGACCCGCGACCAAGTCGGGGTCAAAAGCAGTGTGCGAAAAAGAGTATGGAGCATGAGGACATGTGAAGGATATGTCCCCCTCCAGAGCAGATCTGTTGTGTAACCAGCTTCATAGGGGTCATCCGGCTCCCCTTCATCTGTTTCTTCGGATAGCAGTATCCGCTTGTCAAATATGGCACCAGGGCCTTCAATCAGTTCATCAATCTGCGGCGGCCACTTAGGTTCTGCAGGATCCAGAAATAGTCTGTTCAGCGCAATATACAGGTCTCTGAGGTCGAACCACCTGTACCATTCACATTCAGGGTCATGGAATTTCCTCCTTTTCATAGGCCGCAGAGCCTCCAAGGATTGGTACGTAAGCAGTTCAGAGCAATGTCTGGCCAAATCCCTCCCATATATATCATGGAAGTCAAAACAGGAAGTAATGACTACCGTATTGTCATAGCTAAGTATGGGCCCTTTCACGAAGTGCGTACACAGGGTCCATGTTAGGGGATCTCGGCCTTCTTTGAGTGGCGTAGACATTGCCTCCCAGATCTTCGGGCCTTCTTTGATTACTGCTTGTTGAACCGGATCTTGCTTCAGTTTTATTGGCCTATAGCCCAGACCACTTCCAGGTGCCGCTCGATGATTTCTGACAGGAGTGGTCCTGCCTTGCAATTGTGTGCCCAGACCTTTCCCAGGCTCGTAGCCGTTCTTCATCATGATCCTCCATCCTGGGGTACTCATGCACTTCCCCCTCTTGATAGCATCTAACGGATATGGAGAAATAGTAGCGGCTTTCAGAGGATCAGCCACTGGACGGTAGACCTGTAATATCGACAGAAAAGGTTGTCGGCCAGGTAAGACAGCAGATTTAATGTTCAAGGAATGAGCAGCAGCAAGGATCGGCATGCTCGTTACTTTAATAATTCGTCCTTCGTAAGGAAATTTGAGGCATTGATGATTCGTAGAAGGAATCGCCTCGAGAGTTTTAATATAAGGACGACCTAAAATGGCATTTATGGAAGGGTCGATTTCCAGGATGTGAAATTCGACCTCTGCATGACTTACAGGGCCCAGCTCCACCTTTAAATAGACCATTCCCAGAGGGGAACGGGTAGAATTGTCATATGCTGTTACTGATATGGGGCTGGGCAGCCATTTCTCTTTGGGCACACCGCATAACTCCAGGGTCTTCGGAGGTAGAACATTGATCGAAGCCCCTGTGTCGACCAGGCATGCATCCACGGCCTTCTTACTGATGTTGACCGTAATACTCAGGGCCATGCTTCTGGCTGCTGGCGGTGCTAGTTCCGATGTATGAAATGTTATAGAGGGCTGATCCCCCTGAGGAACTAGTAGTGCTGCAATTTTCTCTACCGACACGTCCTCGTTGACCATCACCTTCTGCAGATATTCCATTAAAGCTTCTTGGTGACTCTTGGATCTTTTGATCAGTTCGAGTATAGTGATCCGTGCCGGTGTCCGATCCAGGTGTTTCAACAAGTCATATTGAGTGCCTGGTGCACTCTCTTCATTATGGGCTTCCTCAGTCGGCTGTGATGGGCCGTCTCTAACCGTGGACTGAGGAAAGACTTTGTTGAAAATCCTTCCACTCCGGAGCGCGTGTTCCTCAACCGTGGAGGATCCGGGTGACACCTTAAGTACCGCAGGGTTGGATGGTGCGGATGGCGTAGAGGGTTGGTATGTAGGTGGTGGCGTAGAGCTAGGTGGTGATGGCGCAGTGCGGATTAAAGGCCTAGAGGGTTGGATGGTGGATGGGTAAGTGGTTGGTGAAGTGGGGAATGGTACGCGTAATAGCGGTCTAGATGGTAAGGGCATATCTGGATAGGCGGTGGTGGTAGTGGGTGAAGTAGGAAACGGTACGCGTAGTAGTGGCCTAGATGGTAAGAGGGGCGCGTTATTGGTTTGCGGGGGGCTATATGATGGAGGCGTAGGAGTGCGGGGTGTAATGGGTCTAAGGAAAGCGGGTAGTGGTAATGGGTTATTGGGCGTGGGTGAGTGGTATGTGGGTGTGGGTATAGGGGTGATAGTAACGGGTTGTGGCCTTGGTATGTGGATGGTGCGGCGTGGTGGTCGCTCTACAGTACTTTGAACGTGACCCGTTGAACAAAGAGAGGAAGAGTCCTCTACTCTCCACTGCTGCCCACGACCAGCCTCAGACTGGCTGTTCGTCAAGATGGGAGCAACCTGGTTTTGGTTCTGATGCTCCGGGAGTGGATTCTGCACTATTCCCATGTTGGGTGGTGCTGCTGCTTGTGCCGGTGGTCTTGCTTGCTGCTGCTGCTGCTGCGGTCTCCTCGCCTTCACGGCTGTTATGTACTTTTTCATTTCCTCCCAGTCTATGCCGCCCTGCTCATTGAGATCATGAATATAATCTCTGAATTGAAAGCAGGTGTCAATGGTATGCCCAGGTTGCCTGTGGAAGTAGCAATACCTGGACGTATCGGCATTCTGAGGCCAGACGGCCTTCTCCCTCGGCAAAACTAAGGCATTGGCTGCCATTAAAGCGCTGAAGATATCCGCCAAGGATTCTGGGAGGGCCGGGCATTCTGCCCTTTTCGGGCCTGGAGGTCTCCTCTGCTGGTTGTAGTCACCAGGAGGAGGGACATTGTGGTATGCCGGCGGTGCACGCGGCTGGTACTGTGGCTGTTGCTGTTGATACTGCTGCTGAGGGGGCTGCTGGTACTGCTGCTGCCGTTGCGGCTGTTGCTGTAGCTGTTGCTGGTTCGGCTGCTGGGGCCGCTGGTACTGCTGTTGGTAATGGGGGTTCTGCTGTTGCCTGTATCCTTGTTGGCTCGGCTGTGGTGGCCTCTGGTACTGCTGCTGATTCCTCACAAACTGGGGCGAATTATTGTTCATGGTACTGACCTGCTCGTGAGAGAGCGTGCCCTCAGTAGTCGGACCTGTACTAGGAGAATTCGGCACGGCAGGCTTCCGAGGTGGAGGCCTGTTAGGTCTGTGAGGATCAAAGACGCTAGAGAACGTAGCGTCCTTGAAAGCATTCTGGCAATACCGGGCTCTTTCATAGAGCTCCGCCATATTAGTCAAATTGTTCAAGGAGAGGACTAGCTTGAATTGGGGCGTGGCGTTAGAAATCAACATTTTCACTTGTTCGGATTCGGACAAGTGATCTTTCACTTTTTCAGCCAGGCCCCGCCACCTGTCAGCAAAACTGACAAACTCCTCATCCGGTTTCATCTTTTCTGCAATAAGGTCCGTGATAGACAAGGAGGGTGCAACTCTGTCCTGGTATCGCTGGATAAATTTACGTGAAACGATACCGTAATCCTCTACTTCGGAGGGTTCCAGAGAAAAGAACCACTCGAGGGCTGGTCCCTCTAGAGATCTCCTGAACAAGAAGGCCAACGACCTCTTGTCATTCTGCTAGAAAGAGGATTCGTACATGAACTCCTTCAGGTGCGTGAAGGGGTTACCAGTACCATTATACTTTCGATACATTGGCATTTCAGAGGGTGGCAGATGGAATACTGGCAGGCTCGGTAGACTGATTTCTGGCACAGCTTTAACCCCCATCATCTTCTGGAGATTGTTGAACTGCTCATCCATGCGCTCCATCTTGGCCAGCAACGTCTGCGTAGTCAGATCTGCCTGGGGAGGAGGAGGAGGAGGAAGTACTTGATAGGCCTGCTGCCTAGAGTACGTTGGACAAGGAGGATAATAAGGATGAGGTCCGGCAGAGCTTCCGCCATGCCCGAGGGCATTTTGATAAATGGGCGTCTGCGGTCTAGCCGGTTGCCTGGATGATGAAAGTTGTGGCCCAGTTGGCCGAGAAGTAAGATGAAGGCCTTCCATGGCCTGATGGATATAAGGAGGAGGAAGAGGAGGTTGTTGAGGAACAACGGGGGGAGCCATAGGGTTCGGCTCAGCAGGCTGCATGGGTGCCTTCCCCTTCAAAATAGACTGGATGGCCTCGAACTGCTGAGGGTCCAGTCGGGAGTTAAGAACTCCCAAAGCATTGACAAGATCCATAAGATCGGAGGATGAGGGATCATGATGATTCATGTCCCCCTCAAGATCGGGATTGGGGATCGCATATTCATGCGGAGGAAGATCATGATATTGATCGTGCGGATGAAAAAGAGGAGTTCGGACATTCCCGTCATGTCGAACTGGAATGGGGACAGAGTTACGAGAGGCATCAGCATCTCTCCCGTTCTCATAATTGAAATCTGAATCGCGAGGGGCATTAGCATCTCCCTCGTAGTTAATGATGGCGTCTTGGGCCATATTCAAATCTCTGCCTGATCGCAGCAACATGATATTAGATTCCCTTTTCAAAGATTTAATCAGACAAGTTGTGCAGAGATTAATCAAATAAGTGGATGCTTAACGTGATTTCAGGATTCCTTGTTGAGTTATTTGAATTGGATTAAACCACAATTTCGCTCAGGGAAGGATCCTAGTTTCAGTTTGATTTCCACCGTTATTCTCTAGGGTTCTCTCTCACAACGCTTTCGGAATCTAGCCGGGACTTCAATTGGTACAACCAGCCCGATGATCAAGGAGGAATACCTTGATTTTGGGGACTTATGGAGGTCTCAACGTCAACTTCTCTAGTCTGATCAAGGGACCAACCCAATCAGAGAGAGTTGCTGACGTCGAGTAATGTGTTCCTAAGAAAAGGAGGGTTTTAGCCTCAATGCATATGCCCTGCGACCTGGATGGCCTCTAATGCTTAATAAAGTAATGGGTAGCTAGCACTCAACACAGAAATCTGGAAACTGAAAAATAATTAAGAAACTGTCTGAATCGCGTCGATTATAGTCGACGCTATTCAAAACAGAACTTAATTCTTTCGCAGAGAACAGATGCAAACAGCAGAGAAAGCCTGGAAAATAACTAAAAACTGTCTGAATCGCGTCGATTATGGTCGACGCTATTCAACACAGAACTTAATTATTTCGCAGAAACAGATGTAAACGACAGAGAAAGTCTGGAGGCTAAAAGGCGTCTAGGTGTGCTGACGCGGTTTTAAAACGCGTCGCTGTTCCTGGACGCTTTTTAGTTCGCAGAAACAGATTTCCAGAAGGATTTTCTGGGTCGGATCCTCCTTAAACAGGGTAAAATGCAGTAAACAATCGACTCATGCAAAGATTTTTAGTTTCAGATTTTAAACAGGATGATTTACTAACTAAACAACTAGGAAATCACTCAATCACACAGCACTTTATCACAAAAAACAGCTTTTTTTTGAACTAATCAAGGGGAGGCAAGATCTTGCCACTGGGGTGTGCACGTGATGCACGAGGGAAATTAATCAAACTAAACACTCACCAATTGGTGAGGACGTGTCGAAAGACACAAATGGTGCACCGTGGGTGCCCGGTATGATAATAGCAAGAACAAAAGAAATTAAAAGACGGCGAGACCAAGTCCCACCGTGATCGCCAAAAAGAGCTGTAGGTGCTGAAAATGCTCGTGTGATTTATGTGAAAAAACTATGTTGTTTAGAGTAAATTAACCTATTAAAAAAAAAATGCAACTAAGGTGCAGTGATCGCCAGAAACTTTTAACTAAAAAGCTTCAAAAGAAATTTTTGATCACCTACTTGTTTAAACGCGGAAGAATGAGTCTTTGGTTCCCCTCCTTCAGCCGGCTGAAGAAAGAGAGCCATTTCTTGTTCTTTTGTTCTTGCTGTTGAATGTTGAGGATCGTCCAGAAGTTCTCCTAGCTTCGTGCTTGATTTCCCTCTTTTGATCTCTTGTTGAGGTTGTTTAGTGCAGCAGAGACAGAGACAGAAAAATAAAGAAGAAATACTGATGAGAATCTAAGTATAAATAATATTAAAGCTAACCATGATTAAAAACATGTTTAAACAGCAACTCACTTGTTTAAATGGCTTTGAAACCCCTTTAGAACAGATGGGTTTTGGAAAATTGATGATGTGGTGTGTGTTGCATGGAGTGAATAAGAGAATGAAACTAATGAATGAAAATGAAATTCAGATATGAGAAACTTATGCCCAGTCCAGTTGGTTGAAGCTTTGAAGAGATGAAGATCTTGAAGAGGGATGCCGACTTCTGGAAATGGCAGCGCTCCGGCGTTCCGACGTGGTTGATTCGATCTCCAAATTGCTATAACGCTGAGGCTCAATAATTCTCTCTCTTCTTTTTTTTTAACTCCTTGATATGCAAGGTATTTATAGGCATTTTCTGCGTTCGCGATTAACATAGAAAAATCTAGGATTTATCTACCTTAACCGACAGATAAACACTGATTAATTCATCTTTATCTGTAATTATCTAAAACGCGTCCACCTTTGCTGAAGCCTTTCAGATTTAATTAAGATAAGGATAAATATCCGGGAAAACTTATCTTTATCTTTATTAGTTAAAACGCGTCCACGTATGTAGACGTCTTTTACACTAATTAAGATAAGGATAAACATCCGGAAGAGAAGTTAAAATAGCTTAGGAAACCTAAAACGCGTCGTCCTCTACAGACGCCTTTTCGTTAATAAATCAATTAATTAAAATTCAATTTTAAACGTTAAAATAGGAATAAAATCTAAATAGCGTCTACATGGGTCGACGCCTTTTAGGATTCTTCATATTTTAACTGAAATTTGAGCTAAATTCAATTCAATTGATTAACTTAAATATGTCTGTTCAACCCGACACTTAAAAAGATCAATAAAAATTAATTAATTATTAATTATCAGACCATTATGAGGCATTATTATATGATATGAAATTTACTCGAAATGATGTCAAAATTAGCGTGTCTACAATACGCACACACTCCGAATTAATAATTCCAGATTATTCCATGCCAATTAGAACAATTCTAATAATCTAACACTTAGATTAAACCCCATTCATAGTCTAACAATTTGACTATTAAAAACTAATCTAACTCTTAGATTAATTCAACAAAGTTAATTAACAATTTAACACTTAAACTTTTAATTAACTCTAATTATTAATTAACTACTAATCTAACTTTTAGATTAGTTAATTAATGTTAATTAGTAATTTAACATTTAAATTATTAATTAACACTAATCAATTAATAACTATAATCTAACAATTAGATTAGAAGATTAAAGTTAATCATTAATTTAACCCTTAAATAAATAACTAACAATAATAATTAAAGACTACTAATTTAACACTTAAATTAGTCATTTAAGTTAATTATTAATTTAACAATTAAATTAATAACTAACTCTAATATTAATTAACAATTATATGATTTAATAATAAATAATCTAACTTTTAGATTAAATATTATTAAAAACTAATTTAACAATTAAATTAGTCAAGTTAAGTTAATTATTAGCTTAACTATTAAACTAATAATTAACTTTATATCACAATTAATTGTTAATCAATGAATCTTTAATTAAGTTAATGAGTCAAAATCATTAATAAATGCCCAATTAAATTAAAATTGAATGATAATTTTAATCCTCAAAACTATTTTGAAAATTTTAAAATTAATTCAAATTTTAACTAAATTTCAAATGGGCAATTAGGGATCAAATACGGTTTTAAAATCAAAACAGGGCTCAGCCCAATAGGGCTAACTGGCTCGAGCCAGTGGCTCGGCCTGGTTCGAACCAGGTTCGAACCCTGGCTCGAGGCTAAGCCCAGCCAGGGCTAGCCCGGCCAGACCACAGACCGAACTGGCCCAGCCAGTCAGACCGGCTCGGGACCGGCCGGTTTGCCCTCTTCCTACCCAGCAGAAACCCTAAATCCCTAAATGCATGTGCAGCAGGCCGGCGGCGGTTGTAGGGCTGGGGCGCCGGCGGCCGTGCCCCCCGGCGGCACAGGCCCCGGCCGGCGGTGCCCCCGGCGCCGGCAGGGCCGCCGGCGGTGGCCAAGAACACATCCGGCCGAGGCCTAAAAGGCCCCTCAAAAATCTGATTTTTCAGAATTTTAATCCGATTTGGGGCTCAATTTAGCAGCCCTTCAAGGCCACCATGGCGCCAGCTATCATGCCCGGTGTGTAGTGGTGACTATCACCAAGAGATCCGGGCATCCAGGCCGCCATCCCAACGATTGGGAAGCGAGTACGAAGTCGCCGAAGTACCCCTGTTCATCATCACATGAAGCACTCCGAAAACCCCCAAATAAAATCCGAAAAATCACAGAAAAATAATCAAATTATTTGTGTTCATCTTATGAACACGATTCCGTTATTTTAATCGGATTAAACGCATGGAATAACACAAGAAAAATCAATTTCGGAAACCGAAACGGGACGAGAAACAGTGGAACCTGGCTCTAATACCACTATTGGATCTTCTCGATTTCTCCGGATCGCTCACGCAGCGGAAAATAAAATTTTACAGCGATCCGTTTCCCGTTTCGAAGAACTAAAATACGATAATCGGATTATCGAAGTTCTCACCGTGTGCGGATTCGAATCCACAGCCGTTCGGTTCCGTCGGTGTGACACCGCAAGCCGCGCAAGCGCCCGGCCTCTAGCGAAGTCCACGCGATCCTCCCCACGACGGATATCCTCGAGTTCGTCGTTCTTCGCAGCCCACGAAGTCTCCGCCAGTCGCCGCAATGATCGCCGCAACGCGCGGACGATTTCCCGTCGAACGGGATTCGGAGAAGCGGCGGAGCAGATCTGGATCTGCCTGGACTCCAGAGGAAGACAGAAACTGAGGAGGGGCGGCTAGGGTTAGCAGCAGCTTGGCCTGCTCAGCCCGTTCGCTATGTTTTATACTAACCGCGCGGTTTTTCACAAAAAATCCCGGTTTGTATAAAACCCACTTATTTATCCATCGCCTTGAGAATCATTTGCGTGTGACCCTCTAGGCCCAAGTACCAGTCCAGTTAATGGCCCAGTAAGCCCAGTGACTCCTCACTGGCTTTATTAATTAATTAATAACCCTTTATTAATCAATTAATCAAACGAATTGATGTCGCACATCGAATTCGACCGGGCCTCCGATCACGTTGGGTGCCAAGCAACACCGTGTGAACCCGGAAGGTATTTGGGGTTAAGTAACCCACTCTTGGAACCTTTCCGTCGACAGTTACCGCGTGGATATAATCCTTCATTCGTACAATGCTCTCGAGTCAACTCAGGGTATGGCGAGCTGTCAAACCCTAACCGGTTGACTCACTTGGATTGGATGCCGCTGATGAATATCGGAAAACTCCTTTTCCGATATTATCGTCCGCCCTGGCCAGGGACTTCCGCGCATCCTTCCCAGAGCATTCTCTCTCTAAGTACCGAGAGCGAATGATTCCTTATTGACACACAATTCCCTTCGACGGTATTCCGATGTACCCAATCCTTGGCGTATTAGAATCCCATGGCTAGAGATTCGTAGACCAAGGTCAAAGTACAGAAGTCCACCGCCAAGGTGTCCTTGGTGTCTCAGGTTCGAGGACCATCCACGCAACTGCGACAATAGAATCAAGCTGGTTGACAGTGAGGTACAATACCATCCAGCGATTCAGTTGGATCAGTTCAGTGAACTCATTCTCCAATGTGCACCTACAGATTCGCCTTAGTGTCTCCACACAAGTGACTTGTGAGACCAGTCACCCTCATCATATGAGCAGGAGTAATCTGTACTAGTCTAACCAGATATCCGATGTCCTTCTCAGATATCCTTCGACTAGGAACGATTAAGAATATGTGTGTTTAATCTCAGTAGTATGATCTCATCATAATCTGATCACCATAGCACATATTCACGGACTTCATTATGAAACGATAATTAATGCGATTTACACATAATGAATATTTTGCCATTTTATTAATAATGAACGAGATTTACATTGTTAGATTGGCTTGTAGGCCACCTAAACTAACAATTACAATGCGACTCGATACAGCAAATAATTACATACTCCAACAGAAAAGAAATGATTATACATACAGGCCAGAAATAAAGATAACAACTACATCGGGGCATACCCTGGAACAACAGTCGACGACGCTCAACACACAGCCGCACAACCCTCGCTAAGTCTGCCTGGAGTCCTCACCTGAAAACCGCAGGGGTGAGTCTCAACGAAAAGACTCAGTAGGGATCCTTCGATCCTCACTGCCCACACACACACCCACAAGTGTAAAGTACAGCAGAGATATATTAACCATGAAAGAGAGTGATTACCATGCCTACATCTCAATACGAATCACATGCATTCGAAGTATAATTAACATGCATAATTCCATTTTATCAGGGAACCCCTAATTCGGCGTATCCTTAAAACACGTCAACTTCACAACGAAAGTGGGAAAAACATCGACCCGCTGAGACCAAACAGTAATCCCTCGGATAGCACACTAGCCACCTCGGCGGTCACTCCTTCCCTCAGCAAACACCGACCCGCTGAGACCAAACAGTAACCCCTTGGATAGCACGCTGGCTACTCCGGCCCAACTGGCTCAGGTGGTTACTCCTTCCCCCAGCACGAGTGACACTGCAAAGGTACCACTCCGACACCGGTACAAGCTAGCTAACCCCGGGGTTCACCAGGTGACCCTCTCCACTAGGCGTCACCCCGCCACTGCTCCCGTCAGCGCTGTGTCCCTCCGCACCGACACAGGGTGTAGAACGCTACAACTGTCACTCTAGGTCCACCGAAACAGAAAACACGGCACGGTGCGATCCGGTCACGGAAGAAGTCCATCACATCGAGTATACTAACAGCATGCATTAACTAACTATCTAGCAGTGTAAACACATTTTACTGGCATGGATTAGTGTGGTTCTGTCTTGAATCGCGTCGCCCAAGGCCGACGCCATTCAAGCACCCTAAACTGGTTCATGAAATACCGGCCTCAGAGTCTGGCCTAAAAGGCGTCGACACCAGAGGTCGCCTTTTAAAAGGCGTCAACATCATCAGACGCTATTCACACAGAAAAACCGGAATTAGCAGAAAACCTTAATCGGGGGATTTTTGCCTTAAAAGGCGTCATGGTGACCCGACGCTAGTCCAAATCGCGTCGTACATGCATGACGTCTTTCAGTGCCAGAATCCCCGAACTGACAGAGCCTTAGTGGAACGATTTCTGCCTAAAAGGCGTCACGATGGCCCGACGCCATTCTGAAAGGCGTCGTCCATGCACGACGTCTTTTAGCGCCAGAAACCAGGTTCTGTCTCCTGCCCGAAGGCTCCCTTTTCAACCTCTAGAAACCCCAAAAACAGAGGACAAAGAGGGCAAACCAAAGCATCATAAATCCACTTTCATGGAGACTCCCATTCCCATCAAGGAAAAGCCCCTTAACATGCTCATTCTACCCCAAAACCACAGATCCATAACATGCTTTAAACGGGGGAAACATGGTTTAAGGGGACCGTCACCCTACCGGTTACTTGAACTACTCCAAGCTCCAAGCCGTCCACCCGTCTCACCCCACGCCGCCCCCGGTACCGCCGTGGTCGTCCTTACTCCACCGGGACGTCGGCCGCCGTCTGGAGAGTAAACGCCGTGGAGGAAGTGGAGGTGGTGGTGGTGGGAGCTAGGTGGGTGATGGAGTGGAGGGAAAGACGAAGTGGTGGGAGGAAAAGAGGGAGGAAAAGGGGTCGTCGCCGGAGTCGCCGGAAGGGAGGAGAGAAAGAGAGAAGGAAGAAAAATGAGGGAAAGAAGGAGGGCTCGCGGGGTTAACCAGAGACTGGCTAAAATGCGTCGAGATGTATGGACACCTATCAGTTGACGTGACGGCAGCTCTGACAAAAACTATGCAACGCTCTGTCAGAGGTCTGAAACGCGTCTTCCATACAAGACGCCGTTCAGACGACAAGACTGGCGCCGTACTCTGACAACCCAGAGTCGTAGTCTGAAAGGCGTCGTGCCTCACGGACGCCGTTCAGACGACATGTCAGGGCCGTACTCTCGCGGCCCAAAGCCAGCCCACGTGGCACAAGCTAAAATGCGTCTGCATCTCTGGACGCCGTTTAAACCACGTCGAGCCCGCTCGACGCGAAACATCACAGAGTCTCAGCCCCACTGGAGCCTGAACTACAGGGTCCGACCCCGAAATCCGGATCCAAGAGCTTCAGTCCTTACATATCTAGATGATAGCAAGTCTACATCTGGATTCGTATTTACATTGAACGGAGGCGTAGTGTGCTGGAAGAGTTCCAAGCAAGCAACCACTACAGATTCGACGACTGAAGCTGAGTACATCGCTACAGCTGAACCCGCCAAGGAAGTAGTGTGGTTGAAGAAATTCATCACCGACCTCGGCGTAGTTCCCAGCATCTCTGAGCATGTTCCGCTGTTGTGCGACAACAATGGAGCCATTGCGCAAGCGAAAGAGCCGCAGTCTCATTAGAAATCAAAGCATATTCTTAGGCGCTTTCATCTTATCGGAGAGATCATATCCCGAGAAGATGTAGTTGTGGAAAGAGTTCCATCCGTCGACAATGTGGCAGATCCACTAACAAAGCCGTTGGCTCAAATTATGTTTGAGCGTCACCTAGAGTCTATAGGCTTACTGTATAAAGGTGATTGGCTTTAGTCCAAGTGGGAGATTATTAGTCTTAGGTGGCCTACAAGCCAATCTGACTTTGTAATCTTGCTCATTTATTAATATAATAGCATAATATACATTATGTGTAAATCGTATTAATTATCGTCTCATAATGAAGTCCGTGATTATGTGCGATAGTGATCAGATTATGATGAGATCATACTAATAAGACTGATCACTTAAACACACATATTCTTAATCGTTCCTAGTCGGAGGATATCCGAGAAGGACATTGGATATCCAGTTAGACTAGTACAGATTACTCCTGTTAGAATTGGGTGGCCTCAAAGCCAATCATTGTACATTCTAGTTCAGATTATTAATAAAGGCAATTATTTCTTCATTTAATAGTTCTCGCAAACGACTATCGTAATGAAGGTCCATAGACAAATGTATGGGATATTGAATCATGATAAGATCATGATAGTGAGATCAATATCCTAAGGCAATTGTCTTAAACAGTTCTCGATCATAGGATATTTGAGTTGGACATTAAGATAAGATCGACACAAGTTATGTCTGCTCATATGATGAGGGTGAATGATCTCACATTCACTCGTGTGGTGACACTAAGACAAACAAGTGGGTGCTCATTAGAGAATGAGTTCACTGAACAGACCCAAATAAGAATTCCTGGATGGTAATTATACCTAATAGTCAACCAAGGAATTCAATTGTTGCAGTAGCACAGTTGGTCCTTTGACCTGAGTCACCAATGATACCTTGTTTGTGGACCATTGTATCTTGATTCTCTGACTCGTGGACTTTAACCATTAAGTCCACCACAATCGGTCTTTCAGATACAGTGGAAAGCTTGCGAAGGTAATTGAGTGAACAACAAGGGATCACTCACTCTTGGTATAAGACTGGAGAGAGAATGTCCCATGGATATGTACACAGAAATCCCTGGCCAGGGTCAAATGAAAGAGATGTCTTTCTAGATATTAACTGTGTACTGGAATCCATCTGGATAATGCGATAGAGGGTTTGACTATAAAACCATACCCTTGCGTTATCGGGACATTGCATGAGTGAAGGATTATATCTGTGCGGCATCTGCAGACGGAAAGGTTCAATTGAAGGGAACAGTATCCCTTATATCTTATGGGATCATGAGGTAGTGTTTGGTGCTATTCATGATCAGAAGGCCAAGTGATTTGATCATCATATGATAATTCACTTGTTTATTAAATTAATCATTTAACATGTGATGTTTAAATGTTAATTAATAAATATTAAACTCAAGAAATAGTTCTAAGTTTAATGGGCCTACAACCGGACTGATATATGGGCCTAGAGGGTCACACACATAAGAGTTCTCGTCAGACGGTGAGAGATGTTAAATTTCATGCTTATCTGGGTTTTTGTGAAAAGCTGCAGGATAAACATGAAGATTTAATGGAGAATTATCCAAGGCCAAACTCTTGGATAATCATGAGGATTAACTCTTGTGCTTATCCTTATTTCTGTATAAGGAGGGCCAAGAGGGAGTGGTAAAAAGTTAGTTGGACGAATTTTACTCCCCAGATTCTCTCTCTCCTCTCTCTCTCTCCTTCTCTCTCTCTTGGAGTGGATCTGTCTCTCTCCGCGCATGGTGGATTTGAGATCTGGTCGGATCACTTAAGTCGAGGAGGAAATCGCGTCTGCTACGGGAACTCGTGTGGATACCTCTAAAGATCGTGCACGTGCGCGATTAACGAGTCGGCATCATCCACGGGAGATTCGAAACCCCGCAAAGGTGAAGAACTGTTCTTCCCGCTTAGATTTTAATGTCCGTTTTACAACCCCAGCAACCGATACAATGGAATCATTTTTTATTTCCGCTGCGTTCATGGCGATTCCTTATAGTGGTATCAGAGCCAGGTTGGCTGGTTCGGTTGTAAAACGGCACCGTTTTGTGTGTTTTCTCGTTATGCGTGAAGAACCCGTATTGTACGTGTTCTTGTGTTTAATCCGATTAAAAATGACAGATTAGTGTTCATATGATGATCACGATCGATTTGATTATTTTTCTGTATTTTTCGGATTTTTATTTGGGTTTTTCGGAGTTCGTCATGTGATGATGAAACTGGGTACTTCGGCGGCTTCGTATGTGCATCCCAAGCGTTGGGATGGCCGGAAGAATCCCTAGATCTCTTGGTGATAGTCACCACTTCTCATTAGGCATGAAGATCGGCACCGGAGTGCCCTTGGAGATGCTAAAAATCGAGCCCGAACTCAGATTTTTAAACCTGGAAAATCAGATTTTCAAGGGGAGTTTAGGGCACGATTCAAGGGCCATTTGGCCACCGCCGGCTGCCCCACCGGTGCCGGGCTGACCGCCGGAGGTGGGGGCATCGCCGGCGGTGACTGGCGGCGCCGTCGCCGGCGCCTGGCGGTGCTGCCGTCGCCTCTTCCGCCGCCGGCCTGCACTTATTCAGGTTGCAGGTTTAGGGAAGAAGGCAGCCGGTCGAACCTGGCTGAACGGGCCGGACCGCCCGGTCCCGACCCGGTCGGACCGGGCGGGGGCCAGACAGCGCCCTGGCCGAGCCAGGGCTCGACCCTGGTCCAGCCAGGGTCCGGGCCTGGGCCCTTTGGGCCTTAATGGGCTAGGCCCATTTTATATTTTGTTAAAAATTGTTTTTAATATCTGTTTACCCCCTTTAAACCCAATTTTAGCCCATTTAAGCCAGTTTTAAAATTGTTTTAAAACAGAAAATTTATAGAAATAATTAATAATTGTTATTAATTATTTTTATGATTATTAACAGGTTATTAAAGTGTTTAA
Organism: Zantedeschia hybrid cultivar; assembly: GCA_030544215.1. Lineage (NCBI taxonomy): Eukaryota > Viridiplantae > Streptophyta > Magnoliopsida > Alismatales > Araceae > Zantedeschia > Zantedeschia hybrid cultivar. The sequence goes on along the minus strand of JARZZO010000006.1, from coordinate 54,822,557 downwards.
TAACTATTAGTCTATTAAAGGGCTTCATAATTAATGGGTGTTAGTTAATTATTTAAAAGTGTTTTAGATAATTAATTTCCCTGTTAATTTAATTAGTTTAAAACTAATTTCATATATAACTTGATTTCACTTTGCCGTTCAAATTGTTTGAATTAGTATTTAGATTAACTGAATGGTTTAGTTAGTTTATTTGTCAATAATGTTTTGAATATTATTGATTATGCTAAAATAAATATTATTTCGAAAACTAATTGGTATTATAATTTTGCATTTATAAAATTTAATACCAAACAGCAATTATATGATGATTGTGATGCATGTGATGTGTTTTATGGTGGGATGATCATGGACTTAGAATTTTCATGTGATGAATTATATGAATCGATGCGATGCTTATTTCATTTGGTATTTTAAATAGGACCTGCGTGTCCTCCTCTCTCTTAATCCAAGTGTACTTTCTACCTTCCTATAAGATTGTACTCCCCTTGATAAGATCAAGGTTTCTAATTGTTTAAAAGTACATTTGTGGACCTGCGAGTCCTTAATTTTGTATTTAAATGTATCGGATTAAGTTTAGGGGACGGGATCTTCTGAAGACACCTCTGGAGGGAGGACTCGCATCAAATGGAACCAGTGTTGCTGTTTTCACATTAGGATCCTATTATGGATCATCGTTTGGCTCCGATGATTCCATAGTAGTTTAAGCAGTCCATGATCATCCCCATTTAATTTTTCTGCATATATGTGATGTTTGCGGACTATGCTATCATATATATATTTCTATTAAGTATATTGATACTTCAAATTGAAATACTATTGATAGCACGATTTTTACAAATCAAAATCAAAACCCTCTTTTAAAACATAAGTTATAAACGTGAGATATTAAGAATAATCCACGTAACCCACCATCATTATAGATCTTAGGATAATTCTTATCTCAAACGGATTTGTTATGCTACCACAAGGTCTGTTTGATTTAGAAATTAAACTAGGTCTACGACATGTGATGTCATTAAGATGAATGGACAAATAGTGTAGTTTTGTTGTGCTACCACAAGGATTGCACTATGAATTCATGTCATCTAAGTAATGATGGATAAACTTAACTGAATCAAAATGATTTGTTGTGCTACCACAATGTCATTCTGATTCAGGGGTTAAATCGATCGGATATTGCAAACGTTGCTACTGTCAAGAGTTGACTGCCTAAGGGACTTGATGTGATTTGTTGTGCTACCACAAGGTCACATGCATGTTGCCCGAAGGATTCTGATCCCCACTAGGAGATCACCGGAATCTCCCGTTCTGTATCTTAGAGGGTAATACAGATCGCCGAAAAATAGTGGTAGTATAAATCTAGATTAAAAGTCCTAAATCTGATTTTAAGAACTATCTGCTCATTTTATATATTTCCATGTAGGTCGCTATGTCGTCACCTAATCCCCTCCGTTGCATACTCGATGCAAATAAACTCACGGGACCAAATTACATTCACTGGTTACGCAACCTGAAGATTGTCCTCAGGTGCGAAAAACTAGCCTATGTCTTGGATCAACCAGATCCAGTGCAACCCGGTGATAATGCTAACGAAGATGAATTAATGATGTTTGAAAATTGGAAGGAGGACTCTGTCAAGGTCCAGTGTTATATGCTCGGTCCAATGAACAATGAACTGCAGCGACAGCATGATAACATGGAACCTAAGACCATTCTGAATCACCTACAAGAGTTGTTTGGTGAACAATCGAGAACAGAAAGATATGAGATATCTAAGAAATTGTTCAGGACCAGAATGAGCGAGGGCACATCTGTGCAAACTCATGTACTCAAGATGATAGAGTGGATTGAGAGGCTTGTTGTGCTGAGCTTTGTTATGAACAATGACCTGAGCATTGACTTAATCCTACAGTCCCTTCCAGATTCATTTTCACAATTCATTATCAACTTCAATATGAACAAAATTATAGTTTCACTAGCTGAGCTGCTCAACATGTTGAAGACAGCTGAAGGCACTATCCAGAAAGATAAGCCAAATGTAATGCTTGTTGGTAAGACCAACAAGAAAAGAAAAGCTGGACAGACCTTTAAGAAAGGTAAGCCTAAGAAGCTAGTGAAAAGCAAACCGGCAGTACAAAAGGACAAAACTAAAGTCAATGATAAAGGTCAGTGTTTCCACTGCCATAAAGAAGGTCATTGGAAGAGAAACTGCAAGATTTATCTTGCAGAAAAAGCAAAGGAGAAGCTTGGTGAAGCTTCAGATATTCTCATGATCGATCTTAACTTGTCTTATAGAGAATCAGCATCCTGGGTAATAGATACTGGATGTGTTTCTCATATCTGCAATAACTTGCAGGTGTTAACAAGTAAAAGAAGATTGAACCGCGGAGACGTGGATCTGAGGCTCGGGAATGGAGCAAAAGTTGCTACGTTAGCTGTGGGGACAGCAAGACTTCAGATGCCGTCAGGAGACTCTTTGGAACTGATAGATTGTTATTATGTTCCAACCATTATTAGGAATATCATATCTATTTCATGTTTAGATAGACAAGGATATTCTATGAAGCTAGAGAATAAAGGTTGTTCAATTTATCAAGGAGACAAATTGTTTGCTTCCGGGTATTTATTGAATGGATTATATTTACTTGATATCTCATATGATGTTTGTCTGGTAAATAATTCTCTTGAACGCTTAGATAAAGATGTGAATAAATCGTACCTATGGCATTGTAGGCTAGGTCATATAAATGAGAACAGGATCATAAGGTTGCAAAAGAATGGATATCTTGATCCATTTGATTATGAATCATTTGCAACCTGTGAGGCTTGTCTCATGGGAAAGATGACCAAAGCTCCATTCTCAGGACATGGAGAAAGAGCTAAGGACTTATTGGAACTAATACATAGTGATGTATGTGGTCCAATGTCCACTCATGCTATGGGTGGTTACTCATACTTTGTTTCATTTACAGATGATTTCTCAAGATATGGCTATATATATTTAATGAAATATAAGTCAGAAGTCTTTGAGAAATTTAAAGAGTTTAAAAACGAAGTTGAGAACCAGACTGGAAAGAGTATTAAAACTCTTTGATCAGATCGAGGGGGTGAATACTTAAGTACAGAATTCACAGAATATCTTAAGGATAATGGTATTTTGTCTTAGTGGACTCCTCCCTATACACCTCAATTAAATGGTGTATCAGAAAGGAGAAATCGTACTCTATTAGATATGGTACGATCCATGATGAGTTATGCTAACCTTCCAACCTCTTTATGGGGATATGCACTATTGACTGCTGCATATCTGTTGAACAAAGTTCCGAGAAAGTCAGTACCTTCCACTCCATATGAGATATGGAAAGGAAAGAAACCAGACTTTAAGCATGTTAGAGTCTGGGGTTGTCCTGCACATGTCAAAAGACATGATCTAGACAAACTGGATTCCAGGACAAAGAAATGTAGATTTGTGGGATATCCAAAAGAGAGTTTTGGATATTACTTCTATCAGCCCAGCGATCAAAGGGTGTTTGTCGCAAAAAGAGCTGTCTTCTTAGAGAAAGAATATCTTTCAAAAGAAGACAGTGGGAGCAAGATAGAACTGGAAGAAATTCTAGACTCACAAATCAACACTGGTTCATCCACTGAACCATTGACTCAAGAACTTGTTCAAGATGATACACAAAAGGTTCGTAGATCAGGTAGAGTGCCTAAGCAGCCTGAAAGATATGTTGGACATATCGATGAAGGCAAACCAAAAGTGCACTTAAATGAGGATGATGATCCTCAAACCTACCTTGAAGCCATAAATAGTCATGAATCAGAAAAATGGCAAGAGGCAATGGATTCTGAAATTCAGTCCATGTATGTCAACCAAGTTTAGAACTTGGTTGATCTGCCAGAAGGTATGGTACCTATTGGCAGTAAATGGATCTTTAAAAGAAAGATCGGGGCAGATGGACAAATTGACACATACAAGGCAAGGCTTGTAGCAAAAGGATATCGTCAAAGGCAAGGTGTTGACTATGACGAAACATTTTCTCCAGTTGCCATGATTAAGTCAATCAGAATACTTCTTGCTATCGCTGCATTATATGATTATGAAATATGGCAAATGGATGTGAAAACAGCATTCCTTAACGGGAACTTTCAAGAAGAGGTGTATATGATACAACCTGAAGGATTCACTTCCAAAGAGCATTCAAGCAAGGTATGCAAGCTGCAAAGATCCATCTATGGATTAAAGCAGGCATCCCGAACTTGGAACTTAAGATTTGATGAAGCAATCAAATCCTATGACTTCATTAAGAATGAAGATGAACCTTGTGTATACAAAAAGGTTGGTGGGAGCGCAGTTACCTTTTTGGTACTTTACGTTGATGACATTCTACTCATTGGGAATGATGTAGGAATGCTGTCATCAGTAAAGCCCTGGTTATCCAAAAACTTCTCCATGAAAGATTTGGGAGAAGCATCCTATATTCTAGGAATAAGGATCTATCGAGATAGGTCCAAAAGGATGCTTGGCTTGTCCGAATCTATGTACATAGATACCATAGTCAAAAGGTTTGGAATGGAAAATTCCAAGAGAGGCCTCGTTCCTATGAGGCATGGAATTTATCTCTCTAAAGAAATGTCTCCCAGGACACCTGAAGAGAGAGCATACATGGATAGAGTTCCTTATGCCTCGGCAATAGGATATATCATGTATGCAATGCTATGTACTAGGCTTGATGTGGCACATCCATTAAGTGTCACTAGTAGATATCAGGCTGATCCAGGTGAGGAACACTGGAAGGCGGTGAAGTGTATCTTTAGATACTTGAGAAGGACTAAGGATCTATTTCTCGTTTATGGAGGAAACGACTTGGAACTTCGAGGATTTACTGACTCGAGTTTCCAGTCGGATATGGATGACAGCAAATCCATGTCTGGATTTGTGTTCATGTTAAATGGAGGTGCAGTAAGTTGGAAGAGTTCCAAACAGGAAACAACTGCAGATTCGACGACCGAAGCAGAATACATTGCTGCAGCTGAAGCGGCCAAGGAGGCGGTTTGGATGAAGAAGTTCATCTCGGCGCTTGGAGTAGTTCCAAGCATTTCAGATCATGTTCCATTATTATGTGACAACAATGAGGCAATAGCTCAAGCGAAGGAGCCAAGATCACATCAGAAGTCAACGCACATTCTGAGACGATTTCATCTGATTCGTGAGATCATCGCCCGAGGAGATATAGTAGTTGAGAAAGTCTCATCTGAAGATAATGTAGCAGATCCCTTGACTTAGCCATTGTCTCAAAACAATTTAGAACGTCACCTTAAGTCTATGGGACTTAGACACAAGGGTGATTGACTATAGTCCAAGTGGGAGAATGTTAGAATTGGGTGGCCTCAAAGCCAATCATTGTACATTCTAGTTCAGATTATTAATAAAGGCAATTATTTCTTCATTTAATAGTTCTCGCAAACGACTATCGTAATGAAGGTCCATAGACAAATGTATGGGATATTGAATCATGATGAGATCATGATAGTGAGATCAATATCCTAAGGCAATTGTCTAAAACAGTTCTCGATCATAGGATATTTGAGTTGGACATTAAATATCCGATAAGATCGACACAAGTTATGTCTGCTCATATGATGAGGGTGAATGATCTCACATTCACTCGTGTGGTGACACTAAGACAAACAAGTGGGTGCTCATTAGAGAATGAGTTCACTGAACAGACCCAAATAAGAATTCCTGTATGGTAATTATACCTATTAGTCAACCAGGGAATTCAATTGTTGCAGTAGCACAGTTGGTCCTTTGACCTGAGTCACCAATGATACCTTGTTTGTGGACCATTGTATCTTGATTCTTTGACTCGTGGACTTTAACCATTAAGTCCACCACAATCGGTCTTTCAGATACAGTGGAAAGCTTGCGAAGGTAATTGAGTGAACAACAAGGGATCACTCACTCTTGGTATAAGACTGGAGAGAGAATGTCCCATGGATATGTACACAGAAATCCCTGGCCAGGGTCAAATGAAAGAGATATCTTTCTAGATATTAACTGTGTACTGGAATCCATCTGGATAATGTGATAGAGGGTTTGACTATAAAACCATACCCTTGCGTTATCGGGACATTGCATGAGTGAATGATTATATCTGTGCGGCATCTGCAGACAGAAAGGTTCAATTGAAGGGAACAGTATCCCTTATATCTTATGGGATCATGAGGTAGTGTTTGGTGCTGTTCATGATCAGAAGGCCAAGTGATTTGATCATCAGATGATAATTCACTTGTTTATTAAATTAATCATTTAACATGTCATGTTTAAATGTTAATTAATAAATATTAAACTCAAGAAATAGTTCTAAGTTTAATGGGCCTGCAACCGGACTGATATATGGGCCTAGAGGGTCACACACATAAGAGTTCTCGTCAGACGGTGAGAGATGTTAAATTTCATGCTTATCTGGGTTTTTGTGAAAAGCTGCAGGATAAACATGAAGATTTAATGGAGAATTATCCAAGGCCAAACTCTTGGATAATCATGAGGATTAACTCTTGTGCTTATCCTTATTTCTGTATAAGGAGGGCCAAGAGGGAGTGGTAAAAAGTTAGTTGGACGAATTTTACTCCTCAGATTCTCTCTCTCCTCTCTCTCTCTCCTTCTCTCTCTCTTGGAGTGGATCTGTCTCTCTCCGCGCATGGTGGATTTGAGATCTGGTCGGAGCACTCAAGTCGAGGAGGAAATCGCGTCTGCTACGGGAACTCGTGTGGATACCTCTAGAGATCGTGCGCGTGCGCGATTAACGAGTCGGCATCATCCACGGGAGATTCGAAACCCCGCAAAGGTGAAGAACTGTTCTTCCCGCTTAGATTTTAATGTCCGTTTTACAACCCCAGCAACCGATACAATGGAATCATTTTTTATTTCCGCTGCGTTCATGGCGATTCCTTACAACTCCTGCTCATATGATGAGGGTGACTGATCTCGTAAGTCACTTGTGTGGAGACACTAAGGCTAATCTGTAGGTGCTCATTGGAGAATGAGTTCACTGAACTAATCCAACTGAATCGCTGGATGGTATTGTACCTTATTGTCAACCAGTTTGATTCTATTGTCGCAATTGCGTGGATGGTCCTCGGACCTGAGACACCAAGGACACCTTGTCGGTGGACTTCTGTACTTAGAATCTCTCACCATGGGATTCTAAACAGCCAAGGATTGGGTACAGCAGAATACCGTCAAAGGGAATTGTGTGTCAATAAGGAATCATTCGCTCTCGGTACGATGAGAGAGAATGTTCTTGGAAGGATGCGTAGAAGTTCCTAGCCAGGGCGGACGATAATACACTATAAGAAATAAGAGTACTGGGGACGGAGAACTAGTGACGGCTTGAGAAGCCATTCCAATAAATATCACTTGAGACGGCCGGTGGTAGGACGTCTCTTGTAATACCTTCAAAGAGACGGTTCTTAATAGCTGTCACTAATAGCATCTTAGTTGAGACGGCTCACTCTACATTTGTCCTTTATAAATAGTAAAAGCGACGCGTATCGGACTGTGTCTCTAATATTTACTTATTTGAGACGTCTATACATTCAGCTGTCACTAATAATATATGTAATTAGAGATGCCTTATAATTGTCATCCCTAATACTGTCTTAAGGGACGGATATAAATATGTGCCCCTGATATTTACTTATTAGGGGCGACGCCGTCCTCAGTTGTCCCTAATGAATAAGTCACAAGAGACACGTGATAATTGCCGTCTCTGTTAGTACTTTTATAAATGATAAAAGAGACCCTTATACAACAACGTCTCTAATGTTAAATCTTTTGCGACGCCTTCATCGTCAATCGTCCCTAATGGTTTCCTTAGTAGAGACAAGTTTGATCAAATTGTCGCTAATACCTTATTTTGAGACACCTATTCGGCCTTCTCTTTTAATCAAATAACTTATTTAACTAGTAAATTAATAAAGTTGATATAATTAATATACATTATTTGAATTAGTATCTAGTTATATATAGTTATGACGTATATTTTTATATTTTAAATATATCTTTATTAATCTAATGTCCATAATACTACATGGTCGCATGTGCATGCACACTTATATTAGTCTTTATCTAGCACCCCCCTCTCTCTCTACATGAGTGTCTATCTCTCGATATTCATGAGTATTTTTCTCACTCTTTCTCCATAGCTCTTTAACTCTTAACCTCTCGCCCTTCATGTGTATCTAATTAATTAAGTATGGTATAAGTTACTTTATGATAAAATTAGATTTGAATATAATTAGACGTAGGTTATAAATATAGTTATGTGTACAGGCAGACGTCCCAACATGAATCGCATATGTACGGAAAGTCACAAGCGTGTGATTCAAAGTTTTTTGAGGTCAACCATCCTATCAAAGATCAGATGGTGAATGAGGTGGATCCCATCTATCTTAGATATATTCCGATGTATGTTTGATCACTCTCTCTCTCTCTCTCTCTACATATATATATATATATAATTGACTGCTCTTTAAGTACCCAATAAGACATGTTTAAGTATTCATGTAAATATTTTATTCATAAATAAATATGAATAAATTTTATTCATAAATAATGTTATTGAAATATCTTTTGAAGATGATCGTCGCGTTGTATTATTCAAGTGTGATTGGTATGATGTGTACACTAAGGATAGAGGATTTATGATTGATGAATATGGTATCATTAGTCTAAATGCCAACAAAAATTAGACACTAATGAACCATTTGCATTGGCAAGTCAAGTAGAACAAGTTTTCTATGTTAATGATAACACTGCACCAAATTGAATGATCGCTATCAGGTCACCACCTCAGAATTATTTTAACATGATGGTAGAAATAACTGAGGAAGATGCAGAAGCCTATCAAGAAGGTTGGGTTGATGTGCCTATCACCCTTTCTACAAATGACATAGATGTCGGTGTTGAAGGCCTTATAACAGTAGAGCACATAGAGATCAATACACAAAGGACTTAATTTGGATGATACTGTAAGTTTTAAGCATTATTTTATTTTAAGATTATGATGATTTTTATTGATATTTTTTATAAAATTAATTATTCAACTTGTTGAATTTAGTAGATGTCGAGTCGCGGTCGAGGTCGTAGATTCACCTCCGGTGATCACAAGTCGGAGCTCCCACCCATCATTTCCTCATCTACCTCTCAGCCAGTAGCTCCACAGCCTTGTCTTTCTCAACCATTGATCCCTCCACCATCCACTCCACAAACTCCAGGGTCGGCATCATCTTGCACTCCAGGTATTAAAATTTGAATTGATAGAAACCAATAATTAATAGTATCTGTATATGTCTGATCTCCTTTTTGAATTAGGTCGACTTAGGCATGGCAGGGGTCCAGCTAAAGCTATTGCTGTTAGGAGTTTGCCACCTGGACAGAAACTTCATGTGGATATTATAAGGGTGAGCGGTGTAGGTAAGTATGGCCCCACCTTTAATAGTTTTATGGGGGTTGTTTCTAGACTCCACTACAATTTATGGCAAAAGGACTTCATTAAGCTTGAGCAAGAGAAAATAGATGCTATTTTCAGAGATCTTAAGGTAATGAATATTTTTATTATTCTCATTTTATATTTACTATTGATTATGAAATTTATATCATCACTTACATTATCAAATACAACAAAACTTTGATTTTGAAGAAAACTCACACACACAACTTGAGATTTTAAAGCGAATGGGCACTTTACATCGCAAATACAAAAATAAATTAAAAGAAAAGGTAATAGTTATTTTTATTTTTAATATTTATTTTTATATTCCAATATGAATGCTCTTCTTGTCTTATTTGTAAATTATATGTATAGCATTTCAAAGAAAGGTCATTTGAGGAGGCATTACAGAGTGTTTCAAATGGTGTAGAGGCTTCTCAATGGCGATGAATGTGTGAGATATGGAGCACTGAGCATGAACATGTATTGTTAGTCTTTTGTTTATTAGTTAAGTAATTATTTTATTTAAAGTACTTATATACGATGAAATGTCTAAAATCCTGACTTCATAAATTCAGGAAATTGGAGATAGAAACAAAGCCAATCGTGCTCACCTAGCAATGACGTATAGAGCAGGACGAAAGAGCATACATCAACTGAAATTCAACTTTGTAAGCTTTATTCTTTCATTTTTCATAATCATAATGATGCATTCAGCTAGTAATTATATTTTTTTAAATTATCATACAGCAAAGTACTAAAGGTCGTGAGGCTTCACGTCTAGAGGTATATAAGATGTCATTTTGTAGGGTGCAATTTGATGGGAGTGAAGTGTGGACCAACGATGCATGTAGAGAAAGGATGGTAAAATTTTGTTAATTCTCTCTTTTTATTTTTAAATTTATTTTTTATAATTATTAATTGACTTATGTTTATTTTTGTGATATAGGAGAGGATGACACAATTGATGGAGCCTTCAGAAGCCAATGAAAGTGTTGCACTTACACCAGAACAAGCTTTTATTGAAGTGATGGAACAAGATAGACCTGGTCGTATCCGTTGTGCGGGGTTTGGTGAGACGTTGAAGATATGGTACGGATCTTCTGATCGCAGCAATAATAACAACTACCAGCAACTTCAATCCGAACATACTCAGTTGACTTCTGAAGTTGAAAAATTGAAGTCTGTTATTGATTAGCAAACTCAACACATAGAGTTACAAACCCAGACTCAAGCAAGAATGGAGTAGAGGCTACACCAACTTGAGGAGCTTTTGACTGCAAGACTACCACTACGGCAAGCTACTATAGGCGAGGATGGCGAGGGGGAAGATGATAACTACGAGGATGAGGAAGATAATGGAGATGCAGAAGAATGGGATGATGAATGATATTTGTTTTATTTTAATGTTAGCATGTAAACACTCTCTATGAACTATTTGCTTTGTTTTCTAGTATGTAAACTTGGTGTATGAACTATTTGTTTTAGTTTATAGCACATGAACTTGATTACTTTCATTTTAGGACTTATCTTCTTTTTGTTTAATGAATGGATTGTTTTATTATTTGAGTTGTTTAGTTGTTCACGATGAAAATATTGTTAAATCTGTAAATTAGTATATTCTTATTACACAGGTAAGAAATATAAAAAAAAATTAATAAGATAATGTTGAGACGGCTTTAAACATCTCTTATAATCTTTGGAGACGACTACAAATCAACCCCATTGCTTGTTAGATATTGTTTTTACAATTTAGGGACAACTACTAGATGGATGTTAAGTTGTCTCTAAAAAGCTTTTAAGAGACGGTGGAACCACTGACCTTAATAATAACTTTAGGGACAGTGACCTCCGTCACAAATAATTATAATAAAAGACGGATAAAAGTTGTCACTACTACTTTTTTTTTATTGAGATAGCCAAAAGCAGTCTCTATTAACATTGTTTGAGACGGCTACAAATTGACCCTATTCCTCATTTGGGACGACTATATAAAATTAGCAGAGATGGATATTGAGCCGTCTCTAAAACGATCTTAAGGGACAACGAAATCATTGGCTCTACTACTTGTTTTTGGGACGATGGTAACCGTCACAAATAGTTTTAATAAGAGACGGATACAACATCATCGCTAATAAGTTTTTTTTATTGAGATGACTACAAATGGTCTCTTATATGACATTTTAGAGACTGTCATGAACGCCGTCTCTTATACTTTTACCGACGGGGTTATTAGAGACGACTTGAGGGACGGCTAAAATACCGTCTCTAATACTATTAGAGACGGCGTATCGCCTTTTAGAGACGACTGTAAGCCAATGCCAATGCGTGATTTTCTTCTAGTGATATCCTGAAAGGAGTTTTCCGATATTCATCAGCGGCATTCAATCCAAGTGAGTCGACTGGTTAGGGTTTGACAGCACGCCATATCTTGAGTTGACTCGAGAGCATTGTACGAATGAACGATTATATATCCGTAGCAACTATCAGCGGAAAGGTTCCAAGAGTAGGTTACTTAACCCCAATACCTTCTGGGTTCACGCGGTGTTGCTTGGCATCCAACGTGATCGGAGGCCCGGTTGAATTCGATGTGCGACATCAATTCGATTGATTAATTAATTAATAAAGAGTTATTAATTGATTAATAAAGCCAGTAAGGAGTTACTGGGCTTATTAGACTATTAACTGGATTGGTAATTGGGCCTAGAGGGTCACACGCAAATGATTCTCAAGGCGATGGATAAATAAGTGGGTTTTATACAAACCGTGGGTTTTTTATGAAAAATCGCGCGGTTAGTATAAAATGTAGCGAATGGGCTGAGCAGGCCAAGCTGCTGCTAACGCTGGCCGCCCCCTCCTCTGTTTCTCTCTCTCTCTCTGGCATCCCAGATGTATCCGGATCCCTAGATCTACTCCGCCGCTTCTCCGACTCCCGTTCGACGGAAAACTATCCGCACGTTGCGGCGAACGTTGCGGTGATCGGTGGAAGTCTCGTGGCTACGAAGAACGAGGAACGTGAGGATATCCATCGCGAGGAGGATCGCGTCGACTCTGCTAGAGGTTGGGCACTTGCGCGGCTTGCGGTGTCACACCGACGGAACCGAACGGTTGCGGACTCGAATATGCACACAGTAAGACTTCGATAATTCGATTATCGTAATTTTAGATTTTTCGAAACGGGATCGGATCTCTATTTTTAATTTTATTTCCGCTACTCGGGAGATCCGGAGAAACACGAGAACCCAACAAATATCCACCAGCATTTGCATATTTACTTGTCGCATCAGTTTCAATACTCTTCCTTTTGTCTGGTTAGTAGGACATGGCCCCTTGACCCTATGCGAAAGCTAGGGAAAAGGTAGTTGTTCTTTTTTGGGCAAGGGGCCAAAAATAGATACTACTAACTATTTTCCCCTCAGTGTTGTGTATACAGGAAAAAGATTCTATGTCCAAATGGTGGACACTTTTTCTGTCGAGTCGAAGCCAAAGGCAGCCGGATTGGCATTCTACTTTGAGAATGGCCATATCTTCCGTGTTGGCTTCGACTTGACGGGGACCTTTATCCTTTGTTTCCTTGCAATATGTCATTAAAATGTTGTGGATCATTGAATATTTACATTTGCTGATGTGTGTTCTTGCAGCTGCAGGGAATCCGAAGCAAGTAGGATTAAAGACACGGGAGGCTAATAACTTTGGGCGTATAGACTGTAAGCTCCTCTTTAAATAAAATAATAAGGAGTCTATATTCCCTAAGTTATTCGATTGGCCAATAAATCCCTCCTGTCTGTATTAGGAATTTGTATTCCAATTTTATCTTTAAACCAGCATGCATTGCATAAGCATCATCCACCAGAACATCCATCCTCGCCCTAGGGGCAATGACCATGATTTATCACTCTACTTAACCCATTATTGATTTGTGAGTCTGGCAATTGTTTGTCTGTTAGCCCTTTGAATTGCAAGACCTTATCCTTTTCCAATTCGTGTGCTTGAGATTCTCTCACTTGGCGATCATATGATATCCCAGGCCACCATGCACCCGTTGTGTCGAGACCTTTTCAAGTCACACCCCTCCATATTTCATGCTTGAGATCCCCTTGGGCCAGATCGTTGCATCCTAGTGCGCCAAGGCCTCGCGGTTCCATCACCCGAGGGTTCCACAGATTGTGATTCTCTAGTTTGACCTTTGTTCCCCTTCTTAATCACCTCAGTCCAAATAGCCAACTCTCATGCATTTACTACATTCGCATATCGTCCTTGGATATAGCTCATTCCTTCTTCCGGCTGTCCAAAATTAGGTTCGATTTTCGGGACACCTATTTATCATTCCTCTCCACTCTACTGCAAAACAGGTGTCCCAGAGGGGCATTTGTAAACACCAATTTTGGACCCCTTTCTGGTCATAAACCCCCATCACCTTATCCATCTCATTTAGCCCATCAAATTTCTCACATAATTCAACCCACTAAATAAGCAAGCCTATTAACCAATCTCCGCTTCCTCTCACCCGTGGAAGGCCAACTGGGCCGCCTTCCATCACCCGTGGAAGGCCAACCCTTTCCTTACACCATCCATGGAAGGCCAACTAGGCCGTCTTCCACCACCCATGGAAGGCCACCTACCTTGCCTTTCACCTTTTGGCCACCTTTTTCATTTTCCGCCACCTTTTCGTGGAAGGTCAACCAACCTGCCTTCCACCATCTTTGGAAGGCCACCCCTCGCCTTCCACCACCCTTGGAAGGCCACCCCTCGCCTTCCACCACCCTTGGAAGGCCACCCCTTGCCTTCCACCATCCATGTAAGGCCAACTGGGCCGTCTTCCACCTTTTCATGGAAGGCCAACTACCTGGCCTTCCACAAAAGTGGAAGGCAAGATAGTTGGCTGTACATTCTCCTAACTTCCATCTTGACTTCGTCTTCCCACGATCTCGTCCACTCGTCACCCTCATCCCCACTACTCCGATCACTCCCCATTCCGGCGACTGCTGCGCGCACAACCTACGACTCTTGACCATTTCCTATTGGTTCCTTGATGATTAACGGGGATTTAGAACTTGGATTTCCCCTATTTTCTCCTCCCCTATTTAAACCCTCTTACTCCTCCTGGAGAAGGGGTTGGTGGTTGGTTGGAAACCGGATTTTGGAAGTTGGCTAGTTTGGAGGCCGCGGGCAGCAGAATAGGAGCATCAGGGATCTCTCATATATGGGCTTGTTCTTCTAACTCTTCCCCTCTTTCTCTTCTATTTACTGCATCCTCCCCTCTACCACATTTCATAGCCTTCTTTTCTTTACTACAACCCATTCATCTTGTCACCATGGCATACACGCACAGTTCATTGCATGCATCCTAGGACCACCTAGCATCCATTCTAACAGAGGTTCCAAACAAAAAAAGGGAGGTGGGTGGCCATAACATATGGTCACCTTCCCTCCCCAAACACCTATCCGATGCGTCCCCTTTCAATTTTAGCTCTTTTATTTGTTTGCGTGAACAAATTCTACATGTCACAGTTCCAATCGGCTATTTTCTTTCTTCTGTTCGTTTTTTTTTTTCAGGGGCTCTTACCACATTCTGCACGCGGGCCGGCCAGAGGTAGAGAAGAGGAACCCGCCACCTCCCACAACACCAGAACACGATCAACTTTGACATCCTGCAGAGCACAGGGACTGTAGGGTAATGCTCCTAGCGATCACACGTATTTCAACTCCTAACCTGCAGTGATAAGACGAACGGAGACCTCCCCACGGAAGGAGAACGGGAACACTCCGGGCGTCTACACCAGCATTCATAAAGGTGTAAGCCATTCTACGAGCTTACTAAGCCGGGAATCAAGTTTGATTGGGGCGATAAATGCTAGGAGGCATTTAATGGATTAAAGGATTATTTGGCAAGTCCTCATATCTTGAGACCACCATCTCCAGACAAACCGTTGATTCTATATATTTCTGTTCTGGATGATGCAGTGGGGGTTGTCTCAGCACAAGAAGATGAAGAAGGAAAGGAGAGGGCAGCCTATTATCTCTCCAAACTTCTCATCCCCGCGGAAGAATGATACACGGCGATGGAGAAAACATGTGCAACACTTGTATGGGTAGTTCAGAAGTTGAAGCATTATTTTCTGGCCCATTAAGTTCATCTCATCGTTAGGATGATTCCCATTAAGTTTCTTCTTGAGAGATCCATCCTCACTGATAGGTTAGCACACTGGCAGAGCTTTCAATCCCAATTTGATATCACTTACATTCAGTAGAAAGCAATCAAATGCTATGCCATAGCAGAACATCTTGCTCATCACCTTCTTCCTCGATTGGATCCAGTTCGATCGGAGTTTTCGGATGAGGAACTGATATCCATAAACAAAATCAATGATGATATGTGGACTCTGTATTTTCATGGAGCTCTGAACTCTCACGGTAAGGGCATTGACATTGTTCTCCTATTACCTGAAGGTGTCACCATTCCACAAGCCTTTCAGCTAGATTTCTATGTCATCAACAACATAGCAGAATATGAGGCTCTCCTTGCTGGCCTCAAGGCCGCTCATCTCCATGGTGCCACCAAACTGAGAATTGTGGGTGATAGTCAGCTAATTCTTCGTCAAGTGCTTACTAAGTATCGCACCCTTGATCCTAAACTCAAGCCTTATTAAGAACTCACTTCAGCTTACGCCAAGCTTTTCACCAAACTGATCTTTGTCCATGTTCTTCGGAATCAAAACATTCTAGCTGATGCTTTAGCTTCTCTCGCATCTTCTCAAAATTTCCTGATCAACAGGCAATCTGAGTCGATCATTGCTCATAGGCGTCTTTCTCCTGCAGTGAAAGACCTTTCCTTCGTTAAGGTTAAAGAGAAACTGCTGAAGAAGGTTAGAGATGTGGATATTATAGAAAAGTAAGAAATTATGTTGCTAGATTGGCAACAAGAAATGGAAGACGAGGATAAACCATGGTATTATGAGATTGCTAAGTACTGTGAAGATCAGTCATACCCTGAAGAAGCCACTACTGAGGAGAAAAGGGCTATCAGGAGAGTTGCTCAGAGATACACTTTAGTTGGAGGAGCTCTATATAAACGTGGATTTGATGGTATCCCCTTGAGATGTCTGGATGAGGATGAGCTTTGGAAGATCATGGAAAGAGCTCATGCTGGAGTTTGTGGTGGCCATGTTAATGGACAAATGCTGTCAAAGAAGTTCCTTAGACAAGGATTCTATTGGCCAACCATGGAAGAAGATTGTGTAGGGTATGTTTGTAGGTGTGCTAAGTGTCAACTTCATACCAACAAGATCCATTCTCCTGCATCTTCACTCCATCCTGTTTCATCCCCATGGCCTTTCTCCATGATGGCATTCGACATCATTGGACCCCTTGGTAATCCTGATTCTGCCACCAAGCAAAAATCTTTCATTCTCACGGCAACAAAATATTTCACCAAGTGGGCGGAAGACGAAATATACACGGAGATTAAAGCATCAACGGTCTGCAAGTTCATCATGAGGAACATCATCACTAGATTCAGAATTTCAAATACTATCGTCACTGACAATGGACCGCAGTTCATATCACAAGAGCTGAAGGACCTCTGCAACAGGTATAAAATTGCATTGCATCATTCATCTCCTTATTATCCGAGGCAATGGCCAAGCAGAAGCAACCAATAAGACTCTGATAAAAAATATCAAGAAAACATGTAAGTCTAATAAATTCTCGGACTGGCTAGAAAAATTAATTGAGGCTCTATGGGCATATCGAACTTCAATCCGCACTCCTACTAGGCAAACTCCTTATTCCTTAACATTTGGAATGGAGGCGGTAGTTCCATACAAAGTCCTTATCCAATCATTAAGAGTACAATTGAGCAAGAAATTTTCCATTGATGAGCATCGCTCTGCGCTCCATGCTCAGCTGGAACTCTTAGATGAGAAAAGATGGTCAGCTGCTAATCATGCAAGAGTATATCAGAACAGATTAGCACGTTTTTACCAAAAGAAAGTTATTGAACGAAAGTTTAAAGTTGGTGAAATGGTTGTGAAAAAAAATCTTTGTAAAACCGATGGTCCGCGTTCTAAGCTCCAACCCAACTGGGAAGGACCATATGTCATATCGCATGCTTTCCCTGATAACGCCTATCGTTTAGTTAATACAGAAGGGCAAGAGTTAACTCACCATTGGAACGGTTTGTATCTTAAGAAGTACTACCCTTAGTTTAAATGATCAGCATGGTACAAGGATCAGTAGAGTCGGAAGATTTGAAAACTCAAATTCCCTTATTAGTCTTTGATAATCTAATTCAAACGCATTATTGCACACAAAACACGTTTGGTCCATGAGTAACAAGAGATGCGAAGCCTGAAAATACCGAAAGCTTGACTAATAGTGGAAAGGTGTACTCTCAGCCCGCAACAACGGAACGAGGCTTAGAATAGATTATTGAAAATACTCGCCATCTTAGTTGGAGGCCGTCATAAAGCCAACCAAATCAAAAGCAAAAGAAAAAGAAAAAGCAAAAGGGCAAAAAGCCAACCAAATCAAAAGGTCGCTCAAACAAATGTTACCACAAAAGGCCGCAAAATCAAATGAAAAGAGAGCGTAAGGTCGTTAAATACCCCGTAAAGAAAATGACCGAACCCCAACAGATAATAGGGTAAAAGAGGGACATCTTTCTAAGTCTCCGGAACCCTCTCGCGGGCTTTCTAGACAAATTCTCTCTTTCTTTATAAAGAGGTGTGCTCCAAGCTTGAAGAATAGCCGAGGTTCACTAAGGGTCGGACTATCGAATGGGATCACGATTACAAACATAATTCAAGCACAATGAGTCTAGATTAGGTCATTAAAGAATGATGTGAGAATTAAGTCGACAAATGAATATGCTCTTTTGATCCAAGCGCTAGTCCTTAGTTTCTTCAGTTAATGTCTTATTGCAAAACCCAAAAAAAAATTGAATATTGCAAAACCCAAAAAAAATTGAATATTGCAAAACCCCAAAAAAATTGAATATTGAAAAACCCTTTTTTTTTTTTAGTATTTCAAAAAAAACAAAAAAAATTGAATATTTCAAAACCACAAAAAAATTGAATATTGCAAAACCCAAAAAAAAATTGAATATTTCAAAACTACAAAAAAAATGAATATTCCAAAACCATAAAAAAAATGGATATTTCAAAACTACAAAACTTTTGAATATGGCAAAACCCCTAAAAAAATTGGATGTTTCGAAAATTGCAATTGCAAAATAAAAATATTTCAATTAGCATTTGTCTGATTAAGTCATGAGTGTTGCATTCTTTCATTTTCAGTGAGCATTTGTATGCTTGCATGTTGCATTTTACTTCCTTTTAATCATCTTTATTTGCCTTCATTAAATAAAGGCTTCGCCCCTTGACCCGTCTACCAAGAAAAGAAAGTCCTTTCATATATCAAAAGAGTTCATATACAAGTGAAAGTCCATCCACAGGACTTCAAAATAAAAGAAGATACATTATGATAGCCCTTACGGCTGACTCTCTCCCGCGCCCTCGTCCAGCTGGCTCTGCGCCTCGTCCTGGATGTCCGGTCCTCGTGCTGGCGGCAGTGGTGGTCCCATTATGCTCGACCCTACCTAATAGGAAGATACTGCTATGCTGGTGGTGAAAGCACTCGCCTGTCCTCGCTCCAACGCCCACTGCCGCGCACGTTGGTAACGAGCCTTATGCTCTGGCACTCATGCTCCGCCACTGACAGCCGGCTCTGGAGACTCTCTAATTGGGACCGGTCACGATCCCTCTCCTCAGTCAAGATCTCCAGTCGAACTTGGAGACGTGCGAGCTTGCTAGGGAGATTATCGGTAGAGAGTCTCGACAGTTGCTCCTTCAGCTCAGCAACCTGGGCTACTGAACTGCGAGCCTGCGCCAGCTCAGCATCTCTCTCTCCAAGAGCCACGCAAAGCTCTTGGACCTGCAACAGAAGACATTGTCAATCAACTAATCAAGCAAGCAAACAAAGTAATGCCGAGATGCAAAGATTTACCCGAGCAGCAGCATCATCCTCAGCCTAAGTGGCTCGGCAGATGGCTAGAGCTAGCTGACTCCGTAAGTCAACCATGGCAGCTTCATGGGCAACTGAAGAAGAAGAAGGACCGGCAGCAGTGGAAGGTGAAAGGGTTGCTGCATGAGTATAAGCAGCACGCTGTAATAAAGGGGAGATCATCGTCAGTGTACAAGTGCCAAAACAATTTAATAATAAAAGAAGTATTCATAATACCTATGCCATTCATGTATCACTTACCAATTCATCCAATTCTTTTTGGACCCGCTCTAACTGGGCCTCGGCATCCTGGAGGTGGCCACGGAGCGTGACGATGGTGGCATCCCGTGCATCCTAAATTTTTCATAACGTGTCATACATTTACAAATATAAGCAAGATAATTAACAAAATGAAAGACGCATTCATTAGCATACATATCATAATACTCACATCGAGAGACTGGAGTAGCTGGAGGTGGGCCGCATAGTGGGCCCGGTAGCGCTGCAGGTAAGCCTCGCTGCTCACCGCCTACGACTCTACCGGGACTCCATACCGATGCCAATCATCCCGTTGATCTGGGAATTTGGCGCCCTAGTAAGTGTGGGCCTGCTTTCCCTGCATCGTCCTCCCGGTCCCCTCAGGGACCTCTTCCTCTATCCACTCCTGATGTAGACCCAGTGTCCACATCACCAGCCTCAAGCGCAGGAGGGCGATCTCGTTCAGGCAATGCACCGAAACTTGGCGCCCGAACTGACCTCGCCCCTGCTCTACCCAGGGCTGCCCTGCATCGTCCATACCAAGCTACGGATGCCAAATAACCTGCATTCATATAGTTTAGTCGCATTGCATATCACATACCAAATAATCAATAGGATAAATCAATAAACTATGTCATGTTCAAAGTAGTAAAACATTTAATAAGATGTAAATTCCAATATTCATTATTTAATCATTTAACATTTAACAGAGACTTCAATAAAACATCTAAACATGCTAATTAATACTCAAATAAAGTGTTTAGTTAAATGTTTAAACATTCTAATAAGTCATGAAAATGAAAGAAAATAATTTCAAAACTTACCAACAACTCTGGGTAGTCCAAAAATTGACGGTGGAGGGCCGTCAACTAGTGATGCTGTGGCGCCGTGTCAACCACCAGACGCCAACGTCGGGCAAGTGGAATTGCCGCTGGCTGTGTAGCTGGTCTCACTCGGCCCAGAAGAAAGTAATAATAACTCCACACTTGCATACCAGAACATATAGGTTAGAATCATCATAATCATATGCATTATATTAAATAATCATAACAAACAAACATAAAATGAACTAAATAGCTAAAGAAACAGCACGAAGCCGCTAATGGTGGTCTCCTGGTCAGGTGTGACAGCAGAGAGGTCGGTGAAGAGGTGGGCTAGAAGGGCCGCACCGCAGGCATACTCACCTAGACGGTCTAGGTCGGTCAGAAGGGTCAAGAAGCGACAGTGAATATCATCGCCCTTCGTCCTAAAAAGAAGCCTACCAAAGAAAAACACTATAAATCTCCTAAGATCCATGTCTACAGCTGCCCTATCAGAAAGACCCTGGCAGTACACCTCACTAGATGCCCGAGCAAGTCTCTCTCTGAACTCCTCCCTAGAGTCATCAGTCTGCTGCCTCAATTCTACTAAACCTAAAGATCTCTCTACAGCTACCCTTGCAAGGGTCCGAGATTCTCAGCCTTCCAACCCCATGCTCTCTAAATCTAATAGCTCCTGAGCAAGCTCTCTGTAATCGGAATACGTGATCCCGCTCACCGCCTGACCTTCTACCTGAAGGCCGGTGATCCGGCATACATCCTCGAGACTGGGGACCATGTGTCCCCAGGGCATTAGAAATGCCCTGCTCTCAGCATGCCACCTCTCCCTAAGCACCTGCAACAGCACTAAATCTATCCAAAACGGTTCTATCTCTAAGATCTCCCGGAACCCCATCTCCTCTAGTCTCACCTTCCGGAAGTCCAGGAGACCCCTGTAGGCGGCCACCACTAAGTCCCAGGAGATCCTGGTCCTCATCGTGCCCTGCGATTTTCAAATAATTGATCAGAATCATCATTAAAACACTAATAATCAATTTTTAAATTAATTTTGAGGTATAATCACCTTTTTTTGAATCGCGTCTGGGACCAGGGACGCTTTTCAAAAGGCGTCCCTGTCCCCAGACGCCTTTCACCACAGGTTTCCAGAACCTATGGCCAGTTCTTTTCTTTCCCCCCAATATTAAAATTTAAAGTACTAAAAGGATGTTCTCGACACTTACCAAGCGTAGGCCGGCTCCTACAGACGGTGCCTCCTCTACCCACTGGAGCCTCAGGAGGACCTTCCTCAGCCTCCATGATGGCCACCACCTCCGCGAGTTCCGCCGCCATTTCTTCGCCCTCGGCGATTTCCACCCCCTCGACTGCCTCAACCCAGCATCGCTTTCCGCTTACCCCGCTAGGTCCTCCTTGTTCCATGGCTAGTGATAGGAGAGATTGAGAGCTAGAGAGAGAGGATGAGGGCTAGAGAGGGTGTCGGAGAGTGAGAGAGGTTTCAAGAGAGAGAAGGAGGAGGTCGCCGGAGCCGCGATGATCACCGGAGCAAAAGGGGGGTCACCGAAAAAGGGGAAACCGCCGGAGAAGCCCGTCGTCGCCGGAGATCAAGGAGAAAGGGAGGAGAGAGAAGGTGAAAAGAGCGAGTGAGGGGGAAGGGGCTCGTGCTCGCGAAACCCCTGTTCGAATTCATTAAATAGCGTCTTGGGACAACAATAGAAAATTTTTGAAAATTTTGAAACGTGTCCTTGGTGTGCGACGCCGTTTGGATTTTACCGCCTCTTCTGGTCAGGGCCATACTATGGAAAATTTGAAAGGATTATGATTCGCGTTTCTGAAGGAGGACGTGATTCAGTGGATTAATTACTAAATATCTTTGGATAATAGGAGGGAGAGAACAAAAAGGCGTCTCACTGACCAGACGCGATTTTAGAAATTGATTAACATTGAAAAGCGTCTCTCTGAGTCGACGCGATTTGATTTAACTGAACCCGAGAGTTCATATTTTGAGGAAAAATCACAGTTTCGTTCAAAAAGAAATTACAGATAAATTGCAAAGCATTAAAGGAGGATTTCTATTGTATAAAAGAAGGATTTTAGGATTTTTCATTGAATGAAAATCAAAATACATCAAATTGGAAGATAAGGACGAAGAACTTTCAAGGACGAATTTTCTTGAGCTCCTTTACATATGATTTCCACAGTTCTTTATTGACTTCATGAGGAGTTTTTACATAACGGGTGAATCCGATGTTTCAAAGAGTTGCAATAAGTTCTGTCACTTCGAAATCTTTATTAGTACCTAATGCTCGCTTCTTGATTAGAGAAAGAGAAGATATTTCTACAAATTCATAGCGAGGCATGCCAAGCTGAGGATGATAGCGATGTGGATTATAAAGAACGAACTTGGTCGCCCCGATCAGTCGGAGATCTGTGCCGGCACCACGGCGTACCCGAACCGCTTTTTCCATGAGAGCAAGAGGCGTAGATTCAAATCAAGTTGTGGACATAGTCTTGAAGTAAGCGCGCTAGTCAGCTCGAGTCTTGAGGTTGGGCACTCGATTGTGTGAGTGCTCAAATTAGAATGTGTAATTATCATGAAAATTTATGTTGATCATGTGACAAATAAACCTATTAAAAACTAAGTTAGTGTGATCGCCAGAAACTTTTAACTAAAAAGCTCCAAAAGAAAAGATTGATCGCTTACCTGTTTTGGAATTGAGAGATGTTGGAGTCTTTGATTCCCCTCCTTCAGCTGGCTGAAGGAAAAGAGTCCTTCTGACTTTGTTCTTGCTTTGGATGCTTATGGGGCTTTGAGGATCGTCCATATTTCCTTTCCTTGTTGATTTTTCTTAATCTCCTTTTGAACCTTGCAAAGAACTCACTTGTTTTGATGGTCTTTTAAACCCCTTAAACAAATTGGTTTGAAATTATACTAGTGAGTGTGTGAAGCATAAAGTGATGTGATGAATGAGATTTTGAACTAATATGATGAAACAAGCAGAGATCAATAAAAAGAACTAATTTGGATGGCCCCTGGGAAGCCTTGGTCTTGAAAGCTCTTGAATGGACGAAGAACGAATGAAGAAAAGATGCAGACTCCGTGAAGTAGCAACGCTTCGATCCTTCAACGTTTGGACGTCGTCTCCTTCACTTTCGCCAAGATTCTTTGCTCAATTTTCATTCAAATATCGCTATCATCACTCAAAATTATCACTAACTTTTTAATGACCAAGGGATTGGGTATTTATAGGCTTAAGTTCACGCATCCGCGGTTACTTAAAGATTAACATGAAAGAGTTTGAAGTTACTCCAATTTAGAAATAGATAAACACAGCCTAATTCATCTTTATCTGTAATTATCTAAAACGCGTCGCCCATGGGAGACGTCTTTTAGCTTAATTAAGGTTAAGATAAACATCGGGAAGAAAAAACAGAATCAGCTTAGGAAACCTAAATGGCGTCGTGTATGGAAGACGTCTTTTAATTTATTAATAAATTAATTAAAAATCAGATTAAAAATTAAAATAAGAATAAAACCTAAAAGGCGTCTTTAAAGGTCGACATCTTTTAGAATTTTTCATATTTGATTAAAATATGAGTTAAAATGAATTTCTTTAAAATGAACTTGAATGCACTATTCTTCTAGAGGAGGCCGAACTCCTATTGGGCCTTCCCAAGATCAAATTGAACAACGAATTAATTATCATTTTAACAAAGTTGTGAATGCTCAAATTAGGATGTTTAATTATCATGAAAATTTATGTTGATCATGTGACAAATAAACCTATTAAAAACTAAGTGAATGTGATCGCCAGAAACTTTTAACTAAAAAGTTCAAAAGAAAAGATTGATCGCTTACCTGTTTTGGAATTGGGAGATGTTGGAGTCCTTGATTCCCCTCCTTCAGCCAGCTGAAGGAAAAGTGCCCTTCTGACTTTGTTCTTGCTTTGGATGCTTATGGGACTTTGAGGATTGTCCAGATTTCCTTTCCTTGTTGATTCTTCTTAATCTCCTTTTGAACCTTGTAAAGAACAAAATAAAAGAAAATAATAAGAACTTAGGCAGAAGTAGTATCTATTCTAATAGAAATTTTGATCATACAACTTAAACAAAGAACTCATTTGTTTTGATGGTCTTTTAAACCCCTTAAACAAATAGATTTGAAATTATGCTAGTGAGTGTGTGAAGTATGGAGTGATGTGATGAATGAGATTTTAAACTAATATGATGAAACAAGCAGAGATTAATTAAAAGAATTAATTTGGATGGCCCCTAGGAAGCCTTGGTCTTGAAAGCTCTTGAACGGATGAAGAACGGATGAAGAAAAGATGCAGACTCCGTGAAGTAGCAGCGCTTCGATCCTTCAGCATTTGGACGTCGTCCCCTTCATTTTCGCCAAGATTCTTTGCTCAATTTTCACTCAATTATCGCTATCATCACTCAAAATTATCACTAACTTTTTAATGACCAAGGGATTGGGTATTTATAGGCTTAAGTTCACGCATCCACGGTTACTTAAAGATTAACATGAAAGAGTTTGAAGTTAATCCAATTAAGAAATAGATAAACACAGCCTAATTCATCTTTATCTGTAATTATCCAAAACGCGTCGCCTATGGGAGATGTCTTTTAGCTTAATTAAGATTAAGATAAACATCGGGAAGAAGAAATAGAATCAGCTTAGGAAACCTAAATGGTGTCGTGTATGGAAGACGTCTTTTAGTTTATTAATAAATTAATTAAAAATCAGATTAAAAATCAAAATAAGAATAAAACCTAAAAGGCATCTTTAGAGGTCGACGTCCTTTAGAATTTTTCATATTTGATTAAAATCTGAGTTAAAATAAATTTATTTAATAAACTTAGATTATGTCTGTCTGGCCGATGTCATTTAGACAAATAATCTAGAAAGATTAATAAAAATTAACTAATGATTAAATATCAGACCATTTAGAGGCATTATTATATGACATGAAATTACTCAAAATGATGTCAAAATTAGTGTGTCTACAGCTGCCTCACCTTGGCATCGTCTTTGCAAGGGAGTGAAATGGAATGGAATGTACTGAAAAGGTGATGCCAAGGTGTGATGAGACACGCTCTCAACATTACATGTTTGGAATTTTTCGCAAAATCACTAATGAAGATAACTCACGGAGATCAATGAAATCAATCATATCTGGATGAGATAGACAAGAAAATAAAATAAAGACGATCAACTTCCACGATTGGGAAGTACCCTAAGTCACAAACCCTGCAGGTTTTATCATAGGGAGCGATTGCTAGTCAATGTGGACGTGCTGCAACCATGATGGATCTTAAAAGAAAATAAGAATATTTGAGATAAAGAATCCAAGAAAGGATAGAATTCCAAGGATATCTTCAAGCGAATCTTAAAGATAATCAAGATACTCAATTCAGAATAGAATATTTCATATCATGTTGGATTTATTTGATCAATGGTGTGAAAGTTTAATCAATAATTAATTCTTATTACAATGATATCAAAGTCCTACATGATACATGTTGGGCTAAAAGAAAAATATAAAATCAAATAAAATATAAATTAATCAAGAATAATATTGTTAAATTATCATTAATGAGTCAAGATACCAATTCTTGCAATTCAGTACTAAGCCGAAGCTCATTTATCCACACACCGTTTCACAAAAGTAGAACTATCGTCCTCATTAATTAACAATCCAACGGCCTATCTGTGCGATTAAGAATTCTCTGGAATTATCACCGTTTTTGTTAAAGGGGAACTCAAATTCTAGTTTCATCAAAACCACAAGGTCCTTGACATAGTCTAATAAATATTTTACATATAGTAATGATAATGCAAATTAATCAGATGAAAGAGTATAAAGGATAGAAATAACCGTCTTTTTAGCCACGATCAAGACTCATAAACTCCTATACTCGGATCTTCTTTGACATTCTCAGCTTCATTTGGATTTTCCTAAATTTCCTGCACTTAAAAATTATCAGTAACTTCAAGCAAGTGTATTAAAATCTAGATAAATATAGCTTTTCGAGCAAATAACAGAAAAACTTGCAACGCGTTGTGTCGCGCCGACGCCATTAAGGTGAACTAAAACACGTCGCTGTTCAACGACGCCTTTCAGTCGCAGAAACAGGTTTTGACTGTGTTCAATCCGGATTCCAATTCTTTTCATGCACATCCCTTCTCCAATCCGGAAAAGCCTTCCTAGAATCGCAATTCTCTCTATATAAACTTTATTAACTTATATTAAGGCAACCTTAACACAACCTAGAGATTGAAAGCAAGAGATTTTCTTTAAAGTTCAAGGACTTTCAAGGTTTCAAGAAGGAAAAGCTCAAGAACAAGATGGATTCTTCAAGCAAGCGGGTGAAGAAAACGCTCGGGAAGCTCTCCAACGTGAAAGATCATCTAAGTGGAAGAGATCCTAACCTACAAGTAAGTTAAATCCTTTCTTCCTTCAATCCTTTTTCTTCAATTCTCTTCATGTTCTTCATGTTCTTCAAGTTCTTCATAGCAATCTTTTTATTCTTCTAGGCATATCCTTTGTTTTCCGACCCAAGAAAATTCACATCTCTTCCTTAGATTCGAAAGCTTGCTAAAAGTATTACTATTTTCATGCAATCCTTTGTTTCCAAGTGGAATATCCAAGGTCTAGTAGTCCATGTAAACCATTACAAAAGCTCAAACATGGATTGGGCGGCTATGGGTGCTTTGATTGAATTATGGCATCCTCAAACCCATACTTTCCTTTTTCCTGAATTTGAATGCACTATTCTTCTAGAGGAGGCCGAACTCCTATTGGGCCTTCCCAAGATCAAATTGAACAACGATGAAGTGATCTAGAATAAGATGGCTCTGATGAGGGAGAAGATCATAGGTCAACAATTGTTGATGAAGATCATGAAGGATCCAAAAGAAGTTAAATGATGCCACACCAAGAAAGGTATCAACCTTGCAAAGCTTGCAGAGTGGACTTTGTATGAGATTGAAGATCTTAGAGGGAATGACACTGTTAGTTTTAGGTGGCCTACATGTAATGACTGAGATTTCGGGTTCGGTTTTCGGGTCGGGTTCGGGTCGGAACCCTTGGTTTGGACCCTGTGGGGGGTCTTGTGACTGCTGACTGAACGGCGTCAACACTGCTCGACGCCTTTCAAAAGGCGTCAGGTTGTGTGGACGCCATTTAGGTCTGCTGGTTGTTGCGCCACGTGGGCGGGTTTCGGGCCGCGAGAGTACGGCCCCTGTCAGATTTGTCTGAACGGCGTCCACCTCGGTCGACGCGTTTCAGACTGCGACACCTGCGGTGTCAGGATGCGACGCCAGAGCGTTGTCAGTACGGCCTGTCTTGTCATCTGAACGGCGTCCGTGGTGGGCGACGCGTTTCAGACCGGTGTCGGTACGGCCGTCCTGTCAGACTGAATGGCGTCTGCCTCGATCGACGCGTTTTACCTCGTTCCAGATTGACCCCGCAAGCCTCCCCTTCTTTCCCTCACTTTCGCCTCTCCACTCTCTCTCTTCGCCCTCTCCGCTCCCTCCGCCCTCCTTCCTCCCTTCCCTTCCTCTTCTTCCTCTTCCAACTACTCCGTAGCTTCCCTACCTCTCACCTCTACCTCCCCCACCTTCCTCGCGGCGTTCCCTTCTCCGGACGGCGGCCGACGTCCCGGCGGAGTGGCGGCGTCCTCGAGGATACCGGCGGCGGCGTGAGGCGAGACGGGTCGGCGGCGAGGAGCTTGGAGGAGTTCAAGAACCGGTAGGGGGACGAACCTTGCATGTGATGTTCGTGTGATTCTCGGCGTGACGTGTTGCTTGGGGGATAGATTGAGCATGTTTAGGAGGGATTCCATGTGGGAATGACGGTGTCTGTGATCGTGTTTTCGTAAGCATGATTGTGTGGTCGAGCTTCTCTCCTTCCCCCTTTGATTTTGGGATTTTCGGGGTGCCCGGGGTTCAAGGGTGAAGCCCTCGGGTCGAACCAGGAAACTTGGTTTCTGGCGCTAAATGGCGTCGGGCTGGGTCGACGCTTTTCCGAAAGACGTCCGGTCAGCACGACGCGTTTTAGCGCAGAAACCTTCCTGTGTGAGGTTTCCTGAGTTAGGGGTTCTGTGCTAAATGACGTCATGGATGGACGACGCCTTTCAGAAAGACGTCGGGCCATCATGACGCCATTTAGGCAAGAAATGCCCCCGTTTAAGGGTTCTGTAAATCTGGATTTCTGGGTTGAATGGCGTCGAGACACCCAGACGCGTTTTAAAACGGCGGCTTCATTGGTGGACGCGTTTTAAGGATAAATCTGGCTCTTAATAAACCTGTCTAAGGGTCTTGAATGGCGTCGACCTCGGTCGACGCGATTCAAGACAGAAATGTATAATGCTGTGATTTCGTGTATGTTTCACGTTGGGATGGTTCAAATGCATGCTGTGGGTTGTATACTGAGACGGGGACTTCTGCGTGAGTGGAATTGCATCACCGGTGTGTGTGTGTGCGTGTGTGCTTTAACTATATACTGAGAATGAGGTTTTACTGTGCGAATGGAATCATGTTATATGTGTGGTTGTGTTATGCGAATGTGGATCGGGTTAACTATGGTTTACGTTTGTCACCATGGACCGGTGGGGACAGGGTCATGGTGTCTGTGGAGTGGTGCTTGTTGTGTTTCACCCTTGGCTGAGACAAGCAGAACCACCTTGAGCCCGCCGGGCCGGAGTAGCTGTGTGCTATCCGAGGGGTCGCTGTTTGGTCTCAGCGGGTCGGGGTTTCCCTTGGTTGTTGTGACAGCTTCTGGCGTGTTTCTTGCCGTGGAGCTGGTGGTGTTTCTGGTGGGAGTTGGTTTACCCATTAGCCAGTGGGCCTGATGTGACCTTTGATCAAGGTTACGAGTGGTACCTTTAGCCCTTGGCCTGACGCAGCCCGGGAGAGTTGGGTTTGTGGGTAGTTCCTGTAGCTTCGGCTTGACGGGGGTTCGCCGGTCCCCAGGGCCCTCCTGAAGCGCTGAGGCCTAGCGTGGAGGCAATCCGGACGGTAGGACAATAGTCTAGACTGCTTGTGTGCACACGTAGCTGGCAGTGGCGGTACACTGAGTCCAGCTAGTCCTAGTTTAGCTCGCTGCCTCACCCTACAGTGCCCCGGAACGCTGTAGGGGTGGACAGGCGTGAGCAGTGGTGGTAGTGTTGGGAGGCGACGTTCGACTTCGGTCGACAGTGTGGTTTAGTCGCTTCGTGGACTTTGACTGTGAGTCGTGACTCTGTGTTGAGTTCTTCGGGTTACTTGGAGTGGTTCTTGTTACACTGCTTATCGTGCGTTTCACATCAGAGTTAGGTGTTGTGTTTACTGCTTTACTTGAATTGCCATATATTCCTGTTGTTACACTTGTGGGTGTGTGAATGGGAGGCAGGGGATCGGATGATCCCTACTGAGCCCATTTCTGGTGTGGCTCACTCCCTGCGGTTTCAGGTGTGGACCTCGAGGCGAGCGGAAGCGTGGTGTCTTCTCGGTGTGCGGACCAGCAGCTGTCTTAGTTCCGGGGTATGCCCCGATGTTGTTGTTCTTCCTTCTGCCTGTATTTATTTAATTGTTGGACATGTAATTATTGTTGGACTGTATACGGACATTGTTATTTTCCTTCCTGCGCACTTGCTCACCTTGTGGTCCGTGTGTTTGTTATATTTAGTCCTGTTTAGCACTTACTCCTCCAGACGTGTTGTGTGAGATCCGGGTGTGAACCCGTAGTTAATGGGCCGACATCCATTTAGTGACCGGGTCCCCGGTCATAGGATGGCGGGTCGTTACACTACAAGCCAATCTTACTATGTAAATCTCATTCACTTATTAATATAATGGCATAATATTCATTAAGTATAAATCGCATTAATTATCGTTTCAGAATGAAGTCCGTGAATATGTGCTATAGTGATCAGATTATGATGAGATCATACTAATGAGACTGATCACTTAAACACACATATTCTTAATTGTTCATAGTCGAAGGATATCCAAGAAGGACATCGGATATCCGGTTAGACTAGTACAGATTACTCATGCTCATATGATGAGGGTGACTGATCTCATAAGTCACTTGTGTGGAGACACTAAGGCGAATCTGTAGGTGCTCATTGGAGAATGAGTTCACTGAACTGATCCAACTGAATCGCTGGATGGTATTGTACCTCACTGTCAACCAGCAAGATTCTATTATCGTAATTGCATGGATGGTCCTCGGACCTGAGACACCAAGGACACCTTGTCGGTAGACTTCTATGCTTTGACCTTGGTTTATGAATCTCTAGCCACAGAATTCTAAAACGCCAAGGATTGGGTACAGCGGAATACCGTCGAAGGGAATTGTGTGTCAATAAGGAATCATTCGCTCTCGGTACTTAGAGAGAGAATGCTCTAGGAAGGATGCATGGAAGTCCCTGGCCAGGGCGGACGATAATATCGGGAAAGGAGATTTCCGATATTCATAAGTGGCATCCAATCCAAGTGAGTTAACCAGTTAGGGTTTGACAGCATGCCATACGTTGAGTTGACTCGAGAGCATTGTACGAATGAAGGATTATATCCACGTAGTAATTGTCGGCGGAAAGGTTCCAAGAGTGGGTTACTTAACCCCAATACCTTCCGGGTTCACGTGGTCTTGCTTGGCACCCAACGTAATCGGAGGCCCGATCGAATTCGATGTGCGACATCAATTCGATTGATTAATTAATTAATAAAGAGTTATTAATTGATTAATAAAGCTAGTGAGGAGTCACTGGGCTTATTGGGCTATTAACCGGACTGGTAATCGGGCCTAGAGGGTCACACGCAAATGATTCTCAAGGCGATGGATAAATAAGTGGGTTTTATACAAACCGAGGGTTTTTATGAAAAACCGCGTGGTTAGTATAAAATATAGCGAACGGGCTGAGCAGGCCAAGCTGCTGCTAACCCTAGCCGCCCCTCCTCTATTTCTCTCTCTCTATTGCGTCCCAGACATATCCAGATCTGCTCCGCCGCTTCTCCGACTCCCGTTCCACGGGAAATCGTCCGCGCATTGCGGCGATAGTTGCGGCGACTGGTAAAGGTTTCGTGGGCTGCGAAGAATGAGGAACGTGAGGATATCCGTCGTGAGGAGGATCGCATGGACTTCGCTAGAGGTCGGGCGCTTGCGGGGCTTGCGGTGTCGCACCGATAGAACCGAACGGTTGCTGATTCAAATTCGTACACGGTAAGTTTCGATAATCCGATTATCGGACTTTTAGATTTTTCGAAACGGGAATGGATCTCCGTTTTTATTTTTATTTCCGCTGCGCGTGAGATCCGGAGAAACTCGAGAACCCAACAGTGCTATCAGAGCTAGGTTCCACTGTTTCTCGTCCCGTTTCGATCTCCAAAATTATTTTTTTCATGAGTTATTCTATGCTGTAACTTCGATTAATTGTTGGATCTATGTTGATGCGATGAACACAGTTAATTAGATTATTTTCTTTAAAATTTTCAAAATTAATTTGGGGGTTTTTGTGTTCTTCGTTGGACGAAGAACGGGGAGTTTTCGGCGGCTTCGTAGGGGCATCCCAAGCGTTGGGATGGTGGGTCGGAACCCTGTTTTCTCCATGGAGCAAGGCCGGTAACTGTGGGCTTCAAGGTAGGTGCCGGAGTGGCCACGACAGATGGCCGGAGGGAGCCCCACCTGTCTTCTTTTTCCTCCCATGTTTTTGAAAAACCAGAAATAAAAGGGAGGGTAAGGGCTCGGCGTGCACATCATGACAGCCTCACCGGGGATCTGACAGTGCCAGGGAGCGCCGTCGGCACCGGGGCTTCGCCGGCGTGGCCGGACGGGATTGGGCCGCCGGCTGCCGGAGCCCCTGTACAAAACCCCGCCGCCGTCTCCTGCAGGAACCCGTCTAGGGTTTCAGGTTATATAAAGGGGTTCTTCGGCGATCCTGCCGCCGCTGGTGGGACCAGACGGCGCCGGCCAGGTCGCCCGCCACAGTGGTGCCGCCGTTGGGTCCCAGCATGCCCCGCCGCCGGCCTCTTTCTCTGCAATGGGGCTTAGGGTTTCGGAGGAAGGAGACGGGCGATTTGGGGCAGGCGGGCTGTTCCAATCGGGCTTGGCCCCTGGCCGGACCGGGCCTGAGCCCAGGCGCGCCTGGCTCGGGCCCAGGTGTGCCTGGCTCGGGCCCAGGCGCGCCTAGCTCGAGCCCAGGCCCTGCTGGGCCCGGACCAGCTTGGCCCTAATGGGCTGGCCTTGCTTTCCCCATTTAAAATCATTTTATTAACCCCTATTAGCCCATTTGAGTCTGATTGAATTTTAATTTAAAATTAAAATTGTTTTATAAAATTTAGATTATTATTCAATATTATTTAAATGGGCTTATTAATGATTTATGAATCACTTTAATTAACATTTAGTTGTTAAATGATTAATATTAATTGTTAGTTTAATGGTTAAACTAATAATTAATTTTAATAAAACTAATTTAATGGTTAAATTAGTAATTAATAATTATTAGTCTAACAGTTAGATTACTAATTATTATTTCAACTAATTGTTAATTAATATGTAAATTAATTGTTGATTTAAGAGTTAAATTAATAATTAACTTAGATGACTAATTTAAGTATTAAATTAGTAGTATTCAATTATTATTGTTAGTTATTAATTTAAGGGTTAAATTAATGATTAACATTAATCTTCTAATCTAACAGTTAGATTAGTAATTATTAATTAATTAAAGTTAATTGTTCATTTAAGTGTTAAGTTTATAATTAACTTTAAATTGACTAATTTAAGAGTTAGATTAGTAGTTAATTAATAATTCGAGTTAATTAATAATTTAAGTGTTAAATTGATAATTAACTTTAATAGACTAGTCTAAGAGTTAGATTTGTTGTTAATAGTCTAATTGTTAGATTATTAATGGGGTTTAATCTAAATGTTAGATTATTAGAATTGTTCTAATTTGCATGGAATAATCTGGAATTATTAATTTGGAGTGTGTGCACATGTGATGTGTGTTTTGATGCTTTTAAATTAGATTTGATTGTATGATAAGTTAATTAAAAGTGTTCTCGAAATTCAAATAACAATTTTGATTGGATCCCAGCTTTTTGAAAGCGAAAGTTATCTATTTTTGAAAACTCTTTTATTTTAGCCATGTGATGCACTGAATCATGTATGGGATGTTTAAAGCACACCGTGGTCATGGATATGCACTTATTTAATTATTCATATGACGAATGATGTGTTTGTGTGGATCGTGGATGAATGACGGATGTTTATTAAATTGTTAATAAATAGAGATATGCGTATCTCTCCCCCTCTCATTCTCCGATGTATTTCTACCTCCCTCTCTCTTGTACTCGCTATAAGGCTTTCTTCTAATTACATGTAAATTCTAGAATTTATTATAATATGATCAAGGTAACTGAAGAAGGAGCGAGGACGATCCACAGATGCGACCAAGAAGGCGATATGATGGAGATCTCTTGCCTATGTGTTTGCAGGTTTATCTAATGTAAATGTTATATTAGATTGTGTGTGCGTTTGACTGTTGGCTCCAATCAAACCCACTGTGATATCCATGACCACACTAGACATGTATGTGATGCAGTGTTTTTCTTTTGATTATAAATCAAAGTAGGTATAGTGTTTAGTAAATATATACGATGTATTTATATACTATCACCTAGGACAGACCAACGTAAAAGTTATCTAAATACCCTCAGATAAACTCTAAGCCGTAACGCGAGTAGTTAAGAAGTTACCGCGTGGTCCACCATCGTTATAGTCATAGGATTCGAATCACTTTAGGCAGGTTTGTTGTGCTATCCACAAGGCCTATTTAATTGGGAGGAGAAACTGTAGCTATGGCATTAGATGCCTATATAATCGGGGTAGAGGAACCATGTAGCTTTGTTGTGCTATCCACAAGGGCTGCATGCAAATCTATGCTCGTCGCGTAACGATGCTTAGCTTAGACTAGAATTAGTAACTTGTTGTGTTATCCACAAGGCCATTAAATCTCTGGGGACCGAAACTATGATCATATATTGCAAGGAGTTACAAGTCCCATAAGTTGGGTGCTCTTTGATTGTATTACAGTTTGTTGCGCTGTCCACAAGGCTGTACTGCAAGTCATTGAGATTTTGATCCCCAATAGGAGACTGTCGGCGTCTCCCGTTCTGTATAACTGAGGGTTATATAGTCCGTCGAAAATTAATGGGAGTTAAAACTTGAACAAAAGACTATGTCTTGTTTTATCTTTAATAATTGAACATCTGCTAAAAGATTTCATATATCTCCTGTAGGGAATTATGTTGTCGAATAACCCACTCCGTGGCATACTTGATGCCAAACGTTTGACTAGCCTGAACTACTCGGATTGGTTCAGAAACCTGAAGAATGTCTTCAGATTTGAGCGCATTGACTTTGTCCTTGGAGCTGATCATCCTGCTGAACCGGCATTAGATGCCCTTGACGCGGAGATGATAACTAACGATAAAAGATCGAAGGACAAAGGCAAAAGAGTAGTGAAGGGTGACTGCTTCTACTATAAGCAGAATGATCGCTGGAAGAGGAACTGTAAGGAGTTCCTTAACGATAAAGCTCATGGAAAGGTGAAGCTGTCTGAAGCTTCAGATATCTATATGATAGATATTAACTTGTCAGTTAGAGATTCCACATCTTGGGTATTAGATAGCGGATGTGCTTTTCATATCTGTCATGATGCGTAGATGCTGACAAGTAAGCGCAAGCTAAGACAAGGTGAGGTGAAATTGAGGCTAGGAAACGGCGCAAAAGTTGCGGCGATTGCTGTTGGGACAGCAAACCTCAAGTTTCCATCAGGAGACGCCTTACTATTAGAAGATTGTTATTATGTTCCTAACATAATAAAGAACATCATATCAATATCTTGTTTGGACAAGATAGGATATAGGTTGACTATTGAAAATAGAAGTTGTTCGATTTATTATGGTAATAAATCGATAGCTTCAGCATCTTTAGTCAACGGTCTATATCTCTTAGATGTTTCTTATTACCATCTTTAAATTGATAATGTCCTTAAGAAGAGCAAGAATTGTGTGAACCAAGTCTACATGTGGCATTGTAGACTTGGGCATATTGGTGAAAACTGGTTGCAAAGGTTGCACAAGCATAGTTATTTAACAACATTCGATTACGAATCGTTTGCAACATGTGAATCCTGCCTTATGGGAAAAATGGCAAAATCTCCGTTTACTAGACATAGAGAACGTGCCAAGGACATTCAGGAACTAATACATTCGGATGTTTGTGGTCCCATGTCCACCCAAACCAAAGGTGGCTTCTCATACTTCATGACGTTCACCGACGACTTCTCAAGATTCAGCTATGTGTACTTAATGAAGTACAAGTCGGAGGCATTTGAGAAGTTTATGGAGTTCAAGAATGAGGTAGAGAAGCAGTTAAGAAAGAGTATTAAAGCTCTTCGATCAGATCAAAGAGGAGAATACTTGAGTACTAATTTCACACAATTCTTAAAGGATAATGGTATCCTTTTTCCAGCTAACCCCTCCATATACACCACAGATGAATGGTGTATCAGAAAGGAGGAATCGCACCTTGTTGGACATGGTGCGATCCATGATGAGCTTTTCGGGATTACCAATGTCCCTCTAGGGGTATGCTCTAAAGTCAACAGCATACCTACTGAACAGAGTACCCAGCAAGTATGTGGCCTCTACTCCATATGAGATATAGAAAGGCAGGAAACCATAATTTAAACATGTTAAAGTCTGGGGTTGTCCTACTCATGTAAAGTGGCATGATCCAAATAAGCTGGAATACGAATTGATAAATGCAGGTTTGTGGGATATCTAAAGGAAACTTTTGGATACTATTTTTACCATCCTGTTGAACAAAAGGTGCGTGTCGCCAGGAAACACTACAAGAAAGTAGATCTATACCTACCACTCTTACCTACATTTTAGTTATTTGTAGGTACGGATGTCTATTTACCTACGTTTCTATACAAAAAACTATTCTTTTATTGGACCGCTAATAAGGTTGTAGGTAACGTTACTTTTTTGCATACCACTTTGAGAATAGTAGGTAATAACGTAAGTTCACATTACTAAGACGTAGGAAAAACGCAACTTTCATCTTGGGCGGCAACGTAAAAATCTCTGGCGGGATTTCCCCCAAATCCAGACATTCCCAAACCCACAAACCCCCACACCCACAAACCCCCAAATATCCTACCTTATTCTACCTCTCCCTCCCCCAAATCTCTAAACCCCACAACTCTCACAAACCCTCTTGGCTGTGAGGGAGGCGTCGTTGGAGCTGCAGCAGAAGTTGCGGGGGAAGAAGGTGCCCGAGGAGGAGGAAGTGATGTGCTGCTGCTCTTGCTGCTGTGGCGAGCCGCTGTTTCCATCTGAGATGACAGGCCAGGGTCTCTGCGGGTAGTTTGTAGAGTTGAAGCCAAAGCTTCCTTTACCTGTCCTTTCGGATCCTCCCAGGGAGAGCGCCGGACCATGCCTCAAAGGGCTCGCCTTCTTTTGGTAATCCTTGCGGCTCTCCATGCTTATATGATTGGAAACGGAACTGAAACCGGTGGTAGTGTTGGTAACATCCTTACCATCTCTGTTCTGTGCGCAGCGAACTTGGGATCGGCGGGCCCCCTTCCTCCAGTGGCGACGAAGTTGGGATTTTTGATGCAGATTTCTGATGGTCCGAGGAGGTGTTGTTTATAGGAAAGGGTGGATTTTCCGATTTTGATGTGCATTTATCTATTTTTTTCTCTGATGGGCTGACTGATGGAAGTGTCCGTGGTTGGAATGCTCTTCCTCCCTTCTCCTTCTGTCTATCAGTATCTCTGGGTGATTTGATCGGCGAATGGAGTTTTTTTGCGTCCTGTTTGTATTTGGTTACTGTAGTTTGAAAAGTAGATGGTTGGAGTTGTGATGTTTGTTGCTTGTTTTTGTTTGCAGAGAGGGTGGTCTTGGGACAGGTTAAGATAAGATTTTTTAGCATGATTTCTGAGTTTACTGCCTCCGTGCGTAATGAGGAAGCTCTCATGGATGAAGAACAAGTTGGAAGGTCAGTCTTCGTCTGCCTTTGTCATTTTCGATTTATAAGGTCAGGATAAACGTTGTGCCATGTTTGACATACGGGTAACAGTGGGTAAAATCAGTTTTGTTACTTGTGAGGGAATTCAGAAATTAGTACACGTTCTTGTTGATTCAAAAGGTTTGGTTATTTATCTGCAAGTGGCAAATGCTTTTAGTTATCTGTCTGCAACTGCCGGTGCGAACATCTCTTGGTTCATATTTTCACTTGGACAATGGCGAAATGCATTTCAACCCTTTATGGTTGCTCTGTTGATGGAGATGAGAATATAAACTGTTTATATGATGGTAATGAGAATAATAACCATGCTGCTTCTCTTATTTTGACTTACTTTAGATGTAAAGAGGATAAAAGAATGGTTATATTTTGGTAATGAGAATAATAACCATGCTACTTCTCTTATTTTGACTTGTTTTAGATGTAACGGGGATAAAAGAATAGTTATATGTTGGTAATGAGAATAATAACCATGCTACTTCTCTTATTTTGACTTCTTTTAGATGATTAATATCGTTTCATTCTTTCTTCATTGTCACTCCTTCAAGGAGTTTAAAGATTGTTGGGCACATATTGTTGCACTGATTAATGGTATCTCTTAATGGACAGCTTTATGACTATGCTAATAACAAACAAATTCTATTTATGATGAGCTGTAATTGGTTTGTTGATGTGATGGTTACAGTTTAAACGTCATTGATTGCCTTATTTTGCTGCATTTATACTAAACATTATATTATTGGAAGTCCATTATGATTTAAATGATCCTTCCATCATCTTGTGGATTTTATAATGATGAGAAATCTCAGCTGATTGATTTGTGCTCTTTGGGATGCAGATCATCTCTTCACCAGATGTACCACCAGCAGAGAGGTATGGAGCATATGGAGGAAAGGCCATCTGAGTGCAAGCAGCAAAAGGCATCAGAAGACAGATTTTTGTCATCCTGTCACATGCTGTTTGTTGGAGCATATGAAGGGAGCTCAATGATCACATCTTCAGAGGGAGTACCATTTATGTTGAAAATATATGTTCACATGCTGTATTTTTTATTGTGTTTTCTTTTAGTGGTAGAGGAACCTCTCCTGTGTCCCCTCAGTTGTACTACCTCACTTTATTTCAGTAAAATTGGTGGTATCAACCACAATTTCTTTAGAGAAAGGAAAAGGGCAGTCCTCATATCATGAACTTCTAGCTTTGCCAAAACCAGAATTATACACGTCACCTAATGTAAGGCCAGCTGATATTGATCAGGATCCAACATTCTGGATCAATTCAGGGACTGAAGATGTAAAAACAGGAAAAGGAAACCTTTTCCTGGAAGAGCCTTCTTTTTCAGAATTTTAAGAACCTGAAATCTTGAGCTCTTTTTGGAGCTCAAGACTATATGAAGAAGTACCTACACATGTTCCAATTTCATGTACCAAATCCACATGTTTCCTATTTTTGCCCTTCCGCTTTTAATATCATTTACTATAAATTGTGTTGTAGTTATGGCAGCTGCAATGGTTGAGTTTAACATTACACTTGACTGGCTTTGGTTGTTGAGAAGGTTCTCATCCAGTTTCCCACCATTGTTGAGATACATTTACACACAGCATCCCTGGACTGACCACATTTACTGACAGCATATTACTAGTATCATCATTTTGAGACATATATGTATGCTGTTTTTCATTTTTGCAAATGTAGTATGATTCTTTTTTGATCTATTGTTTATTTTTATTGTGAATACTCCTATGGTGTGTTTTGTTTCTTGGCATGGCCCTCATCAGTTTTTCCCGATCTAAAATCATGTTTATGTTCCATGTAATTTTGTTTTTTCCCCTAAAATTTTGCTAAGTCATAGGCCTTTTGCTCCTTTTCTTTCTTAAGGAAAAGTGGTGAAGTAGAAGGATGGCAAAAGTTTAATCAAGATTTTCATGTGTGGGAGGTGGCTACCTCCACCAGAGTCACTGGACATTGGAGATAAGGGGTATGTGTCGGTTGCATACATTTCTTAACACAGTTGGGAACACTGCCTAACTAGATACATATAGAAACAGAGCTAGGAATATAGAAACAGAGCTAGGAGTAGAAGTGAGACTACTAAGGACTACTAAGTTGCTAGCTGATGTC
The DNA here is from genome assembly GCA_030544215.1 of Zantedeschia hybrid cultivar. Taxonomy (NCBI): domain Eukaryota; kingdom Viridiplantae; phylum Streptophyta; class Magnoliopsida; order Alismatales; family Araceae; genus Zantedeschia; species Zantedeschia hybrid cultivar. Next base: position 54,782,774 of record JARZZO010000006.1, on the reverse strand, counting down.
CACCCGACTATTGCATGTCAGTATGGTAAACATTCTTTTTCTTTTAGAGCGTGTACATAGGGACATTCATTTTGATTTGCACAAGCGATAGGTTTCTAGTCGCCATTAATCACCTGATTGGTTTTAAGTTTTATTTCTTTGTGTATACATAATTCTGCAACCCTAACAAATCTACTGGAATCTTGTGTGTTTACTATTTTACAGGTCACATACTCATGGACAATCGTGACATCCGAAATATGCGATTGAGTAGTCTTAGGAAACATATTGGCTTAGTTTCACAAGACATTGTAAGTTTTTATCAATCTCGTTAAGCTCTAGGCCCTTTCATGTGTCCATGCAGTGACATATTACATTCTTGAAGTGTCATAAAGGCCCAGGAACAATGCAATCTTTTATAACTTTTTAAAAATCATGAAGTGCCACCAACTTTTGTTTGGCTTCTCCACCAACTGAATATTTAGAGTAAAAAAGGGAAACAAAGCAAAAGAAAGCCAGCCCATTGGACAAAAGTAAAAACCAAAGTATTACTTAACAGGGCCCTGAAGTATGCCAGTAGGTTCATGGGCTGCTAGTGCTTGCAGATGGCAACTGTGAAACCCTTCTGGCTTATGCTAAGATTTTATTTTATTTTTGCTTGGGATCCTGTTTTTTTACACTTTCATTGTCTGTGTAACTTTTTTTCATAATAAAATTAGAAACATGTGGGTAAAGTTTGGTGTATTCATTTGTTTTAACAAGGTTGCTGCTTGCTGTTTTGTTTCTCAAGCCTGATAAATTAAATTAATCTTTATTCTTTAGGCATTGTTTTCAGGTACTGTTGTTGAAAACATTGGGTACAAGGACTTAATGGGTGAAATTAACATGGAACAAGTCATGAATGCGGCAAAGATTGCAAATGCCGATGAATTTATTAGGAAACTTCCTGGTGGCTATGACACCGATATTGGACAGAAGGGTTCGGTTCTAAGTGGAGGGCAAAGGCAGAGGTAAATTTCAAAGTTCTGGCCGATGTTCTTGTCTTCCCAAATGGGCCCAATGACCTACACCTTGATCGCAGTGCCTTGTTGATTGAGAAACTAGTAAACTTTTCAGTGATCAAATTGTGATTGTTGAATTCACTATCAAGTTCACTTACTCAGTATTCCTCCTCCACTTCCAACACACGCTAGCTATTGCAAGGGCACTGTATCAAGAATCTTCCATTCTGATTTTGGATGAAGCAACCTCAGCATTAGACAGCAGGTCAGAGATGTTGGTAAGACAAGCTTTGGAGTGTTTGACAGCTAAGCATACTGTAAGTTGAGTAGCCCTAATTTGTGCATGTCTATGCAAACTGTTTGAGGATTCGTTCATCTGAATTCTTTGTTTTATATAGCTGATTTTTTTATTGATATGACATGATAAATTGAAGCTATTCTAGTCTTTGTAAAGGATCATATCAAACTACTGGGAAATAGTTCAATGAAATAGTTCTGCCATGTTCGAGTGGCAATTACTGGGAAAAACTCTTCTCATTTTTTACGGAAGGAGGTAAGTGAAAAAAGTGTTCTGATTGTGGTATCATTTAGTAGTATCATGTTTACTAATTTTGTGAAACTTTAAATTGTCTTGCAACTTTGTTAGTATAACTTATTTTATGCTATGCTTTTTTTATTTTGTAGGTACGTCTAGACTCATCCAGGCACATCAAAGTTGTTGAACGGTAGTGATTTGCAACACATCTCCGTTTTGAATTTGTAAAACAATGAAAACTATTTTCCTCTATATATGGTGTACATTTGGATGATCAGATGATGTGTCTATGGATATATAGGACATCTATTTTGTGCTTCAAATTTTGTTGTGAATGGAAGATCATATTTTTGATCGTTTGATGATCATAGGATGGTGGACTCAATGGATGTTTTATGTATATTTATTTTGTTGTGAATATAGGTTTGATCATACTTTTGTCCTGTTATGGACTTAACGGACGCTTTACATATGCTATGGTTTGATGATCATAGGTTGGTGGAAGTTATGGGTTGTTCGAATTATTGTGTACGTCTCAGTTTAATAGAATAATTATTTGGTGGAATTATAGATTCGCAATATATACATTATATGGGAATTATGGATTGTATATATGTGTACACAGGTGAACTATATGGTATGAAATATTGTGATTATATATGTACACAAGTGGAAGAAGGAGACCAATTATATATTTTGTGGTGGTTTAATAGTTTCCTACTACAATTAGGTTGACAAGGTTTTTTCCTACGACTATAATTAGACTTGTACCTACGACACAACCAAATTATACCTACGGTCAAAAAAATGATGGTACTTACCATCCTCCTCTATTAACGTGGCATATACCAACCGAAATAAGTATTTTTCCTACGATAAAAAATGATGGTGATGTCTATTTGTTGTCTTACTTATTGGGCAATACCTACGTCTGAATTTTACTACGCTAGTAAAAACAGTAGGTAAAAACGTGAAAACACCTACGACCCGGAAAGGGTATGTAACCCTTTACTGATGCGACTTTTACCGACTACACTCGACCATAGGGAAGGTAGTAGGTATAACGTTTTACCTACCATTTAGCGGCATATACCTACTACTTTTGTTGTAAGTATATCTGAACTTTCTTGTAGTGAAAGTTGTCTTCCTGAAAGAGGAATACCTTCTCCAGGAGAATAGTGGGAGTAAAATAGTACTGGAAGAGGTTCCAAATCCCCAAACAACTGCATTATCATTAGATGAGATATCAGTTCCTGAATCTGTTCAGGTACACACATATGAGCCTCGTAGATCTGGTAGATTACCTAGACTACTCGAACGATATGTAGGACATATCGCTGAAGGTGAGTCTAAGGTAGAATATAATGAGGATGATGATCCTAAGACCTACCAGGAGGCCATAGAAGGCCCAGAAGCAAGAAAATGGCGAGAAGCCGTGAACTCTAAAATTTAGTCCATGTACACCAACCAAGTTTGAAACTTGGAGGACTTGCCCGAAGGTATTGTACCCATCGGTTGCAAATGGATCTTTAAAAGAAAGATCAGTGCTGATGGACGGATCGACACTTATAAGGCAAGGTTGGTGGCAAAGATATATCGTCAAAGGCAAGGAATTGACCATGACAAGACTTTCTCATCAGTTGCCATGATAAAGTCGATCAGAGTCCTACTCGCCGTTGCTGCACATTTTTTATTATGAAATCTGGCAGAAAGATGTGAAGACTGCCTTTCTCAATGGTAACCTTGAGGAAGAGGTGTATATGATACAACCAGAAGGTTTCACATCTAAAGAATCTCCAGATAAAGTGTGCAAGCTTCAGAGGTCCATTTATGGACTGAAGTAGGCTTCCCGGAGCTGGAACATAAGATTTGACGAGACTGTTAAGTCTTATGACTTCAGTAAGAATGAAGATGAACCTTGTGTGTACAAAAAGACCAGTGGGAGTGCAGTCACTTTTCTAGTTCTTTACGTAGATGACATACTACTCATTGGGAATGATGTAGCTATGATGTCATCAGTAAAGATCTGGCTACCGAAAAACTTCTCCATGAAGGATTTGGGAGAAGCATCTTACGTATTGGGAATACGGATCTATAGAGATAGATCAAAGAGGATGCTTGGAATGACCCAATCCTTGTACACATATACCATAGTCAAAAGGTTTGGCATGGAAAAGTCCAAGAGAGGTCTCATACCGATGAGACATGGAATTAATCTCTCAAAGGAGCAGTCTCCTAAGACTCCTAATGAGAGGGCATTCATGGATAGAATACCCTATGCCTCTGCCATAGGATCTATCATGTATGTCATGCTATGTACACGGCCTGATGTTGCATTTGCTCTAAGTGTTACGAGCAGATTTCATGCTGATCCAGGCGAAGAGCACTGGAAGGCAGTGAAATGTATCCTTAAGTACTTGAGAAGAACTAAGGATATGTTTTTTGTCTATGGACGAGATGACTTGAAACTGCGAGGCTTTACTAACTCGAGTTTCCAGTCGGATCCAGATGATAGCAAGTCTACATCTGGATTCATGTTTGCTTTGAACGGAGGCGCAGTGTTCTGGAAGAGTTCCAAGCAAGTAACCACTGCAGATTCGACGACTGAAGCTGAGCACATCGTTGCAGCTGAAGCTTTCAAGGAAGTAGTGTGGTTGAAGAAGTTCATCACCGACCTTGACATAGTTCCTTGTATCCTTGATCATGTTCCGCTGTTGTGCGACAACAATGGGACTATTGCACAAGTGAAAGAGCCGTGGTCTCATCAGAAATCGAAAGGTGTTCTGAGGCGCTTTCATCTTATCCAGATGAGATGTAGTACTGGAAAGAGTTCCATCCGTCGACAATGTAGCAGATCTACTGATAAAGCCGTTGGCTCAAATTGTGTTTGAGCGTCACCTAGAGTCTATAGGCTTATTGTATAAGGGTGATTGACTTTAGTCCAAGTGGGAGATTGTTAGTTTTAGGTGGCCTACAAGCCAATCTAACTATGTAAATCTCGTTCATTTATTAATATAATGGCATAATATTCATTATATGTAAATCGCATTAATTATCGTTCCATAATGAAGTCTGTGAATATGTGCTATAGTGATCAGATTATGATGAGATCATACTGATGAGACTGATCACATAAACACACATATTTTTAATCGTTCCTAGTTGGAGGATATCCTAGAAGGACATCGGATATCCGGTTAGACTAGTACAGATTACTCATGCTCATATGATGAGGGTGACTGATCTCATAAGTCACTTGTGTGGAGACACTAAGGCGAATCAGTAGGTGCTCATTGGAGAATGAGTTCACTAAACTGATCCAACTGAATCGCTGGATGGTATTGTACCTCACTGTCAACCAGCTTGATTCTATTGTCGCAGTTGCGTGGATGGTCCTTGGACATGAGACACCAAGGACACCTTGTCGGTGGACTTTTGTGCTTTGACCTTGGTTTACGAATCTCCAGCCACAGGATTCTAAAACGCTAAGGATTGGGTACAGCGGAATACCGTCGAAGGGAATTGTGTGTCAATAAGGAATCATTCGCTCTCGGTCCTTAGAGAGAGAATGCTCTAGGAAGGATGCGCGGAAGTCCCTGGCCAGGGCGGACGATAATATCGGGAAAGGAGTTTTACGATATTCATCAGCGGCATCCAATCCAAGTGAGTCGACCGGTTAGGGTTTGACAACTCGCCATACCCTGAGTTGACTCGAGAGCATTGTACGAATGAAGGATTATATCTACACGGTAACTATCGGCGGAAAGGTTCCAAGAGTGGGTTACTTAACCCCAATACCTTCTGGGTTCACGCGGTGTTGCTTGGCACCCAACGTGATCGGAGGCCCGATCTAATTCGATGTGCGACATCAATTCGATTGATTAATTAATTAATAAAGAGTTATTAATTGATTAATAAAGTCAGTGAGGAGTCACTGGGCTTGTTGGGCCATTAACTGGACTGTTACTTGGGCCCAGAGGGTCACACGCACATGATTCTCAAGGCGATGAATAAATAAGTGGGTTTTATACAAACCAGGGGTTTTTATGAAAAACCGCGCGGTTAGTATAAAACATAGCGAACGGGCTGAACAGGCCAAGCTGCTACTAACCTTAGCCGCCCCTCCTCTGTTTCTCTCTCTCTCTGGCATCCAGACAGATCTAGATCTGCTCTGTCGCTTCTCCGAATCCTGTTCGACAGGAAATCGTCCGCGCGTTGCGGCGACCGACGGAGGTTTCGTGGGCTACGAAGAACGAGGAACGTGAGGATATCCGTCGCAAGGAGGATCGCGTGGACTTCGCTAGAGGCCAGGCACTTGCGCGGCTTGCGGTGTCGCACCGATGGAACCGAACGGTTGTGGATTCGAATCCGCACACAGTGAGAACTTCGATTATCTGATAATCGATTTTTTGATATTCGAAATGGGAACGGATCGCGGTTTTAATATTTTATTTTCCGCTGCGTGAGCGATCCGGAGAAACCCAAGAAATCCAACAACAGGATCTATGATGTATGGCATGCTATGTACACGACCTGATGTTGCATTTGCTCTAAGTATTACGAGCAGATTTCAGGCTGATCCAGGCGAAGGGCACTGGAAGACAGTGAAATGTATCCTTAAGTACTTGAGAAAAACTTAGGATATGTTTCTTGTCTATGGAGGAGGTGACTTGAAACTGTGAGGCTTTACTGACTCGAGTTTCCAGTCAGATCCAGATGATAGCAAGTCTACATCTGAATTAGTATTTACATTGAACGGAGCCGCAATGTGCTGGAAGAGTTCCAAGCAAGTAACCACTGTAGATTCGACGACTGAAGCTGAGTACATCGCTGCAACTGAAGCCGCCAAGGAAGCAGTGTGGTTGAAGAAATTCATCACCGACCTCGGCGTAGTTCCCAGCATCTTTGTGCCTGTTCCACTGTTGGATGCACTAGCCTCCTTCCTGGTGATAGCTAGAACTCTCCCCTGGGTCCTCGGCTTCTTCTGATCACCTGGTCCTTGCCCTTGACCATGCCCCTGCGGGTAATACCTCGCCAAATGGCCCTGCTGGCCACAAGTGTAACACCTCCCAGAAAAAGCAGGACACTGAGTCCCACCGTGAGTGCCACCGCAATGCCAACAGGCTGCCGGAAGCCTCTGAGCTATCTCCTGCTGAGCACTGGACACTGACTGACTCTGCTGGCTCTGCCTAGGTCTGCTGTTACCGCTGCTGCCGCTACTGCTGCCACTGCCTCGAAAGAACCTCCTGAATATGGAGCCGAGTGAAGACGATCCTGATCCGGACAAAGGAGCTGTTGTTGCTACCTTTCCCCTGCCACGAACTGGCCCTTGAGTAGTCAGTCCCCTCTCCCGGGATGACTGATCATGCTGAGCCTCTACTGCTGCTACACACCTAACGCCGATGCCAAATCCGTACAACAGTGAGATGCCACAAAACTCCTCAGACTGGACCTCAGTCCATCGACAAACCTCTCAGTTCGACGCTCCTCATCTCCTGAGATAAAAGGAACAAACCTCCCAAGCGAAACAAACTTCGCCTGGCATTCAAGCACTGTCATGCTTCCTTGGGTCAGCTCCATGAATTCCCTCTCCTTGGCCCTCTGAACATGCCTAGGGAAGTACTGTGCATTGAATTCCTTCACAAAAGTCTCCCATGGAATCTCCCTGAGACTCCTATCCGCATATGACAAATTCTTCAAAGTGCTCCACCAATCGTAGTCATCATCCTTCAACATGAAGGTAGCCAACGGAGTCCTCTCAACCGCCGCACAATCCATAGTATCAAAAGTCTTCTCCATCTCCCTCAACCAATGAACAGCCTCATCAGGGTCGGGACGACTGGTGAAATGAGGCGGCCTCAGCTTCAGGAATCTCTCCAGGGTAGCTGAAGGCCCTCCCCGAGCACTGGAACTCTCACTAGCGTCTCGGGTCTGGTATCTAGCCATCGGGTCCATCATAGCCTCCATGAAATGTTCCATACTCAGCCTACCAGCCTCAGATCCACTAGGGACATCTCCCCGCTCTCTAATGACTGGCATCCTCTTCCTAGGAGCCATCTAATCGCCTACAATCACAAAAATTAAAAAGTTCTAATTAGAATCCTAAAACCTACACTACTACCGTGCCTGTATGGGATAATGTAATTATTTGCTGGAATTACAATATTTAACCAAGTTATTCATTTATTTGCCAGACCGAATGCTCTGATACCAACTGTAACGACCTGCCACCCTATAATCGGGGATCCGATTACTAAATAGGTACCCAATCATTAGTTTGGAGCCAAACCAGGATCCAGATAAGTCTGGGAAATAAATAATAAACTAAGCTAAACATTCACATCGCATTGAATTAAAAAGGAAGTGTAAGAATTAAAAGTTATTACAATGCGACTCAACACAGCAAATAATTACATACTCCAACTGAAAAGAAATAATTAAGTGTACATGCCAGAAATAAAATAACAACTACGTCGGGACATACCCCGGAACAACGGTTGCTGGCGCGCAACCCAAAGTAGCACTCTCCTCGCTAAGCCTGCTTGGAACCCTCACCTGAAAACCGCAGGGGTGAGTCTCAACAAAAAGACTCAGTAGAGATCCTTCGATCCCCACTGCCCACTCACACACCCACAAGTGCAGCAACACAAATATAGGTAAATTAAGCAAGTAAAGCAGTAACCCAATACCTAAATTTTGATATAAAACGCATGCATTCAGAATGTAACACGCCCAACTCTGAAACCATTCTATCAGGGAGCCTACAACCAGCGTCTCGACAAAACACGTTAACGACACAGCCGAACGCGGGAAACACCGACCCGCTAAGACCAAACAGTAACCCCTTGGATAGCACGCTAGCTACTCCGGCCCAACTGGCTCTAGGTGGTTCCTGCTTCCCCCAGCACGAGTGACACTCCACAAGTACCACTCCTACACCGGTACTAGCTAATCCCGGGGTACACCAGGTGACCCTCTCTCTAGGCGTCACCCCACCACTCCTACACCGGCGCTGTGTCCCTCCCACACCGACACAGGGTGGCAAGCGCTACAACTGTTACTCTAGGTCCACGGTCGCACGAAACACAACACAGTGCGATTCGATCACGTAAGAATCCTCATCATCGAGTACAACTTAAAGCATGCAATTAACCAAACTATCCAACAGTGTGAAGATATGTTAATAACATGAATTAATGTGATTCTGTCTTGCATCGCGTCGCCCAAGGCCGACGCCATTCAAGCCTCCTAAACTGGTTCATGAAATCTCGGCCTCAGAATATGGCCTAAAAGGGCATCGTGCCCAGTCGTCGTCTTTGAAAATGCGTCGCTATCCCTAGTCGCCGGATAGCGATAGAAATAGAGACAGACTTCTGTAATTTCCTTAAAACGCGTCGTCCTGGGAAGCCGCCATTTGAAAAAGCGTCGCTGTCCCTGGACGCCCTTCACAACAGAAGTCAACTCTGACAAAAACCGTTACCCGGACAATTTCTACCTAAATGGCGTCGTGCTGGCCCGTCGCCATTCTGAATGGCGTCGTCCTAAGGCGACGTCATTTAACGCCAAAAATCTGATTTCTGCAGCTCGACCCGAGGGTCCCTTTTAACCCCAAATTCGCCCCAAAAACATCCAAAAAGGGGAAAACGAAGAGGGAAACCAATCCATAATAGGAAAACCCACAAATCCACATTCATAGAAACCACCATATCTATCAAGAAAAGCCCCTTAACATGCTTATTCTACCCATACCGAGGACGTCGTTACTCCACCGGGACGTTGGCCGGGTCTAGAGAGAAAACGCCGCGGAGGAGGTGGTGGTGGTAGTGGTGGGAGTTAGGAGGTCGATGGGGTGGAGGGAGAGATGAAATGGTGGGAGGAAAAGGAGGGGGAAGAGGGGTCGCCGGTGCCGCCGAAGGAAGAGAGGAAAGAGAAGAGGGAGGAGAAAATGAGGGAAAGGAAGGAGGGTTCGCGGGGTCAAACAGAAACTGGGTAAAACACGTCGTGCGGTATAGACGCCTATTAGTTGACATGACGGACCGTACTGTCAAAGACTCTGAAACGCGTCGCCTAACAAAGACGCCGTTCAGACGATAAGACCGGTGCCGTACACTGACAACTCAGGGTCGTATTCTAAAAGGCGTCGTCCATCTAAGATGCCATTCAGACGATATGACCGGGGCCGTACTCTCGCGACCCAAGGCCAGCCCACGTGGCACAGCCTAAAACGCGTCTACAGTGCTGGACGCCATTTAAACCGCGTCGAGTAGGCTCGATGCGAAACAGAACTGAGTCTCAACCCCATCAGGACCCAAACTAAGAGATCCAACCCCGAAAACTGACCCGATAAGCGGATCCGAAAACCTCAATCCTTACAACAACACTTTCTGACTCCACTCCGGACTCAACTTTCCTTCATAAAACACCCTCTTCCAACTCTGAAAAGGCCTTCTAACATCGCAAACCTCCTTTATATAACCTCCCCTTCTCATATCAAACCATCACAACAAGCATCCAAGAGGGAAAGCTAGGGGATTCTCTCAAATTCTAGAGAAAAAGGAAGAGAAGAGAGAAATCAAGAGGAAGAAATCAATTTATTCCAAGAAGATGGCTAGTTTCGCTAAGGATCCTTTATCAAATAAGTGGGCAAGGAGATGATTGAAAGGCTTTCTAACATAGAAGGCCACCTTAGTTGGTGAGATCCTAACCTATAAATAACCTATTCTCTCTCTCCTCATTCAATTTTTTCTTCTACAAATTTCTCCATGCTCTAAATTCTTTTAGATATGATAAAACTGTTCTAATTCTCTTTCAAGGGATATCCTTCCTTCTCTGGTCCAATGAGGTTTTCTTCTCTTCCATGGATTTCCAAGCTAGTAGAGAAAATCAACTTCTCCATGCAATCATATATTTCCAAGTAGCATATCCAAGACTTGGTTATCCATGCAAAGCATTATAAGAGCACGTGTATGGATTGGGCTGCAATAGGCTCTTTAATTGAATTATGGCATCCTCAAACACATACTTTCCTCTTCACTTAATTCGAAGCTACCATCTTGTTGGAAGAAGCTGAACTCCTATTGGGACTCCCAAAACTCAAGACTAATAGTGATGAACCTGATGTGACGGATATCTTATTCATGAGGGAAATGGCCACTTATCGTCAGTTCTTAGAGAAGATTATGGAAAGTCCAAAAGAAATTCAAAGCATTCACACTCATAAAGGAATTAATCTTACGAAGCTGACAGAATGGACTTTGAAGAAGATGGAAGAAGCTTAGGAGGAAGACAGAGAGACTGTGATGATTGCATTCACCGCATGCTTGGATGGAGTTCTACTATTCTCTGCCCAAGATAACATATTGTTGGAAGATCAAATCAGTCTGAATTGTGGGATATTCAGGGGAAAACAGATAAGCACGACAGTTCTAGCCTATCTCTACAGTGGGCTCTCAGCGGTTTCTACTGGTCAACCTCCTTATGGTAGCATGCTACTCCTTGCCTTATGGGTCGATCTCCACTTCAAGTTCAATCATAACGAGGAAGAAGTTCCCAAGGTGTTCCAAATATGTAGTCCCATCTTTTACAATGCAAATATAATAAAGTTCAACAATAATATGACCAATCGAGTGCCCAACCTCAAAACTCGAGCTGACTAGCATACTTACTTCAAGACCATGCCAAAGATTGGCTTCGAATCCACACCACTCGCTCTCAGGAAAAAGGCGGTTCGGGAACGCCGTTGTGCCGGCACAGAGCTTTGACTGATCAGGACGACCGAGTTCGTCTTATATAACCCTCATTGTTGTCATCCTCAACTTGGCATGTCTCGTTATGAATTTTCAGAGATTTCCAACCTTTCTCCAATCAAAAAGTGGGCGTTAGAAACTGATGAAGACTTTGAGACGACAGAGCTTATTACGACTTTGTGGAACATCGGTTTCACCCGTTGTGTCAAACTTCCTCATGAAGCGAATCAAAAGCTATGGAAAAACTATGTAAAAGAGCTTCAGAAAATTCGGCCTGAAAGCTCTCAACTATTGCCTAAAGTTTGATATATTTTCTGAATTTATTTTCAATGAAATATCATTCCTTTAATGCAATAAGGATATTTCCTTAATATTGTGCATTTTTTTGGAATTTTTCTTTAAGTAAAACAACTCATTTTCCTCAAAAATCAATGTTTCGGGCTTAATAATTCAAATGGTGTCGACTCAGAAAGATGCCTTTCATTAAAATTAATTTCCAAAAATTAAGATTTATTCCTTAAAACAGCTTGAATAACATCGGCCATGGTCGACGCATTTCACTTTCTCTCTCTTATTTTTCCAAATTTTCGAGGCATTAAATCTCTTAATCATGTCGCCCATGGCCGACGCGAATCATTATTTTGACCATACACCCATCAAATTCAGTGCATTAATTCCCTGAATAGTGTCGTCCATAGTCGACATCTTTCTCCTAATTTCGGAATTTTCGTGGTACAGTTCTGACTAGCAAAGACGGTAAATCCCAAATGACATCATCCATGGCCAACATCTTTAATCAAATTTCAAAATTCTAACTGCCTGCCTCAGTTTGTACGCCACTAAAACGCGTTTCTCATACCCGATGACATTTAAAGATTTTACTGTGCCTGCGCGAGCCTGAGCCCTTTCTCCTTCCTCATTCGCCTTCACCCTTTCTCTCTCCCCCCTTCCTCAAGATCTCCGGTGATAGCGAGCTTTCCAGCGAGCCTCGAGCATTTTTCGGCCATCTTTGCGGCTCTGGCCAACTCCGGCACTACCTCTCTCATCCTCTCACTCTCTCTCTCTCGAGCTCTCTCATGCTCTCTCACATCCTCCATCTCTCCAGTCGGTTCTCCCCTCACTCACTCACACACCATGGACCGTCTTAGACCTAGTGGGAAGAGTCAAAGAGTGATAGCAGTACCGGAATTGGAGGGTGACGAAGAAGCTCTCCTCCTGACGCAAGAGGAAATCATAGAAGACGTGGCGGTCCTCGAGGCAGCCGAGGTATTCATGGAAGCAGAGGATGCCTCTCCGGAGGTGGCACCGGCGCCGGCTCAAGCTCAGGAGGCGGGGCCTCCAATAGTGAGTTCAAAAACCTCCTATTTATAACATTTTAGGGGGGGGGGAATCGAAAAGAGGGAAGGCCACGTGTCTTCGGATCCGTGGTTGAATGGCGTCGAGACGAGGTGACGCCTTTCAGGACAGTAGTCACGGGCCCGAAATAGAATTAAAATTTGATTTTAATTGCCTTTAGTTTATTTATCTAATATTTTCTTGAACAATTGCAGGGCATGATGAGGGCCAGGATCTTATAGGATTTGGTGATTGCGGCTTATAGGGGACTCCCGAATTTTCAGAAGGCCAGACTTAGGCAGATGGGATTCGGGGAGCTACTAGATATCGAGCCCTTTTGACTCGACTTAGTCCTATTGCAGGTCCTACGGGAGAGGTGGGATCCGAAGAGCCGGGCATTCTTGATGCCCTGGGGACATATGGTCCCCAGCCTAGAGGATGTTTCGAGGATCACCGGTCTTTGAGTAGAAGGCCGGGCGGTGAGCGGGATCACTTATCCTGACTACCGGGGGATGGCGGAGAGCCTCCTTGGTCTAGGAGTATCGGGCTCCTCGAGTAGAGAGTCTAGGACCTTGAGTAGAGTAGATGTAGAGGATGCCCTAGGATTAGTGAACCTTAGGCAGAAGTAGGGTGAGTCAAGAGAGATGTTTAGGGATAGATTATCTAGATCAGTAGGAGGAGCATATACTGTTGGGATGAGAGTCAGAGAGAGTTAGTTGATGACAGCTTAAGGATATTTTTAGTATTTTTCTTTGACAGGTTATTGTTTGGTACCAAGGGCGATCACATCCACTGCCAGTTCCTGGGTCTTCTCAGGGATCAGGACAAACTGGGTGAGTACGCCTAGGGTGCGGCCCTGTTGGCCCACCTCTTTACAGATTTGTCTGCGATCGCACTAGACCACGAGACCACAGTCAGCGGCTTCGCGCTGTTTCTTCAGGTACTTTTATTTTATTTTATTCATGCTTATGTTCATGAAATGATTAAATGCATGCTTATGATGATTTCTAACCTATATGCATGTTTATGTAGATCTGGAGTTATTATTACTTCCCTCTGGGCCAGGCGAAGTCCGTTCAACCAGATGCAGTTCCACTGGCCTGCAAGTGGCAGCTAGTTGTTGATACAACTCCACAGCATCATCAGCTGACGGCTCTTTGTCGCCAGTTTCTCGACTATCCGAAGCTCTTGGTGAGTTTTATTTAATCTCAATTCTTGTTTAATTCAATTAAATGCAATTTGTTTATTATGATCATGAATTCAACTAACTCATATACATGCAGGTCGTCTAGCGCCCTTATTTAGGCAGGGGGGAAGTAGGACAGTCGTGGGTGACGGCAGGATAGGCAAGGTATGGACGCCATATGTGAGTCCATTGTCTCAATGAGATCGAGCTGCTCCACCTCTGCCTGGCGATGAGGACGTTGGGTCTTCACCAGGAGTGGGTAGAGGAGGAGATCCCAGAGGGGATAGGAAGAACAATGAGGGGCAAACAGGCTCGCATGGATTACCGTATGAAGTTTGTGGAGCAATCGATTACTGGGGTCGGCATGGCGTACTAGTAGAATTACATGTGGAGAGTAGTAAAGCCTACCTCTAGCACTACCGAGTCTACTATGTTGCCCATCTTCAGCAGCTCCATCCTCTAGATGTAAGTATGGTTATATACTTCTTGAATTTTATTATTATCTCACTTATGTTTATGAATGAATGAATTGTTAGTTTTACGTGGCCTACAAGCCAATCTAACTATGTAAATCTCGTTCATTTATTAATATAATGGCATAATATTCATTATGTGTAAATCGCATTAATTATCGTTTCATAATGAAGTCCGTGAATATGTGCTATAGTGATCAGATTATGATGAGATCATACTAATGAGACTGATCACTTAAACATACATATTCTTAATCGTTCCTAGTCGGAGGATATCCGAGAAGGACATCGGATATCCGGTTAGACTAGTACAGATTACTCCTGCTCATATGATGAGGGTGATTGATCTCAAAAGTCACTTGTGTGGAGACACTAAGGCGAATCTGTAGGTGCTCATTGGAGAATGAGTTCACTGAATTGATCCGACTGAATCGCTGGATGGTATTGTACCTCACTGTCAACCAGCTTGATTCTATTGTCGCAGTTGCGTAGATGGTCCTCGGACCTGAGACACCAAGGACACCTTATCGGTGGACTTCTGTGCTTTGACCTTAGTTTACGAATCTCAAGCCACGGGATTCTAATATGCCAAGGATTGGGTACAGCGGAATACCGTCGAAAGGAATTGTGTGTCAATAAGGAATCATTCGCTCTCGGTACTTACAGAGAGAATGCTCTAGGAAGGATGCGCGTAAGTCCCTAGCCAGGGCAGACGATAATATCGGCAAAGGAGTTTTCCGATATTCATCAGCGGCATCCAATCCAAGATCGCCATGCCCTGAGTTGACTCGAGAGCATTGTATGAATGAAGGATTATATCCATGTAGTAACTATCGGCGGAAAAGTTCCACGAGTGGGTTACTTAACCCCAATACCTTCCGGGTTCACGCGGTGTTGCTTGGCACCCAACGTGATCGGAGGCCCGGTCGAATTCGATGTGCAAGATCAATTCGATTGATTAATTAAAGGGTTATTAATTGATTAATAAAGCCAGTGAGGAGTCATTGGGCTTGTTGGACCATTAACTGGACTGGTACTTGGGCCTAGAGGGTCACACGCAAATTATTCTCAAGGCGATGGATAAATAAGTTGGTTTTATATAAACCAAGGGTTTTTATGAAAAACCGCGCGGTTAGTATAAAACATGGGCTGAGCAGGCCAAGCTGCTGCTAACCCTAGCCGCCCCTCCTCTGTTTCCCTCTCTTTCTGACGTCCAGACAGATCCAGATCTGCTCCGCCGCTTCTCCGAATCCCGTTCGACGGGAAATCGTCCGCGCGTTGCGGCGACCGACGGAGGTTTCGTGGGCTACGAAGAACGAGGAACGCGAGGATATCCATCGCGGGGAGGATCGTGTGGACTTCGCTAGAGGCCGGGCACTTGCGCGACTTGCGGTGTCGCACCGAAGGAACCGAACTGTTGCGGATTCGAATCCGCACACGGTGAGAATCGATTATCCGATAATCGTAGTTTTTAGTTGTTCGAAACGGGAACGGATCGCTGTTGAATATTTTATTTTCCGCTGCGTGAGCGATCCGGAGAAACCCGAGAAAACCCAACAGTGGTATCAGAGCCAGGTTCCACTGTTTCTCGTCCCGTTTCGGTCTCCGAAATTAATTTTTCCACGATTTAATTCCATTCTTAAAAGTCGACTTTTTGCTGGATCTATGCTCATGAGATGAACACTAATAATTAGATTATTTTTTCTAGCAATTTTCGAAATTTTTTTTTTGGGGTTTCTCGTGTTCTTCGTTGGACGAAGAACGACCGCTTTATTCGGGTCTCTCAAGCGTTGGGATTGTTAACCGGGACCCCGAATCTCTGAGGAAGGGCCGTTGGTCCTCCATAAGCTTGCTACCAGTGCTGGGAACGGGCAGGGTAGCGGCGGCCGGTCGCACCACCTTCTTCTCCCTCCTTGGTTTGCTGAAACCAGCAAATAGGGGATTGACCGGAGCCTTTTTGGGGCTTCCACCGGCACTGGGATAGATGCTTGCTCAGTCGCCGGGGGCGACTGTGGCCTGTCGGTGCCCACCCGACGTTGGATAGGGCGGCCCCGCCGTCGGGCACCACCGCCTGCAACGGCCTTTGAGGCTCGGACAACAGCCTGTAGGGACCCTCGCCAGCGCCAGGGAGCTCGCCGGCACCGGGGGCGTCATCAGCATGGCCGGCCGGCGCTGGGGGCCAGGCCACTAGGCGACGCCGCCGGCCTCCACCTGCAAACCCTATTAGGGTTTCTTGTAAGGGGAGGCGACGGGTGGAACAATCCGGCCCGAGCCGGTCCAAGGCGGCCGGACCGGCCGGCTGGGCGAGCTAGGGGCTCCCTGGGCCAAGGGGCCGAGCCCTGGCTCGAGCCTAGGGACCCTGGCTCGGGCCCTGGCCGAGCCCAGGCTCCCCTGTGGCTCGAGCCAGTACTTGAATGGGCTGGGCCCATTCTATAAATCCTTGATTAACCCCTTTAAACCCCTAAATCCTCAGCCCATTCAAAATTAAATTGGATAGTTAATTTATACTTTCAAAACTGTTTTGAAACTTTAAATTATTATTCAATTTATATTTAATTGGGAGTTAATGATTATGGAATCATTTGTATTAACATGGTGTTGTTAATTGATTAAGATTAGTTATTAATTTAAATGTTAAATTAATAATTAATTTTAATTGACTAATTTAATTGTTAAATTAGTATTCGTTAGTTAATTAGAATTAATTGTTAGTTTAATTGTTAAATTGATGATTAATTTTAATTAACTAATATAATGGTTTAATTAGATGCTATTAATTATTGATTTAAAAGTTAAATTAATAATTAATAATTTTCTACTAATCTAAGAGTTAGATTAGTGGTTAACTGTTCATTTGTGTTAATTATTAGTTTAATAGTTAAATTAGTGATTAACACTTATTAATTATTCAGTCCAATTGTTAGATTGATAATTCATAACAAATTAGAGTTAATTATTAATTTAAGTGTTAAATTAATGATTAATTTTGTTGGACTAGTCTAAGAGTTAGATTAGTCATTAATAGTCTAATTGTTAGATTATTAATGCGGTTTAATCTATGTGTTAGATTATTAGAATTGTTCTAATTTGCATGGAATAATCTGGAATTATTAATTTGGAGTGTGTGCGCATGTGATGTGTGTTTAATGCTTTTAAATTTTGATTTAATTGCATGTTAAGTTAATAAAATGAGTTTTCGAAATTCAAATACCAATTTTGATTGGATCCCAGTTTTTTGAAAGCCAAAATTATTTATTTTGAAAAACTCATTTGTTTTAGCCATGTGATGTGCTGAATCATGTGTGGGATGTTTAAAACACACTGTGGTCATAGATATGCACTTAATTTAATTGTTCATGTGATGAATGATGTGTTTGTGTGGATCGTAGATGAATGATGGATGTTTATTAATTGTTAATAAATAGAGATCTGCGTATCTCTCCCACTCTCATTCTCTGATGTATTTCTACCTCCCTCACTCTTATACTCGCCATAAGGCTCTCTTCTAATTACATGTAATTCTAGAATTAATGTAATCTGATTGAGGCTACCGAGGAAGGAGCGAGGTCGATCCACAGCTGCAACCAGGAAGGCGAAAAGATAGAGATCTCTTGCCTATGTGCTTGCAGGTTATCTAATATAATTGTTGTGTTAGATTGTGTGTGTGTTTGACTGTTGGCTCCAGTCAAACCCACTGTGCTATCCATGACCACACTAATGGCATGTATGAGATGCATTGTTTTTCTTTTGATTATGAATCAAAGCAGGTATAGTATTTAGTAAATATATACGATGTATTTATATACTATTAGCTAGGAGAGACCAAGATAAAAGTTATCTAAATACCATCAGATAAACTCTAAGCTGTAACGCGAGTAGTTGAGAACTTACCACGTGGTCCACCATCGTTATAGTCATAGGATTCGAATCACTTTAGGCAGGTTTGTTGTGCTATCTACAAGGCCTGTTTAATTGGGAGGAGAAACTATAGCTATAGCATTAGATGCCTATATGATCGGAGTAGAGCAACCATGTAGCTTTGTTGTGCGATCCACAAGGGCTGCATGCAAATCTATGCTCGTCGCGTAATGATGGTTAGCTTAGACCAGAATTAGTGGTTTGTTGTGCTATCCACAAGGCCATTAAATCTCTGGGAACCGAAGCTATGATCAGATATTGCAAGGAGTTGCAAGTCCCATGAGTTGGGTGCTCTTTGATTGTATTACAGTTTGTTGTGCTATCCACAAGGCTATAGTGCAAGTCATTGAGATTCTGATCCCCACTAGGAGACTGTCGGCGTCTCCCGTTTTGTATAACTGAGGGTTATACAGTCCGTCGAAAATTAGTGGGAGTTAAACTTGAACAAAAGACCATGTCTTGTTTTAAATTTTTAATAATTGAATATCTGCTAAATAGATTTTACTTATCTCCTGTAGGGAATTATGTCGTCGAATAACCCACTCCGTGGCATACTTGATGCCCTTTTGACTTACCTGATCTACTCGGATTGGTTCAGATACTTGAAGAATGTCTTCAGATCTGAGCACATTGACTTTGTCCCTGGAGCTGATCCTCCTGCTGAATCGACATTGGATGTCCCTGAAGCAGAGATGTTAGCTAACGATAAAAGATCGAAGGATAAAGGCAAAAGAGTAGTGAAGGGTGACTGCTTCTACTATAAGTAGTATGGTCACTAGAAGAGGAACTGCAAGGAGTTCCTTCATGATAAAGCTCATGGAAGAGTGAAGCTGTCTGAAGCTTCAGATATCTATATGATAGATATCAACTTGTCAGTTAGAGATTCAACATCTTGGGTATTAGATACCGGATGTGCTTCTCATATCTGCCATGACGTGCAGATGCTGACAAGTAAGCACAAGCTGAGACAAGGTGAGGTGGAATTGAGGCTAGGAAACGGCGCAAAAGTTGCGGCGATTGCTGTTGGGATAGCAAACCTCAAGCTTCCATCGGGAGACACCTTACTATTAGAAGATTGTTATTATGTTCTTAGCATAATAAAGAACATCATATCAATATCTTGTTTGGACAAGATAGGATATAGGTTGACTATTGAGAATAGAAGTTGTTCGATTTATTATGGTAATAAATCAATAGCTTCGGCATCTTTAGTCAACGGTCTATATCTCTTAGATGTTTCTTATTACAATCTTCAAATTGATAATGCTCTTAAGAAGAGCAAGAATTGTGTGAACCAGGCCTACACGTGGCATTGTAGACTTGGGCACGTTGGCGAAAGCAGGTTGCAAAAGTTGCACAAGCATGGTTACTTAACTGCATTCGATTACGAATCGTTTGCAACATGTGAATCCTGTCTTATGGGAAAGATGGCAAAATCTCCATTTACTGGACATGGAGAACGTGCCAAGGACATTTTGGAACAAATACATTCATATGTATGTGGTCCAATGTCCACCCATGCCAAAGGTGACTTTTCTTACTTCATCACGTTCACCGATGACTTCTCAAGATTCGGCTATGTGTACTTAATGAAGTACAAGTCGGAAGCATTTGAGAAGTTCAAGGAGTTCAAGAATGAGGTAGAGAAGTAGTTAGGAAAGAGTATTAAAGCTCTTCGTTTAGATCGAGGAGGAGAATACTTGAGTACTAATTTCACACAATTCTTAAAGGATAATGGTATCCTTTCTCAGCAGACCCCTCCATATGTACCACAGATGAATGGTGTATCAGAAAGGAGGAATCGCACCTTATTGGACATGGTGCGATCCATGATGAGCTTTTCGGGACTACCAGTGTCCTTCTGAGAGTATGCTCTAGAGTCAGCAGTGTACCTATTGAACAAAGTACCCAGCAAGTCTGTGGCCTCTACTCCATATGAGATATGGAAAGGAAGGAAACTAGAATTTAAAGATGTTAAAGTCTGGGGTTTGTAGGCGCCCGGAACGTCCCCCGCCACCGCGGCTGCGGGCTTCGGAATCGAGGGTCCCTCCGTTCGTCTTAGCACTGTGGCGATTCAAAGGGGGGTTAGAAATTGAGGTGTGATCGCCAGGAGCATTACCTTTCGGTCCCTGTGCTCCGCAGGAGTGTAGGAAGTGATCGCGCGTTCTGTGGGAGCGGGAAATGCTGGTTCCTCCTTCTCTTCCTCCGGCCGGCCAGAGGAGGAGAGCCTGGCTCTCTGCACGCGGAAATGTGGTAAGGATCTCTGGGAAGAAAAAAGACAAGACAAAAAACAACCCGATTAGAACTATAATATGCAAAATCTATTCATGAAGATGTAAAAAACTAGTTAAAATCGGGGGGGAAACGCACTGGATGGGTGGTGGGGAGGGAAGGTGACCATATGTTATGGCCACCCACCTCCCGTTTTTTTTGGAAACCTCTGGTGGGTAGGAATTACTAAGTCATCTTACATGCATGCATGCAAATGAGGGTGCTCGTGTGTGTGAAAAGTGAAGTGGTATTTAAAAGTGAGAAAGAAGAGTGAGAGGGAGAGAGAATGCTACAGCATGGATGAAAATGATGATGCAATGAAGTGAATAGGAAAGAGTAAAGAAGAAAAAAGGTTAGGAAGACAAGCCCATTTCGGAGTGCGGAGGATTCTCCTTGAAGCTAACTCCTTGTCTGCCAACTTCTCCTGAGCCTTCCCTCTAGGAAACTCCTCGTCAACCTCTCCGAGCCTCTCACCAAAACCTCCTTCTTAACTCCCAAAGAAAAGTCCTTCTTCCCCTCCTTAACCCCCCGCTCGAGAGGATGTGGGGGGTTTAAATAGGTAAAGGGAAAATGGGGGAAAACAGGGGTCTAAATCTCCGTAAATCAACCTTCAGCCAATAGAGAGAGGTCAAGGGTCGAAGGTAGTGCGCGCGACAGTCGCCGGAGTGGGGAGAGGTCGGAGTAGTGGGGGACGAGGGCAGCGAGTAGAGGAGATCGTGGGAAAGACGCGATCAAGGAGGTGGTTAGGGAGTGGACGGCCAGGCAACATGCCTTCCACTCCCGTGGAAGGCCAGGTAGCTGGCCTTCCACGAAGTGGTGGAAGGCGGCCCGGTTGGCCTTTGAGGGGGGTGGAAGGCAAGGGGTGACCTTCAAAGGAGGTGGAAGGCAAGGGGTGGTCTTCGAAGGAGGTGGAAGGCAAAGGGGTGGCCTTCGAAGGAGGTGGAAGGCAAAGGGGTGGCCTTCGAAGGTGGTGGAAGACAAGGGGTGGCCTTCCACGAATAGGTGGTAAAAAGTGGCCAAAAGGTAGAAGGCAAGGGGTGGCCTTCGAAGGAGGTGGAAGGCAGACTGGCTGGCCTTCGAAGGGTGGTGGAAGGCGAGGGGTGGCCTTCCACGAAAAGGTGGCTGGAGTCGGGATTTGATTAATGGGCCTAGTTGTTAGTGGGCTGAGATGGGTAAAATGAGGGGATTTTTGTGATAAATGGCTAATGATGGAGGGGGTTTATGACCAAAAGGGGTGGTCCAAAATCGGTGTCTACAAATGCCCCTCCGGGACACCTGTTTTGCAGTGGAGTGGAACGGAATGATAAATAGGTGTGCCGGAAATCGAAACTGATTTTGGCCAGCCCGAAAAGGAATGAGCTATATCCAAGGATAACATGCAAATGCGGAAAATGCATGAAGGCTAGCTATTTGAGTTGCAAGAGTGGTTTAAGAAAAGGAACAAAGTTCAGTACTAGAGAATCACAGTCCGTGGGACCCTCGGGTGCTGGAACCGCGAGGCCTTGGCGCACCAGAATGTAGCGATCTGGCCCAAGGGGATCTCGAGCATGAAAGGTGTAGGAGTGTGACTTGAAGAACTCTCGACACAACGGGCGCACGGTGGCCTGGCGCATCATGGGATCGCCAAGTGAGAGAATCTCAAGCACACGTGTTGAAAAGGATGAGGTCTTGCAATTCGAAGAGTTAACAGACGTACAACTGCCAGACTCACAGATCAGCGATGGGTTAAGCAGAGTGATGAATTATGGTCATTGCCCCTAGGGCGAGAGTGGATGCTTATGCAAATGCATGCTGGTTTAAAGTTAAAATGAATTCCTAATGCAAACAGGAGGGATTTATTCGCCAATCGAATAACTTAGGGAATATAGACTCCTCATTGTTTTGTTTAAAGAGGAACTCAGAGTCTATACGCCCGAAGTTATTAGCCTCCTGTGTCTTCGGTCCTGTTTGCCTCCGATTTCCTGCAGCTGCAAAAACGCACATTAGCAACGTTCACATATTCAATAATCACAACATTAAACATTAAACTGCAGGAGGATAAGGAGCAAATGTTTAGTTTCGAGTCGAAGCCGATATGGAAGATATGGCTATTCTATTGGTAGAATGCCAATCCAATATGGCTTCGACTCGAATTCTAAGAAGAGCCATTAATACATTGATCAAGGTGGTCTTCTTAATCATGAGGTGAGGTTACCTCCTCGAAGAGAAGGGAGAAAGGCACTTTGTCTTCTCGTGGATGGGCTTTCTCTAGTGTGGTAGAAGCCAAGGTGGCTTGCCTTCTACGAAAAGGTGGAAGGCCAACTAGCCTGCCTTCCATGAAGTGATGGAAGGCCAAAGGGCATGCCGTCCACAAGAGGGGAAAAGAAAGGGATATGCATGCCTTTCCGTCTCTTATAGGATGTGGAAAAGTTTTGTGATTATCCCGTGGCCTTAAAAGGGGAGGGTTGTCGCGGGGCTTTCTTCCAGAACTCCAGTTTTCTGTGAAAGGATGGCTTCATCTTCTGCTCGCACTACTGCCAAAGAGCCTCAAGTTCTATCGGATGTGGAAGGTCACCTCAGCAACCTGGTGGGCCACGGACAGGTATGTTCGAACCTTAGTGTTGTCCGTCTCGATTCTCTCTCTTCTTTCTTGACTTTTGGTTGCCTTGCAGCCTCTTCCAAAATTTTCTGACGCTAGGCATACCCGCAAGTATGCATGGCTTGCGGCCCTGCTGGACGTGATTACCCTGAGCATGAGGGTATACATGCATCGATGGAACTTGACCCGTTCCATCGTGTTTGCAAAATGGTTTGCTTTCATCCACTGGCACTGGGAGGGACTGGGTGCACTACTCGAGTTATGGCATCCGGAAACACACACGTTCGTGTTCCGCGAGTTCGAGGCAACAATTTTGCTGGAGGAGTTAGAGACCTTCTATGGCTAGGAGGGCCTAGCCACCGGTGATCCCTCTGGTTTGCCTGCATGGGAGGAAATTTTCGCTGATATTGTGCAGGACAAATGGGAAGTATGCCGCATGACTAACAGTCGAGGGATCCTCATCGATCGCCTTGCGTATTGGTTGATCCGGGAGATCAAGCGTAAGGCGGTCAAATCTGAGAGGCTGATGCGAGGCTTATGCCTAGTTCTTGGGGGAGTCCTATGGTTTCCCACTACATGCTCGGTGCTACAGAAGGAATATGTGAGCATGCTGAGCTGATTGTGGAGAGGCCATTCTCTTGCCCCGGTGATCTTGTCACACCTGTACGGAGGGCTCAGCCACATGAGCATGGGGTGATCTGTGAGGGGAAGTTTGTTCACCTTACAACTGTGGATGGAGATGCATGTATCCTTTGATTTTGATGAAAATGTAACTTCTGCCTCGAGAATTTTTCAACACAGCGCGTGGTATCCTGCACGCTCGCTCCTTGGCCCCGAAGATCAAGTCAGGTGTCTTACGGCTCATCTCAAGACGAGGGACGACTGGCGTGATTACCTGAACTTCCTGCCTGTGGAGAACTTTATATTTGTCCCAATGATCCTTCGAAACATGGAGTTCACCACAAGGGCTTCTCGCGAGCGTGAGTTGTGGCTAATTGGCCCTGACGAGTTAGCTGTGTATCAAGGGCATCGTTGCCATCTTCAGATCGGAGTTCCCAGACAGGTACCGCTCCCCACCTTGCATGACACACTGATTGTGCCGAGACACACTGGGTACGCGAGAGAGGCTCAAGCAATAGAGCGGTTCTGACGTGCATGGCGCCGTCACTCCAGGTTCACAAAGGCCCGTCTTGACGTAGCAGAGACTTCAGAGGAAGTCAAAAGATATGTAGCTATTTAGCCAATGTCCGTCCTGCTGTCTGCGCCTTTTTCATGGGCCGCAGAGCATTGGAATAATGTAGCCCTTCAATTTTTAATGAATAATACCAATTTTATTTTTGCTGAAATTCCCTTCCAAGAATATATGCACACTGCCCCTATTGGCAAACGCGTGGGATGGCCACGGCCGTAGCCATTCACACAGGAGGACGGCCAGCACGCTGGCCGTCCACATGGCGGACGGCCAAACGGCTGGCCGTCCACATGGCGGACGGCCAAACGGCTGGCCGTCTGTGGAGGTGGACGGCCAGCACGCGGCCGTCCGCGGCGTCGGAGGACCAGCGCGTGGCCGTCCGCGGCGTCGGACGGCCAGCGCGTGGCCGTCCGTGGAGGTGGACGGCCAACGCGTGGCCGTCCAAGCCGGCGGACGGCTAGCGCTTGGCCGTCCGTGCCAGGGGTGTTTTTTTTTTTTTAAGAAGCCTCGAGGTGTTTTTCTCTTGTCCTCCACCTCTATCCCTGCTCTTCTTCTCCTCCGTTTCCAAAATCTTCCCAACCTTCCCAACCTCCATCCATGGCGAGAGTATGGCTTCCCTGTTCCCTTAGGAGGAGGAGGATAGGCGGCGGTGGCGGCAGCGACGAAGACGTCCGCGGCGGCGGCGTCGAGGACGTCCGCGGCGGCGAAGAAGAAGCTCTTCGCGGTGGCGGTGGTGGCGGCAGCGACGCCGGAGAGGAAGAAGAAGAAGAAGAAGGAACGACGGCAGCGACGGAGGACGATGAAGAAGATGAAGACGGGGGTGATGGAGAGGAAGAAGAAGGAGAAGGTGACGGAGAGGGCGGCAACAACGGGGAGGTGCCCCCGAAGAAGAAGGTGAGTTTTTTATTTTTTTGTTTTGTTTTTGGAACCAAGATGAGGGAGGCAGGCCAAGCCGCCGCACGTCCGCACGGACGGCGGGGGGCCCCGCCGTCCGCCAGTGCGGACGGCCCCGCCGTCCGCGCCGGCGGGCAGCGGAGGGCTCCGCCGTCCGTGCGGTACGGACGGTGGGCTGCCTAGCCCTCTCCAAGAAACAATATTTATATATATATATATGCTCATGCCCTGAATTTTAATTTTGTTTGGATTTTCAGGGTCCCAAGAGAGTCCGAGGCCGGGTTTCATGGGAGCTGGTATGGGCCTGGTACCACGCACTGCCCGATCGGCTCCTCTTCCAGGTGAACGCATTTGGGTTCGGGCCGCTGTTCCGGGTCCGACCGTTCATGGTGGATGCGCCCTTCTTAGTGGCTCTTCGGGAGCGCTGGGACGACAGATGCAGGGCCTTCGTCATGCCATGGGGACACATGCTGCCCACACTGGAGGATGTCTGCTTCTTGACGGGCCTACCGGTCATCGGAGATCCAGTAGTGGGTCCCGAGCTTAGGGACTACAGGCAGCTGTCCGATCGACTCCTGGGCGAGGGGTACTACAGGGTCCAGGGAGCGCTATCTCACATACCCTTTGGGCACTTCGCCCGATCTGTGGGGTTGAGCCGGGTGCGGTGGATGCCGAGCGAGACTTTGGAGGCTTTTGTAGAGAGAGTGGAAGCGCTCTTGGACTTGGATGGCCGATCAGATGATGAGAACCTACGGATCTTTCTCCTGTTCTTCTTCGGGGGGTTGATATTTGCCACAGCTTCAGATAGGGTTAATCTGAAGTATCTGCCGCTGTTGGAGGACCTTCAGGCGGCAAAGAAGATGGTGTGGGGAGCTGCAATGCTGGGTCATCTTTTCTCCCACCTGGTGGGCTACCGCCAGGGCTCTGGCAACTTGGGTGGGTTCACCCCTTTTCTCCAGGTAATCCTCTTAGCTGTGGATCTCCATCCTCACTTATGTTGATTGGCACTGACTGTGTTGTCTCTTGCAGATCTGTGGTTACACCCGCTTTCCCATCGGCCGAGGGAATGTTTCTGTGGATCGTGAGGGATGGACCCCTCTGATGGTGCGGTGGGAGGTGATCTGGGATTATCGCCCAGTGATGTACCGCGTGGAGGACATCCGCGCCCAGCTCGACACATTCCCTCCTCATATGGTGAGTGATTTGAAATATATGTGCATCCGAACAAATGATTAGATCTAATCCTTTGTTCCATTCAGGTGGTGTGGATGCCATACGCAGAGGAGGACCTGGCCGATCATCCATGGGTGTCCCAGAGCCTCTCTCAGTTTTGGCGGGAGGTGCCCCTGCTGTGCGTGAACATTTGTGATGGCCTCTTTGTCCGGATGGCCTACCGCACATGGGGATGGCATCAGCCTCTACTCGCCTATCCGACGTATCCTGATATGAACTTAAATTTTCCATGGACTAATCTTAGTGATATTCCTGCAACAGATGCCTGAAACTGAAGCCGTGCAGACCCTAAAGAATCAGAATGAGATTCTGGTTCTGCATACGAGTGATCTGCTTGTCCAGATTAGGGAATTGGTAAGAAGTCTGATTTCTAAATTAGGGTGTGGGATTGTCCATCTTATCTTTGTGAAAAACTCTTGTGATGCAGAGAGAGGCGCTAGCCCGCCACGGGCTGCGAGGGGATCCAGGTGCGGGCTCATCATCCCAGGGGCCAGCTGCCCCTGCTGATTGGGAGGCGAGACTGCAAGATGCTCTCCGTCGGGTGGAGGCCCGAGAGGCGGATTCGTCACAGCAGGTGAGACTTGCTCTGCTCTTGTGTTATAATGATTGAGCATGTCTGACCCCGAATTTCTTTGCAGCGCCAGGAGTTGGAGACTGCCTTGATGAGGGTGCAAGAGCTGGAAAGCCTTAATCAGCAGTTGAGAGACCAGGTTTTGGAGGAGCGGATAGCTCGGGCCAGGGCAAGAGAGGGATCCCACCCGGACATGTACTGGGAGGGTAAGATGGCTGGCTTACGGGAGGAGCTGACGAGGTCGCAGACAGAGGTGCGGGAGCTTGATTTCAAGTACGGAACCCTGTGGGACCGAGTGATGAAGAAGGGGTGAGAGCGAGCTACAAGATCCAACACGCAGAGTCCAGGAGCTCGTCCCCCCATTCCTGCCCCGTCAGCTGGCCAGGCACCTGCTGGGAGCTCCGTCTTCAGAGACCTCGACTCCCTTCTAGCTGAGGATGCGTGGAGAGCATTGCGACCCGCTAGCTCATCGGGGTCTATGCGTCCAGTGTCAGGACATCGTCGTGCCCGTGAGGATGATGCTGAGAGCCAGATGAGGCACCCCTCCCGAGATAGGAGAGATGACGATGCGGAGGGAAGGGGGAAGGATTGAGAGGAAGAGGGATTGGGAGCTGATACAGGGGTATGCCCCTGTGTCGTGATGATGTATGATTATGATGTTATGCTTGCATATTTCACTATTTATATCTGGGCACTTCTTTGTTCTGCTTTCTGTCCGTACCTGTTATTCCTGCATGCACAACATTGGGTAAACTGTTAGTAGTATCTGTTTTCGGCCCCTTGCCCAAAAAAGAGCAACTACCTTTTCCCTAGCCTTCGCATAGGGTCAAGGGGCCGTGTCCTACTAACCAGACAAATGGAAGAATATTGAAATTAATGCGACAAGTAAATATGCAAATGCTGGTAGATATTAACAAATGGGATGTGTGAAAAAACATGTTTTTTATTCCATCTAGCTGGTGACTGCCCAGACTTAGCCTGGTCGAATGATGAAAGGGAAATGCACACTCAACTTCCCACGTATCCTAAGCACGCATCTAGATTGATTTGGGCCTCTAGACTCCTCAAACTAACCTTGACCGGTTAAGACTCATACTGATGACAATACCGTCATGCCATGCTTAGGCTCCCAGCTGCTTCCGACCACCAAGTTTACCCAAAAAGTTTTCGAGGTAAATAATTTGCCCGACCCGGGTCTCTTTCCTCACAATCTAGAAGGTATATGATGGAACACCTTGGAACCCTAACGGTCAACCGCGCGATGCTGACCCGGAATCAGATGCCGTTGCACCGATTGGTGACGCGCATGCATTGACCTAAGCCCAAAGTTTTCGAGAGTACACATTGAGATTATGGTTAAGAAATTAGTTCACCAGAAACATCGACATTAATCTTCACCCATTTTAGACTCTTGTGATCATGTGAGCATGTGACGATTTTTGCAAAACGAACCGTTTTAAAATGATGTTTGTTCTTTAGACACCTATCCCATGCTAACCTTGAGGGGGAAAAAAAGGGAAGAAATTTTGGAGATAAACCTCACAGGAGGATTGACAAAACCGTTAAAAGGGCGAGCTGTGACAAAACGGACTCCTTTTGACCTCCTAGATGCCCCTATTTTGACTTTTCAGGCCTTTATTAGATTTCATAACCAGGCACGGTCACGACAAGGCTTTTTTTCCATGATTGCTTGAACCCCCTTTTCTTTTTTGTATTTCTTTTCTGCTCTTGACATTTTGGGGTTACTTGATATTCCGCCTGCGGGGACATTGCCCTCTTCACGTGCTCTGGTCTTTTACATTTCAATTTTGGGCCCTTTTGAGGGTTACATCTATCGGGTTGTGGAGGAACCGCAATTTGCTGAGCTCGACCGTTTAAGGGCGTCAACTGTCCTGATTGGTTGAGAGACGAAGAGCAAATGTTGCATTTTGACAGTGTACTAAAGACTTGGAACTCATTTTAAAGGATTCTCTTTTGAAAAAACGTGTAAGTGTGTGCATCTCAGGATGATCATAGGGATCCATATGAAAGTAAAGTAGATACGTCCAAGGTTCTGGTGGACCAAAATCTTAGCCAAACCTTAATGTTAACCCAATCTCTCATGCAACTAGACCTAGACAGGGGTTACATGGCAGTCACCAGACAGTTGGATTTTGTGTCTTTTATTTTTTTTTGTCATTTTCATAGGAGTATGTACATATTTACAAATATTTTTGATGGTTTTTGGATATTTGATTGTTTTTGAGATTTTTGATTTTTTGATTTTTTTTTTTTTTTGTGTTTTCACGGATAAAACTTCTTCAGATATACCCCATTCTATGGGTGGGGCAATTCCTCTCCTTTCTCATTGATTAAGCAGTAAGCGTTACCTGAGTATGCCTCCTTGATTACAAATGGACCTTCCCAATTTTCTTGCACTTTGCTCCTGGGACCAGGAATTTTGATCATTTTTCTTTTAAGTACCATTTCCCCAATTTCAAACTTTCTTTCGAGAACCTTCTTTGCATAGAATCTTGCAATCCTATTTCTGTAAACATGAGCATGGTTTGCCGTCATCATCCTTTTTTCGTCTAATAGTTCCAGTTGGGTTAACATGGCCTTACGACGCTCGGCGTCGCTAATTCCATTGTCCAACTGCACTCTTAGAGAAGGGAAGAGAATCTCATATGGAAGTACCGCATCTGTTCCGAATGTGAGTGAATAAGGTGTTTGTCCGGTAGGGGTTCGGACAGAAGTACGGTACGTCCAAAAAGCTTCTACTAGGCAATCCGGCCAGTCTGAATAATTATGTGATCTGCAAGTTCTTTTAATGATTCGAATGAGAGTTTTATTGGTGGCTTCAGCCTGACCATTTCCTTGTGGGTAGTAAGGCGAAGAATGATGCAAATTGATGCCATACTTACTGCACATGTCATGGAGCTCTTGGGAGATAAATTGTGGTCCATTGTCGGTGATGAGATCGCGCGGTATCCCGAACTTGGCGAGAATGTTGCGCTAGATGAACTTCACCACCGTGGATGCTTTGATTTCTGCAAATGCTTCCGCTTCAGCCCATTTAGTGAAATATTCAGTGGCGGTTAGGATAAATGATTTCCTTTTCATTTCGCCTGATCGATCCTCTAAAGGTCCTATAACGTCGAATGCCCACATGGTGAAGGGCCACGGGGAAATGACGGATTTGAGAGATGATGAAGGTGCATGAACCTTGTTAGCATGTAACTGGCATTTCAAACACCTCTGAACAAATATGGAACAATCAGCCTCCATTGAAGGCCAATAATAGGACATGAGGAGCTTCTGAGCTAAGGCACGACCATAGATATGACCGCCACAATCACTGGCATGAGCTGTTTCTATGACATGATGAATTTCGGTATCATCTAGACACCGAAGAAGCTCTCCGCTAAAGGATCTCCTGAAAAGGAGGCCGCCTAAGATAAGGTATCGCTGAGATGCACGGCGGATAGCCTTACGGTCAGAAGATGTGGCATAAGATTGGAATGACCCATCGCGGAGATAGTTCATGATATCAAAATACCACGGATTCCCATCATCCCAATCGGGGGTGAGTTCATCCGTGATAGCAGAGATATGCTCAGATGGACGGAGGAATTGCTGCAACCAGGGGTCCCGGAAGGAAGGCGAGTCTTGCTTGTACAGAGTGATGGAGGCTGAACCTTTGGTGACAGGAATCTCTAATGCTGAAGATAGGGAGGCTAGGGCATCTGCTAGGATATTCTGAGATCTAGGCACATGCACATAGGTGATCCTTCTGAAATGCTTGGCTAGTGATTTCACTAACTCCTGATATGGCTTCAATTTTAAATCCCGAGTTTGGTACTTGCCCACGGTTTGGCGGAGGATTAGTTGAGAGTCTCCAATTATCCTCAATTCTAAGATATTAAGAACCAGCGCCAATTTTAAGCCAGCTAGGAGAGCCTCATATTCAGCGACATTATTGGTCACTGAGAAGGAGAGTTGGCAAGCATGCAGAATACTTACCCCTTCTAGAGAAACGAGGACCACCCCTATCCCACTGCCTTGAGAATTAAGTGCCCCGTCGAAATGAAGGACCCAGGATGGAGTATCATCCACTATTAGACCCAACTCCTCATCTGGGAATTCCTTATTGACGGGCGAAAATGTGGGCAGTAGGTGATGAGCTAGGTGCTCGACAATTGCTTGCCCCTTCACAGCCTTTTGATTTACATAGGTGATGTCGAATTGATTCAAGAAGGTCTACCATCGCACAAGCCTATCTGTTACAACTGGCCGCTCTAGCAAATATTTGATCAGGTCCATTCTTGCTAGAAGTTTGACCTCGTGGGCGAGGAAGTAGTGCTTCAATTTCTGCACTACCCAGACGACGGCCGCACATGTCCTTTCCATGGCAGTGTATCGCTTTTCGGCATCGTTGAAAAGCTTGGAAAGATAGTAAACTGCTCTTTCTGTCTTCTCGTCGTCCAGTTGGGCCAATACTGCACCAGCTGATTCTTCAGTGGTGGAGACATATAGTAATAGAGGCCGCCCCGGGATAGGAGCCATAAGGACTGGTGGATTGAGGAGGTAGCTCTTTAATTCATCGAAGGCCTTTTGACACTTATCGCTCCAAATGAACTTTGCCCCTCCTTTCAATAGATCGTAAAAGGGTTTGCATCTCACAGAGTGTTGAGATATGAACCGTCTGATGAATTGCAAACGACCAATGAGACCCTTTATATCCCTGACATTCTTAGGTGGGGGCATTTCCACTAATGCCTTCACTTTGTCTGGATCAACCTCAATCCCTCTTTTGCTCACCATGAACCCTAGCAATTTTCTAGAAGAAACACCAAATACGCACTTTTTTGGGTTCGTCTTCAGTTGGTGCTCCCTTGATCTCTGCATTACAGCCCTAAGGATTTGAGCATGCTGCTTCCTGGTTTTAGACTTCACCAAGATATTATCCACATAAACTTCCATGTCAATGTGAATCATGTCATGAAAGATTGCCATCATAGCCCTTTGGTAGGTGGCTCCAGCATTCTTAAGCCCAAATGGCATGACCATGTACCAATAAGTTCCCCATGGAGTTATGAAAGATGTTTTCTCCTGGTCTTCCTCAGCTAGTCTGATCTGATTATATCCCGAAAAATCATCCATGAAAGATAACATCTCAAATCCGGCCGTGTTATCAACCAGCAAGTCTATATGAGGTAGTGGGAAATCATCCTTTGGGCAAGCTTGATTGAGGTTGCGAAAGTCTATGCAAACTCTAACCTTTCTGTCCTTTTTTGCCACGGGGACGATATTAGCTACCCACTTAGGGTAGAGCACTACCCGGATGAACTTGGCCTTGTGTAGTTGGTCAACCTCTTCTTTTACTTTAAGTGCTAATTCCGGTTGTAACCGTCTCAACTTTTGCTTCACGGGTTTGGCGTCAGGTTTGAAGATTAGCCGATGTTCCACCAGTTCTGTGTTTAATTCGGGCATGTCCTCGTATGACCAAGAGAACCCGTCACGGTGTTCTTGGAGCACGGCTATTATGGACCCTTCTTCTTCTGGACTCAAACGGGCACTAATTAGCACTATCTTCGGATCCTCCTCTGTTCCAAGGTTGACTTCTTTAGTGGGTTCGTCGATAGCTGATGAAGGTTCATCAAACCGTCTCGTCCCACTCACAAGTGGTTCGACCAAGTCATCCACCTCTTCCTCTTCACTAAGCTCAAACACTCCCAGACCATCACTGCAAGACTCGTCTTTCACTAACTCCAATGGTTCGGAGATGACCCCTGTCTGAAGAAACTTATCCAACTTTTTCAGACCTTTGCACCTATTTGCTAATTCCTGAACTAAGAATGGAGGAACTTGCTTGGTCCTACAATTTCTAGACAGGGAGGAAGCTAACCTAATTCCTAAACTGCTATGTACACGGCTTGGAGAACGGGTTAGTTTTGTCCGGGATGGGACAAGGGTAGACCCTTGGGACAAAGATTCAGTGGCGGCGGGGTTGCCCCACCACGCAAGCTCCTCGAAAGTGACTTCCCCTCCCTGAGGATAGGAATTGGACTTTTTTTTTCGTGATTGAACGCCTGTAACATGAAACATTCAGAAGAAATGGCGTCGATCGGAGCTGAAAGCATCGGGACTGAAGGTGGGTGGAACAAGAAAGGAATGAACGTAGCTGGAGCTGGTTCATTCCTGGCCAAGAAAAGCCCTACCGGCGGGCTGCTTGATTCACAAAACAAGGATGATATGCCAAAGTCTTCCTCCTGGCTATCCTCATGATATTCTTGCACTTCTTCCTCTATCATGGGCAATTCCTGCCTCTTTCTTACAAAATGATTCATGAGGGACCATCCCTTTGCTTCTTTTGGTGGTTCAGTAGACTTATAACCCAGGCCACATCCCCCACTAACAGGGTTCTCTGAGATGGGGTTGCGAATTCCTTATTCTTCTTTCCCTACCCCGGAGCCTGAGCTATATCCCATCTTACTCATGAGCTGCCAACCTATGCCCGACCTAGGCCTTAGGTGAGAATTCACTGATGAAAGGACATGCTCTTTACCTTTCCTGGAAGTTATCATGGACGGAATTTGCTCTACTGTCACTAAGTCCAATGACTCAATGTAGGGAGTGCTTTTGACCTTCACAATCTTCTCGTTATACAGGAACTTATAGCACTGGTGGTTGGTGGATGGGACTCCCAAAGTTTGGTCCATCCATGGTCTCCCTAGAATGGCGTTGTAGATTGGCTTAACGTCCAGGATGTAGAATTCCGAGATCATGGATACCGGG
This sequence comes from Zantedeschia hybrid cultivar, assembly GCA_030544215.1. Lineage (NCBI taxonomy): Eukaryota > Viridiplantae > Streptophyta > Magnoliopsida > Alismatales > Araceae > Zantedeschia > Zantedeschia hybrid cultivar. The sequence continues at coordinate 54,749,085 of JARZZO010000006.1, read as the reverse complement.
CCGATTTCCAGTTGCAGGAAGATCTTCCCATCTGCTGGTCTCTGGGAATTGTCATAAGCTGAGACCATCATAGAGGTTGACTCAGCCTTCTCTGGATCTATCCCTATCCTTTTTAGGGTCTTAAGGGGACAGACATTGATGGAGGCACAGGTGTCCAGTAGAATGGAATCTACTGAATGACCATTGAGAATAGCGGTCAGGCACAGAGGAAGGGATCGACACTCAGGAGGAGCTAGATCCTTTTCCGGGAAGGAGATCATGGGAGTCTGAGTAACTGAGAGTATAGCATTGGTGACCCCACCACTAGGAAGATCCTCATTGACTGTGATTTGTTGTAGGAATTTGAACAACGTCTCCCTATGTGTGGGAGACTTTCGGATAAGCTCGAGGATAGAGATCTTAGCGGGGGTCTTCTCTAAATGCTGGAGGATGTCATACTCAGACTGGGCATTCCCCATGGTAGAGAGTGAGTTACCTTGAGAGTCCAAGGGCTGGCTCGGAGGAATGATGCGATTCCTGAGTGTTATCCCTACCGAGATTGGATCTGCTTCCATTGGTGACCTAATGGGATTGAAGCCAATCATCGAACCCTGGTTCCTGGTTGGACAAAAGATAGATAGGGTAGGCCCTTCGGCTGTGATTGGAGGAATCTGAATGAGAGTGACCAGCTTGAGGGTTGCCGGTTGCTCTTTGGGCCGGATTAGGACCAAAGGCTCATTAGGGGAAAGTGTGGATACCTCCGGATTAACCCCTTTAGTTTCACGCAACCAAGTGGGATCTTGGTGCCTTATCCCGGACCCTTCGTACTCCCAGTATTGCTCCCTACGAACTGTTACGGGCTCCAAGTCTTTGATCAAAGTGTTGACCTTTCCTTGAGAGCTGGAGGAATCTTGACCTACTTGATGAGAAGGTAATGGGTCCTTCACAATTCCCAGTTCCTTCTTAGCCTTCAAAGCCTCAATGACTTTTCTCATGTCTTCCCAGTTTATCCGCCCTTCATCGTTCAGATCATATACCCAGTCCCTGAAGGTGAAGCAATTGTAAATGGTGTGTCCCGTGATCCTATGGTAAGGGCAATACCTGGACGTGTCCGTATTGCGCGGGATACCTTCTCTTTGAGGTGGAAGTTGAATGGCGTTACAAGCTAGCAAAGCATAAAAGATGTCTGCCAATGATTCTGGCAGAGGTGGATAGGAAGCTCGCTTAGCCATAGGACGACTGTAATTAGTCGGGGGAGGGACAACTGAATATTGCTTCTGGTTGGGCTGAGTGTCGGACTTAGGATTGGTAACCTTGGTTGGCGGTGCCAGCATGCTGACCTGTTCATTGATGGTCACTCCTTCTGTGGTAGGAGCTGATGTGGTTTTCTTGTTCCTACTTCTGTTTTCAAATAATGAAGGTAGAGTGGAGTCTCGGATTTGGGACTGAACTACCCTAGCTCGATTGTATAACTGAGCGAATGTCTGAAGTTCGCTAAGCATAAGGATTGCTCGAAGCTGGGGGGTAGCATTGTTAAGAAGCATGGTGACTGCTTGTGCTTCAGGAATAACGACCTCCGCTCTAGAAGCCATAGCTCTCCACCTATTAGCAAAATGAGTGAAGTCTTCGTCAGACTTCATTTTTTCCATTACCAAATCAAACAAAGTGGGGGGCAAGGCTACCATGTGGTTGAAGTGGGTAATAAACCTCTCAGAGACCATATCAAAGTTGATCAGGTCAATGGCTGGTAGAGAAGAGAACCACCTCAAGGCCTCTCCCTCGAGAGACTTTTGGAAAAGGTGGACCAGGAGGACCCTATTGAAGAGCCACTGATGAGAATCCATGAGAAACCCGAACAAATGATGATGGGGGTCAGTAGTACCGTCGTACTTCCTGTACTTAGGTACTTTAAACCCTGGTGGAAAATAGGCTGGGGGGAGCTTGCAGTAGTTCAAGAGAGAATGTGGCTGCCTGAGGTTGAGATTCTCGGCCATGAGTTGCCGTACACAAGTCTCAACCTCATTCTTATAAATGAACTCCTCCTACTTGGGAGGTGTGACCTGGTTGATGGGATTGAATGGGATCGTACGAGTGGGCATAGCTTGACTTGGCTGGGGTCTGCTAGAAGATCCTTGGAATTGGGTTTTCCGAGGAGTGGCATCCTGAATTTTGCCACGGGAAACCAACTGCATGAGTTGATCCGAAGTATAGCGTGATAGCACAGCAATGAGTTCCGGATCCTCTCCAGGGTTTTGGAATGTCCTACTGGAAATCACTGGCTCATCTTCTCCCTGGGAGGTAGAAGATTCATCAGAATCCTTCCTCTGAAGGCCTTCTCTGGATGCTTGGAGCATTCCTATGAAGGTCTGTTGTGGATCCTCTTCAATTTCAAACAAAGGGTTGTGTAAAACATTGTTACCGAACTGGTCCATGTCATCATACACAGCATTAACATACATTCGGTTCATTATGAAACACAGACCCTAAACGATTTTATATTTCACTTGAAATGTTAACAATGTTTTATGAGAGTTGGTTTCTAACAAATCAAGTTTAACCCTTAACGATCCTTCACTTTTCCAAAGCTTGTTCCACCAAGGTTCAATTAAGTGTCTTTCAATTTTGAAACAATTCTCTCGGTGACACCTATAGGTGGATAGTTGTAGATGGAAAGGTTGAATTAATTTCTCACACAAACCCAAGGTTCCTACAGAGTGGTTTCAGGTACAACCTGCTCGGCGGCCAAATGGGAATCCCTGGCTCGCGGAGACTGACGGAGGTTCCCAACAGAATAGGACTAGTCGCACCCGAGTGGGAATCCTCAGGTGGAGAATCAAATCCTGCGGGAGAGGTGACTAAAGATGTCATGCCAGCTCTTCCTTAAAACCCCCGCAGAGAACACCCCAAAAAACCCAGCAAGTTAACATACAGCAGGTCAGAACATCTAACAATTCAAAAAACAGGCAGCAGTGAAGCAGTGAACAGTGATAGCAAGCAGAAAATGACGGCCGGACGTTCTGCCGTCAAAGGCAGTGGACGGCCAGGGTCTGGCCGTCCAAGGGGTCGGACGGCCGGGTATTGGCCGTCCAATGGGGTGTCGACGGCCAGGTGCTGGCCGTCCAAAGGGTCAGACGGCCAGGGCCTGGCCGTCCAACGGTCAACGGACGGCAGGAGGGCGGCCGTCCAGTGGGTCCGACGGCTAGGGGTAGGCCGTCCAGGGATTAATGGCCTTCTGTAGGATCCTTACCTTCTTTTCCTTTGATCGCAACGCGTGCAGCGGGCTACAGACGTCCCACCGTGATCGCCAGAGGGCTGTAGGCGCCCGGAACGTCCCCCGCCGCCGCGACTGCGGGCTTCAGAATCGAGGGTCCCTCCGTTCGTCTTAGCACTGTGGCAATTCAAAGGGGGGTTAGAAATTGAGGTGTGATCGCCAAGAGCATTACCTTTCGGTCCCTGTGCTCCGCAGGAGTATAGGAAGTGATCGCGCGTTCTGTGGGACCGAGAAATGCTGGTTCCTCCTTCTCTTCCTCCGGCCGGCCAGAGGAGGAGAGCCCGGCTCTCTGCACGCGGAAATGTGGTAAGGATCCCTGGAAAGAAAAAATACAAGACAAAAAACAACCCGATTAGAACTATAATATGCAGAATCTATCCATGAAGATGTAAAAAACTAGTTGAAATCGGGAGGGAAACGCACCGGATGGGTGGTGGGGAGGGAAGGTGACCATATGTTATGGCCACCCACCTCCCGTTTTTTTTTGGAAACCTCTGGTGGGTAGGAATTACTAAGTCATCTTACATGCATGCATGCAAATGAGGGTGCTCGTGTGTGTGAAAAGTGAAGCGGTATTTAAAAGTGAGAAAGAAGAGTGAGAGGGAGAGAGAATGCTACAGCATGGATGAAAATGATGATGCAATGAAGTGAATAGGAAAGAGTAAAGAAGAAAAAAGGTTAGGAAGACAAGCCCATTTCGGAGTGCGGAGGATTCTCCTTGAAGCTAACTCCTTGTCTGCCAACTTCGCCTGAGCCTTCCCTCTAGGAAACTCCTCGTCAACCTCTCCGAGCCTCTCACCAAAACCTCCTTCTTAACTCCCAAAGAAAAGTCATTCCCCTCCTTAACCCCCCGCATGAGAGGATGTGGGGGGTTTAAATAGGTGAAGGGAAAATGGGGGAAAATAGGGGTCTAAATCCCCGTAAATCAACCTTCAGCCAATAGGGAGAGGTCAAGGGTCGGAGGTAGTGCGCGCGACAGTCGCCGGAGTGGGGAGTGGTCGGAGTAGTGGGGGACGAGGGCGGCGAGTAGAGGAGATCGTGGGAAAGACGCGGTTAAGGGGGTGGTTAGGGAGTGGACAGCCATGCAACATGCCTTCCACTCCCGTGGTAGGCCATGTAGCTAGCCTTCCACGAAGTGGTAGAAGGCGGCCCGGTTGGCCTTCGAGGGGGGTGGAAGGCAAAGGGTGGCCTTCGAAGGAGGTGGAAGGCAAGGGGTGGCCTTCGAAGGAGGTGGAAGGCAAAGGGGTGGCCTTCGAAGGTGGTGGAAGACAAGGGGTGGCCTTCCATGAAAAGGTGGTAAAAAGTGGCCAAAAGCTAGAAGGCAAGGGGTGGCCTTCGAAGGAGTTGGAAGGCGGACTGGCTGGCCTTCGAAGGGTGGTGGAAGGCGAGGGGTGGCCTTCCACGAAAAGGTGGCTGGAGTCGGGATTTAATTAATGGGCCTAGTTGTTACTGGGCTGAGATGGCTAAAACGAGGGGATTTTGGTGATAAAGGGCTAATGATGGAGGGGGGTTATGACCAAAAGGGGTGGTCCAAAATCAGTGTCTACAGGATTGTCCTGCTCATGTAAAGAGACATGATCCAGACAAGCTGGAATCGCGAACTGATAAATGCAGGTTTGTGGGATATCTAAAGGAAACCATTGGATACTATTTTTTCCATCCTGGTGAACAAAATGTGTTTGTCGCCAGGAAAGCTGTCTTCTTGGAAGAGGAATACCTTCTCCAGGAGGACAGTGGGAGTAAAATAGTACTAGAAGTGGTTCCAGATCCCCAAACAGCTACATTATCATAAGATGAGATATCAGTTCCTGAATCTGTTCAGGTACACACAGATGAGCCTCGTAGATCTAGTAGAGTACCTAGACTACCCGAACGATATGTGGGACATATTGCTGAAGGTAAGTCTAAGGTAAAATATAATGAAGATGATGATCCGAAAACCTACCAAAAGGCCATAGAAGGCCCAGAAGCCAGGAAATGGCGAGAAGCCATGAACTCAGAAATCCAGTCCATGTACACCAACCAAGTTTGGAACTTGGAGGACTTGCCCGAGGGTATTGTACCCATCGGTTGCAAGTGGATCTTTAAGAGAAAGATCGGTGCTGATGGACGGATCGACACTTATAAGGCAAGGTAAGTGGCAAAGGGATATCGTCAAAGGCAAGGAATTGACTATGACGAGACTTTCTCACCAGTTGCCATGATAAAGTCGATCAGAGTTCTACTCGCCATTGCTGCACATTTTGATTATGAAATATGGCAGATGGATGTGAAGACTGCCTTCCTCAATGGTAACCTTGAGGATGAGGTGTATATGATACAACTAGAAGGTTTCACATCCAAAGAATCTCCAGATAAAGTGTGTAAGCTTCAGAGGTCCATTTATGGACTGAAGTAGGCTTCCCGGGGCTGGAATATAAGATTTGACGAGGCTGTCAAGTCTTATGACTTCATTAAGAATGAAGATGAGCCTTGTGTCTACAAGAAGACCAGTGGGAGTGCAGTCACTTTTCTAGTTCTTTATGTAGATGACATACTACTCATTGGGAATGATGTAGCTATGATGTCATCAGTAAAGATCTGGCTGTCAAAAAACTTCTCCACGAAGGATTTGGGAGAAGCATCCTACGTATTGGGAATACGGATATATAGAGATAGATCAAAGAAGATGCTTGGAATGACCCAATCCTTGTACATAGATAGCATAGTCAAAAGGTTTGGCATGGAAAATTCCAAGAGAGGTCTCATACCGATGAGACATGGAATTAGTCTCTCAAAGGAGCAGTCTCCTAAGACTCCTGACGAGAGGGCATTCATGGATAGAATACCTTATGCCTCTGCCATAGGATCTATCATGTATGCCATGCTATGTACACGACCTGATGTTGCATTTGCTCTAAGTGTTACGAGCAGATTTCAGGCTGATCCAGGTGAAGAGCACTAGAAGGCAGTGAAATGTATCCTTAAGTACTTGAGAAGAACTAAGGATATGTTTCTTGTCTATGGAGGAGGTGACTTGAAACTGCGAGGCTTTACTGACTCGAGTTTCCATTCGGATCCGGATGATAGTAAGTCTACATCTGGATTCGTGTTTACTTTGAAAGGAGGCGTAGTGTGCTGGAAGAGTTCCAAGCAAGTAACCACTGCAGATTCGACGACTGAAGCTGAGTACATCGCTGCAGCTGAAGCCGCCAAGGAAGCAGTGTAGTTTAAGAAAATCATCACCAACCTCGGCGTAGTTCGCAACATCTCTGAGCCTGTTCCACTGTTGTGCGACAACAATGGAGCCATTGCGCAAGCGAAAGAGCCGCGGTCTCATCAGAAATCGAAGCATATTCTGAGGCGCTTTCACCTTATCAGAGAGATCATATCCAGAGGAGATGTAGTAGTGGAAAGAGTTCCATCTGTCGACAATATAGCGGATCCACTGACAAAGCCGTTGGCTCAAATTGTGTTTGAGCGTCACCTAGAGTCTATGGGCTTATTGTATAAAGGTGATTGGCTTTAGTCCAAGTGGGAGATTGTTAGTTTAGGTGGCCTACAAGCCAATCTGACTATGTAAATCTCGTTCATTTTATTAATATAATGGCCTAATATTCATTGTGTAAATTGCATTAATTATCGTTTCATAATAAAGTCCGTGAATATGTGCTATAGTGATCAGATTATGATGAGATCATACTAATGAGACTGATCACTTAAACACACATATTCTTAATCGTTCATAGTCGGAGGATATCCAAGAAGGACATCGGATATCCGGTTAGACTAGTACATATTACTCCTGCTCATATGATGAGGGTGACTGATCTCATAAGTCACTTGTGTGGAGACACTAAGGGGAATCTGTAGGTGCTCATTAGAGAATGAGTTCACTGAATTGATCCGACTGAATCGCTGGATGGTATTGTACCTCACTGTCAACCAGCTTGATTCTATTGTCGCAGTTGCGTGGATGGTTCTCGGACCTGAGACACCAAGGACACCTTGTCGGTGGACTTCTGTGCTTTGACCTTGGTTTACGAATCTCTAGCCACGGGATTCTAATAGGCCAAGGATTGGGTACAGTGGAATACCGTCGAAGGGAATTGTGTGTCAATAAGGAATCATTCGCTCTCGGTACTTAGAGAGAGAATGCTCTAGGAAGGATGCGCGTAAGTCCCTAGCCAGGGCGGACGATAATATCGGCAAAGGAGTTTTCCGATATTCATCAGCGGCATCCAATCCAAGTGAGCCGACCGGCTAGGGTTTGACAGCTCGCCATGCCCTGAGTTGACTCGAGAGCATTGTATGAATGAAGGATTATATCCATGTAGTAACTATCGGCGGAAAAGTTCCAAGAGTGGGTTACTTAACCCCAATACCTTCCGGGTTCACGCGGTGTTGCTTGGCACCCAACGTGATCGGAGGCCCGGTCGATTAATAAATAATAAAGGGTTATTAATTGATTAATAAAGCCAGTGAGGAGTCATTGGGCTTGTTGGGCCATTAACTGGACTGGTACTTGGGCCTAGAGGGTCACACGCAAATGATTCTCAAGGCAATGGATAAATAAGTGGGTTTTATACAAACCGGGGGTTTTTATGAAAAACCTCACGGTTAGTATAAAACATAGCGAACGGGTTGAGCATGCCAAGCTGCTGCTAACCGTAGCCGCCCCTCCTCTGTTTCCCTCTCTTTCTGACGTCCAGATAGATCCAGATCTGCTCCGCCGCTTCTCCGAATCCCGTTCGACGGGAAATCGTCCGCGCGTTGCGGCGACCGGCGGAGGTTTCGTGGGCTACGAAGAACAAGGAACGCGAGGATATCCGTTGCGGGGAGGATCGCGTGGACTTCGCTAGAGGCCGGGCACTTGCGCGGCTTGCGGTGTCGCACCGAAGGAACCGAACGGTTGCGGATTCGAATCCGAACACGGTGAGAATCGATTATCCAATAATCGTAGTTTTTAGTTGTTCGAAACGGGAACGGATCGCTATTTAATATTTTATTTTCCACTACGTGAGCGATCCGGAGAAACCCGAGAAAACCCAACATGAATGACATGATATGATATGATTATGTAGGATGCGCGAGATGCAACCATCATCACCCTCTGGGCCCGACTCCAGGATGCGGAGACCCAGCTCAATCAGATTTAGAAGGAACTCAACACCTTGGTATGTATGCATGAATCATTTAAATGTTTGAATGGATTCATTTTATTAATTAAATTGTTTTGACGCTTAACCACTGACAATAATCTTTTGGTACAACGTGTCGCTTACACCCAAGCTGCCCAGCCTCCCACTGACCTGGCTGGAGCCTCATCATCTGCTGGCCAATCTCAGGATGCTGCCCTCGCCCTCCAGAAGCAGCTGGCTCGAGCCATCCACCGCGCTTTTTTGGCAGAGGAGGATTGCGCCTCCCAGATAGATTCTTGTCTCCAACCTCTCATTTCTTCCATAGCTTGACCTTGAACTTGTTTGAACTGACTGTATCTTCCCTTGACTGGCAGGTTGTTGAGCTTCAGGAGGCTCTTTAGAGAGCCGAGGCGGAGCTCGAGTAGACACGCAGTGTGATGGCCCAGGCAGATGCTGCCCGGGTCAGAGAGATGGAGAGGCGGACGAGACTCTCCAGTGGCGACCTCCCCCGTGAGCTTACACACCTCCAGATGCGCCTGGAGATCATTACAGAGGAGAGGGAGCGGGAGCACGAGAGGATAATGGTGGAGAACAACACCCTCCATGTGAAGCTGGGGATTGCCAAGCACGGGCGGCGCAGCATTGAGGAGCGGTACCAACATGCCCGCCAACGAGCTCTTGAGGGAGGGCACGGCAGTGTCTTCACCGCTAGCATCGCCATCTCCTCTACTTGTACTATGCCCAGCGCATGGGGTGTAATGACCCGCCACCCTATAATCGGGGAACCGAATACTAAATGGGTACCGAATCATTAATTTGGAGCCAAATCAGGATCTAGATAAGTCTGAGAAATAAATAATAAACTAAGCTAAACATTCACATCGCATTGGATTGAAAATGAAGTGCAAGAATTAGAAGTTATTACAATGTGACTCGACACAGCAAATAATTACATACTCCAACTAAAAAGAAATAATTAAGTGTACATGCCAGAAAATAAAATAACAACTACGTCGGGGCATACCCCGGAACAACAGCTGCTGGCGCGCAACCCAAAGCAGCACTCTCCTCGCTAAGCCTGCCTGGAACCCTTACTTGAAAACCGCAGGGGTGAGTCTCAACGAAAAGACTCAGTAGGGATCTTTCGATCCCCACCGCCCACTTACGCAACCACAAGTGTAGCAACACAAATATAGGTAAAATAAGCAAGCAAAGCTGTAACACAATTCCTAAATTTTGATATAAAACACCTACATTCGAAATGTAACATGCACAACTCTGAAACCATTCTACCAGGGGGCCTACAACCAGCATCTCGGCAAAACACGTCAACCACACAGCCGAATGCGGGAAACACCGACCCGCTGAGACCAAACAGTAACCACTCGGATAGCACGCTAGCTACTCCGGCCCAACTGGCTCTAGGTGGTTTCTGCTTCCCCCAGCACGAGTGACACTCCACAGATACCACTCCTACAACGGTACTAGCTAACCCCGGGGTACACCAGGTGACCCTCTCTCTAGGCGGCACCCCACCACTCCCACACCGGCGCTATGTCCCTCCCACACCGATACAGGGTGACAAAGCGCTACAATTGTCACTCTAGGCCCATGGTCATACGAAACACAACACAGTGCGATCCGATCATGTAAAAATCCTCATCCTCGAATACGATTTCAAACATGCAATTAACCAAACTATCTAACAGTGTGAAGATATGTTAATAGCATGAATTAATGTGATTCTGTCTTGAATCGCGTCGCCCAAGGCCGACACCATTCAAGCTTCCTAAACTGGTTCATGTGAAATCTGGCCTCGAAAATGGCCTAAAACGCATCGTCACATGTAGCCGCCTTTTGAAAGACGTCGCTGTCCCTCGTCGCCTGATATCGACAGAAGTAGGGACAGGCTATGGGGTGATTTTCACTAAAATGCGTCGTCTAAGTAAGTCGCCTTTCTAAAAGGCGTCGCTGTCCCTGGACGCTCATCAGTCTAGAGACAGAGTTTGTTATTTGGGCTAAATTGCGTCGTGGGTGGGAGCCGCCTTTCTAAAAGGCGTCGCTGTCCCCCAACGCCATTTAACCCTCATAGACAGGTTCTTCCTCCGCATTTCCTAATCCACGGGGTGAGATTTCCTCCCCAAAAATCGTGTAAAAACATGAAAAATATTGTGGATGGGGAGAAGAACCTAACTACCCATTAAAACACCCAATTTCTCATTTCATGCATTTAGTATTTTCACCCTAAGAACACCCCAAAACATGCTCTAAGGCAGGAAAACATAGTTTTTAAACAAAAATACCACGGGAATCGTTACCCTACTGGTTACTCGAATTCCTCCTCGCTTCAAGCCGCCAACCCGCCTCGCCCTACGCCGCCGCCGGTACCGCCAAGGACGTCGTTACTCCACCGGGACATCGGCTGCCGTCCGGAGAGAAAAACGCCGCGGAGGAAATGGTGGTGGTAGTGGTGGGAGTTGGGAGGTCGATGGAGTGGAGGGAGAGATGAAATGGTGGGAGGAAAACAAGGAGAAGGGGGAAAGCGTCGCCAGGTTGCCGGATGAAGAGAGGAGGGAGAAGAGGAAGGAGAGAATGAGGGAGAGGAGGGAGGGTTCGCGGGGTCAACCAGAAGCTGGGTAAAACACGTCGTGCACACCCGACGTCTTTCAGATGACAAGACCGGACCGTACACTGACAAGCCAGGGTCGTACTCTGAATGGTATTATCCATCCAAGACGCCATTCAGACGATATGACCGGGACCGTACTCTCGCGTCCCAAGGCCAGCCCACGTGGCACCCACGTGGCACAGCCTAAAACGCGTCTACATTGTTGGACGCCGTTTAAACAGCGTCTCGCAAGCTCGACGCGAAACAGAACTGGGTCACAGCCCTATCAGGGCCCGAACTAAGGGATCCGACCATAAAACTGACCCGATAACCGGATCCGAAACCTCAATCCTTACATGGGGCCTCCTGCACTATGACATGATTGGACATCTCCAGAAAAATCGGCATAAACTTTCATGTTCATATGGTAATACTTTTAGGTCATGAAAAAGGACTGTGATTTTCAGATACAATTTTCTGAGTTCATTTGATATCATATTAGAACCTAAATTTTAGTGATTTATATGTTTTACAAAATAATCTGAAATTTTTATGACCTAATACTCATAATAGTGTAAATCTTCAGAAAACATTTCATGAATTTTGATGTTCATATGATGATGCTTTCAAGTCAGGAAACAAGATATAATTTGTAGATGTAGTTTTCGGACTTCATTTGATAGAATGTTAGAACGTGAATTTTAGTAATTTACATATTTCACCAAATAATCTGAAATTTTATGACATAATACTCATACAAATATACATTTTTAAAAAAAGTTTTTTGAATTTGTATATTCTTATGGTGATTCTTCGATGTCGGGTAATATGGTATAATTTGTAGATACAGTTTTCAGATTTCTTTTGATAGCATGTTAGAACGTGAATTTTAGTAATTTATATATTTTCTATAATGATCTAAAATTTTTATTACATAATAGTTTCATTATTTTACATCTCTATAAAAAGTTTCAAGAATTTTAATGTTCATATGATAATGGTTCCTGGTATGTGTAACATTTCAATAACTCAGGGATAGTACCCTAATGTTTGATTTTCTGCTATCTTTGTGGAAAACCATTTGAGCCCAAATTTTTACAGGATGTACCTAATGTGAATTATTATAATATGTGAAATTTTTAAGATTTTTGGAAGTATTTTTCTATGTTAATAAAATCAGTGTTTTAAATGTGGACAGATTACTTATATAGGAGATTTGTGATTTACTTATATATGTTGTCTGAGTTTATAACAAGTTGTATTTAAATTTATCTTAGAACATGATTTATTTACGTTTTTAGTTATGATTTCGAGGTATTCTTAGTTTATGAATTCGTGAAAAAAAAATCTCTAAAGTGGTTAGTCATTTTCTTATGTATATGTTGTTGTAGCTACATAAATCTTAAGTTTGTTCTCATAATGTTAATAAATCTTGCCGATCGGACATAGCCGCAACATGAATATTGTTCTGGAGAAATGGTGGTAACATCCCCACCAAGACCCATTTATTATGGAGCTGCGTGCTACACCTAAAAAGGTGGGAGCCACCTCTAGTACCCATTAGCTCTATTACCCGGAGGCCGCGGGTAGAAATCTTTTGTTAAGGTTGGGTGACGACCCTCGGGGTAGCAGTACCTGTTGGGTTTTCTCGGTTTCTCCGGATCGCTGACGCAGCGGAAAACAAAAATATTTACAGCGATTCGTTCCCATTTCTAAATCTAAAATACGATAATCGGATTATTGAAGTTCTCACCGTGTGCGGATTCGTATCCGCAACCGTTCGGTTCCGTCGGTGCGACACCGCAAGCCGCGCAAGCGCCCGGCCTCTAGCGAAGTCCACGCGATCCTCCCCGCGACGGATATCCTCGAGTTCCTCGTTCTTCGCAGCCCACGAAGCCTCCGCCGGTCGCCGCAATGATCGCCGCAACGCGCGGACGATTTCCCGTCGAACGGGATTCGGAGAAGTGGCGGAGCAGATCTAGATCTACCTGGGCGTCAGAGAAAGACAGAAACTGAGGAGGGGCGGATAGGGTTAGCAGCAGCTTGGCCTGCTCAGCCCATTCGCTATGTTTTATACTAACCGCGCGGTTTTTCAGAAAAACCCCCGGTTTGTATAAAACCCACTTATTTATCCATCGCCTTGATAATCATGTGCGTGTGACCCTCTAGGCCCAAGTACCAGTCCAGTTAATGGCCCAACAAGCCCAGTGACTCCTCACTGGCTTTATTAATTAATTAATAACCCTTTATTAATCAATTAATCAATCGAATTGATGTCGCACATCGAATTCGACCGGGCCTCCGATCACATTGGGTGCCAAGCAACACCGCGTGAACCCGGAAGGTATTTGGGGTTAAGTAACCCACTCTTGGAACCATTCCGCCGACAGTTACCGCGTGGATATAATCCTTCATTCGTACAATGCTCTCGAGTCAACTCAGGGTATGGCGAGCTGTCAAACCCTAACCGGTCGACTCACTTGGATTGGATGCCGTTGATGAATATCGGAAAACTCCTTTTCCGATATTATCATCCGCCCTGGCCAGGGACTTCCGCACATCCTTCCTAGAGCATTCTCTCTCTAAGTACCGAGAGCGAATGATTCCTTATTGACACACAATTCCCTTCGACAGTATTCCGCTGCACCCAATCCTTAGCGTATTAGAATCCCGTGGCTAGTGATTCGTAGACCAAGGTCAAAGTACAGAAGTCTACCGCCAAGGTGTCCTTGGTGTCTCAGGTCCGAAGACCATCCACGCAACTACGACAATAGAATCAAGCTGGTTGACAGTGAGGTACAATACCATCCAGCGATTCAGTCGGATCAGTTCAGTGAACTCATTCTCCAATGAGCACCTACAGATTCGCCTTAGTGTCTCCACACAAGTGACTTATGAGATCAGTCACCCTCATCATATGAGCAGGAGTAATCTGTACAAGTCTAACCGGATATCCGATGTCCTTCTCGGATATCCTCCGACTAGGAACGATTAAGAATATGTGTGTTTAAGTGATCAGTCTCATTAGTATGATCTCATCATAATTTGATCACCATAGCACATATTCACGGACTTCATTATGAAACGATAATTAACGCAATTTACACATAATGAATATTATACCATTTTATTAATAAATGAACGAGATTTACATTGTTAGATTGGCTTATAAGTCACCTAAACTAACAATCTCCCATTGGACTAAAGTCAATCACCTTTATACAATAAGCCCATAGACTCTAGGTGACGCTCAAACACAATTTGAGCCAATGGCTTTGTCAGTGGATCTGCTACATTGTCGACGGATGGAACTCTTTCCACTACTACATCTCCTCTGGATATGATCTCTCTGATAAGGTGAAAGCGCCTCAGAATATGCTTCGATTTATGATGAGACCGTGGCTCTTTCGCTTGCGCAATCGCTCCATTGTTGTCGCACAACAGTGGAACAGGCTCAGAGATGCTGGGAACTACGCCGAGGTCGGTGATGAATTTTTTCAACCACACTGCTTCTTTGGCGGCTTCAGCTGTAGCGATGTACTCAGCTTCAGTCATCGAATCTGCAGTGGTTACTTGCTTGGAACTCTTCCAGCACACTGCCCCTCCGTTCAATGTAAACACGAATCCAGATGTTGACTTGCTATCATCTGGATCTGATTGGAAACTCGAGTCAGTAAAGCCTCGCAGTTTCAAGTCACCTCCTCCATAGACAAGAAACATATCCTTAGTTCTTCTCAAGTACTTAAGGATGCATTTCACTGCCTTCCAGTGCTCTTCCCTTGGATCAGCCTGAAATCTGCTCGTAACACTTAGAGCAAATGCAACATCAGGCCGTGTACATAGCATGGCATACATGATAGATCCTATGACAGAGGCATAGGGTATTCTATCCATGAACGCCCTCTCATCAGGAGTCTTAGGAGACTGCTCCTTTGAGAGACTAATTCCATGTCTCATCGGTATGAAACATCTCTTTGAATTTTCCATGCCAAACCTTTTGACTATGGTATCTATGTACAAGGATCGGGTCATTCCAAGCATCCTCTTTGATCTATCTCTATGGATCCGCATTCCCAATACGTAGGATGCTTCTCCCAAATCCTTCATGGAGAAGTTTTTCGATAGCCAGACCTTTACTGATGACATCATAGCTACTTCATTCCCAATGAGTAGTATGTCATCTACGTAAAGAACTAGAAAAGTGACTGCACTCCCACTGGTCTTCTTGTACACACCAGGCTCATCTTCATTCTTAATGAAATCATAAGACTTGACAGCCTCATCAAATCTTATGTTCCAGCTCCGAGAAGCCTGCTTCAGTCCATAAATGGACCTCTGAAGCTAGCACACTTTATATGGAGATTCTTTGGATGTGAAACCTTCTGATTGTATCATATACACCTCCTCCTCAAGGTTACCATTGAGGAAGACAGTCTTCACATCCATCTGGCAAATTTCATAATCAAAATGTGCAGCAATGGCGAGCAGAACTCTGATCGACTTTATCATGGCGACTGGTGAGAAAGTCTCGTCATAGTCAATTCCTTGCCTTTGACGATATCCCTTTGCCACCAACCTTGCCTTATAAGTGTCGATCTGTCCATCAGAACCGATCTTTCTCTTAAATATCCACTTGCAACCGATGGGTACAATACCCTCGGGCAAGTCCTCCAAGTTCCAAACGTGGTTGGTGTACATGGACTGGATTTCTGAGTTCATGGCTTCTCGCCAATTCCCGGCTTCTGGGCCTTCTATGGCCTCCTGGTAGGTTTTCGGATCATCATCCTCATTATATTGTACCTTAGACTTTCCTTCAGCAATATGTCCCACATATCGTTCGGTTAGTCTAGGTACTCTACCAGATCTACGAGGCTCATCTGTGTGTACCAGAACAGATTCAGGAACTGATATCTCATCTGATGATAATGCAGCTGTTTGGGGATATGGAACCTCTTCCAGTACTATTTTACTCCCACTGTCCTCCTGGAGAACGTATTCCTCTTCCAGGAAGACAGCTTTCCTGGCGACAACCACCTACTGTTCACCAAGATGGTAAAAATAGTATCCAAAGGTTTCCTTCGGATATCCCACAAACCTGCATTTATCAGTTCGTGATTCCAGCTTCACTGGATCATGCCTCTTTACATGAGCAGGACAACCCCAGACTTTAACATGTTTAAATTCTGGTTTCCTGCCTTTCCATATCTCATATGGAATAGAGGCCACAGACTTGCTGGGTACTCTGTTCAGTAGGTATGCTGCTAACTCTAGAGCATACCCCCAGAGGGACATTGGTAATCCTGAAAAGCTCATCATAGATCGCACCATGTCCAACAAAGTGCGATTCCTCCTTTCTGATATACCATTCATTTGTGGTGTATATAGAGGGGTCAGTTGAGAAATGATACCATTATCCTTTAAGAATTGTGTGAAGTTGGTACTCAAGTATTCTCCTCCTCGATCTGATCGAAGAGCTTTAATACTCTTTCCTAACTGGTTCTCTACCTCATTCTTGAACTCCTTGAACTTCTCAAATGCTTCCGACTTATACTTCATTAAGTACACATAGCCGAATCGGTGAATGTGATGAAGTAAGAAAAGCCACCTTTGGCTTGGGTGGACATTGGACCACATACATATGAATGTATTAGTTCCAAAATGTCCTTGGCACGTTCTCCATGTCCACTAAATGGAGATTTTGCCATCTTTCCCATAAGGCAGGATTCGCATGTTGTAAACGATTCATAATCGAATGTTGTTAAGTAACCATGCTTGTGCAACTTTTGCAACCTGCTTTTGCCAATGTACCCAAGTCTACAATGCCACATGTAGGCTTGGTTCACACAATTCTTGCTCTTCTTAAGAGCATTATCAATCTGAAGATTGTAATAAGAGACATCTAATAGATCTAGACCGTTGACTAAAGATGTCGAAGCTATTGATTTATTATCATAATAAATCGAACAATTTCTATTCTCAATAGTCAACCTATATCCTATCTTATCCAAACAAGATATTGATATGATGTTCTTTATTATACTAGGAACATAATAACAATCCTCTAATAGTAAGGTGTCTCCCGATGGAAGTCTGAGGTTTGCTGTCCCCACAGCAATCGCCGCAACTTTTGCGCCGTTTCCTAGCCTCAATTCCACCTCACCTTGTCTCAACTTACGCTTACTTGTCAGCATCTGCACATCATGGCAGATATGAGAAGTGATGGATATAGGTGTCCTCTAAGCCAATCATAAGGCACCTATTTCAATCTGGTTCACTAATAAATGGCATTAAATTCATTATGTAGATTGGCATATTTGTATTTACGCATAATGAAGTCCATGAATATGTGCAATAGTCGTCAGATTATGATGAGATCATAATAATGAGACTGATGACTTATAAACACATATTCTCAATTGTTCCTAGTCGTAGGATGTTTGAGAAGGACATCAAACATCCGGTTAGACTAGTACAGGTTATTCCAACTCATATGATGAGGGTGACTGATCTCGTTAGTTACTAGTGTGGAGACACAATGGTAAACCTGTAGGTGCTCATTAGAGAATGAGTTCACTGAACTGATCCGACATGAATCGCCGAATGGTAATTTACCTGACTGTCAATCGGCTTGATTCATCGTCACAGTAGCGTCGTTGATCCTTGGACTTCAGAGACCAAAGACACCTTGTCGGTGGAGTTCTGGACTTTGACCTTGACCTACGAATCCTTATCCACGGGATCTCAAATAGTCAAGGATCGGGTTCAGCGGAAGACCTTCGAAGGTGATTGTGTGTTCAATAAAGGATCGTTCGCTCTCAGGTAACTGGAGAGAGAATGCTCTAGAGTAGATCCGCAGGAGTCTCTGGCCAGAGCAGAAACAATATCAGAAAAGTGGTTTTCGGATATTGTACAGCGGAGTCTGATTCAAGTGAGTTGACCATCTAGGGTTTGACAGTTGACCATACCCTAGGTTAACTCGAGAGCATTGTGCGAACGAAGGATTATAGCCACGTGGTAACTGTTGACGGACAGGTTCCATGAGTGGGCGGCTGAACCCCATTACCTTCCGGGATCATGCGGTGTTGCTTGGCACCCAACTTGATCAGAAGTCCGACCGAATTCACATGCGATGTCAATTCAGTTAAGTAATTAGTTAATATCTAGATATTAATTAATTACTATAAGTCAATAACTAGTTATTGGACTTAACGGGCTGAAAACCGGACTGGTAAATGGGCCTAGAGGGTCACACGCAATAAGATTCTCAGTCGGTGGTACATAAGTGGGATTTATATTAACTCGGGGACTTTTGTGAAAAGTCGCGCCGACTTAATATATATACACGCTGTTGAGAAACCCTGGGCCAAGCTCCAGGATTTCCCTTGCTGGCCGTCATCCCCCCCTTTCTCTCTCCCCCTCTGGGCGTCCCGTTCGGCGCGTCAGAACAGCTTTCATCTCCGCCGCGTGTGATTCCCGAAAGTCGGGAATTCCCGTCGGCGGGATTTCCGCAACCGTTGCGGCGACGGATCTTCAGCGAGCGAGCTATAACGGACGAGGGATCGAGGACGAACCACCGCGGAGGATCGCGTGGATACCGCTGGAGGCCGGACGCTTGTGCGGCTTGCGGCATCGCCTCGACGGAACCGAAACGGAAGCGGATTCGAATCCGCGCACGGTAATCAGATTCCAACCTGGTTTTTCGGTTTGTGTTTTCGTTCCGAATCGGATCAGCGGGCATCGGGCGGGATTAATTTTTGTTCTTCGTTTCCGCTGCGTTCTTCGCGTCCCGCCCGGATCCCAACAGTGGTATCAGAGCCAGGTTCCGCTTTGATCCGCTCCGGAACGATAAAATTATTATTCTAAATTATTTCATGCATAAATTCGTTTTTCCTCATAGATATTGTTCATGAGATGAACTTAGAATTTCGAATTTAATTTTTCTGTGCGAAAAACGAGAATTTTTGAGGGTTTTATCGCGTTCTTCATGGTGATGAAGAACCGGATTTGTGGGCTTCAAAAGGGGATTAATGATGGTTGGACCATCTCTGTGGGTTTGCTGGTATGACCAGCTACCCCTCGCCATCCCCGAAAAATTTCCATGGCGAGGGTCACCGGCGGCGAAAGATTCGCCGGCCGGGCACCACCGGCGGGGGAAATGGAACAGGTGACATCCCTCTGCAATTTATGGCCACCCTCGCGGCCGGCGGCAGCGGCGGCGCCGCCCAAAACAGGCTGCAAACAGGGCCAAAAACCCTAAAATCAGGACTGGTCGAACCTACTGGAGAGGGCCTGAACCGGCCGGTCCCGAGCCAGTTCGGCCGGCCGGCCTGGGCCTGGCCCGGGCGCGCCAGGCGCCTGACCTGGCTCGGCCAGGTCGCACCCAGGCTGGGTCCTGGCTGAGCCCAGGGCCATCTGGCCCGAGCCAGGTGCCCCCTGGCTCGAGCCAGACGAGCCAGGTTCAGCCCTGGCTGCACTGGCTCGAGCCAGGGGGGCCCATTAAGCCCTGTTTGGGCCCAATTAAGCCAATTTTGGCCCAATTAACCCCAAAAACCCCTTATTTAATTAAAAACCCCATCCTATTTAACTTGAAATTGAAATTAATAATGTTTAAAATTGTTTTAAACATTAAATCAATTATTTTGAGTTAAAAAGGGAGGAGATAATTAAGATATGATCTTAATTATGGATTATTAATTTAATCAAACCTTTTGTGGGATTTAATTAAGATGTGATCTTAATAGTTAATTGTTTTTTAACTAAATAAGATAGGATCTTATTATTATTTGATTTGAATTAATTAATTAAATGAGTTATAATTAAGATATGATCTTAATTATAAATAACTTTTAATTAGTTAATTAAAGGGGTTTATATTTAAGATATGATCTTAAATACATATAACAAATGTTTTTATTTATTTAAAATGGAATCTTAATTATTAATTGACAATTGTTGTCATTAATAATTAAAATAATGTTTTTAATCTTAATTAACATTTGTTGTTAATTTATATTTAAGATTTGATCTTAAAATTGTATCAACAAGAGTTGTTGTTTGATTATTAAGTAGTGACTTAAACTTTAATTATCAAATGTTGTTAATTAATCTTGGTCTAGTGATTAGATTGTTTTAATTTCTTAGCAATTGTTGTTTTGAAATTATGTATTTGATTAAGGGACACTTAATAAAAGTTATTAAGCGTTTTATTAACTTTTAATAATAGTTATTAAAGAGTTAATTGTTTCTTGAGAATTAACCTTAATAAAAGTTATTAAGGATTAATTATTGCTTGCTAATAGTTATTAAGCCAATTAATATTCTCAAGGGTCCCTTAATTAAATTTTGAAGATCTAATCTACTTAATAATTAATCTTTTAATAAAAGTTATTAAAAGGATTAAATTAAGTCTAAGATGTTAGACTATTTTAATTAGAAATGTTCTAATTATTATTTCTTAATAATGGTTATTGAGAAATATGACTTAAATAAAGGGGTTTATTAACAAGGAGTTGTTAAGGGGTTAATAATTTGAGTTGGAAATTCTTTTATAAATGTTATTTAGGAATTTCTAATTCTTTCTAAATGTTAGATTGTTTCGCATTAATAATTGTTATTAATGTGATTTAATATTAATCTAAATGTTAGATTAATTAATTTAGAATTGTTCTAAATAATGCATGGAATATTTTAGAATTTTAATTTTAGTTTTGTGTCCACATGTTGATGTGTTTAATGCTTCAAATTAGATTTATTGCATGTTAGAAAATAAGATTTTCGAAAATTCAAATTATCCAATTTTGATTGGTACCCAGGTTTTAAGAAAGCCAAAATTATTATATTTTCAAAATTTTAGCCTTCATGTGATGTGTTTTATGATGTGTGCATGGTTAAAATTTGTGGTGGTCATGGACATGCACTTAGTTAAATTTCATATCATGTGATGGTGTGTGATTTTGTGGATTGTTATGGAATGTGAATGTTTATTAATTAAGTGTTAATTAATGAGGCTTGTGTGCCTCCCTCTCTCCATTCCATTGTAATTCTATCTCCCTCTGTTATTGTACTCGGCCATAAGGGCTTTCTCTTACAATTTATTTGTATTTGAAATTGTTTCAAAATTAATAATATTTGTAATTGATCGCGCCGACCGAGGAGAGGCGAGGATGATCCACAAATGCAACCAGGAAGGCGACAAGAGATGAGATCCCCAGTGGCTATGTGTTTGCATGTTTAGATTATATAAATGTTATATAGTTTTGGTGATTAATTGTTTGGCTCCAGTTAATCACCGTGCTGTCCATGACCACATAATGAACATGTATGGATGATGCATGCTTTTAGTTTTTGATTATGAATCGATTACTAATATCTAGGTATAGTTAAATATATATTCGATATATTTATAAACTATCACCTAGGATGAGACCAACTTAACATAAACAAAACCTTCAACATAAAGTCTAAGCCGGAGCGCGAGTCATTGAGAATGCACCGCGTGGCTCTCCATCAATATAGTTCTTAGAACTTGATTCAGTGATGACAGATACTACGTGTTTACCCGAGATCTGCCACCATCTGATGAAAGGACTATTAACTATGGCATTATGATGCCTTGAAATTAGAATAGAGGAACGGTGTAGCTATCCTCGCGTTTACCCGGGAGCTGCATTCTTACTCTACTCTGTCGCGTATTGATGGTAAAGCTTAGACCAGGTATAATGGTCTACTGTGTTTACCCGGGACCATTAAAGACCTGGGAGCCAAAATAAGATCGGATATTGCAAGGAGTTGCAATTACCATGAGATGGTTGCTCTAAGATAATGGTATGATACTATGTGTTTACCCGAGGTCATACTGTGATTCTTGGAGATTCTGATCCTCACTAGAAGACCGTCGGAGTCTTCCGTTCTGTATACCTGAAGGTTATACAGTCCGTCGAAAAATAGTGGGAAATAATTCAAGACAAAAGACCATAATTGAATTATCAGAACTATCTGCTTAAATCACGTTATTTCCTTCGATCACTAATATGTCGTCTATTCGAGTAGTTGGCATATTAGATGCCAATACTTCTCATACTCAGACTGACTGGAAAACTCTGAAGAATGTCTTCAGGGCCAAGTGAAAGTCACTATCCTAATCAGATATCATGAATCCTCTTACTTGGATAGACCAAGGTCAAGAGGTACTCATGGTATGCCTTATTGAAAGGCAATGATGGTCATGAAATCTCTTATTTGGATAGACCAAGATGAAGAGATATTCATGATATGCCTTTGAGAAAGGCAAGTGGTAAGATTTTAAACGGTCAAACTCATACTTGAAAGGATAAAGAAAAGTCAGCTGAAATAGAGAAGTAGTAGTTCTCCCACTGCAACCAATATAAGGATATTGGTAAAGGCAAAATGAATATGGAACTTGAAAGAAGTTTCATGTATTGTTGTTATCAACTTTTGCATGCCTATTGGAGAATTAGCGTATCTAATATGAGATATTGGAAATGATTCTCAAAGCTGCGATAGTGTGCAGACTTAGATAAGCAAAAGGAAATCGAGAAAATATAAGTGTTGAGTTGGACTCAACTATTGTTCATGATATTCATAGATTACTGTTAGACAGTAAATCTTTATATATCTATAGGAGTCAAATATGAAACTGAATAACTGTTATTTAGTTGCATATCAAGAATAACATTGATTGAGAAAGAATAATAGTTGTTCGAATCAGTCAATGCACTATAGATTCTTGAAGTGACATTCATGTGATGAATGTTCACAAGTCTCTTATAGAAATGAACTATGTGAGTCCTGATTATCTATGGTATTGTACATAGGGTTGTACAATAAGAAATTATTGATGCTGATGCATATTGATGTAAACAGCTCAAAGGCCAAAGATAATCACTATTATTGACTTACCTTATAGTTTACTTTTGGAATGATTCGACTGTATGTACTTACTGAAGTACAAGTCGAATGTATCTGAGAGAGTAAGGTATGAGATCAATATGAAGTATTAGAATTATTGATTTGATCAAAGAAACTAATACTTAGGTATATGATTCACATAAATCATTAAGAGGATAATTGTATCCTCGCTCGATTGATCCTTATTGTACATCATAGAAGTATGATAGAATGAGGAATTGCACCTTATTAAGATATGGTGCAATACATAATAAGATTTGCCTAATTCTTATCCTTTTTGAACATGAGTATGAAGATTAGATGTCCATACTTTAAATATGGTTCCAAATTAGTCAGTGTGTGTCCATATAAGATATGGAAACTAAATAATTCATATGATATGTGAATTATGAACAAACCTATTTTTAAAGTCAGGTATTGTCGCGATGTGAATTTGTAAATGTCTAAAGAATTTGGATATTACAGTTATTGGCCAGATGATAATGAAATAATTGTCGTCCTGAAAGCTGTCTTCTGTGAAGAGGAATATGTCCTCAAAGAAGACAGTGGGAGCTGATAAAACTAGAAGATATTCTAGATTCACAAGTTAACATAAGATTATTAGATAATCTTTAGTTGTTTGGAACCACTCATAACACACATCAGAGAGCTTCATAGATTTTTGAGATTCTCTCAGTGACTAAAAACATATGTTTGACATATCTGATTTAGTAAGATGAGAGGAGCTCAAAATAGATTATGATCTAAAATCTATGATAATGATGCTCTCTGTCATTATAACTTTGAGATTGATAAGTTTATTAGAATTCTACTTGTCAATACTGCCTATCATGAGATGATGACAGTTGGATATTAAAAGCGTCCACTCAATGTGATTGAGGTAAAGATGTATATGATACACCTTTAAAGCTTTTAGAATATCCAGGAAGCAAGTTATGATTTCAAAATTATTTTGAATCAAACTGAAACTTCCTAAGTTGTAGTAAAAGCTTTGACTTAATGGTCAAATATTATGTGATCATTAAGAATGATCACGGATTGTGTGTGTTCAAAAAGGACAGTGGGAGTACGGTCGTTTTAATAATGCTTTATGATAATAACATCAAAGTCATTGAGAATGACTTCAAGATGTTACTATTAGTGAAAGCATTATTAACCATTTTCCTCCATAATAAGTTTAGTTATAATATCCCACGTATTGGAAATACGAATCTATTAAGATAGATCGGTGGGGATATTATATTGACCTGTATGTCAAGATGTATCGCATAAATTTCATGACAAGTCTCAATTGTTGAGATATGGAATTTATTCCTTTAAAGAAAAGGTTCCTTAAAGGATACAAGAGTGAAATGCATCATTAAGCGCTTGAGAAGTGCTAAGGGTGCATTCACGTATATGGAGAGGATGATTTGAAACTATGAGGTTACACTGACTCAAATTTCAAGTCAAATAATAGATTCAACCTTCTAGTAGAAAGGAATGGATTGGAATGGTTCCAATCCAGAACTCGATGTTAAGGTGACGACATAAATAAGTGATATTGTTATTGGAACATTATGGATGAAAATGTTCATCCCTGAACTAGATGTAGTTCTAAAAGGTCTCTGATACCATCCTATCGTTGTAGGACAACAGTGGGAGCAATCAGTTGTATGATCGAGCCATGGTCTCTTCATAAGTTGCAGAACATTCTGAGGCTCTTTCACAGGTTTAGAGACAAAGGATTAAGAGGAAATAACGTAATGGAAATATTCCATCTGTAGATAATTTAGCAGATCCCTGACCAAGTCTTAGTCACAAACTTTTTGTGAGCATCACCTAGATTTGATGGAGATCAAATACGAAAGTGATTGGCTTGAGTCCAAGTGGGAGATTGATGGATATAGGTGTCCTCTAAGCCAATCATAAGGCACCTATTTCAATCTGGTTCACTAATAAATGACATTAAATTCATTCTGTAGATTGGCATATTTGTATTCACGCATAATGAAGTCCATGAATATGTCCAATAGTCGTCAGATTATGATGAGATCATAATAATGAGACTGATGACTTATAAACACATATTCTCAATTGTTCCTAGTCGTAGGATGTTTGAGAAGGACATCAAACATTCGGTTAGACTAGTACAGGTTATTCCAACTCATATGATGAGGGTGACTGATCTCGTTAGTTACTAGTGTGGAGACACAATGGTAAACCTGTAGGTGCTCATTAGAGAATGAGTTCACTGAACTGATCCGACATGAATCGCCGAATGGTAATTTACGTGACTGTCAATTGGCTTGATTCATCGTCACAGTAGCGTGGTTGATCCTTGGACTTGAGATACCAAAGACACCTTGTCGGTGGACTTCTGGACTTTGACCTTGACCTACGAATCCCTATCCACGGGATCTCAAATAGTCAAGGATCGGGTCCAGCGGAAGACCTTCGAAGGTGATTGTGTGTTCAATAAAGGATCGTTCGCTCTCAGGTAACTGGAGAGAGAATGCTCTAGAGTAGATCCGCAAGAGTCTCTGGCCAGAGCAGAAACAATATCAGAAAAGTGGTTTTCGGATATTGTACAGCGGAGTTTGATTCAAGTGAGTTGACCATCTAGGGTTTGACAGTTGACCATACCCTAGGTTAACTCGAGAGCATTGTGCGAACGAAGGATTATAGCCACGTGGTAACTGTTGACGGACAGGTTCCATGAGTGGGTTGCTGAACCCCATTACCTTCCGGGATCATGCGGTGTTGCTTGGCACCCAACTTGATCAGAAGTCCGACCGAATTCACATGCGATGTCAATTCGGTTAAGTAATTAGTTAATATCTAGATATTAATTAATTACTATAAGTCAATAACTAGTTATTGGACTTAACGGGCTGAAAACCGGACTGGTAAATGGGCCTAGAGGGTCACACGCAATAAGATTCTCAGTCGGTGGTACATAAGTGGGATTTATATTAACTCGGGGACTTTTGTGAAAAGTCGTGCCGACTTAATATATATACACGCTGTTGAGAAACCCTGGGCCAAGCTCCAGGATTTCCCTTGCTGGCCGTCATCCCCCCCTTTCTCTCTCCCCCTCTGGGCGTCCCGTTCGGCGCGCCAGAACAGCTTTCGTCTCCGCCGCGTGTGATTCCCGAAAGTCGGGAATTCCCGTCGGCGGGATTTCCGCAACCGTTGCGGCGACGGATCTTCAGCGAGCGAGCTGTAACGGATGAGGGATCGAGGACGAACCACCGCGGAGGATCGCGTGGATACCGCTGGAGGCCGGACGCTTGTGCGGCATGCGGCATCGCCTCGACGGAAACGAAACGGAAGCGGATTCGAATCCACGCACGGTAATCAGATTCCAACATGGTTTTTCGGTTTGTGTTTTCGTTCCGAATCGGATCAGCGGGCATCGGGCGGGATTAATTTTTGTTCTTCGTTTCCGCTGCGTTCTTCGCGTCCCGCCCGGATCCCAACAAGAAGCACATCCGGTATCCAATACCCAAGATGTGGAATCTCTAACTGACAAGTTGATATCTATCATATAGATATCTGAAGCTTCAGACAGCTTCACCTTTCCATGAGCTTTATCATGAAGGAACTCTTTGCAGTTCCTCTTCCAGTGATCATACTGCTTATAATAGAAGCAGTCACCCTTCACTACTCCTTTGCTTTTGTCCTTTGATCTTTTATCGTTAGCTGTCATCTCTGCTTCATGGGCATCTAATGCCGATTCAGCAATGTCATGGCAATTTCTGGCGTGTTTCTTACTGTAGGGCCTGGTTTAGTACTGTTGGAGTTTACCCTTTCGCCACTGGGCCTGATGTAACCTGAGATATCGAGGTTACGAGTGGTACCCTTTGCCCTTTGGCCTGATGTGACCCAGGAGCTTAGGGTTACGGGTTGTCTCTATAGCTTCGACTTGAGGCAGTTTCGCCGGTCCCCAAAGCCCTCGTGAAGCACCTAGGCCTGACGTTGAGGGAAGTCCGGTCGATAGGACAGTGGTCTAGACTGCTTGTGTGCACACGTAACTAGGCAGTGGTGGTTCACTAGTCCCAGTTATTCCTAGTTTGACTCACTGCCTCGCCCTACGGTGTCCGGAACATCGTAGGGGTGGACAGGCATGGATGTTGGTGGTGTTGTGAGGTGCCGTTTGTACGCGGTCGACAGTGTGGCTTGTGTGTTTAGCCAGATCTTTGGTTACGAACTGTGGTGTTGAGTTGGGTTACTCGAATTGCTTAGAACTGTGCCTGTTGCATTACAGATGCATATGTCTCATATCAGAATTTTGGGAACTGTGTTTATTTATTTAATTAAATCGCCTTCATTTTATATTGCTGCACTCGTGTGTGTGTGTGTGTGTGGGGGGGGGGGGGGGGAAGGCGAGGATCGGATGATCCCTACTGAGCCCAATTTTGGTGTGGCTCACTCCGTTTCATGTGTAGACTTCTCTGCGAGTGTCGACGTGTGGTGTTCTTCTTGGTGTGCGGGCCAGCAGCTATCTCGGTTCCGGGGTATGTCCCAATGTTGTTGTACTTTGCTTTTTCCTGAACATATTTAATTCTTTGGACCATATAATTATTGTTGGACTGTATACGGACATTATTAATTTACTTCCTGCGCACATGTACTTTCCTTGAAGTCCGTGAGATTGTTATATTTAGCCTTGTTTAACACTTACTTCTCCAGATGTGTCGTTTGAGATCCGGGTATGAACCCGTAGATAATGATCCGATACCCATTTAGTAATCGGGTTTCCGATTATAGGGTGGTAGGTCGTTACATAAGGGGAGTTCAACACTCAATCAAGCTCCACGACTACAGAATATGACATTCTCCAACATCTTGAGAAGACCCCATCAAGGATCTCTATTTTGCAGTTAATCAAAAGATCTCCCTCACACCAAGAAACACTTCTCAAATTACTCCAAAAGGTCATGGTGAGTGAGGATCTTCCAGCTAATGATATCTCCCACACTATTTTTTCTGTCACTCAGGGGCATCCAATGATCACTTTCTCCAATGAAGATTTGGCTGCTCCAGAACACCGTTCTTTACCCTTACTACTTACCATCACACTAAATGGTTTAAAGGTAGACTCTACTCTGATTGACACTGGGGCATCCATCAATGTGTGCTCGATGAAGACATTGACACAAATTGGAGTGAAGGAAGAAGAGTTGGTAAGGGTTTCAACCACCATTTCAGCCTATGACAACTCTAAATGGACTTCCCCTGGAAAAATCATTCTCCAAGTCGGAGTTGGGCTAATAATCATGCCTTTAGAGTTCTTCATTTTAGATGTTGAGTCAACCTACAAGCTAATTTTGGGAAGACCTTGGATAGAGCAGACTGTGGGAATCCCGTCTACAGCACATCAATGTTACAAATTCCCATTTAAAGGAAAAATAGTGAAGATCAAAAACACCCCTATAGTGGAAATGTTGGAGACGATAACCACAGAACAACTTCCCTCCATGACTATCATTGAGAGGAAAAATGAAGAAACTTTGTCCACAGTCAATTCGGCTCAGTTTGGAAAAGAAGTTGGGAGTGCTATTTCTTCATTACCACTCAGAAAGGAGACTAAAGTGGACAGGGAAAAAACGGGTTGGCAAATGATGATAAAGATGGGATATTATCCAGGAAAAGGATTAGGAAAGGAAGAGCAAGGAATGAGACAGCCCATTGAGGATGAAAAAATTTTCAATGGAGTAGGATTGGAGTATCTATACAGAGATGAATATTGGCAACTGTTGGATTGGATGCTCTAGGAACACTTTGCTTCAGGGGCACCTCTTTAAGTCCACACCACAGAAATGGGAAAGGAAGAGAAGTTCCTACATGTTTTGTTTTAGAGTTGGCATATAGATGTGGAAGTTTAATTCAAGAGTCCACATTCTCACAGGAAGATTACATCAATATAATTGAAAATGAGGAAGTCGCAGAATGTTTGGAATCTGATGGACTTGGGGTATATCTGTTAGAAGTGGGAGAAATTAATGAGCATGAAGAATCTGAGGATGAAGAGGATTCGATAACTTCTTACGTGAGTGGGACAAAGAAATTTGATGAACCAACAGCTGCAGTCGATGAACCAACCAAGGAAGTTAATCTTGGCAAAGAGGAAGATCCTAAGATAATCCTTATTAGTGCAAATTTGAGTGCCAAAGAAGAAGCTGAGATAACGACTGTGTTAAAGGAATATCTGGATGGTTTCGCTTGGTCTTATGAGGATATGCCAGGACTAGATACATCCTTAGTGGATCACCGGCTGATCTTAAAATATGATGCTAAGCCTGCTAAACAAAAATTGAGAAGACTCTATCCAAAATCGGCTCTAAAAGTCAAAGAGGAAGTTGATAAACTCCATAAAGCAAAATTCATCAGAGTTGTTTACTATCCTCTGTGGGTAGCAAACATTGTCCCAGTGATGAAAAATGACGATAGGGTCAAGGTGTGCATAAATTTTAGAGATTTGACCCAAGCCTATCCTAAGGATGATTTTCCACTCCCACACATAGATGTCCTGATAGATAATACCGCAGGCTACGATGTGCTTTCATTTATGAATGACTTTTCAAGATACAACCAGATCAGATTAGCTAAGGAAGATCAAGAAAAGACATCTTTCACCACCCCATGGGGAACTTATTGTTATGTTGTGATGCCCTTTGGGTTGAAGAACACAGGGGCAACATATCAAAGGGCTATGATGGCCATTTTTCACGACATGATGCATGTGGATATGGAGATGTATGTAGATGATGTCTTGATAAAATCAAGGACTCGAGAGGATCACTCTAAAATCTTGAGAAAGGTCTTGCAAAGGTCAAGGGAGCACCAACTGAAAATGAATCTTAAGAAATGTGTGTTCAGAGTATCATCTGAAAAGCTATTATGATTCATTGTATGCAAAAGAGGAATAGAGATAGATCCTAACAAGACCGAAGCCATTTCTGAAATGCCACCTCCCAAGAATATCAAACAAGTTCGAGGACTTATTAGAAGATTGCAGTTCATTCGGAGGTTTATTTCGCAACATTCACAGAGGTGCAAGCCATTCTACGAACTGCTGAAAGGAGGGGCAAAATTTGATTGGAATGTGAAATGTCAGAAGGCTTTTGACGAATTAAAATGCTATTTACAAAGTTCCCCAGTCCTAATGCCCTCAGTGGCGGGACTGTTAGAATTGGGTGGCCTCAAAGTCAATCATTGTACATTCTAGTTCAGATTATTAATAAAGGTAATTATTTCTTCATTTATAGTTCTTGCAAATTAACTATCGTAATGAAGGTCCATAGACAAATGTATGGGATATTGAATCATGATGAGATCATGATAGTGAGATCAATATCCTCAGTCAATTGTCTTAAATAGTTCTCGATCATAGGATATTTGAGATGGACATTAAATATCCGATAAGATCGACACAAGTTATGTCTGCTCATATGATGAGGGTGAATGATCTCACATTCACTCGTGTGGTGACACTAAGACAAACAAGTGAGTGCTCATTAGAGAATGAGTTCACTGAACAGACCCAAATAAGAATTCCTGGATGGTAATTATACCTATTAGTCAACCAGGGAATTCAATCGTTGCAGTAGCACAGTTGGTCCTTTGACTTGAGTCACCAATGATACCTTGTTTGTGGACCATTGTATCTTGATATTCTGACTCGTGGACTTTAACCATTAAGTCCACCATAATCGGTCTTTCAGATACAGTGGAAAGCTTGCGAAGGTAATTGAGTGAACAACAAGGGATCACTCACTCTTGGTATAAGACTAGAGAGAGAATGTCCCATGGATGTGTACACAGAAATCTCTGGCCAGGGTCAAATGAAAGAGATGTCTTTCTAAATATTAACTATGTACTGGAATCCATCTGGATAATGCGATAGAGGGTTTGACTATAAAACCATACCCTTGCGTTATTGGGACATTGCATGAGTGAAGGATTATATCTGTGCGGTATCTGCAGACGGAAAGGTTCTATTGAAGGGAACAGTATCCCTTATATCTTCTGGGATCATGAGGTAGTGTTTGGTGTTGTTCATGATCAGAAGGCCAAGTGATTTGATCATCAGATGATAATTCACTTGTTTATTAAATTAATCATTTAACATATAATGTTTAAATATTAATTAATAAATATTAAACTCAAGAAACAGTTCTAAGTTTAATGGGCCTGCAACCGGACTGATATATGGGCCTAGAGGATCACACACATAAGAGTTCTCGTCAGACGGTGAGAGACGTTAAATTTTATGCTTATCTGGGTTTTTATGAAAAACCGCAGGATAAACATGAAGATTTAATGGAGAATTATCCAAGGCCAAACTCTTGGATAATCATGAGGATTAATCCTTGTGCTTATCCTTATTTCTATATAAGGAGGGCCAAAGGGCAGGGGTAAAAAGGTTGGTTGGACGAATTTTTACCCCAGATTCTCTATCTCCTCTCTCTCTCTCCTTCTCTCTCTCTTGGAGTGGATCTATCTCTCTCCGCGCATGGTGGATTTGAGATCTGGTCGGAGCACTCATGTCGAGGAGGAAATCGCGTCTGCTGCGGGAACTCATGTGGATACCTCTAGAGATCGTGCGCGTGCGCGATTACCGAGTCGGCATCATCTACGGGAGATTCGAAACCCCGCAAAGGTGAAGAACTGTTCTTCCCGCATTTATTTTAAATGTCTGTTTTACGACCCCAGCAATCGATATAATGGAATCGATTTTATTTCCGCTGCGTTCTTGGTGATTCCTTACAGGGACGTCCCCTACTGCTCTATATTTCTGCTACTGATGATTCTGCTAGAACAGTGTTGGCCCAATATGACGACGAGAAGAAAGAAAGGGCGGTGTATTATCTCTCTAAATTATTCAATGAAGCAGAAAAGAAATGCACTGCCCTGGAAAGGACGTGTGCAACTCTCGTCTGGGTAGTTTAGAAGCTCAAACAATATTTTCTTGCTCATGAGATAAAGCTTCTGGCTAGGATGGACCCGATCAAATATCTCTTGGAAAAGCCAGTATTGACGGATCGTTTGGTTAGATGGCAAAGTTTCTTGAATCAATTTGATATAACATATGTGAATCAGAAAGCCATTAAGGGACAAGTCATTGCAGAACATTTGGCACATCACCCCTTACCAATCTTTTCTCTTGTCGAAACTAAGTTTCCCGATGAAGAATTGAGGTCTTTAGTGGATGATAGTCTATCTTGGGTTCTTTATTTCAATAGTGCTCTCAACTCTAAAGGTAAGAGAATAGGGGCAGTCTTATTGTCACATAAAGGAGTGAGCATCTCTCAGGCTCGACAATTAACCTTTCCTGCTACTAACAATATAGCAGAATATAAAGCACTCTTAACAGGACTGAAGACGGCAATAATGCTTGGAGTCAAAGAGTTGCGCATCATTGGTGATTCTCAACTAACCCTTAGACAAGTTCTTCACAAGTACTGGACCAAAGATCCCAAGTTAAAGCCATATCAAGAGTTGGTGAAAAGTGTAGCCCGTCGGTTTAGAAAACTCACCTATGTTCATATCCCAAGATCCCAGAACATTCTAATGGATGCACTTGCTTCGCTATCTTCTTCCTTAGAATTTCCACCAGGCAAATCATCTGAAACAATCTTGATCCAGAAAATGGACTTTCCCTTTCTCTCTGACCTTTGGTTCCTGCAATTCCTTAAGCCTCCTGATGAAGGAGTCTCGGTACTAGAAGTGTCCTATGTAAAGCCAGTGGTGGACTTTGATGATGGGAACCCTTGGTATTTTGATATTGAGAATTACTGTAAGGATGGGTCTTTCCCAGATTATGCCACGTCTCAGGATCGAAAGGCAATCTGTTGAGTGGCACAGAGATACAGAATTCTAGGAGGTGTGCTACACAATAAGTCACTTAGCAAAGTATTTCTTCGCTGCTTAGATGAAATAGAGGCTAAACAAGTGATCGAAGCTGCTCATGCTAGTGAATGTGGCGGCCATGTCAATGGCCGCTCACTAGCTCAGAAACTCCTCAAACTCTATTACTGGCCCACCATGGAGGAAGACTATAACATCTTCGTTCGGCATTGTGTGAAGTGTCAGGTTCACACCGACAAAATTCACACTCCTTCCTCATCTCTTCACCCAATGATCGTTCCGTGGCCCTTTGCCATGTGGGCATTTGATGTTGTTGGACCCTTGGAAGACCAAACTGGAGAAATCAAGAAGAAGTCCTTCATCCTCACTGCTACAAAATACTTTACAAAATGGGCTGAAGTAGAAGCCTTCTCCGAGATCAAAGACTCAATAATGATCAAGTTCATCAAGCGCAACATTTTGGCCAGGTTCGGAACCCCAAGGGACATCGTCACCGACAATGGACCGCAATTTGTCACCCAGGAAGTTCATGAAATGTGCAGTAAATTCGGCATTCAATTGCATCATTCATCTCCATATTATCTACAAGGTAATGGCCAGGCGGAAGCAATAAACAAAACCCTCATCAAAATCATAAAGAAAACTTGCAAATCGCATAATTTCGCACATTGGCCAAAACATTTAGTGGATGCTCTATGGGCATATCGCACTTCGATCCGAACTCCTACCGGTCAAACCCCTTTTGCTCTCACATTCGGATCAGAGGTAGTACTTCCATACGAGATCCTTATCTCCTCACTAAGAGTACAATAGGGTCAGGATTTAGATTTTGATGAACATCGGGAAGCTTTGTTGACCCAATTGGAGCTCTTAGATGAAAAGTGGATGATTGATGCCAATCATGCTCAAGTTTATCGTCAAAGAATTGCAAGATTTTATGCCAAAAAGGTAATTGAACGTAAATTTGAAGTGGGAGAGATGGTCCTAAAACGAAAATTCATAAAATCTTCTGAACCAAGAAATAAGTTAATTGAAAATTGGGAAGGGCCATTTGTGGTTAAAGAGTTATATCTTGGGAATGCATATAAGTTGGTGAATGAGCAGGGGCAAGAGTTCTCTCATCCATGGAATGGTGTTTACCTTAAGAGGTTCTACCCTTAGGTCATTCATCTTTTGTTTCAAATAGGAATAGGATAGTCGACATGGTGCTATGACCAGTGGGGCTTAAGGTTAGATTTTCATAAACTGGCGCTATTTCTTTTAGACGTTTGGAAAAGGAGAAGTCTTTACACACACTCACGCCTATCATTAAGGAGCAAATAACGTACGAGTCAAAGAGAATGGAAACCAAGCTTAGAAGGAGATAGAACACCATTTTTTCCTCTTATTCGGCCAAAGTCAGGAGACCATGGCCTCACGGAAGGACACTCGAGTCTGTCCGCCGCCTTAGTAGGAGGAAGCCAAACAAAAAAATCAAAAGTAAAAGCCACGTCAAAGGCAAAAAGAAGCAAAAGCCTCCAGACCAAATATCAAGTAAATAAAAGGAGGCAAATGAAGAAAAGGCCTACCAAGTCAAATCTCAAAACTAGGTCACAAAGAAAAGAAAAGAAAAAGAAAAGAGATCGAATACCAACAGGCAATAGGGTGGAGGAAGGATAATCCCTGAGGTCACCTAACCTCTCAAGCGGCTTATCTATTCATTCTTTTTATTTTAGGTGTTCTCTCTTCTTCTTAGTGAGGTTGAAGTGAACTAAAATTCAAAACTTAAATGAAATTAATGACATGTCAAATTTAATTGTCACACTTCCTCAAACCAAACCCTCTTAGAAAAGAAAAGGTGTGTGAAGTCTAGTCGAAAGTTCTTTTGATCTGTGTACCATGCCGATTTTCAGAGTCTATCAATTTCCCTTAAGACTTCGGACTTAGGTCAACGCAAGCGGTTTACTGAATGGTACGATGCCGCTAATTCCGGGTTAGCGTCGCGCGGTTGGCCATTAGGGTTCCAGGGTAGTCCATCATTTACTACCTAAGTTGTGAAGAAAGAGACCCGGGTCGGGCAAATCATTTATCGTTGATATATTTTTGAGAAGAATATGTTGGTCAGGAGTAGCTAGGAGCCAGAGCATGGCATGACGGTATGGTCATCAGCATAAGACTTAACCGGGTGGGTTCTAGTCGAGAACTATTAACGACCCAAATCGGCTTAGGTATGCACATAGGACGCCTGGGGAGTTCAACAAGGGACATTTCAAAATCTAAAAAAAATAAAAAAATCACATATTTCAAAATCCAAAAAAAATCACATAT
Organism: Zantedeschia hybrid cultivar; assembly: GCA_030544215.1. NCBI lineage: Eukaryota > Viridiplantae > Streptophyta > Magnoliopsida > Alismatales > Araceae > Zantedeschia > Zantedeschia hybrid cultivar. Next base: position 54,714,017 of record JARZZO010000006.1, on the reverse strand, counting down.
TTCAAAATCAAAAAAAAATCACACATTTCAAAATCCCAAAAAAAAAAAAAACATATTCATCTGTATGAATGCTTGTCATTTTGTACATACAAGTTGCATATGCATGATTGTATGCCGCATATTTCTTTATTTCATTATGTCTGTTTAATAAGACAAGGCCCCTTGACTCGTCGCCAAGGCTAAAATGGTATTCATCTTTTTGAGTAAGGGGCTAAAATAAACTATGAAAATAACATTCTTTCTCAGTAGTGTTGTGCAGGGACAGGCAATGAAGAAAAGCAACTTCAATGGCAATCACAAAAGTCATGAATACAACATCATCATCAGGGGCATACCCCTGCATCCAACATCATCATCAAAAAGGGCATACCTGGCCACGAGCCACACGGTTGTTGAGATAACCCTTGATCTCGGTCAAAACGTTAGGCGTGCGAAGCATGAAGCCCAAAGGTAGCTTTTTGGAGGAAGAAGCCATGAGAGGAAGAAGAAGATTGAAGAGTCTGCATTAATTTAAAAAAACTGGAGGCTAACAACTTAAGGCACATAAATCTGGAGTTCCCCTTTAACAAAAATGATGATGGATTTATGGGGTTAAGTTATTTGAACAGCCTAGAATAAATCCTCCAGTGTCTTGCATTAGATCGATTTTTCATTTTAAACCCAGCACGCATCATCCATTCTTTCAGCATACCATTGTAGAGGAGAGTAGGGCCATGTCGCCCTGTACATTAATCATCCAATGTTGGAATCTTTTATCGTATGCGCAATGTTTTGATTAAGTCTTGGAATATACCTTCCGCGCCTTTGATTGTCATCCCTTAAACTCCTTCGACCGGACAGGCGTCCCATAGTGTGTCGGAGTGTAACGACCTGCCACCCTATGATCGGAGACCCGATCACTAAATGGGCATCGAATCATTATCCAACGGTCTCACACCCGGATCTTATACACACATCTGGAGGAGTAAGCATTAAACAAGATTAAATATAACATTCACACGGACTACAAGGAAGTACAGTATGCAGGAAGTAAAGTAATAATGTCCGTCCACAGTCCAACAATAATTACATGGTCCCACAAATTAATTAAGTACAGGCAGAAGTAAAGTACAACAACATCGGGGCATACCCCAGAACTGAGATAGCTGCTGGTCCGTACACCAAGGAGAATACCACGCGCCGCCACTCGCCACGAGGTCCACACCTGAAAACCGCAGGGAGTGAGCCACACCAGAATTGGGCTCAGTAGGGATCATCCGATCCCTTGCCTCCCACTCACACTGTAAGGACTGAGGTTTCGGGTTAAGTTTTCGGGTCGGTTTCGGACCGGATCCCTTGAGTCGGACCTTGAGGGGTCTGGAGAGTTTCTTCTGAATGACGTCTACACTACACGACGCCTTTTAAACGGCGTCTTGATAGGTGGACGCCATTTAGACGTTTTGCTGTTGTGCCACGTGGACGCCACGTGGGCGGGTTTCGGGCCGCGAGAGTACGGCCCAGGTCTCGTCGTCTGAACGGCGTCCATGATGGACGACGCGATTCAGACTGCCACCATGCGATGTCAGTGTACGGTGTCTGACATGTCAGCTGAACGGCGTCCGTGGTGGTCGACGCGTTTCAGACAGCTGTCAGTACGGCCCGTCCTGTCATCTGATAGGCGTCCTTCTCGCTCGACGCGTTTTAGGCAGTTCTTGTTTGACCTCGCGAGCCCTCCTTTCTTTCCCTCATTTCTCACCCTTTTCTCTCTCTCCTCTCCCTCTCTGCCTCCTCCGATCCCACTCTTCCCCTTTACCTTCCTCTTCTTCCTCTTCCACCACTCCAACGCCTCCCTACCTCTCACCTCTGCCACCACCACTTCCTTCGCGGCGCTCCATTCTCCGGACGGCGGCCGACGTCCCGGCGGAGTGGCGGCGTCCTCGAGGGTACCGGCGGCGGTCTGCGGTGCGGCGGTTCGGCGACACGGAGCCAGGAAGAGTTCAAGTATCTGGTAGGGAGACGAACCTCGTATGTGTTGCTCGTGTTTTCTTAGGCGTATTATGATGTATTTTGGGCTAGATTGAGCATGTTTAGGGGGTATTCTTGTGGGTATGGCCGTGTTCGTGAATGTGGTTTTGTAGCATGTTTGTGTGGATCAACTTCTCTTCCTCCCCCTTTCCGTTTTGGGGCTTCTTCGGGGTATTTGGGGTTAAGGGAGAAACCCTCGGTTCGAACCAGGGAACCAGGTTTCTGGCGCTAAACGGCGTCGTGCCTGGTCGACGCCTTTCAGAAGGAGGTCAGGGCAGTACGACGCCTTTTAGGGCAGAAAACCTCCTTGTTCGAGGCCTCACGAGTTAGTGATTTCTGGCGCTAAATGACGTCATGGATGGACAACGCCTTTCAGAAGGACGTCGGGCCATCATGACGCCATTTAGGCAGGAAATCACCCCGATTGAGGGTCCGTCAGCTCGGGATTCTGGGACTAAAAGACGTCATGGGTGGGCGACGCGATTTGAATGGCGTCGGGTAACCATGACGCCTTTTAAGGCAGAAATCTCCTAAGTAATGTTTTCCTGAAATTCCTGGATTTCTTAGCTGAATGGCGTCGGAGGATGTCGACGCCTTTCAAAAGGCGACTGCTAGTGTCGACGCCTTTTAGGCCAGATTTCCATAAGCCTCTGTTTTATGAACCAGTTTAGGGAGCTTGAATGGCGTCGGCCTTGGGCGACGCGATTCAGGACAGAACAACACTAATTCATGCCAGTAAAATGTGTTCATACTGCTAGATATTCGGTTAGTGCATGCTTTAGTGTACTCGGATTCTTCGGGACCGGATGGCACTGCGTTGTGTGCCGTGCGATCGCGGGCTTTTCACGTGACCGGATCATACTGTGCCGGGTTTTGGTGGTTTTGTGTTACTGTGGACCTAGAGTGACATTGTAGCGCTTTATCACCCTGTGCTGGTGGGGGCGTGAGCACAGCGCCGGTGGGGGTGTGGGCGGGGTGACGCCTAGTGAGAGAGGGTCACCTGGTGAACCCCGGGGTCAGCTAGTACCGGTGTCGGAGTGGTACATTCGGAGAGTCACTCATGCTGAGGGAAGGAGTAACCACCTGCGCCAGTTGGGCCGGAGTAGCCAGCATGCTATCCGAGGGGTTACTGTTTGGTCTCAGCGGGTCGGTGTTTCCCACTTTCGGTTGTGTGGACGGTGTTTCCTACTTACGGCTGTGTGGTTGGTGTGTTTCCCACTTCCGGAGGAGTGGTTGGCGTGTTTTGCCGAGACATGAGTTGTAGGCTTCTTGATAGAATGATTTTAGAAATATGCATGTTACATTTCGAATGCATATGGTTCATATTGAGATTTTAGGAGTAGTGTGCTGCAGCTTTACTTGTCTTATTACCTGTACCTTTGTTACTGCACTTGTGGGTGTGTGTGTGGGAGGCAGGGGATCGGATGATCCCTACTGAGCCCAATTCTGGTGTGGCTCACTCCCTGCATTTTCAGGTGTGGTCCTTCTGGCGTGTGACGGCGCGTGGCGTTCTCCTTGGTGTGCGGACCAGCAGCTATCTTAGTTTTCGGGGTATGCCCCGACGTTGTTGTACCTTATTTCTGCCTGTATTTAATTAATTTGTTGGACATGTAATTATTGTTGGACTGTATACGGACATTATTATTTTACTTCCTGCGCACTGTACCCCTTGTAGTCCGTGTGAATGTTATATTTAATCTTGTTTAACGCTTACTCCTCCAGATGTGTGTATAAGATCCGGGTATGAACCTACAGTTAATGGGCCGACATCCATTTAGTGACCGGGTCTCCGGTCATAGGATGGCGGGTCGTTACACACACACCCACAAGCGAAATTACAAAGATACATGGGAACAAGATAAGTAAAGCTGTAAAACATTTCTCCTAAATTCTCGATATAAACCACATGCATTTGGAATATAACATGCATATCTCAGAAATCATTCTACCAAGGAACCTACAACTCGCGTCTCGGCAAAACGCGTCAACCACGTCTCCGAAAGTGGGAAACACCGACCCGCTGAGACCAAACAGTAACCCCTCGGATAGCACGCTGGCTACCTCGGCGGCTACTCCTTCCCCCAGCAAACACCGACCCGCTGAGACCAAATAGTAACCCCTCGAATAGCACGCTGGCTACCTCGGCAGCTACTCCTTCCCCCAGCAAACACCGACCCGCTGAGACCAAACAGTAACCCCTCGGATAGCACGCTAGCTACTCCGTCCCAACTGGCTCAGGTGGTTACTCCTTCCCCCAGCACGAGTGACACTCCAAGGGTACCACTCCGACACCGGTACAAGCTAGCTAACCCCGGGGTTCACCAGGTGACCCTCTCTCACTAGGCGTCACCCCGCCACTGCTACCGTCAGCGCTGTGTCCCTCCGCACCGACACAGGGTGTCAAACGCTACAACTGTCACTCTAGGTCCACCGAAACAGAAAACACAGCACGGTGCGATCCGGTCACGGAAGAAGTCTACGGTCGCACGACACACAACGCAGTGCCATCCGGTCACGAAGAGTTCATCACATCGAGTATACTAACAGCATGCATTAACCGACTATCTAGCAGTGTAAACACATTTTACTGGTATGGATTAGTGTGGTTCTGTCTTGAATCGCATCGCCCAAGGCCGACGCCATTCAAGCACCCTAAACTGGTTCATGAAATACCGGCCTCAAAATCTGGCCTAAAAGGCGTCAACACCAGTGGTCGCCTTTCTAAAAGGCGTCAACATCCTCAGACGCCGTTCACATCGAAAATCCAGGAAATTCCAGAAAACATTAATCAGGAGATTTCTGCCTTAAAAGGTGTCAGGGTTACCCGACGCTTTTACGAATCGCGTCGCCCACCCACGACGTCTTTTAGTCCCAGAATCCCCGAACTGACAAACCCTCAGTCGGGGTGATTTCCTGCCTAAATGGCGTCATGATGGCCCGACGCCTTTCTGAAAGGCGTCGTCCATCCATAACGTCATTTAGCGCCAGAATCCCTGACTCTTGAAACCTCGAACAGGGGGATTTATGTCCTAAAAGGCGTCGTACTGCCCTGACGTCCTTCTGAAAGGCGTCGACCAGGCACGACGCCGTTTTGCGCCAGAAACCTGGTTCCCTGGTTCGATCCGAGGGTTTCTCCCTTAACCCCAAATACCCCGAAAAAGCCCCAAAACAGAATGGGGAGGAAAAGAAGTTCATCCACCACAAGCATGCTACAAATCCACATTCACGAGCACGGTCATACCCACAAGAACACCCTCTAAACATGCTCAATCTAGCCCAAAACACGTCATATCATGCATAGGAAAAACATGAGCAACACATGCAAGGTTCGTCCCCCTACCGGTTCTTGAACTCCACCAAGCTCCGAGCCGCAGACCCGCCGCACCGTAGACCGCCGCCGGTACCCCCGAGAACGCCGCCACTCTGCCGGGACGTCGGCCGCCGTCCGGAGAATGGAACGCCGTGAAGGAAGTGGTGGTGGTAGAGGTGAGAGGTAGGGAGGTGTTGGAGTGGTGGAAGAGGAAGAAGAGGGAGGGAAGGGGAAAAAGAGGGTCGGAGAGGGCGGAGAGAGCGAAGAGAGAGAGAGGGGAGGCGAAAATGAGGGAAAGAAGGGGAGGCTCGCGGGGTCAATCTGAAACTGACTAAAACGCGTCGATCGAGACAGACGCCTATCAGCTGACAGGACGGGCCGTACTGACAGCGCTCTGACGCCGCACACTGACACCGCAGGGTCGCAGTCTGAATCGCGTCGTCCATCGTGGACGCCGTTCAGACGACAAGACAGGGGCCGTACTCTCGCGGCCCGAAACCCGTCCACGTGGCGCCCACGTGGCACAACAGCAACAGACGTAAATGGCGTCCACCCAGCAAGACGCCGTTTGAAAGGCGTCATGCAATGCAGACGTCATTCAGACCAAAGCTCCCAAGACCACTCAGGGCCTAAACCAGGGGATCCGGCCCGAAACCGACCCGAACACTGAACCCGAAACCTCAGTCCTTACACGGAGACTCGTGGCAATTGCTAGAGGACCTCCTAGGTTGTAGTTTATGGGTACACAACTCTTCCCTTCATCATTCTTAGCTTACATCACCATTGTTGTCAGACTTTTAGTAGATTCCACTTCGGGTGGAGTGGTCCAAAATAGGGTGCAGTGTCTGTATCATCCACTTATCAGTCCGCCATGCTCCCCTGCAAAGAGGATGCCACGGAGGAGCAGCTGTAGACACCCATTTTTTGCCCATTCCATAGACCGTTTTGAGCTTTATTATGTTAACGGGCCTTTGTGTTGATCTTTTTTGTCGTTTCCCACTCATTTGGACTCCTTGAAATTTAATTTCTTTTTGTCAAAAAGTTTTGTCGCAAAACGTTCATTTTCTCAAAAAAAAAAAAAGTGCATGATTTCAAAACTTTTTTATTTCATTTACATTTGGATTTTAAAAATATTCATTTTTAAAAAAATTTAACTTTTGTCAAGTCCATCAGGTGGTCAAAGTGTTGGCCGTCTGATTCATCAGACGGCCAGACTGGTGGCCGTCTGATTTTCAGACGGCCAGACAGCTGGCCGTCTGATCTTTCAGATGGCTAGGGAGTTGGCCGTCTGACCATCTTTCAAACGGCCACCTACTTGGTCGTCTGATGGTCAAACGGCCAGGTTGCTAGGCGTCTGATACTTTAGACGGCCACCTCTTTGGCCGTCTGATGGTCTGGTTTTCCATGATTATCCAAATCTTTTTTGCGCCTGTCTCTCGGATTTTTGACCATATCTTCCGCATTTTCTCACCCTGATGGATTAAGATGAAGTTGATTAGGACTTAAGTGTCAACTTTTGATTGGTTTTGGCTTAGATTTTGTTGAAGAGATCTCTATCCAACTTTCTTTATCCTCATCTATTGGCCCACTAAATGGGGAATTCCTAGGGTTTTAACTCGACCTCCTTTGCCTATTTAAGCTCTCCTTCACCTTGGGAACGGGGAAGAGAGTTCACTAGGGTGAGGGTACCATCTTACATCAAAAGAGAGAGAAAAGAGTGATTTCAAAGTCTAGCATTAGACCTTTTCTTGGAGCTCGTGGGAAGAAAACAACTATGGAGTCTTGGAGTCTCTAGGAAGGAAGAATGTGCCTTCAATCTTGTGCTCATGCAACACTCTCTTCAACGTCAAAAAGGAAACCCTACTCTCCTCTCTCATTTTATCATTTTTATCATTCTCTTCATAGTCCCATACATGCATGCACCAGTCTAGGATTTTGTCCATGTTTATATTCCATTTGCACACACATGCACTCATGATTAGGTACCTTAGATCCTTGCTAAGGGCTTTATTTTGATCCAAAACACCAAAAAACGGGAAGGTGGGTGGCCATAACACTTGGTCACTCATCCGTCTCACCCACACATTCGATAAGCTCACCTCTAATTGATATATTTCTTTTTCTTAATGAACAGATGTTATATGGTTAATTTGCAGGAAACCAAGGCGTGAGGCCCCGTCTTCTTGGCCGGCCGAGGAGAAGGGACTGTGGACTACAAATTCTGTTACGCACGGAGGTCTTTAAGTGTCATTCGCGATCAAGGTAGTCCCTCTGGGTTGAGGTAAAACACCCTGGCGATCACCATTTTAGTTCTTGGTGTTTTAGCTCATCAAGTCATTTGTTCTTTATGTTTTTTATCATTATCCTAATTCTGGGTTCATATCCACGGAGGTCGGTCTCCGCTCACTAGTTGAGCGCGGGGTCATTTACGACGCCTATAGTAGCATCTATAGATGCCAATATGAAGGGCATCAAATGAGGTGAGGAGGAAGATAGAGGACATGGCGATCACGTAAGGGAACCGTCTTTATATGCCTCAGGGGTTTGGAGGGAAAAAGGATGCCTAGGTCAACTATTTCAGGGAGAATGGAATATGGAACCTATTAGTATTAGATGGTCTCAAAGCCAATTCGATACTATGTACTTATTCATATTATTAATAAATGACAATAATTCATTGTGTGTAATTAATTCGATCTGTGTTTATCGTATTACGATGAAGTCCATGAACATGTGCAACAGTCTTCGGATTATGATGAGATCATAATTACGGGACCGAAGACTTATAAACACATGTTCTTAATTGTTCCTAGTCATAGGATGTTTGAGATAGGACATCGAACTTCCGGATAGACTAGTATAGGTTACTTCAGCTCATATGATGAGGGTGACTGATCTCATAGGTCACTTGTATGGAGACACTATGCTGGACCTCTAGGTGCTCATTGGTGAATGAGTTCACTGAACTGATCTGACTATGAATCGCTGGATGGTAATCACCTCACTGTTAACCAGCTCGATTCATTTGTCACGGTTGCGTGGATGATCCTTGGACCTGAGACTCCAAAGATATCTTGTTGGTAGGTTTCTGAGCTTTGACCTTGACGAACGAATCCCTAACCATGGGTTATCAATAGGTCAAGCGATCGGGTTCAGGGAAATGCCCTCGAAGGTAATTGTGTGTTCAATACGGGATCATCTGCTCTAGGTAGTTTGAGAGAGAATGTTCCGGGAATGATGCGCTTAAAGTCCCTGGCCAGGGCGGACTCTGTAATCGATAAGGAGTTATCGGATTCAGATTAGCCGCATCTGATTCAAGTGAATCGACCAAATAAGGTTTAATAGTAAACCATGCCTTAGGTCGATTCGGGAACATTGTACGGATGAAGGATTATATCCGCGCGCTAACTGATGACAGAAAGGTTCCAATAGAGGGTTGTGATAATCCCAATGCCATCCAGGATCACGCGATGTTGCTTGGCATCCAACATGATCGACAGTCCGTCCGAATTAATTGTGGGACATTAAATTCGGCTGATTAATTGAATATAAGGATATTAATTAATTCAGTGGGTCAGTAAAGGGTTACTGGACTTAATGGGCTATTAACTGGACTGGTATTTGGGCCTAGAGGGTCACACGCAAATGGTTTTCAAGTCGATGGATAATTCGACAGGATTTCGGATAAGTCTGGGTTTTTATGAAAAAACACAAACTGACTTATTATAAAAGAACGGATTCTACGTCCGAGGCCAGCAACCCTGACCTAGCCGTCATTCGTTCTTTCTCTCTTTCTCTCTCTTCTGGGCGTGCGGTTCTTGACTGCTCCGGCTTCCGTCCGACGGGAGATTCAGAATCCGCATGTCGCGACGGATTATACGCAGCCAGACGGGATCTACGAACGCCGCAGCGAGCGAGGAAGCGAGGACGATCCATCGCGAGGAGAACCGCGTGGATACCGCTAGAGGTCGGGCATCTGTGCGACTTGCGGCATCGCTCCGACGGATCCAAAAAACAAACGCGAATTCGAATCCGCGCAAGGTGAACTCGATTTTCTCCGGTTTCATTTCTATGACCGAAACGGGACAGATCCGATGCCGAATATTTTATTCTGCTGCGTTTTTGGGTCGGATCCCGACACAGTGATCCCAACAGTGGTATCAGAGCCAGGTTATCACTGTGTTTTTGCCGTTTCGGTCTCTAAAATTGTGGTTTTAGAATTTAAATCCATGCTGGTAATTATGTTCTTGAAAGATTTATAATCATTAGATGATTACTACGATGAGATCGCAATTTAAATATGAAGAAATTTTTATTTTTGGGGTTATTTTATTCTGTTCTTTGTTGGACGAAGAACACCTTGTTCTTGGCATTTTTAATCGGATCTAAAGGATGTTTCTCCTTGATCTTAGATCTTCCATTCATTAGCAAAAGGTTGTTGTAGATGATTCGGAGTTTTGGGTCGCCGGCCATGGATATCTCTTCTTTGTTTTGGGTTTTTTGAAACCTAAAATTTGGGGAGAATAGAGGGGAATAAAATCAGATTTTGAACCCCCTTCCAGCCACCGCTGGTGGCCAGACGTCGCCGGGGAGGTCCTCGTCGCCGCCGTCGGGGTCCGGTGGCCGTCCGCCGCCGGAACCGACGCCGGAGAAGAAACCCCAAAAGGGGTTAGCGCCGTCGGGTTCCCTACGTTGCAGGGAACCCTCGGGCGGCTCGGCCAGGCGGCTAGGGTTTCCCTAGCCGCCGACCAGGCCCGGCCCGGCTAGGTCCTGGCTCGTGCCAGGCGGCCCGAGCCAGGGCGCAGCAGGGCTCGGACCGGGGTCCGAGCCCTGGCTCAGCCCTGGCCCGAACTAGGGGCTCAGCAGGGCTGAGCCCTTTTGAACCCTTCCCATTTATTCCTCTTGAATTTTTTGGGGGGCCTGTTAAAATTAAATTAATTTTGTTTTATTATTAAAATGTGATTTTAATAATAAATCTTAAATGATTAATTTTTTGCCATAATAATTGGGTTATGAATTTTCATAAGGAATTAACAAATGTTGTTCATTCAAATTATTAATCTAAGTTATTAGATTAATTATTATATTTAATTGTTAAATATGCCCATAAATATTTGAATTGTTCAAATTGAGCATGGAATATTTCTACAGCCATTAATTTTAGATCTTGTGCATATTTGATGTGTTATTAATTGCTTGTTTAAATTCGATTTAAATTAAGCATGCATGAATTAATTTTTCGAAAATTCTAAATCCAATTTTTTATTGGTCCCTGGTTTTATGAAATATGAAATTATTATTATTTCCGAAAATTTTATTTAGCCATTTGATGTGCAATTCATGTGTGGTTTGTTTAACTAAAACACATGGTGGTCATGGACGAGCATTAATTGTGGATGTAAAATGTGATTGTGTGGTTTATTGTTTATTAATAAATAGAGGTCTGCGAACCTCTCCCTCTCATATTCCATTGTACTTCTACCTTCCTCCTTGATGTAATCGCCATAAGGCTTCCTCATTTAAATTATAATGTAATTGAGAATTATGATGTAATTTGATCGAGGCGGCTGCGCGCAGAGCGAGGATGATCCACAACTGCTGACCAGATTAAAATGAAGGAGTTCATTGAATCCATGGGTTTGCAGACTCATGATATAAGTTGTTATATTGTGTATGTGTGTGCGTTTGACTATCTGGCTCAAGTCAAACCACAGTGCCGTCCATGACCACACTAATGACATGCATGTGATGCGTGTGCTTTATATTTGCTAGGTTATTAGTATTTATAATATATTCGATATATTTAATACTATCACCTAGGATGAGACCGAACTAAATAAGTAAAACCTTCGTTACAAACTCTAAGCCGTAGCGTGAGTCATTGAGAATGCACCGCGTGGCTCTCCATCAATATGATCAATAGAACTTAATTCAGTGATGGCAGATACTATGTGTTTACCCGAGGTCTGCCATTATCTGTTGAGAGGACTGTTGATCATGGCATAAGATACCTTTGGATAAGAGTAGAGGAACGATATAGTCATCCACGTGTTTACCCGGGAACTATATTTCTACTTTACTCTGTCACGTATTGATGGTAAAGCTTAGACCGGGGATAATGGTCTACTGTGTTTACCCGGGACCATTAAACTTAGGAGCCGAAGTATGATCGGATATTGCAAGGAGTTGCAATTATCATGAGATGATTGCTCTGAGATAGCGGTATGATACTACATGTTTACCCGAGGTCATACTGTGATGCTTGGAGATTCTGATCCCCACTAGGAGACAGTCGGCGTCTCCCGTTCTGTATATCTGAAGGTTATACAGTCCGTCAAAAATTAGTAGGAATAAAACTAGATAATAAAAGACCATATCTTGTTTTAGTTAATCTGAATATCTGCTAATTATCAATTGATTATCTCATGTAGGCAAGAATGTCGCACCATAACCCGTTGAGAGGCATACTTGATGCCAACCGTTTGACAGGCACCAATTACTCAGACTGGCTTAAAAACCTGAAGATAGTCCTCAAGTCTGAGCAGATTGCCTACGTCTTGGATAATGAACCTCCTGCTGAACCAGCATTGGATGCTCCAAAGGAGGAAATGATAGCGTATGAAAAATGGAAGGAAGATTCCACCATGGCCCAATGCTACATGTTAGCCTCTATGAGCAATGAGTTGCAGAGGCAACATGAAGAGATGGATGCTAGATCCATCATGCTCCATTTGAAGGAGCTATTTGGTGAGCAGAGCATAATCGAACGATATGAGATATCCAAGAATCTGTTCAAGGCTCAGATGGCAGAGGGAACTTCAGTACAGAATCACGTGCTGAAGATGATTGAGTGGGTGGAGAGGCTGGATGCTCTTAGGATTACACTTCCCAAGGAGATGCACACAGACCTTGTGTTGTCTTCACTTCCACCGTCATATGCTCAGTTCATCGTTAATTTTAACATGAACAAGATCCAGGCCACCTTAGCTGAACTGCTGAACATGTTAAAGACTGCTGAGGGGAATCTTGTGAAGGATAAACCCCAAGTCCTCATGGTTGGTAAGACCAACAGAAAAAGACTTGCAGTCCAAGCTTTTCGAAAGAATAAGAATAAGGTTCAGAGAAAGGCAACGGTTGTCAAGAAAGACAAAGGTAAAAGTGTTGAGAACATAGCAGATCTACTTAGAAAGCCTTTGTCTCAAAATGTTTTTGAGCGTCACTTAGAGAATATGGGTATTCTGTATAAAAGTTATTGGCTTTAGTCCAAGTGGGAGATTGTTAGTATTACATGGTCTCAAAGCCAATCCGATACTATATACTTATTCAGATTATTAATAAATGGCAATAATTCATTGTGTGTAATTAATTCGATCTGTGTTTATCGTATCACGATGAAGTCCATGAACATGTGCAACAGTCTTTGGATTATGATGAGATCATAATTACGGGACCGAAGACTTATAAACACATGTTCTTAATTGTTCCTAGTCATAGGATGTTTGAGATAGGACATCGAACATCCGGATAGACTAGTATAGGTTACTTCAGCTCATATGATGAGGGTGACTGATCCTATAAGTCACTTGTGTGGAGACACTATGCAGGACCTATAGGTGCTCATTGGTGAATGAGTTTACTGAACTGATCCTACTATGAATCGCTGGATGGTAATCACCTCACTGTTAACCAGCTCGATTCATTTGTCCGGGTTGCGTGGATGATCCTTGGACCTGAGACTCCAAAGATATTTTTTTGGTAGGTTTCTGAGCTTTGACCTTGACGAACGAATCCCTAACCATGGGTTATCAATAAGTCAAGCGATCGGGTTCAGGGAAATGCCCTCGAAGGTAATTGTGTGTTCAATACGGGATCATCCGCTCTCGGTAGTTTGAGAGAGAATGTTCCGGGAATGATGCGCTTAAAGTCCCTGGCCAGGGCGGACCCTGTAATCGATAAGGAGTTATCGGATTCAGATTAGCCGCATTTGATTCAAGTGAATCGACCAAATAGGGTTTAACAGTAAACCATGCCTTAGGTCGATTCGGGAACATTGTACGGATGAAGGATTATATCCGCGCGCTAACCGATGACAGAAAGGTTCCAATAGAGGGTTGCGATAACCCCAGTGCCATCCAGGATCACGCGATGTTGCTTGGCATCCAACGTGATCAGTAGTCAGTCCAAATTTATTGTGGGACATTAAATTCGGCTGATTAATTGAATATAAGGATATTAATTAATTTAGTGGGTCAGTAAAGGGTTACTGGACTTAATGGGCTATTAACTGGACTGGTATTTGGGCCTAGAGGGTCACACGCAAATGGTTTTCAAGTCGATGGATAATTCGACAGGATTTCGGATAAGTCTGGGTTTTTATGAAAAAATGCAAACTGACTTATTATAATAGAACGGATTCTACGTCCGAGGCCAGCAACCCTGACCTAGCCGTCATTCGTTCTTTCTCTCTTTCTCTCTCTTCTGGGCGTGCGGTTCCCGACTGCTCCAGCTTCTGTCCTACGGGAGATTTAGAATCCGCATGTCGCGGCGGATTACACGCAGCCAGACGGGATCTACGAATGCCGCAGCGAGCGAGGAAGCGAGGACGATCCATCGCTAGGAGAACCGCGTGGATACCGCTAGAGGTCGGGCATCTGCGCGACTTGCGGCATCGCTCCGACGGAACGGGAAAACGAACGCGGATTTGAATCCACGTAAGATGAACTCGATTTTCTCCGGTTTTATTTCTATGACCGAAACGGGACAGATTTGATCCTAAATATTTTATTCCGCTGCGTTTTTGGGTCGGATCCCGACACAGCGATCCCAACAGAACCACCTCTGGGTTAATTGGGTTAAAACCACTTGCTTACCCAGGTTAGCAAATCTCTCTCATGAAATTGTTTTTAGGTCAAAATATGGTTAACTAGGGTTATAAATGAGGATAACCCCCATCAAATAGGTGCTAAAGTCCAACTTAATGAACATATTCTCTAATTGGATCAAGTTAACTATATTCAAATGGGATAGTTTAACAAATCATGTCATACTCCCCGAACTGTTGGGTTTTGTACTACCCGGGATCCCGATCGCAGTAGAAGAATAATAGAAATCAGATCCATCGAGACCCCAGACTGTCCTCTGATCGATGCAAAAAATATTGTACAAGTAACGGTTATTACCTTGCGCAGAACAAAGTTGTTCCGCAAAATCTGGTGCCATTTTCCATGAGTGCAGAGCTGCACAAATGTCAGGCCTCTAGAGTGAAATCCACATAGATTCCACGTAGTAACAGTACTCTCCTTCTTTCTTCTTCGCATTACGCATAGGCCTCGGATCTCCGAGATCCGCGCCGCATTTCTGTTCTCCTAGACGTGAGAGAAAGGGAGAGAGGAAGGAAGTGTGCGTTGGAAGATGGGGAGAGGAGGGGTGGTGCACGGCTGCTCGCACCTTAGCCCACCCTAAAGACACATATACATACATATATATATATACATACATACATACATATATATATATATACATACATACATACATATATATATATATACATACATACATACATATATATATATATATATACATATATACTTATATATATATATGTATATATATATACATATATACATATATATATAAGTATATATGTATATATATATGTATGTATCTATATTTAGCCCCTCTTTAAAAGAACCCTAATAATGTATATATTATCTATATGACCTTAGTATTACTGTATATATACTTTTAAACCATTTAATGATTCTTTTTCTAAAAGAATCTTAGGCAATTGTATATTTATCCATACAATAATACTCCGTCCTACGAGAATCAATTGTGTGTGATCCACTAGGCCCATAGTCACTCCAGTTTTAAGGTCCATTAACTTCTAATTCCAATTAGAAGTAAATTAAACCAGTTATTCTCTTTAATTGAAACAGGATAATTGTTTAATTTAATCTGGACCTATGATCATGTTGGGTCAAGCAAATCTGCATGATCCCAGAGGAAATCGGGTTTATAACCACCCTGTCCAGTACTTGTTAGTCTACAGCTGCCGCATCGCTATAATCTCTCGCTAGTTCTATGAGTCCTATATGATCATTATGGTAACTGTCAAACAACTAGAGATCGTGTCGTCTAACCATGACCTCCTCAAATACATCAAGTTCGTTCCAAACGAACCGACACTACCCTAGCTAGGAGTTTAGTGGAGCATCCATGTCAAGACCCATTAACTATCTGATATACCTGACAATGAGTGATCCCCTTTTGAACATTAACGATCTTCACATGTATTCCGATGTGGCCAATAATTTGGTGTTTCATGACTTATGGATAAAGTCACTTAACCAAAAATCAAACCATACCAGTCCTCATACAAGACCCAATTAATGTCTCAGGTATAAAGATCAACGATACTATTGAGACAGATGGATCTTCAGTTGACATCAAGTATAATTAACCATATGAAGATCCATCAATGGAACAGTTCAGTGGACATCCTCCCAGGATGCACACCCACACATATGTGGTGGTGCCCCGCACTTGTGACCTTGAGATTGATCATATACACATCATGTGTGCCGATTTCTGAGTAATCAATGTCTTAGAGTGATTACTCTCCAATCGGGAACAGTTTAAGGTATGTGTCCATGTATAGTCCAACCCACATTCGAGATCCCATCTCGAATTGACTTTACAACCACATATCCTAAAGACAATGTAAAGCAATTCATAAATTACAAATTCACGCTCTAATAACCACTTTATTATGTTGAACAGGATTGTACATTTTTTTGGTCCTACCCAGCCCACAATTGGCCCGTAGGATACCCAAATACTAACAATCTCCCACTTGTACTATAGCCAAATGCTCATAGTCTTGAGGCCCATCTTCTCCTGATGACGCTTAAATACAACTTGTAACAAAGGCTTAGTCAATGGATCTGCAATATTGTCTTATGATGATACTCGTTCTACCATCACATCTCCCCGTACAACAATCTCTCGAATCAGGTGGAAGCGTTTCAGAATATGTTTCGACTTTTGATGAGACCTAGGTTCTTTCGCCTTGGCGATGGCCCCATTATTATCACAAAATAACGGGATAAGAACAGAAATGTTGGGAACTACGCCGAGTTTCGAGATGAATTTCTTCATCTAGACAGCCTCCTTGGCAGCTTTAGCCACAGCTATATACTCTGCCTCTGTCATCAAATTTGCACTCGTTTCTTATTTGGAACTCCTCCAATTGACTGCCCCTCCATTTAGCATGAATACAAATCCATACATGGATTTGGAGTCATCAGGATCTGACTGGAAACTAGAGTTTGTGTAAGCTCTCAGTTGCAAGTCCTCTTTTCCTCCATATAGCAAGAAAAGATCTTAGTCCTTCTCAGGTAAAGGATGCATTTTACTGCTTTCCAGTGCTCCTCGCCTGGATCGCTATGATATCTGCTGACAATGCTCAAAGCATTAGCCACATCAGAGCGAGTACATAACATGGCATACATGATCGACCCTATCGCAGAAGCATAGGATACTCGACTCATGTGTGCTACCACCTCAGGTGTTCTAGGGGCCATGCCCTTAGATAGGTAAATTCCATATCTCATGGGAGTGAGACCTCTTTTGAAATTTTTCAACTTGAATCTCTTGAGTATAGTATCTACGTACATGGATTGGGACAATCCCAACATCCTTTTGGATCTATCAAGATAAATCCTAATGCCTTGCACATAGGATGCTTCTCTCAAATCCTTTATGGAGAAGGTCTTGGATAGCCAAGACTTCATTGATGTCAGCATCCCTACATCATTCCTAATGAATAGAATGTCATCAACATAGAAGACCAAGAAAGTCACTGAACTCCCACTGACCTTCTTGTAAACATAGGGTTCGTCTTCGTTTCGAATGAAGTCGAAAGATTTGATAGCCTCATCAAATCTTAAATTTCAACTTCAAAATGTCAACATCAATCCATAAATGGCCTTTCTGAAGCTTGCATACCTTATTGGGATGCTGCTTAGATGTGAATCCATCAGGTTGTACCATGTACACCTCTTCCGACATGTTTCTATGAGAAAAGCTGTCTTCACATCCATCTGCCAGATCTCATAATCCAGGTATGTAGCAAGGGCAAGGAGGATTCTGATTGACTTTATCATAGCGACTGGTGAAAAAGTTTCATCATAGTCAATCTCATGTCTTTGATAATACTCTTTTGCCACCAGCCGAGTCTTATAAGTGTCAATTCGTCTATCTGCACCGATTTTTCTTTTGAAGATCCATTTGCAGCCGATAGAGACTTTTCCTTCGGACATATCAATCAAATTCCAAACTTGGTTGATATACATAAATTAGATTTTCGAGTGCATAGGCACTTTCCATTTCTTAGAGTTTGAACCACGAATTGCCTTTTGAGTTGTACCTTAGACAAACTCTTAAAGACATGTCCAACATACCTCTCAGGTTCTCTAGGTACCCTACCAAATCTTCGTAGTGCCTGTGTTTCAATTTGAGCAAGTTCTGTAGGTGGTGGCTCATCTAATGAGACAGTGTTCCCAGTTTGTAGTTCTCGGGCCTCATCCAGTCCTATCTGGCTCCCACTATTTTTCTGGCGGAAGTATTCCTTCTCCAGGAATATAGTTCTCTTAACCATTAGGACCATTTACTCTAAAGGATAATAGAAGTAATATCCAAAAGTCTCTTTTGGATATCCCACAAACCTACAGTTGTCGATTCTTGACTCAAGCTTATCTGCATCATTCCTTTTCACATGGGCAGGATACCCCTAAACTTTAATGTGATTAAAGTTTGATTTCCTTCTCTTCCATCTCGCATATGGTGTAGAAGGAACTACTTGGAACCCTGTTCAACAAGTAGGGTGCAGTCTCTAAGGCATAACCCCAAAGAGAAAAAGGTAGTCCTGATGAAGACATCATAGAATGTACCATGTCTAACAAGGTCCTATTTCTCCTTTCAGATACGCCATTATGTTGTGGTGTATACGGTGGGGGCCACTAAAAACGATTCCATTATCCGTCAGGTAAGAAGTGAATTCATGGCTTAAGTATTCACCTCCTCAATCCGATTGAAAAGTCTTGATACTCTTACCAATCTGTTTTTCTACTTCTTTCTTATACTCCTTAAACTTCTCAAAGGCTTGTGATTTATGTCTCATCAAATTCACATAGCCATACCTAGAGAAGTCATCAATAAAAGAAATGAAGTAGATGTGTCTACCTTTAGCCTCTGTTGACATGGGTCCATATACATCCATGTGTATGAGTTCAAAAAGGTCAAGAGCCCTCTCACCGTGTCCACTAAAAGGAGCCTTGGTTATCTTCCCGATGAGACACGACTCACAAGTATCAAATGATTTGAATTCAAGTATCTATTTGAATATAGGTGAAAGACCCTCTTCTCATCCACATGACCAAGTCTACAATGCCATAAGTATGCAGGATTCACTTCTTCTAACTTAGCACTGGAAACCTGCATAACATCAGTACATATATCTAATACATAGAAACCATTGAACAAATAACCATTAGCAATGATCAAATCATTATTGATAATAGAGTACTCAGTGCTAGTTATTGTCAACGAGTAACCAATGTTATTAAGACAGGAAATAGAAATAATATTTCTGATAAAATATAAAACAAAGTAACAATCTTTCAATTACAGAATTGTCCCTGAAGGTAGACAAAGGCG
The DNA here is from genome assembly GCA_030544215.1 of Zantedeschia hybrid cultivar. Lineage (NCBI taxonomy): Eukaryota > Viridiplantae > Streptophyta > Magnoliopsida > Alismatales > Araceae > Zantedeschia > Zantedeschia hybrid cultivar. The sequence continues at coordinate 54,694,984 of JARZZO010000006.1, read as the reverse complement.
AACAGTCCCCATAGCTTTAGCAACAACCAAAGCTCCATTGCCCATCCTCAGTTCAATCACCTTCTTGCTAAGTTGCCTTTTATTTGTCAGCACCTGCAAAGAATTACAGATATGAGACGCGCATCCAGTATCCAATACGCATGATGTGGATCTCATAAATGACAAATTTAGGTCAATGACAAAAAAACCTTCATTTAGAATTGCCTTGTAATTCCTTTTCTAGTGTCCAATCTGTCCACACAGAAAACACTTGCTTTCTTTTTCATCCTTCTTGCCCTTGCCATTGCCTGCCTTGGCAACCTCTTTACCTTTGGCCTTTTGTAATGACCTATCACCCTATAATCAGGGATCCGATTACTAAATGGGTACCGAATCATTAAAATTAGGAACCGAACCAAGATCTCAAATAAGTCTAGGGAATAAACAATAAACTAAACTAAACAATTCACACAGTATCAAATTGTAAAGAAACTGTAGGAATTAAAAAGTATTACAATCCGACTCGACTCAGCAAATAATTACATAATCTAACTGAAATGAAATAATTAAGCATACAGGCTTGAAAGTAAAAGAGCCACTACATCGGGGCATACCCCGGAACAGTGGTTGCTGGCGCGCAATCCTAGACGAGGCCCCACAACGCTACGCCTGCCAAGGACCCTCACCTGAAAGCCGCAGGGGTAAGTCACACTAAAATGGACTCAGTAGGGAACATTCGATCCCCACCTCCCACACACACACACACCCATAATCGTAACACAATAGGAAAATAGACAGGTAAGCATAAGTAAAGCAGAGGAACTATAGCCACAATGGCAAGATGTTAAACACATGCATTTGTAAATGCAACAGGTGTAGTCTACAACTAACATTCCGGCTAACTACTCAAACCATGCAGTTGAATGTAGAAAACACCGACCCGCTGGGACGGAACAACCCCTCGGATAGTGCGCTGGCTACTCTGGCCTGTCTAACTCTAGGTGGTTCTGACTCCCAGCCACGAGTGACACTCCGAAGTGTACCACTCCTACACCAATACTAGCTATTACCCCATGGTACACTAGGTGACCCTCACCTATTAGGCGTCACCTTGTCACTCCCATACCGACACAGGGTGTCAAACGCTAACAACTATCACTCTAGGTCTACGATCGCAAAAATACAACACAATGCGATCTGGTCACATGAAAATCCCCCCCCCCAATGTATGATTCCAAGTACGTATTTAACAGGGTTGATTAACAATAGAAGTACATGTTAAATACAGGGATTAATGTGGTTCTATCTTGAATTGCATCGCCCATGGCCGACGTCATTCAAAACTTCTGAATAGGTTGTCTGTATTCTGTCACATTGGGACCCAGGGATACTGACCTGAATGGCGTCGCCCATGGGCGACGCTACTCACCCCTTTATCTCCCACTGGCCTCGGGATCCGAGAAAATGGGCCATAAATCGCGTCGACCCAGGTCGACAGCATTTCAAATGGCGTCACCTAGTCTCGATGCCATTTGACGCCCGAAAACATACCTTCCTCCGCCCTCTACTGAGCCACACAGGGGTCCCTCTCCCCCAATTGCACTAAAAACCCAAACATAGAAGAAGGGGAAAATCATGAACACAATAACATGCTAAATCTATTTTTGAAAACACCCTCTTTCAATTTAAAAAACCTCTAGAACATGCTCATTTCAAGCCCTAAAGTCCCCCTACATAACCATAGCATGCTCCAAAGCGGGAAGTCATGATTTTAAAACAATCGACATCAAGTGAGGACCGTCACCCTACCGGCTACTTGAACTCCTCCAAATTCCTTGTCGTCGGTCTGCTACACCTCAAACCGTGGCCAGTACCACCGTGGACGGTGTCACTGCACCGGGATGTCGATCGCCGTCTGGAGAGCAAGGTGCTACAGAGGAGATGGTTGTGGTAGTGGTGAGAGGTGGGAGGGGTTTGGAGTGGAGGAAGTGGAAGAATGGAAATAGGAAGGGGAGGGAAGGAGGAAGGGGAAACGAAGGGTTCGGTGAGAGGGAGGAGTGAGAGAGAAAATGAGAGAATGAGAGAAAGGAGGGAAGGCTCGAGACGTTAAACCAAAATAGGCTAAATCGTGTCGTTCTAGGACGACACCATTCATATGACAGGACGGGGTCGTATGCTGGCAGAACTTAGAATCTCGTCTGCCACGACGCCAATCAGACCACACGACCAGGGCGGTACGTGCACGCCCCAATGTTGGCCCACGTGGCACAGCAACAGGTCTTCCAAATGGCGTCCCCCCCCGGGGCGGACGCCATTCTCAATGGTGTCACCCACACCTGACGCTATAAAGAAGTCATGCCCCAGACCCACAAGGGTTTAACCAAGAGGGTTCGACACCGAAACCGACCCGATAACTGAACCCGAAACCTCAGTCCTTACATCCTCCCCCCCTTAAGAGAATTTTGTCCTCGAAATTACCGCAACTGAAGTAGCGTCAAACAACAAAGACACTACAGGCTTACAAGAGAACTTACTTGAAAATGTAAGGAAACTGCTTTCGCATCTCATCTTCTCTTTCCCAAGTTGCCTCGCCTTCGGAGCGATGTTGGCAAATCACCTTCACTAAGGGAACAACCTTGTTCCGAAGGACCTGTTCCCTGTGATCCTCAATGCGCACCAGATACTGTGGAAAGGGCAAGTCCTCTGCAACCTCCAACTCTGAAAAGTCCAACACATGAGACGGGTCCTGAACATACCTCCTTAGCATAGACATATGGAACACATCGTGCACTCCCGCAAGACTAGGTGGCAAGGCTAGCTGATATGCCGTTTTCCCAACTCGAACAAGAATGGGAAAAGGCCCAATAAACCGTAGACTCAGCTTGCCTCGCTTCCCAAATCTCATCACGCCCTTAGAGGGTGAGACTCAGAGAAACACGTGGTCCCCAACCTCGAACTCAAGTGTGTAGATACCGATTTTGGACCACCCCTTTTGGTCATAAACCCCCTCCATCATTAGTCCTTTATCACCAAAATCCCCTCATTTAGCCATCTCAGCCCACTAACAACTAGGCCCATTAACCAAATCCCGACTCTAGCCAACTTTTCGTGGAAGGCCACCCCTTGCCTTCCACGTCCTTCGAAGGCTAGCCCCCTTGCCTTCTACCTCCTTCGAAGGCCACCCCTTTCCTTCCACCTTTTGGCCACCTTTTTCACTTTTTACCACTTTTCCGTGGAAGGCCACCCCTTGCCTTCCACCTCCTTCGAAGGCTAGCCCCCTTGCCTTCTACCTCCTACGAAGGCCACCCCTTGCCTTCCACCTCCTTCGAAGGTCACTCCTTGCCTTCCACCCCCTTCGAAGGCCAACCGGGCCGTCTTCCTGGAAGGCCAGCTACCTGGCCTTCTACGGGAGTGGAAGGCATGTTGCCTGGCCGTCCACTCCCTAACCACCCCCTTGACCTCGTCTTCCCCACGATCTCCTCTACTCGCCGCCCTCGTCCCCACTACTCCGACCACTCCCCACTCCGGCGACTGCCGCGCGCACTACCTCCGACCCTTGACCACACCCTATTGGCTAAAGGTTGATTTACGGGGATTTAGACCCCTATTTTCTCCTATTTTCCCTTCACCTATTTAAACCTCCCACATCCTCTCGAGCAGGGGGTTAAGGACTTTTCTTTGGGAGTTAAGAAGGAGGTTTTGGTGAGAGGTTCGGAGAGGTTGACGAGGAGTTTCCTAGAGGGAAGGCTCAGGCGAAGTTGGCAGACAAGGAGTTAGCTTAAAGGAGAACCCTCCGCACTCCGAAATGGGCTTGTCTTCCTAACCTTTTTTCTTTTTTACTCTTTCCTATTCATTTCATTGCATCATCATTTCCATCCATGCTGTAGAATTCTCTCTCCCTCTCACTCTTCTTTCTCACTTTTGGCATATTATTTCACTTTTTACACACACGAGCACCCTTATTTACATGCATGCATGATAAGATGACTTAGTAATCCCTACCCACCAGAGGTTTCCAAAAAAAAACGGGAGGTGGGTGGCCATAACATATGGTCACCTTCCCTCCCCACCACCCATCCGGTGTGTTTCCCTCCAATTTTAACTAGTTTTTTACATCTTCATAGATAGATTCTGCATATTATAGTTCTAACCGGGTTGTTTTCTGTCTTGTCTTTTCTTTCCAGGGATCCTTACCACATTTCCGCGTGCAGAGTACTGGGCTCTCTTCCTCTAGCCGGTCGGAGGAAGAGAAGGAGGAACCAGCATTTCCCGCTCCCACATAACGCGATCACCTCCTACACCCCTGCGGAGCACAGGGACCGAAAGGTAATGCTCCTGGCGATCACACCTCAATTTCTAACCCCCCTTTGAATCGCCACAGTGCTAAGACAAACAGAGGGACCCTCGATTCCGAAGCCCGCAGCCGCGGCGGCGGGGGACGTTCCAGGCGCCTACAAAGTGGTCTCCTGCGAATATCTGCAAAACTCTTCTATCTACTCTGAGATATTGTCAATCTCTGCTGCACCACCCTAGCAACCTCTGCACACTGATGTACCATCTCTGGCCCTGCCATCTCTCTCTCACCAATCTCAGACCAATTCACAAGAGATCAACACGGCCGCCCGTACAAGGCCTCATGCAGTGCCATGTCGATACTGGAATGATAATTGTTATTGTATGCAAACTCTACGGTAGACAAGTGCTGCTCCCAAGAACCTCCCCATTCTAGGCAATAAGACCTCAGCATATCCTCCAGCATCTGAATAGTCCTCTCCGACTGTCCATCAGTCTCGGGATGGTAAGCCGAGCTGAAAGCCAACTGAGTACCCAAAGCCTTCTAGAAACTCCTCCAGAACCCTAAAGTAAACATCGGATCTCGATCTGACACAATGGATAAGGGCTGTAAGGACTGAGGTTTCGGGTTCTGTATTCGGGTCGGGTTCGGGCCGGATCCCTTGGTTTCGACCCTGAGGGGTCTTGAGATTTCTGACTGAATGACGTATGTACTGCTCGACGTCTTTCAAAAGACGTCTGTGTATGTAGACGCCATTTAAGTATGCTTTCTGTTGTGCCACGTGTGCGCCACGTGGGCGGGTTTCGGGCCGCGAGAGTACGGCCCCTGTCACATCGTCTGAACGGCGTCCATGTTGGTCGACACGATTCAGACTGTGATCTCTGCGATGTCAAGGTACGGCGCCAGAGCGTTGTCAGTACGGCCTGTCCTGTCATCTGAACGGCGTCCGTGGAGAGTGACGCGTTTCAGACCGCTGTCAGTACGGCCCGTCCTGTCAGACTGATTGGCGTCTGCCTCGATCGACGCGTTTTAGCTGGATTCAGATTGACCCCGCGAGCCTCCCCTTCTTTCCCTCATTTTCGCCTCCACTCTCTCTCTCTTCGCTCTCTCCGCCCTCTCCGACCCTCTTTTCCCCTTCCCTTCCTCTTCTTCCTCTTCCACCACTCCAACACCTCCCTACCTCTCACCTCTACCTCCACCACTTCCTTCGCGGCGTTCCATTCTCCGAACGGCGGCCGACGTCCCGGCGGAGTGGCGGCGTCCTCGGGGGTACCGGCGGCGGTCTGCGGTGCGGCGGGTCGGCAGCACGGAGCTTGGTGGAGTTCAAGAACCGATAGGGGGACGAACCTTGCATGAATCGTGATTGTCTTGTGTATGTTTTCCTTGGCGTGGCATGATGTGTTTTGGGTTAGAATGAGCATGTTTAGGGGGTTTTCTTGTGGGAATGGCCGTGCTCGTGAACGTGGATTTGTAGCATGCTGGAAGTAGTTGATTTCCCTATCTTCCCCCTTCTGTTTTGGTGCATTTTCGGGGTGTTTGGGGTTAAAGGAGAAACCCTCGGGTTGAACCAGGGAACCAGGTTTCTAGCGCTAAACGGCGTCGTGCTTGGTCGACGCCTTTTAGAAGGACGTCAGGGCAGTACGACGCCTTTTAGGGCAGAAACCTCCCTGTTCGAGGTTTCACGAGTTAGGGGTTCTGGCGCTAAATGACGTCATGGATGGACGACGCCTTTCAGAAGGACGTCGGGCCATCATGACGCCATTTAGGCAGGAGATCACCCCGACTGAGGGTCTGCAAATCTGGAATTTCGGTTTGAATGGCGTCTGAGAGCTCTGACGCGTTTCAAACGGCGGCTTCCCAGGTGGACGCGTTTTAAGGAATAATCTGGCTTTAAATGAACCTGTTTGAGGAGCTTGAATGGCGTCGACCTCGGTCGACGCGATTCAAGACAGAACTGCATAAACCCTGGTTTTTAACATATGTTTCACTGTTGGATGGTTCAGATGCATGCTTTAAGCTGTACGCTGAGACGGAGGTTTACTGTGCGAATGGAATCATGTTATATATGTGTGTATGTGCTTATGCGAATATGGAATCGGAATAACTGTGGTTTACGTTTGTCACCATGGACCGATGGGGATAGGGTCATGGTGTCTGTGAGGCTTTGTGCCGTACCGGTGGGGGAGTGGTACATGTTGTGTTTTACCTTTGACTGAGGGAAGCAAAACCACCTTGAGCCCGTCGGGCCGGAGTAGCCGGTGCGCTATCCGAGGGGTTGCTGTTTGGTCTCAGCGGGTCGGGGTTTCCCTGTTTGTCGTGGCAGCTTCCGGCGCGTTTCTTGCTGTGGAGCTGGTTGTGGTACTGTTGGAGTTGTTTTACCCCTGTAGCCACTGGGCCTGATGTGACCTTTGATCAAGGTTACGAGTGGTACCCTTAGCCCTTTGGCCTGACGCAGCCCGGGAGGTTAGGGTTGTGGGTAGTTCCTGTAGCTTCGGCTTGACGGGGGTTCGCCGGTCCCCAGGGCCCTCCTGAAGCGCTGAGGCCTAGCGTGGAGGCAATCCGGTCGGTAGGACAGTAGTCTAGACTGCTTGTGTGCAGACATAGCTGGGCAGTGGTTGTACACTGGTCCCAGCTAGTCCTAGTTTGACTCACTGCCTCACCCTACAGTGCCCCGGAACACTGTAGGGGCGGACAGGCGTGAGTAGTGGTGGTAGTGTTGTGAGGCGACGTTTGACTTCGGTCGACAATGTGGTTCAGTCGCTTTGTGGACTTTGACGGTGAGACGTGACTTTGTGTTGGGTTCTTCGGGTTACTTAGAACTGTTCCTGCTACACTGCTTACGCGCTTGTTTCATATCAGATTTGGGTGCTATGTTTACTGCTTTACTCAATCGCCATATATCTGTGTTGTTACACTTGTGGGTGTGTGAGTGGGAGGCGGGGGATCGGATGATCCCTACTGAGCCCAATTCTGGTGTGGCTCACTCCCTGCGGTTTCAGGTGTGGGCCTCGTAGCGCTTGGCGGCGGGTGGTGTCTTCTTGGTGTGCGGACCAGCAGCTGTCTCAGTTCCGGGGTATGCCCCGATGTTGTTGTACTTTACTTCTGCCTGTACTTATTTAATTTGTTGGACCATGTAATTATTGTTGGACTGTATACGGACATTGTTATCTTCCTTCCTATGCACTTGTTACATCTTTGTAGTCCGTGTGATTGTTATATTTAGCCTTGTTTAGCGTTTACTCCTCCAGATGTGTTGTGTGAGATCCGGGTGTGAACCCGCAGTTAATGGGCCGACATCCATTTAGTGATCGGGTCTCCGGTCATAGGATGGCGGGTCGTTACAAGGGCACCACATGCAAAGATACGATCCGATCCACAAACAGTCTTGCCAACTTGTGAATTGGCCACTCCTTCCTAATAGCTAGAAAGTGAGCTAACTTGGTCAATTGATCAACAATCATCCAAATCGCATCTCTCCTACTGGGTGACACGAGCAATCCCATTACAAAATCCATAGTCACATGCTCCCATTTCCACTCTGGAATCAACAAAGGCTGTAACAAACCCCCTGGCCTCTGATACGTCTTTCTTCATACCAGGCCACCAAAAGTGCCTCATCAGACAATGATACATCTTGGTCGTTCTAAGATGCACTGTATATCTAGAACGATGCGCCTCATCTAAAACACTCTTGCGCACCTCCTCATCTATCGGAATATAGACCCTGCCTTGAAATCTGACTGTGCCATCATCCCACAGCTCCACCTCTGATATCTGGAGAATTCTTGGTAACTCTGCATCTACTCTCTGAGCCTCTATTATTGAATGATAAACTGTTGGTCTCACAGTCAAACTGGCCAACACAGCTATGTCTGCCTCTCGGGAAACTCTGAAGGAAGACGCTACAACCTATTCAAATAACTTCCATTCCCGAATCATGAGATATGACACGACCGCCTTCTTACTCAAGGCGTCTGCCACAATGTTAGCCTTGCCCGGATGATAAGAAAGGTCGAGATCATAATCTTTTATGAACTCCATCCATCTACGCTGCCTCAGGTTCAAATCCTTATGTATGAATACATACTTCAGGCTATTATGATAAGTGAAGACCTGAAACTTCTCCCCATACAAATAGTGCCGCCAAATCTTTAATGCAAACATAACAGCCGCCAATTTCAAGTCATGAGTGGGGTGTGAACGCTCAAATCGTGTGTGTGATTTTCATGAATTTTATGTTGTTTGTATGATGAATAAAAACTATTAAAAACTAAAGAAAACGTGATCGCCAGAAACTGTTAAGTTTCAAAAGAAAAGTGATCGCCTTACGTTTCAAATTTGGGAGAGTAGAGTTCTTGATTCCCTCTCTTTGGCCGGCCAAAGAAAAGGAGCCCTTTTCGTTGTTGTTCTTGCTTTGATAGATTTGTGGGTTGTCCTTTATTTGCTTCCTTTTGATCTCCTTCTTTCGATGTTTGATTCTCTTGCAAGAAAGATTAAACAAAGAAATTTTCTATTAGAACTAAAGAAGGGGTAGTATCTATTCCATCAAAGATTCTAAACATGCAACTAAACTAATTTACTCACTTGATTGGTGTTCTTTAAACCCCTAAGGTGCATATAGGTGTGGAAAATATGATGTGTGTGTATGAACATGAAGTGATGAGATGAATAATAATGAATCTATGAAATAACTAGAAAGAAATTAAGGGAATAAGATGGTTGGTAGGATCTTCCATAGCCTTGATCTTCAAAAGCCTCAAAGAGTGAAGAAGGTGAAGAAGAAAAAGCTTTGGATGAGGTTTTCTCTTGCTGTCCACGTTTTTCTCCTTTAGAGCCTCCAAACACCATGTCTTGAGCTTTAAAATCACCAATTGCCAACCTACTTTGAAGATCAATGTACATATGTATATATAGAAGCTTCAATTAGGATTGTTTTGGGCTTCAAAAGGACTCTCTCCCGTAGTCGGACTTAACCTTGGATGAGCATGGAAGAGTTTGCAACCTTTCCAACCTCGGAAACCAGATTATCTCGGCCAAATCATGTTTATCAGGAAACTCACAAATCGCGTCGCTCAGACGGGACGCCATTTGGATAATTTAAAGCGGCCAAAATAGAAAGAAAATCCGAAAAGGAAATCGAAATATATTAGGAAACTTAAATCACGTCTGCCTACAGCGACGTGCTTTAGATAATTAGGAAATTAATTTGAATTAAAAATCTGAAACCCAGCCAGATTAGGACTTAAATGGCGTCGCCCTTAGGCGACACTATTCAGTTAAATCTATCTGAATTTGAAAATTTAATTCCGAACTGATTTCGGCTATGAATCTAAATGGCGTCGTCCTAGGGTGACACTATTCAACAAATTTCGAGAAAAATTAATTAATGATTAAACATCAGACCATTTTAGGGCATTATAATTGTGACATTAAATTTACTCAATATGAAGTCAAAATTAGCGTTTCTACAGTTGTCCCACCTTGGCATTGACTTTGTAAGGGAGTGAAATGGAATGGAATGTACTGAAAATGTGATACCAAGGTGTGATGAGACGCGTTCTTAACATCATATGATAGGAATCTTTCTCAGAATGATCAATGAAGCAAAGAGATCAATGGAATCAATCATGTATGGATAAAAGGAACAAAGGAAATAAAATAAGGACGATCAGCCTCCACGATTAGGAAGTACCCTAGGTCACTAACCTTGCAGGTTTCATCATGGAGAGTGGTTACCAGCCAATGTGGACGTGTTACAACCATGATGGATCTTAAAAGGAAATACGAAAATTTGGGATAAAGAATCCAAACAAGGATAGAATTTTAAAGATATTTTTCAGAAAACCTCAAAGATAATTGAGGGATCAATTCAGAATTGAATATTTCATATCATGTTGGGATTTGTTAGAAGACTGATCTGAAATTTAATCAAGAACTAATTCTTATCATAATGATTTCAAAGTCCTACATAATACATGTTGGGCTAAAATAAAAATTTAAAATAAAATAAAACATAAATTAATCAAGGATAATATTGTTAAATTGTTATTGATGAGTCAAGATATCAATCTTACGATTCTGTGCTACTCCGAAGTTCGTTTGTCTACGCACCGTTTCATAAAAGCGAAACCATCGTCTCCATCAATCAACAATCAAACAGCCTATCCGTACGATTAAGAATTCACTAGATTATCATTGTATTTGTTGAAGGAGAACTCAAATTCCAGTTTCACCAAAATCATAAGGTCCTTGATATACACTAATAAATATTTATCATATAGTAATAATAATGCAAATCAATTACATGAAGGAATACAAGGTACAAGGGTCTGATAACCGTCTTTTTAGTCACGACTGGGACTCATGAACTCCTATAATGGGACCTTATTGAAATTCTCAGCTTCATTTTCATTTCTTTAATTTCCTGCACTCATAATTTGTCAGTAACTTCAAGCAAATAATCAATAATCATCAAATATCTTGCAATTATGGAATTTCGAAAAATAACAGAAAGGCAGAAAGGTGATAAAATGGCGTCGTTGTTCACAGACGTCATTTAAATGACGTCGCCCTGTCCAGACGCCTTTTAACTTACAGAAACTGTTCTCTGTTCTGACTCCAATCTGAACTCCACTTTCCTTCAATGCATATCCCTCTTCCAGTTCGGAAAGGGCTTCTCAATCTCACAAATCTCTCTATAAATCCTCTCTTTTCATATCAAAGCATTACAATACACAATCAAGAGGGAAAGCTAAAGGATTCTCTCCAAAACTTAAGAACAAGAAGAAATCAAGGAGGAAAGATGGCAAATTCTTTACAAGATTCTTCAAACAAAAGGATGAGGAAGACGATTGAAAAGCTCTCTAAAGTGAAAGATCATCTAAGTGGGCAAGATCCTAACTTAGAAGTAAGCTAATCTCTCTTCTAATCACTCTCCCTTCTATGTTCTTCAATTCTCTTTCCATATTTTCCAAATTCTCAATTCTTCAATGAGCAAGAGAGAACTATTCCAATTGTTTTATTCATTTAGGGATATCCTTTCTTCCTCGGTCTAAGAAGATTTTCTTCACTTCCTTGGGTCCAAAAACTTGTTAACAAGATCAATCTCTCCATGCAATCTTATATATCCAAGTGGCATATTCAAGGATTAGTTATTGATGCCAAACATTACAAGAGCACGAGCATGGATTGGGCTGCGATGGGCCCTTTGATCGAGTTGTGGCATCCTCAAACTCATACTTTTCTTTTTGCCATATTCTAAGCCACTGCCCTTCTAGAAGAGGCCGAACTCTTATTGGGCAATAATGATGATCCTGATTTGAGTGATATGATGCTGGTGAGGGAAAGAATCACGGGTCAACAATTGTTGGAAAACATCATAAAGAAGCCAAAGGAGATTCAAGGCTGTCTCACAAAGAAAGGAATTAATCTTGCTAAATTAGCTGAATGGATTTTAAAGAAGATTGAAGATCTCAAGGATGAAGACACAGAGAACGTGATGAAGGTGTTCACCATGTACTTTGCAGATGATCAAATCAGCATGATCAATGGAATCTTCGAAGCAAAACAGATCAGCACAGCGGTTCTAGCCTATCTCTACAGTAGACTCTCTGTAGCTTCTACAGGTCAACTTCCTTATGGCAGTATGCTTCTCTTAGCTCTGTAGGTGGAATTCCACTTCAAGTTTAACCATAATGAGAAAAAAGTTCCAAGGATATTCCAGATGTATCAGCAAAGTCCTATCTTCCATATCTCCAATATTGTGAAGTTCAAAGACAACATGACCAATCGAGTGCCCAACTTCAAGACTCGAGCTGATTGGCACGCTTATTTCAAGACTATGCCCAGAACTGGATTCGAATCCACGCCACTCGCTCCAATGGAAAAGGCGGTTTGAGTACGCCGTGGTGCAAGTACAGAGCTCCGACTGATCGGGGCGATCGAGTTCGTTCTCTATAATCCTCATCACTGTCATCCTCAACTTGGTATGCCGCGCTATGAATTTCCAGAAATATCTTCTCTTTCTCCAATCAAGAAGCAGGCATTGGGAACTGACGAGGACTTTAAAGCGACAGAACTTATTGCTACTCTGTGGAACATCGGATTCACCTGTTGTATAAAAACTCCTCATGAAGCCAATCGTGAATTGTGGAAATCTTATGTAAAAAAGCTTAAGATCCGACCGTGAAATCTCTTCAATCTTGTCTTCCAACTTGGTGTACTTTGATTTTATTTTCAATGAAAAATTGTTCCTTAAAATAATAAAGATTATCCCTTAATATATTGCAATTTTTCTGTAATTTTTCTTAGGTGAAACTGTAATTTTTCCTTAAAACATCAAGATTCGGACTTATTTAATTCAAATCACGTCGACTCAGAGAGACGCTTTTCAGCAAATTCAATTTTCAAAAATAAATATTTAATCATTTAAAAGCCCAAATCGCATCTTGTCACGAACTCTCCTGTTTTCCAGAGATTTTATAGCGATAATTGTCTGAATAGCGTCTAGTAAGGGAGACGCGAATAAAAAATCTTCCAAATTTTCTGTGGTACGGCCCTGACCAAAAGAGGCGGTAAAGGCGAAAAGGCGTCGTTTATGGAGGACGCGTTTAAGCAATTTGAAAAATTTTCTGTTGCTGCCTCAGTTTGTGCACCACTGAATGGCGTCGCTATCACCAGACGCGATTTAACAAACTCAAACAGAGTCGCGCGAGCCCGAGCTCCTTTCTTCCTTATTCACTCCTCACTTTCTCTCTCCCTCCTCTCCAGCGATCACTGCGAATCCGGCGAATCTCCTCATCCTCCGGCGAGCCTCTCCAACTCCGGTGACTCTTCCCTCAATCATCCTTACTTCCTTTCTCTCTCTTGAACTCTCTCACTCCAAAACTCCTCTCTTCCACTCGATTCTCTCTCTCTCTATCTTCCCTTCACGATGGAACAAGGAGGTCTAAGCAGGCTTGGTGGAAAACGCTGTCGGGTGGCCGCCATCAAGGTGGTGGAATTGCCCGAGGGCAAGGAAACTCCTGGAGCAGTGTCGGCCGAAGCGAAGGTGCTCACAGAGGTGGAGGCCTTTATGGAGGCCGAGGAACTCCCTCCCGCGGCTCACGAGAGCGCTGCAGAGGCGGCACCGGCTGAGGACAGAGGGCTCAGCCACAGGTTCGGGGTACCTATGGTGAAAGGCATCTGAGGACAGGGACGCCATTTTGAAACGCATCCCTGTGCCCAGAAGCTATTCAGGAATCATTCGCTCTCGGTACTTAGAGAGAGAATGCTCTAAGAAGGATGCGTGAAAGTCCCTGGCCAGGGCGAACGATAATATCGGGAAAGGAGTTTTCCGATATTCATCAGCGGCATACAATCCAAGTGAGTCGACAGGTTAGGGTTTGACAGCACGCCATACCCTGAGTTGACTCAAGAGCATTGTACGAATGAAGGATTATATCCACGCGGTAACCATCGGCGAAAAGGTTCCAGGAGTGGGTTGCTTAACCCCGGTACCTTCCGGGTTCACGCGGTGTTGCTTGGCACCCAACTTGATCGGAGGCCCGATCGAATTTGATGTACGACATCAATTCGATTGATTAATTAATTAATAAAGGGTTATTAATTGATTAGTAAAGCCAGTAAGGAGTTACTGGGCTTATTAGGCCATTAACCGGACTGGTAATTGGGCCTAGAGGGTCACACGCAAATGATTCTCAAGGCAATGGATAAATAAGTGGGTTTTATACAAACCGGGGGTTTTTATGAAAAACCGCGCGGTTTGTATAAAATATAGCGAACGGGCATAGCAGGCCAAGCTGCTGCTAACCCTAGCCGCCCCTCCTCAGTTTCTCTCTCTCTCTGGCATCCCAGACAGATCCAGATCTGCTCCGCCGCTTCTCCGACTCCCGTTCGACGGGAAATCGTCCGCGCGTTGCGGCGATCGTTGCGGCAACCGGTGGAGGTTTCGTAGGCTGCAAAGAACGAGGAACGTGAGGATATCCATCGCGAGGAGGATCGCGTGGACTTCGCTAGAGGCCGGGCGCTTGCGCGGCTTGCGGTGTCGCACCGACGGAACCAAATGGTTGCGGATTCGAATCCGCACACGGTAAGAACAGATAATCCGATTATCATGTTTTTAGATTTTTCGAAACGGGAACGGATCTCCGTTTTATTTTATTTTCCGCTGCGCGGAAGATCCGGAGAAACACGAGAACCCAACAGTGGTATCAGAGCCAGGTTCCACTGTTTCTCGTCCCGTTTCGATCTCCGAAATTAATATTTCATGTATTATTCCACGCTTTAAAACTCGAATTTTCGTTGAATCTGTGTTCATGAGATGAACACAAATAATCGGTTTATTATTCTGAAATTTTTAGATTTTCTTTTGGGGTTTATTTGTGTTCTTCATTGGACGAAGAACCGGCGTTAATGGCAGCCTCGTTCTGGACTCTCAAACGTTGGGATGGGAGATCGGGTTCCCAGATACTCAGGGATTGGTCGCTGGTCCTCCCTGGGGTTGCTGCCGGCGTCAGAAAGCCATTGGAGATGGCCAGAGGGAGCCCTTCATCTTTGTCCCACGGGTTTTTGAAACTTGAAAAATAGTATTTTTTTGGGATCTTATGGAGGGGTTTCGGCCTCTTTTGGGGCATCTCCGGGGTTCCTGCCGGCGCAGGATGGGTGACCGGCGACACCTGATGCCGCCGGCCAGGTAGGCCGCCGGAGGGGGGCCGCCGCCGGCAACCAACAGCCCAACCCCGCCGCTGCCTGCAAAGGAAAAGAGGGCTCGGGTTCCTTCTTTTGGGGCTTTCCGCGGGGTTACCGACGTCGGGGGCATCACCGGCGCCGGGGACGTCACCGCGGGGCCGGGCAACGTCAGGCCGGCCGCCGGCGACCTCCCTCCAGCAAGCCCCGCCGCCATGAAGTAAACCTGCATTGCAGGTTTAAGGTTGCAGGTTGGGACTGGCTGGGGGGTGGGCTGGCCGGTCCTGAGCCGGTCTGGTCCGGTCCGGTTTGGTTCGAACCGGCAGATCCCCATTTCCCCATTGAACCCCTTTAACCCTACCTTAAACCCCATTAAGCCCATTTAAAATACAAATAAAATTTGAATTAAATTTTAAAATTCAAAATTGTTTTGAAATTTAATTTTATTGTTCAATTTTATTTAATTGGGCTTGTATTTAATGATTTTGAATCATTATGTCAATTAAGGATTTTTTATTAATTAGCAATTAGTTGTGAATTAATTGAGGTTAATATTAATTTAAGTGTTAAATTAATTATTGACCTTAATTTATCTAATTTTAAGAGTTAAAATTAGTAGTCAATCATTATTAATCTAATTGTAAGATTGTTAATTATTGATACATGTAATTGTTAATTATTAATTTGAGTTAGTTATTAATTTAATTGTTAAATTAGTAATTAACTTAGATGACTAATTTAAATGTTAAAATAGTAGTCCTTAATTAATTATTGTCAGTTATTAATTTAATAGTTAAATTAATAATAACTTTAATTGTCTAATCTAAGAGTTAGATTTAATTAATTATTAATTAGTTAGTGTTAATTATTAGTTTAAGAGTTAAATTAATAATTAACATTAATTGATTAATCTAAGTGTTAGGTTAGTAATTAATAATTATTTATAGTTGATTATTAATTTAAGTGTTAAATTATTAATTAACTTTATTGGACTAGTCTAAGAGTTAGATTAATATTAATAGTCTAATTGTTAGATTATTAATGCGGTTTTAATCTAATTGTTAGATTGATTATTAGAAGTGTTCTAATTTGCATAGAATAATATGGAATTATTAATTTGGAGTGTGTGCACATGTGATATGTGTTTTGATGCTTTTAAATTAGATTTGATTGCATGATAAGTTAATTAAAAGTGTTTTCGAAATTCAAAGGCCAATTTTGATTGGATCCCAACTTTTTGAAAGCCAAAATTATATATTTTAAAAACTCTTTTATTTTAGCCATATGATGCGCTGAATCATGTGTGTGATGTTTAAAACACACCGTGATCATGAATATGCACTTATTTAATTATTCATGTGATGGATGATGTGTTTGTGTGGATCGTGGATGAATGATGGATATTTATAAAGTTGTTAATAAATAGAGATCTACGTATCTCTCCCTCTCTCATTATCCGATGTATTTCTA
Organism: Zantedeschia hybrid cultivar; assembly: GCA_030544215.1. Lineage (NCBI taxonomy): Eukaryota > Viridiplantae > Streptophyta > Magnoliopsida > Alismatales > Araceae > Zantedeschia > Zantedeschia hybrid cultivar. Next base: position 54,678,555 of record JARZZO010000006.1, on the reverse strand, counting down.
CCTCCATCTCTGTTATACTCGCTATAAGGCTCTCTTCTAATTACATGTAATTCTAGAATTACTGTAATTTGATCGAGGCAACCGAGGTAGGAGCGAGGACGATCCACACCTGCAACCAGGAAGGCGAAAAGATGGAGATCTCTTGCCTATGTGTTTGCAGGTTATCTAATATAATTGTTGTGTTAGATTGTGTGTGCGTTTGACTGTTGGCTCCAGTCAAACCCACTGTGCTATCCATGACCACACTTGACATGTATGAGATGCATTATTTTGTTTGATTATGAATCAAAGCAGGTATAGTATTTAATAAATATATACGATATATTTATATACTATCACCTAGGAGAGACTAAGATAAAAAGTTATCTAAATACCCTCAGATAAACTCTAAGCCGTAACGCGAGTAGTTAAGAACTTACCACGTGGTCCACCATCGCTATAGTGATAGGATTCGAATCACTTTAGGCAGGTTTGTTGTGCTATCCACAAGACCTGTTTAATTGGGAGGAGAAATTGTGGCTATGGCATTAGATGCCTATATGATCAGGGTAGAGGAACCATGTAGCTTTGTTGTGCTATCCACAAGGGCTGCATGCAAATCTATGCTCGTCGCTTAACAATGGTTAGCTTAGACCAGAATTAGTGGTTTGTTGTGCTATCCACAAGACCATTAAATCTCTGGGGACGGAAACTATGATCAGATATTGCAAGGAGTTGCAAGTCCCATGAGTTGGGTGCTCTTTGATTGTATTACAGTTTGTTGTGCTATCCACAAGGCTGTACTGCAAGTCATTGAGATTCTGATCCCCACTAGAAGACTGTCGGCGTCTTCCGTTCTGTATAACTGAGGGTTATATAGTCCTTCGAAAATTAGTGGGAGTTAAAACTTAAACAAAAGACCATGTCTTGTTTTAACTTTAATAATTGAACATCTGCTAAATAGATCTTACTTATCTCCTGTAGGGAATTATGTCGTCAAATAACCTACTTCGTGGCATACTTGATGCCAAACGTTTGACTAGCCTGTACTACTCGGATTGGTTCAGAAACCTGAAGAATGTCTTCAGATCTAAGCAGATTGCCTACACCCTTGATGCTGATCATCCTGCTGAATCGGCATTAGATGCCTCTGAGAAAGAGATGATCGCATACGATAAAAGATCAAAGGACAAAGGCAAAAGAGTAGTAAAGGGTGACTGCTTCTACTGTAAGCAATATGGTCACTGGAAGAGGAACTGCAAGGAGTTCCTTAACGATAAAGATCATGTAAAGGTGAAGCTATATGAATCTTCAGATATCTATATGATAGATATCAACTTGTCAGTTAGAGATTCCACATCTTAGGTATTAGATACCGGATGTGCTTCTCATATCTGCCATGATGTGCAGATGCTGACAAGTAAGCGTAAGCTAAGACAAGGCAAGGTGGAATTGAGGCTAAGAAATGGCACAAAAGTTGCGGCGATTGCTGTTGGGACAGCAAACCTCAGGCTTCCATCCGGAGACGCCTTACTATTAGAAGATTGTTATTATGTTCCTAGCATAATAAAGAACATCATATCAATATCTTGTTTGGACAAGATAGGATATAGGTTGACTATTGAGAATAGAAGTTGTTCGATTTATTATGACAATAAATCAATAGCTTCGGCATCCTTAGTAAACGGTCTATATCTGTTAGATGTTCCTTATTACAATCTTCAAATTAATAATGCTCTTAAGAAGAGCAAGAATTGTGTAAACCAAGCCTACATGTGGCATTGTAGACTTGGGCACATTGGTGAAAGCAGGTTGCAAAGGTTGCATAAGCATGGTTATTTAACTGCATTCGATTATGAATTGTTTGCGACATATGAATCCTGCCTTATGGAAAAGATGGCAAAATCTCCATTTACTGGACATGGAGAACGTACCAAAGACATTTTGGAACTAATACATTCGGATGTATGAGGTCCCATGTCCACCCAAGCCAAAGGTGGCTTCTCATACTTCATCACGTTCACCGACGACTTCTCAGGATTCGGCTATGTGTACTTAATAAAGTACAAGTCGGAACCATTTGAGAAAAGTTTAAGGAGTTCAAGAATGAGGTAGAGAAGCAATTAAGAAAGAGTATTAAAACTCTTCGATCAGATCGAGTTGGAGAATACTTGAGTACTAATTTCACACAATTCTTAAAGGATAATGGTATCCTTTCTCAACTAACCCCTCCATATACACCACAGATGAATGGTGTATCAAAAAGGAGGAATCGCACCTTGTTGGATATAGTACAATCCATGATGAGATTTTCGGGATTACCAGTGTCCCTCTGGGGTATGCTCTAGAGTCAACAGCATACCTACGGAACATAGTACCCTGCAAGTCTGTGGCCTCTACTCCATATGAGATATGAAAAAGCAGGAAATCAGAATTTAAACATGTTAAAGTCTGGGGTTGTCCTGCTCATGTAAAGAGGAAAAATCCAGACAAGCTGGAATCACGAACTGATAAATGCAGGTTTGTGGGATATCCAAAGGAAACCTTTGGATACTATTTTTACCATCCTGGTGAACAAAAGGTATTTGTCACCAGGAAAGCTGTCTTCCTAGAAGAGGAATACCTTCTCCAGGAAGACAATGGGAGTAAAATAGTACTGGAAGAGGTTCCAGATCCCCAAACAGCTGCATTATCATCAGATGAGATATTAGTTCCTGAATCTGTTCAGGTACACACACATGAGCCTCGTAGATCTAGTAGATTACCTAGACTACCCGAACGATAATGTGGGACATATCACCGAAGGTGAGTCTAAGGTTGAATATAATGAGGATGATGATCCTAAAACCTACCAGGAGGCCATAGAAGGCCCAGAAGCCGGGAAATGGCGAGAAGCCATGAACTCAGAAATCCAGTCTATGTACGCCAACCAAGTTTGGAACTTGGAGGACTTGCATGAGCGTATTGTACCCATCGGTTGCAAGTGGATCATTAAAAGAAAGATCGGTGCTGATGGACGGATCGACACTTATAAGGCAAGGTTGGTGGCAAAGGGATATCGTCAAAGGCAAGGAATTGACTATGACGAGACTTTCTCACCAGTTGCCATGATAAAGTCAATCATAGTTCTACTCGCCATTACTGCACATTTTGATTATGAGATCTGGCAGATGGATGTGAAGACTGCCTTCCTCAAGGGTAACTTAAGGAAGAGGTGTATAAGATACAACCGGAAGGCTTCACATCCAAAGAATCTCCAGATAAAATGTGTAACCTTCAAAGGTCCATTTATGGACTGAAGCAAGCTTCTCGAAGCTGGAACATAAGATTTGATGAGGCTGTCAAGTCTTATAACTTCATTAAGAATGAAGATGAACCTTGTGTGTACAAGAAGACCAGTGGGAGTGCAGTCACCTTCTTTGTTCTTTACGTAGATGACATACTACTCATTAGGAATAATGTAGCTATGATGTCATCAGTAAAGATCTGGCTGTCAAGAAACTTCTCTACGAAGGATTTGGGAGAAGCATCCTACATATTGGAAATACGGATCTATAGAGATAAATCAAAGAGGATGCTTGGAATGACCCAATCCTTGTACATATATACCATAGTCAAAAGGTTTGGCACGAAAAATTCCAAGAGAGGTCTCATACCGATGAGACATGGAATTAATCTCTCAAAGGAGCAGTCTCCTAAGACTCCTAATGAGAGGGCATTTATGGATAGAATACCCTATGCCTCTGCCATAAGATCTATTATGTATGCCATGCTATGTACACGGCATGATGTTGCAATTGCTCTAAGTGTTACGAGCAGATTTCAGGCTGATCCAGGCGAAGAGCACTGGAAGGCAGTGAAATGTATCCTTAAGTACTTGAGAAGAACTAAGGATATCTTTCTTGTCTATGGAAGAGGTGACTTTAAATTGTGAGGCTTTACTGACTTGAGTTTCTAGTCAGATCCAGATGATAGAAAGTCTACATTTGGATTCGTGTTTACTTTGAATGGAGGCGCAGTGTGCTGGAACAGTTCCAAGCAAGTAACCACAGCAGATTCGACAACTGAAGCTGAGTACATCGCTGCAGCTAAAGCCGCCAAGGAAGCAATGTGGTTGAAGAAATTCATCGCCGACCTCGGCGTAGTTCCCAGCATCTCTGAGCCTGTTCTACTGTTGTGCGACAACAATGGAGCGATTGCGCAAGCGAAAGAGCCGCGGTCTCATCAGAAATCAAAGCATATTCTGAGGCACTTTCATCTTATCAGAGAGATCATATCCAGAGGAGATGTAGTAGTGGAAAGAGTTCCATCCGTCGACAATGTAGTAGATCCACTGACAAAGCCGTTGGCTCAAATTGTGTTTGAGCGTCACCTAGAGTCAATAGGCTTATTGTATAAAGGTGATTAGTTTTAGTCCAAGTGGGAGATTGTTAGTTTTAGATGGCCTACAAGCCAATCTAACTATGTAAATCTCGTTTATTTATTAATATAATGGCATAATATTCATTATGTGTAAATCGCATTAATTATCGTTTCATAATGAAGTCCGTGAATATGTGCTATAGTGATCAGATTATGATGAGATCATACTAATGAGACTGATCACTTAAACACACATATTCTTAATCGTTCCTAGTCGGAGGATATCCAAAAAGGACATCGGATATCCGGTTAGACTAGTATAGATTGCTCCTGCTCATATGATCAGGGTGACTGATCTCATAAGTCACTTGTGTGGAGACACTAAGGCGAATCTGTAGGTGCTCATTGGAGAATGAATTCACTGAACTGATCCGACTGAATCGCTGGATGGTATTGTACCTCACTGTCAACCAGCTTGATTCTATTGTCGCAGTTGCGTGGACGGTCCTTGGACCTGAGACACTAAGGACACCTTGTCGGTGGACTTCTGTGCTTTGACCTTGGTTTACGAATCTCTAGCCACGGGATTCTAAAACGCCAAGGATTGGGTACAACGGAATACCGACGAAGGGAATTGTGTGTCAATAAGGAATCATTCGCTCTCGGTACTTAGAGAGAGAATGCTCTAGGAAGGATGCGCGAAAGTCCCTGGCCAGGGCGGACAATAATATCGGAAAAGGAGTTTTCCGATATTCATCAGCGGCATCCAATCCAAGTGAGTCGACCGGTTAGGGTTTGACAGCACGCCATACCCTGAGTTGACTCGAGAGCACTGTACAAATGAAGGATTATATCCACGCGGTAATTGTCGGCGGAAAGGTTCCAAGAGTGGGTTGCTTAACCCCGATACCTTCCGGGTTCACGCGGTGTTGCTTGGCACCCAACGTGATCGGACGCCCGATCGAATTTGATGTGCGACATCAATTCGATTGATTAATTAATTAATAAATCCAGTAAGGAGTTACTGGGCTTATTAGGCCATTAACCGGACTGGTAATTGGGCCTAGAGGGTCACACGCAAATGATTCTCAAGGCGATGGATAAATAAGTGGGTTTTATACAAACCGGGGTTTTTATGAAAAACCACGCGGTTAGTATAAAATATAGCGAACGGGATGAGCAGGCCAAGCTGCTGCTAACCCTAGCCGCCCCTCCTCTGTTTCTCTCTCTCTCTCTGATGTCCCAGACAGATCCAGGTCTGCTCTGCCGCTTCTCCGACTCCCGTTCGACGGGAAATCGTCCGTGCGTTGCAGCGATCATTGCGGCGACCGACGGACGTTTCGTGGACTACGAAGAACGAGGAACGTGAGGATATCCATCGCGAGGAGGATCGCGTGGACTTCGCTAGAGGCCGGGCGCTTGCGCGGCTTGCGGTGTCGCACTGACGGAACAAACGATTGCGGATTCGAGTCCGCACACGGTAAGAACCGATAATCCGATTATCGTGTTTTTAGATTTTTCGAAACGGGAACGGATCTCCGTTTTATTTTATTTTCCGCTGCGCGGGAGATCCGGAGAAATACGAGAACCCAACATTTGCAACCTTCCCAACCTCGGAAACCAGATTATCCCGGCCAAATCATGTTTATCAGGAAACTCAAAAATCGCGTCGCTTAGACGGGACGCCATTTGGCTAATTAAAGCGGCCAAAATAGAAAGGAAATACAAAAAGGAAACCAAAATATATTAGGAAACTTAAATCGCGTCTCCCTAGAGTGACGTGCTTTAGATAATTAGGAAATTAATTCGAATTAGAAATCAGAAACCCAGCCGGATTTGGACTTAAATGGCGTCTCCCTTAGGCGACGCTATTCAGTTAAATCTATCTGAATTTGAAAATTTAATTCTAAACTGATTTCGACTATGAATCTAAATGGTGTCGTCCTAGGGCGACGCTATTCAACATTTTTCAAGAAAAATTAATAAAAATTAATTAATGATTAAACATCAGACCATTTTGGGGCATTATAATTGTGACATGAAATTTGCTCAATATGAAGTCAAAATTAACGTGTCTACATGAGGTAGTTCTCCTCATGCCTACAACCCTTCCATGCTGCATCAAAACCATACCTAAACCTCGACAAAATGCATATGAATAAACCACAAATCCACTTGAACCAAATGGAAGCACCAAAGCTAGAGCCAAAGTGAGACAAGTCTTCAGCTCAGCAAAGCTCCGCTCACATTCCTCGATCCACACAAAATGAACTCCCTTAGGAGTCAACCTCGACAAGAGTGTTGCTATGGAAGAAAACTCATGGACAAACCGCCGATAATATCCTGACAACCCCAAGAAGCTCCTAATCTCTGACACAGTCGTCAGTCTTATCTAATCCATCAATGCCTCAATCTTGGTTGGATCCATTGAAATGACTTGCCTCAAGAACTGCACCTTATCTAGCCAGAACTCACACTTGCTAAACTTAGCATAGAGCTGGTGCTCTCTAAAGATCTGCAACGCTACCTGAAGATGCGTGGCATGCTCTTCTTCAGAAGAAGAATACACCAAAATGTCATCCACAAACACTACCACAAACTGATCTAGATAGGCCCTAAAAACCCGGTTCATCAAGTCCATAAAAGCCGCTGAAGCATTGGTCAAGCCAAAAGGCATAACTAAAAACTCATAATGTCCATACCGAGTCCTGAAAGTCGTCTTCCTCACATCCAACTCGTGGATCCTCATCTGATAATACCCTAAGTCAATCTTTGAAAATACCTTGGCAGACTGCAACTGATCCATCAGATCATCGATCCTTGGAAGTGGGTACTTATTGTTTATTGTCACTTTGTTCAGCTATCTATAATTAATACATAACCTCAAGGAGCCATCCTTCTTCCTAACGAACAGAATAGGAGCATCCCACGGAGAAGTGTTGGGACGGATAAAACTCTTATCCAGCAAATCCTACAACTGTGCCTTCAACTTAGCGAGTTCGGCTGGAGCCATCCGATACGGAGCCTTAGACAAGGGCGTCATACTCAGTGCAAGTTCAATAGTGAACTCAACCTCCTGCTGAAGAGGAAGGCCAGGCAATTCCTCGGGAAACACATCAGGGAAATCACATACTACCGGCACCCCCAAAGGACTAGAAACATTATCATTACGAGCCACAACTACTGAGGTGCGAAAGGCCTCACAACCACCAACAAGTAACCTCTGAGCTTTAAAAGCAGAAATAATAAAAATGCCACGAGAAGAGAGCCTAATACCTTGAAAGTAAAAGGCCGGGATGCACAGAATGGAGAAGCGCACCTCTTCCTATGGCAATCCAACTTAGCATAATAGGACTCCAATCAATCCATGCCCACGATGACATCAAAGTCACGAATGGCAAACACAACCAACTGGGCAGGTAACTGCTGACCATCAATGGCTAAGGGAACCTCACTCAAACAGTTGTAAGTCAACAAAAAGTCTCCGGAAGGAACCTCTGTTGGGTTTTCTCGGATTTCTCCAGATCGCTCACGCAGCGGAAAAAAAAATAAAAACAGCGATCTGTTTTCCCGTTTCGAAAAACTAAAATCGATTATCGGATAATCGAAGTTCTCACCGTGTGCGAATTCGAATCCGAAACCGTTCGGTTCCGTCGGTGCGACACCGCAAGCCGCGCAAGTGCCCGGCCTCTAGCAAAGTCCACGCGATCCTCCTCGCGACGGATATCCTCGCGTTCCTCGTTCTTCGCAGCCCACGAAACCTCCGCCGGTCACCGCAACGATCGCCGCAACGCACGGACGATTTCCCGTCGAACGGGATTCGGAGAAGCGGCGGAGCAAATCTGGATCTGTCTGGACGCCAAAGAGACAGAGAAACTGAGGAGGGGAGGCTAGGGTTAGCAGCAGCTTGGCCTGTTCAGCCCGTTCGTTATGTTTTATACTAACCGCGCGGTTTTACATAAAAACCCCCGGTTTCTATAAAACCCACTTATTTATCCATCGCCTTGAGAATCATTTGCGTGTGACCCTCTAGGCCCAAGTACCAGTCCAGTTAATGGCCCAACAAGACCAGTGACTCCTCACTGGCTTTATTAATCAATTAATAACCCTTTATTAATTAATTAATCAATCAAATTGATGTCGCACATTGAATTCGACCGGGCCTCCGATCACGTTGGGTGCCAAGCAACACCGCGTGAACCCAGAAGGTATTGGGGTTAAGTAACCCACTCTTGGAATCTTTCCACCGACAGTTACCGCGTGGATATAATCCTTCATTCGTACAATGCTCTCGAGTCAACTCAGGGTATGGCGAGCTGTCAAACCCTAACCGGTCGACTCACTTGGATTGGATGCCGCTGATGAATATCGGAAAACTCCTTTTCCATTATTATCGTACGCCCTGGCCAGGGACTTTCGCGCATCCTTCCTAGAGCATTCTCTCTCTAAGTACCGAGAGCGAATGATTCCTTATTGACACACAATTCCCTTCGACGGTATTCCGTTGTACCCAATCCTTGGCGTATTAGAATCCCGTGGCTAGAGATTCGTAAACCAAGGTCAAAGCACAGAAGTCCACCGACAAGGTGTCCTTAGTGTCTCAGGTCCAAGGACCGTCTACGCAACTGCGACAATAGAATCAAGCTGGTTGACAGTGAGGTACAATACCATCCAGCGATTCAGTCGGATCAGTTCAGTGAACTCATTCTCCAATGAGCACCTACAGATTCGCCTTAGTGTCTCCACACAAGTGACTTATGAGATCAGTCACCCTTATCATATGAGCAGGAGTAATCTGTACTAGTCTAACCGGATATCCGATGTCCTTCTCGGATATCCTCCGACTAGGAACGATTAAGAATATGTGTGTTTAAGTGATCAGTCTCATTATTATGATCTCATCATAATCTGATCACTATAGCACATATTCACGGACTTCATTATGAAACGATAATTAATGCGATTTACACATAATGAATATTATGCCATTATATTAATAAATGAACGAGATTTACATAGTTAGATTGGCTTGTAGGCCACCTAAAACTAACAACCTCAACCATCAGCTCACCTGAAATCTCATCAACGGGTGCAGAAAGAACCTCTATGAACCACTCGGAAAAAAAAGAATGCAAAGCACCCGAATCAATCAACACATGTGCGGAGTTCCGAAGGACAGAAAGTGTACCTTCAACCAAGTTGGACGCGTGAGCCTCCTTCCTGGTGATAGCGAGAACCTTCCCCTGGGTCCTCAGCATCTTCTGGTCTCCGGGTCCCTACCCCTGCCCTTACCTTTGTGGGCAACTCCTCGCCAAATGGCCCGGCTGGCCACAAGTGTAACACCTCCCTGAAAATGCAGGACACTGAGTCCCACCATGAGTACCGCCACAATGAGGACAAATCGTCGGAGCCCTTGAGCTGCCTCCTGCTACGCGCTGGATGCCGATTGATTCTGCTAGTTCTGCCTGGGTCTACTGCTGCCACTGCTACCACTGTTGCCGCCGCCGTCTCGAAAGAACCTCCTGAATCTGGATCCGAGCGAAGATGCTCCCGAACCTGATGAAGGAGTTGTTCTTGTTGTCTTCCCCTTGCCATATACCGGTCCCTGAGTTGCCCGTCCCCTCTCCCAAGCCATATGGTCGTGCTGCGCCTCAACTGCCGCTGCACACTTCACTGCCGAAGCTAAGTCTGCACAACAGTGGGACGCCACCAGGCTCCTTAGGTCAAACCTCAGTCCGTTAATGAACCTTTCAGTCCGTCTCTCCTCATCTTCTTAAATGAAAGGCACAAATCTCCCTAAGGAGACAAACTTCATTTGGTACTCGAGCACTGTCATGCTCCCTTGGGTCAGCTCCATAAACTCCCTCTCCTTGGCTTTCTGGACATGCCTAGGGAAGTATTGCCCGTTGAATTCCTTCACAAATGTCTCCCATGGAATCTCCCTGAGATTCTTATATGCATACATCATGTTCTTTAGGGTGGTCCACCAATCATAGGCATTATCCTTCAACATGAAGGAGGCCAACGGAGTCCTCTCAACTGCCGTACAGTCAAGAGTATCAAACGTCTTCTCTATCTCCCTCAGCCAATGAGTAGCCTCATCAGGGTCAAGACGACCGGTGAAGTGAGGCGGCCTTAGCTTTGGGAATCGCTCCAAGACAGCCGAAGGCCCTCCCCGAGCACTAGAACTCTTACTAGGGTCTTTTGTCTGATACTTAGTCATCGTTTCCATCACTGCCTCCATAAAACGTTTTATGTTTTACCTACCGGCCTCAGATCCGCTAGACACATCCCCCTGATCACGAATGACGGGCACTATCTTTCTAGGAGCCATCGACTCACCTACAATCACAAGAATTGGAAACCTTAATTAGAACAAAAAACCTAAATTGTCGTCGTGCCTGTATGGGATAAATGCATTTATTTGTCAAAATTATGATAATTTAACCTAGTTATTCATCTATTTGCCAGACCGAATGCTCTGATACCAACTGTACGACCCGTCACCCTATAATCGGGGATCCGATTACTAAATGGGTACCGAATCATTAAAATTAGGAACTGAATCAGGATCTCAAATAAGTCTAGGAAATAAATGATAAACTAAGCTAAACAATTCATACAACATTGAATTGTAAACAAAGTGCAGGAATTAAAAATTATTACAATCTGACTCGACTTAGCAAATAATTACATAATCCAACTCAAATGAAATAATTAAGCGTACGGGCCTGAAAGTAAAAGAACTACATCAGGACATACTCAGGAACAGTGGCTGCTAGCGCGCAACCCAAGACGAGGCCCCACAACGCTACGCTTGCCAAGAACCCTCACTTGAAAGTCGCAAGGGTGACTTACACTAGAATGGACTTAGTACGGAACCTTCGATCCCCACCTCCCACACACATGCACACCCATAATCATAACACAACAAGAAAATAGACAGGTAAGCATAAGTAAAGCAGAGGAACTATAGCCATAATGGCAAAATGTTAAACACATTCATTTGTAAATGCAACAGGTGCAGTCTGCAACCAACATTCTGGCTAACTACTCAAACCTCACAGTCGAATACGAAAAATATCGATCCGTTGGGACGGAACAACAACCCCTTGAATAGCGCACTAGCTACTCCGGCCGATCTAACTCTAGGTGGTTCGGACTCCCAACCACGACTGACACTCCAAAGTGTACCACTCCCACACCGATACTAGCTATTTGTTGGGATCGTTGTGTCGGGATCCGACCTAAAATGCAGCGGAATAAATTTCTCGGGATCGGATCCATCCCGTTTCGAACGATTAAAATAATACCAGAGTAAATCGAATTTACCGTGCGCGGATTCGAATCCGCGTTTGTTTTTCGGTTCCGTCGGAGCGATGCCGCAAGTCGCGCAGATGCCCAACCTCTAGCGGTATCCACGCGGTTCTCCTTGCGATGGATCGTCCTCGCTTCCTCGCTCGATTCGACATTCGTGGATCCCATCTGGCTTCACATAATCCGCCACGACATGCAGATTCAAAATCTCCCGTCGAACAGAAGGCGAAGCGGTCAGGAATAGAAGCGGAGCCTCCAGAGGGCCGGCCTCGTGTCATGCCTCTGGAAGAGAGGATAGAGACGGAATGACGGCTAGGTTAGGTTGCTGGCCCCGACGTAGCTCCATTCCTTTATAATAAGTCTGTTTGCGATTTTTCGTAAAAATCCAGACTTATCCGAAATCCTGTCGGATTATCCATCGACTTGAAAACCATTTGCGTGTGACCCTCTAGGCCCAATACCAGTCCAGTTAATAGCCCAGTAACCCTTTACTAACCCACTGAATTAATTAATATCCTTATATTCAATTAATCAGCTGAATTTAATGTCCCACAATAAATTTGGATGGACTTCCGATCACCTTGGATGCCAAGTAACATTGCGTGATCCTCGATGGCACTGGGGTTATCGCAACCCTCTATTGGAACCTTTATGTCATCGGTTAGCGCGTGGATATAATCCTTCATCCGTACAATGTTCCCAAATCGACCTAGGGTATGGTTTACAGTTAAAACCTATTCGGTCGATTCACTTGAATCAGATGCTGCTAATCTGAATCCGATAACTCCTTATCGAACACAAAGTCCGCCCTGGCCAGAGACTTTAAGCGCATCATTCCCAAAACATTCTCTCCCAAACTTTCAAGAGCAGATGATCCCATATTGAACACACAATTACCTTCGAAGGCATTTCCCTGAACCCGATCACTTGACTTATTGATAACCCATGGTTAGGGATTCGTTAGTCAAAGCAAAGTTCAGAAACTTACTAACGAGATATGTTTGGCGTCTCAGGTCCAAGGATCATCCACACAACTGTGACAAAAGAATCGAGCTAGTTAACAATGAGGTGTTTACCATCCAGTGATTCATAGTCGGATCAGTTCAGTGAACCCATTTGCCAATGAGCACCTATAGGTCCAGCATAGTGTCTCCACACAAGTGACTTATAGGATCAGTCACCCTCATCATATGAGCTGAAGTAACTTATACTAGTCTATCCAGATGTTCGATGTCCTATCTCAAACATCCTATGACTATGAACAATTAAGAACATGTGTTTATAAGTCTTCGGTCCCGTAATTATGATCTCATCATAATCCGAAGACTGTTGCACATGTTCATGGACTTTATCATGATACGATAAACATAGATCGAATTAATTACACACAATGAATTATTTGCCATTTTTTAATAATCTGAATCAGTAGATAGTATGAGATTGGCTTTGAGACCATCTAATACTAGCAATCTCCCACTTAGAGTAAAGCCAATTACTTTTATATAGAATACCCATATTCTCTAAGTGACACTCAAAGACATTTTGAGACAAAGGCTTCGTAAGTGGATCTGCTATGTTGTCGGCTGAAAGAACTGTTTCCACCACGACATCTCCTCGAGCTATAATCTCTCTGATCAGATGAAAGCGCCGCAGAATGTGCTTCGACTTCTTATGAGACCTCGACTCTTTCGCTTGAGCAATCGCCCTATTGTTGTCACACAGCAGTGGGACGGGACCAGATATGCTTTCCACTACACCAAGATCGACGCTGAATTTCTTCATCCATACAGCTTCCTTGGCGGCTTCAGCAGCAGTAATATTGTAAGGACTGAGGTTTCGGGTTCAGTGTTCGGGTCGGTTTCGGGCCGGATCCCCTTGTTTAGGCCCTGAGGGGTCTTAGGAGCTTTGCTCTGAATGACGTCTGCATGGCACGACGCCTTTCAAACGGCGTCTTGCTGGGTGGACGCCATTTACGTCTGTTGCTGTTGTGCCACGTGGGCGCCACGTGGACGGGTTTCGGGCCGCGAGAGCACAGCCCCTGTCTTGTCATCTGAACGGCGTCTATGATGGACGACGCGATTCAGACTGCGACCCTGCGGTGTCAGTGTGCGGCGTCAGAGCGCTGTCAGTACGGCTCGTCCTGTCAGCTGATAGGTGTCTGTCTCGATCGACGCGTTTTAGTCAGTTTCAGATTGACCCCGCGAGCCTCCCCTTCGTTCCCTCATTTTTGCCTCCCCCCTCTCTCTCTCTTCGCTCTCTCCACCCTCTCCGACCCTCTTTTCCACTTCCCTTCCTCTTCTTCCTCTTCCACCACTCCAACACCTCTCTACCTCTCACCTCTACCACCACCACTTCCTTCGCGACGTTCCATTCTCCGGACGGCGGCCGACGTCCCGGCGGAGTGGCGGCGTTCTCGGGGGTACCGGCGGCGGTCTGCGGTGCGGCGGGTCGGCGGCTCGGAGCTTGGTGGAGTTCAAGAACCGGTAGGGGGATGAATCTTGCGTAGATTACATCCGTTTCATCCGTGGTTCCATGTGTTACATGATGTGTTGGGGGTAGAATGAGCATTTTAGGGGCTTTTCCTTGATGGGAATGGGAGTCTTGATGAATGTGGATTTATGATGCTTTGGTTTGCCCTCTTTCTCCTCTGTTTTTGGGGTTTTTGGGGGTTGAAAGGGAGCCTTCGGGCAAGAGACAGAACCTGGTTTCTGGCGCTAAAAGACGTCGTGCATGGACGACGCCTTTTAGAAGGGCGTCGGGCCATCATGACGCCTTTTAGGCAGAAATCGTTCCACTAAGGCTCTGTCAGTTCGGGGATTCTGGCACTAAAACACGTCATGCTTGTACGACGCAATTTGGAATAGCGTCGAGACACCATGACGCCTTTTAAGGCAGAATTCTCCCGATTGAGGTTTTCTATTAATTCCGGATTTCCTGTTAAACGGCGTCTGAGAATGTTGACGCCTTTTAAAAGGCGACCACTGGTGTCGACGCCTTTTAGGCCAGATTCTGAGGCCGGTATTTCATGAACCAGTTTAGGGTACTGGAATGGCGTCGGCCTTGGGCGACGCGATTCAAGACAGAACCACACTAATCCATGCCAGTAAAATGTGTTTACACTGCTACATAGTCGGTTAATGCATGCTGTTAGTATACTCGATGTGATGAACTCTTCGTGACCGGATGGCACTGCGTTGTGTGTCGTGCGACCGTGGACTTCTTCCGTGACCGGATCGCACTGTGCCGTGTTTTCTGTTTCGGTGGACCTAGAGTGACAGTTGTAGCGTTCTACACCCTGTGTCGGTGCGGAGGGACACAGCGCTGACGGGAGCAGTGGCGGGGTGACGCCTAGTGGAGAGGGTCACCTGGTGAACCCCGGGGTTAGCTACCTTGTACCGGTGTCGGAGTGGTACCTTTGGAGTGTCACTCGTGCTGGGGGAAGGAGTAACCACCTGAGCCAGTTGGGCCGGAGTAGCCAGCGTGCTATCCGAGGGGTTACTGTTTGGTCTCAGCGGGTCGGTGTTTGCTGGGGGAAGGAGTAGCCGCCGAGGTAGCCAGCGTGCTATCCGAGGGGTTACTGTTTGGTCTCAGCGGGTCGGTGTTTCCCACTTTCGGAGACGTGGTTGACGCGTTTTGCCGAGACGCGAGTTGTAGGTTCCTTGGTATAATGATTTCTGAGATATGCATGTTATATTCCAAATGCATGTGGTTTATATCGAGAATTTAGGAGAAATGTGTTACAGCTTTACTTATCTTGTTCCCATGTATCTTTGTAATTGTGCTTGTGTGTGTGTGTGGGAGGCAAGGGATCGGATGATCCCTACTGAGCCCAGTTCTGGTGTGGCTCACTCCCTGCGGTTTTCAGGTGTGGACCTCGTGGCGAGTGGCGGCGCGTGGTATTTCTCCTTGGTGTACGGACCAGCAGCTATGTAAGGACTGAGGTTTCGGGTTCTGTTTTCGGGTCGGATCCCTTGGTTTGGACCCTGTGGGGGGTCTTGAGATTCCTGGCTGAATGGCGTCAGCACTGCTCGACGCCTTTCTAAAGGCGTCAGGTTGTGTGGACGCCATTTAGGTGTGCAGGTTGTTGTGCCACGTGTGCGCCACGTGGGCGGGTTTCGGGCCGCGAGAGTACGTCCCCGGCCACATCGTCTGAATGGCGTCCAGGTTGGCCGATGCGATTCAGACTGTGACCTCTGAGATGTCAGGGTGCGGCGCCAGAGCGTTGTCAGTACGGTCTATCCTGTCGTCTGAACGGCGTCCACGGTGGGCGACGCGTTTCAGACCGCTGTCAGTACGGCCGTCCTGTCAGACTGATAGGCGTCTGCCTTGATCGACGCGTTTTAGCTGGATTCGGATTGACTCCGCGAGCCTCCCCTTCTTTCCCTCATTCTCGCCTCCACTCTCTCTCTCCTCGCCCTCTCCGCCCCCTCCGACTCTCTTCTTCCCCTTCCCTTCCTCTTCTTCCTCTTCCAATCACTCCATAGCCTCCCTACCTCTCACCTCTACCTCCACCACCTCCTTCACGGCGTTCCCTTCTCCGGACAGCGGCCGATGTCCCGGCGGAGTGGCGGCGTCCTCGAGGGTACCGGCGGCGGTCTGCGGTGCGGCGGGTCGGCGGCGAGGAGCTTGGAGGAGTTCAAGAACCGGTAGGGGGATGAACCTTGCGTGTGTTTGCTCGTGTGTTCCTTGGCGTGACATGATGTGGTTGGGCTAGATTGAGCATGTTTAGGGGGTTTCCTTGTGGGAATGGCTATGTTTGTGATCGTGGTTTCGTAGCATGCCTGTGATAGATGAATTCTTCTTCCTCCCCCTTTCCGTTTTGGGGCTTTTCGGGGTGTTTGGGGTCAAAGGAGAAACCCTCGGGTTGAACCAGGAAACCTGGTTTCTGGCGCTAAACGGCGTCGTGCCTGGTCGACGCCTTTTAGAAGGGCGTCAGGGCAGTACGACGCCTTTTAGGGCAGAAACCTCCCTGTTTGAGGTTTCCTGTGTTAGGGGTTCTGGTGCTAAATGACGTCATGGATGGACGACGCCTTTCAGAAGGGCGTCGGGACATCATGACGCCATTTAGACAGGAAAATCACCCCGAGTGAGGGTCTGTAAATCTGGAATTTATGTGTGAATGGCGTCGGTGGACCTGGACGCGTTTTAGATAGGCGACTCCCTATGACGACGCGTTTCAGGGAATTTTTTGTCTGTTAAATGAACCTGTCCGAGGGACTTGAATGGCGTCGACCTCGGTCGACGCGATTCAAGACAGAGATGTGTAATCCTGATTTTCACCATGTGCTTCACCGTGGGATGATTTCAATTGCATGCTTCACGTTGTACGTTGAGACTGAGGACTCCTGTGTGAATGGAATCATGTTGTGTGTGTGTGCTTATGCGAATATGGAATCGGACTGACTGTGGTTTACGTTTGTCACCATGGACCGATGGGGACAGGGTCATGGTGTCTGTGAGCTGTACCGGTGAGAAGGGGTACATGTGTGTTTTACCTTTAGCTGAGGGAAGCAGGATCGCCTTGAGCCCGACGGGCCGGAGTAGCCGGTGTGCTATCCGAGGGGTCGCTGTTTGTCCTCAGCGGGTCGGGGTTTTCCTGTTTGTTGTGACAGCTTCCGGCGCGTTTTCTTGCTGTGGAGCTGGTTGTGGTACTGGTGGGAGTTGGTTTACCCTTTAGCCATTGGGCCTGATGTGACCTTTGATCGAGGTTACGAGTGGTACCCTTAGCCCTTTGGCCTGACGCAGCCCGGGAGAGTTGGGTTTGTGGGTAGTTCCTGTAGCTTCGGCTTGACGGGGGTTCGCCGGTCTCCAGGGCCCTCCTGAAGCGCTGAGGCCTAGCGTGGAGGCAATCCGAACGGTAGGACAGTAGTCTAGACTGCTTGTGTGCACACGTAGCTGGCAGTGGCGGTACACTGGTTCCAGCTAGTCCTAGTTTGACTCACTACCTCACCCTACAGTGCCCCGGAACACTGTAGGGTGGACAGGCGTGAGCTGTGGTGGTAGTGTTGGGAGGCGACGTTTGACTTCGGTCGACAGTGTGGTTCAGTCGCTTCGTGGACTTTGACTGTGAGTCGTGACTCTGTGTTGGGTTCTTCGGGTTGCTTAGAATGGTTCTTGCTGCACTACTTGTCGTACGTTTAATATCAGAGTTGGGTACTGTGTTTACTGCTTTACTTAATTGCCATATATTCCTGTTGTTACACTTGTGGGTGTGTGAGTGGGAGGCAGGGGATCGGATGATCCCTACTGAGCCCTTTTCTGGTGTGGCTCACTCCCTGCGGTTTCAGGTGTGGACCTCGAGGCGAGCGGTAGCATGGTGTCTCCTTGGTGTACGGACCAGCAGCTGTCTTAGTTCCGGGGTATGCCCCGATGTTGTTGTACTTCCTTCTGCATGTACTTATTTAATTGTTGGACATGTAATTATTGTTGGACTGTATACGGACTTTGTTATTTTCCTTCCTGCGCACTTGCTTACCTTTGTAGTCCGTGAGATTGCTATATTTAGCCTTGTTTAGCACTTACTCCTCCAGATGTGTTGTGCGAGATCCGGGTGTGAACCCGCAGTTAATGGGCCGACATCCATTTAGTGACCGGGTCTCCGGTCATAGGATGGCGGGTCGTTACAGTTGGTATCAGAGCTCAGTCTGGTCGAGTATGTGATAAACTGGGTTAGATATTATAGTCCAACAATAAGTACGAGTCTGTACAGGCGATGGCTGCTGGTGTAGATTAATAGGTTTTGACGTGTTTTGGTTCGATTTGCGTGTTGTGGGGCAGCGATGGCGCCGAAGCGGAGAACTCCGGTGGCTCGGGATGCGAGAGCAGATGGTGGTGGTTCGAGGGCAGAAGGTTATAATGTGGATCGTTTTATGGAAGCTATGATTGGGGCTATGTCTAGATATCAGCAAGGAGATGGAAGTGAGGGGTCCAGTTCCCGAGGTGGCCAATCCATGGTGGTGGAACGGTTCTGGAAGCTGAAGCCCCCTTCTTTCACGGGTCAACCTGTTCCAGATGCGGCAGCTCAGTGGGTTAAGGAGGTGGAGAAGGTGTTTGATGTCCTAGAATGTGCTGAGAGTGACAAGACCTTGTTGGCAACCTACTTGCTGAAGGGCGATGCTTACGATTGGTGGGTTACCATCAAGGGGTTGATGTTTCCAGATAGGCCTTTGAGAGAGATTCCTTGGGAAGGCTTCGTGAGAGAGTTTAGTGGACAGTACTTTCCGAGGCACGTTCGTAGGGCCAAGGAAAGGGAGTTTATGGAATTGGTGCAGGATGATTTGTCCGTCCTAGAGTATCAAATGAAATTTGTAGCTCTGGGAAGATTTGCTCCTCACATATCTGGGCGTGAGGACCTTAGGACAGAGAGATTTGTGGATGGACTTCGGCATGATCTGAGAGAGTTTGTGGCGGCCCATTTTTGTAAGGATTTGGCTTCAGCGGTTCAGTGCGCGGCAGCAGTGGAGATGTAGTTCCAACACACGGCGAGGGAATCGGAGCATTCGGCACAGGGGAAGCAGTAGAGCAGGGATAGATCGACAGCCGTTTCGTCAGATGGTCCGAGTTCCTTTGAGGTCGAGTTCCAGGAGGTACCTTATGACGAGGATGAGGATGGTTCGGTTCAGCAGATGGAGACAGAGGTCGGCTGGCAGCAGGAGGCGAGGCGGGGCGCTGCAGATCGTTGTCCCCGATGTAGCAGGTTTCATGGCAACCGGATATGTCCCTTGATCACTGGTAGCTGTTTCGCCTGTGGTCGGAAGGGACATCTCGCGAGGAACTGTCCCCAGAAGAACCAGGCATGTCAGGGACCGAGCGGTTAGTGAGTGTTCGAGGTGTGATTGGAGTCGCGTCTCCTTGTGGAGGTCCGAGAGGTTGTGCTAGGAGAGCACTTTTATCTTGTCTTTTCTGAGGTGGTTGTGAACTCGTGTGGCACTTGTACGTATTGGGTTTGATGGAGAAATCGGTTTTGGAATTTGTGCCTTCCTAGTGTGTGGATATTTTGATCTATCAACTCTTGTCAGAATTGAGAATCTTGGTTAGCTTGACGTGGATGTGTTGGAACCCTGTGTGGGTGACTGGTGAGAATGACTGTTGTTATTGATGTGTGTCGGCGTGTGTTGGTTAGCCGAGTTGAGCATTGAGCGGTTGCAATTTCGAGGACGAAATTCTTTTAAGGGGGGGAGAATGTAAGGACTGAGGTTTCGGGTTCTGTTTTCGGGTCGGATCCCTTGGTTTGGACCCTGTGGGGGGTCTTGAGATTCCTGGTTGAATGGCGTCAGCATTGCTCGACGCCTTTCAAAAGGCGTCAGGTTGTGTGGACGCCATTTAGGTCTGCAGGTTGTTGTGTCACGTGTGCGCTACGTGGGCGGGTTTCGGGCCGCGAGAGTACGGCCCCGGCCACATCGTCTGAACGGCGTCCAGGTTGGCCGACGCGATTCAGACTGTGACCTCTGAGATGTCAGGGTGCGGCGCCAGAGCGTTGTCAGTACGGTCTGTCCTGTCGTCTGAACGGCGTCCACGGTGGGCGACGCGTTTCAGACCGCTGTCAGTACGGCCGTCCTGTCAGACTGATAGGCGTCTTCCTTGATCGACGCGTTTTAGCTGGATTCGGATTGACTCCGCGAGCCTCCCCTTCTTTCCCTCATTCTCGCCTCCACTCTCTCTCTCCTCGCCCTCTCCGCCCCCTCCGACTCTCTTCTTCCCCTTCCCTTCCTCTTCTTCCTCTTCCAATCACTCCATAGCCTACCTACCTCTCACCTCTACCTCCACCACCTCCTTCACGGCGTTCCCTTCTCCGGACAGCGGCCGATGTCCCGGCGGAGTGGCGGCTTCCTCGAGGGTACCGGCGGCGGTCTGCGGTGCGGCGGGTCGGCGGCGAGGAGCTTGGAGGAGTTCAAGAACCGGTAGGGGGACGAACCTTGCGTGTGTTTGCTCGTGTGTTCCTTGGCGTGACATGATGTGGTTGGGCTATATTGAGCATGTTTAGGGGGTTTCCTTGTGGGAATGGCTATGTTTGTGATCGTGGTTTCGTAGCATGCCTGTGATAGATGAATTCTTCTTCCTCCCCCTTTCCGTTTTGGGGCTTTTCGGGGTGTTTGGGGTCAAAGGAGAAACCCTCGGGTTGAACCAGGAAACCTGGTTTCTGGCGCTAAACGGCGTCGTGCCTGGTCGACGCCTTTTAGAAGGGCGTCAGGGCAGTACGACGCCTTTTAGAGCAGAAACCTCCCTGTTTGAGGTTTCCTGTGTTAGGGGTTCTGGTGCTAAATGACGTCATGGATGGACGACGCCTTTCAGAAGGGCGTCGGGACATCATGACGCCATTTAGACAGGAAAATCACCCCGAGTGAGGGTCTGTAAATCTGGAATTTATGTGTGAATGGCGTCGGTGGACCTGGACGCGTTTTAGATAGGCGACTCCCTATGACGACGCGTTTCAGGGAATTTTCTGTCTGTTAAATGAACCTGTCCGAGGGACTTGAACGGCGTCGACCTCGGTCGACGCGATTCAAGACAGAGATGTGTAATCCTGATTTTCACCATGTGCTTCACCGTGGGATGATTTCAATTGCATGCTTCACGTTGTACGTTGAGACTGAGGACTCCTGTGTGAATGGAATCATGTTGTGTGTGTGTGTGCTTATGCGAATATGGAATCGGACTGACTGTAGTTTACGTTTGTCACCATGGACCGATGGGGACAGGGTCATGGTGTCTGTGAGCTGTACCGGTGAGAAGGGGTACATGTGTGTTTTACCTTTGGCTGAGGGAAGCAGGATCGCCTTGAGCCCGACGGGCCGGAGTAGCCGGTGTGCTATCCGAGGGGTCGCTATTTGTCCTCAGCGGGTCGGGGTTATCCTGTTTGTTTTGACAGCTTCCGGCGCATTTTCTTGCTGTGGAGCTGGTTGTGGTACTGGTGGGAGTTGGTTTACCCTTTAGCCATTGGGCCTGATGTGACCTTTGATCGAGGTTACGAGTGGTACCCTTGCCCTTTGGCCTGACGCAGCTCGGGAGAGTTGGGTTTGTGGGTAGTTCCTGTAGCTTCGGCTTGACGGGGGTTCGCCGGTCCCCAGGGCCCTCATGAAGCGCTGAGGCCTAGCGTGGAGGCAATCCGGACGGTAGGACAGTAGTCTAGACTGCTTGTGTGCACACGTAGCTGGCAGTGGCGGTACACTGGTTCCAGCTAGTCCTAGTTTGACTCACTGCCTCACCCTACAGTGCCCCGAAACACTGTAGGGGTGGACAGGCGTGAGCTGTGGTGGTAGTGTTGGGAGGCGACGTTTGACTTCGGTCGACAGTGTGGTTCAGTCGCTTCGTGGACTTTGACTGTGAGTCGTGACTCTGTGTTGGGTTCTTCGGGTTGCTTAGAATGGTTCTTGCTGCACTACTTGTCGTACGTTTAATATCAGAGTTGGGTACTGTGTTTACTGCTTTACTTAATTGCCATATATTCCTGTTGTTACACTTGTGGGTGTGTGAGTGGGAGGCAGGGGATCGGATGATCCCTACTGAGCCCATTTCTGGTGTGGCTCACTCCCTGCGGTTTCAGGTGTGGACCTCGAGGCGAGCGGTAGCGTGGTGTCTCCTTGCTGTGCGGACCAGCAGCTGTCTTAGTTCCGGGGTATGCCCCGATGTTGTTGTACTTCCTTCTGCCTGTACTTATTTAATTGTTGGACATGTAATTATTGTTGGACTGTATACGGACTTTGTTATTTTCCTTCCTGCGCACTTGCTTACCTTTGTAGTCCGTGAGATTGCTATATTTAGCCTTGTTTAGCACTTACTCCTCCAGATGTGTTGTGCGAGATCCGGGTGTGAACCCGCAGTTAATGGGCCGACATCCATTTAGTGACCGGGTCTCCGGTCATAGGATGGCGGGTCGTTACATGCTATCTAAGTTCCGGGGTATGCCCCGATGTTGTTGTACTTTACTTCTGCATGTACTTAATTAATTTGTGGGACCATGTAATTATTGTTGGACTGTGGACGGACATTATTACTTTACTTCCTGCATACTGTACTTCCTTGTAGTCCGTGTGAATGTTATATTTAATCTTGTTTAATGATTACTCCTCCAGATGTGTGTACAAGATCCGGGTGTGAGACCGTTGGATAATGATTCGACACCCATTTAGTGATCGGGTCTCCGATCATAGGGTGGCGGGTCGTTACAAACATACTCGGCTTCCGTTGTCGAATCAGCAGTGGTTTCCTGCTTGGAACTTTTCCAACTCACTGCTCCCCCGTTGAGTGTGAAAACAAAACCTGATGTTGACTTGCTGTCGTTAGGATCAAACTGAAAACTCGAGTCAGTATATCCATGCAGCTTTAAGTCTCCTCCTTCATAGACTAGAAATAGATCATTAGTCCTTCTCAAGTACTTAAGGATGCATTTCACAGCCTTCCAGTGTTCATCACCTGGATCTGCCTGATGTCTGCTCGTAACACTTAGGGCATATGCTACATCAGGTCTGGTACATAGCATGGCATACATGATGGACCATATGGCAGAAGCATAGGGGACTTTATCCATCACAGCCCTCGACTTTATCCATCACAGCCCTCTCTTCAAGTGTCATGGGAGACTGACCTTTAGGGAGTGAAATTCCATGTCTCATCGGTATGAGACCTCTCTTGGAATTTTCCATGCCAAACCTTTTGACAATGGTTTCTATGTACATGGATTTGGTTAAAGCTAGCATCTTCTTTGATCTATCTCTATAGATCCGTATTCCTAATACGTAAGATGTTTCTCCCAAATCCTTCATGGAGAAGTTCTTTGACAGCCATATCTTTACTGATGACATCATTCCTACATCATTCCCAATTAGTAGGATGTCGTCAACGTAAAGAATTAGAAATATGATTGCGCTCCCATTGTTTTTCTTGTATACACAGGGCTCATCTTCATTCTTAATGAAGCCATAAGATTTGATCGCCTCATCAAATCTTATGTTCCAACTTCAGGAAGCTTGCTTCAGTCCATAAATGGACCTCTGCAACTTGCATACCATGTTTGAAGATTCTTTGGATGTGAATTCTTCTGGCTATATCATATACACCTCCTCCTCAAGGTTTCTATTGAGGAAGGCAGTTTTCACATCCATCTGCCAGATTTCATAATCATGGTAGGCAGCAATGGCAAGAAGAATTCTGATAGACTTAATCATAGCAACATGTGAAAAGGTTTCGTCATAGTCAACACCTTGTCTTTGACGATAGCCTTTCGCCACTAATCTTGCTTTATAAGTTTCAATACGTCCATCTGCACCGAACTTTCTTTTAAAGATCCATTTGCAGCCGATAGGTACTATACCATCAAGTAAATCTTCCAAGTTCCAAACTTGGTTGATGTACATAGACTGTATTTCAGAATTCATGGCTTCCCGCCATTTCCCGGCCTCTGGACTTTCAATGGCCTCCTGGTAAGTCTTAGGATCATCATCCTTATTATAGGGTATCCTTGAACCATCCAAATTAATATGTCCCACATATCTTTCTGGTGCTTTAGGTACTCTTTCAGACCTACGAGGTTCCTGTGTATCATTTTGAACAGGTTCAGAAACTGATGGTTCATATGATGAACCAGTTTATGGGTCTGGAATTTCTTCCAAAGTTACTTTACTCCCACTGTCCTTCTAGAGAATATAATCTTCTTCCAGAAAGACAGCTCTCCTGGCCACAAACACCTTTTGTTCGCCAGGATGATAAAAGTAATATCTGTAAGTTTCCTTTGGATATCCCACAAATCTGCATTTGTCTGTTATGGATTCCAGCTTATCTGCATCATGTCTTTTAACATGAGCAGGACATCCCCAGACTTTAACATGTTTAAGGTCTGATTTTCTTCCATTCCATATCTCATATAAAGTGATTTCAATAGATTTGCTAGGTATCTTGTTTAGGATATATATAGCCGAGCTGAGTGCATGTCTCCATAAGGACACTGGTAATTTGGACATGCTCATCATGAATCGTACCATTTCCATTATTGTGCGATTTCTCTTTTCTGATACACCATTCATCTGAGGTGTATAAGGAGGTGTAAGCTGAGAAAGGATACCATTATCCTTTAAGTATTTAATGAACTATGTACTCAAGTATTCACTACCCCGATCGGATCGGATGGTTTTTATACTTATTCTGGTTTGGTTATCTACTTCATTCTTAAATTCTCTAAATTTCTCAAAGGCTTCAGATTTATACTTCAACAAGTTTATATATCCAAACCTTAAGTAATCAACAGTGAATGTAATGAAGTATGATAAACCACCAATGGCTTGGGTTGACATAGGACCACATACATCTGAATGTATGAGTTCTAATATGTCTTTGGCTCGTTCTCCAGTTTCACTAAATGGAGACTTAGTCATTTTACCCATTAAACATGACTCACAGGTTGCATATGATTCATAATCAAATGGATCTAAATATCCATCTTTATGCATCCTTTGGAGTCTGTTTTCAACAATGTGTCCAAGCCTACAATGCCACAAGTAGGCTTTGTTCATTTCATACTTACTTCTTTTTATTGAAGAACCGATGTGTAAATTTTCATGAGACACATTTAATAGATACAAACCATTGGCTAATATAGCAGAAGCTATTAATTTATTTCCAAAATAAATTGAACAACTATTGTTCCCAAAATTTAAATTGTATCCAATTCTATCTAAACATGAAATAGAAATGATGTTCTTTATTATTCTAGGTACATAATAACATTCATCTAATAAAAATGTGTCTCTGGATGGTAGCTTGAGCTTCACTGTCCCCACAACGATCGCCGCAACTCTTGCGCCGTTACCTAGCCTCAGCTCCATCTCGCCGGTCCTCAGCTTACGTCTTCTTGTCAGTACCTGCACAGAATTGCAGATATGAGATACACATCCAGTATCTAATACCCATGATGTACAATCCCTTATTGACAAGTTTACGTCTATCATATAGATACCTAAAGCGTCCTGCTGCTCCACAGTTCCTTGAGCCTTGTCCTTGAGGTATTCTTTGCAATTCCTCTTCCAGTGGCCCTTTTGGTGATAGTAGAAGCAATCACCTTTCTCAGCACTTTTACCTTTGTCCTTCTTGACAACCTTTGCGTTCCTCTGAACCTTGTTCTTACCTTTCCGAAAAGCTTAGACTGCAATCTAGGTGCTTAAAATGCTCGTGTGATTAACATAAAAAATCTATGTTGTTTAGTGTAAACTAAACCGATTAAAAATAGCAACTAAGTGCAGTGATCGCCAGAAACTTTTGACTTAAAAGTTTCAAAAGGAAGTTTTGATCGCCTACCTGTTTGAACGCGGAAGATGTTGAGTCCTTGATTCCCCTCCTTCAGCCGGCTGAAGAAAGAGAGCCCTTCTTGTTCTTTGTTCTTGCTGTTGAATTTGAGGTTGAGGATCGTCCAGAAGTTCTTTTAGCTTTGTGCTTGATTTCCCCTTTTGTTCTCTTGTTGTTGTTGAGTGCAGCAGAGACAGAGAGAAAGAAATGAAGAAACAATGATGATGAGAACTTTAAGTGGAAGCAGTATCCAAACTAATCATGATTTTAAGCATGCAATTAAACAGCAAACTTACTTGTTTAATGGCTTTTAAAACCCCTTAATCAAATAGGTTTTGAAAGATGATGCTGTGGTGTGTATTGGATGAAGTGAATATTGAGAATGAAAGAACTAAATGAAATGAAAATGCAGTAATGAAACACTTATGCCCAATTGTTGAAGCCTTGAAAGGATGAAGATTCTTGAAAGGACGCCGACTTCTGGAAATGGCAGCGCTCCGGCGTTCCGACGTTGTTGCTCCGATCTTCAACTCGCTATAATAACGCTCTCTCTTTTTTTCAACTCTCTTTTTTTTTCTATGAGGCTCAACATTTTTTACTCTTCAAGATGTAAGGTATTTATAGGCTTCTTCTGCATTCGCGATTAACATAGAAAAATCTAGGATTTATCTATCTTAACCGACAGATAAATACTGATTAATTCATCTTTATCTGTAATTATCTAAAACGCGTCCATCATGGCTGACGTCTTTCAGATTAATTAAGATAAGGATAAATATCCGGGAAAACTTATCTTTATCTTTATTAGCTAAAACGCGTCTACATATGTAGACGTCTTTTACACTAATTAAGATAAGGATAAACATCCGGAAGAGAAGTTAAAATAGCCTAGGAAACCTAAAATGCGTCAACCCTCACAGACGCCTTTTAGCTAATTAATCAACTGATAAAAATTCAAATTTAAACGTTAAAATAGAAATAAATTCTAAATAGCGTCCTCACAGGTCGACGCCTTTTAGATTTCTTCATATTTTAATTGAAATTTGAGCTAAAATCAATTCAATTGATTAACTTAGACATGTCTGTTAAATCCAACACTTAAAAAGATCAATAAAAATTAACCAATGGTTAAATATCAGACCATTCTGAGGCATTATTATATGATATGAAATTTACTCAAAATGACGTCCAAATTAGCGTGTCTACATGCAAGTCTTTTTCTGTTGGTCTTACTAACCATGAGGACTTGGGGTTTATCCTTCACAAGGTTCCCTTCAACAGTCTTTAACATGTTTAGTAGCTCAGCTAAGGTGGCTGGATCTTGTTCATGTTAAAATTAACGATGAACTGAGCATATGATTGTAGAACTGAAGATAACATGAGCTCTATGTGCATCTCCTTGGGAAGTGTAATCCCAAGAACATCCAGCCTCTCCACCCATTCAATCGTCTTCAGCACGTGATTCTGTACTGAAGTTTCCTCTGCCATCTGAGCCTTGAACAGATTCTTCGATATCTCATATCGTTCGATTCTGCTCTGCTCACCAAATAGTGTTGGGATCGCTGTGTCGGGATCCGACCGAAAACGCAGCGGAATAAAAATAATTTCAGGATCGGATCCATCCCGTTTCGATCAACAAAACAAGACCGGAGTAAATCGGATTTACCTTGCGCGGATTCGAATCCGCGTTCGTTTTCCGGTTCCGTCAGAGCGATGCCGCAAGTCGCGCAGATGCCCGACCTCTAGCGGTATCCACGCGGTTCTCCTCGTGATGGATCGTCCTCGCCTCCTCGCTCGATGCAGCGTTCGTGGATCCCGTCTGGCAGCGCGTAATCCGCCGCGACATGTGGATTCGGAATCTCCCATTGGACGGAAGGCGGAGCAGTCGGGAATCGAAGCGGAGCCTCCAGATGGCCGCCTCGTGTCACACGCCCAGAAGAGAGGAGAGAGAGAGAAAGAACGACGGCTAGGTTAGGGTTTCTGGCCCCCGACGTAGTATCTGTTCTTTTATAATAAGTCTATTTACGGTTTTTCATAAAAAACCAGACTTATCCGAAATCATGTCGGATTATCTATCGACTTGAAAACCATTTGCGTGTGACCCTCTAGGCCCAAATACCAGTCCAGTTAATAGCCCATTAAGCCCAGTAACCTTTTACTAACCCACTGAATTAATTAATATCCTTATATTCAATTAATCAGCTGAATTTATTGTCCTACAATAAATTCGGACGGACTTCCGATCACGTTGGACGCCAAGCAACATTGCGTGATCCTCGATGGCACTGGGGTTATCGTAACCCTCTATTGGAACCTTTCTGTCATCGGTTAGCGCACGGATATAATCCTTCATCCGTGCAATGTTCCCGAATCGACCTAGGATATGGTTTACTGTTAAACCCTATTTGGTCGATTCACTTGAATCAGATGTCGCTAATCTGAGTCCAATAACTACTTATCGAATACAGAGTCCGCCATGGCTAGGGACTTTAAGCGCATCATTCCCGGAACATTCTCTCTCAAAGTACCGAGAGCGGATGATCCCGTATTGAACACATAATTACCTTCGAGGGCATTTCCCTGAACCCGATCGCTTGACTTATTGATAACCCATGGTTAGGGATTCGTTAGTCAAGGTCAAAGTTCAGAAACCTACCAACAAGATATCCTTGGCGTCTCAGGTCCAAGGATCATCCACGCAACCGTGACAAAAGAATCAAGCTGGTTAACAGTGAGGTGTTTACCATCCAGTAATTCATAGTCGAATCAGTTCAGTGAACTCATTCACCAATGAGCACCTACAGGTCCAGCAGTGTCTCCACACAAGTGACTTATAGGATCAGTCACCCTCATCATATGAGCTGAATTAAATTATACTAGTCTATCCGAATGTTCGATGTCCTATCTCAAACATCCTATGACTAGGAACAATTAAGAACATGTGTTTATAAGTCTTCGGTCCCGTAATTATGATCTCATCATAATCCGAAGACTATTGCACATGTTCATAGACTTCATCGTGATACGATAAACATAGATCGAATTAATTACACACAATGAATTATTGCCATTTATTAATTATCTGAATCAGTACATAGTATCAGATTGGTTTTGAGACCATCTAATACTAACAAATAGCTCCTTCAAATGGAGCATGATAGATCTAGCATCCATCTCTTCATGTTGCCTCTGCAACTCATTGCTCATAGAGGCTAACATGTAGCATTAGGCCATGGTGGAATCTTCATTCCATTTTTCATACGCAATCATTTCCTCCTCTGGGGCATCTAATGCTGGTTCAGAAGGAGGTTCATTATCCAAGACGTAGGCAATCTGCGCAGACTTGAGGACCATCTTCAGGTTCCTGAGCCAGTCTGAGTAGTTGGTGCCTGTCAAACGGTTGGCATCAAGTATGCCTCGCAACGGGTTATGGTGCGACATTCTATCCTACAGGAGATAATCAAATGATAATTAGCAGGTATTCAGATTAACTAAAACAAGATATGGTCTTTTATTATTTAGTTTTGCTCCCACTAATTTTCGACGGACTGTATAACCTTCAGATATACAGAACGGAAGATGCCGACTGTCTCCTAGTGGAGATCAGAATCTCCAAGCATCACAGTATGACCTCAGGTAAACACGTAGTATCATACCGCTATCTCAGAGCAATCATCTTATGATAATTGCAACTCCTTGCAATATCCGATCATATTTCAGCTCCTAGGTTATTAATGGTCTCGGGTAAACACAGTAGACCATTATCCCCGGTCTAAGCATTACCATCAATACGTGATAAAGTAGAGTAGAAATATAGTTCCTGGGTAAACACGTGGATGACTATATCCTTCCTCTACTCTTATCTAAAGGCATCTAATGCCATGATCAATAGTCCTTTCATCAATCAATGGCAAACCTCGGGTAAACACATAGTATCTGCTACCACTGAATTAAGTTCTATTAATCATATTGATAGAGAGCCACGCGGTGCATTCTCAATGATTCGCGTTCCGGCTTAGAATTTGTTATGAAGGTTTTACTTATTTAGTTTGATCTCATCCTAGGTGATAGTATTAAATATATCGAATATATATATTTATACTAATAACCTAGCTAATTTGATTCACAATCAAAATATAAACACACGCATCACATACATGCCATTAGTGTGGTCATGGACAGCACTGTGGTTTGACTTGAGCCAGACAGTCAAACGCACACACATACACAATATAACAACTTATATCATGAGTTTGCAAACCCACAGATTCAATGAACTCCTTCATTTTCATCTAGTCGGTAGTTGTGGATCATCCTCGCTTCGTGCGTTGCCGCCTCGATCAAATTACATCACGAATTTAAAAGAGGAAGCCTTATGGCGAATACATAGAGAGAGAGGTAGAAATACAAAGGAATATGAGAGGGAGAGGTTCGCAGACCTCTATTTATTAACAAATAATAAACCACACAATCAGATTCCACATCCACAAAATAATGCCCATCCATGACCACCATGTGTTTTAATTAAACAAACCACACCTGAAATGCACATCAAATGGCTAAAGTAAAATTTTCGAAAACAACTAATTTTGGTCTCATAAAACCAGGAACCAATCAAAATTGGATTTAGAAATTTTCGAAAAATAATGTAATGCTCATTAAAACAAAATTAAACAAGCAATTAATAATACATCAAATGTGTATGTTAACCAAATAGATCAAATCCCTGTTAATATTCCATGCCATTATTTAGTGTGAAATTAATGTAATTAATTTAACATTTAAATTAATTTCCATTAACAACATCATATCTACCAATTTAGATAATCAATAAATCAACAACTAACTTGTCAATTCTTAATAGATTCTTAATCTAAATAGGCCCAATAAATATCAAAAACAATTCTTCAAAATTTAAATTCTGGGAAAAACAATTTTAAAAAATTTAAATTCTGGAAAAAACAATTTTTTTCAAAATAATTAGATTCAATTGGGCCAAAATAATGCAAAAAAATAGTCCTGGTGCAATGGACCAGGCCGGCCCAACCCTCTGCTGGACCTGGGTCTAGCAATGGGCCGATCCCAGCCAGCAGCTGGGCTCAGACCCAGACCAGCCCCTGTGGCCGGCCTAGTCCGGGCCAACTGCTGGGCTGGCTCGGGCCCTTGCCCGGCCTGGCCCAGCAGGGGCCGGCCCGCCCCTTTCCTACACGCAGCTAGGAAACCCTAGCTGCGTGCAGGAAGGGGTGGGTGGCACCGCCGCCGGCCACCTGCCCAGCAGGGCTGGGCGGCGGGGCCACGCCGGGGCACCGCCCGGCGACCAGGGCCCTGGCGACGGCGCCGGAGGTGCCTGGTCGGCCGGCGGTGCCCTCCCCTCCCTTTATTTTCTATATTAACCGAAACCTCCCCCCTCCCCTTTTGTTCTTAACCGAAGAAGATGGAGAGAGTGGGATGGCTTCCGGCTCATTCCGATGTCGGTCAACAAGCCGACGATCTCCAGTGACCCTCCGGGAAGGATTTGTGTCGCCGGTGAGCCACTCCCAAACGATTTGGGATGTTCGTGGGGATCAAAAACACATGCCCGTTCTTCGTCCCATGAAGACCACAAGATATCCCACATAATATTTTTTCTTGACAGAATAAAAAAAATTCCTTTTTATAGAGTTCATCGGATGAACAATATTCTTGCAAAGAAAAATTAATAACAGCAATAAACATCATGGAATATTAATCTTTAAAGAACGATCTATTTGTCGACCGAAACGACGAAAACACAGTGGAACCTGACTCTGATACCACTGTTAGGATCGTTGTGTCGGGATCCGACCGAAAACGTAGCGGAATAAATTTCTCAGGATCGGATCCATCCCGTTTCGAACGATTAAAATAATACCCGAGTAAATCGAATTTACCATGCGCGGATTCAAATCCGCGTTTGTTTTCCGGTTCCGTCGGAGCGGTGCCGCGAGTCTCGCAGATGCCCGACCTCTAGCGGTATCCACGCGGTTCTCCTCGTGATGGATCGTCCTCGCTTCCTCGCTCGATTCGACATTCGTCGATCCCGTCTGGCTTCGCGTAATCCGCCGCGACATACGGATTCAGAATCTCCCGTCGGACGGAAGGCAGAGTGGTCGGGAATCGAAGCGGAGCCTCCAGAGGGCTGGCCTCATGTCGTGCGTCTGGAAGAGAGGATAGAGATGGAACGACGGCTAGGTTAGGGTTGCTGGCCCCCGACGTAGCGTCCGTTCTTTTATAATAAGTCTGTTTACGATTTTTCGTAAAAACCCAGACTTATCCGAAATCCTGCCGGATTATCCATCGACTTGAAAACCATTTGCGTGTGACCCTCTAGGCCCAATACCAGTCCAGTTAATAGCCCATTAAGCCCAGTAAACCTTTACTGACCCACAGAATTAATTAATATCCTTATATTCAATTAATCAGCCGAATTTAATGTCCCATAATAAATTCGGACGGACTTCCAATCACGTTGGATGCCAAGCAACATCGCGTGATCCTCGATGGCACTGGGGTTATCGTAACCCTCTATTGGAACCTTTCCGTCATCGGTTAGCGTGCGGATATAATCCTTCATCCGTACAATGTTCCCAAATCGACCTAGGGTATGGTTTATTGTTAAACCCTATTCGGTCGATTCACTTGAATCAGATGCTGCTAATATGAATCTGATAACTCCTTATCGAACACAGAGTCCGCCCTGGCCAGGGACTTTAAGCGCATCATTCCCGGAACATTCTCTCTCAAAGTACCGAGAGCGGATGATCCCGTATTGAACACACAATTACCTTCGAAGGCATTTCCCTGAACCCGATCACTTGACTTATTGATAACCCATGGTTAGGGATTCGTTAGTCAAAGTCAAAGTTCAGAAACCTACCAACAAGATATCTTTGGCGTCTCAGGTCCAAGGATCATCCACGCAACCGTGACAAAAGAATCGAGCTAGTTAACAGTGAGGTGTTTACCATCCAGCGATTCATAGTCGGATCAGTTCAGTGAACTCATTTGCCAATGAGCACCTATAGGTCCAGCATAGTATCTCCACACAAGTGACTTATAGGATAAGTCACCCTCATCATATGAGCTGAAGTAACCTATACTAGTCTATCCGGATGTTTGATGTCCTATCTCAAACATCCTATGACTAGGAACAATTAAGAACATGTGTTTATAAGTCTTCGGTCCCGTAATTATGATCTCATCATAATCCGAAGACTGTTGCACATGTTCATGGACTTCATCATGATACGATAAACATAGATCGAATTAATTACACACAATGAATTATTTGCCATTTATTAATAATCTGAATCAGTACATAGTATGAAATTGGCTTTGGGACCATCTAATACTAACACTATTACCCCGGGGTACACCAGGTGACCCTCGCCTACTAGGTGTCACCTTGTCACTCCCACATCGACACTGCGTCAATCCCACACCGACACAGGGTGTCCAGCACTAACAACTGTCACTCTAGGTCCATGATCGCAAAAACACAACACAATGCAATCCAGCCACATGAAAATCCCCGCCCCCAATGTATGATTCCAAGTACGCATTTAACAGAGTTGATTAACAATAGAAGTACATGTTAAATGCATGGATTAATGTGGTTCTGCCTTGAATCGCGTCGCCCATGGCCGACGTCATTCAAGACATCTAAACAAGTTTTCTGTATTCTGCCGCACTGGGACCCAGGGATATTGGCCTGAATGGCGTCGCCCATGGGCGACGCTATTCGGCCCTTTATCCCGCACAGGCCTCGGGATCTGGGAAAATAGGCCATAAATCGATCCACACGGGTGTCCCTCTCCCCCAATTGCACTAAAAACCCAAAAATAGAAGAATGGGAAAATCATGAACACAATAACATGCTAAATCCATTTCTGAAAACACCCTCTTTCAATTTAAAAAACCTCTAGAACATGCTCATTTTAAGCCCTAAAATCCCCCTACATAATCATAGCATGCTCCAAAGCGGGTAGTCATGATTTTAACACAATCGACATCAAGTGAGGACCGTCACCCTACCGGTTACTTTAACTCCTCCTAGCTCCTCGTCACTAGTCCACTACACTGCAAGCCGCCGTCATTACCACCGTCGACGCTGTCACTCCACCGAGACGTCGGCCGCCGTCCGGAGAGCAAGGTGCCGCAGAGGAGATGGTGGTGGTAGTGGTGAGAGGTGGGAGGGTTTTAGAGTGGAGGAAGAGGAAGAATGGAAATAGGAAGGGGAAGGAAGGAGGAAGGGGAAACGAAGGGTTCAGTGAGAGGGAGGAGAGAGAGAGAAAATGAGAGAATGAGAAAAAGGAGGGAAGGTTCGGGGCATCAAACCGAAACAAGCTAAATCGCGTGGTTCTAGGACGACGCCTTACAAACGACAGGATGGAGTCGTATGATGGCTGAACTCATAATCGCATCTGCCACGCACACCGCCAATCAGACCATCCGACCGGGGCCGTACGTGCACGCCCCAATGCTAGCCTACGCGGCACAGCAACAGGTCTTCCAAATGGCGTCCCCCCCGGGCCAACGCCATTCTAAATGGCGTCGCGCACTCCCAACGTTATAAAGAAGTCATGCCCCAGACCCACAAGGGTTCAACCAAAGGGGTCCGACACCGAAACCGACCCGATAACTAAATCCGAAACCTCAGTCCTTACACTTTTTCTTTCCCTTCTTCTTAGTGGGTGTCTGGGTGGCCTTCCTTTTCTTGTTAGTCCCTTCAGCACTTTTCAACATGTTTAGAAGTTATGGTAGAGAAACCTCAATTCTATTCATGTTGAAATTCATGATGAAGGGAGAAAATGATTCATGTAATGATTGGAGTATGAGATCAATGCTTAGTTCAAGATCTAACTTGAACCCCAGCCCGTTAAGTCTCTTAATCCACTTCATCATTTTCAGTACATGTGCCTGTACTGAAGCACCCTCAGATATCCTGGTCTCGAAAAGCTTTTTGGAGATCTCATACCTCTTTATCCTACCCTGCTCCCCAAAGAGCTGGTGTAGTTGGATAAGTATAGCTCTACAATCAGTCTTTTCGAATTGCCTCTATAGCTCGGAAGCCATAGAGGCCAATATATAGTATTGAGTAAGGGAAGAATCCTCCGACCATTTCACATAATTTAATTGATCGCCCTCTTTGGCATCAATGGTAGGTTCAAGTTGAATTGTGCCTAACATGTATGCAATCTTTTCTGCAGTTAGACTATTCGTAGGTTGCGCAACCAATCTTGATAGTTGGGTCCAGTCAATTTGTTCGTATCTAGGATGTTATAGAGAGGGTGTGACAATGACATGGTGATCTGGATAATAAAATAAAGATAATATTTTATCATGTGTTTAAATTTCTAACTTAGATGTGGATTTCTATCTTAATTAGCTCCACTATTTTGCGGTCGAACTTTATGACTCCCAATCATATAGAACGGGAGATCATGGTGATCAACCTAATGGGTCGGAATCCCAACGAGATTGAGGTGTGACCTTATGGAAAGCACAACAAGCCACACCCCACCTCAAGGGCAGTCAACTAGCACTTGCATCTAATGCAATATCCAACTTTCGGCCCCTGAGAAGTCATCCCCTTATAGAAAGTACAACAAGAGATACTCCCAGTTAGATCGCACCACCATTACTACACAACAATGAGTTTGTGACATGACCCTTGTGGAAAGCACAACAAGGCCAAGTTCGGTCCCTCATTCCATTGAAGCCAAGCCTTAGGGTTGAGATCATGCCACCAGATCATGGACCTTGTGGAAAGCACAACAAATCTATGAGGTGAGGGGATTCAATCACCCTATAATGGTGGAGGGCCATGACGGCTCCTAGAGCCACGCTATAAAAGATCTAATATTTGGTAAAAAGGGTACTTTATTTTTATCATGGTCTCACCTTAAGTGGTAGAATAAATATATTTGAGAAATATATTCACAGTACCTAGTAATTTGCACAAAATAAATGCATCCAATTGAAATATATTAAACCTGGGTGATCATAGACTCTAAATTAAAGTGACTGAGATATCCAATCTACTTCCAAAGTAGCACGATCATCCTCGCAGTCCGTTCTCTGCGCCTTCAAACTCCTTCCACGGCATTAATTACAAAGATTACACGGCTCGAAGGTCGGGAAAAATTAAATTATATGCCACGAGTTTCTAGAAGCCCTCAGGGCAAAGACAATCAGTGGAGGAAGATAGAATTACATTGAAAATTAATTAGAGAGATAAGGGAGGCTCGCAGGCAAATTGAGCAAATTTAACTAAGTCCATGATCACCTGCCATCCACACATACATATCAATCAAACAAGGGTTATGTTTGAAAATAATCCTTATACTTAGATTGAAAAACATGGGATGTGCAAATTAAATACAAAAGTTTGGGCTTTATTAATTTTGTTTTTAAATCCAAGTGGGATTACCTAAATCAATACAAGCAGCAAGCCAAAGTAAAGAAAGCAAGGTAATTATAAAATCATCACCACCCAAAAGGGGGCATGCTCAATTGAATTTAAGATTAAAAGAATTAAAATTAAATTTGAATTTTCATAATTAAATTCAACCACTAGAAATCATGTCGTCTGACCATGACCTCCTCAAATACATCAAGTTCATTCCAAACGAACCGACACAACCCTGGCCAGGAGTTTAGTGGAGCATCCATGTCAAGACCCATTAACTGTCTAATATACCTAACAGTGAGCGATTCCCTTTTGAACATTAACAATCTTCTTTGCACTAATTCCGATGTAGCCAATAATTTGGTGTTTTATGACTTATGGATAAAGTTGCTTAACCAAAAATCAAACCATACCGGTCCTCATGTAGGACCCAATTAATGTCTCAGGTCTAAGGATCAACGATACTACTGAGATAGATAGATCTTCAGTTGACATTAGGTATAATTAACCATCTGAAGATCCATCAGTAGATCAATTCAATAGACATGCTCCCAAGATGTACACCCACACATATGTGTTGGTGTTCCGCACCTGTGACCGTGAGATTGATCATCTACACATCATGTGTGCCGATTTATGAGTAATCAATATCCCAGAGTGATTACTTTCCAATCGGGAACAGTTTAAGGTATATGTTCATGTATAGTCAAACCCACATTCGAAATCCCATCTCGAATTGACTTTACAACCACATATCCCAGGGACAACGTAAAGCAATTCATAAATTACAAATTCATGCTCTAATAGTCACTTTATTATGTTGAACAAGATTGTACATTATATTGCGCCTACCCGGCCCACAATTGGCCCATAGGACACCCACATAGTAGCACGAACATCAAGTCGAATCACAAGCCTACTGGAGAGTCAGGGCATGCATGATACTGGGGACAACCCAATGAACAGAACAAATATTATGGGGAATACATAACCAAAATCTTAAGGAACAACCATGCCATAAAAGTATCTAGAAACTTACAATGCCAGTACCAAAATCTTCCAAATTAGATAGCCAAAAAATTTCACATGAACATATCACAATCCCTCAAGTGGAACCAAAATTTCATCATTCTCTCAAATTCCTTTTACAGATTCCACTAAACTGAAGTTGAAATGATTGAACAAAAGTTAACACCTTTAGAGCAGCAGTGGACAAAAACCCAATCGGAGTTCTCAGCCACTAAGCTCCTAAAGCCTCCTCAGCCTCATAATCTAAAAGTGTTAATTGGTTTAATGAGTATAAAATGCTCAGTATGATTCAATACCATCCCTGTTCCTCCACCTAGAATGTAACAACCTGATAATGGCAGTGATAAGGAATAAATTTCACACAAGCTAAACATATAATACTTGAAATTAGCAGATAATATTCATTTCTGAGGAATATGCAGATCTAAGCTTATATCTAAATTGAAAAGCATAATTAACAATGCATTATCTTAATTTTAAAATAATCAAAGGCATTTTCAGAAAATAATAATAGGAGATAATAGATAATTAGAAAAGATTTTAAAATTAATTAAATTCAGGTAAAAAATAATTAATCAAATTTCAAAGAAATAATGTAAAGGATAAAATTTAGCAAAAAAAGATTAATTATCGAGCATTAAATAAGAAATATTCATAGTATAATCGCTTGCCAAGGGTCAGATAATTGATCTCATAAATATGCTTAATAGAAGACAAATCATAGCATAATCGAAGTTTAAAGGCATATAATCAATTATCAGAACAAAGGTAATCGAAGTATGAAACAAAGGCCTAATCGATTACAAGACATAAGGGAAATTGATTATCAAATAAAAGATATTCGAAGATAGAAAGAGAAGTCCAATTGATCATAAAACTAAGCCATGATTGATTAGAAAACAACAAGCAATCGATTACAAGAACAAAGCAATTCTATTCACAGACTGCAAAGGCAATCGATTACAATACTAAAGGTAATCGAGGAATTAATCGATTATAAAAACTAAAGGGACAATCGATTAGCAGACCGAAGGCAACTGATTACAAAACTGAGGGTACTCGATTACAAGTATATCAACTAATCGTTAGCAAGGCATGTAATCGATTTCTCAATTGAACACATAATTAGTAGATTATTCATGTAATCGATAG
Organism: Zantedeschia hybrid cultivar; assembly: GCA_030544215.1. Classification (NCBI taxonomy): domain Eukaryota; kingdom Viridiplantae; phylum Streptophyta; class Magnoliopsida; order Alismatales; family Araceae; genus Zantedeschia; species Zantedeschia hybrid cultivar. Next base: position 54,640,013 of record JARZZO010000006.1, on the reverse strand, counting down.
TAGATCTGAACACATAATCGATAGTTTAATCGATATCAGAACTGAAAGTAACTGATATCAAAGGGTGATCTTCTGAACTTACCACTTAATCTATCTTTCTTTAGCTAATCAATCGGGGTCTGTAACCACCTATACAATGTCTAAATCTTTAAATAATTACTTTTTTAGATAATATTTCAATCAATTATTCTAAAGTTTGAACCTATTAACTGATAGATAAATAAACTAATTAATAGAGCATAAATCGCAGTCAAATAGATCAATAATGATCAAAATTCATAGATATTAAAGTTTGGACTGATCCGAATCAAAATATAACTAGGTCAACATATCTAAACGAATTCAATAGGATCAAAATAATCAGAATTTTAGAAATAACAAAATATGAACTGAATTAAACTAGACTGATTAGAACCAAGTTGAATTGAATTATACAACACTGATCACAAAATAGGAGTTAATTCAAAAACAGTCCAGATTCACAAATTACATATTTAAAAGATCCAAAATGATCATCCATATTCAAAAGCTTAGAACTGACAAATATATGTGCCAAAATAGAGCTTATCAAACACATATCATATATCATATTAGAATTCAAAATCAGAACTATCAAACATGCTTATTGCTATTCAAAACCCTACATACTACATATACCAAAGTACCTAGGCAATATAGTGTTGAGGTCTTAGTTCATACACATAATTGGAGAGTCTCTGGTCCCACCCATAGTCACAATAATTTTAGTTTTGGGATTTCACATGTTGCCCACAAGTCATATACATATGATGGCAAGGTTTCAATCATAGTTCTTCACATAAAATTGCATAGATTTTCATAATTTCAAGCAACAGGCTATGAAATCCCATATTATAAAACAATTGAGCATGAATTTATAGATCAAAGCCAACAAATCTTCAAGGATCGAGTCTAAACAAACTTAGAAGTAATTAAACATGATAGAACTAAATTTTAAAATAAAATAGATGAATAATATATAATAGGCAGATAAGGAACAAATCGTTCATATTCGAATTCTAGATTTGAAATTAGTGTAGTATTTACATTAAAATAGCTAAGAACATATAAAACATATTTGATTCGAATTAAAGAACATATGTAAATCAAAATAAGTTCAAATCAAGAACAAATTTAGATTAAGAACTTATGCAGATCTCAATAACAGATTTAAAAACTTCAAAATAATATAGTTGTTATATACAAAATATTTCTTGCTTTAGTAGATCCACCTACCTCTCACAGCCGAGGCTCTCCTCTCCAAATCCCCAAGCCCAATCCTTCTCACTCTCTCTCTCTCTCTAGGCTTCTAAGAAAATTTCCAAAAAAATGTACGGCTACCAGGCTAAAGGAGTTAATTTATAGGCTCACAAATCCTAGTGCTCTAGCTAAAAACCTGATCCTATTGGCTTTGCTCCCACCAACCTAATCCAAATTTTGTTATAGGACCATACCTACCAATAGCTTCTAGAACAATATCATGGATTTCACGGGTGCCTCTAACAACCTGGACTGCTAGCTCACCCCATTACTAACCACCTAGGCAAAAATATCTGACAGCTCTACCAAAACTAACCATCTGGGCAAAACGGCTGACAAATAGCTAATTGATAACTAATCATTTGAATTAGTTACTAGCTAACTAACTAATCAATTTGATTAATAACTAATTAAAAATTAACTAACTAACTAATGAACTAATTGTCTAATTATCGGCCTATGATCTAATCGATTACACAAAACTGCTTCTAATTAATTATACAGAGCAACATCTAACCGATTACACAGAACATCCTCTACGTAACACTCGAGGTGTTAGTAGCCGTGGTTAGGCCCATTAGGATCCCAGTAAAGAGAGATCTCAGTAGAAGCTTTATTCGCTTCAACTATGTATGACATGATTAAGGTGAGTGATTGAACGTGTCACACCATACTGATGCGATTAAGAGGTTTAGTCAAAACCCTACTAGGAAGCCTTAAACACATCCAATCGGACTGATGCGATTTAGATGCTTATTTGAATATGAACCGAACTCAATTGTTTTCTTCCAGGAGCGATTCTTCTCTACCTAGAACTCAACTCATATGTCTATATATAGTTCCCATGCATGTTTAAGACCCTCTAGTGTGTCCATAAACCCTGTAGCGAGAGAGAGAGAGAGAGAGAGAGAGAGAGAGAGAGAGAGAGAGAGAGAGAGAGAGAGAGAGAGAGAGAGAGAGAGATCGTAGTGCTCTTCATCCATGTGCGGGTGGTGGCGGAAGAGGAGTGGCGTGACAGCATTGTTGCACGAGGAGGGAGGTTCCAGTGGTGCTTAGGAATGGTTCTTCTAGTGTAGATTGCGTAGTTAGAGGCAAGTGATGACTAACTATGATTCCATAGCTATTTTTAAATAAATAAAACTTATTTTTCAAGTATTTTCTTATGTACTATGAGAATATGAAAAGAAGGATTTTTGGATGTTATTAGATGCATTTAAGATATCTATAGATTGATCTCATGTCTAGCTATGTTGAATTCATGCACAATTGTGTAGTTTTGTGAAAAACCTGGCTTACGGGCTTGAACATGTTAAGGACAGCTGACACGATTTGGCAATCATGTCAGGGGTGCATGATGCGATTTCATGCACATAAACCCTGCATGCACGTATAAAGACATCAAGTAAGCCTAACACGTATAAGTATTAGTGTTAGACTACCATGATGCGAATTTAACTGGCTTCTGTTAAAACTGCCATGATTTGATATTTATGTTAATGTTCATATTAGAATCATATTAGGGTTTTCTGTTAGTAATAATTTGTATAGTGCAGTTATCATGTCATACAAATAAACTTAACCATGTATGTCTTAATATTCATATTAGGTGGTTAACATTATTCATCATATTTTATTCATGTGTTTGTTCATGATAATCTGTTTAGACTTTAAGCTAGCATGATAATAATTAGATCTGTTATTAACTTAGTTATGTAATAATTTAATTGTATGGGTTGCATACTTATTGTTCTAATTAGTTTTAAAGAGTAAAACCATGCAAGTACATGCATAGCATATATGATATTTTGAAGCCATGATAGAACTCATGTTTTAACTTGTTAAACCATGATCTATAAATCCTATTTAGATGACAACATAGCATTCTTTTTAATTTCTATGAAGTGGACAGGAGTTCTTAAACACGTCATATGAAGGTGACGTGAATATAATAAGAAGGCATCATATGACCATGATGAAATTAAGACTTGTAAAACCTAAATCTGTGTAAATTATTGTATACTCCTATTAAATTGCATGATTTATATATTGTTATTGCATTGCTCTGCATCATAACATGTTTATATTTGTATGCATGATTTAAGGTATTAACTTTCATGCACAGTTATATTTATGTCTCATATTACATGCATATGCATTAATAAGATATTAAAATGTTATGATGAGGATGCACTAGTTGGTAGTTTGAGAACTAAGTGACACGCAGGTTATGATAGGAGGAAAGGAGTATCTATGGAAAGGATTACCCTAAAGCATGAAGCTGCCATGGAGTGAAACCACCCCTTGAGCTTGTGGGGGTTACCTTTAGAATCCCATGTCTATTTGGTTATGACCATGAGGTGATGTATGAACCCCTGATTGTGGGTACGAAAATTATGAAGGTGTTTGTCTGCTTGCGGGCTATAATGACCCTAGGTGAGATATGAGAGTGTCCCCCAACTGTGCAGTGTAAGACTTAATGGTAATTGCCTAACCACTGGGTAAAGATGATGATGATTAGGCCGCTATGTCGTAGTTTGGTTGCTTGTCCTATGCTAAGAAAAGTAGTAACATTATGATATGTGTGTTTTCATGATGCTATGATGCTAAAATGATAAGATGCATGATAATGATGACATGTTTGATCATATACTGATGCAAGTTTATGTCTAAAGCTTATGATCCATGCTAGGCAATGCATGTGTATCATATTCATGATTTATGTGAAAGTTATGCATGTTAAAAATCATGTGATAAGATATGCTATGATGTTCCATGCCATGCTAAGGGATAGTTCATGATTTATGATGCATATTTAGTGAGATGATGCACGCCAAAGATCATGATTAGTATCATGCTAGTTATATGTTTATTTTCAAAATTATGAACTCATACTAATGATCATAATAAGATGCTTATATGTTGGTTGCATACATGTTCATGCTAGACATAAATGTTAATGATAGTATGCTATAGAAAAAAATCATGCTTATTATTTTTGTGTGAATGAATCATGCTTAGGATGAAGAAGCTATGTATATGTTATCTTTATGCTTAGTTAGTTAATGTTATCATGTGATGTTTTACTTTAATGCTATCTAATATTCAAAACTGTGGTTTCACTGGATTATGAACTTGCTGAGTTTCCTCGTGAACTCACGCTTTCTAGCCAATTTGTTTTTCAGGTGAGGATTGAAGCTTGGCTTTGGGGAGTACTTGGAGCTTGATCCAAGAGTAAGCTAGAAGACATAGGTTTTCTTTTGTTTCATTTTATTAGCAAGAGATATAGTAGGATTTTTATTTTCCAGATTTAAGTGATATAATCTATTTTATTTGGATATGTAGAGATCCTGGACATTGTTGTTGTTTCAATTGCAATTTAATTATAGTGAAATTATAATTTGCGGTTATGAAGGTTGTATTATAGTGTTCATAGATGTATATCAAGTGCTCACCTAGGCTAAGAGGATGTTTAGGTTGTTCTCACTATGGCACACCCTCGTCAGTTCACATTAGGCCGACACGACCGAACCGGGTCAACAGAGTGGGGGCATTACACTCTAATCGATTATGGCTCTGAACAGGCACAACACATTTAATCGATTACACAACTAGCCTCTAATCGATTACCTCCCTGAATCAAATCGATTACATTGTTGGCACCTAATCAATGACTGCTCTGAACCACACCTTTACTCGATTACACAACTATGAATTAAATCGATTACATAGCTCTAAGCCAAAGAACAAACTCATCAAATCAATTATACTATAGGAACTTAATCGATTACACATTTTTTAATTATAGGGCATAACATATCTAGTTGGGTAAAATGAATCGAATATAACACATTCTGCTTGTCGACGTGAAAGGATTCCTAACTAGCTGTTTATCTGACCTTATCTTAAGGATGCCAATTCAACTATTTTTATTTTCTCTAATTTGTATGTTTATTTTCTTCTATATTTGAATGATGGCAAGCCCTAACTTTTGATTAAAACTATGTGCTTAAACATGAGCTAACTTAAGCATCCCTACTGCTTTCTTTCTTAATATCAACATATGCTAATTTTAGGCATCGAAAGATTCGCCTCTCATGACCATGGGAGGACATCTTGATTATTTATCTTGTGTTGCAGACTTACATCTTTATAACGCCTATCAAACAAATCTCATTGTCAAAGCAGAATTTGACGGTTGAGAGCATCGACGACTTCAACAATTTGCATCTCTGATGTACGTTACAACTTATAATGATAAAGGTATTTGAAGAAACGGGATCCTTAGACCTCTTTCCTGTAGTTTTGTGTATCTTCCCCCTGATAGATATAAGTGGCCTCTAAGCCAATCATAAGGCACCTATTTCAATCTGGTTCACTAATAAATTGCATTAAATTCATTATGTAGATTGATATATTTGTAATTGCGCATAATGAAGTCTATGAATGTGTGCAATAGTCATCGGATTATGATGAGATCATAATAATGAGATTGATGACTTATAAATACATATTCTCAATTGTTCCTAGTCGTAAGATGTTTGAGAAAAACATCAAACATCCAGTAAGACTAGTACAAGTTATTCCAACTCATATGATGAGGGTGACTGATCTCGTTAGTTACTTGTGTTGAGACACAATGGTAAACCTGTAGGTGCTCGGTAGGGAATGAGTTCACTGAACTGATCCGACATAAATCGTCGAATGGTAATTTACCTGACTGTCAACTGACTTGATTTATCATCACAGTGGCGTGGTTGATCCTTGGACTTGAGACACCAAAGACACCTTGTCCGTGGACTTCTGGACTTTGACCTTGACCTACGAATTCCTATCTATGGGATCTCTAATAGTCAAGGATCGGGTCCAGCGGAAGACCTTCGAAAGTGATTATGATAAAATTGGGTGGCCTTTAAGTCAATCTTTGTACATTCTAGTTCTGAATATTAATAAAGGCAATCATTTCTTCATATATAGTTCTCACAAATTAACTATCGTAATGAAGGTTCGTAGACAAATGTATAGGATATTGAATCATGATGAGATTATGATAGTGAGATCAATATTCTTAATCACTTGTCTTAAATAGTTCTCGATCATAGAATATTTGAATTGGACGTTAAATATCTGATAAGATCGACACAAGTTATTTCTGCTCAGGCAATGAGGGTGAATGATCTCACATTCACTCGTGTGGTGACACTACGACAAACTTGTGGGTGCTCATTAGAGAATGAGTTCACTGAACATATCCGAATTAGAATTCTTAGATAGTCATTATACCTAATAGTCAACTAGGGAATTCAATCGTTGGAGTAGCGCAGTTGGTCCTTTGACCTGAGTCACTAATGATACCTTGCTTGTAGACCATTGTGACTTGATTCTCTGGCTTGTGGACTTTAACCATTAAGTCCACAATAATCAGTCTCTCAGACACAGCAGAAAACTTGTGAAGGTAATTGAGTGAACAACAGGGGATCACTCACTCTTGGTATACCACTAGAGAGAAAATGCCATATGGATGTGTACACAGAAATCCATAGCCAGGGTCACCCGAAAGAGATGTCTTTCTAGAAGAGTACTGGAATCCATCTAAATAATGCAATAAAGGGTTTGACTATGAAACCATACCCTTGCGTTATTGGGACATTGGATTGAGTGAAGGATTTTATATATGCGGTATCTGCAGACGGAAAGGTTCAAATAAAGGGAACAATATCCCTTATATCTTTTGGGATCATAAGGTAGTGTTTGGTGTCGTTCATGGTCAAAAGATCAAGTGGATTAATCATCAGATGATAAATCACTTATTTATTAAATTAATTATTTAACATATGATGTTTAAATAATAATTAATAAATATTAAACTTTAGACTTAGTTCTAAGTTTAGTGGGCCTGAAATCATACTAATATATGGGCCTAGAAGGTCACACATATAAGAGTTCTCATAAGACGGTGAGAAATATTAAATATTATATTTATCTGGGTTGTTGTGAAAAGCCGCAAGATAAATATGAATATTTAAAAGGAGAATTATCCAAAGCCAAGCTCTTGGATAATCATGAGATTAAACATTGGACTTATCTATAATTGTTATAAAAGGAGGGCTACATGGTGGAGTACGAACATGACACCCTTTTGGAGTTGTCTCTCCTCTCTCTCTCTCTTCCTCTCTCTCTTGAAGAAGACCTCTCTCTCTTCTACTTTTCAACTGCATGGTGGATTTGAGATCGGGTCGAACTATTCAAGTCGAGGAGAAAATCGCGTCTGCGTCGGGAGCTCGTGTGGATACCTCTAGAGATCGTGCGCGTGCACGATTACCGAAACTGTTCAATCCATGGGAGATTCGAAACCCCGCAAAGGTAAAGAACAGTTCTTCCCGTTAATTTTATTGTCCATTTTTCGATCCCAGCAACCCGATATTTGGAATCGGTTTATATTTTCGTTGCGTTCTAGCTATTCCTTACAAATTGTGTTCAAGAAAGGATCATTCGCTCTCAAGTAACTGGAGAGAGAATGCTCTAGAACAGATCTGCAGGAGTCTCTAGCCAGAGCAGAAACAATATCAGAAAAGGTATTTTCGGATATTGTACAACGGAGTCTGATTCAAGTGAGTTGACCATCTAGGGTTTGACAGTTGACCATACCATAGGTCAACTTGAGAGCATTGTGCGAATGAAGGATTATAGCCATGCGGTAACTATGGACGGACAGGTTCCATGAGTGGGTTGCTAAACCCCATTACCTTCCGGAATCATGCGGTGTTACTTGGCACCCAACTTGATCGGAAGTCCGACCGAATTTACATGAGATGTTAATTCGGTTAAGTAATTAGTTAATATCTAAATATTAATTAATTACAATAAGTCAATAACTAGTTATTGGACTTAACGGGCTGAAAACCGGACTAGTTAATGAGCCTAGAGGGTTACACGCAAATAGATTCTCAGTCGGTGGTGTTTAAGTGGGATTTATATTAAGTCGGAGACTTTTATGAAAAGTCGCGCCGACTTAATATATACGTGCTGTTGAGAAACCCTAAAAAAAATCTCCAAGGTTTCCCCATGCTGGTCGTCCCCTCCTTTCTCTCTCCTCCTCCTTTGGGTGCCCTGTTCGAGGCACTGGGACAATCTCCGTCTCCGCTGCACGCGATTCCCGAAAGTCGAGAATTTCTATCCGCGAATTTTTGGACATCGTTGCGGCGCCAGATCTTCAGCAAGCGAGCTGATACGAATGAGGGAGCGAGGACGAACCACCGCGGAGGATCGCATGGATACCGCTGGAGGCCGGACGTTTGTGTGGCTCGCGGCATCACCTCGACGAAACCAAGACGGAAACGGATTCGAATCCGCATACGGTAATTAGATTGCATCCTGATTGTCAGTTTATGCTTTTCGTTCCGATCCTAATCAGCAGGCATCGGGCGGGAATTTATCATTGTTTACGTTACGTTCTTCGCGTCCCTCCTAGATACCAACAGTTGTATCAGAGCGAGGTTCCGCTCTGATTCGTTTCGGGACGGCAAAATTATGATTCTAAAATAAATTCCATACTGTATTTATTTTTTCTCTCGCAAAAATCTTTCATGAAATGAACGTACGATGTTCGATTTATTTTTCTGTGGGGAAAAATTCAATTTTTAATAGGGTTTTTCGTCACTTTCTTCATGGAGATGAAGAACCATTTTTTTTTGGGCTTCAATGGTGATGAAAGATCACCGTATTGCTTGATGGTGTGACCAGAAATATCTACAAGTCCCCGGAATATTTTATGGTTGCTAGGGACTGGCAGTGAGGGGGTCGCCGGCCGGCCATCACCTTGACTGCACCAGAGAGAAGCCGGTAAAAGGGGGGCTTTCGGGCAGCCGGCGGCTGGGCAAATGCAGAAACCCTAGCCCAAGCCCGGACGAGCCAGGCACTGGGCGCCTGGACCGGCCGGCCCCACGCCAGCTCGACCGGGGGAGGCCTGGACCAGCCCGGGCGCGCCAAGCACCTAGCCTGGCTGGGCTAGGTCCAGGCCAGATCCAAGCCCAGGTGCGCCCTAAGGTCCAAGCCAAACCAAGCCCTGGCTAGACCCGAACCCTAAACCCCAAAGGCCCATTTAATCCCCAGCCCAATAAACCCTAAACCCTTTTATTAATTTAAAACCCCACCCATTTATCATGAAAAACATGATTAAGTTTTGTTTAAAATTATGTTTTAAATTTAAATTTGGTATTTTCAGTTAAATGGGTTATTTAAAATATGATCTTAATAAAAGAGGATTTTTATTTAAAATGTGATCTTAATATTCAATCAACAAGATCTTAATATTCAATCAACAAGTGTTGTTAATTACTTTTAAATGTTGAATTAAAGGGGTTACAATTAAGATATGATCTTAATTGTAAATTGCTTTTAATTAAGTTTTGAGGGGTTATTTAAGATATGATCTTAAATCAATCTTAACAAATGTTGTTAATTAATTTTTAAGTAGTGATCTTAATATAAATTCACAAATGTTGTTAATTTTAATTAAATGATTAGATTATTTTAATTTCCTAGCAATTGTTGTTATCAAATTAATTGTTTAATTAAGGGACATTTAATAAAGTGGTTATTAAATGTTTTAGCTAACTCTTTATAATTATTATTAAAGAGTTAATTATTTCTCGAGAATTAACCTTAAATAAAAGTTATTAAGAATTAATTAAGCCTTAATAATAGTTATTAAGATAATTAATTAATATTCTCATAGATCTCTTAATCAAAATATTTAAAGATATAATCTACTTAAAAATGACTTTTTAATAAAAGTTATTAAAAGATTGGATTAAGTCTAATTGTTAGACTATTTTAATTAGAAAAGTTCTAATTAATATTTCTTATCAATTGTTGCTGAGAAATGTTATTTAATAAAGGGGTTCTTAACAAAGAGTTGTTAAATAATTAAAATTGGAATTATAAATTCTTTTATAAGAATTATTAAGGAATTTTTAATTCAATCTAAATGTTAGATTATTTCACATTAATAATTGTGGTTAATGTGATTTAAAATTAATCTAAGTGTTAGATTAATTAATTTTAGAATTATTTTAAATACTGCATGGAATATTTTAGAATTTTAATTTTAGCTTTGTGTGCACATATTGATGTGTTTGATGCTTTAAATTAAATTTAAATGCATGTTAGAAAATAAGATTTTCGAAAAATTCAAATTATCTAATTTTTATTGGTACTCAGGTTTTAAGAAAATCAAAATTATTATTTTTCAAAATTTTAGCCTTCATGTGATGTGCGTTATCATGTGTGGATAGTTAAAATTTGAAGTGATCAGAGACATGCACTTTATTTAATTCATATCATGTGATGGTATGTGATTTGTGTGGATTGTCTTGGAATGTGTTATATGAGTTAATTAAATGTTAATTAATGAGGCCTACGTGCCTCACTCTCTCTTTCTCATTCCATTGTAATTCTATCTCCCTCCATTATTGTACTCGGTCATAAGACTTTCTCTTACAATTTATTTGTACTTGAAAATTGTTTCAAATTTCATTTTATATTGTAATTGATCGTGTCGGCTGAGGAGAGGCGAGGATAATCCACAAGTGCAACCAGAAAGACGAAAGCAGATGAGATCACCGGTGCCTATGTGTTTGCATGTTTTAATAATATATTCGTTATAATGTTGTGGTGACTAATTATTTGGCTCCAGTTAATCACCGTATTGTCCATGATCACATAATGAACATGTATGATTGATGCATGTTTTTAGTTTTTTATTATGAATCTATTGCTAATATTTATGAATAGTTAAATATATACGATATATTTATAAACTATCACCTAGGATGAAACCAACATTAAATAAGCAAAACCTTCTATATAAAGTTTAAGCCGGAGCGCGAGTCATTGAGAATGCACCGCGTGGCTCTCCATCAATATAGTTTTTAGAACTTGATTCAATGATAGCAGTTTATATGTGTTTACCCGAGATCTGTCACCATATGATGAAAGAACTATTAACTATGGCATTGAGATGCCTTGAGATTGGAATAGAGGAATGGTGTAGCTATCCGCGCGTTTACCCGGGAGCTACATTTACTCTACTCTGTCACATATTGATGGGAAACTTTAGACCAAGGATAATGGTCTACTGTATTTATCCAGGACCATTAAAGACCTGGGAGCCGATATATGATCGGATATTACAAGGAGTTGTAATTACCATAAGATAGTTGCTCTAAGATAATGGTATGATACTATGTGTTTAACCGATGTCATACTATGATTCTTGGAGATTCTGATCCTCATTAGGAGACCTCAGAGTCTTCCGTTCTGTACACCTAAAGGTTATACAGTCCGTCGAAAAAAAATGGGAAATAATTCAAGATAAAAGACTATAATTGAATTATAAGAACTATTTGCTTAAATCACGTTATTTCCTTCGTTCACTAAAATGTCGTCTATTAATTCGAGATTTTAGCATATCGGATGCCAATACTTCTCATATTCAAATTAACTAGAAAACTCTGAAGAATATCTTCAGGGCCAAGTAAAAGTCATTATCCTAATCAGATATCATGAATTCTCTTACTTAGATAGACCAAGGAGAAGAGCTATTCATGGTATGCCTTTTTGAAAGGTAATGATTGTCATAAAATCTCTTACTTGGATAGACCAAGATGAAGAGGTATTCATGATGTGCCTTTGAGAAAGGCAAGTAGTAAGATTTTAAATGGTCAAACTCACATCTGAGAGAGATAAAGGAAAGTCGGCTTAAAGAAAGAAGTAAAAGTTCTCCCACTGCCACCAATAAGGATATTGGTAAAGACAAAAAGAATATGAAACTTGTAAGAAGTTTTGGGTATTCTTATTATCATCTTTTACATGTCTATTGGAGAATTAGCATCTCCAATATGAGATATTGAAAATGATTCTCAGATTTGCGATAGTATGCAGACTTAGACAAGTAAAAGGAAATCGAGAAAATGTAAGTGTTGAGTTAGACTCAACAATTGTTCAACATATGCATAGGTTACTGTCACACAGTAAATCTTTGTATATCTACTAGAGTCTTATATAAAACTAAATAATTTTTATTTAGTTCCATAAGATATCAAGAATTATAAAAGTGAATAACATTGAATGAGAAGGAACTATAAAGATTGGGGTTTCGGATCCACATATCGAGTCAATTTCGGTGTCGGACCCTTTGCTTTGGTCCCTTGTGGGGCTGAAGTATGGGTTCTTTATCGAGTCGAACTTGCTCGACGCAATTCAAACGGCGCCCAGTTAGGGAGACGTGTTTTAGAGTGTGCCACGTGGGCGCCACGTGGGCCGGTTTTGGGCCGCGAGAGTACGACATCGGTCTTATCGTCTAAATGGCGTCTTGCATAGTCGACGCCATTCAGAGTACGGCCCTGGTATGTCAGTGTACGAACCGATCTTGTCGTCTGATTGGCATTAGTCTTGGGCGACGTGTTTTAACTAGTTTCGATTTGACCCCGCGAACCCTCCCTCTTTTCCCTAATTTCTCTCATCCTCTTCTCTCTCCTCCCCTCCTCTCCGAACACTCAGACTCCCCCTTCCCCTTCTCCTTCCCATTCTCTCTCCCTTCCTCCTCTTTCTCCACTCCATCAACCTTCTAACCCTCACCACTATCACCACCATCTCCTCCGCGGCGCATTTCTCTCCGGACGGCAGCCGACGTCCTGGTGGAGTAACGGCGTCCACGACGGTACCGGTGGCGACTCGTGGCGTGGCGGTTCGGCGGCTAGGAGCTAGGAGGAGTTTAAGTAATCGGTAGAGTGACGATCCTCGCAATGTTATGTTTAAAACTATGATGTTCCCGCTTTGAAAGCATAAAATATGTGTGGGTGCTTTTGGGGTAGAAAGCATGTTCTAAGGAGATTATTTATGAAAGTAATTAGGCTTCTCCCCTACTTTCTCTATGTTTTTGACGTTTTTGTGCAATTTGGGGGAGAAATCTCATTTTTTTGACTCGGGGAAGGCCGAGGGGAACTTGTCTGCGAGTGTTAAATGGTGTCTGAGGACAGAGACACCATTTTAAATGGCAGCTTCCACCCGAGACGCGATTTAGCTCAGATCAGGGGTTCTGTCTTTGTATTGAATGGCATCTAGGGACAGCGACGCCATTTAAATGGCGGCTGCGAGGGGCGACGCGATTTAGGCCATATTTTGAGGCCAGTTTTTCTTATGAACCAGTTTACGTGTCTTCAATGACGTCGGTCATGGGCGACGCGATTCAAGACAGAACCTTATTAATCTATGCAATTAACATGTGTTTACATTGTTAGATAGTTTGGTTAAATGCACGCTTGAAAACATACTTCAAGGACGAGGATTCTACGTGATCGGATCGCATTGTGTTGTGTTTTGTGCGATCATGGACCTAGAGTGACAGTTGTTAGCACTTAGGCACCCTGTGTCGGTGTGAGAGTGACACGGCGCCGGTGTGGTGGGGTGACGCCTAGAGAGAGGGTCACTGGGGTATAGCTAGTACCGGTGTGGGAGTGGTACATTCGGAGTGTCACTCGTGCTGGGGGAAGCAAAACCACCTAGAGCTAGACAGGCCGGAGTAGCCAGCGCGCTATCCGAGGGGTTGCTGTATGGTCCCAGCGGGTCGGTGTTTTCCCCGTTCGGCCGTGTAGCTTGTGTGTTTAGCCGAGACGCTGGTTGTGAACTCCGCGGTGGAGTGGTTTCAGAGTTGTGCATGTTACATTAATGAATGCATGCGTTTTATATCGAAATTTGGAAATCTTTGGGAGTTGTGTTTACTGCTTTATTTATTTAAATTACCTATATTTGTGTTGTTGCACTTGTGGGTGCGTGAGTGGGTGGTGGGGATCGAAGGATCCCTACTGAGTCCATTTCGATGAGACTCACCCCTGCGGTTTTCAGGTGAGGGTTCCAGACAGGCGTAGCTTGGACGGTGTTGTCTCGGGTTGTACGCCAACAGCCACTGTCCCAGGGTATGCCCCGATGTAGTTGTTATTTTCCTTTCAGGCATGTACGCTTAATTACTTCTTTTTAGTTTGAATATGTAATTATTTGCTGAGTCAAGTCGAATTGTAATAATTTTTAATTCCTACACTTCCTTTACAATTCGATGTGATGTGGATGTTTAGCTTAGTTTATCATTTATTTCCCAGACTTATCGAGACCTTGGTTTCACTCCAAATTTTAATGATTCGGTACCCATTTAGTAATTGGATCCCCGATTATAGGGTGGCGGGTCATTACAGTTGGTATCAAAGCATTCGAGCTGGCAAATAGATGCATAACTAGGTTAAATACCGTAATTTCAGCAAATAAATGCATTATCCCGTACAGGCACAGCGATAGTGCAGGTCCTTAGTTCTAATTAGAAATTTTCGATTCTTATGACTGTAGGCGATTAAATGGCTCCAAGGAAGAGAATGCCAGTTATAAGGGAGCAGGGAGATGTTCCTGTTGGGTTTCTCCGGACAGCTTACGCAGCGGAAAATAAAATAAAATCGCGATCCGTTTTCCCTTTTCGAAAAACTAAAATCGATTATCGGATAATCGAAGTTCTTACCGTGTGCGGATTCGAATCCGCAACCGTTCGGTTCCGTCGGTGCGACACCGCAAGCCGCGCAAGCGCCCGGCCTCTAGCGAAGTCCACGCAATCCTCCTCACGACGGATGTCCTCACGTTCCTCGTTCTTCGCAGCCCACGAAACCTCCGCCGGTCACCGTAACGATCGCCGCAACGCGCGGACGATTTCCCGTCGAACGGGATTCGGAGAAGCGGCGAAGCAGATCTGGATCTGTCTGGACGCCAGAGAGAGAGAGAAACAGAGGAGGGGCGGCTGGGGTTAGCAGCAGCTTGGCCTGCTCAGCCCGTTCGCTATGTTTTATACTAACCGCGCGATTTTTCATAAAAACCCTCGGTTTGTATAAAACCCACTTATTTATCCATCGCCTTGAGAATCATTTGTGTAACGACCCGCCATCCTATAATCGGGGATCCGATTACTAAATGGGTACCAAATCATTAATTTGGAACCAAACCAGGATCTAATCAAGTCTGGGAGATAAATAATAAACTAAGCTAAACATTCACATCGCATTGAACAGAAGTAAAAGTGCAGGAATTAAAATTATTACAATGCGACTCGATACAGCAAATAATTACATTTTCCAACAGAAAGGAAATAATTAAACGTACAGGCCAGAAATAAAAAATCACAACTACGTCGGGGCATACCCCGGAACAACTGCTAACGGTGCTCAACTCACGAGCGCACTCTCCTCGCTAGGTCTGCTGAGAGTCCTCACCTGAAAACCGCAGGAGGGGTGAGTCTCAAAGACAAAACTCAGTAGGGATCCTTCGATCCCCACTGCCCACGCACACACCCACAAGTGCAAGGTACAGCTAACGGTAAAGTGATAAGCACAAGAGGTACAATTCCTAATTCTTAACGTGAGATCACATGCAATCGTAATATAATAAACATGCATATATTAAACCAGCCGATTAGGAAATCCACAACTGTCGTCTCGATAGAACTCGCCAACCACACAACAACGGTGGAGAAACCTCGACCCGCTGAGACCAAACAGTAACCCCTCGGATAGCACACTAGCTACTCCGGCCCAACCGGCTCAGGTGGCTACTCCTTCCCTCAGCATGAGTGACTCTCCGAATGTACCACTCCGACACCGGTACTAGCTGACCCCGGGGTTCACCAGGTGACCCTCTCTCACTAGGCGTCACCCCGCCCACGCCCCCACCGGCGCTGTGCTCACGCCCCCACCAGCACAGGGTGATAAAGCGCTACAATGTCACTCCAGGTCCACAGTAACACAAAACCCAACAAGTACGATCCGGTCACGTGAAAAGTCCGCGATCGTATAACATACATGTAGCATCGTCCGGTCATGAAGAATCTACCTCTACCGGGTACACTAAAACATGCAATAACTATCCGTCTAACAGTATGAACACATTTTACTGGCATGAATTAGTGAGGTTCTGTCTTGAATCGCGTCTCCCAAGGTCGACGCCATTCAAGCTCCATGTACAGGTTCATGTAAAACAGTCTTCAGAATCAGGCCCTAAAAGGCGTCGACACTAGTGGTCGCCTTTTAAAAGGCGTCGACATCCTCAGACGCCATTTAACACGGAAATCCGGAAATTCCAAGGCCCTTACTCAGGGAATTTCTGCCTTTAAAAGGCGTCATGGTTAACCGACGCCATACGAAAACGCGTCGTTCACCCATGACGTCTTTTAGTCCCAGAATCCCCGAACTGGCAGACTCTCTGTCAGGCGATTCCTGTCTAAAAGGCGTCGTGATGGCTCGACGCCCTTCAAAAAGGCGTCGTCCATGCACGACGTGTTTCAACCCCAGGAACCAGAGTCGCCTGAGCCCGAGGGCTCCCATTCCAACCCCAAACAACCCCAAAATTCACCCAAAAACGGAGGGAAAAGAGGAATAATACTATCCATAGGCAACACATTCATGGAAATCCCCCATGTTATCAAAAGAACTCCTAAACATGCTCATTCTACCCCCCAAAACCAAAGATCCAAACAAGCTTAAACGGGGTAAACATGGTCTAAAACGCGATGCTAAGGGGAACCGTCACCCTACCGGATACTTGAACGCCTCCGAGCTTCAAGCCGTCCACCCGACTCGCCCTACGCCGCCGCCGGTACCGCCGTGGTCGTCCTTGCTCCTCCGTGACGTCGGCCGCCGTCCGGAGAGTAGAACGCCGCAGTGGAAGTGGAGGTGGTAGTGGTAGGAGCTAGGTAGAGGATGGAGTGGAGGGAGAGATGAAACGATGGGAGGAAAAGAGGGAGGAGGAGGGATCGCCGCCGAGTTCGCCGGAAGGGGAAAGAGAGGAAGAGAAGAGAAAATGAGGGAAAGAAGGAGGGCTCGCGGGGTTAACCAGAGACTGGTTAAAACGCATCGACATCCGCGGACGCCATTCAGTTGATGTGACAGCTGCTCTGACAAGACTCTGAAACGCGTCGTTCAAGGCAGACGCCGTTCAGACGATATGTCAGGGCCGTACTCTGACAAACCCAGAGTCGCAATCTGAAAGGCGTCGACACACGTGGACGCCGTTCAGGTCGACAAGACAGGGCCGTACCCTCGCGGCCCGAAACCAGCCCACGTGGCACCCACGTGGCAGAACTTGAAATGCGTCTGCGACGGTGGACGCCGTTTAAAACGCGTCTCGATGTCCTGACGCGAATCAACTCAGAACCTACGCCCTCACTAAGGTTAGAACTACAAGGTCCGATCCCAAAAACCGGATCCGAAGGTCACGATCCTTACAATTTGCGTGTGACCCTCTAGGCCCATGTATCAGTCCAGTTAATGGCCCAACTAGCCCAGTGACTCCTCACTGGCTTAATTAATCAATTAATAACCCTTTATTAATTAATTAATCAATCGAATTGATGTCGCACATTGAATTCGACCGGGCCTCCGATCACGTTGGGTGCCAAGCAACACCGCGTGAACCCAGAAGGTATTGGGGTTAAGTAACCCACTCTTGGAACCTTTCCGCCGACAGTTACCGCGTGGATATAATCCTTCATTCGTACAATGCTCTCGAGTCAACTCAGGGTATGGCGAGCTGTCAAACCCTAACCGGTCGACTCACTTGGATTGGATGCCGCTGATGAATATCGGAAAACTCCTTTCCCATTATTATCGTCCGCCCTGGCCAGGGACTTTTGCGCATCCTTCCTAGAGCATTCTCTCTCTAAGTACCGAGAGCGAATGATTCCTTATTGACAAACAATTCCCTTCGACGGTATTCCGTTGTACCCAATCCTTGGCGTTTTAGAATCCCGTGGCTAGAGATTCGTAAACCAAGGTCAAAGCACAGAAGTCCACCGACAAGGCGTCCTTGGTGTCTCAGGTCCGAGGACCATCCACGCAACTGCGACAATAGAATCAAGCTGGTTGACAGTGAGGTACAATACCATCCAGCGATTTAGTCGGATCAGCTCAGTGAACTCATTCTCCAATGAGCACCTAAAGATTCGCCTTAATGTCTCCACACAAGTGACTTATGAGATCAGTCACCCTCATCATATAAGCAGGAGTAATCTGTACTAGTCTAACCGGATATCCGATGTCCTTCTCGGATATCCTCCGGCTAGGAACGATTAAGAATGTGTGTTTAAGTGATCAATCTCATTAGTATGATCTCATCATAATCTGACCACTATAGCACATATTCACGGACTTCATTATGAAACGATAATTAATGCGATTTACACATAATGAATATTATGCCATTATATTAATAAATGAACGAGATTTACATAGTCAGATTGGCTTGTAGGCCACCTAAAACTAACAATCTCCCACTTGGACTAAAGCCATTCACCTTTATACAATAAGTCTATAGACTCTAGGTGACGCTCAAACACAATTTGAGCCAACGGCTTTGTCAGTGGATCTGCTACATTGTCGACGGATGGAACTCTTTCCACTACTACATCTCCTCTGGATAAGATGAAAGCGCTTCAGAATATCTTTCGACTTCTGATGAGACAACGGCTCTTTCACTTGTGCAATAGTCCCATTGTTGTCGCACAACAGCAGAACATGATCAAGGATACAGGGAACTATGTCAAGGTCGGTGATGAACTTCTTCAACCACACTACTTCCTTCAAAGCTTCAGCTGCAGGGATGTACTCAACTTCAATCGTCGAATCTGTAGTGGTTACTTACTTGAAACTCTTCCAGCACACTGCGCCTCCATTCAAAGTAAACACGAATCCAGATGTAGACTTGCTATCATCTGGATTTGACTAGAAACTCAAGTCAGTAAAGCCTCGCAGTTTCAAGTCACCTCCTCCATAGACAAGAAACATATCCTTAGTTCTTCTCAAGTACTTAAGAATACATTTAACTGCCTTCCAGTGCTCTTGGCCTGGATCAGCCTGAAATCTGCTCGTAACACTTAGAGCAAATGCAACATCAGGCCGTGTCCATAGCATGGCATATATGATAGATCCTATGGCAGAGGCATAGGGTATTCTATCCATGAATGTCCTCTCGTCAGGAGTCTTAGGAGACTGTTCCTTTGAGAGATTAATTCCATGTCTCATCGGTATGAAACCTCTCTTGGAATTTTCCATTCCAAACCTTTTGACTATGGTATCTATGTACAAGGATTGAGTCATTCCAAGCATCCTCTTTGATCTATCTCTATAGATCCGTATTCCCAATACGTAGGATGCTTCTCCCAAATCCTTCATGGAGAAGTTTTTTGACAGCCAGATCTTTACTGATGACATCATAGCTACATCATTCCCAATGAGTAGTATGTCATCTACGTAAAGAACTAAAAAAGCGACTGCACTCCCACTGGTCTTCTTGTACACACAAGGCTCATCTTCATTCTTAATGAAGTCATAAGACTTGACAGCCTCATCAAATCTTATGTTCCAGGTCCTGGAAGCCTGCTTCAGTCCATAAATGGACCTCTGAAGCTTGCACACTTTATCTGGAGATTCTTTGGATGTGAAACCTTCTGGTTGTATCATATACACCTCTTCCTCAAGGTTACCATTGAGGAAGGCAGTCTTCACATCCATCTACCAGATTTCATAATCAAAATGTGCAGCAATGGCGAGTAGAACTCTGATCGACTTTATCATGGCAACTGGTGAGAAAGTCTCGTCATAGTCAATTCCTTACCTTTGACGATATCCCTTTGCCACCAACCTTGCCTTATAAGTGTCAATCCGTCCATCAGCACCGATCTTTCTCTTAAAGATCCACTTGCAACCGATGGGTACAATACCCTCGGGCAAGTCCTCCAAGTTCCAAACTTGGTTGGTGTACATGGACTGGATTTCTGAGTTCATGGCTTCTCGCCATTTCCCGGCCTCTGGGCCTTCTATGGCCTCCTGGTAGGTTTTAGGATCATCATCCTCATTATATTGTACCTTAGACTCACCTTCAGCAATATGTCCCACATATCGTTCGGGTAGTCTAGGTACTCTACCAGATCTACGAGGCTCATCTGTATGTACCTGAACAGATTCAGGAACTGATATCTCATCTGATGATAATGCAGCTGTTTGGAGATCTGGAACCTCTTCCAGTACTATTTTACTCCCACTGTTCTCCTGGAGAAGGTATTCCTGTTCCAAGAAGACAGCTTTCCTAGCGACAAACACCTTTTGTTCACCAGGATGGTAAAAATAGTATCCAAAGGTTTCCTTTGGATATCCCACAAACCTTCATTTATCAGTTCGTGATTCCAGCTTGTCTGGATCATGCCTCTTTACATGAGCAGGACAACCCCAGACTTTAACATGTTTAAATTCTAGTTTTCTGCCTTTCCATATCTCATATGGAGTAGAGGCCACAGACTTGTTGGGTACTCTGTTCAGTAGGTATGCTGCTGACCCTAAAGCATACCCCCAGAGGGACACTGGTAATCCCGAAAAGCTCATCATAGATCGCACCATGTCCAACAAGGTGCGATTCCTCCTTTCTAATACACCATTCATCTGTGGTGTATATGGAGGGGTCAGCTGAGAAAGGATACCATTATCCTTTAAGAATTGTGTGAAATTAGTACTCAAGTATTCTCCTCCTCGATCTGATCGAAGAGCTTTAATACTCTTTCCTAACTGATTCTCTATCTCATTCTTGAACTCCTTGAACTTCTCAAATGCTTCCGACTTGTACTTCATTAAGTACGCATAGCCGAATCTTGAGAAGTCATCGGTGAACGTGATCAAGTATGAGTAGCCACCTTTGGCTTGGGTGGACATAGGACCACATACATCCGAATGTATTAGTTCCAGAATGTCATTGGCATGTTCTCCATGTCTAGTAAATGGAGATTTTGCCATCTTTCCCATAAGACAGGATTCACATGTTGCAAACGATTCATAATCGAATGTTGTTAAGTAACCATGCTTGTGCAACTTTTGCAACCTGCTTTCGTCAATGTGCCCAAGTCTACAATGCCACATGTAGGCTTGGTTCACATAATTCTTGCTTTTCTTAAGAGCTTTATCAATTTGAAGATTGTAATAAGAAACATCTAAGAGATATAGACCGTTGACCAAAGATGCTGAAGCTATTGATTTATTACCATAATAAATCGAACTTCTATTCTCAATAGTCAACCTATATCCTATCTTGTCGAAACAAGATATTGATATGATGTTCTTTATTATGCTATCAACATAATAACAATCTTCTAATAGTAAGGCATCTCCCGATGGAAGCCTTAGGTTTGCTATCCCAACAGCAATCGCCGTAACTTTTGCGTCGTTTGCTAGCCTCAATTCCACCTCGCCTTATCTCAGCTAGCGCTTACTTGTCAGCATTTGTACATCATGACAGATATGACAAGCACATCCGGTATCCAATACCCAAGATGTGGAATCTCTAACTGACAAGTTGATATCTATCATATAGATATCTGAAACTTCAGATAGCTTCATTTTTCCATGAGCTTTATCGTTAAGGAACTCCTTGCAGTTCCTCTTCCAGTGACCATACTGCTTATAGTAGAAGCAGTCACCATTTACTACTCTTTTGCCTTTGTCCTTCGATCTTTTATCGTTAGCTGTCATCTCTGCTTCAGGGGCATCTAATGCTGATTCAGCAGGAGGATCAGCTCTAGGGACAAATTCAATGTGCTCATATCTGAAGACATTCTTCAGGTTTCTGAACCAATCCGAGTAGATCAGGTAAGTCAAAAGGGCATCAAGTATGCCACAGAGTGGGTTATTCGACGACATAATTCCCTACAGGAGATAAGTAAAATCTATTTAGCAGATGTTCAATTATTAAAATTTAAAACAAGACATAGTCTTTTGTTCAAGTTTAACTCCCACTAATTTTCGACAGACTGTATAACCCCCAGTTATACAGAACGGGAGACGCCGATAGTCTCCTAGTGGGGATCAGAATCTCAATGACTTGCACTACAGCCTTGTGGATAGCACAACAAACTATAATACAATCAGAGAGCACCCAACTCATGGGACTTGCAACTCCTTGCAATATCTGATCATAGCTTCGGTCCCCAGAGATTTAATGGTCTTGTGGATAGCACAGCAAACCATTAATTCTGGTCTAAGCTAACCATCGTTACGCGACGAGCATAAATTTGCATGCAGCCCTTGTGGATAGTACAACAAAGTTACCTGGTTCCTCTACCCCGATCATATAGGCATCTAATGCCATAGCCACAGTTTCTCCTCCCAATTAAGCAGGCCTTGTGGATAGCACAACAAACCTGCCTAAAGTGATTCGAATCCTATGACTATAACGATGGTGGACCACGCGGTAAGTTATTAACTACTCGCATTACGGCTTAGAGTTTATCTGAGGGTATTTAGATAACTTTTATCTTGGTCTCTCCTAGGTGATAGTATATAAGTATTCATATATATTTACTAAATACTATACCTGCTTGGATTCATAATCAAAAGAAAACAATGCATCTCATACATGTTCATTAGTGTGGTCATGGATAGCACAGTGGTTTTGACTGGAACCAATAGTCAAATGCACACACAATCTAACACAACAATTATATTAGATATCCTGCAAACACGAAGGCAAGAGATCTCCATTTTTTCGCCTTCCTGGTTGCAGCTGTGGATCATCCTCGCTCCTTCTTCGGTTGCCTCGATCATATTACATTTAAATTCTAGAATTTACAAGTAAATTGAAGAAGACCTTATGGCGAGTACAAGAGAGAGAGGGAGGTAGAAATACATCAGAGTATGAGAGAGAGAGGTGCGCAAACCTCTATTTATTAACAATTAATAAACAATCATACATCCACGATCCACACAATCTATTCATCACATGAATAATTAAGTGCATATCCATGACCACGGTGTGTTTTAAACATCTACACAAGATTCAGCGTATCACATGGTTAAAATAAAAGAGTTTTCAAGATAAATAAGTTTTGGCTTTCAGAAAGTTTGGATCCAATCAAAATTAGTATTTAAATTTCGAAAACACTTTCAATTAGCTTAACATGTAATTAAATCAAAATTTAAAAGCATTAAACACACATCACATGCACACACACTCCAAATTAATAATTCCATATTATTCCATGCAAATTAGAACAATTCTAATAATCTAACACTTAGATTAAACCCCATTAATAATCTAACAATTAGACTATTTAAAGACTAATCTAACTCTTAGATTAATCCAACTAAGTTTTTAACACTTAAATTAATAATCAACTATAATTAATTATTAACTACTAATCTAACACTTAGATTAGCCAATTAATGTTAATTATCAATTTAACTCTTAAACCAATAATTAACACTAACTAATTATTAATTAATTAATCTAACTCTTAGATTAGATAATTAAAGTTATCATTAATTTAACTATTAAATTAATGACTAACAGTAATTAATTAAGAACTACTAATTTAACATTTAAATTAGTCATTTAAGTTAATTATTAATTTAACAATTAAATTAATAACTAACTCAAATATTAATTAACAATTAGCTGAGATAATAGTTAATAATCTAACAATTAGACTAATAACTATTAATAACTAATTTAACATTTAAATTGGTTAAATCAAAATTAATTATTAGATTAACATTTAATCTAACAATTAACTTTAATTGATTAGAGCTAATTGTTAATTAACATGATATAATATTATTATGCCCAAATAAATAAAACTGGATAATAATATAAATTTTAAAAACATATTTTAAACTTAAATTAAAATCAAGACTTCATTTATTAAATGGGCCATTGGGGTTAAATAGGGGTTAAAGGGAAATTAGAATGAAAATGGGCCTAGCCCATTTAGGGAACCTGGTTCGAGCCCTGGCTCGGCCAGGGGCTCAGACCTGGAGCGCCCTGGTCCGAGCCAGGGCGGGCCCGGTCTGGGCCCCCTTGGCCGGCCGGTTTAGCCAGTCGAACCAGCTCGGACCGGCCTCCACCAAGCTCGAACCCGACGACCCCTTTCCAGCAACCCTAGTTGCAGCGATTCAGTCGGATCAGTTCAGTGAACTCATTCTCCAATGAGCACCTACAGATTCGCCTTAGTGTCTCCACACAAGTGACTTATGAGATCAGTCACCCTCATCATATGAGCAGGAGTAATCTGTACTAGTCTAACAGGATATCCGATGTCCTTTTCGGATATCCTCCGACTATGAACGATTAAGAATATGTGTGTTTAAGTGATCAGTCTCATTAGTATAATCTCATCGTAATCTGATCACTATAGCACATATTCACGGACTTCATTATGAAACGATAATTAATGCGATTTACACATAATGAATATTATGCCATTATATTAATAAATGAACGAGATTTACATAATCAGATTAGCTTGTAGGCCACCTAAAACTAACAGTTCCTAGTGGGTCTGAGACTAGTAGACCAAATATGGAGCGTTTTATGGAGGCTATGATGGACACGATGAGTAGATATTAGACTCAGGACCCGTGTAAGAGTTCTAGTACTCGGGGAGGGCCTTCAGCTGCTTTGGAGAGATTCCTGAAGCTGAAGCCGCCTCATTTAACCGGTCGTCCCAACCCTGATGAGGCCGTTCATTGGTTGAAGGAGCTAGAGAAGACTTTCGATACCATGGATTGTGCGGCAGTTGAGAGGACTCCGTTGGCTACCTTCATGTTGAAGGATGATGCTTATGACTGGTGGACTACTTTGAAGAGCTTGTCTTATGCATATAGGAATCTCAGGGAGATTCCATGAGAAACGTTTGTGAAGGAGTTCTATGCGCAGTACTTCCCTAGGCATGTCCAGAAGGCCAAGGAGAGGGAATTTATGGAGTTGACCCAAGGGAGCATAACAGTACTCAAATACCAGACAAAATTTGTTTCGCTTTGGAGGTTTGTGCCCTTTATTTCAGGAGACGAAGAGCGTCAGACTGAGAGGTTCGTGGATGGACTGAGGTTCAACTTGAGTAGCTTTGTGGCGTCCTATTGTTGTACGGACTTGGCATAGGCGGTTAAGTGTGCCGCGGTAGTAGAGGCACAGCATGATCAGTCGGCTCGGGACAGGGGACTGGTTACTCAAGGGCCAACTTATGGCAAGGGAAAGACAACAGCAACAGCTCCTTCAGCTGGATCGGGATCTTCTTCACTCGGGTCTAGATTCAGGAGGTTCTTCCGAGGAGGTGGCGGCAGTTGTAACGACCCGCCACCCTATAATCGGGGATCCGATTACTAAATGGGTACCGAATCATTAATTTGGAACCAAACCAAAATCTTGATAAGTCTGGGAAATAAATAATAAACTAAGCTAAACATTCACATCGCATCGAATTGAAAATGAAGTGTAAGAATAAAAAATTATTACAATACGACTCGACTCATCAATTAATTACATACTCCAACAAAAAAGAAATAATTAAGCATACAAACCAGAAAAGGAAATAACAACTACATCGGGGCAAACTCCGGAACAGCGGCTGCTGCGCTCAACCCAAGGCAACATTCTCCTCGTTACGTCTTCCTGGAACCCTAACCTGAAAACCGCAGGGGTGAGTCTCATCGAAAAGACTCAGTAGGGATCCTTCGATCCCCACCGCCCACTTATGCACCCACAAGTACAGCAACACAAATATAGATAATTTAAGCAAGTAAAGCAGTAAACACAATTCTTAAATTTCGATATAAAACGCATGCATTCAAAATATGACATGCACAACTCTGAAACCATTCTGCCATGGAGCCCACAACCAGCGTCTCGGCAAAACACGCCAACCACACGGCCGAACGCGGGAAACACCGACCCGCTGAAACCAAACAGCAACCCCTCGGATAGCATGCTGGCTACTCCGGCCTGATAGGCTCCAGGTGGTTCTGCTTCTCCCAGCATGAGTGACACTCCGAATGTACCACTCCCACACCGGTACTAGCTATACCCCGGGGTACACCAAGTGACCCTCTCTCTAGGCGTCACCCCACCACTCCCACACCGGTGCCGTGTCACTCCCACACCGACACAGGGTGCCTAAGCGCTAACAACTGTCACTCTAGGTCCACGATCGCACAAAACGCAACACGGTGCGATCCGATCACGTAGAAATCATCGTCCTTAAGCATGATTTCAAGCATGCAATTAACCAGACTATCTATCAATGTAAACACATGTTAATTGCAGGAATTAATGAGATTCTGTCTTGAATCGCGTCGCCCAAGGCCGATATCATTGAAGCTACCTGAACTGGTTCATATGAAAATGGGCTTCAGAATATGGCCTAAATCGTTGTCCCTAGTCCCTTAATAACGACAGAAACAGAGACAAGCCTCGGGGTGATCTGAACTTAAAATGCGTCGTACACGGAAGTCGTCGTTTAAAAGGCGTCGCTGTCTATGGACGCTACTCAATCCAGTCTGTTATTTGGGTTAAATCGCGTCGCGGGTGGAAGCCGCCTTTCTAAAAGGTATCGCTGTCCCCCGACGCCATTTAACCCTCACAGACAGGCTCTCCCTCCGCCTTCCCCCAAGTCACAAGGCGGGATTTCTCCCCCAAATCGTATAAAAAACACTACAAAGTGGAGGAGGAGGAGAAGAAACTAAATACCCTTTAAAAAACCCCAATTTCTCTTTTCATACAATTAGTGTTTTCACCCCAAAAACCCCCTAAACATGCTCCAAAGCGGGAAAAACATGGTTTTAAACAAAATACAACGGGGATCGTCACCCTACCGATTACTCGAACTCCTCCGAGCTCCAAGCCGCCAACTCGCCTTGCCACACGCCACCGCCAGTACTGTCGTAGACGTCGTTACTCCACCGGGACGTCGGCCGCCGTCCGGAGAGAAATGCGCTGCAAAGGAAGTGGTGGTGGTAGTGGAGGAAGTTGGGAGCTTAATAGAGTGGAGGGAGAGGAGGAATGGGGAGAGGAAAGGAAGGAGAGGGGGAAAGGGGCGCTGGAGAGTCAGAGGGAAGAGAGGAGAGAGAAGAGAAAGGAGAGAATGAGGAAAAGGAGGGAGAGCTCGCGGGGTCAAACAGAAACTGGAAAAAACGCGTCGTTCAAGCCCGACGTCATTCAGACGAAAAGACCGGGCCGTACTCTGACAAACCAGGGTCGTACTCTTAATGACGTCGTCCATACAAGACGCCATTCAGACAATAAAACCGGGGCCATGTTGGGATCCGGGCGGGACGCAAAGAACGCAGCGGAAACGAAGAACAAAAATTAATCTCGCCCGATGCCCGCTGATCCGATTCGGAACGAAAAACTCAAACCAAAAAACGGATCGAAATCTGATTACCGTGTGCGCATTCGAATCCGCTTCCGTCTCGGTTACGTCGAGGCGATGCCGCGACCCGCACAAGCGTCCGGCCTCCAGCGGTATCCACGCGATCCTCCGCGGTGGTTCGTCCTCGATCCCTCGTCCGTATCAGCTCGCTCGCTGAAGATCCGTCGCCGCAACGATTGCGGAAATCCCGCCAACGGGAATTCCCGACTTTCGGGAATCACACGCGGCAGAGACAGGAACTGTTCTGGCGCCTCGAACGGGATGCCCAGAGGAGGAGAGAGAAAGGGGGGGTGACAGCCAGCAAGGGAAATCCTGGAGCTTGGCCCAGGGTTTCTCAACAGCGCGTATACATATTAAGTCGGCGCGACTTTTCACAAAAGTCCCTGAGTTAATATAAATCCCACTTATGTATCACCAACTGAGAATCTTATTGCGTGTGACCCTCTAGGCCCATTTACCAATCCGGTTTTCAGCCCGTTAAGTCCAATAACTAGTTATTGATTTATTGTAATTAATTAATATCTAGATATTAACTAATTACTCAACCGAATTATCATCGCATGTAGATTCGGTCGGACTTCCGATCAAGTTGGGTGCCAAGCAACACCGCATGATCCCGGAAGGTAATGGGGTTCAACAACCCACTCATGGAACCTGTCCGTCCACAGTTACCACGTGGCTATAATCCTTCGTTCGCACAATGCTCTCGAGTTAACTTAAGGTATGGTCAACTGTCAAACCCTAGATTGTCAACTCACTTGAATCAGACTCCGCTTTACAATATCCGAAAACCACTTTTCTGATATTGTTTCTGCTCTGGCCAGAGACTCCTGCTGATCTATTCTAGAGCATTCTCTCTCCAGTTACCTGAGAGCGAACGATCCTTTATTGAACACACAATCACCTTCGAAGGTCTTCCACTGGACCCGATCCTTGACTATTAGAGATCCCGTGGATAGGGATTCGTAGGTTAAGGTCAAAGTCCAGAAGTCCACCGACAAGGTGTCCTTGGTGTCTCAAGTCCAAGGATCAACCACGCCACTGTGACGATGAATCAAGCCGATTGACAGTCAGGTAAATTACCATTCAGCGATTCATGTCGGATCAGTTCAGTGAACTCATTCTCCAATGAGCACCTACAGGTTTACCATTGTGTCTCCACACTAGTAACTAACGAGATCAGTCACCCTCATCATATGAGCTGGAATAACCTATACTAGTCTAACCGGATGTTTGATGTCCTTCTCAAACATCTTACGACTAGGAACAATTAAGAATATATGTTTATAAGTCATCAGTCTCATTATTATGATCTCATCATAATCTGATGACTATTGCACATATTCATGGACTTCATTATGCGCAAATATAAATATGCCAATCTACATAATGAATTTAATGTCATTTATTAGTGAACCAGATTGAAATAGGTGCCTTGTGATTTGCTTAGAGGACACCTATATCCATCAATCTCCCACGTGGACTCAAGCCAATCACTTTCGCATTTGATCTCCATCAAATCTAGGTGATGCTCACATAAAGTCTGTGACTAAGACTTGGTCAGGGATCTGCTAAATTATCTACAGATGGAATATTTTCCATTACGTTATTTCCTCTTAATCCTTTGTCACTAAACCTGTGAAAGAGCCTCAGAATGTTCTACAACTTCTGAAGAGACCATGGCTCGATCACATAATTGATCGCTCCCACTGTTGTCCTACAACAACGAGATTTTATAAGAGACCTTTTAGAACTACATCTAGTTCAGAGATGAACCTTTTCATCCATATTATTCTAATAACAGTATCACTTATTTATGTCGTCACCTTAACATCGAGTTCTAGATTGGAACCATTCCAATCCATTCCTTTCTACTAGAAGGTTGAATCCATTATTTGACTTGAAATTTGAGTCAATGTGACCTCTGTAAGGAATCGCCAAGAACGCAGCGGAAATAAAAATGATTCCATTGTATCGGTTGTTGGGGTCGTAAAACGGACATTAGAACTAACGCGGGAAGAACAGTTCTTCACCTTTGCGGGGTTTCGAATCTCCCGTGGATGATGTCGACTCGGTAATCGCGCACGCGCACAATCTCTAGAGGTATCCACACGAGTTCCCGCAGCAGACGCGATTTCCTCCTCGACTTGAGTGCTCCGACCAGATCTCAAATCCACCATGCGCGGAGAGAGACAGATCCACTCCGAGAATGAGAGAGAGAGAGGAGAGAGAGAATCTGGGGAGTAAAATTCGTCCAACTAACTTTTTACCACTCCCCCTTGGCACTCCTTATATAGAAATAAGGATAAGCACAACAGTTAATCCTCATGATTATCCAAGAGTTTGGCCTTGGATAATTCTCCATTAAATCTTCATGTTTATCCTGCAGCTTTTCACAAAAACCCAGATAAGCATGAAATTTAACATCTCTCACCGTCTGACGAGAACTCTTATGTGTGTGACCCTCTAGGCCCATATATCAGTCCCGTTGCAGGCCCATTAAACTTAGAATTGTTTCTTGAGTTTAATATTTATTAATTAACATTTAAACATCACATGTTAAATGATTAATTTAACAAACAAGTGAATTATCATCTGATGATCAAATCATTTGGCCTTCTGATCATGAACAGCACCAAACACTACCTCATGATCCCAGAGGATATAAGGGATACTGTTCCCTTCAATTGAACCTTTCCGTCTGTAGATACCGCACAGATATAATCCTTCACTCATGCAATGTCCCGATAACGCAAGGGTATGGTTTTATAGTCAAACCCTCTATCGCATTATCCAGATGGATTCTAGTACACAGTTAATATCTAGAAAGACATCTCTTTCATTTGACCATGGCCAGGGATTTCTGTGTACACATCCATGGGACATTCTCTCTCCAGTCTTATACCAAGAGTGAGTGATCCCTTGTTGTTCACTCAATTACCTTCGCAAGCTTTCCACTGTATCTGAAAGACCGATTATGGTGGACTTAATGGTTAAAGTCCACGAGTCAGAGAATCAAGATACAATGGTCCACAAACAAGGTATCATTGGTTACTCAGGTCAAAGGACCAACTGTGCTACTGCAACGATAGAATTCCCTGGTTGACTAATAGGTATAATTACCATCCATGAATTCTTATTTGGGTCTGTTCAGTGAACTCATTCTCTAATGAGCACCCACTT
Source organism: Zantedeschia hybrid cultivar (assembly GCA_030544215.1). Classification (NCBI taxonomy): domain Eukaryota; kingdom Viridiplantae; phylum Streptophyta; class Magnoliopsida; order Alismatales; family Araceae; genus Zantedeschia; species Zantedeschia hybrid cultivar. Next base: position 54,609,286 of record JARZZO010000006.1, on the reverse strand, counting down.
GTTTGTCTTAGTGTCACCACACGAGTGAATGTGAGATCATTCACCCTCATCATATGAGCAGACATAACTTGTGTCGATCTTATCGGATATTTAATGTCCATCTCAAATATCCTACGATCGAGAACTATTTAAGACAATTGCCTTAGGATATTGATCTCACTATCACGATCTCATCATGATTCAATATCCCATACATTTGTCTATGGACCTTCATTACGATAGTCATTTGCGAGAACTATTAAATGAAGAAATAATTGCCTTTATTAATAATCTGAACTAGAATGTACAATGGTTGGCTTTGAGGCCACCCAATTCTAACATTCTCCCACTTGGACTATAGCCAATCACCCATGTCTCTAAGTCCCATAGACTTAAGGTGACGTTCTAAATTGTTTTGAGACAATGGCTTAGTCAAGGGATCTGCTACATTATCTTCAGATGAGACTTTCTCAACTACTATATCTCCTCGGGCGATGATCTCACGAATCAGATGAAATCGTCTCAGAATGTGCTTTGACTTCTGATGTGATCTTGGCTCCTTCGCTTGAGCTATTGCCCCATTGTTGTCACACAATAATGGAACAGGATCTGAAATGCTTGGAACTACTCCAAGCGCCGAGATGAACTTCTTCATCCAAACCGCCTCCTTGGCCGCTTCAGCTGCAGCAATGTATTCTGCTTCGGTCGTCAAATGTGCAGTTGTTTCCTGTTTGGAACTCTTCCAACTTACTGTACCTCCATTTAACATGAACACAAATCCAGACATGGATTTGCTGTCATCCATATCCGACTGGAAACTCGAGTCAGTAAATCCTCGAAGTTCCAAGTCGTTTCCTCCATAAACGAGAAATAGATCCTTAGTCCTTCTCAAGTATCTAAGGATACATTTCACCGCCTTCCAGTGTTCCTCACCTGGATCAGCCTGATATCTACTTGTGACACTTAGTGGGTGTGCCACATCAAGCCTAGTACATAGCATTGCATACATGATAGATCCTATTCCGACGCATAAGGAACTCTATCCATGTATGCTCTCTCTTCAGGTGTCTTGGGAGACATTTCGTTAGAGAGATAAATTCCATGCCTCATAGGAACGATGCCTCTCTTGGAATTTTCCATGCCAAACCTTTTGACTATAGTATCTATGTACATAGATTGGGATAATCCAAGCATCCTTTTGGACCTATCTCTATAGATCCTTATTCCCAGAATATAGGATGCTTCTCCCAAATCTTTCATGGAGAAGTTTTTGGATAACCAGGCCTTTTCTGATGACAGCATTCCTACATCATTCCCAATGAGTAGAATGTCATCAACGTAAAGTACCAAAAAGGTAACTGCGCTCCCACTAACCTTTTTGTATACACAAGGTTCATCTTCATTCTTAATGAAGTCATAAGATTTGATTGATTCATCAAATCTTAAGTTCCAAGTTCGGGATGCCTGCTTTAATCCATAGATGGATCTTTGCAGCTTGCATACCGTGCTTGAATGCTCTTTGGAAGTGAATCCTTCAGGTTGTATCATATACACCTCTTCTTGAAGGTTCCCGTTAAGGAATGCTGTTTTCACATCCATTTGCCATATTTCATAATCATATAATGCAACGATAGCAAGAAGTATTCTGATTGACTTAATCATGGCAACTAGAGAAAAGGTTTCGTCATAGTCAACACCTTGCCTTTGACAATATCCTTTTGCTACAAGCCTTGCCTTGTACGTGTCAATTTGTCCATCTGCCCCGATCTTTCTTTTAAAGATCCATTTACTGCCAATAGGTACCATACCTTATGGCAGATCAACCAAGTTCCAAACTTGGTTGGCATACATGGACTGAATTTCAGAATCCATTGCCTCTTGCCATTTTTCTGATTCATGACTATTTATGGCTTCAAGGTAGGTTTGAGGATCATCATCCTCATTTAAGTGCACTTTTGGTTTGCCTTCATCGATATGTCCAACATATCTTTCAGGCTGCTTAGGCACTCTACCTGATCTGCGAACCTTTTGTATATCATCTTGAACAATTTCTTGAGTCAATGGTTCAGTAGATGAACCAGTGTTGATTTGTGAGTCTAGAATTTCTTCCAGTTCTATCTTGCTCCCACTGTCTTCTTTTGAAAGATATTCTTTCTCTAGGAAGACAGCTCTTTTTGCGACAAACACCCTTTGATCGCTGGGCTGATAAAAGTAATATCCAAAACTCTCTTTTGGATATCCCACAAATCTACATTTCTCTGTCCTGGAATCCAGTTTGTCTGGATCATGTCTTTTGACATGTGCAGGACAACCCCAGACTCTAACATGCTTAAAGTCTGGTTTCTTTCCTTTCCATATCTCATATGGAGTGGAAGGTACTGATTTACTCGGAACTTTGTTCAACAGATATGCAGCAGTCAACAGTGCATATCCCCATAAAGAGATTGGAAGTTTGGCATAACTCATCATGGATAGTACCATATCTAATAGAGTACGATTTCTCCTTTCCGATACACCATTTAACTGAGGTGTATAGGGAGGAGTCCACTGAGACAAAATACCATTATCCTTAAGATATTCTGTGCATTCTGTACTTAAGTATTCACCCCCTCGATCTGATCGAAGAGTTTTAATACTCTTTCCAGTCTGGTTCTCAACTTCGTTTTTAAACTCTTTAAATTTCTCAAAGACTTCTGACTTATATTTCATTAAATATATGTAGCCATATCTTGAGAAATCATCTGTAAATGAAACAAAGTATGAGTAACCACCCATAGCATGAGTGGACATTGGACCACATACATCACTATGTATTAGTTCTAATAAGTCCTTAGCTCTTTCTCCATGTCCTGAGAATGGAGCTTTAGTCATCTTTCCCATGAGACAAGCTTCACAGGTTGCAAATGATTCATAATCAAATGGATCAAGATATCCATTCTTTTGCAACCTTATGATCCTGTTCTCATTTATATGACCTAGCCTACAATGCCATAGGTACGATTTATTCACATCCTTATCTAAGCGATCAAGAGAATTATTTACCAGACAAACATCATATGAGATATCAAGTAAATATAATCCATTCAATAAATATCCGGAAGCAAACAGTTTGTTTCCTTGATAAATTGAACAACCTTTATTCTCTAGCTTCATAGAATATCCTTGTCTATCTAAACATGAAATAGATATGATATCCTAATAATGGTTGGAACATAATAACAATCTATCAGTTCCAAAGAGTCTCCTGACGGCATCTGAAGTCTTGCTGTCCCCACAGCTAACGCAGCAACTTTTGCTCCATTCCCGAGCCTCAGATCCACGTCTCCGCGGTTCAATCTTCTTTTACTTGTTAACACCTGCAAGTTATTGCAGATATGAGAAACACATCCAGTATCTAATACCCAGGATGTTGATTCTCTATAAGACAAGTTAAGATCGATCATGAGAATACCTGAAGCTTCACCAAGCTTCTCCTTTGCTTTTTCTGCAAGATAAATCTTGCAGTTTCTCTTCCAATGACCTTCTTTATGGCAGTGGAAACTCTGACCTTTATCATTGACTTTAGCTTTGTCCTTTTGTGCCGCCGGTTTGCTTTTCACTAGCATCTTAGGCTTACCTTTCTTAAAGGTCTGTCCAGTTTTTCTTTTCTTGTTGGTCTTACCAACAAGCATTACATTTGGCTTATCTTTCTGGATAGTGCCTTCTGCTGTCTTCAACATGTTGAGCAGCTCAGCCAGTGAGACTTCAATCTTGTTCATATTGAAGTTGATAATGAATTGTAAAAATGAATCTAGAAGGGACTGTAGGATTAAGTCAATGCTCAGGTCATTGTTCATAACAAAGCCCAGCACAGCAAGCCTCTCAATCCACTCTATCATCTTGAGCACATGAGTTTGCACAGATGTGCCCTCGCTCATTCTGGTCCTGAACAATTTCTTAGATATCCCATATCTTTCTATTATGGATTGTTCACCAAACAACTCTTGTAGGTGATTCAGAATGGTCTTAGGTTCCATGTTATCATGCTGTCGCTGCAGTTCATTGTTCATTGAACCGAGCATATAACACTGGACCTTGACTGAGTCCTCCTTCCAACTTTCATACATCATTAATTCATCTTCGTTAGCATTATCACCGGGTTGCACTGGATCTGGTTGATCCAGGACATAGGCTAGTTTTTCGCACCTGAGGACAATCTTCAGGTTGCGTAACCAGTCAATGTAATTTGGTCCCGTGAGTTTGTTTGCATCAAGTATGCAACGGAGGGGGTTAGGTGACGACATAGCGACCTACATGAAATATATAAAATGAGCAGATAGTTCTTAAAATCAGATTTAGGACTTTTAATCTAGATTTATGCTCCCACTATTTTTCGGCGATCTGTATGACCCTCTAAGATACAGAACGGGAGATTCCGGTGATCTCCTAGTGGGGATCAGAATCCTTTGGGCAACATGCATGTGACCTTGTGGTAGCACAACAAATCACATCAAGTCCCTTAGGCAGTCAACTCTTGACAGTTGCAACGTTTTGCAATATCCGATCGATTTAACCCCTGAATCAGAATGACCTTGTGATAGCACAACAAATCAAATTGATTCAGTTAAGTTTATTCATCATTACTTAGATGACATGAATTCATAGTGCAGTCTTTGTGGTAGCACAACAAAACTACACTATTTGTCCATTCATCTTAATGACATCACATGTCGTAGACCTAGTTTAATTTCTAAATCAAACAGACCTTGTGGTAGCACAACAAATCCGTTTGAGATAAGAATTATCCTAAGATTTATAATGATGGTGGGTTACGTGGATTATTATGAATATCTCACGTTTACAACTTAAGTTTTAAAAGAGGGTTTTGATTTTGATTTGTAAAAAATCATGCTATCAATAGTATTTCAATTTGAAGTATCAATATACTTAATAGAAATATATATATGATAACATAGTCCACAAATATCACATATGTGCAGAAAAATTAAATGGGGATGATCATGGACTGCTTAAACTACTATGGAATCATCGGAGCCAAACGATGATCCATAATAGGATCCTAATGTGAAAACAGCAACACTGGTTCCATTTGATGCGAGTCCTCCCACCAGAGGTGTCTTCAGAAGATCCCGTCCTCTTAGCTTAATCCGATATATTTAAATATGAAATTCAGGACTCGCAGGTCCACAAATGTACATTTAAACAATTAGAAACCTTGATCTTATCAAGGGGAGTACAATCTTATAAGAAGGTAGAAAGTACACTTGGATTAAGAGAGAGGAGGACACGCAGGTCCTATTTTAAAATACCAAATGAAATAAGCATCGCATCCATTCACATCATTCATCACATGAAAATTCTAAGTCCATGATCATCCCACCATAAAACACATCACATGCATCACAATCATTACATAATTGATGTTTGGTATTAAATTTTATAAATATAAAATTATAATACCAATTAGTTTTTCGAAATAACATTTATTTCAGCATTATCAATAATATTCAAAACATTATTAACAAAATAACTAACTAAACTATTCAGTTAATCTAAATAATGATTCAAACAATTTGAACGGCAAAGTGTAATCAAGTTATGCATGAAATTAGTTTAAAACAATTTTAAACTAATTAAATTAACAGGGAAATTAATTATCTAAAACAATTTTAAATAATTAACTAACACCCATTAATTATAAAGCCCTTTAATTGACTAACAGTTATTAAACACTTTAATAACCTGTTAATAATCATAAAAATAATTAATAACAATTATTAATTTTTTCTATAAATTTTCTGTTTTAAAACAATTTTAAAACTGGCTTAAAATGGGCTCAAAATGGGTTTAATGGGGTTAAACATGCATTAAAAAATTAATTTTTAATTAACCAAAAATGGGCCCAGCCCATTAGGGCCCAAGCGGTCCGGGCCCAGGACCGTGGCTCGGCCAGGGTCGAACCCTGGCTCGGCCAGGGTCGCACCCTGGCTCGGCCAGGGCGCCGCCCGGCCCCCGCCCGGTCCGACCGGGTCGGGACCGGGCGGTTCACCCGTTTGTGAAGGATTCGACCGGCCCCTTTCTTCAACCCTAAAGCTGCAACCCTAACAGACCCGGCGGCTGTTGCAGGGCGGTGGCGCCGGCGGCCACCCCCCCCCCCCGGCGGCGGCGGCCCCAGCCGGCGGTGCCCCCGGCGCCAGCGTCGTGCCCGGCGCCGGCGTCGTGCCCGGCGCCGGTAGGGCCGCCGGTGACCGGCGATGGGGAAGAAACCAAGCCCCAATAACCCCCAAAAATCTGATTTTTCAGGTTTAAAAACCCGAGTTCGGGCTCGATTTTTAGCATCTCCAAGGGCACTCTGGCGCTGGCAAATGTGTCTAATGTGTAGTGGTGACTATCACCTAATGATCCAGACATCCGGGCCGCCATCCCAACACTTGGGATGCACGTATGACGCCGCCGAAGTACCCCAGTTCATCATCACATGAAGAACTCCGAAAAACCCAAATAAAAATCCGAAAAATACAGAAAAATAATCAAATTGATCGTGATCATCATATGAAAACTAATCTGTCATTTTTAATCGGATTAAACACAAGAACACGTACAATACGGGTTCTTCACGCATAACGAGAAAAACACGCATAACGGTGCCGTTTTACAACCGAACCAGCAAACCTGGCTCTGATACCACTGTAAGGAATCGCCAAGAACGCAGCGGAAATAAAAATGATTCCATTGTATCGGTTGCTGGGGTCGTAAAACGGACATTAAAACTAACGCGGGAAGAACAGTTCTTCACCTTTGCGGGGTTTCGAATCTCCCGTGGATGATGCCGACTCGGTAATCGCGCACGCGCACGATCTCTAGAGGTATCCACACGAGTTCCCGCAGCAGACGCGATTTCCTCCTCGACTTGAGTGTTCCGACCAGATCTCAAATCCACCATGCGCGGAGAGAGACAGATCCACTCCGAGAATGAGAGAGAGAGAGGAGAGAGAGAATCTGGGGAGTAAAATTCGTCCAACTAACTTTTTACCACTCCCCCTTGGCCCTCCTTATATAGAAATAAGGATAAGCACAACAGTTAATCCTCATGATTATCCAAGAGTTTGGCCTTGGATAATTCTCCATTAAATCTTTATGTTTATCCTGCAGCTTTTCACAAAAACCCAGATAAGCATGAAATTTAACATCTCTCACCGTCTGACGAGAACTCTTATGTGTGTGACCCTCTAGGCCCATATATCAGTCCCGTTGCAGGCCCATTAAACTTAGAACTGTTTCTTGAGTTTAATATTTATTAATTAACATTTAAACATCACATGTTAAATGATTAATTTAACAAACAAGTGAATTATCATCTGATGATCAAATCACTTGGCCTTCTGATCATGAACAGCACCAAACACTACCTCATGATCCCAGAAGATATAAGGGATACTGTTCCCTTCAATTGAACCTTTCCGTCTGCAGATACCGCACAGATATAATCATTCACTCATGCAATGTCCCGATAACGCAAGGGTATGGTTTTATAGTCAAACCCTCTATCGCATTATCCAGATGGATTCTAGTACACAGTTAATATCTAGAAAGACATCTCTTTCATTTGACCCTGGCCAGGGATTTCTGTGTACACATCCATGGGACATTCTCTCTCCAGTCTTATACCAAGAGTGAGTGATCCCTTGTTGTTCACTCAATTACCTTCGCAAGCTTTCCACTGTATCTGAAAGACCGATTATGGTGGACTTAATGGTTAAAGTCCACGAGTCAGAGAATCAAGATACAATGGTCCACAAACAATGTATCATTGGTGACTCAGGTCAAAGGACCAACTGTGCTACTGCAACGATAGAATTCCCTGGTTGACTAATAGGTATAATTACCATCCAGGAATTCTTATTTGGGTCTGTTCAGTGAACTCATTCACTAATGAGCACCCACTTGTTTGTCTTAGTGTCACCACACGAGTGAATGTGAGATCATTCACCCTCATCATATGAGCAGACATAACTTGTGTCGATCTTATCAGATATTTAATGTCCATCTCAAATATCCTACGATCGAGAACTATTTAAGACAATTGCCTTAGGATATTGATCTCACTATCACGATCTCATCATGATTCAATATCCCATACATTTGTCTATGGACCTTCATTACAATAGTCGTTTGCGAGAACTATTAAATGAAGAAATAATTGCCTTTATTAATAATCTGAAGTAGAATGTACAATGATTGGCTTTGAGGCCACCCAATTCTAACAACCTCATAGTTTCAAATCATTCTCTCCATATATGTGAATGCATCCTTAGCATTTCTCAAGTGCTTAATGATGCATTTAACTCATGTATCCTTTAAAGAATCTTTTCTTTAAAGGAATAAATTTCATATCTCAACAATTGAAATTTGTTATGAAATTTATGCCAAACATTTTGACATAGAGGTCAATATAATATCCCCACCAATCTATCTTAATAGATTCGTATTTCCAATACGTGGGATATTATAACTAAACTTATTATGGAGGAAAACATGGTTAACAATGCTTTCACTAATAGTAACATCCTGAAGTCATTCTTAATGACTTTGATGTTATTATCATAAAGCATTACTAAAGCGACCGTACTCCCACTGTCCTTTCTGAACAAATACACACAATCCGTGATCATTCTTAATGATCACATAGTATTTGACTATTAAGTCAAAACTTTTATTACAACTTAAGAAGCTTCAGTTTGATTCAAAATGATCTTTGAAATCATAACTTGCTTCCTAGACATTCTAAAAGCTTTAAACGTGTATCATATACATCTTTACCTCAATCACATTGAGAGAACGCTTTTAACATCCAACTGTCATCATCTGATAATTGGCAGTATAGATAAGTAAAATTCTAATAAACTTATCAATCTCAAAGTTGTAATGACAGAAAGCATCATTATCGTAGATTTTAGATCATAATCTATTTTGAGCTCATCTCACCTTGTTGAATCAGATATGTCAAATATATCCTTTTAGTCACTGAGAGAATCTCAAAAATCTATGAAGCTCTCTGATGTGTGACATGAGTGGTTCCAAACAACTAAAGATTATCTAATAATCTTATGTTAACTTGTGAATCTAAAACATCTTCTACTTTTATCAGCTCCCACTGTCTTCTTTGAGGACATATTCCTCTTCACAGAAGACAATTTTTCAGGACGACAATTATTTTATTATCGCCTGGCCAATAAATGTAATGTCCAAACTCTTTAGACATTCACAAATTCACATCACGGTAATACCTGACTTTTAAATCAGGTTTGTTCATAATTCACATCTCATATGAATTATTTGGTTTCCATATCTTATATGGACACATACTGACTAATTTGGAACCATCTTTAAAGTATGGTCATCTAATGTTCATACTCATGTTCAAAAGGATAAGAATTAGGCAAATCTTATTGTATATTGCACCATATCTTAATAAGGTGCAATTCCTCATTCTATCATATTACTATGATGTACAATGAGAATCAATCGAGCGAGGATACAATTATCCTCTTAATGATTTATGTGAATCATATACCTAAGTATTAGTTTCTTTGAACAAATCAAAAATTATAATACTTCATGTTGATCTTCTACCTTAATCTCTCAGATATATTTGTCTTGTACTTCAGTAAGTACATGCAGTCGAATCATTCCAAGAGTGAATTATAAGGTAAGTCAATAGTAGTGATTATCTTTGGCCTTTGAGCTGTTTACATCAATATGCATCAGCATCAAAAATTTCTTATTGTACAACCCTGTGTACAATACCATAGATAATCAAGATTCACATAGTTCATTTCTATAGGAGACTTGTGAACATTCATCACATGAAATGTCACTTCAAGAGTCTATAGTGCATTGACTGATTCAAACAACTATTATTCTTGTCAATCAATGTTATTCCTGATTTCTTATGCAACTAAATAACAATTATTTAGTTTCATATTTGACTCATATAGATATACAAGGATTTATTGTCTAACAGTAATCTATGAATATCATGAACAATGGTTGAGTCTTACTCAACACTTACATTTTCTCGATTTCCTTTTACTTGTCTAAGTTTGCACACAATCGCAGCTCTGAGAATCATTTCCAATATCTCATATTGGATACGCTAATTCTGCAATAGACATACAAAAGTTGATAATAAGAAATATGAAACTTCTTTCAAGTTCCATATTCGTTTTGCCATTACCAGTATCCTTATATTGGTTGGAGTGGGAGAACTGCTATTTCTCTATCTCAGCTGACTTTTCTTTATCCTTTTCAGGTGTGGATTCGATCGTTTAAAATCTTACCACTTGCCTTTCTCAAAGGCACATTATAAATATCTCTTCATCTTGGTCTATCCAAATAAGAGATTTCATGACATTCATTGCTTTTCAATAAGGCATACCATGAGTACCTCTTCACCTTGGTCTATCCAAGTAAGGGGATTCAAGTCGGATCAGTTCAGTGAACTCATTCTCCAATGAGCACCTACAGGTTTACCATTGTGTCTCCACACTAGTAACTAACGAGATCAGTCACCCTCATCATATGAGCTGGAATAACCTGTACTAGTCTAACCGGATGTTTGATGTCCTTCTCAAACATCCTACGACTAGGAACAATTAAGAATATGTGTTCATAAGTCATCAGTCTCATTACTATGATCTCATCATAATCTGATGACTATTGCACATATTCATCGACTTCATTATATGCAAATATAAATATGCCAATCTACATAATGAATTTAATGACATTTATTAGTGAACCAGATTGAAATAGGTGCCTTATGATTGGCTTAGAGGACACCTATATCCATCAGGCCATACTCTCGCGGCCCAAAGCCAGCCCACGTAGCACAGCCTAAAACACGTCCACATTGCTGGACGCCGTTTGAACTGCATCGAGGAAACTAAGCCCCAACCCCACCAGGGCCCAAACTAAGGGATCATAACCGGATTCGAAACCGCAATCCTTACAGCAGTAGTAGCAGCAGCGGTAGTAGCAGACCCAGGCCGAGCTAGCAGAGTCAATTGGTGTCCAGTGCTTAGCAGGAGGCAGCTCAGAGACTTCCTGCAGCTTGTCGTCATTGTGGTGATACTTACGGTGGGGCTCAGTGTCCTACATTTTATGGGAGGTGTTATACTTGTGGTCAGCAAGGCCATTTGGCGAGATATTGCCCACAGGGGCATGGTCAAGGGCAAGGACCGGGTGATCAGAAGAAGCCGAGGACCCAGGGGAGAGTTCTCGCTATCACCAGGAAGGAGGCTCGTGCGTCCAACTTGGTGGAAGGTACACTTTCTGTCCTTGGGAACTCCGCGCATGTGTTGATTGATTTGGGTGCTTCGCATTCTTTTATTTCTGAGCAATTCGTAGATGTTCTTTATACACCCGTTGATGAGTTATCTGATGGACTGATGGTTGAGGTTCCTTCTAGGGATTTCATATTGACTTATAACTGTTTGAGTGAGGTTCCCTTGACCATTGAGGGTCATCAGTTACTTGCCCAGTTAGTTGTGCTTGCCATTCGTGACTTTGATGTCATCTTGGGTATGGACTGGTTAGAGGCTTATTATGCCGAGGTGGACTGCCACAGGAAGAGGGTGCGTTTCTCCATTTTGGGCATCCCGGCCTTCTACTTCCAAGGTATTAGGCTCTCTTCTCGTGGTGTTCTTATTTCTGCTTTTAAGGCCCAGAGATTGCTTGTTGGTGGCTGTGAGGATTTCCTTGCCTCAGTGGTTGTAGATGATGTTAGTAGTGATTCCAGCCCTTGGGATGTGCTTGTAGTCTGTGACTTTGTTGATGTGTTTCCTGAGGAGTTGTCTGGCCTTCCTCCTCAGCAGGAGGTTGAGTTCACTATTGAGCTTGCACCAGGTACGGCGTCCTTGTCTAAGGCCCCGTATCGGATGGCTCCGGCCGAACTCGCTGAGTTGAAAGCGCAGTTGCAGGAACTGCTGGATAAGAGTTTTATCTGTCCCAGTACTTTTCCATGGGGTGCTCCAGTTCTGTTCGTTAGTAAGAAGGATGGTTCTCTGAGGCTGTGCATTGATTATAGACAACTGAACCAGGTAATAGTAAAGAACAAGTACCCACTTCCGAGAATCGATAATATGATGGATCAGTTGCAATTTGCCAAGATATTCTCGAAGATTGACTTAAGATCAGGGTATTACCATATGAGGATCCGTAAGGTTGATGTGAGTAAGACGGCTTTTAGGACTCGGTACGGACATTATGAGTTTCGCTAAATTGAAGGCTCGTCTTACTTTGGCTCCAGTTCTGGTGCTTCCATCAGGTTCAGGTGAATTCGTGGTTTACTCTGATGCATCTCGTCGAGGTTTGGGTGCGGTTCTAATGCAGCATGGTAAGGTTGTGGCCTATGCTTCTAAGCAGTTACTTCTAGGTTCTGGAAGAGTTTTCAGAAGGCCTTGGGTACGCAGTTAGCCTTCAGCTTGGCTTACCATCCTGAGACTAATGGACAGTCAGAGAGGACCATTCAGACATTGGAGGATATGCTTAGGACTTGTTACCTAGATTGGGGAGGTTCTTGGGAACAACACTTGTCTACAGTGGACTTTGCTTACAACAACAGTTATCATTCTAGTATCGGTATGGCGCCATTTGAGGCATTGTACGGGCGGCCGTGTCGATCTTCTGTGAATTGGTCTGAGATTGGTGAGAGGCAGATAGCAGGGCCAGAATTGGTACAGTAGTGTGTTGAAATTGCCAGAGTAGTGCAGCAGAGGTTGACTACAGGTCAAAGAAGGCAGAAGAGTTATGCAGATATCCGTAGGAGACTGCTTGAGTTCGAGGTTGGGGACCACATGTTTCTCCGAGTCTTACCTGTGAGTGCTTAAAATGAGTGTGTGATTATCATGGAAAATCTATGTTGTTTAGGTGTAAAATAAAACCTATTAAAAAAGAAACTAAGTGAAGTGATCGCCAAAAACTTTTGACTTAAAAATTCCAAAAGAAAGAGTTTGATCGCCTACCTGTTTAAACGTGGGAGATGTTGAGCTCTTGGTTCCCCCTCTTCAGCCGGCTGAAGAAAGAGAGCCCTTCCTTGTCTTTTGTTCTTGTTGTTGAGTTTGAAGTTGAGGATCGTCCAGAGTTCTTTGTGATTTGCTTGATTTCCTTCCTTGATTCTCCTTCATTCCTTGCAAGAAAAATAGAGAGGAATAAAGAAACAATGAGAATTCAGGCAAAAGTAGTATCCATTCTAATCATAGTTTTAAACATGCAACTAAACATAGAACTCACTTGTTGGGATGGTCTTTGAAACCCCTTAATCAAATAGGTTTTGAAAATGATGCTAGTGTTGTGCGTTGCATGGAGTGATGTGATGAAGAATGCAAGATTAATGAAGATGCAAATATGAAAAGGTGTAGAAATGAATTGAAAAAACTTATGCCGAATGGATGAAGCCTTGAATTGGATGAAGAATGGACGCCGACTTCTAGAAACAGCAGCACTTCGGCGTTTGGACGTCGTTGCTTCGATCTTCAATTGCTAACTAATCACTCATTAACTCAACTCAACTTTTTTCAACCATTCAAGATGCAAGGTATTTATAGACTTCTTCTGCGTCCGCGGATTTACATGGAAAAATTTGAGATTTATCCATCTTAACCAACAGATAAATACATATTAATTTATCTTTATCTGTAATTATCTAAAACGCGTCAACCATGGCTGACACCTTTCAGATTCATTAGGATAAAGATAAACATCCGGTTAAAACTTATCTTTATCTGTATTAGCTAAAACGCGTCTACATGTATAGACGTCTTTTACACTAATTAAGATAAGGATAAACATCCGGAAAAGAAGTAGAAATAGCTTAGGAAACCTAAAACGCGTCGTGACTTATAGACGCCTTTTAGCTAATTAATCAACTGATTAAAATTCAAATTTAAACATCAAAATATGAATAAACTCTAAATGGCGTCCACACATGTTGACGTCTTTTAGGCTTCTTCATATTTTAACTGAAATTTGAGTTAAAATCAATTTAATTGATTAACTTAAACATGTCTGTTCGACCCGACACTCAAAAGATCAATAAAAAAATTAATCAATGATTAAATATTAGACCATTCTAAGTCATTATTATATGATATGAAATTTACTCGAAATGATGTCAAAATTAGCGTGTCTACAGCTGCCTCACCTTGGCATCGTCTTCGCAAGGGAGTGAAATGAAATGGAATATACTGAAAAGGTGATGCCAAGGTGTGATGAGACACGCTCTTAACATCACATGATTGGAATTTTTCTCAAGATTATCAATGAAGATAGTTCAAGGAGATCAATGGAATCAATCATGTCTAGATGAGGTAGATAAGAAATAAAATAAAGTCAATCAACCTCCACGGAGTGGGAAGTACCTCAGGTCGTAGACACTGCCGGTTTCATCATGGAGAGCGTTTGCCAGCCAATGTGGACGTACTGCAGCCATGATGGATCTTAAAGAAAATAAGAAATATTGGATAAAGAATCCAAGAAAGGATATAATTCCAAGGATATCTTTAAGCGAACCTCAAAGATAATCAAGATACTCAATTCAGAATGGAATATTTCATAACATGTTGGAATTATTTTGATTAATGGTCTGAAACTTAATCAATAATTAATTCATATCACAGTAATTTCAAAGTCCTACATGATGCATGCTGGGCTAAAAGAAAAATATAAAGTCAAATAAAATATAAATTAATCAAGGATAATATTGTTAAATTGTCATTAATGAGTCAAGACACCAATTCTTGTAATCCAGTGCTAAGTCGAAGCTCGTTTATCCACACACTGTTTCACAAAAGTGGAACCATCGTCCTCACCAATTAACAATCCAACGGCCTATCCGTGCGATTAAGAATCCTCTAGAATTATCACTGTTTTTGTTGAAGGGGAACTCAAATTCCAGTTTCATCAAAACCACATGGTCCTTGATATCATCTAATAAATATTTAACATATAGTAATGCAAATGATTTACATGGAATAATACATGGGTAGAAATAACCGTCTTTTTAGCCACGGTCAGGACTTCATAACTCCCACAGTGGGATCTTCTTGATATTTTCAGCTTCATTTGAATTTTCTGATTTTCCTGCAATCAAAATCATTAATAATTCCCAACAAATATTCAATTTAAGCATCAAAAACCACAGAACTTCGGGTAAATGACAGAATTGTTGAAATGCATCGTGTCGAGCAGACGCCAATTAATGTTAAAACGCGTCGCTTATCCTAGACGCCTTTTACTCACAGAAACAGGTTTCTGGTTGTTCTCTACTTGGATTCCAACTCTACCAATGCACATCCCTTTTCCAATCCGGAAAAGTCTTCTTAGGATCGCAATTCCTTCTATATAAACACCATTAGGTTGTTCCCAAGCAATCCTACCATAATCCAAAGATCCTAGGTTGAGTTTTTCTTCAAGGTTTCAAGGTTTTTCAAAGGTTTCCAAGGTTCCCAAGCTTCAAGAAGGAAGAACTCCGAAAAAGAGGATGGGTTCTTCAAATAAGAGGATGAAGATGTCGCTGGAGAAGATCTCCGACGTGGAGAATCACCTCATCGGAAGGGATCCCAATCTTCAAGTAAGTTAAATCAACTTCCTTCTTCTTGTTCTTCATGTTCTTGTTCTTCAAACTCTTCAATCCTTCCTTTTGTTTTCAGAATTACCCCATGTTTCCTGGCACAAGGAAATTAACCTCTCTCCCTTGGATTCGTAAACTTGCAAAAAGTGTTACGCTTTCCATGCAAGTTTTCATCTCCAAATGGAACCTTCAAGGTTTAGTGGTGCTTGCCAAACACTACAAGAGCTCGAACGTAGATTGGGCGGCTATGGGTGCCTTGATCGAGTGGTGGCATCCCCAAACACATACGTTCTTCTTCCAAGACTTTAAGTGTACTATCCTTTTAGAGGAGGCAGAGCTTCTATTAGGTCTCCCAAAGACCAAAGAGAAGATGGCTTTAACAAGAGAGAAAATCACCGGTCAACAATTGTTGACATCAATCATGAAGGATCCTTCAGAAGCTAAAGGATGCCTTACCAAAAAGGGAATCAATCTTGCAAAGCCTACTGAGTGGACTCTATACGAAATTGATGATCTAAGGGAGGACGAAGCGGAGGATGTGACGAAGGCTTTCGTCACATGCCTTGCCGGTGCTCTATTTTTCCCTGCGCAGGACAACATCTTAGAAGATGATCAGGTTAGTGCTATCTGCGTGATCTTCGAAGGTAAATCCATTAGCACTGCACTCTTGGCATATCTTTATAGCGGGCTTTCTGCGGCATCTGTGGGTCGTTCTCCCTACGGGTGCATGTTACACTTTACCTTATGGGTTGAACTTCACTTCAAGTTCGAGTACTGCAAGAAGATGCCTCCAAGACCATCTCAAATTTTCATGAATAGTCCGATCCACTGCATTGCCAACATTGTAAAGTTCAACGAGCACATGGTCAATAAAGTCCCAAAGCTCAAGACTCGAGCCGACTGGAGAGAGTATCTGAAGCTCATGACATCTGACATATTTGACTCGTCTCCACTCTCTCTTGTTGGAAAGCCTGTTTGGGTACGCCGTACAGCGGGAGCAGATCTCAAGTTGATTGGAGCCACCGAGTTCGTGTTATACAATCCCCATCGGTGCCTTACTCAGCTTAGCTTGAGCCGTCGTGAATTCCCCGAGTTCTCCTTTACAACCCCGATCAAGAACGCCTTGGAATCCGACGAAGATTATGAAGCCACAGAACTTATCACCACTTTGTGGAATCTTGGCTTCAGTTATCGTGTAAAATCCTCTAAAGATAGAGATAGAGGATTGAAATTTCCATACCTCAAAGGTCTTCATGAAATTCTTCCTTAAATGTCCTCTTTCTCTTTTTTCTTTATGATGTAATAAAAGATTTCATTGAATAAAGAACTATTTTTTCATGCCTTGAAATCCTTCCTTAACTTTCTGTGATGTGCCCATAATTTTTCCTTTAGTGAAAACTGGATTTTTCCTAAAAATATGACAGTTCATGTTCTGTTAATGTAAAACGTGTCCACTCAGAAAGACGCCTTTCATCCATAATTCATTTTTCAGAAATTCAATTTAATCCTCAAAAACCCTGATTAAAGCTTAAATTGCGTCTGCTAGACAAGACGCCTTTTAATTCTCTCTCCTATTTTTTCCAGGATTCTGCCATTAATTCCGTGATTAATCTCCTAAAACGCGTCTGGAAGGTAAGACGCCTTTCATCATCATGCTGCGTACGGCTCTGACCAGAATTGGCGGTAACCTGAAACGCGTCAGCCCATGTAGACGCCTTTCAATTAATTTCAAACAGCTGTCCTTGCCGCCTCAACTTATGCACCCTAAAACGTGTCTATTTGAGTCGACGCCTTTTAGCTTTCTGTTTACAGACCCGCGAAGGCCCCCTTTCTTCCTCACTTTTCTCAAAACTTCCTCTCTCCTCACTCCGGCGATCTCCGTCGATCTCTCCTTTCTCTCTCTCAAAAACTCCCTCTTTCAGACCATGAAGCGCGGTGAAGGCTCTAGAAAGATCAAGGCTTTGGCCAAGAGACGGCGGAGGGCATCTCACGAGGAAGAAGTTCCCGAAGAGGTACCGGCGGCGCTCGCCGAGGCGGCGGCGTTCTTGGAGGAAGAGGAGGCTCCTTCGACGCCTATAGTCATGGAAGAAGAAGGGGAGGGCGACCTCCACACGGTAAGCTTCCTATGGAATGAATGGGGCGAGAACAAAAAGGGTTCTTTTAAGAATCCGGAATCGAACCTTGAAAGGCGTCCAGACCAGGTGACGCCATTCAAAAGGCGTCACCCTGGGTTGACGTCTTTCAAGGTTAAATTACAAATTTTTAATTAAGCAGAAAATGAACCTGAAGTGCGTCAGGACATGTTGACGTATTTTGAAAGACGTCCATATGTGCTGACGCCTTTCAAAACAGAACCGTTTTAATTCTGTTTTATTTATTGCTGACCCCATTTTCATGTTTTTATTTGCAGGGAGTGATGAGGTCCAGGATTTCATGGGACTTTGTTATAGGAGCCTACCGGGGACTCCCGGACTTCCAGAAGGCGCGCCTACGCCGGATGGGGTTCTGCGAGGTTTTGGACATCGAGCCGTTTTGGCTCGATCTTGTCCTGCTGCAGGCGCTCAGGGAGCGTTGGCACGCAGAGAGTCGGGCATTCCTAATGCCCTGGGGACATATGATCCCTACTCTAGAGGATGTGGCCAGGATCACTGGCCTGAGGGTAGAGGGCCGACCGGTGAGTGGGGTGACTTACCCCAACTACCAGGGACTGGCAGAGGCATTGCTAGGTATAGAGGTGTCCAGCCTAGGCAGAGAGTCTAGGATGGTCCCTAGGGTAGAGGTAGAGGCTGCCCTAGGACTGGATGAGCCCCGGCGTCGATCCGATGAGACCCGGGAGGAGTTCAGAGATAGATTAGCATAGTCATCCTCCCTTGTATACTGTAGCGACCCTAGTCAGGGGGAGGAGGTAGATAGACAGTTGAGGGTCTTCTTAGTCTTCTTTTTTGGTCGGTTGCTCTTCGGTACGAAGGGAGACCACATCCATTGTAGGTTCTTGTATTTATTAGATGACTTAGAGAGTCTAGGGGAGTATGCCTGGGGTGCGGCCCTTCTGGCCCATCTCTTTGCTGATTTGTCTGCGGTCACGCCGGACCGTGAGACCACCGTCAGCGGCTTCTCGTCGTTCCTCCAGGTATTAAGTTATTTTATTATTTGTTTATGCAATGCAATATGATATGATGCTTTACTAACCTATATGTTCATAAATGCAGGTGTAGAGCTATCACTACTTCCCGCTCGGCAGAGCGCGGATTGTACGACCAGGCGCTGTCCCGTTGGCCTGCCGTTGGCAGCCAATCGTGGACACCGCCCCACAGCATCATCAGCTGACGGCCCTCCGCCGTCAGTTCTTCGACTACCCCGAGTTGCTGGTGAGTCTTTAACTTGTTCAATTTTATTCATTAAATGCAATCTTTTATTTATTAAATGCAAGTTATTTATATGAATGCATCTAACCTATACGCAGGTGATCTGGCGCCCGTATTTGGACATGGGCGAAGAGTGTCAGCCGTGGGTGACGGCTGGCTGGAGGCGGTTCGGGAGGCAAATGTAGGTGCATTGCCTCAACGAAATCGAGCCGCTCCGCCTCCGCCTCGTGATGAGAACGCTGGGCCTCCACCAGGAGTGGATTGACGAGGAGGTCCCGGAGGGCGTCGGGAGGAGCATGAGGGGCAAGCAAGCCCTCACTGACCGGCGTGCCAAGTTCTCGGAGCAATACGAGGACTGGCACCGCTGCGGCGTTCGGGTGGAGTCCCGTGCGGAGAGTAGCGAGGCCTACCTCCAGCAGTACCGGGCCCACTACGCCGATCAGCTGCGACTCCTCCGACCACTTGATGTAAGTATGCTTTTATGCGTCTTCCATTTTATTATTATCTTGATTTATATTTGTGAATGAATGTATGTATGTGTAATATGCAGGATGCACGTGACGCGGTCATCATCGACCTTCGGGCCCGCCTACATGATGCGGAGGCCCAGCTAGAGCAAGTCCAGAAGGAACTGTTCGATCTGGTATGTATGCATGTTTATGAATGGATGTTTTGATTAATTAATTATTTTGGCGATTAACACTGACGGATGTCTCTTTGTGCAGCGAGCCGTCTATACCCAGGCGGCTCCCCCTACCTATGGAGCTTCGTCATCTTCTTCTTCTGCTTATGATACTGCCCTGGCTGACCTCCAGAGCCAGCTCGCCTCCGCCATCCATCGAGCTTCTCTTGCGGAGGAGGACCGGGCTGCTCGAGTAAGTTCCATCTTTTGACTTTTTCGAATTTTGATTTTGATTACTTGATTGCCTTGAACTAACAATGACTTCTCTTCAGGTTGCTGAGCTTCAGGAAGCCCTTCAGAGGGCGGAAGCGGAGCTGGAGCATTCTCGCGCGGCAGCTGCTCGTACTGAGGCTAACGCTGCGCGGATCCGAGCTTTGGAGGAGCAGGTGGCTCGTCTCTCCACTGGAGATCTTGCACGTCTCCAGGTTCGCCTAGAGATCCTGACTGAGGAGAGGGACCGCGACCGCCTCCGGCTAGAGAGTCTTCAGGGTCGACTGTCAGTTGCAGAGCACGAGCGCAGGATAGTGGAGGAGTGGTATCAGCGAGCCCGGCAGCGGGCCGCTAATCGTGGTTTGGTGAGCGCTTTTACTACCAGCGTCGCCATGTCGTCCGGCCAGGTAGGGCCGAGTGCGATGGGACCACCTCCACCTCCCAGCCGAGGACCAGCACCAGATGCGCCCGACGAGGCCCAGAGTCAGCTCGATGAGGGTGGAGGGGAGAGCCAGCCTTGCGGGCTCATGTATTTTCTTTTCTTCTATGTATCATGTACAAAAATCTTTTGATGATATACATGAAACTTTTGGCCTCCAATCTCGCGTTCTTGTGTTTGCCTTGTGTCCTGCACATCACTTAACGAACAGGTTAAGTATCTATTTAGGCTTAGCCCCTTGCCTTGACCAAATAAATGGTCGATCAATCTTTTCCTTAAATGAACGGTCAAGGGGCATAGCCTTTATCAACAAAGGTAATTGAACTATAAGCAAACTTAAGCAAAAATGCAACATACAAGCAGACAAATGCTCACTAAAAATAAAAGGAATGAGACATACCAAGTGCAATAAGCAAATGCTAATTGAAATATTTTTGTTGTTTTGAAATATTCATTTTTTTTTTGTTTGGGTTTTTAAAATACATGCCTTTTTGGGTTTTTTTTTTAAAATATGTATTTTTTTGGATTTTGGCATATGTATTTTTTTTTATTTTTGACATATGTATTTTTTTTTTTTTTTGACATATGTATTTTTTTTTATTTTTTGACTAAAAGACCAGCATGGTACTCAGATCAAAAGATCATATTCATTTATTAACTTAATTCCCAAATTGTTCTTCAACAACTTAACTTAAACCCATCGTGTTTGAACTTGTGTTTCCATTCGTGATCCCATTTGATGATTTGACCCTTAGTCAATCTAAGCCATTCCTTAAGTTTGGAGTACGCCTCTTTAGAAGGAAGGGAAGAATAAGTTTATAAATCCCACGAGAAGGTTCCGGAGACCTAAAAAGATGTTCCTTTCCTACCCTAGTATCCGTTGGGGTTCGGTCATTTTCTTTCCGGGGTATTTATCGATCTTGCGTTCCCTTTTGTTTCATTTCATGGCCTTGATGTAACGTTTGTAGTGTAATGGCCTTTTGATTTGACATTTGGATTTTGCCTTTTGCTTTTGCTTTTCTATTCTTTTCTTTGGGATGGATCTCCCCCTTTTTTTTTATGACGGCCTCCTACTAAGATGGCGGGTATTCCTGGTAGTCTATTCTAAGCCTCGTTCCGACATCATGGGCCGAGTGTAAAACAAAATTTTGCTTTAAAACGAATGATTTGTACTTTACACTTTTAGTCAAGCTTTCGATATTCT
Source organism: Zantedeschia hybrid cultivar (assembly GCA_030544215.1). Lineage (NCBI taxonomy): Eukaryota > Viridiplantae > Streptophyta > Magnoliopsida > Alismatales > Araceae > Zantedeschia > Zantedeschia hybrid cultivar. Next base: position 54,587,776 of record JARZZO010000006.1, on the reverse strand, counting down.
TTAGGACTTGGCATCTCTTGTTACTCACGAATCAAACGTGTCAGTGTGTGTAGTAATGAGTTTGCAGTTAAAATATCCAGACTAATAAGGAAATTTGAGTTTATAAATTTTCTGATTCCACTGGTCTTTGTACCATACTGATCGACTCTTTAACCTAAGGGTAGTATTTCTTAAGATGTAAACCATTCCAGGGATGAGTTAGCTCTTCTCCTTCTGCATTACCAGGAAAAGCGTGCGATACAACATAAGGTCCTTCCCAGTTGGGTTGGAGCTTAGAACGCGGACCACCAGGTTTTACAAAAATCCTTTTGACGACCATTTCACCGACTTTGAACTTACGTTCAATGACTTTCTTTTGATAAAAACGTGCTAGTCTATTTTGATAAACTTTCGCATGATTAGCAGCTGACCATCTTTTCTCGTCTAAGAGTTCCAATTGAGCAAGGAGTGCTGAACGATGTTCATCAATGGAAAATTTCTTATTCAATTGTACTCTTAATGACGGTATAAGGATCTCGTATGGAACTACCGCCTCCATTCCAAATGTTAAGGAATAAGGAGTTTGCCCGGTGAGCATGCGGATTGAAGTTCGGTAAGCCCATAGAGCCTCAACCAATTTTTCTGGCCAGTCTGCGAATTTGTTAGATTTGCACGTCTTTTTGATGATTTTTATCAAAGTCTTATTAGTTGCCTCTGCTTGGCCATTGCCTTGCGGATAATAAGGAGAGGAATGATGCAATGCAATTCTATACCTGTTGCAGAGGTCCTTCAATTCCTGTGACACGAACTGCGGTCCGTTGTCGGTGACGATGGTGCTTGGAATTCCAAATCGGGTGATGATGTTCTTCATGATGAACTTGTAGACGGTTGATGCTTTGATTTCCATGTACGCTTCAGCTTCTGCCCACTTGGTGAAGTATTCAGTTGCTGTGAGAATGAAAGATTTTTGCTTGATGCCGGAATCTGGATTACCAAGGGGTCCAATGATGTCGAAAGCCCACATGGAGAAAGGCCATGGGGAAGAAACAGGATGGAGTGAAGATGCAGGAGAATGAATTTTGTCGGCTTGAAGTTGACACTTAGCACACCTACGAACATATCCTACACAGTCTTCTTCTATGGTTGGCCAATAGAATCCTTGTCTGAGGATCTTCTTTGCTAGCATCTGTCCATTGACATGGCCACCACAAACTCCACTATGAGCTCCTTCCATAACCTTTCAAAGCTCATCTTCGTCTAGACATCTCAGAAGAACTCCATCAAAACCTCTTTTATACAGTGCTCCTCCAATTAAGGTGTATCGTTGAGCAACTCTCCTGATAGCTCTCTTCTCCTCAGTTGTAGCTTCCTCAGGATACGATTGATCTTCACAATATTTGGCAATTTCATAATACCATGGCTTCTGTTCATCATCCATCTCTTCTAACAGCTCTATCAACATGATTTCTCTCTTTTCCACAATACTTCCATCTCTGACCTTTTTCAGCAACTTCTCCTTAATTCTAAGAAATGAAGGGTCTTTCACGGAGGGTGAAAGACGCCTATGAACTATGATTGATTCGTTGCCTGCTGATTGGAAAATCAAGAGAAGATGCCAATGAAGCTAGAGCGTCAGCTAAGATGTTTTGATTCCTAGGGACATGGACAAAGATCAATTTCGTGAAAAGCTTTGAGTAAGCAGAAGTAAGTTCTTGATAAGGCTTGAGCTTGGGATCAAGAGTTCGATACTTGGTCAGCACTTGGCGAAGAATCAGTTGGCTATTACCCACAATCCTGAGTTTAGTGGCACCATGGAAATGAGCAACCTCGAGGCCAGCAAGGAGTGCCTCGTATTCAGTTATATTGTTGGTGACTGGAAAGTCGAGCTGAAAGGCTTGTGGAATGGTGACACCTTCAGGTGATAGCAGAACGATACCGATCCCCTTTCCGTGAGAATTCAGAGCTCCGTCAAAATGCAGAGTCCACATATCATCTCTGATTTGATTTACGGACATCAGTTCCTCATCCGGAAACTCTGATCGCACTGGATCAAATCGAGGAAGGGGATGATGAGCGAGATGTTCCGCTATGGCATAGCCCTTGATCGCTTTCTGCTGAATGTAAATGATATCGAATTGAGATAGAAAGCTTTGCCATCACGCTAACCTATCAGTAAGAACAGATTTCTCCAGAAGGAATTTGATCGGATACATCCTAGCGATGAGATGGACTTCATGGGCCAGAAAATAATGCTTCAATTTCTGCACAATCCAGACCAATGCTGCACATGTTTTCTCCATCGCTGTATATCTCTATTCAGTGGGGTTGAGAAGTTTAGAGAGATAGTAGGCTGCCCTCTCTTTTCCTTCTTCATCCTCTTGTGCTAGGATAGCCCCTACTGCATCATCCAGGACTGAAATGTAAAGTATCAATGGTTTGCCTGGAGATGGTGGTCTCAAAACAGGAGGACTTGCTAAATAGTTCTTTAATCCATCGAATGCCTCCTGACACTTATCGTCCCAATCGAATTTGACTCCCGGCTTGGTAAGCTCGTAAAACGGCTTACACCTTTGTGAGTGCTGGGAGACAAAACGGCGAATAAATTGTAACCTCCCGATTAATCCTCTCAACTCCTTCAAGTTTTAGGGAGGTGGCATTTCTCTGATAGCCTTCGCCTTGTTGGGATCGATCTCAATTCCCCGTTTGCTGACGATGAATCCAAGTAATTTTCCTGAAGATACCCCGAATACACATTTCTGGGGGTTCATCTTTAACTGATACTCCCTCGATCTCTCTAATACCCTTTGCCAAAACCTTGGCATGCTCAGCCTTTGTCTTAGATTTAACTAATAAATCATCCACATACACTTCTAGATCTATGTGCATCATGTCATGAAATATTGCCAGCATAGCCCTCTGATAAGTGGCTCCAGCATTCTTTAATCCGAATGGCACGACAACATAGCAGTATGTTCCCCAAGGTGTAGTGAATGACGTTTTCTCTTGATCTTCTTCTGCTAACTTCATTTGGTTGTATCCCAAAAATCCGTCCATAAACAATAAGGTTTCATAGCCAGCGGTATTATCAATGAGTACGTCAATATGAGGCAATGGAAAATCATCTTTAGGACACGCCCGGTTCAGATCGCGGAAGTCAATGCAAATTCTGACCTTCCCATCCTTCTTCATGACTGGGACTATGTTAGCCATCCATTGTGGATAAAGGACAACTCTAATAAATTTGGCTTTATGTAATTTGTCGACCTCTTCCTTCATCTTTAGAGCCATTTGTGGGTGGAATCGCCTTAATTTCTGCTTGACCGGACTAGCTCCATCCTTTAATGTCAACCTGTGTTCAACTAAAGATGGGTCTAACCCCGGCATATCTTCATAACTCCAGGCGAAAGTGTCCTTATAGTCCTTAAGTACTTGTACCATTGCCTTCTCATCCTCTATAGAAAGGTTTTTGCTGACGAGGACAACCTTAGGTTCGTCTTCAGTCCCTAAATTGATTTCTTTGGTGCGCTCTTCTACGGCAGCTAAGGTTCATCGTATCTCTTCATTCCACTGGCATATGCCTCAGCTGCGTCCTCGTCATCTTCTTCATCTTCAATAATGGAGTCTTTTTCATATACTAACTCATACACCCCATACCCATCATTGACTGACTCATCGTCCATACAATCTTCTGGCATCTGAATTGGATTTTCTAAAAATTGAGGGATCAAAGAGCAAGAAAAGCATTTATCAGCTAAGTCCTTGAGGTATCTATTTGGAATTCGCCTACCTTTAGACTTCCTAGACTTCCTAACCTAACTAACCTGCCTAGAACTAAACTGCCTAACTTCACTAAACTCCCTATTATAACCTAATGAAGATGAAGCAGGATGGAAATCCTGGGATACAAGTGGAAATACAGGAGAATCCTCCGGAGAGGAGGGACAGAGTAGATCTAGGAGAGAATCTTGACCGAAAGACCCGCGCAATGGGGTGTGATCGGACAAGTAAGAGGTTTCCTCATTGAGGATCTGGGAAGAATTTGTTGCCAAATTGGCGTTTTTTTTTTGGACAATAGAGGAATTAAGCATAAAACAGGAATGAATACAAATAGAAGGAGAATTAGATGGAGGAAGTGGAACCTAGGCCAGAGGGTTAGGGGGATCATACAGCAGTATGTCCCAGATCAAATCATACATCCTCTCTAGATCGAGAGGAGGTGGTGGAATGAGGTCCCGAGGGGACAGAGTAATCATAACGGGCAGAGCCCATGGAATATCTTCAATAATGATCCGCGACCAAGTCGGAGTCAGGAGCAATGTGCGAAACAGAGTATGGAGCATGAAAACATGAGAAGGATATGTCCCCCTCCAGAGCAGATTTGTGGTGTAGCCAGCTTCATAGGGGTCATCTGGCTCCCCTTCATCGGTCTCTTCCTACAGTAATATCCGTTTGTCAAAGATAGCACCGGGACTTTCGATCAGTTCATCAATCTGTGGCGGCCACTTGGGTTCTGCAGGATCTAGAAACAATTTGTTCAGTGCAATGTAAAGGTCTCTCAGATCGAACCACCTGTACCATTCGCATTCAGGATCATGGAATCTTCTCCTCTTCATAGGCCGCAGAGCCTCCAAGGACTGGTACGTGAGTAGTTCCGAGCAATGCCTGGTCAAGTCTCTCCCATATATCATGGAAGTCAAAACACGAAGTAATGACCACCGTGTTGTCGTGGCTAATTATGGGCCCCTTTACGAAATGTGTATACAAGGTCCATGTTAGGGGATCCCGGCCTTCCTTGGGCGGTGTAGACATTGTCTCCCAGACTTTCTGACCATCTTCATTCTCTGGTTGCTGAACAATGTCTTGTTTTAGTTTTCTTGGCCTATAGCCCAGGCCGCTTCCAGGTGCTCCTCGGTGATCTTTGACAGGAGTGGTCTTGCCTTGCAATTGTGTGCCCAGACCTCTTCCAGGCTGATAACCATTCTTCATTATAATTCTCTATCATGGGGTACTCATGCACTTCCCCCTTTTTATGGCATTTAACGGGTAAGGAGAAATAGTGGCGGTTTTCAGAGGATCAGCCACTGGATGGTAAACCAGTAATACCGACAGAAAAGGTTGTCGGCCAGGTAAAGAAGCAGCTTTGATATTCAAGGTATGAGCAGCAGCAAGGATCGGCATGCTCGTCACTTTAATGATTCGTCCTTTAAAGGGAAGTTTGAGGCATTGATGATTCGTGGAGGGAATCGCCTCGAGAGTTTTTATGTAAGGACGACCCAAGATGACATTCAAAGAAGGGTCGATTTTCAGAACATGAAATTCGACCTCAGCATGACTTATAGGGCCTAGCTCCACTTTTAAATAAACCATTCCCATAGGGGAACGGGTAGAGTTGTCATATGCTGTCACAGAGATGGGGCTAGGCAGCCATTTTTCTTTGGGCACACCACACAGCTCCAAGGTCTTCGGAGGTAAAACATTGATTGAAGCCCCTGTGTCAACCAGGCATGCATCCACGGCCTTCTTGCAGATGTTGACCGTGATGCTCAGAGCCATACTTCTGGCTGCCGGCGGTGCTAGTTCCAATGTATGAAATGTAATTGAGGGCTGGTCCCCCTGAGAAACTAATAGTGCTACAATCTTTTCCGCCGGCACGTCCTCGTTGACCATCACCTTTTGCAAATATTCCATCAAAGCTTCTTGGTGACTCTTCGATCTTTTGATCAGTTCAAGCATGGAGATCCGTGCCGGTGTTCGGTCCAGATGTTTCAACAAATCATACTGAGTGCCTAGTGCACTCTCTTCAATGTGTGTTTCCTCTGTCAGCTGTAACGGGCCGTCTCTAACTGTTGACTGAGGAAATACTTTGTTGAAAACTCTTCCACTCCGAAGTGCATGTTCCTCAACCGTGGAAGATCCGGGTGACACTTTGAGTACCGCAGAGTTGGGTGGTGTAGATGATGTGGGGGATTGGTATGTAGGTGATGGCGTGGGGTTAGGTGGTGGTGGCGCGGTGCGGATTAAAGGCCTGGATGGTTGGATGGTGGATGGGTACATGATTGGTGTAGATGAAGTGGGGAATGGTACGCGTAATAGCGGTCTGGAAGGTTGGATGGTGTCTGGGTAGGTGGTGGTGGTAGCGGGTGAAGTAGGAAATGGTACGCGTAGTAGCGGTCTGGATGGTAAGAGAGGTGTATAATTGGTTTGCGGTAGATTATATGGTGGAAGCGTAGGAGTATCGGGCGTAATGGGCTTGAGGAAAGCGGGTGGTGGTAATGGGTTATTGAGTGCGGGTGAGTGATGCGCAGGTGTCGGTAGAGGGGTGATGGTAATGGGCTGTGGTCTGGGTATGTGGATGGTGCGGCGTGGTGGTTGTTCTGCGGTACTCGGAACATGACCCGTCGAATAAACAGAGGAAGAATCCTCTATTCTCCACTGTCGCCCACAGTCAGCCTCAGACTGGCTGCTTGTCAAGATAGGGGCAACCAGGTTTTGGTTTTGGTGCTCCGGGAGCGGGTTCTACACTATGCCCATGTTTGGTGGTGGTGCTGCTTGTGCTGGTGCTCTTGCTTGCTGCTGCTACTGTGGTCTTCTTGCCTTCAGGGCTGATATGTACTTTTTCATTTCTTCCTAGTCTATGCCGCCCTGCTCGTTGAGATCATGAATATAATCTCTAAATTAGAAGCAGGTGTCAATAGTATGCCCAGGTTGCCTATGGAAATAGCAATACCTAGACGTGTCGGCATTCTGAGGCCAAACTGCCTTTTCTCTCATAAGGACTAAAGCATTAGCTGCCATTAGGGCACTGAAAATATCTGCCAAGGATTCTGGGAGGGCTGGGTATTCTGCCCTCTTTGGGCCTGGAGGTCTTCTCTGCTGATTGTAGTCAGCAGGAGGAGGGACATTATGATTTGCCGGCGGTGCGCGCGGCTGATACTGTTGTTGCTGCTGGTACTGCTGTTGTTGTGGCTACTGGTACTGCAATTGCCGTTGCGGCGGCTGTTGTGGCTGTTGCTGTTGCTGTTGCTGGTTCGACTGCTGGGGCCGCTGATATTGGGGCTGCTGATACTGAGGGATCGGCTGCTGCCTATATCCCTGCTGGTTTGGCTGCGGTGGCCTCTGGTACTGTTGCTAACTCCTCATGAACTGGGGCGAATTGTTGTTCACGCTGCTGACTTGCTCATGAGAGAGCGTGCCCTCAGTAGTTGGACCTGTGCTGGGAGAGTTTGGCACTGCAGGCTTCCGAGGTGGAGGCCTGCTAGGTCTGTAAGGATCAAAGACGCTAGAAAACGTAGCGTCCTTGAAGGCATTCTGACAGTACCGTGCTCTTTCATAGAGCTCTGCCATGCTGGTCAGATTGTTCAGGGAGAGGACTAGTTTGAACTGGGGCGTGGCATTGGAAATTAGCATCTTCACTTGCTCTGACTCGGACAAGTGATCTTTCACTTTCTCGGCCAAGCCTCGCCATCTGTCGGCAAAACTGACGAACTCTTCATCGGGTTTCATCTTTTCTGCTATTAGGTCAGTGATGGACAAGGAGGGGGCAACTCTGTCTTGGTATCGTTGAATAAATTTTCGAGAAATGATACCATAGTCCTCTACTTCGGAGGGTTCCAAGGAAAAGAACCACTCGAGGGCCGGTCCCTCTAAAGATCTTCTGAACAAAAAGGCCAACGACCTCTTGTCGTTTTGCCAGAAGGATGATTCGTACATGAACTCCTTCAAGTGGGTGAAGGGGTTACCAGTACCATTGTACTTCCGGTACACTGGCATTTCGGAGGGTGGCAGGTGGAAAACCGGCAGGCTCGGTAAATTGATCTCCGGTGCAGTTTTGACCCCCATCATCTTCTGGAGGTTGTTGAATTGTTCGTCCATGCGCTCCATCTTCGCCAGCAACGCTTGCGTTGTCAGATCTGCCTGGGGAGGAGGAGGAGGTGGAGGTACTTGATAGGCCTGTTGCCTAGAGTACGTCGGACAAGGAGGACAGTAAAGAGGAGGTCCGGCAGAGCTTCCACCATGCCCGAGGGCATTTTGATAAGCAGGCGTTAGTGGTCTAGCCGGTTGCCTAGAAGATGAAAGTTGCGGCCCAGCTGGCCGAGAAGTGATATAGAGGCCTTCCATGGCCTGATGAATGTAAGGAGGATGAATAGGAGGTTGCTGAGGGATGGTAGGGGGAGCCACAGGATTCGGCTCAGCAGGCTGCGTGGGTGCCTTCCCCTTCAGAATGGATTGGATCGCCTCGAACTGCTGAGGGTCCAGACGGGAAGCAAGAACTCCCAAAGCGTTGACAAGATCCGAAGGATCAGAGGACGAGGGATCATTCTGATTCATGTCTCCCTCGAAAACAAGATCGGGAATCGCATACTCATGCAGGGGAGGATCAGAATATTGATTATGAGGATGAAAAAGAGGGGTTCGGACATTCCCATCATGTCGAACCGGAACAGGGACAGAATTACGGGAGGCATCAGCATCTCTTCCACTCTCATAATTGTAATCAGAATCACGAGGGGCATTAGCATCTCCCTCGTAGTTGACAATGGCATTTGGAGCCATACTCAAATCCCTGCCGATCGGAGCAGCATGATGTTAGATTCTTTTTCAAGGATTGACAAACAAGTTGTACAGAGATTTAAACAAACAAGTGGATGTTTAGCTTGATTTTAAGATTCCTTGTTGAGTTATTTGGATTTAATTAAACCACAAATTCGCTCAAGGGACGGGATCCTAGTTTCAGTTCAATATCCACAGTTATGCTCTATGGCTTTCTCTCACAACGTTTATGGAATCTAACCGGGACTTCAACTGGTACAACCAGCCCGATGATCAAGGAGGAGTACCTTGATTTTGGGGACTTACGGAGGTCTCAACGCCAATTTCTCTAGTCTGATCAAGGGACCAATCCAATCAGAGAGAGTTGATGACGTCAAGTGGAGTGTTCCTAAGAAAAGGAGGGTATTAGCCTCAATGCGTATGACCTGTAGCCTGGATGGCCTCTAATGCTTAATACATAATGGGTAATTAGCACACAGATCACAAAAATCTGAGGACTGAAGAAGAAATAAGAAATTGCCTGAATCGCGTCGATAGTGGTCGACGCCTTTAAAAAAGAGTCTTAATTTTTCGCAGAAGCTCAAATTGCAGACAACAGAGAAATGAGACTAAAAGGCGTCTGGGTTGGGCGACGCAATTTGAAATGCGTCGCTGTTCCTGGACGCTTTTCAAGTCGCAGAAGCAGTTTTCCAAGAGGAATTTCTGGGTTGATTCCTCCTTAAACAGGGTAAAAACAATAAATAATCAGCTCATGCAAGATTTTTTTAGTTTCAGGTTTTAACAGGATGATTTTATCAACTAAACAACTAAGATATCAATCAATCACACAACATTTCATCACAAAAACAGCTTTTTAACTAATCAACGGGGAGGGAAAGATCTTGCCACTAGGGTGTGCACGTGGTGCACGTAGGAAATAAACTAAACTAAAAAACACTCACCAATTGGTGAGGACGTGTCGAGAGACACAAGTGGTGCACCGTGGGTGCCCAATTGATAACAGCAACAACAAAAGAACTAAAAGATGGCGAGACCAAGTCCCACCGTGATCGCCAAAAAAGCTGTGAGTGCTTAAAATGAGTGTGTGATTATCATGGAAAATCTATGTTGTTTAGGTATAAAATAAAACCTATTAAAAAAGAAACTAAGTGAAGTGATCGCCAGAAACTTTTGACTTAAAAATTCCAAAAGAAAGAGTTTGATCGCCTACCTGTTTAAACGTGGGAGATGTTGAGCTCTTGGTTCCCCCTCTTCAGCCGGCTGAAGAAAGAGAGCCATTCCTTGTCTTTTGTTCTTGTTGTTGAGTTTGAAGTTGAGGATCGTCCAGAGTTCTTTGTGATTTGCTTGATTTCCTTCCTTGATTCTCCTTCATTCCTTGCAAGAAAAATAGAGAGGAATAAAGAAACAATGAGAATTCAGGTAAAAGTAGTATCCATTCTAATCATAGTTTTAAACATGCAACTAAACATAGAACTCACTTGTTGGGATGGTCTTTGAAACCCTTTAATCAAATAGGTTTTGAAAATGATGCTAGTGTTGTGTGTTGCATGGAGTGATGTGATGAAGAATGCAAAATTAATGAAGATGCAAATATGAAAAGGTGTAGAAATGAATTGAAAAAAACTTATGCCGAATGGTGAAGCCTTGAATTGGATGAAGAATGGACGCCGACTTCTAGAAACAGCAACACTTCGGCGTTTGGACGTCGTTGCTTCGATCTTCAATTGCTAACTAATCACTCATTAACTCAACTCAACTTTTTTCAACCATTCAAGATGCAAGGTATTTATAGACTTCTTCTGCGTCCGCGGATTTACATGGAAAAATTTGGGATTTATCCATCTTAACCAACAGAAAAATACAAATTAATTTATCTTTATCTGTAATTATCTAAAACGCGTGAACCATGGCTGACGCCTTTCAGATTCATTAGGATAAAGATAAACATCCGGTTAAAACTTATCTTTATCTGTATTAGCTAAAACGCGTCTACATGTATAGACGTCTTTTACACTAATTAAGATAAGGATAAACATCCGGAAGAGAAGTAGAAATAGCTTAGGAAACCTAAAACGCGTCGTGACTTATAGACGCCTTTTAGCTAATTAATCAATTGATTAAAATTCAAATTTAAACGTCAAAATATGAATAAACTCTAAATGGCGTCCACACATGTTGACGTCTTTTAGGCTTCTTCATATTTTAACTGAAATTTGAGTTAAAATCAATTTAATTGATTAACTTAAACATGTCTGTTCGACCCGACACTCAAAAGATCAATAAAAATTAATCAATGATTAAATATTAGATCATTCTGAGACATTATTATATGATATGAAATTTACTCGAAATGATGTCAAAATTAGCGTGTCTACATTACCCTCCAAGGGTGTGATGAGATTCGAGAAGCGAGGTAAGCTGAGTCCGAGATATATTGGGCCTTTTCCCATTCTTCCTCGAATTGGGGAAATGGAGTATCAGATAGCCTTGCCACCCAGTCTTGCAGGAGTGCACGATGTGTTCCATGTTTCTTTACTGAGGAAGTATGTTCAGGATCTGTCTCATGTCTTGGACTTTTCAGAATTGGAGGTCGCCGAGGACTTGTCCTTTCTAAAATTTCCTGTGCGTATTAAGGAGCACAGAGAGCAGGTCCTTCGGAACAAGGTTGTTCCTCTGGTTAAGGTGATTTGGCAGCATCGCTCAGGAGGCGAGGCTACTTGGGAGCGTGAGGATGAGATGCGGGAACAGTTTCCCTACCTTTTCTCGTAAGTTCTCCTTTTTACCTGTGCAATCTTATTTTTGGTGCTAGTTTTTGTAGCGGCAATTTTGGGGACGAAATTCTTTTAAGGGGTGGAGAATGTAAGGATTGACGTTTCAGATCCAGTTATTGGATCATTTTCGGTGTCGAACCCCTTGGTTTGGGCTCTTGTGGGGCTGGGGTATGAGTTCTTTATCGCATCGAGCTTGCTCGACGCGGTTCAAATGGCGTCCGGTTAGGGGGACGCATTTTAGAGTGTGCCACGTGGGCCGATTTTGGGCCGCGAGAGTACGACCCCAGCCTTATCGTCTGAATGGCGTCTTGTATGGTCGACGCCATTCAGAGTACGGCCCTGGTATGCAGTGTACGAACCCATCTTGTCGTCTGATTGGCGTCGGTCTTGGGTGACGCGTTTTAGCTAGTTTCGGTTTGACCCCGCGAACCCTCCCTCATTTCCCTCATTTTCTCTCATCCTCTTCTCTCTCCTCCCCTCCTCTCCGAACACTCCAACTCCCCCTTCCCCTTCTCCTTCCCTTCCTCTCTCCCTTCCTCCTCTTTCTCTACTCCATCAACCTTCTAACCCTCACCACTACCACCACCATCTCCTCCGCGGCGCATTTCTCTTCGGATGGCGGCCGACGTCCTGGTAGAGTAACGGCGTCCACGGCAGTACCGGTGGCAACTCGTGGCGTGGCAGTTCGGTGGCTAGGAGTTAGGAGGAGTTTAAGTAACCGGTAGGGTGACGATCCTCGTAGTGTTTTGTTTAAAACCATGATTTTCCCGCTTTGAAAGCATGAAATATGTGTGGGTGCTTTTTGGGTAGAAAGCATGTTCTAAGCAGATTATTTATGAAAGTAATTAGGCTTCTCCCCTACTTTCTCTATGTTTTTGACGTTTTTGTGCAATTTGGGGGAGAAATCTCATTTTTTTGACTCGGGGGAGACTGAGGGGAACTTGTCTGTGAGTGCTAAATGGCTCTGGGGATAGCGACGCCATTTTAAATGGCGGCTTCCACCCGAGACGCGATTTAGCTCGGATCAAGGGTTCTGTCTTTGTATTGAATGGCGTCTAGGGACAGCGACGCCATTTAAATGGCGTCCGCGAGGGGCGACGCGATTTAGGCCATATTCTGAGGCCAGTTTCTCGTATGAACTAGTTTAGGGGTCTTGAATGATGTCGGCCATGGATGACGCGATTCAAGACAGAACCTTATTAATCTATGCAATTAACATATGTTTACATTGTTAGATAGTTTGGTTAAATGCATACTCGAAAACATACTTCGAGGACGAGGATTCTATGTGATCGGATCGCATTGTGTTGTGTTTTGTGCGATCGTGGACCTAGAGTGACAGTTGTTAGCACTTAGGGACCCTGTGTCGGTGTGAGAGTGACACGGCGCCGGTGTGGTGGGGTGACGCCTAGAGAGAGGGTCACCGGGGTATAGCTAGTACCGGTGTGGGAGTGGTACATTCGGAGTGTCACTCGTGCTGGGGGAAGCAAAACCACCTAGAGCTAGACAAGTCGGAGTAGCCAGCGCGCTATCCGAGGGGTTACTGTATGGTCCTAGCGGGTCAGTGTTTTCTGCGTTCGGCCGTGTAGTTTGTGTGTTTAGCCAAGCACTGGTTGTGAACTCCGTGGTGTAGTGGTTTCAGAGTTGTGCATGTTACATTAATGAATACATGTGTTTTATATCGAAATTTGGAAATCTTTGGGAGTTGTGTTTACTGCTTTATTTATTTAAATTGCCTATATTTGTGTTGTTGCACTTGTGAGTGCATGAGTGGGTGGTGGGGATCGAAGGATCCCTACTGAGTCCATTTCGATGAGACTCACCCCTGCGGTTTTCAGGTGAGGGTTCCAAACAGGCGTAGCTTGGACGGTGTTGTCTCGGGTTGTACGCCAACAGCCACTGTCCTAGGGTATGCCCCGATGTAGTTGTTATTTTCCTTTCAGGCCTGTACGCTTAATTACTTCTTTTTAGTTTGAATATGTAATTATTTGTTGAGTCAAGTCGAATTGTAATAATTTTTAATTCCTACACTTCCGTTACAATTCGATGTAATGTGGATGTTTAACTTAGTTTATCATTTATTTCCCAGACTTATCGAGATCTTAGTTTGGCTCCAAATTTTAATGATTCGGTACCCATTTAGTTATCGGATCCCCGATTATAGGGTGGCGGGTCGTTACAGGAACAATAATTGGTTTATAAGATTTTAAAACTAGTCAATGCATTGCAAATTCTTGATATGACATTTCATGTGATGAATGTTCACAAGTCTCCTATAGAAATGAATTGTATGAATCATGATTATTTGTGGCATTATACATAAGGTTGTGCCATAATAAATTATTTGTGCTAATACATATTGATGTAAATAGCCCAATATTTTCCTAAGGCCAAAGATAATCATTTCTATTAAGTTACCTTAATATTTTACTCTTAAAAAGATTCGACTGTATGTACTTACTAAAGTATAAGTTGAATGCATATGAGAGATTAAGGTATAAGATCGAGATGAAGTGACAAATAGGAAAGAGTATTAGAATTCTTTGATTTGATCAAAGAAACCAATACTTAAGTATATAATTCACACAAATCATTAAAAGGATGATCGTATCCTCGCTCGATTGATCCTCAGTGTACATCATAGTAATATGATAGAATGAGGAATTGCACATTATTAAGATATGGTGCAATACATAATAAGATTTACCTAATTCTTATATCTTTTTGAGCATGAGTATCAATATTAGATGTCCATACTTTACAAATAGTTCCAAATAAGTCAATGTGTGTCCATATAAGATATGGAAACCAAATAATTCATATGAGATGTGAATTATAAACAAACATGATTTTGAAGTCAAGTTATACCCTAATGTAAATTAATGAGGTGTCCAAAGATTTTGGATATTACTTTTATTGGTCAGGCAACAATGGAATAATTATTGTCCTGAAAGTTGTCTTTTATAAAGAGGAACATGTCCTCAGAGAAGACAGTATGAGCTGACAAAACTAGAAGATATTTTAGACCCACAAATTAATATAAAATTATTAGATAATCTTTAGTTGTTTGGAACCACTCATAACACACATTAGAGAGCTTCATAGATTTTTGAGATTATCTCAGTGACTAGAAGGATATGTTTGACATATCAGATTTAGCATAATGAGAGGAGCTCGAAGATGTGGATTATGATCCTAAATCTATGATGATGTTCTCTGTCATCACAACTTTGAGATTGGCAAGAAGTTAAAAATTTTAAGCCATAGTCCATAACTACTATGGAGTTCAGAACTTGATAGTATTGCTAGAGAGTACTATACCTAAAGCAAGTAAATCTTCAGAATGAAGATTAGCATAAATGAACTACTTAAAACTTATATGGTAAACTAAAGGAAATAGTCAACGTCAAAATATTGACTTAAACAAGTTTTTCTCAGTGATTATCATTAATAAGTTTATTAGAATTCTACTTGCCAATACTGTCTATCATAATCATGAGATGATGGCAGTAGGATATGAAAAGCGTTCTCTCAATGTAATTGAGGTAAACATGTATATGATACACCTTTAGAGCTTTTAGAATATCTAGGAAGCAAGTTATTATTTCAAAGATCATTTTGAATTAAACTGAAACTTCCCAAAGTTGTAATAAAAGTTTTGACTTAATGGTAAAATACTACGTGATTATTAAGAATGATCATAAATTGTGTGTGTTCAAGAAGGACAGTGAGAGTACGGTCATATAAGTAATGCTTTGTAATAATAACATCAAAGTCATTTGGAATGACATCAGGATGTTACTGTCAGTAAAAGTATTGCCATCTGTGTACTTCTCCGTGATGGTTTTCGTTATAACATCACATGTATCAGAAATATGAATCTATTAAGATAGATTGCTAAGGATGTTACATTAACCTGTATGTCAAAATGTTTGACATAAATTCCATAATAAAGTCTCAATTGTTGAGATATGAAATTTATTTCTTAAAGGAAAAGTTCTTTAAAGAATACAGGAAAACCTTGATAGAAGGAGTGAAACACATTACTAAGTACTTGAGAAGTGCTAAGGATGTACTCTTGTATATGGAGATGATGATTTGAAACCATAAGGTCACACTGACTCAAATTTCAAGTTAAATCATGGGCTTAACCTTCAAATAAGAAAGAAATCGATTAGAAGGGTTCCAATCCAGAACTCGATATTAAGATGACGATATAAACAAGTGATACTTGTTGGGTTCTCGGGTTTCTCCGGATCTCCCGCGCAGCGGAAATAAAAATAAAAACGGAGATTCGTTCCCGTTTCGAAAAATCTAAAAACACGATAATCGGATTATTGGTTCTCACCGTGTGCGGATTCGAATCCGCAACCGTTCGGTTCAATCGGTGCGACACCGCAAGCCGCGCAAGCGCCTGGCCTCTAGCGAAGTCCACGCGATCCTCTTCGCGACGGATATCCTCATGTTCCTCGTTCTTCGCAGTCCATGAAACCTCCGCCGGTCGCCGCAACGCGCGGACGATTTCCCGTCGAACGGGAGTCGGAGAAGCAGCGGAGCAGATCTAGATCTGTCTAGGACGCCAGAGAGAGAGAGAGAAACAAAGGAGGGGCGTCCAGGGTTAGCAGGAGCTTGGACTGCTCAGCCCGTTCGCTATGTTTTATACTAATTACACGATTTTTCATAAAAACCCCCGGTTTGTATAAAACCCACTTCTTTATCCATCGCCTTGAGAATCATTTGTGTGTGACCCTCTAGGCCCAATTACCAATCCGATTAATAGCCCAATAAGCCCAGTGACTCCTCACTAGCTTTATTAATCAATTAATAATCCTTTATTAATTAATTAATCAATCGAATTGATGTCGCACATCGAATTCGATCGGGCCTCCGATCACGTTGGGTGCCAAACAACACCGCGTGAACCCAGAAGGTATCGGAGTTAAGTAACCCACTCTTGGAACCTTTCCGCCGACAGTTACGGCGTGGATATAATCCTTCATTTGTACAATGCCCTCGAGTCAACTCAGGGTATGGCGTGCTGTCACACCCTAACTGGTCGACTCACTTGGATTGGATGTCGCTGATAAATATCAGAAAACTCATTTCCCGATATTATCGTCCGCCTTGGCCAGGGACTTCTGCGCATCCTTCCTAGAGCATTCTCTCTCTAAGTACCGAGAGCGAATGATTCCTTATTGACACACAATTCCCTTCGACGGTATTCCACTGTACCCAATCTTTGGCGTTTTAGAATCCCGTGGCTAGAGATTCGTAAACCAAGGTCAAAGCATAGAAGTCCACCGACAAGGTATCCTTGGTGTCTCAGGTCCGAGGACCATCCACGCAACTGCGACAATAGAATTAAGCTGGTTGACAATGAGGTACAATACCATCCAACGATTCAGTCGGATCAGTTCAGTGAACTCATTCTCCAATGAATACCTACAGATTCGCCTTAGTGTCTCCACACAAGTGACTTATGAGATCAGTCACCCTCATCATATGAGCAGGAATAATATGTACTAGTCTAACCGGATATCCGATGTCCTTCTCGGATATCCTCCAACTAGGAACGATTAAGAATATGTGTGTTTAAGTGATGAGTCTCATTAGTATGATCTCATCATAATCTGATCACTATAGCACATATTCACGGACTTCATTATGAAACGATAATTAATGCGATTTACACATAATGAATATTATGCCATTATATTAATAAACGAACGAGATTTACATAGTCAGATTGGATTGTTGGCCACCTAAACCTAACAATCTCCCACTTGGACTAAAGCCAATCACCTTTATACAATAAGCCTATAGACTCTAGGTGACCCTCAAACACAATTTGAGCCAACGGCTTTGTCAGTGGATCTGCTACATTGTCGACGGATGGAACTCTTTCCACTACTACATCTCCTCTGGATATGATCTCTCTGATAATATGAAAGCGCCTCAGAATATGCTTCGATTTCTGATGAGACCGCAGCTCTTTCGCTTGCGCAATGGCTCCATTGTTGTCGCACAACAGCGGAACTGGTTCAGAGATACTGGGAACTACGCTGAGGTCGGTGATGAATTTCTTCAACCACACTGCTTCCTTGGCGGCTTCAGCTGCAGCGATGTACTCAGCTTCTGTAAGGATTGAGGTTTTCGGATCCGGTTATCGGGTCAGTTTTCGGGGTCGGATCCCTTAGTTCGGGCCCTGATGGAGCTGAGACTCAGTTTTGTTTGGCATCGAGCCAGGCTCGACGCGGTTTAAACGGCGTCCAGCAATGTAGACGCGTTTTAGGTTGTGCCACGTGGGCTGGCCTTGGGTCACGAGAGTACGGCCCCGGTCATATCGTCTGAATGGCGTCTTGGATGGATGACGCCTTTCAGAGTACGACTCTGACTTATCAGTGTACGGCCCGGTCTTGTCATCTGAAAGACGTCGGGCATGCACGACGCATTTTACCCAACTTCTGGTTGGCCTCGCGAATCCTCCCTCCTTTCCCTCATTCTCTCCTTCCTCTTCTCTCTCCTCTCTTCCTCTGGCGACCCGGTGACGCTTTCCCCCTTCTCCTTATTTTCCTCCCACCATTTCATCTCCTCCTCCACTCCATCGACCTCCTAACTCCCACCACTACCACCACCATTCCCTCCGCGACGTTTTTCTCTCCGGACGGCAGCCGACGTCCCGGTAGAGTAACGACGTCCTCGGCGGTACCGGCGGCGGTGTGGGGCGAGGCGGGTTGGCGGCTTGGAGCGAGGAGGAGTTCGAGTAACAGGTAGGGTGACAATTCCCGTGGTATTTTCGTTTAAAAACCATGTTTTCCCGCTTTAGAGCATGTTTATGGGTGTTCTTAGGGTGAAAATACTAAATGCATGAAATGAGAAATTGTGGGATTTAATAGGTAGTTAGGTTCTTCTCCCCATTCTCCACGTTTTTCGTGTTTCTACATGATTTTTGGGGAGGAAATCCCACCCCGTAGATTGGGAGATGTGGAGGAAGAACCTGTCTGTGAGGGTTAAATGGCGTCGGGGGACTGCGACGCCTTTTAGAAAGGTGGCTCCCACCCACGACGCGATTTAGCCCAAATAACAGACCTGTTTCTGGACTAATGAGCGTCCAGGAATAGCGACGCCTTTCAAAAGGCGACTTGCGTGAACGACGCGTTTTAAGTGAAATTACCCCGTAGCATGTTTCTGCTTCTGTCGCCATCAGGCGACGAGGGACAGCGACGCCTTTTAAAAGGCGGCTACATGTGACGACGCGTTTTAGGCCATTTCTGAGGCCAGATTTCACATGAACCAGTTTAGGAGGCTTGAATGGCGTCGGCCTTGGGCGACGCGATTCAAGACAGAATCACATTAATTCATGCTATTAACATATCTTCACACTGTTAGATAGTTTGGTTAATTGCATGTTTGAAATCGTACTCGGGGATGAGGATTTTTACGTGACCGGATCGCACCGTGTTGTGTTTTGTGCGACTGTGGACCTAGAGTGACAGTTGTAGCGCTTGCCACCCTGTGTCGGTGTGGGAGGGACACAGCGCCGGTGTGGGAGTGGTGGGGTGACGCCTAGAGAGAGGGTCACCTGGTGTACCCCGGGGTTAGCTAGTACCGGTGTAGGAGTGGTACCTGTGGAGTGTCACTCGTGCTGGGGGAAGCAAGAACCACCTAGAGCTAGTTGGGCCGGAGTAGCTAGCGTGCTATCCGAGGGATTACTGTTTGATCTCAGCGGGTCGGTGTTTTGCCGAGACGCTGGTTGTAGGATCCCTGGTAGAATGGTTTCAGAGTTGGGCGTGTTACATTTCGAATGCATGTGTTTTATATCGAAATTTAGGAATTGTGTTACTACTTTACTTGCTTAATTTACCTATATTTGTGTTGCTGCACTTGTCGGTGTGTGAGCAGGCGGTGGGGATCGAAGGATCCCTACTGAGTCTTTTCGTTGAGACTCACCCCTGCGGTTTTCAGGTGAGGGTTCTAGGCAGGCTTAGTGAGGAGAGTGCTGCTTTGGGTTGCGCGCCAGCAGCTGTTGTTCCGGGGTATGCCCCGACGTAGTTGTTATTTTATTTTCTGGCATGTACGCTTAATTATTTCTTTTCAGTTAGAGTATGTAATTATTTTCTGTGTCGAGTCGCATTGTAATAACTTTTAATTCTTGCACTTCTTTTTTAATTCAATGCGATGTGAATGCTTAGCTTAGTTTAATATTTATTTCCCAGACTTATCTAGATCCTGGTTTGGCTCTAGACTAATGATTCGGTACCCATTTAGTAATCGGATCTCCGATTATAGGGTGGCGGGTCCTTACAGCTTCAGTCGTTGAATCTGCAGTGGTTACTTGCTTTGAACTCTTCCAGCACACTGCGCCTCCGTTCAAAGTAAACACGAATCTAGATGTAGACTTACTATCATCTGGATCCGACTGGAAACTCGAGTCAGTAAAGCCTCGCAGTTTCAAGTCACCTCCTCCATAGGCAAGAAACATATCCTTACTTCTTCTCAAGTACTTAAGGATACATTTCACTGCCTTTCAGTGCTCTTCGCCTGGATCAGCCTGAAATCTACTCGTAACACTAAGAGCAAATGCAACATCAGGCTGTGTACATAGTATGGCATACATGATAGATCCTATGGCAGAGGCATAGGGTATTCTATCCATGAGTACCCTCTCATCAGGAGTCTTAGGATACTGCTCCTTTGAGAGACTAATTCCATGTCTCATCGGTATGAGACTTCTCTTGGAATTTTCTATACCAAACCTTTTGACTATGGTATACATGTACAAGAATTGGGTCATTCCAAGCATCCTCTTTGATCTATTTCTATAGATCCGTATTCCCAATACGTAGGATGCTTCTCCCAAATCCTTCATAGAGAAGTTTTTCGACAGCCAGATCTTTACTGATGACATCATAGCTACATCATTCCCAATGAGTAGTATGTCATCTACATAAAGAACTAAAAAAGTGACTGCACTCCCACTGGTCTTCTTGTACACACAAGGCTCATCTTCATTCTTAATGAAGTCATAAGACTTGACGGGCTCGTCAAATCTTATGTTCCAACTCCGGGAAGCCTACTTCAGTCCATAAATGGACCTCTGAAGCTTGCACACTTTAACTGGAGATTCTTTGGATGTGAAACCTTCTGGTTGTATCATATACACCTCTTCCTCAAGGTTACCATTGAGGAAGGCAGTCTTCACATCTATCTGCCAGATTTCATAATCAAAATGTGCAGCAATGGCGAGTAGAACTCTGATCGACTTTATCATGGCAACTGGTGAGAAAGTCTCGTCATAATCAATTCCTTGCCTTTGACGATATCCCTTTGCCACCAACCTTGCCTTATAAGTGTCGATCCGTCCATCAACACTGATCTTTCTCTTAAAGATCCACTTGCAACCGATGGGTACAATACCCTCGGGCAAGTCCTCCAAGTTCCGAACTTGGTTGGTGTACATGGACTGGATTTCTGAGTTCATGGCTTCTTGCCATTTCCCGGCTTCTGGACCTTCTATGGCCTCATAGTAGGTTTTAAGATCATCATCCTCATTATATTCTACCTTAGACTCACCTTCAGTGATATGTCCCACATATCATTCTGGTAGTCTAGGTACTCTACTAGATCTACGAGGCTCATGTGTGTGTACCTGAACAGATTCAGGAACTGATATCTCATCTGATGATAATGCCCCTGTTTGGGGATCTGGAACCTCTTCCAGTACTATTTTACTCCCACTGTCCTCTTGGAGAAGGTATTCATCTTCGAAGAAGATAGCTTTCTTGGCGACAAAACACTTTTTGTTCACCAGGATGGTAAAAAGAGTATCCAAAGGTTTCCTTTGGATATCCCACAAACCTGCATTTATCAATTTGTGATTCCAACTTGTCTGGATCATGCCTCTTTACATGAGCAGGACAACCCCAGACTTTAACATGTTTAAATTCTGGTTTCCTGCCTTTCCATATCTTATATGGAGTAAAGGCCACAGAGTTGCTGGGTACTATGTTCAGTAGGTATGCTGCTGACTCTAGAGCATACCCCCAAAGGGACACTGGTAATTTCGAAAAGCTCATCATGGATCGCACCAAGTCTAACAAGGTGCGATTCCTCCTTTCTGATACACCATTCATCTGTGGTGTATATGGAGGGGTTAGCTGAGAAAGGATATCATTATCCTTTAAGAATTGCGTGAAATTAGTACTTAAGTATTCTCCTCCTCGATCTGATCGAAGAGCTTTAATACTCTTTCCTAATTGCGTTTCTACCTCATTCTTGAACTCCTTGAACTTCTCAAATGCTTCCGACTTGTACTTCATTAAGTACACAGCCGAATCTTGAGAAGTCATCGGTGAACGTGATGAAGTATGAGTAGCCACCTTTGACTTGGGTAGACATAGGACCACATACATCTGAATGTATTAGTTCCATAATGTCCTTGGTACGTTCTCCATGTCCAGTAAATGGAGATCTTGCCATCTTTCCCATAAGGCAGGATTCACATGTTGCAAATGATTCATAATCGAATGCTGTTAAGTAACCATGGTTGTGCAACTTTTGCAACCTGCTTTCGCCAATGTGCCCAAGTCTACAATACCACATATAGGCTTGGTTCACACAATTCTTGCTCTTCTTAAGAGCATTATCAATTTGAAGATTGTAATAAGAAACATCCAAATGATATAGTCCGTTGACTAAAGATGCCGAAGCTATTGATTTATTACCATAATAAATCGAACAACTTGTATTTTCAATAATCAACCTATATCCTATCTTGTCCAAACAAGACACTGATATGATGTTCTTTATTATGCTAGGAACATAATAACAATCTTCTAATAGTAAGGCGTCTCCTGATGGAAGTCTGAGGTTTGCTGTCCCAACAGCAATTGCCGCAACTTTTGCACCGTTTCCTAACCTCAATTCCACCTCACCTTGTCTTAGCTTGCGCTTACTTATAAGCATCTGCACATCATGGCAGATATGAGAAGCACATCCGGTATCTAATATCCAAGATGTAGAATCTCTAACTGACAAGTTAATATCTATCATATAGATATCTGAAGCTTCAGACAGCTTCACCTTTCCATGAGCTTTATCGTTAAGGAACTCCTTGCAGTTCCTCTTCCAGTGACCATACTGCTTATAATAGAAGCAGTCACCCTTTACTACTCTTTTGCCTTTGTCCTTCAATCTTTTATCGTTAGCTATCATCTCGGCTTCAGGGGCATCCAATGTCGATTCAACAGGAGGATTAGCTCTAGGGACAAAGTCAATATGTTCAGATCTGAAGACATTCTTTAGGTTTTTGAACCAATTCGAGTAGATCAGGTAAGTCAAAAGGGCATCAAGTATGCCGCGGAGTGGGTTATTCGACGACATAATTCCCTACAGGAGATAAGTAAAATCTATTTAGCAGATGTTCAATTATTAAAATTTAAAACAAGACATGGTCTTTTGTTCAAGTTTAACTCCCACTAATTTTTGACGGACTGTATAACCCTCAGTTATACAGAACAGGAGACGCCGACAGTCTCCTAGTGGGGATCAGAATCTCAATGACTTGCACTACAGCCTTGCGGATAGCACAACTGTAAGGACTGAGGTTTCGGGTTTAGTTTTCGGGTCGGTTTCGGGCCGGATCCCCTGGGTTGGACCTTGAGAGTTTCTTTTGAATGACGTCTACACTTCACGACGCCTTTCAAACGGCGTCTTGATAGGTGGACGCCATTTAGATGAATTTCTGTTGTGCCACGTGGGCGCCACGTGGGCGGGTCTCGGGCCGCGAGAGTACGGCCCCTGTCTCGTCGTCTGAACGGCGTCCCTGATGGACGACGCGATTCAGACTGCGACCCTGCGGTGTCAGTGTACGGTGCCTGACATGTCAGCTGAACGGCGTCCGTGGTGGTTGTAAGGATCGAGACTTTCGGATCCGGTTTTCGGGTCAGACTCTGTTGTTCTAACCCTTGTGGGGGGCGGAGGTTCTGGGTTGAATCGCGTCAGGACTTGGCGACACGTTTTAAACGGCGTCCACCTTGGCAGACGCATTTCAGGTGCTGCCACGTGGGTGCCGCGGGGGTTGGCCTTGGGCCGCATGGGTACAGCCCTGTCAGGTCGTCTGAACGGCGTCTGCGAAGGTCGACGCCATTCAGACTGCGACTCTGGGTGTGTCAGAGTACGGCCCTGACAAGTTGTCTGAATGGCGTCTGTGTAGGACAACGCATTTCAGAATCTTGTCAGAGCGGCCGTCTTGTCACCTGATAGGCGTCTGTAGATGTCGACGCGTTTTAGCCAGTTCCTGGTTACCCCCGCGAGCCCTCCTTCTTTCCCTCATTTTCTCCTACTCTCCTTCTCTTCTCCTCCTCCGACGACCGGCGGCGACCACCTCCTCATCCCTCTTTTCCTCCCACCATTTCGCCTCTCCCTCCACTCCATCCTCTACCTAACTCATACCACTACGACCTCCACCTCCACTGCGGCGTTCTACTCTCCGGACGGCGGCCGACGTCACGGAGGAGCAAGGACGACCACGGCGGTACCGGCGGCGGCGTGGGGCGAGAAGGGTGAACGGCGTGGAGCTTGGTGGAGTTCGAGTGTCCGGTAGGGTGACGTTCCCCGTAGCATTGTGTTTAAATCATGTTTTCCTCGATATGCATGTGGTAGATCTTCGGTTTTGGGGGTTAGAACGAACATGTTTAGGTTCTCTATGGGGGTGTTTGCCTATGAATTGTCTTGCTCTTCGTTTCCCCTCCAGTTTGAATGATTTTTGGGGATATTTGGGGTTGGTTAGGGAGCCCTCGGGTTTAGGGCGTTCCTGGTTCCTGGGGCTGAAAGACGTCGTGCATGGACGACGCCTTTTTGAAGGGCGTCGGGCCATCACGACGCCTTTTAGACAGGAATCGACTGACAGGCAGACTGCCAGGTCGGGGAATCTGTGGCTAAAAGGCGTCATGGGTAAACGACGCATTTTTGAATGGCGTCAGGCGTCCATGACGCGTTTTAATCACAGAAATCCCCTGAATAAAGCTCTTGGAAATTCCGGATTTTCGTGTTGAATGGCGTATGGGGATGTCGACGCCTTTTAAAAGGCGACTACTGATGTCGACGCCTTTTAAGGCCAGAATCTAAAGACTGATTTATATAAACCTGTACATGGAGCTTGAATGGCGTCGACCTCGGTCGACGCGATTCAAGACAGAATCTCACTAATGCATGCCAGTAAAACGTGTTCATACTGCTAGTTAGATGATTAGCACATGTTTTAGTGCACCCGATAGAGATGGATTCCTCATGATCGGATGGTTCTATGTGTGTTATGCGATTGCGGACTTTTCACGTGACCGGATCGCACTGTGTTGGGTTTTCAGTTACTGTGGACCTGGAGTGACATTGTAGCACTTTATCACCCTGTGCTGGTGGGGGCGTGAGCACAGCGCCGGTGGGGGCGTGGGCGGGGTGACGCCTAGTGAGAGAGGGTCACCTGGTGAACCCCGGGGTCAGCTAGTACCGGTGTCGGAGTGGTACATTCGGAGAGTCACTCATGCTGGGGGAAGGGGTAGTCACCTGAGCCAGTTGGGCCGGAGTAGCGAGCGTGCTATCCGAGGGGCTACTTCTTGGTCTCAGCGGGTCGAGATTTTCCCCACCGTTGTTTGCACGGTCGGCGAGTTCTATCGAGATGATGGTTGTAGATTTTCTAACGGCTGGTTTAGAATGTGCATGATTATTATAACTGCGATTGCATGTATTCTCACGTAGAGAATTAGGAATTGTACTTGCCACTACACTTGTTACTTCACCGTTAGCTGTACTTTACACTTATGGGTGTGTGCGTGGGCAGTGGGGATCGAAGGATCCCTACTGAGTCTTGTTCTTGAGACTCACCCCTGCGGTTTTCAGGTGAGGACTCCCAGCAGACTTAGAGTGGCGTGTGCGGCCGTGTGTTGTGCTTCTTCGGCAGTTGTTCCGGGGTATGCCCCGATGTAGTTGTCATTTATTTTCTGGCCTGTATGTTTAATTATTTCCTTTCAGCTAGAGTATGTAATTATTTGCTGTAATCGAGTCGCATTGTAATAATTTTAATTTCCTGCACTTTCAATTCAATGCGATGTGAATGTTTAGCTTAGTTTATTATTTATTTCCCAGACTTACTAGATCCTGGTTTGGTCCCAAATTAATGATTCGGTACCCATTTAGTAATCGGATCCCCGATTATAGGGTGACGGGTCGTTACAGTTGGTATCAGAGCATACGGTCTGGCAAATAAATAAATAACTAGGTTAAATGTTGTAAATTTGGCAAATAAATACATTATCCCGTACAGGCACGTCGGTAGCATAGGTTTTAGGATTCTAATTAGAACTTTTTGATTTTGTAATTGTAGGCGAGTAGATGGCTCCCAGGAAGAGGATGCCAGTTATTCGAGAGAGGGGAGATGCCCCTAGTGGGACCGAGGCAGGGAGGCCGAGTGTTGAGCAGTTTATGGAAGCCATGATGGATACCATGGCTAGATATCAGACACGAGATCCTAGCGAGGGTTCTAGTACTCGGGGAGGGACCACAGCTACACTGGAGAGGTTCTTGAAGCTGAGGCCACCTCACTTCACCGGTCGTCCCGACCCTGACGAGGCCATTCATTGGCTTAGAGAGATTGAAAAGACTTTTGATACCATGGACTGTGCGGCAGTGGAGAGGACCCCGCTGGCTACCTTCATGCTGAAGGATAGCGCCTATGACTGGTGGACCACACTGAAGAGTTTGTCTTATGGGGACAGGAGTCTTAGGGAGATATCTTGGGAGACCTTTGTCAAGGAGTTCAACGCTCAGTATTTCCCTAGACACGTTCAGAGGGCCAAGGAGAGGGAGTTCATGGATCTGACACAGGGGAGTATGACGGTGCTTGAGTACGAGGCGAAGTTTGTTTCGCTGGGACGGTTCGTGCCTTTCATATCTCAGGACGAGGAACGTCGCGCGGAGAGGTTTGTGGATGGGCTTAGGCTCAGTTTGAGGAACTTCGTGGCGTCCCATTGTTGTACAGACTTGGCGTCAGCAGTTAGGCGTGCAGCAGCTGTAGAGGCTCAGCAGATCCAGTCGGCCCGGGAGAGAGGGCAGACTGTCCAGGGGCCATCTCGGGGCAGGGGTAAAGCAGCGGCACCGGCTCCTTCAGTCGGATCGGGATCGTCTTCTCTCGGCTCCCGATTCAGGAGATTCTTCAGGGGTGGTGGCAGCAGTAGCGGCAGCAGCCGGCCCAGACAGGGGCAGCAGAGTCAGACAGTGTCCAGTGCACAGCAGGAGCCAGCTCAGAGGCTTCCGACAGTTTGTCAGCAGTGTGGTGGTGCCCATGGCGGGACTCAGTGTCCCACTCTTCCCAGGAGATGTTTCGCTTGCGGCTAGCAGGGCCACTTGGCGAGGCAGTGCCCGCAGGGGTATGGTCAGGGACATGGTTCAGGTGACCAGAAGAAGCCGAGGACCCAGGGGAGAGTTCTAGCTATCACCAGGATAGAGGCTCGCGCGTCCAACTTGGTGGAAGGTACACTCTCTGTCCTTGGGAACTCTGCGCACGTATTGATTGATTCGGGTGCTTCGCATTCTTTTATTTCTGAGCAGTTCTTAGATATCCTTTCTGCGCCCGTTGTTGAGTTATCTGATGGTCTGATGGTGGAAGTTCCTTCTGGAGACTATATGATATCCTATAATTGTCTGAGGAGTGTTCCCTTGACCATTGAGGGTCATGTGCTACCTGCCCAGTTGGTCGTACTTGCTATTCGTGACTTTGATATCATCCTGGGTATGGATTGGTTGGAAGCCTATTATGCAGAGGTAGACTGCCACAGGAAGAGGGTGCGCTTCTCTATTCCGGACATCCCGACCTTCTTCTTCCAAGGTATTAGGCTTTCTTCTCGAGGCATCCTTATTTCTGCCTTTAAGGCACGGAGGTTGCTTGCTGGTGGCTGTGAGGCTTTTCTTGCCTCTGTCATTGTTTCTGATGTCCGTGCTAGTCCCAGTCCTTGGGAGGTGCCTGTTGTCTGTGATTTCGTAGATGTGTTTCCAGAAGAGCTGCCTGGCCTTCCTCCACAGCGTGAGGTTGAGTTCACCATCGAGCTTGCACCAGGTACGGCGCCCTTGTCTAAGGCCCCGTATCGGATGGCGCCAGCCGAACTCGCTGAGTTGAAGGCGCAGTTGCAGGAATTGCTGGACAAGGGTTTTATTCGTCCCAATACATCTCCATGGGGCGCTCCAGTTCTGTTTGTAAGGAAGAAGGATGGTTCTTTGAGGTTGTGCATCGATTATAGGCAGCTGAACCAGGTGACAATAAAGAATAAGTACCCACTTCCTAGGATCGATGACTTGATGGATCAGCTGCAGACCGCGAGGGTGTTTTCCAAGATCGATCTAAGATCTGGATACTATCAGGTGAGAATCAGAGATGTGTATGTTAGTAAGACGGCATTCAGGACTCGGTATGGGCACTATGAGTTTCTGGTTATGCCCTTCGGCTTAACCAATGCTCCGGCGGCTTTTATGGATTTGATGAACCGAGTCTTCAGGACCTACCTGGACCAGTTTGTGGTTGTGTTTGTTGATGACATTCTGCTCTATTCTTCTTCTGAGGAAGAGCACGCTGCTCATCTTCGGGCAGTGTTGCAGGTCCTGAGGGAGCACCAACTTTATGCCAAGTTCAGCAAATGTGAATTTTGGTTGAACAAGGTGCACTTTCTTGGGCACGTTATTTCTGGTGAAGGTATCGCAGTAGACCCAGCGAAGATAGAGGCAGTGATGGACTGGAACAGGCCGACTTCAGTGACCGAGATCAGGAGCTTTCTGGGGCTTGCCGGATATTACAGACGGTTTGTTCAGGGATTTTCTTCGATAGCGGCCCCCTTGTCGAAACTGACTCGAAAGGGAGTTCGTTTCGTGTGGACTGAGGATTGTGAGCAGAGTTTT
This sequence comes from Zantedeschia hybrid cultivar, assembly GCA_030544215.1. NCBI lineage: Eukaryota > Viridiplantae > Streptophyta > Magnoliopsida > Alismatales > Araceae > Zantedeschia > Zantedeschia hybrid cultivar. The sequence goes on along the minus strand of JARZZO010000006.1, from coordinate 54,559,535 downwards.
ATTGAGCTAAAAACTCGTCTCACGTCAGCCCCAGTGCTGGTGCTTCCATCTGGGTCAGGTGGATTTGTGGTTTACTCGGATGCGTCCCGTCGAGGATTGGGAGCAGTCCTTATGCAGCATGGCAGGGTAGTTGCTTATGCTTCTCGGCAGCTGAAGAGGCATGAAGAAAACTATCCTACTCATGATTTGGAGCTTGCAGCTGTGGTGTTTGCATTGAAGATCTGGAGGCATTACTTGTATGGAGAGAAATTTCAGGTTTTTACAGATCACAAGAGCCTGAAATATGTGTTCATTCAGAGGGACCTGAACCTGAGGCAGCGAAGGTGGATGGAGTTTATTAAAGATTATGACTTTGACCTTTCCTATCATCCGGGCAAGGCAAATGTGGTGGCAGACGCTTTGAGTCGGAAGACGGTCATGTCATACCTTATGGTTCGGGAGTGGAAATTATTTGAGCAGGTGGTGGAATCCTCCTTTAGGGTTCCACGTGAAGAAGATAGAGCAGTACTTGTCAGCTTGACTGTGAGACCGGCTGTGTACCACGCTGTGATCGAGGCTCAGAGGGCAGATGCAGAGTTACCCCAGATTCTCCAGAGGTCTGAGGTTGAGTTGTGGGATGATGGTACTGTCAGATTCAGAGGGAGACTCTATGTTCCGACTGAGGAAGATGTGCGCAGATGTGTTCTTGATGAGGCGCACCGATCGAGGTATGCAGTACATCCCGGGACAACAAAGATGTATCACTGTTTGAGGAGGCACTTCTGGTGGCCCGGTATGAAGAGAGATGTGGCTGAGTACGTGTCTAGATGTATGACATGTCAGCAGGTTAAAGCCGAGCATCAGAGACCTGGAGGGTTGCTGCAACCCTTGCCGATTCCTGAGTGGAAATGGGAACATGTGACGATGGACTTTGTGATGGGATTGCCCGCATCCCCTAGCAGAAGAGACGCTATCTGGGTCATCGTTGATCGGCTGACCAAGTCGGCACACTTCCTAGCCATTAGGAAGGACTGGTCGGTCGGCAAACTGGCAAAGTTGTTTGTAGACCGGATCATCTCTCTGCACGGGGTCCCTTTGTCCATTGTATCAGATCGAGATCCGAGGTTTACTTCCAGATTCTGGAAGAGCTTTCAGCAGGCGTTAGGGACTCAGTTGGCTTTCAGCTCGGCCTATCATCCCGAGACTGACGGGCAGTCGGAGAGGACTATTCAGACCTTGGAGGATATGCTCAGGGCGTGTTGCCTAGATTGGGGAGGTTCGTGGGAACAGCATTTGTCCACTGTGGAATTTGCCTACAACAACAGCTACCATTCTAGCATCGGCATGGCGCCTTATGAGGCTTTGTATGGGCGGCCGTGTCGATCACCGGTGTGTTGGTCTGAGATCGGTGAGAGGCAGGTTGCAGGACCTGAGTTGGTACAGCAGTGTGCTGAGGTCGCCAGGACAGTTCAGCAGAGGTTGACCGCAGCCCAGAGTAGACAGAAGAGTTATGCCGACATTCGACGGAGACCACTTGAGTTTGAGGTTGGGGACCACGTGTTTCTCCGAGTCTCACCCTCCAAGGGTGTGATGAGATTCGGGAAGCGAGGCAAGCTGAGTCCGCGTTATATTGGACCTTTTCCCATTCTTGCTCGAATCGGGGAAACCGCGTATCAGTTGGCCTTGCCGCCCAATCTGGCAGGAGTGCACGATGTGTTCCATGTGTCCTTGTTGAGGAAGTATGTTCAGGATCCGTCCCATGTGTTGGACTTTTCAGAGTTGGAGGTCGCTGAGGACCTGTCATTTCCAGAGTACCCAGTTCGTATTGAGGATCGCAGAGAGCAGGTCTTGCGGAACAAGATTGTACCGCTGATCAAAGTGATTTGGCAGTACCGCTCCGGAGGTGAGGCAACCTGGGAACGAGAGGACGAGATGCGGGAGCAGTTCCCTTACCTCTTCTCGTGAGTTTTATTGTAAACTTGTATCCTTGTTTTGACCTTGTTGAATTCTAGCAGTCAATTTCGAGGACGAAATTTCTTTAAGGGGGGGAGAATGTAAGGATCGAGACTTTCGGATCCGGTTTTCGGGTCAGACTCTGTTGTTCTAACCCTTGTGGGGGGCGGAGGTTCTGGGTTGAATCGCGTCAGGACTTGGCGACGCGTTTTAAACGGCGTCCACCTTGGCAGACGCATTTCAGGTGCTGCCACGTGGGTGCCGCGGGGGTTGGCCTTGGGCCGCGTGGGTACGGCCCTGTCAGGTCGTCTGAACGGCGTCTGCGAAGGTCGACGCCATTCAGACTGCGACTCTGGGTGTGTCAGAGTACGGCCCTGACAAGTTGTCTGAATGGCGTCTGTGTAGGACGACACGTTTCAGAATCTTGTCAGAGCGGCCGTCTTGTCACCTGATAGGCGTCTGTAGATGTCGACGCGTTTTAGCCAGTTCCTGGTTACCCCCGCGAGCCCTCCTTCTTTCCCTCATTTTCTCCTACTCTCCTTCTCTTCTCCTCCTCCGGCGACCGGCGGCGACCACCTCCTCCTCCCTCTTTTCCTCCCACCATTTCGCCTCTCCCTCCACTCCATCCTCTACCTAACTCATACCACTACGACCTCCACTTCCACTGCGGCGTTCTACTCTCCGGACGGCGGCCGACGTCACGGAGGAGCAAGGACGACCACGGCGGTACCGGCGGCGGCGTGGGGCGAGAAGGGTGAACGACGTGGAGCTTGGTGGAGTTCGAGTGTCCAGTAGGGTGACGTTCCCCGTAGCATTGTGTTTAAATCATGTTTTCCTCGATATGCATGTGGTAGATCTTCGGTTTTGGGGGTTAGAACGAGCATGTTTAGGTTCTCTATGGGGGTGTTTGCCTATGAATTGTCTTGCTCTTCGTTTCCCCTCCAGTTTGAATGATTTTTGGGGATATTTGGGGTTGGTTAGGGAGCCCTCGGGTTTAGGGCGTTCCTGGTTCCTGGGGCTGAAAGACGTCGTGCATGGACGATGCCTTTTTGAAGGGCGTCGGGCCATCACGACGCCTTTTAGACAGGAATCGACTGACAGGCAGACTGCCAGGTCGGAGAATCTGTGGCTAAAAGGCGTCATGGGTAAACGACGCATTTTTGAATGGCGTCAGGCGTCCATGACGCGTTTTAATCACAGAAATCCCCTGAATAAAGCTCTTGGAAATTCCGGATTTTCGTGTTGAATGGCGTATGGGGATGTCGACGCCTTTTAAAAGGTGACTACTGATGTCGACGCCTTTTAAGGCCAGAATCTGAAGACTTATTTATATAAACCTGTACATGGAGCTTGAATGGCGTCGACCTCGGTCGACGCGATTCAAGACAGAATCTCACTAATGCATGCCAGTAAAATGTGTTCATACTGCTAGTTAGATGATTAGCACATGTTTTAGTGCACCCGATAGAGATGGATTCCTCATGATCGGATGGTTCTATGTGTGTTATGCGATCGCGGACTTTTCACGTGACCGGATCGCACTGTGTTGGGTTTTCAGTTACTGTGGACCTGGAGTGACATTGTAGCACTTTATCACCCTGTGCTGGTGGGGGCGTGAGCACAGCGCCGGTGGGGGCGTGGGCGGGGTGACGCCTAGTGAGAGAGGGTCACCTGGTGAACCCCGGGGTCAGCTAGTACCGGTGTCGGAGTGGTACATTCGGAGAGTCACTCATGCTGGGGGAAGGGGTAGTCACCTGAGCCAGTTGGGCCGGAGTAGCGAGCGTGCTATCCGAGGGGCTACTTCTTGGTCTCAGCGGGTCGAGGTTTTCCCTACCGTTGTTTGCACGGTCGGCGAGTTCTATCGAGATGATGGTTGTAGATTTTCTAACGGCTGGTTTAGAATGTGCATGATTATTATAACTGCGATTGCATGTATTCTCACGTAGAGAATTAGGAATTGTACTTGCCACTACACTTGTTACTTCACCGTTAGCTGTACTTTACACTTGTGGGTGTGTGCGTGGGCAGTGGGGATCGAAGGATCCCTACTGAGTCTTGTTCTTGAGACTCACCCCTGCGGTTTTCAGGTGAGGACTCCCAGCAGACTTAGAGTGGCGTGTGCGGCCGTGTGTTGTGCTTCTTCGGCAGTTGTTCCGGGGTATGCCCCGATGTAGTTGTCATTTATTTTCTGGCCTGTATGTTTAATTATTTCCTTTCAGCTGGAGTATGTAATTATTTGCTGTAATCGAGTCGCATTGTAATAATTTTAATTTCCTGCACTTTCAATTCAATGCGATGTGAATGTTTAGCTTAGTTTATTATTTATTTCCCAGACTTACTAGATCCTGGTTTGGTCCCAAATTAATGATTCGGTACCCATTTAGTAATCGGATCCCCGATTATAGGGTGACGGGTCGTTACAGTGGTCGACGCGTTTCAGAGAGCTGTCAGTACGGCCCGTCCTGTCATCTGATAGGCGTCTTTCTCGCTCGACGCGTTTTAGGCAGTTTCTGATTGACCCCGCGAGCCCTCCTTTCTTTCTCTCATTCTCACCCTTTCACTCTCTCTCCTCTCCCTCTCCGCCTCCTCCGATCCCACTCTTCCCCTTTCCCTTCCTCTTCTTCCTCTTCCACCACTCCAACGCCTCCCTACCTCTAACCTCTGCCACCACCACTTCCTTCACGGCGTTCCATTCTCCGGACGGCGGCCGACGTCCCGGCGGAGTGGCGACGTTCTCGGGGGTACCGGCGGCGGTCTGCGGTGCGGCGGTTCGGCGACACGGAGCCAGGAGGAGTTCAAGTAATCGGTAGGGGGACGAACCTTGCATGTGTTGCTCGTATTTTCCTAGGCGTAATGTGACGTGTTTTGGGTTAGATTGAGCATGTTTAGGGGGTGTTCTTGTGGGTATGGCCGTGCTCGTGAATGTGGATTCGTAGCATGCTTGTGGTAGATGAACTTCTTTTCCTCCCCCTTCTGTTTTGGGGCTTTTTCGGGGTATTTGGGGTTAAGGGAGAAACCCTCAGATCGAACCAGGGAACCAGGTTTCTGGCGCTAAACGGTGTCGTGCCTGGTCGACACCTTTTAGAAGGACGTCAGGGCAGTACGACGCCTTTTAGGACAGAAACCTCCCTGTTCGAGGTTTTACGAGTCAGGGGTTCTTGCGCTAAATGACGTCATGGATGGACGACGCCTTTCAGAAGGACGTCGGGCCATCATGACGCCATTTAGGCAGGAAATCACCCCGACTGAGGGTCTGTCAGTTCGGGGATTCTGGGACTAAAAGACGTCGTGGGAGGGCGACGCGATTCGTAAAAGCGTCGGGTAACCATGACGCCTTTTAAGGCAGAAATCTCCTGATTAATGTTTTCTGGAATTCCTGGATTTTCGGTGTGAATGGCGTCGGAGGATGTCGACGCCTTTCAAAAGGCGGCCTCTGGTGTCGACGCCTTTTAGGCCAGATTCCGTGGCCGGTGTTTTATAAACCAGTTTAGGAATCTTGAATGGCGTCGGCCTTGGGCGACGCGATTCAAGACAGAACAACACTAATTCATGCCAGTAAAATGTGTTCATACTGCTAGATAGTTGGTTAGTGCATGCTTTAGTGCACTCGATAATGATGGATTCTTCATGACCGGATGACACTGCGTTGTGTGTCGTGCGATCGCGGGCTTTTCACGTGACCGGATCGTACTGTGCCGGGTTTTGGTGTTTTGTGTTACTGTGGACCTGGAGTGACAGTGTAGCGCTTTATCACCCAGCGCCGGTGGGGGCGTGAGCACAGCGCCGGTGGGGGCGTGGGCGGGGTGACGCCTAGTGAGAGAGGGTCACCTGGTGAACCCCGGGGTCAGCTAGTACCGGTGTCGGAGTGGTACATTCGGAGAGTCACTCATGCTGAGGGAAGGAGTAACCACCTGAGCTAGTTAGGCCGGAGTAGCTAGCGTGCTATCCGAGGGGTTACTGTTTGGTCTCAGCGGGTCGGTGTTTCCTACTTTCGGTTGTGTGGACGGTGTTTTCTCCACTTACGGCTGTGTGGTTGGTGTTTCCCACTTTTGAAGGCGTGGTTGGCGTGTTTTGCCGAGACGTGAGTTGTAGGCTCCTTGATAGAATGATTTTAGAGATATGCATGTTACGTTTCGAATGCACATGGTTCTTATTGAGATTTTAGGAGTAGCGTGTTACAGCTTTACTTGCCTTATCACCTGTATCTTTGCTACTGCACTTGTGGGTGTGTGTGTGGGAGGCGGGGGATCGGATGATCCCTACTGAGCCCAATTCTGGTGTGGCTCACTCCCTGCGTTTTCAGGTGTAGACCTTGTGGCGTGTGGCGGCTCGTGGTGTTCTCCTTGGTGTGCGGACCAGCAGCTATCTCAGTTCCCGGGGTATGCCCCGATGTTGTTATACCTTATTTCTGCCTGTACTTAATTAATTTGTTGGACATATAATTATTGTTGGACTGTGTACGGACATTATTACCTTACTTCCTGCGCTCTGTACCTCCTTGTAGTCCGTGTGAATGTTATATTTAATCTTGTTTAACGCTTACTCCTCCAGATGTGTGTATAAGATCCGGGTGTGAACCTTCAGTTAATGGGCCGACATCCATTTAGTGACCGTGTCTCCGGTCATAGGATGGCGGGTCGTTACAAACAAACTGTAATACAATTAAAGAGCACCCAACTCATGTGACTTGCAACTCCTTGCAATATCTGATCATAGCTTCGGTCCCCAGAGATTTAATGGCCTTGTGGATAGCACAACAAACCACTAATTCTGGTCTAAGCTAACCATCGGTACGCGACGAGTATATATTTGCATGCAGCCCTTGTAGATAGCACAACAAAGCTACATGGTTTCTCTACCCCGATCATATAGGCATCTAATGCCATAGCCACAGTTTCTCCTCCCAATTAAGCAGGCCTTGTGGATAGCACAACAAACCTGCCTAAAGTTATTCGAATCCTATGACTATAATGATAGTGGACCACGCGGTAAATTGTTAACTACTCGCGTTATGCCTTAGAGTTTAGATGAGGGTATTTAGATAACTTTTATCTTGGTCTCTCCTAGGTGATAGTATATAAATATATCGTATATATTTACTAAATACTATATCTGCTTTGATTTATAATCAAAAGAAAACAATGCATCTCATACATGTCTAGTGTGTTCATGGATAGCACAGTGGGTTTGACTGGAGCCAACAGTCAAACGCACACACAATCTAACACAATAATTATATTAGATAACCGGCAAACACATAGGCAAGAGATCTCCATCTTTTCGTCTTCCTGGTTGCAGCTGTAGATCGTCCTCGCTCCTTCCTCGGTTGCCTCGATCAGATTAAAATAATTCTAGAATTACATGTAATTAGAAGAGAGCCTTATGGCGAGTATAATAGAGAGGGAGGTGGAAATACATCGGAGAATGAGAGAGGGAGAGATACGTAGATCTCTATTTATTAACAATTTAATAAACATCCATCATTCATTCACGATCCACACAAACACATCATTCATCAAATGAATAATTAAATAAGTACATATCCATGACCACGGTGTGTTTTAAACGTCCTATACATGATTCAGCGCATCACATGGCTAAAATAAAAGAGTTTTCAAAAATAGATAACTTTGGCTTTCAAAAAGCTAGGATCCAATCAAAATTGGTATTTGAATTTCGAAAACACTTTTAATTAACTTATCATGCAATCAAATCTAATTTAAAAGCATCAAAATACATATCACATGTGCACACACTCCAAATTAATAATTCCATATTATTCCATACAAATTAGAACAATTCTAACAATCTAACACTTAGATTAAACCCCATTAATAATCTAACAATTAGACTATTAATAACTAATCTAACTCTTAGACCAGTCCAACAAAGTTAATTAACAATTTAACACTTAAATTATTAATTAATTCTAATTATTAATTAACTACTAATCTAACTCTTAGGTTAGTTAATTAATGTTAATTAGTAATTTAACACTTAAATTATTAATTAACACTAACTAATTAATAACTATAATCTAACAATTAGATTAGCTAAATTAAAATTAATTATTAATTTAACACTTAAATTAACAATTAACCTTAATTAATTAATAATTACTAATCTAACAATTAGATTAGAAGATTAATGTTAATCATTAATTTAACCCTTAAATCAATAACTAACAATTAATCATTAAAGACTACTAATTTAACACTTAAATTAGTTATCTAAGTTTATTATTAATTTAACTCTTAAATTAACAATTAACTTACATATTAATTAACAATTAGTTGAAATAATAATTAGTAATCTAACTATTAGACTAATAATTATTAATTACTAATTTAACTATTAAATTAGTTTTATTAAATTAATTATTAGTTTAACCATTAAACTAACAATTAATATTAATCAATAAACAATTAAATGTTAATTAAAGTGATTCATGAATCATTAATAAGCCCATTTAAATAATATTGAATAATAATTTAAATTTTATAAAACAATTTTATTTTTAAATTATAATTCAATCAAAAATTAGTTATCTAAGTTTATTATTAATTTAACTCTTAAATTAACAATTAACTTACATATTAATTAACAATTAGTTGAAATAATAATTAGTAATCTAACTATTAGACTAATAATTATTAATTACTAATTTAACCATTAAATTAGTTTTATTAAAATTAATTATTAGTTTAAACATTAAACTAACAATTAATATTAATCAATAAACAATTAAATGTTAATTAAAGTGATTCATGAATCATTAATAAGCCCATTTAAATAATATTGAATAATAATTTAAATTTTATAAAACAATTTAAATTTTAAATTATAATTCAATCAGACTCAAATGGGCTAATAGGGGTTAATAAAATGATTTTAAATGGGGAAACAAGGCCCAGCCCATTAGGGCCAAGCTGGTCCGAGCCCAACAGGGCCTGGGCCCGAACCAGGCGTGCTTGGGCCCGAGCCAGGCGCGCCTGGGCTCAGGCCCGGTCCGGCCAGGGGCCAAGCCCGGTCGGACCATCCCGCCTGCTCCAAACCGCCCGTCTCCTTCCTCCAAGCAACCCGACGCCCTAAACCTGCAAGCTTCATGGCGGCGGTGGAGGGGGGCTAACAACGCCTCCACCGGCCGGCTCCGGTGTCGCCCGGCCCAGCCGGAGACGCCCCCGGCGCCGGCGACATGCCCGGCGCCGGCAAGGCTTCTGGAAAAGCCCTAAGGGGGCCGGTTTAGACCTCCTATTCAGCCCCAAAAAAACTGGTTTTTCAGGTTTGAAAACCGAATTAGGGCTCGATTTTTGCAGCTCTTCAAGGCCACTCCGGCGCCGGCTAAGATGCTTGGTGGAAAGTGGGGACTATCCCCTCGGGTTCCGGGATCCATGCTCGCCATCCCAACGCTTGGGAGGCGTGTACGAAGTCGCCGAAAAGCCCCGGTTTATCATCTTATGAAGAACACCGAAAACCTCAAAATAAAATTCAAAAAATTGCAGAAAAATGATCTAATTATTCTTATAATCAGTGTTCATCACATGAACACGGATCCAGCAACAAAATCGAACTAGTGCATGGAATAAGTCATGAAATATTAATTTCGGAGACCGAAACGGGACGAGAAACAGTGGAACCTGGCTCTGATACCACTGTTGGGTTCTCGGGTTTCTCCGGATCTCCCGCGCAGCGGAAATAAAAATAAAAACGGAGATCCGTTCCCGTTTCGAAAAATCTAAAAACACGATAATCGGATTATCGGTTCTCACCGTGTGCGGATTCGAATCCGCAACCATTCGGTTCCGTCGGTGCGACACCACAAGCCGCGCAAGCGCCCGGCCTCTAGCAAAGTCCACGCGATCCTCCTCGCGACGGATATCCTCACATTCCTCGTTCTTCGCAGCCCACGAAACCTCCGCCGGTCGCCGCAACGATCGCCGCAACGCGCGGACGATTTCTCGTCGAACGGGAGTCGGAGAAGCGGCAGAGTAGATCTAGATCTGTCTAGGACGCCAGAGAGAGAGAGAAACAAAGGAGGGGCGGCTAGGGTTAGCAGCACCTTGGCCTGCCCAGCCCGTTCGCTATGTTTCGCGGTTTTTCATAAAAACCCCCGGTTTGTATAAAACCCACTTATTTATCCATCGCCTTGAGAATCATTTGCGTGTGACCGTCTAGGCCCAATTACCAATCCGATTAATAGCCCAATAAGCCCAGTGACTCATCACTGGCTTTATTAATCAATTAATAACCCTTTATTAATTCATTAATCAATCGAATTGATGTCGCACATCGAATTCGATTGGGCCTCCTATCACGTTGGGTACCAAACAACACCGCGTGAACCCGGAAGGTATCGGGGTTAAGTAACCCACTCTTGGAACCTTTCCGCCGACAGTTACGGCGTGGATATAATCCTTCATTCGTACAATGCTCTCGAGTCACTTGGATTGGATGCCGCTGATAAATATCAGAAAACTCATTTCCCGATATTATCGTCCGCCCTGGCCAAGGACTTCCGCGCATCCTTCCTAGAGCATTCTCTCTCTAAGTACCGAGAGCGAATGATTCCTTATTGACACACAATTCCCTTCGACGGTATTCCGTTGTACCCAATCCTTGGCCTTTTAGAATTCCGTGGCTAGAGATTCGTAAACCAAGGTCAAAACACATAAGTCCACCGACAAGGTGTCTTTGGTGTCTCAGGTCCGAAGACCATCCACACAACTGCGACAATAGAATCAAGCTGGTTGACAATAAGGTACAATACCATCCAACGATTCAGTCGGATCAGTTCAGTGAACTCATTCTCTAATGAGCACCTACAGATTCGCCTTAGTGTCTCCACACAAGTGACTTATGAGATCAGTCACCCTCATCATATGAGCAGGAGTAATATGTACTAGTCTAACTGGATATCTGATGTCCTTCTCGTATATCCTCCGACTAGGAACGATTAAGAATATGTGTGTTTAAGTGATCAGTCTCATTAGTATGATCTCATCATAATCTGATCACTATAGCACATATTCACGGACTTCATTATGAAACGATAATTAATGCGATTTACACATAATGAATATTATGCCATTATATTAATAAATGAACGAGATTTACATAGTCAGATTGGCTTGTAGGCCACCTAAACCTAACAATATTGTTAATGGAACAATACGGATGAAAGAGTTCATCTCAGAACTAAATATAATTCTAAAAGGTCTCTGATAAAGTCTTACTGTTGTAGGACAATAGTGGGAGCGATTAATTTTGTGGTCGAGCCATGGTCTCATCAGAAGTTGCAGAACATTATGAGTCTGTTTCACAAGTTTAGAGACAAAAGATTAAGAGGAAATAACGTAATGGAAAATATTCCATTTGTAGATAATTTAGCAGATCCTTGACCAAGTCTTAGTCACAGACTTTATGTGAGTATCACCTAGATTTGATGGAGATCAAATGCGAAGGTGATTGGCTTGAGTTCAAGTGGAAGATTGACAGATATAGGTGGCCTCTGAGCCAATCATAAGGCACCTATTTCAATCTGGTTCACTAATAAATGACATTAAATTCATTATCTATATTGGTATATTTATAATTGCGTATAATGAAGTCCATGAATGTGTGCAATAGTCATCAGATTATGATGAGATCATAATAATGAGACTGATGACTTATAAATACATATTCTCAATTGTTAAGGATGTTTGAGAAGGACATCAAACATCTAGTAAGAGTAGTACATGTTATTCAAGCTCATATGATGAGTGTGACTGATCTCGTTAGTTACTTGTGTGGAGACACAATGGTAAACCTGTAGGTGTTCATTGGGGAATGAGTTCACTGAATTGATCTGACATGAATCGCCGAATGACAATTTACCTGACTGTCAATCGACTTGATTCATCGTCACAATGGCGTGGTTGATCCTTGGACTTGAGACACCAAAGACACCTTGTTGGTGGACTTCTGGACTTTGACCTTGACCTACGAATCCCTATTTATAAGATCTCTAATAGTCAAGGATCGGGTCTAGTGGAAGATCTTCAAAAGTGATTGTGATAGAATTAAAGGATCGTTCGCTCTCAGGTAACTGGAGAGAGAATGCTCTAGAATAGATCTACAGGAGTTTCTGGCCAGAGCAGAAACAATATCAAAAAATGTGTTTTCAGATATTGTACAGCGGAGTTTGATTCAAGTGAGTTGATCATCTAGGGTTTGACAGTTGACCATACCCTAGGTCAACTTGAGAGCATTGTGCGAATGAAGGATTATAGCTATGCGGTAATTGTGGACGGACAGTTTCCATGAGTGGGTTGCTGAACTCCATTACCTTCCGAGATCATGCGGTGTTGCTTGACATCCAACTTGATCGGAAGTCTGACCGAATTTACATGAGATATTAATTCAGTTAAGTAATTAGTTAATATCTAGATATTAATTAATTACAATAAATCAATAACTAGTTATTGGACTTAACGGACTGAAAACCGGATTGGTGGTCTAGAGGGTCACACACAAATAGATTCTCAGTCGGTGGTGTTTAAGTGGGATTTATATTAAGTCGAAGACTTTTGTGAAAAGTCGCGCCGACTTAATATATACGTTGTAACGACCCGCCATCCTATGACCGGATACCCGATCACTAAATGGATGTCGGCCCATTAACTGTGGGTTCACACCCGGATCTCACACAACACATCTGGAGGAGTAAGCGCTAAACAAGGTTAAATGTAACAATCACACGGACTACAAAGATATAACAAGTGCGCAGGAAGGAAGATAACAATGTCCGTATACAGTCCAACAATAATTACATGGTCCAACAAATTAAATAAGTACATGCAGAAGTAAAGTACAACAACATCGGGGCATACCCCGGAACTGAGACAGTTGCTGGTCCGCACACCAAGAAGACACCACACGCCGCCGCACGCCACGAGGTCCACACCTGAAACCGCAGGGAGTGAGCCACACCAGAATTGGGCTCAGTAGGGATCATCCGATCCCCTGCCTCCCACTCACACACCCACAAGTGCAACAACACAGATATATAACAATTAAACAAGCAGTAAACATAGCGCCCAACCTGATATGAAACGTACGATAAGCAGTGTAGCAGGAACAATTCTAAGCAACCCGAAGAACCCAACACAGAGTCACGTCTCACAGCCAAAGTCCACAAAGCGACTGAACCACACTGTCGACCGAAGTCAAACGTCGCCTCACAACACTACCACCACTACTCACGCCTGTCCGCCCCTACAGTGTTCCGGGGCACTGTAGGGTGAGGCAGTGAGTCAAACTAGGACTAGCTGGGACCAGTGTACCACCACTGTCCAGCTACATGTGCACACAAGCAGTCTAGACTATTGTCCTATCGACCGGATTGCCTCCACGCTAGGCCTCAGCGCTTCAGGAGGGTCCTGGGGACCGGCGAACCCCCGTCAAGCCGAAGCTACAGGAACTACCCACAACCCTAACCTCCCGGGCTGCGTCAGGCCAAAGGGCTAAGGGTACCACTCGTAACCTTGATCAAAGGTCACATCAGGCCCAGTGGCTACGGGGGTAAAACAACTCCAACAGTACCACAACCAGCTCCACAGCAAGAAACGCGCCGGAAGCTGCCACGACAAACAGGGAAAAACCCCGACCCGCTGAGACCAAACAGCAACCCCTCGGATAGCACACCGGCTACTCCGGCCTGACGGGCTTAAGGTGATCCTGCTTCCCTCAGCCAAAGGTAAAACACAACATGTACCCCTTCTCCCACCGGTACGGCACAATGCCTCACAGACACCATGACCCTGTCCCCATCGGTCCATGGTGACAAACGTAAACCACAGTTATTCCGATTCCATATTCGCATAAGCACACACACACACAACATGATTCCATTCACACAGTAATCTCCGTCTCAGCGTACAGCTTAAAGCATGCATTCGAACCATCCAATCGTGAAACATGTGATAAATAACAGGAGTTAAGCATTTCTGTCTTGAATCTCGTCGACTGAGGTCGACGCCATTCAAGACCCTCAAACAGGTTCATTATAATCAGATTATTCCTTAAATCACGTCGACATAGGAAGTCGCCCTTTTAAAACGCGTCAACGTCCACAGACGCTATTCACCACAGAATTCCCGGTTGCAGAACCCTCAATCGGGGTCATTTCCTGCCTAAAAGGCGTCATGATGGCCCGACGTCCTTCTAAAAGGCGTCGTCCATACATGACGTCTTTTAGCGCCAGAACCCCGTACTCACGAAACCTCGAACAGGGAGGTTTCTGCCCTAAAAGGCGTCGTACTGCCCTGACGTCCTTCTAAAAGGCGTCGACCAGGCACGACGCTGTTTAGCGCCAGAAACCTGGTTTCCTGGTTCAACCCGAGGGTTTCTCCTTTAACCCCAAACACACCGAAAATGCCCCAAAACAGAAGGGGGAAGATAGGGAAATCAACTACATCCAGCATACTACAAATCCACGTTCACGAGCACGGTCAAACCCACAAGAACACCCCCTAAACATACTCATTCTAACCCAAAACACAACATGCCACGCCAAGGAAATCACGAGCAACACATTCACAGTCCATGCAAGGTTCGTCCCCCTATCGGTTCTTGAACTCCACCAAGCTCCGTGCCGCCGATCCGCCGCACCGCAGACCGCCGCCGGTACCCTCGAGGACGCCGCCACTCCGCCGGGACGTCGGCCGCCGTCCGGAGAATGGAACGCCGTGAAGGAAGTGGTGGTGGTAGAGGTGAGAGGTAGGGAGGTGTTGGAGTGATGGAAGAGGAAGAAGAGGAAGGGAAAGGGGAAAAGAGAGTCGGAGAGGACTGAGAGGGCGAGGAGAGAGAGAGTGAAGGCGAGAATGAGGGAAAGAAGGGGAGGCTCGCGGGGTCAATCTGAATCTGGCTGAAATGCGTCGATCGAGGCAGACGCCAATCAGTCTGACAGGACGGGCCGTACTGACAGCGGTCTGAAACGCGTCACTCTCCACGGACGCCGTTCAGACGACAGGATAGGCCGTACTGACAACGCTCTGGCGCCGTACCCTGACATCGCAGAGGTCACAGTCTGAATCGCGTCGACCAACATGGACGCCGTTCAGACGATGTGACAGGGGCCGTACTCTCGCAGTCCGAAACCCGCCCACGTGACGCACACGTGGCACAACAACAAGCAGACCTAAATGGCGTCCACACAACCTGACGCCTTTTGAAAGGCGTCGAGCAGTGCTGACGTCATTCAGTCAGAAATCTCAAGACCCCTCAGGGTCCAAACCAGGGGATCCGGCCCGAACCCGACCCGAATACTGAACCCGAAACCTCAGTCCTTACATACGTGCTATTGAGAAACCCTGAAAAAAAGCTCCAAGGTTTCCCATATTGGCCATCCCCCCCTTTCTCTCTCCTCCTCCTCTGGGCGCCCCGTTCGAGGCACCGGGACAGTCTCCGTTTCCGTTCACAGGTTTTCGGACATCGTTGCGGCGACAGATCTTCAGCGAGCGAGCTGATACGGATAAGGGAGCGAGGACGAACCACCGCGGAGGATCGCGTGGATACCGCTGGAGGCCGGACGTTTGTGTGGCTCGCGGCATCGTCTCGACGGAACCGAGACGGAAGCGGATTCGAATCCGCGCACGGTAATCAGATTGCATCTCGATTTTCGGTTTATGCTTTTCATTCCGATTTGGATCAGCGGGCATCGGGCGGAAATTTATCATTGTTTCCGCTGCGTTCTTCGCGTCCCGCCCGGATCCCAACATCCCCCTCCCCTCCAACACAAAGGGAGGAGGGTAAATAGGTCATTCCCTTAAAAAATATGAGAAAGTACTGAGTACTCCTCCTATACGTTACAACTTATAATGATAAAGGTATTTGAAGAAAAAGGATCCTTGGACCTCTTTCCCTATACTTTTGTGTATCGTTCCCGCTCCCCTCCAACACAAGGGGAGGAGGGTAAATAGGTCATTCCCTTTTAAAAATATGAGAAAATACTAAGTACACATCCTCCTCTTGTCTATTGGCACACAAAGACCGCGTTTAGGAATTCCAAAGAAATCTTTCTAAATGACTTTCTCCTCCTCAAGAAATTACTTTGATAAAAAGTAGATGCATTTGGTAAGTTTGCTATTTTTATTTCTCTTCTATGAGGAAGGAGAAAACTGACTCCGTGCATCCTTCTGTGTGGAGTAGTTTTCTTCTCCCTAAAGGAGGAAGAAAAAATAGGAAAGGAGATAATTATCCCCTTCCTCTCTCCATTGATTCTTCCCTATGGCATCAATGAACAAGAATATTTCGTTATTTTTTTGTTTTTTAAATGAAGGGCCATTTTTTTGCCTTTTTGTCTAGTTGATGTAGTATGATTATGAATCTTTATTTGTAATATTTATCATGTGTGATTATTTATAAGTTATATTAATTATTTCATTTGATGGCTATATTAATACATCATATTCTTTATTAGAATAATTTTATTTGTGCAAAAGAAAAATATATTAGCATATTTTATTTTGTAGTTTATTTATAATATTTATCATATATTAAAATTTTCAGAGGTAAAAAATTAAATATTTAAGATGAAGATACTTTAATCAAACTTATTAAGAAATTCTTTTAATAATTGTGTTATTTTGTGTTTCTAAATTCCTTACACTTCTAGACTATCTTTGACATCCATCTTTGAAATTTCCTTCTCATTCTTCATTCTAAAAAGTAAAAAGTCATTCTTCATTCCCCCATTCTTAAAATAAGAATGCCATTTGGCTATTATTTTCTTAACTTTATGCAAGAATGTCTTTTTTTAAGGCGATATTAGTTCTCAAAAAAGCTATTTGGCTATTATTATTTTTACTTTATGTAAGAATGTCTTTTTTAAGGTAATATTAGTTTTAAAGGAAGTAATGTTTTTTAGAAGGAAGGCCTTCCGAATATGAGAAGAAGCCTTCAAAGTTATTCTCATTCTCTTTGGAATGATCCCTTTATTCTCATAAGGTTTCCTAGAAGGATTACCAAAGACAATTTAAGTGGGCTCATTTCCTACTTTAAGTGAGAATGAATTTCTGAGAATTGATCCCAAAGACTACTCATTCTAGAGAGAATGAGAGAATGACTCTGAAGCTTCCTTCTCATATTCGGAAGGCCTTCTTTCAAAAGAAGCTTTACTTTCTCTTGAGCAAATCTGTCTTAAAATAGGCATTTTTGCGCAAGTGAAACATGACAGTCAAATGGTATTCTCATTCCAAGAGTGAAAAATAAAAGATATCTTTTTACTTCTTGTAACGAAGAACGGAAAAGAATATTTCCGAATTGATGCCAAAGATAAGTAAGATAAAAATTACTTTTTATTTGAAAATTTTACCCAACTAAGTGGGCACCTCCTCCCCGTCTTCTCCCCTATTTGAAGCGGAACGCGAGCCACCTGTGTTGTGCCGGACACCTGTTGCTGCCACCGCCCACCCAGCCCATCTTCTTCCTCTCTTCTCCCTACCAAACCAGACCAGAAGCGTCCCACGCCTGTTCCCCTCAGTGCACCACCTCTGAACGACACTCGTCATATATGCGTCTATATGCATTTCAGTGTTGAGGGAGAGGATAGGAGAGGGGCAATGGTGGGTTTTGGTCTGCTGCAGTGGTTGATGGACGTGGTGTTGGCAGGGATGTCGCTAGTCGTGGGCTTGGGCATCTTCTTCTTCGTCGCCTCCATTCTATGCTCCGCTGCCTTCATCCAAAGCGCCAAGGTCGTCCCCTAGAGAGGAGAGGAGAGGAGAGAAGACGACACCTGACATGAGCCAGGGCCCTACCAGGTAACGTGTCTATTCTTCTCTAGACTTTGCTTCTAACTCCTTTCCCCCAGTTTCTGATTGTTGTGCCTTGCTAAACTTGTGGGTTGTGGATGGGTTTATCTATTCTGCGTTTGTATGTCTTTCTGTTCGATACGGTGGTGATCCCGGTCATTTATCTAACACTCGTGTTCAAATCTAATAAATATCCCAAGGAGTGGGAAATATATACATCATAACATAGATTAAATTGTAAAACACAAGTATTCCTCAAATTTGCATTTTTTGTGATAGGATGGATGAAAAATCATACGATTGTTTCATAGAGAAGATGACGTAGAGTTGATTTTTTTTGTGATTCCTAGGGATATCAGTAGATGATAGCCAACAGAAGAAGATGGCATTGGACAGTTGCTTTTACTTGGTAGTCAAACTAGCAAAAAAAAGAAAAAAAACTGCACAATGCGCAGTGTGAGAAAAGAAAGAAAGAAAGAAAGAAAAACATACCACACAGTGTGCAGTGTGAGGAAAAAAGAACAAAAACATAAAAGGTAGAAAAAAATAAACATGAATGTTTTATTAGTGAATATGTTAAATGAGAATGTGTGCCAAGACACGGTTTTTTTACTTTTATGAGTAATCACTCCACATTGTGGTAATTGAGGAAGGAATATTTTTGCCAATCATCTAAGATCCACTTCGAAGCAGTGAAATAAAAGAAAGATACTAAAGTCATAGATCATGTTTATATTGACATAATACAATGACCAGCCAAGTACGTTGAAATTATTTTTTAATTAATATCTGATGGTCTGTTTATAGTTTAGGTATGCATTATTCTAAGCTTTCAATATTACTTTGGTGCTTTTACCCTTGAGAGACATTAATCCTAGGAAAGAATAATTCTAAGCTTTCAGCTATTCATATACTTTGGTGACTTTTTCCCACCTTGGGAACCACATTAATCTCTCTCTCTCTCTCTATTACAACTTATTCAACTAAAATCAAAATTTGATTGCATGGGATATACAATTCTTTATCTATTTTCTTTCAGCTATTGATATACTTTGGTGATTCCCCCCTTGGGAACCACATTACTCTCTCTCTCTCTCTATCTATCTATCTATCTATCTATCTATCTATTACAACTTATTCAACAAAAATCAAGTTTTGATTGTGTGGGATCCAAAATTCTTTATCTATCTATCTATCTATTACAACTTATTCAACTAATATCAAGTTTTGATTGCATGGGATCCAAAATTCTTTATCTATTCTCTTTCTCACCTAAAATGGTCCTCACATTTTTAGTGCATGGAATCCTAATTTTTTTATAAATTCTATTTCTTTGTTTTCTTCCCATCTTAGCTCTCTCATTGAAGTCTCGTATGTTCATTTTGCATGTTCATCTGAACTGATCTCATTCCTTGTCCCAACTTGATCTCTTCATTCTCTCTTCATCCACATCAACCTCTTTCTTTGAAGTCTCATAGTTGTTGACATTACTAACATATTCTTAAGGAGTTTACTCAGAACTAAGTATTGTTTGAAAACGTGCATGCATAAGGATGCTTTTGTTTTGTAAATTGGACATATATCCAGTATATTTTGAGGTATCTATTATCGATTAGAAAAAAATAGCTATTTTTCTAAAAAAATCATTAGCAAAGAATTCATGCAATGCACAAAGGAGAAAATAAAGAATTATAAGTTCAAGGAATGTTAATGACAAATCTTGTGATATAATAATTCACCCCACCTATGATGATTATTCTCATCTACTTTTCAATAGGAATCTGCAATAATCCATAGAATTTGTTGTTTGGAAAGCAATAGATAACATCAATGCAAAAGCTAATAAAATTATTATTGCACAGCATAATACTAAGAATAAAAATAGAAGGTTGATAAATACAATAGTAGTGTTTATACATTTAAAGGCTTATTGAAACACAGTTATAACAAAAATGCCATCCAAACTTTTAGATGTCATATAAAGAAAATACATATGCCCATATTCTATGTATTTTAAATTATTAAGTTGTGTTTATGATAAAGTAAGCAGAAAAAAATGTAAAGTCAATCATTTTTCATGCATTTTATTCCGTGTTCCTGCATCCTAAATGTAATATTAGGAAGAGAGATTATTAGCTTTTAACAAATCCCTTTTCCTATCCAGAGAGAGAGAGGGGGGGGGAGGGTAACCTAAAAATAAGTATCATTTTTCTAAGAACCAGGTTAGAAACGTTTGTTTAGGCCATAGTGAAAATAAGGTTTATATGAATCTCATTTCATTTTTTTAAATCTGTATAATTGTTTATAGGTAAGTAGATTGCAGCTTCATATGAGAGAGAGAGAGAGAGATAGATTTTTGCATGGTTATGATTATGTGTCCTCTTCTCACAATTATAAAATGTTTTCAAAAAATTATTAATAGTTTTTAGTATTAAATTAGATTAGTTTAATGCATCATATGTAGAATATAGTTTTATGTGATTTGTATGTCCTTGTGGTTAAAATGCAAATATGAGAAAAAGAATTAACATTATAGGACAACACTTAGAATTGTAGATCATTCATCTAAATCCATAAAGAGTAAGACTTGCTACATTGACAGGTGCTGCTGCACAAAGGTCAGTGCAGAAAATATACAAAAAAGAAATTTGATTTTTTTTTTTTAAGCTCGGACCCTACATGCTTTTTGCATCCTTGTAGGCTGATCTCTGAAAATATCAGTCATAAAAAATTGAATCCCAATAAACAGAAAATAATTGATGTGGGATAGATAACAGACTCACTAGCAGTAGTATAGATCAGCAATAGGCAATATAATATTAGATAGAAGCAGTCTAGTCACAATTGTCGAGTTGGATAACCACGGCAGATAACAGAAGTAACTGAGTAATTATCCCTCTCGCAATGAGGAAACATGGGACCATTTGGTAGTTAAGGAACTACCACAAGTCTAGTGAATTAGATCCACCCAAAGTCCTGAGGGAACTCGGGATAGGTGTAACATGCTCCCAGCTAGCAGTGATGAGGTATCACGGGCTAGGTATCCTATCTCACGAGTCGGTGGCAGATGAAAGCAAATACGAGACAAGCAAAGCTGTAGTAAGAGGGACAAAGTGCTCGTGTACCACCCTCTAAATATAATAAAATAATAGCCCACTTCTCACAGGGAGGTAAAAGGCCTCAATTAAGTAATAAAATAACCCGGAGTGGTAAACACGGCAGTTGATGGGTCATCGACGGTGCGTACGTTGTTGGGAAGGTCCCTCGGGAAGCGTGTCACGATTAGTGGCGTCTGGATGCTGGCACACAAATCGAGGTAATTGACGCGGGCCTTGAGATGCACGAATGTGTGCCCTTGGTATGCGTGTAAAGGTGGCATGTAAAACAAGGCAAAGTCAGAGACGCTCTATGTTGGATTTGGGTTGGCCTCGTCGAGATGGCGCGAACGATGCACGAATCGGAGCCCGGACGAGCTCGGAACGTAGGTGGTGCGCTAACAGTTCTTGCACCCCTTGGCACCGAGCACGAACTTAGATTGGACCATGGCTCGGACCCAACAAGACCCTGGCTCAGACCAGGCAGCAGGTGGTTTGGACCACCGGGTCCTGGTCAAACCAAGTAAGAGGGATTGGCCTGGTTTAATAGCGGGTCCCTATATGGCTCAAACCAATTCACGATGAGCTCGGGCGGATCGGATCAAACCTAGTTTGACCGGGTTTGGCTAAAAGGGCACGAGCCCTTCGTTCCCTACCCCCTACCCTTTCTGTGCCTCCTTTCCTTCTTTACCCTATACGAACCAGAGGGGAGGTGGATGGCTTTGGTGGCGGGGTGGTGGGCGGCTATGGTGGCGATGGAGCGAGGCGGCGGCGGCGGTGGTGGCAGGGTCTGATGATGACCAAGGCGGTTGCGGGGGCTGGTGACGGGGATGTAGACAGTGGAGCTGTTGGCAGTGGCGTCGGCTATTGGGGTTGTCGGTGGAAGGTGGTTCCTCCCTCCCTCTTCTTTTTTTTTTGCACTTTTTTTTTTGCGTTACAAAACAAAGACCGGGAGAGAGAAGGAAGTAGGAGAAGGGCGGTATGAATAGTATCACGGTACAGTTCACGTGAATAGTAATCGCGGCTCTGATACCAAATTTGATGAGGGACAGAGAAGGAAGAAGGGGGGTTTGAAGAGATTACCGGCATCGCATTGGCAGTGGGGAGTCCTCCGACGTCGCACCGGTGGGCGTCACATCCGGCCCTGTCGCAAAGCAGATTCAACTCCGTCGCAGGGTCGTCTTCTCTGTCGTAGAGCGAAACTCTAGAAAATAACTCAAAATTCACAGCAAATATTCATTGAAAAATAAAAATATGTCTTACAAGAGTATTTAAAGAGAAAACAAACCCTAATGACTCTCTAAATTTTACTCTGAACCAAAATACTCTTGACATGAAAAAATAGTGCGAAAATCGCACAAAAAATTCTTAAAAAATAGAAAAGGACCTAAACGAGTCTCAAATGGGCTAAACAAAATATCTACGGACTCTTCTAACGATAAGCTACAGATCAGATAGACTTTGTTGAGTTTTTTAGCCACAATGAAGTCGGAATGACTCTCCAACATCAGTGATGCATTCCATCATGTGTAATGCAGTGGTGCCCCTAATGGGCCAAGCTTAAAAATAGTTTTTATTTTTTATAATTTTTTGGATTATATGATCAAAGATCAGGCCACATGGACATGTGGGGCATCCTCGGGGCTACCTTAAAAAAATTTAAATTTCTTTTCATATTTGCTGCACTGACCAGCGGTGCAGCAGCGTTGGTCAGTACAGCAAGTCTTACTCATCCATAAAAGCTCAAGGGTATCCATAATTTGTTTAAGGCCTGCAGTATCAAACACCTTTAGAACATGTAACAATCAAATGGTGTTAATTATTGGGACGCTAGTCAATGATAAAAAAAATCAATTTATATAGTTGAATGAGTTAATGACTTAAGTTTCAACAGTTAAGTAGATGATAAGGGAATCATGTACATAACAATTATTTATATGCAAAAAATATATGAGTAATTTATTTAGATTTTAATTATGAATAAAGAATCATCCCAATGGTTTAAAATAAGATATGACCATCATAAAGTGAAAATAAATATGACCATCATAAAAATTTCGTCTTACCCCTCAAATAAATCATAAAATGAAAATAAATATGACCATCATAAAGATTTCGTCTTACTCCTCAAATAATTAAAGTTCAATAATCTCTGTGAATGTAAAATAGGCCAGGTGGGTAGTATTCATGTCAGGCCTGAAGAATATGCAACGGCTAGTCCCCTAAACTTCCTTTGGTTTGAGTAGATTTGCATAATGGTTAAAAGAATGCACATGCAGATTTACACGACTCCATATGAAGACATTAGTGTATGATGGTTAAAAGAATGAATAAAGTAGAGACAATGGAAAAAAAGAGTGATAGTCTAACGTAGAGGGGAATAGAGAGTAAAACCTTTATTGGATTTGAACACCAATGGCAAATGAGCGTCCAGTTTTCCAATGCCCTGCACCAAAAAAGAAAAAGAAAAGAAATCTCTATGTGAAACCTATGGCAAGGTCTGCCGACCAATATCTGTAAAACTTTTAGTGGGTCAATGCACCTTTCACTATAGTTGTCAAGGTGGTAAGGCAACCCAAGGCGTGCTTGGGGTCCCTGAGCGCTTAAGCGCTTAGGCGCCTGCCTAGGCGTACATTTCAAAATAATATATTTTATATCAGACTAATTTAACATTAACATAAAAAATATGAAGAGAATAATAGTAATATGATATTAACATGAAAACAAACATTACAATGAAGTACCAAAGTTAAATATGTGACTGAAAAATAATTTAAAAAATAAAATTTCAAGGATAAAACTACTAACCTCATATTTATGTACTTCTTCTAAAATCTACAACATAATACTTATAACAACAATGTATATATGATGCAAATATGTAAACATATAATAAAAGAAGATAACTTCGTTACATCAAATAAAGTTCATGAAGTTCTAATCACACATATCCATCACTAAGCATAAAATAAAAAAGACAACTAACACATTAAAACTAAGACTCAACAAAGCGAACAAAGCAAGACAAATTCAAATGTCCAACAAAGTTAATTCAAATAAAGCTTAAAGTTCTCTAAATTTTAAAGCCAAATGGTGTACTCTCAAGAGTCATGTTCCCTTCACTAATGCCCCCATCCTCGTCCCCACCATCTTCATCACCATGTTCACCATCTAACTCCCAAGGTGCATTATCATGGTCATCTTCTTCCTCTGCCTATTCTTCCTCATCTGAATGTTTCTCTTCTTCCTCATCACTAACCATGGGCTGTGAAGTGCTTCCTCTTTGTGGCATTTTGCCTCTTTTGAGTTTTTCCTCAGATGCTCTCATGGCTATGTGTAACGTCCCAGCTTAATAATCACACATATCTCATGCTCTTTTGCGAGTTTAAACCAAATCTTTTTAATAAGATTGTGTATTTATCTATATTAATAACAATGTTTAAAATAAAATTAGCCTACTATGCCTTTAATTTATAAAATTATTTAAATCAAAATTTCTTTTTAAATCATTATTTTATTTTGATGTTTATTATTATTATTATCATTATTCAAAATTAATAATCATAAGAATAATTAAATTATTTTCTACTTCTTTCAAGCTAAAAATTACAAAGATATTTATAGGGAGTATCACCCTACCTTTTACCAAGAAGGCCGCTGTCGGCTGCCACCAAGCCACCACCGGCCGCCTCCCCTTCTCCTCCTCCTTCCTTCTTCCCTCTCTCTCTCTCTCTCTCTCTCTCTCTCCCCCCCCTCCCCCCTTCTCCCTGCTGCTGCTCCCATGACAGCCCCCTTCCCCCCTATTTATAGAGGGAAAGGGCGGTTGGAGGGGTGCCCCCCTCCTTAATGGGGGCGGTGGCCCCTAATGGGACACTGCTGGCCCATTTAGGTAGGCCCAATAGGCCCTGTTAGGACTGGCCCATTAAGGCTTTATTCTTAGCCCATTTAGCCCCTTATACTTGGCCCATTAAGGCCTATAATTAGGGCCCATTAAAGCCTATAATTTATGTTCCATTAGCCACTTTAAATAGGATCCATTAACAACCCAATAAAGCCCTAGGTTTAGGCCCAATAATGTACTACACTTTTAAGTCCTTTGTCTTTTATTAATTGTACATATGCCCTCATTTCTTTAAAAGGTAATTGACAATGGGCCTTTTTTAACTTTTTAAAGATATCTTTTGAACCTTTTATAATTTTGTTTAAGACCCTATAAAGATAGTCTTTAACACTAAGCCCTAAACTTTTACTGATTGTGTTTATACTTTTAGGAATTGATAGATATGCCCCTAAATTTTTATGGGGTCTTACACTATGTCTACAGCTGCCTATGTAAGATCACCATCTTCATGAACCAAATAATCTGCATCCCTAGTTATCCACTCACTTTCCCAATCCAAATATGGTAAGCATATGGAATCACTCTTCTTTGTATGATTCTTTCTTTCTATGAATCTTTCATGAAGGTGCCGATTATATTGAACATATACTAAATCATTCAATCGCTTTTGCTCCAACATGTTCCCTTTTTTGTATGACTCTACGTAAATAAAAACAAAGACAAATCAAAGAGTAAAGTTTAAATTAGAAAATTGATTGAAAAAATGTAAAATACTAAGAGTATATCTCAAATTAAATACTTACAAACTCAAATGTCTCTAGTTACGCTCATAGCCAGAGGGACTACAATAAAGTCCTAAGATCCTTAAGGCCACCATCTTGAGCTCCAGTGCATCTCCACCATATTGCATCCACCACTCAGCTATAAAAAAAATTTAAATAGTACAATGTCAAATCATTTAATTTGTTAAACAAAAAATACCAAGTAATAAACAGGGATTGCAAGAATTTACTCACTTGGTAGCCTCCTTCACGAGCTCTAATTGCCATTGGCTTTCCAAACAAGCCTTTTTCAGCAATATAGTATGCAATTTGATCACTTATTTTGACACCATTCTTTCAACACATTCATAAAAGCTTTTTCCAAACTTTCCAATGTCAGAAACATCTTTTGATCGAGCAAAGTATAATCTGGGATTAAAAAAGAAATCCTATTGCATGTAGAGGGCGATGCACTTGATCTTCCCATCATATATCCACAATTTTCAAGATGGGATGATATTTGGTTTCCTTGGAATCAAAATTTGCAATAATTTGTTGTCTTGCATATTCCATGGCAGCATACATGTATCCCATAGCAGGTTTCTCATCTCCACCAACTAACCTTAAAACCTGCAAAATTGGTTGTGAGGCTCTCAAGACATCTTCAATACCATGCCAAAACTTCACTTGAAAGACAAAAGAAGTAGCAATTTTTCCATAGTTGTCTTTGTCCATGCATTATTATGCCATGCCTCTAAAGCAAACAACCTATGCAAGCCTTTCCTTACACTATCATCATGCAACCTTTTCAATGTAAGAAAAGTAGGTGCAAACCTTGTGACTCCACATTTCACAAGTTCCTTCCCTTTTGTCTCCTTTCTCATATAGTCCGGGTTCGCTGACTCGGGGATTCGGATCGGATCGGATTCAGCCAGATACGAGTCAAATCCGATCCGACTCGGGCCTACTCGGTCTGACTCGCACGAGTCAAGCCACTGAGTTTGTTAAAAGTAATGAGTTTAAGTCATATTTAGAGAAATGTATCTTATTAATTGATATAAAAATATAAGTTTACTTATCAAATGGGAAAAACTCAATTTAAAACAACCCATGATGCATGTATGAGTCGGTATGATCTGGTCCTTCTCGATACGTACTAGCGGATCGGACTTGCCCAGATACGAGTCGACTTGTACGAGTCGGCCCGATCCTGTACACTTCGACAAACCATGCATGTAGTCAAGCAAACGTATGTGTGTATATGTATGAAGTCAACTTCTTTGACTTTGAAATGGCACTCTTATATACCTTTAATTTGCCAAAATCTTCTAACATGAGATCAAGGCGTGCAGCACAAGGTGTCCAAAACAATTTTTTCCTCTTTTCCATCAAATATTCTACCTACAATAATATTATATGAAGCATTATCTGTCACAACTTACACCACATATTCTTCTCCAACTTTTTCAATCATGGAATCCAACAACTCATATAAGACGTATGCATACTTTTTACAATTTTAAACATCTATGGAATCTATGAAATAGGTCCCCTTTGGACAATTCACTAGGAATTAATCAACTTCCTCTGCTTCTTATCAGTCCATCCATCACACATGAGGGTGCAACCATAAGTCTTCTAATGTTACTTATACTAACCATGCAACTGATGTGTGTTCTCTACCATTTTTTTCGGAGAGGCACTCTTAACATGTGATAACCTGGAGGCTTTATTCCGGTCCAAATCGCCCCGCAAATTCGAACATCACTTCAAAACTCTTCAACTTTGCAACATTAAAATGAATTCCACCCTCATAAAACCATGTAGCTACAGCCTCATCAAGCTTCAATGTTTCTTCTTTCTTCCATTTACTCTCCAAAGTTGTTTGAACTCGCTTTCCACTTCTCCTTGCATCAACAAAGTCTTATGCACTCATCTTTGCAAAAGCATCCATTGGCCCCTTGTTTGAGGTACAATCTTTTACTTGCTTTCCCGAACTTTGAGATGAACTTGGCTTTTCCTTCATTACCGATGAAGAACCTTTATCTGATTTGTGGGGGTTTTCCTCCTCAGATGATTCATTTTCACACTCATACTCATCAACTACAATTTTTCTTTTCTTGTTTCTTGTCATCCAACTCATCATTTCTTCAACAATGTCTTTTGTTGTCTTTGGACATTTTTTTACATCAATGAACCCTCCTACTAAATGCTATTTTTGTCTTTTGATCCCCCATTTGTCACTTTACTTCATTTTTATCATTTTCATCTGGCCGATAGGCACCTGAATAATTTAACTTGGCCTTCTTCTTCTCTTGCATTCCTTGTATGGATGCGGACTGTGACCCTGAATTTCCTTCTATGTAGAAATAAAAACCTGCCAAATAGAAAGAAAAGACTAAGAGATAAATAAAATTTAAGACTCTAAATAAGATGTAAATGAGAGAGAGATGTAAAACAATCTATGCGTGCGGTGCACTGTGCACATAGTGCACTGTCGAGAGAGAGAGGGTGAGAGAAAGACAAAGATAGGGTGAGAGAGAGAGACAGAGAGAAGGTGGGTGTGTGAAAGAGAAAGATAAGGAGAGATAGACATAGGGTGAGAGAGAGAGTGTGTGTGTGTGTGTGTGAGAGAGAGAGAGAGAGAGAGAGAGAGAGAGAGAGAGAGAGAGAGGTGTGAGAGAGAAAGAGAGATAGATAGAGATAGGGTGAGACAGAGAGAGTGGGTGTGAGAGAGAAGAGACATATAGAGAGAGTTTGAGAGAGGGTAAGAGAGTAAGACATAGACAAAGTCTGAGGGAGGGTGTGAGGGAGAGAGTGAGAGGAAGACATAGATTATTCGGATAGTCTTAGAGAGGGTGAGAGAGAGAGTGAGACACATAAAGAGATAGGCAGAGAGAGAGAGTAGGCGGGTGTGTGAGAGAGAGACATAGAGAGATAGAGAGAGAGTGGGTGTGTGAGAGAGAGATAGAGATAGGGTGAGAGAGAGAGAGTGGGTGTGAAAGAGAATGAGGGCTTCAGCCCTCCCCTTGTGCTTGAGAGTGAGAGACAGACATAGGGAGTTTGAGAGGGTAAGAGAGAGAGTGAGACAGAGAGATTGTCTCAGAGAGGGTGTGAGAGAGAGAGAGAGAGAGAGAGAGAGAGAGAGAGAGAGGGGCAGGGAAGGGAGATGGAGACATAGAGACAAGGCATTCGGCCCGCTGCCCGCCTGAGAGAGAGACAGAGAGAGGGATGGGAGGAGGAGTGGATCGATCGATTGATCGAGAGAGAGAGAGAGAGAGTGTGTGAGAGTGGAGCTTACCGGAGATGACGATGGCGACGAAGCCGGGGTCAATCACCGGCAATGGCTCTGGCTGCAGCAGGAAGGTGACAGCAGCGGCGGTGGAGACGATTAGCGACGGTGATCTGCAGAAACCCTAGCGGTGATCGGCAGAAAAGGGGCAGCGGAGGAGAGGGGGTGCAGGGGCGATGGGATGTGTATAGGGTTGGGGTTATTTAAATGCTGGTTTGGATCGGGTGGGTTTCGGGTCCCTAAGCTTTTTCTTTTTTCCGAATGAAATGTGGACTGCACCACCAATTTTATTGAAGTATAAATAGAGGTAGTACAATTAGGGGAAGATAGGTGAGGTACCTATCAAACAAAATCAAAATAAAATAGGAACTAAGTAAATTCCTTAGCCACCTCAGCTGAAATGCCGAGTATATGCCTACTCCAATTGTAAAGGAAAGAAATGACAAGCAAAGCTTTATTTTGAATGTATAGTTTACTTCCCCGAAAGACAGCAGCATTCCTTTCCTTCCAAATACTCCAACAAATAGCATGTGGCAGAATTCTCCTTCGGTTGCATTTGCCAAGAGTATTCTTCATTTGAGTAAAACAATTCCACCTGTCCTGCATACTCTTGAATGCTGGCTGAAAGTTGAGTAGTTTGCCAAAACTGAACCAAACTTCCCCGCTTCTATAAACTTTTGTGATGATTCGCTTTCTGAACACCAGCCACATAAAGCCCTCACTTTTAATGGTGACTTCACCTTGCATATTGCATCGAAGTGTTTAGAGGAATTTTGATTACCCTTCAATAATTTATAAAATGACTTCACAGAAAAAAATTCCTTTATTCTCAGCCCACACAATTTGATCCTGACCACTCAGGTTCAGATATGTATCAGATAATGTATGCAACAGAGATATATACTCCTCTTCTTGTTTTTTAAGTCCCCTCCTTAGTTGAATGTGCGACTGAACACTGCCATTGATCACAGAGTAAGCATCCTTAATGTGAATAAATTTACAACAGGCCTGCTGAAAGATCCTGGGATATTTTTCCTGCAGTGTTGTGTCCCCAATCCATCTCTCCAACCAGAACTTAGTGTGCTGCTTTGGTTCTAATTTCAAAAGCACCTCCTGCTTTAAGGATATCTTCCAGATTGGTGACAACCAGGTGATATTCTCCGGATGTAAATAAAATTGAGATGAGGCTCTGTAATGTTTCAGCCTTATAATCCTCTTCCATAGTGATTCTTCCTCTGATATTAACTCCCAACTCCACTTCCCAAGCAGTGCAATGTTCATTAACTGCAGATTTTTAACTCCTAAACCTCCTTTCAGTTTGGATTGCCACACATTGTCCCATTTGACCAAATGAATGCTTCGGGCATCCTTATTAGTAGCTCCCCAAAGAAAGTTCCTCCTGATACTATCTAATCTTTTTCTAACTGAAGCGGGTAGCTAGAATACTGAGATAATGCTGTGGGATAGCTGTTAAGACTGAATTAAGTTTTCCTTCCTCCCAAAGACAAGGTTCTGGCTTTCCCAAGGGATGGTCTCTTTTGCATTTTGTGTATGAGAGGATTCCAAGCTGACTGTTGGACCTTTCTCTAATGCAAAGGTAGGCCTAGATAAGTGATAGGTAAGTCTGTCACTTCACACCCCAGAATTTCAGTACAGTGCCCACAAATGTCTCCATCCATATCAATACCGATAATGGCACTCTTGTCAAAATTAATCATCAAACCAGAGCATGCCTCAAAAGTCTTCAATATGAAAAGTAGATTGTTCATCTCTTCCACTGCACCTTCAAGAATAAGTGTGTCATCTGCAAACTGTAAATGGGAAATACCCACAGGAACCCTTAAGACTTGAGCTCCTTTAATCCAACCCAAAACCTCAGCTTTCTTGCACAATCTACTAAGCATATTGGCCAGCAATATAAAAAGGACTGGAGATAAAGGATCCCCTTGCCGTAGACCCCTTGAACTAGAGAAAAACCCATGTACCCCTCCATTCATTAATATAGAGAACTTGGCAGTTGAAACACAATTTCGAATCACCTTGACCCAGTGTTGTGGGAAGTTATGAATTTCTATGATATTCCATAGACATTCCATGAGACTCTATAATATGCTTTATTAAAATCCAATTTGCAAGCTATTCCAACTGAATCTTTCTTCTTCCCTAAGATTTTTGATATCTCGTTGTAGCAGGCTGCTAGGGAAGATCAAGCGGCTGATGGAGTCCATGACAAACTACTTGGAATCCCCTGTTTCGGAGAAATTTGGGAGAGGAAGAGGTGGAGGACTTGCTTCAGATGCTTCAGTGGCTGCAGCCTAGCAGACTGTTGGATTTGGAGATGGGACAATTCCTTATTTTCATTCAATAAAGTCAACTTATGGTATCATTCCTGATGGGGGCTATAGATTTCCATTCTTCTCCTCCACCTGGGGTGTCAAGAGCCCTCCGAAGATGTGGTTCCTCATGTGGAGAGCTTCCCTCTATAGGCTTCCCACCTGTGACAGATTGGCTCAGTTCTTGCAAGATCTTAAGACATAATGCTGTCTCTGCTGGGAGGTAGACGAAGCTCTGGACCATCTATTTTCTTTGTGTTCTTTTGCCAGGGAGGTGTGGTAGCTGATTGGTGATCTTTTCTTTGTGGACTGCGCTGGATTCCTTTTGGTTCAGAGACGCCTTCTTGCCAGGGGAAGACCTAGACTCTGAAGCAGGATAGGGTGCTGTGGTGGTTGATCCTTCACGCGACTATTTGGGCTCTTTGGTTGGAGTGTAATAGTAGGATTTTCAGGTGGGAATCCAAGACACCACATATGATATTCTCTTTTGTTTTTGAAAGTTAGAGGAAAGTCTCATGTAATCTGGATGCTTGTAACTCCTTATTTAGTCTTCTGGAGGAGGCGTGAGTGGGTTAGCACCATCTTGGTGTTTTGTAGAGGGGAATTTTGTTATTTTTTCCCATCTCTTTTGTAAAATTTACCTTTTCATTTTATATAATTCCAGTGGTACCATCCACATAAAAAAAAGAGTCAAGAGACCAGGTCTA
Source organism: Zantedeschia hybrid cultivar (assembly GCA_030544215.1). Lineage (NCBI taxonomy): Eukaryota > Viridiplantae > Streptophyta > Magnoliopsida > Alismatales > Araceae > Zantedeschia > Zantedeschia hybrid cultivar. Next base: position 54,527,783 of record JARZZO010000006.1, on the reverse strand, counting down.
CACTCTAAGAGCTGAATGATGCCTAAAATTTCATTAGAATGAGGGGACACTATCGAGCGGATGTTTTGGAGCAGAAGTCACTGGTGACCAAAAAAAATATCGATCAAAAATCTCGACGAAGGGAAAGAGATATCCAACTTCAACACTATATCTTCCCTTAGAGAAACGGATTCAGATGTCATGGAAAGGTGGAGATCAAAGTTGTGCACCCCAACAAACGAAAGGTAATGACGGGAAGAGCTCACGTCCATCTGCATGTTACATTAAAGAAAATGCATTAGAAAGAGGGAAAAATTGAAATAAGAGAATACATTACAAAGGAGGATCCATAATAAAATAAGAAATGGTAACCTGGTGAAGAAAGAAATTGTTAGATATTAAAGGAGGATGTGTATATAGTACGCTGCCATGGCCAGCGAATAGCGATTGTGGTTGGCGATATGTGTGTGTGTGTGTGTGTGAGAGAGAGAGAGAGAGAGAGAGAGAGAGAGAAAGAGAGAGAGTAACGATCCTAGTTACAGACCTTCGATAGGTGCACAGTGCAAAAATAAAATAATAAAGACACATTAATGTAAAATAGTAGTAAGCATGTCATGTCCATTATACAACAAATATATGAGGTAAATTAAATACACATCCCAAAAATAAAATAAACTGGCCATACCTGAAATGTTATAAATATATACTCGCTCCACCTTTTCTCTTGTTCTTGAAAAATATATTTTATAAGTTTGATGAGAACTCATAAAGAGATCTCTGTAGGGATCATTTATCTTTAATGTTATCCCTCATTCACTACCCCATTCACTTATCTTTCCAAAAGAAACTTTCTCTTTTATTCCTATTTATTAGACAAGATATTTATTTTACCATGAAACACAATTTAAACTAGCATGGAATGAATTTATCATAAAGATGACGTAAAATTGACCAGGAAAATTTAACAAGATAGTAACAAATATAATTTTTCTTTACTTTCTAAATAATTCATATGCTCAGATCTTTCGTGTTCTCTTCCCCTAGTAATTAATGATAATTCGTACTAATGTAGAAAATATAAAGATATTGACTGTAAGTCATCATCATAGGGCCTTAGGGTTGAGTCATTCTTTAGTTCGGATCTTTAACAAGTCTTGAGTTCATTGTTGGTTGTTTTAGAGAGAGAGAGAGAGAGGAGGGGGTTAGCCAACCCCGACCGGTGCGGGGTTTCCCTATTAAGAAAAAAGAAGAATAAAGAAGAGAAGAAGAAAAAAATGAAGAAAAGAGAGAAGGGGGGAGCCACCCCCCACCACCGGTGGGTGGGGGTGGGGGGGGGGGGGGGGAGGGGACCGGTGGCACCTCCCACTAGTGGCACGCACTGGTGGCTCTAACTAGTGGGGGGTGCCACTGCCCCCCCTCTCTCCATCTCTCCCTCTCACATCTCTCTCTTCCTCACCACTATATAAACCTTATTGTAGGGGGTCTTGGAAGAAGTTTTTGGAGACGAAATTCTTGGAATTTTCGAATAGCCAAAGAAGCCCATACATGCTGCCCGAGGACGCTACGTAACAAAATTTGTGAATCTGCGAACTCATTGTAATCTATGATTAAAAAGATAAAAAAGAAAATAAGAATGATTCATTCATATTAGTTGAATGACCAAAATTTTGTAAAATAAGTAGTTCATTCATATTTTTCGAATGACCAAATTTGTTTAAGATGAGCGACTCATTCATATTGGTTGAATGACCGAATTTATTTAAAATGAATTTGGTCTATTCATAATTTCATATAGTTTGAATGGTCATAATTTCTTAACGGTCCACTCATAATAGTTTGAGTGGCTTATTTCTTTGGTCCATTCATATGGTTTGAATGGCCAAATCTTTAGTTCACTTGTATTATTCAAGTGTCCAAAATTGGTTTGTTCACATCATATGAATAACCATAAACTCTGTTTGAATATTGATTAAGTGAGCGAACCTTGTACTCACTAATCAAATCATACAATTGTATTCCTTCAAGTCAATGAAATGCACTATGCTAATTTGAATGCATGATTCTTTTAAATGTTATTATATTATGGATTCCAAAAGGACAAAAGGATACCTTAGTGGTAAATACCTTAAAGGATACTCAAAGGATCTCAAATCACGTCTTTCAGGAAAAATCGTAAATTGTTAAAGTATCCTTTAAGGCAACGTTAAGTCTCCCTTAGTGGTCTTTTAGTGGCCCTTCATGAACCACAAGAGGGATTACTAAAGTTAACTATTAACTATCCTTTAAGGATTTCAAAAAGGAACATAAATGTATCACGTGATATGTGAACCTAAAAAAGAATCAAATAAATTTGCTATATCGAGAAACATGATTTGCACTTACTTTTCAAAACTGAATTCTTTAAAAAATAAATAAATTATTTTCACAAACATCTTTTCAAAATTGAGCTCACTTTAATCTATTCAAATTTTGTGATTTTCTTTCAAGGGTATCACTAGACGGTTAATCAAGGGTTGTTGGTTAATTTATTGACGTAATTAACACCTACCAAGGTCGGTGGGGAGAGGTCGAATTCATGGATCCATTCGCTTGATCTGAAGTTTTAGATTTCCTGAGGGCTAACCCCAAGTTCTCAAAGTCTAATAATAAATAGATAAAAACAAATAAGAGAGAAACATACCTACATTTACCTTTTGACCTGAAGTGACAGAGATAATCATTTACTAACAGGCGTAATGGCTGATCAGGTCGTCTCTCGTATGACTTCTAGCATTTGTCTGTGCAACCCAGCAGGTTTCCGAAAGCCTACTGGGTGGGTGGAAAATATAGGATGAGCTTGGTTTGCAGTCTATTCTCTCGTTGCTGTTGCAGCGTCCATGCCTCAGCCTATGAGTGCACTTAAGTAGGATTATTATCCTCTACCTAAGTTGAAGTTCCGAACCTAGATTTTGTAATTAAATCAAAAGAAAGGATGCTCCGTGCTTCAATGCCAAACATCTTTAAAGAGCTTGACCCAGACGTCTCCTTATTCCCATAAGGCGGATCTTGTGGGCTTATCCTACTAATACAATAATGTCACTTCCTTTATTTAAAAAAAGTAAATCATGGAATCATCATTCATCAAAGTCATAGGAATTTATCGTCATCGTGGAAGGCTTTCTTGCCTTCAGTTTCTTTCACAAATTTTTCTTTTATAGGGAGTGCACTGATATGTACCTCTGTGGGAATGATAAATATAAAGATATGAGAGATCTTTATATTTATTTATTTTTTATACGTGAAGATTACATTTGATTCGCGACCCATGAATTACGAATTAGGGGTTGAACCAAGCGTATGGATTCGAATTTGGACCCCTCTCCATCGACTTCAGTCGATGTTAATTACACCAGTGAAATCACTGGAAACCTTTGATTAACTCCTTTATATGTAATACTGAAAATTGCCATAAAATTTGTGGGAAAATGAAAGACAACACAATATACAATAATAAAAATAATGGAATAAATAAAAATGAGATTTTATTAATTTGGTATATTCCATATTACAATGAGGCCCAAGTGACTGAGGGCATTGCAATATGACAACATTTCAATTGTAACAATTGAATTATTACACCATGAGTTACAAACTTGGAATTGGAACATTGATCAATTGTAACCAAATGAATTTCCAGAATCACAATTAGTATGATCGAAAGATCATTTAATATTAACAAGTATAATAAGAGTGATCAACTTGATTAAGTAGTATTAATGATCTTCATCAGTTAGTAAAGAAGTTAACTATGTCTTCTTGACTGGAAAAAGGAAACGCAATCTCCCCCGAGCCTCCACCTATCCCACAAATGCACCCCCACCCCACACCGGCTTTGTCTTTGTCAACCCAGAGGAAAAATTTTCCATGGAATAGATGAAGGTCTCCTTGTGGCTATTATTTTGATGTCTTCACATATCCTTTCAGAAATTTTTTTAAAAAAAAGGAGATTACAGATACACATACGGAGGAGAGAAGGATGTGAGAAATTGAGTTTTAAGGGTACAACATATGACCCAATAGAAATACGCTTAACTGATACCCATAGGCAGCTCATGCACACGTGTTTGGCTCCAATACCTAGGAATTTAATTACCCAGCTCAATAACCCCCCCAAATTTCCATATACATGAAGGACTGCCATACTTGATCCCATATCAGATAAATCCCCTGCCTATACTCACAAAATACAGAGCTGTTAGATGAGATACATATAAAAAATCTGCCACTAGAAAATATCTAGTAAAGATGAGCATAATTTGAATCATACCTCCTGGTCCAAGCAACTCCAACATATTATATCCACCTTTTTTTTGATTTAGATAAAATGGAAGCCACAAAAACCAATTTTTTGAAGGGAGAGCTTGTTTTATAAAGGAACTCTGGAGCCCACTTTATGACAACAATGTGCATGTAGTTTCTGAATGACTAGTTCTCAACATTTCTATTTATAGGAGTCTTTTGGTATAGTGCTTCTTCCACAAAAGATATGCTTCTATGTGTTGCACGTACTTATCAACTTCCTCTGCAGGCTTCTTGTGGCTGCCATACCCAAGAAGGTGGGCTTGAGATGCTACATCCCTAAAGCAAAGTCCAAACAAACTCACCATTGAATAAATCCCAAACAAAGAGAGCAGTCATTATGTAATTCCTTGGCTCTCCGATTCACAAATTTCGGTCCGATTTACCAGTTTGATTGTGCTTTGACTCACTGATAGACTGGCCTAATTTTGTTGAATTTGATTTATTTTGGTTAAGTGACTTTTCTAATGAGTAATGCATGAATTACATGTAATTTGTTTGGGTTTATTGGGTTTTGGAGCTGATTGTTGTCTTTTAATGGATTTGACTTGATCTGGTGAAGTTATGGACCAAATCGAAGTGAGATTAGAGGATAAGTTTGGAATTGATTTTGTATGATTTTAGAGGACTTTTGCCCTGGTTTGGGCTTTAAATGGGCCATTATGTGGCTTTTGTACTTGGGAGCAATTTTGGTTAAGTGTAGGGGCTTTAGTGTAAAAGGGCTTGATATATATGTGGGTGAGAAGGGGAACTCAACCCCTACTCTCCTCTTCCTCCCTCTCAGCTCTTTCCTGGGTTCTCTCATCTGGAAGATGGGTTCCCATGGCTGCATGTGGGCTCTGATGGTGAATGAAGTTTGCTAGGAAGCTGCCTTGGAGATTGGAAGCTCAATTAGAGGCTAATGTTGGAGATTAAGTTGTGCAATTGGTGGATGAAGGCTGTTGGAGCTTAGATCTCATGGAGCAACCTTAAGCACCTCTTCTTCATCTTCTTTTGGGTGTGAACTTGGTAAGTTTCAAGGCCCTTTGGGGTTTGAGGAGCTAGCTCAAAAAGAGGTAGCATAATGTCCCTGGAGTGTAATTTTTCTATATTCATGATGGTTTTGGGTGTTTGGATAGCATACATGAGTATTCATGAGTTAGAATTCATGCTTACTATGGTGCTTTTATGATCTAAGTTCCTCATTTACCCAAGGGATGAAAATTGGTTGGGTTTCCATGAGGTTAAGCATGCATGTATTGTGCAATATGAACTTGTGAATTCCTTAGATTGGTTGGTTTGCTACATAGAATTAGTGAAATGGTTTGCATGTCGTGAAATTGATGCATTGATATGTCTAGTGTTTGCAATTTAAATTTCATGCAATTGCATGCAAGTTTGAGTGAATTTGACTTCAGTCTTCATAGGTGTGGAGTTAGCTCTGAACATAGGATACTCTGAGCCTCACTTTGTTTGCAGAATAAGTTATTACGTGGGGCCACTAACGGAATGGCGTATACTAGAATAAAGGGTGTTTCGGTTTGATAGTTTTGTGGGGCCCGCGGACGGAATAAGAATAAGTAATTCTTGAGTCTAGGGTGGGATGGCTTATTCTCCTTATTCCCCGAATACGGTATTCTACACCGATATAAGCCATTCCGCTTGTCAAAGCAAAAATAAGCTTATTCTCTTCTTATTCGCCCTTAATCTTCTCCTATTCTCCAATCAAAGGGGCGCTTAGTATTTAGGCTAATGCGGCGTGTTAGATGCATATCCTAGCGTGATTTTCATGTATGATATAGTTAACATATACTTCTTTAATATCCTTTAACAGTTTTTGATTTGGTTGTCTAGATTTTGATGGATTAAAGTTGGGGCTGGTTTGCAGCCACAGGATTTTGACCTTTGGATTTGCTGAACTGACTTGAGCAGTCAACTGATTCGATCCGAATGGTCGATTTATTCAGTAAATTTTTCTAGTTGCTTCTGTAAGGCCAAAAGGTCAATTGTTTCTCAGAAAAAGGTGACTGATTTGACCTAGAATAGTGATATTGAGGGAGAATGAGAAATTTTCACTCCCAAACTTTGTGATTTTTACTTTGGATTCATGTTTAATGATTATAAGTGGTTTGGTTATGAATAATTGCGTATGTTACAACTTAGATTTACATGCTTCTACATGGTGCTTTATGTTCTTTAAGAATTACCTTAAGTATGAGTTATGTTCATATGATTTGGCATGGATGACTAACTTCTCTAGCATGATACCTGATATGATCTGTCCTTTCGAGGAAGAGGATATGGGTTAGCCTCATAGATACGGTCAGGTCTGGGTCCCAAACTTCAACCTCATAGATAGGGTCTAGATATCTGGATCTTAGGCTTATGTGGTATTTGACTGACTAAGGGCAGTGGTAGTACTTTGGTTGGGGGTGAGACTATGTATATAATTACATATCCTAGGCCTTTCTCTTTGCTGCACCTTTACAGATTTCAAGAGATCTAACAAGAGCATAATGACATTAATGGGTAAGGAGTCTCTCAGGACATCCCAACCCAAGGATATGATATGATGATGATCATATGATAGACTCCTAGTGTAGTTATTTCTGTCATTCCATATGCTTACGAGACTAACTGCATGATTTGGTGAATGAATGACATGATGACTTGTGAATTGGCCATGGTATGACGTAAAGATGTAGATAATCGAATCAAAGAACTGATGTGAATATGTAGAATTATCCGTCATGATAATGATGTTCGATGATGATTTGATTTTTTAGACGCAAGCTTGTGATGATTAGTTCATTTTTTTCGAAAAATGATTGTGGTTGGACCACCAATTCTATTAATGAATAAAAGGTAATACAACCAAAATAAGAGGAGAGGTTCCTCTAACAAAAGATCAAGCTAATGAAAGAAACAAAAAAAGGCAAGGGGAACTTAGCAGCTTATAGCTTATTCTTCAGAGCTAACTTCCACTCTTCAGCTGGTAATTTGAGGATAAATCTGCTCCATGAATAAAGGAAGGACAAAGCTTCGATTGCAGATATTTTCAATGTAAATCTTGCAGCCTCTGAAAATAATATCACTCCTTTCCCTCCAAATACTCCAACAATCAGGAGAATCTGTTTTCTATATCCTTTGCTGGTCTGAAGCCTCAGAGCATGGAAGTAATGCCACATTCCTTCAATTGAGTAGAATGAAACTTGGAGAGATGCTAAAGAGGCAAAAGAATTTCAGACTTCTTTATCCACAGGGCAAGTACTAAATAAATGATCTATATCTTCTACTCCAATACTACAATGAGGGCAAATAATATCCCCGTCAGTACACCACGCGAGTCTACAGATCTTGGTCACAATTTGCCTATTGAACAACAGCCACATGAAAGCCTTAACTTTAAAGGGAGCCTTCACTTTTCACATCTCTCCAAGCTTTTGATATGATGGAAGATTGCCTTCAGTATGCTGTGGGGGACACGGGGAAGATTAGGGACCTTTGCACTTGAATTTCCTTTTGTTTATTTAAGGATAGACTTTGAGAACTTAGAATGAGTCTTCAGGGAGTCTAGCATTTTGGATTGGGTCTATGGATCCATTGATTCGACCTCTCTCACTGACCTTAGTCTGTGTTAATTACGTCAATCCAACAATTGACAACCCTTGATTAATTGTCTAATGATGCCCTTAAATCTAGTCACACACTAACACGTTAATAAGTCAAAACCATGATCTATCATGGAAAAGTAACTTTGAGACAGGCCACTTATGTCCTTTTAAATGGCTTTGTATCCATAAAGGATACATGCTGACATAACATGTTCATTGAGTCCCTTTTCGAATCCCTAAAGGATACTCAAAGGGTACACATTTGTATAATATGTTCATGGCATTCCCTTTAGAATCCTTAAAAGATACATGGAAGGTGCCTATTGGTATGATGGGTATATGAGTTTTATTAAAGGATTCGATTGAGACTCATCACTCTTTGAGTATACTTTAGGATGAAACTTTTTAATGGACCTGCTACCCCATTGAGTACCTTTTTACACTTAAAGGATATTAATATATCCAGTCAAGAAGCATAAGGGTCCTTTAATATCCTTTAAATGAAATACCTTTTTAAGTCCTAATGAATTATACCAATTGTCCTTTGTGTATGCTGAGGGATATTGGTAGATTCAATTAGGCCCATTAAGGTTCAAAGATAACACAGTCCATTAAGGATCTATTAAAGACTTATTTCGATTGGTAAAAGGTCCAATGCTCTTTATAAAAAGGGTCTTGGCAATGAGTCAAAAATGCAATAAATAATTCTTTGGTAATTTTCATGAGACAAATTCATACAAGGATTTTTGATTAGTTGGGATATGACCCCCACTTAATCAAGATAACAACGTATGTGACTCAAAAGGACATGAGTCATTACATGAAACAAAAGCTCAAGAGAACATGAGCTAACATAAGGATCACTCAACTAATATGAGTGAATCCACCTAAGTCTAAAAAATAATGATCTTCTTGCCTTGAATAAGAGAAGTGGGCAGCACAAAGAAAGCTTCACAAAAATTCTCCTTTTTTCTTCGTGCCCCTGCAGCAGCCCCCCCAGGGGGTATTTATAGTGGAGGAGTGGCCAACCGGGGTGGGTGGGGGGGACTTCCCTCCATTTCTTTTTTGAATTCAATGAGGGAGGAGAGAGAATAGAGAGATGAGTGAGTGTGAGAGAGATGGGAATGGTGAGGCCGGTGGGGGGTCTGATGGGTGGGACCCCCACCAGTCAGCCCCCTCCTGTTTTCTTTTTTCCCTCTTCTCCTTTCCTACCTCTCTCTCCCTCTCTCTCTTCTTTATTCTCTCCCCTCTCTTTCCAAATAAATAAAGAAAACCCCCCACCGATGGGGTTTAAACGGTGGGGGGGTGGTGGTGGAGGCAGACCCCACCTCCTCTCTCTCTCTCTCTCTCCCTCCCTTTATTCTTTTCTTTTCCTCTTTTCTTTATTTTCACCTCCTACCTGTGGGGGGTCACTTCTTTTTTTTTTTTATATGTTTATGTCCAAACAGATGGGGGTCCTTTTCATTTCCCCTCCACCCTCTCTCTTTCCTTTTTTCCTTTTATGCCCAAACAGGTGGGCAGTTCTTTTCATTTCTTTTGGCCTCCTCTCTTGTTATCATTCCAAATGATACTGTCTTGTGCAAAGGGAACAATCTATGTTTCAGAAGTGATGATTAGTTCATTTAATTTGATAATGTATCTTGGCATTAAATTATGTTATGATTCATTCGTTAGAGATTTTCATAGGTCTTCATTGAACATAGCCATTTGTTTTTTGCCACATAGGTTGCGCTAGTCTCATTGATTTGTTCGTGTGGTATATTGGATTTGTTGTTTTACAGAAGATGTTGCCCAGTCCTCATCTTAAGAATGTGAATGGTTGAGAGGATATCCTTTGTTTTGGAATGGAGCAGTTTGCCTATGTTGGAATCTATGACCCAACATCAGCGTAGCCGTAAAAGTGGTGATGGAGCTGAAGATAGCAGTAGCCGTTAGACTTCGTTGATGGAGAGGTTTCTTGGCCTTTGATCACCCACCTTTAGTGGTGACGGAGGACTTGAGGAAGTAGGGTATTGGGTTCGTAAGATCAAAGGATATTCAAGCTGGTGGAGTGTCTTGAGAGAGAGTAGGTTATGTCAGCAACATATTTATTGAAAGGGAATGCTGATATATGGTGGCCAACTATGAAGAGGCTTTACGTTGCTGATTTGTCTGGATGGGAGATTGCCTAGGGAAAGTTTATGAAGGTACTTAATGATCAATATTATCCAAAATACGTGTGAGGAGCATAAGGAGATGTAATTCATGGAATTAGTATAAGTAAACATGACTGTGCATGTATATGAAAGGAAATTCAATTAACTGGACAGATTTACACCACATATTATTGAAAATGAAAGGAGAACTCAGAAGTTCATGGCAAAGCTTAGAAGCAAGTTGAGGGAGAAGGTAGTTCTTACTAGATGCAAGATTATGGCAGTGAACGTGCATGTGGGGAATGCGATAGAAGCAGAATATGAATAATTTTTTAGGGAGCTAAGCAGAAAGTACCAGTGTTCAGCAGAGGTGGTAACCTTATCCAAATCATCACTTCTTCTTAGCTGGGTTTCAAAATTCAAAGTGAAGAGTCTGTTCAGAGGAGGATTCCGTAGCGGGTTTCTTTTCTAGAACTTGTCTTCTTATATCATATAGCGGAAATTGCACACTATCATCATAAGGAGCATCTACACTCCCATTAAGTGGGCAACACGTGGCCCATTGCTTAGCAATGTACTAGGTACAAGATCCAAAGGAAGAAAGTGACTGATCTTCTAGGTCTAATGGTCATCAAGAAGGTCCGAGTCTACATATGAACTAGGAGAGGCTGTGTTTAGAGGAACTTTTGGAGAGAAGAACATTCTGCTGAGTGAAAAAACCTTCAAGTACCGTAAGCAGAAAGAATAAGAGTGGTCCATAACAAAAAGTGAGAAGTGCAGAGTGCATTCAAGCTGGTTAGGATACTTCTACTGCGAGTAAAGATTTCTAGCTCACCCCATGCGTTTCAACAGGCCACAACAACAGAATCCTTAGCATTCACGAGATTTCTTTTTAGCCTTTTGTTCTCTTGCACATTGACATTATTGTTGTTGTCATACATTTATTGTTCTATCTGCCTTACTTAGAAGCCGTTTATGTTTATTATTGTTGAAAGCATAGTTGTATGCCTTCCACTGTGGAAGAAGAGGAGTTGATTAGAACCAACTACTTGGATAGGTTAGGTAGAGTCCTGTGGTTGGTGAGTTGAGAGAAAGAGGTAAAGTTAGCGGGTGAATGAGAAGTTAAGGTGAGCCTGTAGTTGATGAGTTGAGCATCGAATCGATCAATGGTTGTACTAATTGTCATAGTTAGTGGAAATCTCAATTGGAATTGCTAAGGATGGGATGTAGGTCCAAGGAAGGAAGGGTCAAACTAGTATAAATTGTCGTGTTCCAACTATCATGTGGTTGATCCTTATCTCTTGTCTCCATTCAGTATTGTAAATCATTTAAATTAGCATAAACTCATAAGCCCACTGTGGAAAAATTTGTTTAAAAGTCCCATTCAGGTGACAGGTCCCCTTCTAGGACTACCATTAGTCGAGGAAACACTTATGTTAAGATTCCAAGTCCTAATAGGATTGTAGGATACTAGTTCTATTAGGATTAGTATATATATTTCTCTATTCTGATTAGTACTAAGAAGGCGTATTCCCATTTGTATGAGCCTTGTACACACTGTGTACATATTGGGATATTGCTTTTGTTTAACGTGGAAGCTTTCATTATTTTTCTTGCCGAGTCTTTTCACTTGGTACTAGAGTCACTAAAGGAACTTTGCAACATTTTGTTCATTTCATTGCGTTCAACTCCACTTGCACCTTTTCATTCACTATTGTGGGTGCTCCCTTCTTGTAGTAGAACAAACTTTTCTCTGATGCTGAATTTCCCGTTACTTTTTGTTGCTTTTGAAATTCCCTTTGTGCCATATACATTGTTGGTTGCCTTCTGCCAAGTGCCAGTTCATCACCTTGCTCACCACTCACCTCCGTGATTGTTACTGGGACTACTGGCAAGGCTAGCTATTTCCATACATTGTCACTGTTCCTGCTTACTCTGTGGACTATGGTCAAGTTCGGTCATTATCAGTGCTGTCGACTGCTTCCTGGAGCTGTCTCGACTACACCTGGCTGTTGTGTAGTGCTTCTGTCATCCACATTGGTGTTGCTCCTTCCCCCTATCACTGCAGCCAGTGCTTTGTTGTCTATGTCAACACTTGCCTTGTATTCTTTAACCGCCTTTGCCATTATTGTGGCAGCCTTCTGCCCTGGATCCGCTGTTGATTTTTACTTCTGCTGTCAGTTTTGGTTGTTATCATTGTTGCACTCTTCAACCATGTTATACCTGAGACCATCTTGTTTACTGGTGATAAGAGGCCACTGTGGAACCCGCATTCTTTGTAAACCAGTTGGGTGGTCAGTTAATTCAGTGGTTTAACTTAGAGGCCACACCGGTTCGGCCTGATTTCCTCAAACCATCTTATTTCTTTGAACAGCTTTGGTTGAAGGCTTGATTCAGACCAGTTCAATTGCTCCTTCCACCATGGGTTCAGCCCCCTCCTTAAGCTGGTTGTCGCTTGTTTATCGTTGATTTGCACTTTGGCTGTCTCACCTGCTTGGCCCAACCTAGGGTTTTCCGATGCTTTGATTGAACCATGAGGTCTAATTCTTCGATTTTCTAGAGAAGTCCTAGAGCTGCTTGACAGTCCAGTTGTCGTTTTCCACTCACCTTATTATATACCTCTCTAGGGCATTTTGATTTCATTGGTATTGTCTGCCTACTCATTTAGCATACCATTCTTGAACAGTTTCTTATGTATTGATTCCAAGGTAGGCCAACTCGGGGGTCGGACTCGGATCGGTCCGGTCCTGACCGAGTGGATCGGCCGATCCGACCCGATCCCGAACCGGTCCGGACCGAGCCGGACCGGTTTGGCCGATCCAATTTATAAAAAGGAAAAAAATAGAAGAAAATAGGGAAAAAATAGAAAAACAAGTCCAAAAAATAAGAAAAAAATTCAAAAAATCAGAAAAAATTATATTTACCCAAAACTTATCTAGGACCTTGGGTAAGCCTTTGAATTTTTATTAACTTTGAAAAAAACTTGAATACAATACATAGGGGGGACATAAAACCTTACCCCTAAGTATTACATGATAATAAAAAAAAAACACTCACACAAAGTGACAGAACAAGTAGACATACATTTATTCTAGCCTTACATTGTAGGTGCTATACAAATGTTGCACATAATCGGCCCAAGACATATAAGCTTGGTAACATTGTTCATATTCCTGTACAAATCGGTTATACTCATCTGTGAATGGGTAGATTATTGTCACCGGTATCCATCCTTGTGTCTTTGGCTCATGATAAGATCCTTCTGAGGTTGAGGATTGATAAGAGGAAATATATGAAGTTGGAGGATAAGTGGGATATCCTCCTAAGTAACTCGATGCATCATAGGGTGGTGGATGTTGATAATATGTACCTGGATATCCATAAGGACTATAACCCTCTAATGGAACTTGAGAGGATGCATCAGACGAATGCTCTTGAGAGGATGTTCTCTTTAGGAACTCTTCTTGTTGTTTCCCTTTGCCTTTATTTGTTGCTGATGTGCCCTTAGCCAACCTACTGGAGTGGTCATCATCTTGCGTAGCATGCGTAAATTCTTGCTCTCCTGTGAAAATCATTGGAGGAGCTTCACCATGTTGACTTGATCCACGTCCTCGAGATGACCGTTGTTGCAAGGATCCACCTTGACTTCCATGTGGATCATCATCGTCATCGTCAGGGGTAGTCGTTGCCGAAGTAAAGTCGTCTGAAGTTTGGTAAACGACCTTGTCGCTCGGCTCTGGTGTCTCGTCTGACTCATCTTCTTGTACAGTTTCTAAATCTGCAATAGCAACATGAGTTAGTTTACCTTTACCCTTACCTGAACTTTGTGGGGTGGATTTCTTTTGCCGTTTTGAAGGAGGTGGAAGTTGAAACTCAACGGACAAGGGGACACCATCTAATTGTCTTTCTGCCCATGACCGATCGTTTGGATCAAATTCTGATGGACTCAAAACATTCCTTGCATCCACCCATGCATTCAGTGGGTTCTGCTCCTCAAATATCTCGTCCAGATCGATTGGTTCCTCAACTTGTTGTTCTGCTTGCACCGGTCTTCCAGCAACTTCATCTCTCCATCGTTCTTCTTCTCTTTGGTTCTCTTGAATTTTTTGAAGATTCTTTAATTTCAAGCGCATGTTGTAGTGGCAAAAGACCAATTGCTCTAATCTCGCTGAGCTTAATCGGTTCCTTTGCTTGGTGTGTATCAAGCTAAATATAGACCAATTCCTCTCACAGCCAGAAGAGGAGGTGGTTTGGCTCAATACACGGATAGCAACATAAGCAAGATCTTCATAACCTGGAGCCTTCCCATGATCCATCCACCAATCAGCTGTAATTCCATAATGATCCAACTAACAATTAGTATTGTAATTTGTAAAGCCTAGGCATGATAAGTTGATAACAATTTTTTGAAAGTATTAGTTATGTGTAAAATTCTAAATACCTGGTGAAAGCAACATGACTGCCCGTTGAGCACGATGAGTACCAAAATGTAATGTCCGGAGCCTATAGTGATGCATTTTGTTGCATGCTATGATAGCTCGATCCTCATCATGTAACAAACGCCGAATTACATTTTGAGTCCCACGGAGTACTTCTTCATCATTGGGCGCATGTTGAGTAGCAGAGCTATATTGGTATCTTGGGTTGAAGAAATGACCTAAAGAATTGAAAAATAAATTAAAAATGAAATAAAACTTATAGGAAATAAAATGGCGACCAATATGGATTGACTTATTTTGTTACCTGCCGCATGCAAGTCATGGTGGAGTGTCCTATCCCATCTTGCATCTATAATATCCCACCACTTTCTGTATGTATTTTTGTTGGCCCTAGCAATGTCTTCCTTTGCACGGTCCATAGCTTCATATAAATATCCCATTGTGGCCTTCTTATCTCCATCCACCATCCTCAGAACCCGCACAAGAGGTTCAACTACGCTCAAGATCATATTTATATCCTTCTAATACTCTCGGCTCTCAATCAAGTCCTCAACCTGCTTCCCCTTGTCTCTAGCATCATGCTTCGCGTGCCTTGTCATCCAATCCTCCCATCCTTTACTTGAAATCATCTGCTTCAAGGGGCGTTTTTGTGATTGTATACTCTCCAAGGAAATGTATGTGGAGGCGAAACGAGTTACCCCAAGACGTAGTAACTCCCTCTGTCCAGTGTGTTCACGCATCAACGTAAGCACATAGTTATGGTTGTAGATATAGGATGTGATGAATTGGGCTGACTTCACTGTTTCAGTAATTTTTACATCTTTCCCAATATCTTCTAGCATCAAATCTAGGGAATGAGCAGAGCAAGGAAGCTAATATAGATGTGGCCTCTTCTCCATTAACATATGGCCAGCAGCTTTATATGAAGCTGCATTATCTGTTACAACTTGGACAACCCGATCTTCTCCCACCTACTCCACAATGTCATCAATTAACTTGAAAAGATATTCAACATTCTTTACCTTTCCACTAGCATCTACGGACTTCTAAAATACAGTCCCAGCTTGACAGTATATAAGGAAGTTAATCATACTTCTTCTCGTAATTCCTATTCAAATAATGTTATAGATGTTAGCGAATGTCTAAATTAACTAAAAATATAATATGTTAATCTAAGATTCTAATTTCTAAATATGTTAAACTAATTCAATGTACTCACCTGTTCAGCCATCTGTCATTATTGTGCATCATCTTTCATCCCAAATTCGCTCAAACGACTTGATATACTCATGGAGATCACTTACCTCTTGAGGAAGATAAGTGTTGTATATCTCCTTGGGGGTTGGTCCAGGAATACCCTTACCCACATCTCCAATAGTCTCAATCATGTCCTCCCAATAAGGACCCTTTGCAGCATTGGCAGATACACTGTTATAAACAAACCATCTCGAAACAGCACGACCAATCTTCTCCTTGCATACCTTCAGGTTCTTCATAGCAGCTGTGATTGATGGTTGTCTACCTCTCTGTCTTGTTAGGAAAGCATCTATAGGACCCACTCTAGGATCATTGTCCCTAGTCAAGTCATGAATTTCCTCCTCGTTGGATCCATGTCCGGATCCACTCCCTTGCCCAACGTGTCGACCGGTGCGTCTATACACATCCTCATCAGCAAAAGATCGTCTACTTTCGTCCATGGCTCGACGTATATCATCTTTAAATTAAAATAGATGATTAGACTAATTTAATCGAGATGAAGTATAAAGAAGTAAATAATTAATTGAAAATTTTAAATCAAAGAATACCTCGAGAAAAGTCTTCAAATGCAGTGGATCTCCTTCTGGTAGGGTCTATGTCTCTCTCCCGAGATCTATCTCCCGGAGGGTGAATATGAATACCTTGACCTGAGGGCCGTGTCATTTCCTCCATAATTTGGCCTCTCATCGTTGATGCTGCTCCTTTTTCCAAAACTCTTTGTCGTAGGTAATTTTTGAATTGATTTTTTACCTCTAGTGGTGCAGCAGTACAAGCCTTCACTTCTCCTTTGACACCCCCAATATGTTGTTTTAGACGAAAAACTCCACCCGAAATAATCCGACTGCAGTAGTTGCATTTGACTTTGCGTGAAGCCATGTCTACGACGGTGCAGTGGTTCCATCCCGGGTCACCACGAGAGGTGACATATGTGGCCTCATTATGCTCAGAAGTCGACATCTTTAAAAATAAAAAATATATTAATAGGGAAAGAGATAATTAGTAATTAACTAATTACATAAAGAGAAATGGTGAGAAATAAGAAAAAACATAGAGAAAGAGAGTGAGATTTCATATCATACCTCGAGGGAGAGTGAGAGACAATGAGAAATAAAGCTACAAAGACAAAAAGAGGTTAGAGAGAAAAATTAAAATGCAATAAAAATAATATGATGAAAAAAATTTGATGTAGTCCGTCGGTCCGTCCTTTAGAGTTTAGAACTCTAGAGAGCTTTGGAAGTTTGGAGAGAAAGAAGTTAAGAGAGCTTTGAGTCTTTGAGAGAGTATGAGAGCTTAGAGAGAGAGAGAGAGAAGTTTTAGAGAGAAAGAGAGAAATGAGAATTTGTGTGAATGAGGGAGAGAAGGGTAGGAGGGGGTTTTATAGGGACTTGGGGGGACTTGGAGGGGCTTAGAAGCCCCTCCTAACCGTTGGGAACCCATTTGAATGGGTTCCCAACGGCTACCCAACGGCTAGTTCTGAACTAGCCGTTGGGTGGCCGGGTCGGCCGGACCGGTCCGACCCGGACCGACCCGGGTTGGGGTCGGCCGACCCGGCCGACCCAACCCGATCCCAGCGATCCCGGGCTGGGGTCGCTGGGTCGGGGCTCGGGGTCGGTTCGGACCGCTCGGATTCCGAGCGGACCGGGCGATCCGATCCGACCCGGACCGACCCGGCCGACCATGATTGATTCTAGTGATTTTGTCTATTTTTTCATGTAGGGTTTTCTTTGAGCATTTTAATGATTTTCCTTTCATTAGACTTTGCCTGATCACTTTTGCACCTATAGTGATCGTTGCATCCAGTCGAGTTATTGGCTGTGTTCTCTTAATGCTCCTTCTGACATGTTATTTAGTTCTCAACATTCTTGAGCTTTCAGGATGCTATGCCCTTCAGCTGCTGCTATTTACTTCGAGCCTTTTTCTTTGGCAATTTTCGCTATTTCTATCA
The DNA here is from genome assembly GCA_030544215.1 of Zantedeschia hybrid cultivar. Taxonomy (NCBI): domain Eukaryota; kingdom Viridiplantae; phylum Streptophyta; class Magnoliopsida; order Alismatales; family Araceae; genus Zantedeschia; species Zantedeschia hybrid cultivar. Next base: position 54,510,097 of record JARZZO010000006.1, on the reverse strand, counting down.
TAGCTCCAAATTCATTACTCAGCAAGTTGAGTTACCCACTTTGCTAGTATGGTTTCTACAGATCCTTCAGTCAGTTGGCTTAGTTGGTGGTTCGACTCATTCTATTAAGGTTATCTGGCTGTGATTCTATCTTTGTGATCTTGGCATTCATTTTCTAGTTCATACACCTCTACACTATGACTACCGAGCAATCTGTTTTTCCAATGAATAGATGAAGCATAACAAAATTGTATTCTTCCAGTCTCAGCTGGCTGTGCATTTTAAGCATTGGTTGGCAAACTCATGCCTTCATGATCCACCACAAGTTGGAGAGCATGTTTAGAGAGATTGTTCATGTATGTATGTTTCTAGTTATGTCAAATTCCTAGACCTAGTAATATTATATTAAAGTATTAGCACTATTAGGATTATTGTATATGTTTCTTATTCCTATTAGTATCAAGAAGGTCCTATTCTCACTTGGATTGGGAGGCTTGTACACTTGGGGTGGGTGGGTGTGGGGGGCCACTGCCCTCATGTTCAATGTTGAATCTTTCACTATTTTCCTTGATACATCTCTTAAAAAATGCATTACCTGATTGGGATATGGTTATGGATCCTGTCATCAACCCCATTTCAGCAGATATATTCTGATGACAGCAACACACAAGCATGACATTCTTTTCATTTTGCAATAGTCTATTAATCATCGGCTGCATGTTCTGGAGGTTTGCCATCCATAATAATCCCAATCTGCAAGCAAACTTTATAGTTCATAGAGATCTTGGAGATAACCGGTTGCTCATTATTTGGATATAGATGTGGACAACATATGCACAATAGGGGTACGGGCAACCTCATAGCCATGATGATAACTCCTCTTGTTCACCCCATTCATCGTTTACCTTGTATGTAACACATCAAACTTTATTTAATTATTGATATATGTCTTGGCTTCTGATGTCTATATTGTAATCTTCATTGTAATTGCATCAGATTTCACAAATATTCAAGCCTTGGTATGCAATATGTTCCATTGGTTTCTTTTTCTCTAAACTTTATGCCTTGTTGGAAATCTTCTTCTTGTCTTCTTTTTTAATTTTAGCATTTTGTCGATTTTTAGCCTTTTTTAATTTAATATATTATATTCTGGCAACTGTGGCCAAGCTTCCCTTGGATCAGCCTGAGATCCTTTTGTGATCAGGGTCTGATGTCTGATTTGTCTGCTAGTTTTCTTCGGAATACCTAGCTTCAATATCAGTTCTTTATAGGGTGCTGCGTGAGTTCCTAGACAAGGAGAAATTGGATAGAAATGAGTCTGGATTATCTTTTAAGTGACACGATACCAGCAGCACACATAAAAGTCGCCTGATGAGAGTTGGTAAACACTTACTGGGCATCATTTTTTGGGAACTGAGTCTGTTGTGATATCCACGAAGCTAGCATTTGATAGTCTTGTTACCTCTTGAAACATTTAATATTCTCACACCATAAGTTATGAGCTAGAACTTTTTTCATATATTCACTTGTCTTCATGTTAAATACTGAACTCCTTTTTCTTTGACAGACAACTAAAACCAAATAAATTCGGAAGCACCAAAAGAAAGTTTCTAATTGTCTTTATTGTTTGCCCAAATCCTGCTGAGCCTCTCACATTGCATATTCTTGCTGTTGTGATATAGCTGGTAGGCACATTCCCTCACCTATTACTGCCTCGAGCTGTCAGATTGTGTGGGGGCATATCTGTACCATTCAATATTTGATTGGACAGTTATCCAGAAAAGGAAAAAAAAACTTGTCATGTTTGAGCCAAAACGTCCGATGAAATATTACTCTTAAAGGTTCAATCTCAGCTGTTGTGGGTGGGGTGTGGGTGTGGGTGTGGGTGGGTGGGTTGGGGGGGCATGTTTAATCTGATCTTTCTAATCACTACAACATTTGCTTTTGGTTGAACTTTTGCAACATTAACATTTGTTTTCTCATAGATGTTCCATTCTTGAACTTTCTAATTGCACCGTCTCTCTCTCTCTATCATTTTAAAGTTTATCATTGTTTTCTGATAGATGTTCCATTCTTGAACTTTCTAATTGCACCGTCTCTCTCTCTATCATTTTAAAGTTTATCATTGTGCTTCCTTTCAGGTTTTATAGATCTGATTAGGTAGCAGACGACCAACTGGGTTAAACTCGGGAGTTACTCTGGCCCTGCTCAAAGGTTATTCAAAATCCTTCACCTGCAGTGTGATTAATGTAGTGTCACATTAGCGAACTCTACCCCTTCTCCACTTTAGTGCATAGTTTAGCTTGTAGTTCAAGTTATCCTGCAACATTTTACTGGGAAATGGGGTTCCCTTCACGTTTGGGGAAAGAACATCTGTGTGTTTTCTTGAAAGGTCAGTTTTGTCCCCTTTCATCCTCCTTTGTATGATGGCAGAGAAGTGCAGACATCCAAGAACATGATGTAGTAATGTATAATTGAGGCCCTTACTTGAAGCCGGGTGAAAGCTGCTCTAGCTGCTGAGGTACTTCGATGGTTTGATTTTGAGTTATTATTTGCAAGCTTCACTGCTTGGTGGCATGGTCAACCTGAACATAACGCGCTGTTTGGTTATGGTATTAGATGCCAATATTAGTCTCACTTTTAATATTGATATTAATAGTACCAATTTCAGGTGTTTAGTTAACCTGTATCAAATCTAAAATTTATTCACAATAAGAGCTCTATTAATATCATGTTTAATATAGTGAACACTTTGTATTAAATCTGATATGGAAGGCCTCGAGCCATTGAGCCTTCACCTCTCTTCTTTTCCCAACTTCTGCATCTCTCTGCCATCGCCTTCTCCTACACGAGGTTTGCTGCCATCACCATCTCTTCCATAAGGTTCTTGCCGTCGCATCTCTTCCGGAAGGTTCCTCTCTCTCTCTCTCTCTGTGTATGTGTCTGTGTGCATCCCATTCCACGATTGATGGGGAGGGGGGTTGAGATCAAACAAGAGGCAAATAGGGCAACGGAAAAGGCTCTTGCCCAGGCTAGGGAGAACTCGGAAGGGGTGAATGAGTTATCAAAAATTCTAATGTAGATAACTATAACAATTAAATGCAGTATGAAAGAAACATCTAAGCAACTCTTTGAGAGTTTCACTACGGTACAAATCTTGCGCAGGTTACAACTACAACAGCGTCCTTAGTCTTGGTTCTCTCTTCCCTCAAGAAGAGGAACAAACATCTTGTTACGTAGGTCTTCCCTTCCTCTCCAGGAGGAAGTAACAACTAGATATTATCTAATCGAGGTTACGCAACAATATGCTTCTTAGTAGGTTGATGTGTACAATGAAATAAAAAATAAAGATCAAGACTAAGAGTGAAGAAACAGATGTGTAGAGTCTTAATCACTCATAGAAGAGGAATGAGAGTTTCAAGCAGGGTAGTAGAGATGTAGTAGTGGGCATAATGCTCAGAGTTGGAAGTAGGCTTTTAGGCTCTTTTTTTCTCTCTCTTGAATAGAAAGGTATTTGGGTGCATAGAGAGTGGAGTTCTTTGAAATTTGAATTCTCTTCAAGATGTATGTTCTTGTAGCTTATGCTTCCAATTTAGTGAAGATTTTGAATTAACCTGTTGAGGTACGACTTCCCTCCCGTTATCTCTGAGCTTTTTATTGTGTTTAACGTTAACTTTGTTGAGTATAACGTTAATGAGATTGAATTTTGCCTAGAGAGAGCTCAGGCAGACACGGGTCCCTATTAGTTCTGTAAGGATGAACAAAATTATTCTTACACGAAAAGTTTAATGATAATTTTAGGAATTTTATGGTACCATTGGATGGTAATAAATTTTACTAACATATACGCAAGTATGAAAAAGGTATATTTGTAAATACCTAAAAAATATAAACGTAATTATGAAAAGTTTATGTTTTATAGAACAATTGGATGATTTTTATAGAATCTTAGGTGAAATTTTTAAAACTTCTAGATGTATCCTCAAATCACTAAAAATGCGTTAAATTCGGTGAAGAAATGTTGAGTGATGATAAAAGTTAATTATAGAAAATATAGGGAGTTAAATGTAAAACTACTGATTATTGGTAAAAGATAAATATACAAATAATGATCCTAGTATGATAAAGGATAATGAAACTGAAAAGGTTTTTTACTCTTTCAGTAAGGATATTGGTAAAGGATAAATGATAACGGTAAGGTTACTTAGCTCTTAAGAAAGGATGCATGTCACAAATCTAAGAGGATCGTTAAGGGACACTTGTCCCCATCTCAAAGCCTACCCACCACTATAAATAGGAGGGTGGTCTTGCCATTCCATCCCCATCCCCTCCTTCTCCAATGCCAAGAAGAGAGAGAGAGAGAGAGAGAGAGAGAGAGAGAGAGAGAGAGAGAGAGAGAGAGAGAGAGAGATTTAGAGCGAGAACGGGAGTTGTTCGCGAGGTTCTTTGCACGCGTGAGGAGGCTTGGAGGGCGGCGCGAGGAGGTTCATGCTGTGTCTAAGCAAACTTTTAATTAAAGGTAAGTACATGGCCATTTCTCCATGGTTATTTTTATGCTACAAATGTCATGTTTTCAAAAAATATATTTTCCTACAACTTAAGTATATACTACTAAACTAACATGCTGTTAAAATGACATAAGAGTCTATATGAACACCCAACCTATGCCTAAATCTCATTTTATAAGTTTTCCATGTTAAAATCGAATATGCTTACAGACAGTGCCACCTTAGGAGTCTATGTGTCCGAATCATACACGCATCCTTATGAGGTGGACATTAAGTTAAAAGACGCAACCCGAAGCAAACGGGTAAAATCCTGGCTACGGTTCTTCCGATCCAGGTGGGATGGGTAGGTCCCCCTGCTACGTAGTAGAAGTGCTAGTGGGCATTTGCCTTACTGCTGGCTGCATGTCATATTAAACCTCCTCATGTTGTGATTTGGATGCATGTCCGTTAAATAAAGATAAGATTCATGTTATTTTTACGATATATATATATATATATCTTTGATCTTTCAACTATGTTATGCTATGTCATGATCTTTATGATACTTACGCCATACTATGATGCCACGCTATGTAGCCATGCCATGATCTCTATGTCTTTACTCACGCCATGCCATGATGCGATATCATGATCTTATATTTATACTCACGCCATGCCATAATGCTTTGTCATGAGCCATGATACTTATGTTATCTGAAGCTTACCATGTTATATTCTATCATGACATGATTAAATAGTATTATCATGTTTCTTTTTATTTTTATATATGATAAACTATGTAGTGGTTTCATGTGCTTGCTAAGTTGGATGAGACTTATCCTTACTCCCTAGCATTTTTCAGGCAAAGAGAGGTAAAAGTTAAGCTATAGGACTAGGAGATTTAGAACTCGAAGATCGAACTACTATTTAATTGATGTAATATGTGAATATGTTTAGAGATTCTAGACAAGTATTGTAATTCACATTATTTGTTATTAGTGGATAAATTTGTGGTTATGATGTTTGATTCATAGTGTTATGGATGTATGTATGTGCTCATTATAGAGTAAGTATATGTTTGGGTTGTTCCTACTGTGACGCGCTCGCTGGTTTGAAGTAAGCCGGCATGACTGACCACTTAATTTTAAGCCATTGAACTTAGATCCTAGGCATATGATGGTGAAGAATTAGGTTTAAGCGGATGGATCTACCATTCTTTAAGGGGGAGAGCGAACCCATAGTGGTGGAGTTTAAAGAATAAGGTAAGCGAAGCAAGTATATGCTGCAGGAAAGAACTAGAATAATTGATGGAGCAATGAGCTAGTTAATCATTTAAGTCTTTCCTTGAAATACTTAAGGACTTAGGAGAAAGTTTGACTAGAATAAGAGTAAGGTAATCTAATCGACTCTAGGGACTTGTAAGTTGATGCTTACTTAAGAAGACTAGAGCACTAAGATTCGTTTATGCTACTTAGCAAAACTATGGTAAGCTAATTATATGGTAGCTGCAGATGCCGTATAACTAGCTTATCCATAGTAGAATACAAGAGTTCATACAATCATTATTTGACAAGGTAGATCTAGTTGAAACTCCAATTCTTATTGATGGATATATGTGTCCTCTAAACTAATCATAAGGCACCTATTTCAATTTGGTTCACTAATAAATGACATTAAAATCATTATGTAGATTGGTATATTTGTAATTGCGCATAATGAAGTCCATAAATGTGTGCAATAGTCATCGGATTATGATGAGATCATAATAATGAGACTGATGACTTATAAACACATATTCTTAATTGTTCCTAGTCGTAGGATGTTTGAGAAGGATATCAAACATCCGGTAAGACTAGTACAGGTTATTCCAGCTCATATGATGAGGGTGATTGATCTCGTTAGTTACTTGTGTGAGACACAATAGTAAACATGTAGGTGCTTATTGGAGAATGAGTTCACTGAACTGATCTGACATGAATCGCCGAATGGTAATTTACTTGACTGTCAATCGGCTTGATTCATCATCACAGTGGCGTGGTTGATCTTTGGATTTGAGATACCAAAGACACCTTGTCGGTAGACTTCTGGACTTTGACTTTGACCTACGAATCCCTATCTATGGGATCTCTAATAGTCAAGGATCGGGTCCAGCAGAAGACCTTCGAAGGTGATTGTGTGTTCAATAAAGGATTGTTCGCTCTTAGGTAACTGGAGAGAGAATGCTCTAGAATAGATCTGTAGGAGTCTCTGGCCAGAGTAGAAACAATATCAGAAAAGATGTTTTTGGATATTGTACAGCAGAGTCTTATTCAAGTGAGTTGACCATCTAGAGTTTGACAGTTGACCATACCCTAGGTTAACTCGAGAGCATTGTGCAAACGAAGGATTATAGCCATGCGGTAACTATGGACAGACAGGTTCCATGAGTGGGTTGCTGAACCCCATTACCTTTCGGGATCATACGGTGTTACTTGGCACCCAACTTGATCGGAAGTCCGACCGAATTTACATGAGATGTTAATTCGGTTAAGTAATTAGTTAATATCTAGATATTAATTAATTACAATAAGTCAATAACTAGTTATTGGACTTAACGGGCTGAAAATCGGACTGGTTAATGGGCCTAGAGGGTTATATGCAATAGATTCTTAGTCGGTGGTGTTTTAGTGGGATTTATGTTAAGTCGGGGACTTTTGTGAAAAGTCGCACCGACTTAATATATATGCGCTTGAAAAAAAAGAAACCCTGAGAAAAAGTTACATGGTTTCCCCATGTTGGCTGCCCCTCCCCTCCCCTTCTCTCTCCTCCTCCTCTGGGCGCCCAGTTCGAGGCGCCGGGACAATCTCTGTCTCTGCCGCGTGCGATTCCCGAAAGTCGGGAATTCCCGTTCGCGGGCTTTCGGACATCGTTGCAACGATGGATCTTCAGTGAGTGAGCTGATACAGACGAGGGAGCGAGGACGGATCACCACAGAGGATCGCGTGTATACCGATGAAGGCCGGACACTTGTACGGCTCGCGACATCGCTTTGATGGAACCGAGACAGAAGCGGATTCGAATCCGTGCACGGTAATCAGATTACATCCCGATTTTTGGTTTACGTTTTTCGTTTCGAATCGGATCAGTGGGCATTGGGCGAGTATTTTATCATTGTTTCCGTTGCGTTCTTCGCGTCCCGCTTGGATCCCAATAGCGGTATCAGAGTCAGGTTCCGCTCTGATCTGCTTCGGAACGATTAAATTATTTTTCTAGATGAGCAAATAATATTTAGAATATTTTCTGTGAAGAAAACAATTTTATTTTGGGGTTTTTCGTATTGTTCTTCATGGGGATGAAGAACCGGATATTGGGGGCTTTGTAGAGGGTTCCATGGTGGTCAGTCACCACTATCAAACTTGCTGGTATGACTAGCTCTCCCTGCCAATCCCCAGTGTTCCCATATTGCCCGGCGGCCGGCGGTGGAGCTTCCCATTTTTCTGGTTTTTCAAACGTTGGAAGAGTTGAAAAAGGTGGAAGGCCACGGTTTTATGGGATGAACCACAACAAATGGGGGCCACCGGCGGCAAAGGGGGTCGCCGGCTGGTGACCGTCGGCGAGGGGGACGGAAGGGGACCCGCCTTGCAACGTCTTGGCACCCTAGTTTTCCTCTCTCGGCGCCGGTGGAGGAGCCTTCAAAAGGGCTAACCGGCGGCGGCTTTGGTGGAAAAACCCTGACTAGATGGCCCGAGCGAACAGGCGCTTGGGTGCCCGAACCGGCCAGCCCTGCGTTGGTTCGATCAGGGGCCTTAGGCCCGGCCTGGGCGCGCCAGGCGCCTGACCTGAGTCGGCCAGGTTCGCATCGAGCTATGGTGCTTTGCCTGGTTTGAGCCAGGCCAGGCCCGGGCCCGAGCCCTTCAGGCCCAATGGGCCTAAACCCCATTTTAACTTCTCTTTAAACCCCATAGACCAGCCCATTAATCCCTTTATTGCCCCTTAACACTTTATTAAAGGAATAATTAACCCCCTTTAACTTAAAATTAAAATAAATTTTATTTAAAATCCGTTTTATATTTAATTTATAATTTTGAGTTTATAAGGGGTTTTATTTGTTAAGATGTGATCTTAAAAACAAATTAACAAACGTTGTTAATTTTATATTAATATAAGTGATTAGAGGGGTTAATTTAAGATATGATCTTAAATTAATATTAACAAGTGTTGTTAATTAATTTTTTAAGTTGTGACCTTAATTTTAATTAACAAATATTGTTAATTTATTAGGTGATTAAATAATTAATTTCTTAACAATTGTTGTTGGGAAATTATTTATCAATTAAGGGACACTCAATAAAGGTTATTAAGTGATAATTTGACTCTTAATAATATTTTATACATAGAGTTCATTATTTCTTGAGAAATAAACTTTAATAAAAGTTATTAAAGATTAATTAAGTCTTAATAACAGTTATTAGGATGGTTAATTAATCTTCTCAAGGATCTCTTAATTAATGTTTTCAAAGATCTAATTCACTTAATAGGATTTTTTAATAAAAGTTATTAAGAGATTAATTGAGTCTAATTCTTAGATTATTCTTAGTTAGAAATGTTCTAATTAATATTTTTTAGTAATTATTATTGAGAAATTTTTATTAATAAAGGGGTTCTTAACAAAGAGTTGTTAAGTAATTAAAATTAGAATTATAAATTCTTTTATAAGTGTTATTTATAAATTTTTAATTCTATCTAAATGTTAGATTGTTTCGCTTTAATAATTATTATTAATGTGATTTAAAATTAATCTAAGTGTTTGATTAATTAATTTGGAATTGTTTTAAATTATGTATGAAATATTTTATAATAATAATTTTAGCTTTGTTTGCACATGCTGATGTGTTTGATGCTTTAAATTAGATTTATTACGTTAGAAAATAAGATTTTCGAAAAATCAATTTATTCAATTTTTGATTGGTACCTAGGTTTTAAGAAAATCAAAATTATTATTTTTTCAAAGTTTTAGCCTTCATGTGATGTGCTTTATCATGTGTGGATGGTTAAAATTTGAAGTGGTCATAGACATGCACTTAGTCAATTTCATATCATGTGATGGTGTGATTGTGTGGATTATCTTGTAATGTGTTATATGGGTTAATTAAATGTTAATTAATGAGGCCTGCGTGCCTCCCCCTCTCTCTCCTATTCTATTGTAATTCTATCGTAATTCTATCTCCCTCCATTATTGTACTCGGCCATAAGGCTTTATCTTACAATTTATTTGTATTTGAAATTGTTTCAAAATTAATATTATTTGTAATTGATTGTGCCGACTTAGGAGAGGCGAGGATGATCCACAAGTGCAACCAGAAAGGCGACAGGAGATGAGATCACCAATGCCTATGTGTTTGCATGTTTTGTTTATATAATTATTATATATTGTTATGGTGATTAATTGTATGGCTCCAGTTAATCACCGTACTGTCCATGACCACACAAGGAACATGTATAGTTGATGCATGCTTTTTAGTTTTTGATTATGAATCGATTGTTAATATCTAGGTATAGTTAAATATATACAATATATATATAAACTATCATCTAAGAGGAGACCAACATAAAATAAGCAAAAACCTTCAACATAAAGTCTAAGTCGGAGCACGAGTCATTGAGAATGCACCGCGTGGCTCTCCATCAATATAGTTTTTAGAACTTGATTAAATGATGGCAATTTCTATGTGTTTACTCGAGATTTGCCACCATCTGATAAAATGACTATTAACTATGGCATTATGATGCCTTGAGATTGAAATAGAGAAACGGTGTACCTATCCTCGTATTTATCTGGGAGCTATATTCTTACTCTACTCCGTCATATATTGATGGTAAAGCTTAGACCAGGGATAATGGTCTAATGTGTTTACCCGGGACCATTAAAGACCTGGGAGCCGAAATAAGATCGGATATTGCAAAGAGTTGCAATTACCATGAGATGGTTGCTCCAAGATAATGGTATGATACTATGTGTTTACCCGAGGTCATACTATGATTCTTGGAGATTCTGATCCTCACTAGGAGACCGTTGGAGTCTCTCGTTCTGTATACTTGAAGGTTATATAGTCCGTCAAAAAATAGTAGAAAATAATTTAAAATAAAAGACCATAATTGAATTATAAGAACTATCTACTTAAATTACGTTATTTCCTTCGTTTACTAAAATGTCGTCTATTAATACGAAATTTGACATATTAGATGTCAAAACTTCTCATATTCAGATTGATTAGAAAACTCTGAAGAATGTCTTCAGGGGTAAGTGAAAGTCACTATCCTAATAAGATATCATGAATTCTCTTACTTGGATAGACCAAAGAGAAGAGGTACTCATGGTATGCCTTTTTGAAAGGTAAGTGGTAAGATTTTAAACGGTCGAACCTACACCTGAAAGGATAAAGGAAGGCTAGCTGAAATAGAAAAGTAGCAGTTCTCCTACTGCGACCAATATAAGGATATTGATAAAGGTAAAATGAATATGAAACTTGAAAGAAGTCTCATATATTTTTATTTTCAACTTTTGTATGTCTATTGGAGAATTAGTTTATCCAATATGAGATATTGAAAATGATTATTAGATCTGCGATAGTATGCAGACTTAGACAAGTAAAAGGAAATCGAGAAAATCTAAGTGTTGAGTTAGACTCAACAATTGTTTAAGATATGCATAAGTTACTGTCAGACAGTAAATCTTTACATATTTGTAGGAGTCTAATATGAAACTGAATAATTGTTATTTAGTTCTATAAGATATCAAGAATTATAAAAGTGAATAATATTGACTGAGAATGAACAATAGTTGTTCGATATGATTTTAAAATCGGTCAATACACTATAGATTCTTGATGTGACATTTCATGTGATGAATGTTCACATGTCTCCTATAGAAATGAACTGTGTGAATCATGATTATCTGTGGCGTTGTACACAAGGTTGTGCAATAAGAAATTATTAGTACTAATACATATTGATAGCCTAATATCTTTTTAAGGCCAAAGATAATTATTTCTATTGACTTACCTTAATAGTTTACTTTTAAAAAGATTCGACTGTATGTACTTATTGAAGTACAAGTCGAATGCATATGTGAGATTAAGGTATAAGATCAAGATGAAGTGACAAATAGAAAAGAGTATTATAATTCTTTGATTTGATCAAAGATGTAACGACCCGCCACCCTATAATCGGGGATCCGATTACTAAATGGGTACCGAATCATTAATTTGGAACCAAACCAGGATCTAATTAAGTCTGGGAGATAAATAATAAACTAAGCTAAACATTCACATCGCATTGAATTGAAATGAAAGTGTAAGAATTAAAAATTATTACAATGCGACTCGATACAACAAATAATTACATACTCCAACAGAAAGGAAATAATTAAACGTACATGCCAGAAATAAAATAACAACTACGTCGGGGCATACCCCGGAATAACCACTGACGGTGCTCAACACACGGCCGCACTCTCCTCGCTAGGTCTGCCGGGAGTCCTCACCTGAAAACCGCAGGGGGTGAGTCTCAAAGACAAGACTCAGTAGGGATCCTTCGATCCCCACTGCCCACGCACACACCCACAAGTGCAAAGTACAGCTAACGGTAAAGTGATAAGCACAGGAGGTACAATTCCAAATTCTTAACGTGAAATCACATGCAATCGAAATATAATAAACATGCATATTCTAAACCAGCCGACTAGGGAACCCACAATTGTTGTCTCGATAGAACTCGCTAACCACACAACAACGGTGGGAAAAACCTCGACCCGCTGAGACCAAGCAGTAACCCCTCGGATAGCACACTAGCTACTCCGGCCCAACTGGCTCAGGTGGTTACTCCTTCCCTCAGCATGAGTGACTCTCCGAATGTACCACTCCGACACCAGTACTAGCTGACCCCGGGGTTCACCAGGTGACCCTCTCTCACTAGGCGTCACCCCGCCCACGCCCCCACCGGCGCTGTGCTCACGCCCCCACCAGCACAGGGTGATAAAGTGCTACAATGTCACTCAAGGTCTACAGTAACACAAAACACCAAAACCCGGCACAGTACGATCCGGTCACGTGAAAAGCCCGCAATCGCACGACTCACAACGCAGTGTCATCCGGTCATGAAGAATCCATCATTATCGAGCGCACTAAAGCATGCATTAACCCACTATCTAGCAGTATGAACACGTTTTACTGGCATGAATTAGTGTTGTTCTATCTTGAATCGCGTCGCCCAAGGCCGACGCCATTCAAGCTCCATGTACTGATTTTATGTAAAAGTACTGTCTTCAGAATCAGGCCTTAAAAGGCGTCGACACCAGTGGTCGCCTTTTGAAAGGCGTCGACATCCTCAGACGCCATTTAGCACAGAAATCCAGGAATTCCAGAAAACATTACCCAGGGGATTTATGCCTTAAAAGGCGTCATGGCTACCCGACGCCATTCAAATCGCGTCGCCCATCCATGACGTCGTTTAGTCCCAGAATCCCCGAACTGGCAGACTCTCAGCAAGGCGATTCCTGCCTAAAAGGCGTCGCGATGGCCCGACGCCCTTCAAAAAGGCGTCGCCCATGCACGACGTCTTTTAACCCCAGGAACCAGAGTCTGCATGAGCCCGAGGGCTCCCTTTCCAACCCCCAACAACCCCAAAATCACCCAAAAACGGAGGAGAAAGAGGGGCAATTCAATCCACAGGAATCACATTCATAGAAATCCCCCATATCATCAAGAAGAACCCCTAAACATGCTTGTTCTACCCCCCAAAACCAAATATCCATAACAAGCTCAAACGGGGGGAACATAGTTTGAACACAAGACTATGGGAACCGTCACCCTACCGGATACTTGAACGCCTTCGAGCTTCAAGCCACCTACCCGTCTCGCCCCACGCCGCCGCCGGTACCGCCGTGGTCGTCCTTACTCCACCGTGACGTCGGTCGCCGTCCGGAGAGTAAAACGCCGCAGTGGAAGTGGAGGTGGTAGTGGTAGGAGCTAGGTAGAGGATGGAGTGGAGGGAAAGATGAAATGGTGGGAGGAAAAGAGGGAGGAGGAGGAATTGCCGCCAAGTTCGCCGGAAGGGAAGGTGAGAAAGAGAGAAGGAAAATGAGGGAAAGAAGGAGGGCTCGCGGGGTTAACCAGAGACTGGCTAAAACGCGTCGACATCAACGGATGCCTATCAGGTGACGTAACGGCTGCTCTGACAAGATTCTGAAACGCGTCGTTCGAGGCAGACGCCGTTCAAACGACTTGTCAGGGCCGTACTCTGACAATCCCAGAGTCGCAGTCTGAAAGGCGTCGACACACGTGGACGCCGTTCAGGCGACACGACAGGGCCGTACTCTCGCGGCCCGAAGCCAGCCCACGTGGCACCCACGTGGCAGGACCTGAAACGCGTCTGCAACAGTGGACGCCGTTCAAAACGCGTCTCGATGTCCTGACGCGAATCGTCACAGAACCTCAGCCCTCACTAAGGTCAGAACTACAGGGTCCGACCCCGAAAACCAGATCCGAAAGTCACGATCCTTACAATCTCCCCCCCTTAAAAGAATTTCGCCCCCGAAATTGACTGCTAGAATTAACAAGGTCAAAACAGGGATACAAGTTCACAAGGAAACTTACGAAAAGAGGTAAGGGAACTGGTCCCGCATCTCATCCTCTCGCTCCCAGGTTGCCTCACCTCCGGAGCGGTACTGCCAAATCACTTTGACCAACGGTACAATCTTGTTCCGCAGGACCTGTTCTCTGCGATCCTCAATACGAATAGGATACTCTGGAAAGGACAGGTCCTCAGCGACCTCCAACTCCGAAAAATCCAAAACATGGGACGGATCCTGAACATACTTTCTTATTAAGGAAACATGGAACACATCGTGCACCCCTGCAAGACTGGGCGGCAAGGCCAGCTGATACGCGGTTTCCCCAATCCGAGCAAGGATGGGAAAATGCCCAATATATCGTGGACTCAGCTTGCCTCGCTTCCCGAATCTCATCACGCCCTTGGAGGGTGAGACTCAGAGAAACACGTGGTCCCCAACTTCAAACTCAAGTGGTCTCCGTCGGACGTCACCATAACTTTTCTGCCTACTCTGAGCTGCGGTCAACCTCTGCCGAACTGTCCTGGCAATCTCAGTACATTGCTGCACTAACTCGGGTCCTGCTATTTGCCTTTCACCGATCTCGGACCAACACACTGGAGATCGACACGGTCGCCCATACAAAGCCTCGTAAGGCGCCATGCCGATACTGGAATGGTAACTGTTGTTATAGGAAAATTCCACTGTGGACAAATGCTGCTCCCAAGTACCTCCCCAGTCTAGACAACATGCCCTGAGCATATCCTCCAAGGTCTGAATGGTCCTCTCCGACTATCCGTGTAACGACCCGCCATCCTATGACCGGAGACCCGGTCACTAAATGGATGTCGGCCCATTAACTGCGGGTTCACATCCGGATCTCACACAACACGTCTGGAGGAGTAAGTGCTAAACAAGGCTAAATATAACAAACACACGGACCACAAGGTAAGCAAGTGCGCAGGAAGGAGAATAACAATGTCCGTATACAGTCCAACAATAATTACATGTCCAACAATTAAATAAGTACAGGCAGAAGGAAAGTACAACAACATCGGGGCATACCCCGGGACTAAGACAGCTGCTGGTCCGCACACCAAGAAGTCACCACGCTTCCGCTCGCCTCGAGGTCCACACCTGGAAACCGCAGGGAGTGAGCCACACTAGAAATGGGCTCAGTAGGGATCATCCGATCCCCTGCCTCCCACTCACACACCCACAAGTGTAATAACAGGAAAATATGGCAATTTAAGTAAAGTAGTAAACACAGCACCCAACTCTGATATGAAACGCACGGTAAGCAGTGTAACAAGAACCATTCTAAGTAACCCGAAGAACCCATCACGGAGTCACGACTCACAGTCAATGTCCACGAAGCGACTAAACCACACTGTCGACCGAAGTCGAACGTCGCCTCCCAACACTACCACCACTGCTCACGCCTGTCCACCCCTACAGCGTTCCGGGGCACTGTAGGGTGAGGCAGTGAGCCAAACTAGGACTAGCTGGACTCAGTGTACCGCCACTGCCAGCTACGTGTGCACATAAGCAGTCTAGACTACTGTCCTACCACCGGATTGCCTCCACGCTAGGCCTCAGCGCTTCAGGAGGGCCCTGGGGACCGGCGAACCCCCGTCAAGCCGAAGCTACAGGAACTACCCACAAACCCAACTCTCCCGGGCTGCGTCAGGCCAAGGGCTATAGGTACCACTCGTAACCTTGATCAAAGGTCACATCAGGCCCACTGGCTAAAGGGTAAACCAACTCCCACCAGAAACACCACCAGCTCCACAGCAAGAAACACGCCAGAAGCTGTCACGACAACCAAGGGAAACCCCGACCCGCTGAGACCAAACAGCAACCCCTCGGATAGCACACCAGCTACTCCGGCCCGGCGGGCTCAAGGTGGTTCTGTTTGTCTCAGCCAAGGGTAAAACACAACAAGCACCCCTCCTCACAGACACCATGGCCCTTCTCCCATCAGCCCATGGTGACAAACGGAAACCACAGTCATTCCGAATCCATATTCGTACAGGCACACACACATACACATTTAACATGCTGTAATTACACTCACACATAAGTCCTCAATCCCAGTGTACAACATAAAACATGCCTCAGAACCTTCAACAGTGAAACACATGCTAAAACCAGCAATAAAACACTTCTGTCTTGAATCGCGTCGACCGAGGTCGACGCCATTCAAGTCCCTCAGACAGGTTCAGTTAAACGTCAGATTATTCCTTGAAACGCGTCTTCACAGGGAGACGCCCTTTGAAACGCGTCCGCAACCATCGACGCCATTCACATTAAAAACCCAGAATTTCAACACTCAAGCGGGGCGATTTCCTGTCTAAATGGCGTCATGGTGGCCCGACGTCCTTTCTAAAAGGCGTCGTCCACCCATGACGTCATTTAGCGCCAGGAACTCTATTTTAATGAGGCCTCGAACAGGGGGATTTCTGCCCCTAAAAGGCGTCGTACGGCCTAGACGCCCTTTGAAAGGCGTCGACCAGGGACGACGCCGTTTAGCGCCAGAAACCAGGTTCCCTGGTTCGAACCGAGGGTTTCTCCCTTGAACCCCAAGCACCCCGAAAACCCCAAAATCAAAGGGGGAAGGAGAGAAGCTCAACCACACAGTCATGCTTACGAAAACACAATCACAAACACCGTCATTCCCACATGGAATCCCCCCTAAGCATGCTCAATCTATCCCCCAAACACCACGTCACGCCGAGAATCACACGAACATCACATGCAAGGTTCGTCCCCCTACCGGTTCTCGAACTCCGCCAAGCTCCGTGCCGCCGTCCCGCCGCACCGCACACCGCCGCCGGTACCCTCGAGGACGCCGCCACTCCGCCGGGACGTCGGCCGCCGTCCGGAGAAGGGAACGCCGCGAAGGAGGTGGTGGAGGTAGAGGTGAGAGGTAAGGTGGTGTTGGAGTGGTGGAAGAGGAAGAAGAGGAAGGGAAGGAAAGAAGAGCGTCGGAGAGGGCGGAGAGGGTGAGGAGAGAGAGTGTGAAGGTGAGAATGAGGGAAAGAAGGGGAGGCTCGCGGGGTCAACCAGAATCCCGCTAAAACGCGTCGATCGAGGCAGACGCCAATCAGTCTGACAGGACGGCCGTACTGACACCGCTCTGAAACGCGTCGCCCACCGCGGACGCCGTTCAGACAACAAGACAGGCCGTACTGACAACGCTCTGGCGCCGTACCCTGACACCGCAGGTGTCGCAGTTTGAAACGCGTCGACCGAGCTGGACGCCGTTCAGACAAATCTGACAGGGGCCGTACTCTCGCGGCCCGAAACCCGCCCACGTGGCGCAACAACCAACAGACCCTAAATGGCGTCCACACAACCTGACGCCTTTTGAAAGGCGTCGAGCACTGTTGACGCCATTCAGCAGAAATCTCAAGACCCCTCCAGGGTCCAAACCAGGGGATCCGGCCCGAACCCGACCCGAATTCAGAACCCGAAATCTCAGTCATTACAGTCCGTCAGTCTCGGGATGGTAGGCCGAGCTGAAAGCCAACTGAGTGCCCAATGCCTGCTGAAAGCTCTTCCAGAACTTGGAAGTAAACCTCGGATCTCGATCTGATACAATGGACAAAGGTACCCCGTGCAGAGAGATGATCCGGTCTACAAACAACTTTGCCAGCCTGCCGACTGACCAGTCCTTCCTAATGGCTAGGAAGTGTGCCGACTTGGTCAGTCGATCAACGATGACCCAGATAGCGTCTCTCCTGCTAAGGGATGAAGGCAATCCCATCACAAAGTCCATCGTCACATGCTCCCATTTCCACTCTGGAATCGGCAAGGGCTGTAGCATCCCTCCAGGTCTCTGATGCTCGGCTTTAACCTGCTGACAAGTCATACACCTAGCCACATAATCAGCCACATCTTTCTTCATACCGGGCCACCAGAAGTGCCTCCTCAGACAATGATACATCTTTGTTGTCCCAGGATGCACTGCATATCTCGAATGGTGCGCCTCATCAAGTATACACCTGCGCACGTCCTCCTCGGTCGGAACATAAAGTCTACCTCTGAACCTGACAGTACCGTCATCCCACAACTCCACCTCTGACCTCTGGAGAATCTGTGGTAACTTAGCATCTGCCCTCTGAGCCTCAATCACAGCATGATATACAGCTGGTCTCACAGTCAAGCTGACCAATACGGCTCTATCATCTTCACGTGGAATCCTAAAGGAAGATTCCACAACCTGCTCAAACAATTTCCATTCTTGAATCATGAGGTATGACATGACCGTCTTCCGACTCAAGGCGTCTGCCACTACATTCGCCTTGCCCGGATGGTAAGAAAGGTCAAAGTCATAATCCTTAATGAACTCCATCCACCTTCGCTGTCTCAAATTCAGGTCTCTCTGAGTGAACATATATTTCAAACTCTTGTGATCGGTGAAAACCTGAAATTTCTCCCCATGTAAGTAATGCATCCAGATCTTAAGTGCAAATACCACAGCTGCCAGCTCCAAATCATGGGTAGGATAGTTCTCTTCATGCTTCTTCAGCTGTCGAGAAGCATAAGCCACTACCTGCCATGCTGCATTAGAACTGCGCCCAAACCTCGACGGGACGCATCTGAGTAAACCACAAATCCACCTGACCCAGATGGAAGCACCAGCACTGGGGCTGATGTGAGGCGGGTCTTTAGCTCAATAAAACTCTGTTCACAATCCTCGGTCCACACAAAACGAACTCCCTTTCGAGTCAACCTCGACAAGGGGGCTGCTATCGAAGAAAACCCCTGAACAAACTGCCTGTAATAACCGGCAAGCACCAGAAAGCTCCTGATCTCAGTCACTGAAGTCGGCCTGTTCCAATCCATCACCGCCTCGATCTTGGCTGGATCCACAGCGATACCATTGCCAGAAATAACATGCCCAAGGAAGTGCACCTCGTCTAGCCAAAACTCACACTTGCTAAACTTGGCATAAAGTTGGTGCTCCCTCAGGACCTGCAATACTGCCCGGAGATGGGCGACATGCTCTTCCTCAGAAGAAGAATAGATCAGGATATCATCAACAAATATAACCACAAACTGGTCCAGGTAGGTCCTGAAGACTCGGTTCATCAGCTCCATAAAGGCCGCCGGAGCATTGGTCAAGCCGAAGGGCATAACCAAAAACTCATAATGTCCATACTGAGTTCTGAAAGCCGTCTTACTAACATCAACATCCCGGATCCTCATCTGATAATATCCAGATCTCAAGTCGATCTTGGAAAATACCCTCGCGGACTGCAGCTGATCCATCAAATCATCAATCCTTGGAAGTGGGTACTTATTCTTTATCGTCACCTGGTTCAGCTGCCTATAATCAATGCACAATCTCAGAGAACCATCCTTCTTTCTAACAAACAGAACTGGAGCACCCTATGGAGATGTACTGGGACGAATGAAACCCTTATCCAGCAATTCCTGCAACTGCGCCTTCAACTCAGCGAGTTCGGCTGGCGCCATCCGATACGGGGCCTTAGACAAGGGCGCCGTACCTGGTGCAAGCTCGATGGTAAATTCGATCTCTCGCTGAGGAGGAAGGCCAGGCAGCTCCTCGGGAAACACATCTATGAAATCACATACTACAGGTACCTCCCCAGGGCTGAGACTATCACGGACATCAGAAACAACAACAGAGGCAAGGAAAGCCTCACAGCCACCAGCAAGCAACCTCCGTGCCTTAAAGGCAGAAATGAGAATACCTCGGGAAGAAAGCCTAATACCTTGGAAAAAGAAGGTCGGGATGTCCAGAATGGAGAATCTCACCCTCTTCCTGTGGCAGTCCACTTCCGCATAAAAGGCTTCCAACCAATCAATGCCCAGGATGATATCAAAGTCACGAATGGCAAGTACAACTAACTGGGCAGGTAGCACATGACCCTCGATGGTCAAGGGAACATTCCTCAAACAATTATAAGATATCATGAAGTCTCCAGAAGGAACCTCCACCATCAAACCATCAGATAACTCAACAACGGGTGCAGAAAGAATGTCTAGAAACTGCTCGGAAATGAAATAATGCGAAGCACCCGAATCAATCAATACGTGTGCAGAGTTCCCAAGGACAGAAAGTGTACCTTCCACCAAGTTGGACGCGCGAGCCTCCCTCCTGGTGATAGATAGCACTCTCCCCTGGGTCCTCGGCTTCTTCTGCTCACCTGAACCATGTCCCTGACCATGCCCCTGCGGGCACTGCCTCGCCAAATGGCCCTGCTGGCCGCAAGTGAAACACCTCCAGGGGAGAGTGGGACACTGAGTCCCACCATGGGCACCCCCAAAGTGCTGACAGACTGCCGCAAGCCTCTGAGCTGGCCCCTGCGGTGCACTGGATACAGACTGACTCTGCTGACCCTGCCCGGGCCTGTTGCTGCCGCTGCTGCCACTACTGCTGCCACCACCCCTGAAGAATCTCCTGAATCGGGAGCCGAGTGACGACGATCCCGATCCGGATGAAGGGGCTGCTGCCGCTGCCTTACCCCTGCCACGAACTGGGCTTTGAGCAGCCAGTCCTCTCTCCCGGGCCGACTGGCTCTGTTGAGCCTCCACTGCTGCCGCACACCTAACCGCAGAAGCCAAATCCGTGCAACAGTGAGACGCCACAAAGTTCCTCAAACTGAGCCTCAGTCCGTCCACGAACCTCTCCGTACGACGCTCCTCGTCCCCAGATATGAAAGGCACAAACCGACCCAGCGAAACAAACTTCGCCTGGTACTCGAGTACCGTCATACTCCCCTGCGTCAGATCCATAAACTCCCTCTCCTTGGCTCTCTGGACGTGTCTAGGGAAATATTGTGCATTGAACTCCTTAACAAAGGTCTCCCATGAAATTTCCCTAAGACTCCTGTCCTCATAAGATAAACTCTTCAACGTGGTCCACCAGTCATAGGCGCTATCCTTCAGCATGAAGGTAGCGAACGGGGGCCTCTCTACCGCTGCACAGTCCATGGTATCGAAAGTCTTCTCTATCTCCCTAAGCCAGTGAATGGCCTCATCAGGGTCGGGACGGCCGGTGAAGTGAGGTGGCCTCAGCTTCAGGAACCTCTCAAGTGTAGCTGTGGACCCTTCCCGCGCACTGGAACTCTCACTAGGGTCTCGCGACTGGTATCGAGCCATAGTGTCCATCATAGCCTCCATAAACTGCTCTACACTCGGCTTCCCGGCCTTGGATCCACTAGGGACATCTCCCTGCTCTCGAATAACTGGCATCCTCCTCCTGGGAGCCATCTACTCGCCTACAATTACAAAGCCAAAAGTTCTAATTAGAGTCCTAAACCTATGCTACCGCCGTGCCTGTACGGGATAATGTATTTATTTGCCGAATTTACGATATTTAACCTAGTTATTTATTTATTTGCCAGACCGTATGCTCTGATACCAACTGTAACGACCCGCCACCCTATAATCGGGGATCCGATTACTAAATGGGTACCGAATCATTAATTTGGAACCAAACCAGGAACTAATTAAGTCTGGGAGATAAATAATAAACTAAGCTAAACATTCACATCGCATTGAATTGAAATGAAAGTGCAGGAATTAAAAATTATTACAATGCGACTCGATACTGCAAATAATTACATACTCCAACAGAAAGGAAATAATTAAACGTACAGGCCAGAAATAAAATAACAACTACGTCGGGGCATACCCCAGAATAACCACTGACGGTGCTCAACACACGGCCGCACTCTCCTCGCTAGGTCTGCCGGGAGTCCTCACCTGAAAACCGCAGGGGGTGAGTCTCAAAGACAAGACTCAGTAGGGATCCTTCGATCCCCACTGCCCACGCACACACCCACAAGTGCAAAGTACAGCTAATGGTAAAGTGATAAGCACAGGAGGTACAATTCCTAATTCTTAACGTGAAATCACATGCAGTCGAAATATAATAAACATGCATATTCTAAACCAGCCGACTAGGGAACCCACAACTGTCGTCTCGATAGAACTCGCTAACCACACAACAACGGTGGGAAAAACCTCGACCCGCTGAGACCAAGCAGTAACCCCTCGGATAGCACACTAGCTACTCCGGCCCAACTGGCTCAGGTGGTTACTCATTCCCTCAGCATGAGTGATTCTCCGAATGTACCACTCCGACACCGGTACTAGCTGACCCCGGGGTTCACCAGGTGACCCTCTCTCACTAGGCGTCACCCCGCCCACGCCCCCACCGGCACTGTGCTCACGCCCCCACCAGCACAGGGTGATAAAGTGCTACAATGTCACTCAAGGTCTACAGTAACACAAAACACCAAAACCCGGCACAGTACGATCCGGTCACGTGAAAAGCCCGCGATCGCACGACTCACAACGTAGTGTCATCCAGTCATGAAGAATCCATCATTATCGAGCGCACTAAAGCATGCATTAACCCACTATCTAGCAGTATGAACACGTTTTACTGGTATGAATTAGTGTTGTTCTGTCTTGAATCGCGTCGCCCAAGGCTGACGCCATTCAAGCTCCATGTACTGGTTTTATGTAAAAGTACTGTCTTCAGAATCAGGCCTTAAAAGGCGTCGACACCAGTGGTCGCCTTTTGAAAGGCGTCGACATCCTCAGACGCCATTTAGCACAGAAATCCAGGAATTCTAGAAAACATTATCCAGGGGATTTCTGCCTTAAAAGGCGTCATGGCTACCCGACGCCATTCAAATCGCGTCGCCCATCCATGACGTCTTTTAGTCCAAGAATCCCCGAACTGGCAGACTCTCAGCAAGGCGATTCCTGCCTAAAAGGCGTCGTGATGGCCCGACGCCCTTCAAAAAGGCGTCGCCCATGCACGACGTCTTTTAACCCCAGGAACCAGAGTCTGCATGAGCCCGAGGGCTCCCTTTCCAACCCCCAACAACCCCAAAATCACCCAAAAACGGAGGAGAAAGAGGGGCAATTCAATCCACAGGAATCATATTCATAGAAATCCCCCATATCATCAAGAAGAACCCCTAAACATGCTTGTTCTACCCCCCAAAACCAAAGATCCATAACAAGCTCAAACGGGGGGAACATAGTTTGAACACAAGACTATGGGAACCGTCACCCTACCGGATACTTGAACGCCTTCAAGCTTCAAGCCGCCTACCCGTCTCGCCCCACGCCGCCGCCGGTATCGCCGTGGTCGTCCTTACTCCACCGTGACGTCGGCCGCCGTCCGGAGAGTAAAACGCCACAGTGGAAGTGGTGGTTGTAGTGGTAGGAGCTAGGTAGAGGATGGAGTGGAGGGAAAGATGAAATGGTGGGAGGAAAAGAGGGAGGAGGAGGAATCGCCGCCAAGTTCGCCGGAAGGGAAGGTGAGAAAGAGAGAAGGAAAATGAGGGAAAGAAGGAGGGCTCGCGGGGTTAACCAGAGACTGGCTAAAACGCGTCGTCATCAACGGATGCCTATCAGGTGACGTGACGGCTGCTCTGACAAGATTCTGAAACGCGTCGTTCGAGGCAGACGCCGTTCAGACGACTTGTCAGGGCCGTACTCTGACAATCCCAGAGTCGCAGTCTGAAAGGCGTCGACACACGTGGACGCCGTTCAGGCGACACGACAGGGCCGTACTCTCGCGGCCCGAAGCCAGCCCACGTGGCACCCACGTGGCAGGACCTGAAACGCGTCTGCAACGGTAGACGCCGTTCAAAACGCGTCTCGATGTCCTGACGCGAATCGTCACAGAACCTCAGCCGTCACTAAGGTCAGAACTACAGGGTCCGACCCCGAAAACTAGATCCGAAAGTCACGATCCTTACAAAAGAAATTAATATTTAAGTATAAGATTCACACAAATTATTAAAAGGATAATTGTAACGACCCGCCACCCTATAATTAGGGATTCGATTATTAAATGGGTACTGAATCATTAAAATTTGGAGCCAAACCAGGATTTCGATAAGTTTGGGAAGTTAATGATAAACTAAGCTAAATATTCACATCGCATTGAATTGTAAAGGAAGTGTAAGAATTAAAAATTATTACAATTTAACTTGACTCAGCAAATAATTACATATTCTAACTGAAAAGAAGTAATTAAGTGTATAGGCCTGAAAAGAAATACAACTACATCGGGGCATACCCCAGAACGATGGCTGCTGGCTTGCCACTCGAGACGAAACCTTCCACGCTACGTCTGCCTAGAACCCTCACCTGAAAACCGCAGGGGGTGAGTCTCATCGAAATAGACTCAGTAGGGATCCTTCGATCCCCACCACCCACTCACACACCCACAAGTGCAACAACATGAATAAAGGCAATTTGAATAAAGCGGTAAACATAACTCTGAAACCACTCCATTAAGGAGTCCACAACTAGCGTCTCGGCTAAACACACAAGTCACACGGCTGAATGCAGAAAACACCGACCTGCTGAGACCAAACAACAACCCCTCAGATAGCGCGTTGGCTACTCCGACCTGACCTGGCTCAAGGTGGTTCTACTTCCCCCAGCACGAGTGACACTCCGAATGTACCACTCCCACACCGGTACTAGCTATACTCCGGGGTACAACAGGTGACCGTCTGTCTAGGCGTTACTCCACCACTCCCACATCGGCGCCGTGGCACTCCCACACCGACACAGGGTGCCTAAGCGCTAACAACTGTCACTCTAGGTTCACGATTGCACAAAACACAACATAGTGTGATCCGATCATGTTGAAATCTTCGTCATTCAAGTACGTTTTCAAAAATGTATTTAACCAAACTATCTAACAATGTAAACACATGTTAATTGTATGAATTAATGAGATTCTGTCTTGAATCGGGTCGCCCGTGGACGACGTCAGTGGACGACGTCATTCAAGCCTCCTAAACTGGTTCATGCGAAAACTAGCCTTAGAATGGCCTAAAACGCGTCGTGCAAGGTAGTCACCTTTTAAAAGGCGTCGCTGTCTTTAGTCGCCTAATCATGACAGAAACAGAATTAGGCCTCGGGGTGATCTGAACTAAATCGCATCGTGGGAGGTAGCCGCCATTCAAAACTGCGTCACTGTCCCAAGACGCCATTTAACGTTCGCTAACAGATTTCTCCTAGCCTTCCGAGTATAAAAAGTGGAATTTCTTCTCGAAAATCTCCTAAAGATGCTCCAAAGCAGGAAAAATATAGTTTTAAACAAAACATTGCGAGGATCGTCACCTTACCGGTTACTTGAACTCCTCCGAGTTTCAAACCGCCGGAATGCTACGCTACAAACCGCCGCCGGTACCGCCGTGGACGCCGTTACTTCACCGGGACGTCGGCTGCCATCCGGAGAGCAATACGCTGCGGAGGAAATGGTGGTGGTAGTGGTGGAAGTTATGGAGGGGGTTTGATGGAGTGGAGGGAGAGGAAAGGAAGGAGAAGGGGAAGGGAGAGTGAAGGGTTCGGAGAGAGGGAGGAGAGAGAAGAAAATGAGAGAAATGTGGGAAAGGAGGGAGGGTTCGTGGGTTTAGACTGAACCTAGCTAAAACGCGTCGCCCCACACCGACGTCATTCAAGTGACAAGACCAGGACCGTACTCTTGCGGCCCGAAATTGGCCCACGTGGCGCTTACGTGGCACCAACGTAGCACACTCTAAAATGCGTCTTCCTAACAAGATACCGTTTGTAAAGAACCTATGATCCTAACCCCACAAGGGCCCAAATCAAGGGGTTCGACAGCGAAACTGACCCAATAACTGGATCCGAAACCTCAATCCTTACATTCTCCCCCCCCCTTAAAAGAATTTCGTCCCCGAAATTATCGCAACAAAAAATAGTACCAACAATAAAATTGCATAGGTAAAGAGGAGAACTTACGAGAAAAGGTAAGGAAACTGATCTCGCATTTCATCCTCTCGCTCCTAGGTTGCCTCGCCTCTAGAGCGATGCTGCCAAATTACTTTAACGAGAGGAACAACCTTGTTCCGAAAGACCTGCTCCCTGCGATCCTCAATACCCACTAGAAATTCTGGAAAGGGTAAGTCCTCAGCGACCTTCAACTCCGAAAAGTCCAAGACATGAGATGGGTTCTGAACATACTTCTTCAGCAAAGAAACATGGAACACATCGTGCACTCCTGCAAGACTGGGCGGTAAGGCTAGCTGATACGTCATTTCCCCAATTCGAGCAAGAATGGGAAAAGGCCCAATATATCGTGGACTCAGCTTACCTTACTTCCCGAATCTCATCACACCCTTAGAGGGTGAGACTCAGAGAAACACGTGGTCCCCAATCTCGAATTCAAGCGGTCTCCTACGGATATGTGCATAGTTCTTCTTCCTGTTCTGAGTTGTAGTCAACTTCTGTTGCACTACCCTGGCAACCTCAGCACATTGCTGTACCAACTCTGGCCCTGCTATCTGCCTCTCGCCAATCTTAGACCAATTCACAGGAGATCGGCACGGCCACCAGTACAATGCCTCATATGGTGCCATGCCGATACTAGAATGATAATTGTTGTTGTAAGCAAACTCCACTGTAGACAATTGCTGCTCCCAAGAACCTCCCCAATCTAGGCAACAAGCCCTGAGCATCTTCTCCAATGTCTGAATGGTCCTTTATGACTGTCCATTGGTCTCAGGATGGTAAGCTGAGCTAAAGGCTAACTGCGTACCCAAGGCCTTCCGAAAACTCTTCTAGAACCTAGAAGTGAATCTCGGATCTCGATCTGACACGATGGACAAACGCACCCTATGCAGAGAGATGATCTGGTCTACAAACAACTTAGCCAACTTACCGACTGACCAGTCCTTTCTAATAGCTAGAAAGTGTGCAGACTTGGTCAATCGATCAACAATGACCCAGATTGCATTCCTCCTGCCAAGTGACATGGGCAATCCTATCACAAAGTCCATAGTCACGTGCTCCCATTTCCACTCCGGGATCGGTAATGGCTGCAACAACTCTCCTGGTCTCTGGTGCTCTGCCTTAACCTGCTGACAAGTCAAGCACCTTGCCACAAATTCAGCTACGTCCTTCTTCATACTAGGCCACCAAAAGTGCCTCTTCAAAAATGATACATCTTAGTTGTTCCGGGATGCACTGTATATCTAGAACGGTGTGCCTCATCTAGGACACTCTTGTGCACCTCTTCCTCAGCTGGAACATAGAGTCCTCCTCTAAATCTGACCGTGCCATCACTCCACAACTCAACCTCTGGTATTTGAAGAATCTGTGGTAACTCTACATCTGCCCTCTGAGGCTCAATCATTGCATGGTAGACCGCTGGCCTCATAGTCAAGCTGGCCAACACGGTTCTATTGGCCTCTCGAGGAATCCTAAAGAAAGATTCCACAACCTGCTCATATAATCTCCATTCCTGAATCATAAGATGTGATACGACCGTCTTTGTCCGGATGATAAGAAAGGTCGAGATCATAATCCTTGATAAACTCCATCCACCTGTGTTGCCTCAAATTCAGATCTCTCTGAGTGAAAACATACTTCAGACTCATGTGATCAGTGAAGACCTGAAACTTCTCCCCATATAAGTAGTGCCACTAGATCTTCAGAGCAAATACCACAGCTGCCAACTCTAAGTCATGAGTGGGGTAGTTTTCCTCATGCTTCTTTAACTGCCTAGAAGCATAGGCTACAACCTTTCCATGCTGCATCAGAACAACACCCAAACCTCGATGAGATGCATCAGAGTAAACCACGAATCCACCTGAACCTGATGGAAGCACCAGAACTGGAGCCGAAGTGAGACGAGCCTTCAACTCAGTAAAGCTCTGCTCACACTCCTCGGTCCACACAAAACGAACTCCCTTACGAGTCAACCTCGACAAGGGGGTTGCTATCGAAGAAAAATCCTGGACAAACCGTCTGTAATATCTTGCTAACCCCAGGAAACTCCTGATCTCAGTCACTATTGTTGGTCTGCCCCAGTCTAATACTACCTCAATCTTGGCTGGATTTACAGCAATGCCATCTCCAGAAATGACATGTCCCAGGAAGTGCACTTTATCTAGCTAGAATTTACACTTGCTAAACTTGGCATAGAGTTGGTACTCTCGCAGAACCTGCAATACCACCTGAAGATGTGTGGCATGCTCTTCCTCAGAAGAAGAATATATTAAAATATTATCTACAAATACCACCACAAACTGATCTAGGTAGGCCTTGAAGATCTGGTTCATTAAATCCATAAAAGTTGCTAGAGCATTGGTCAAGCTGAAAGGCATAACCAAAAACTCATAATGCCCGTACCGAGTCCTAAAAGCCGTCTTACTCACATCAACCTCACGGATCCTCATCTGGTAGTATCCTGATCTCAAGTCAATGTTCGAGAATACCTTGGCAGACTGCAACTGATCCATCAAATCATCGATTCTCGGAAGTGGGTACTTATTCTTTATAGTTACCTGGTTCAGCTGTCTATAATCAATGCACAGCCTTAGAGAACCATCCTTCTTCCTAACAAACAGAACTGGAGCACCCCACGGAGAAATACTGGAATGGATAAAACCCTTATCCAGCAATTCCTGCAACTGTGCTTTCAACTCAGCGAGTTCGGCTGGAGCCATCCGATACGGGGCCTTAGACAAGGGTGCCGTACCTGGTGCAAGCTCAACAGTAAACTCAACCTCCCGCTGAGGAGGAAGGCCAGGCAACTGTTGGGATTTCTCGGGTTTCTTCGGATCGCTCACGCAGCGGAAAATAAAATATTAAACAGCGATCCGTTCCCATTTCGAAAAACTAAAACTACGATTATCGGATAATCGATTCTCACCATGTGCGGATTCGAATCCACAACCGTTCGGTTCCATCGGTGCGACATCGCAAGCCGCGCAAACGTCCGACCTCTAGCGAAGTCCGCGCGATCCTCCCCGCGACGGATATCCTCGCGTTCCTCGTTCTTCGCAGCCCACGAAACCTCCGCCGGTCGCCCCAACGCGCGGACGATTTCCCGTCGAACGGGATTCGGAGAAGCGGCGGAGCAGATCTGGATATGTCTGGACGCCAGAGAAAGAGAGAAACTGAGGAGGGGAAGCTAGGGTTAGCAGCAGCTTGGCTTGCTCAGCCCGTTCGCTATGTTTTATACTAACCGCGCGGTTTTTCAAAAAAACCCCCGGTTTGTATAAAATCCACTTATTTATCCATCGCCTTGAGAATCATTTGCGTGTGACCTTCTAGGCCAAAGTACCAGTCCAGTTAATGGCCCAACAAGCCCAGTGACTCCTCACTGGCTTTATTAATCAATTAATAACCCTTTATTAATTAATTAATCAATCGAATTGATGTCGTACATCGAATTCGACCGGGCCTCCGATCACGTTGGGTGCCAAGCAACACCGCGTGAACCCGGAAGGTATTGGGGTTAAGTAACCCGCTATTGGAACCTTTCCTCCGACAGTTACCGCGTGGATATAATCCTTCATTCGTATAATACTCTCGAGTCAACTCAGGGCATGGCGAGCTGTCAAACCCTAACCGGTCGACTCACTTGGATTGGATGCCGCTGATGAATATCGGAAAACTCCTTTCCCGATATTATCGTCCGCCCTGGCCAGGGACTTTAGCGCATCCTTCCTAAAGCATTCTCTCTCTAAGTACCAAGAGCGAATGATTCCTTATTGACACACAATTCCCTTCGACGGTATTCCGCTGTACCCAATCCTTGGCATATTAGAATCCCGTGGCTAGAGATTCGTAAACCAAGGTCAAAGCACAGAAGTCCACCGGCAAGGTGTCCGTGGTGTCTCAGGTCCGAGGACCATCCGCGCAACTGCGACAATAGAATCAAGCTGGTTGACAGTGAGGTACAATACCATCCAGCGATTCAGTCGGATCAGTTCAATGAACTCATTCTCCAATGAGCACGCACAGATTCGCCTTAGTGTCTCCACACAAGTGACTTATGAGATCAGTCACCCTCATCATATGAGCAGGAGTAATATGTACTAGTCTAACCGGATATCCGATGTCCTTCTCGGATATCCTCCGACTAGGAACGATTAAGAATATGTGTGTTTAAGTGATCAGTCTCATTAGTATGATCTCATTATAATCTGATCACTATAGCACATATTCACGGACTTCATTATGAAACGATAATTAATGTGATTTACACATAATGAATATTATGCCATTATATTAATAAATGAACGAGATTTACATAGTCAGGTTGGCTTGTAGGCCACCTAAAACTAACAATCTCCCACTTGGACTAAAGCCAATCACCTTTATACAATAAGCCTATAGACTCTAGGTGACGCTAAAACACAATTTGAGCCAACGGCTTTGTCAGTGGATCTGCTACATTGTCGACGGATGGAACTCTTTCCACTACTACTTCTCCTCTGGATATGACGAAAGCGCCTCAGAACATCTTTCGATTTCTGATGAGACCACGGCTCTTTCACTTGTGCAATAGTCCCATTGTTGTCGCACAACAGTGGAACATGATCAAGGATACTGGGAACTATGTCAAGGTCGGTGATGAACTTCTTCAACCACACTATTACCTTGAAAGCTTCAGCTGCAGCGATGTGCTCAGCTTCAGTCGTCGAATTTGCAGTGGTTACTTGCTTGGAACTCTTCTAGCACACTGCGCCTCCGTTCAAAGTAAACACGAATCCAGATGTAGACTTGCTATCATCTGGATCCGACTGGAAACTCGAGTCAGTATAGCCTCGCAGTTTCAAGTCACCTCCTCCATAGACAAGAAACATATCCTTAGTTCTTCTCAAGTACTTAAGGATGCATTTCACTGCCTTCCAGTGCTCTTCGCTTGGATCAGCTTGAAATTTGCTCGTAACACTTAGAGCAAATGCAACATCAAGCCGTGTACATAACATGGCATACATGATAGATCCTATGGCAGAGGCATAGGGTATTCTATCCATGAATGCCCTCTCATCAGGAGTCTTAGGAGATTGCTCCTTTGAGAGACTAATTCCATGTCTCATCGGTATGAGACCTCTCTTGGAATTTTCCATGCCAAACCTTTTGACTATGGTATCTATGTACAAGGATTGGGTCATTCTAAGCATCTTCTTTGATCTATCTCTATAGATCCGTATTCCCAATACGTAGGATGCTTCTCCCAAATCCTTCATGGAGAACTTTTTCGACAGCCAAATCTTTACTGATGACATCATAGCTACATCATTCCCAATGAGTAGTATGTCATCTACGTAAAGAACTAGAAAAGTGACTGCACTCCCA
Organism: Zantedeschia hybrid cultivar; assembly: GCA_030544215.1. Lineage (NCBI taxonomy): Eukaryota > Viridiplantae > Streptophyta > Magnoliopsida > Alismatales > Araceae > Zantedeschia > Zantedeschia hybrid cultivar. The sequence continues at coordinate 54,478,912 of JARZZO010000006.1, read as the reverse complement.
CTGGTCTTCTTGTACACACAACGCTCATCTTCATTCTTAATGAAGTCATAAGAATCGACAGCCTCGTCAAATCTTATGTTCCAGCTATGGGAAGCCTGCTTCAGTCCATAAATGGACCTCTGAAGCTTGCACACTTTATCTGGAGATTCTTTGGATGTGAAACCTTCTGGTTGTATCATATACACCTCTTCCTCAAGGTTACCATTGAGGAAGGCAGTCTTCATATCCATCTGCCAAATTTCATAATCAAAATTTGCAGCAATGGCGAGCAGAATTCTGATCGACTTTATCATGGCAACTGGTGAGAAAGTCTTGTCATAGTCAATTCCTTGCCTTTGACGATATCCCTTTGCCACCAACCTTACCTTATAAGTGTCGATATGTCCATCAGCACCGATCTTTCTCTTAAAGATCCACTTGCAACCGATGGGTACAATACCCTCGGGCAAGTCCTCCAAGTTCCAAACTTGGTTGGTGTACATGGACTGGATTTCTGAGTTCATGGCTTCTCGCCATTTCCCGGCTTCTGGGCCTTCTATGACCTCCTGGTAGGTTTTCGGATCATCATCCTCATTATATTATACCTTAGACTTACCTTCAGCAATATGTCCCACATATCGTTCGGGTAGTCTAGGTACTCTACCAGATCTACGAGGTTCATCTGTGTGTACCTGAACAGATTCAGGAACTGATATTTCATCTGATGATAATGTAGCTGTTTGGGGATCTGGAACCTCTTCCAGTACTATTTTACTCCCATTGTCCTCCTAGAGAAGGTATTCCTCTTCTAAGAAGACAGCTTTCCTGGCGACAAACACCTTTTGTTCACCAGGATGGAAAAAATAGTATCCAAAGGTTTCCTTTGGATATCCCACAAACCTATATTTATCAGTTCGTGATTCCAACTTGTCTGGATCATGCCTTTTTACATGAGCAGGACAACCCCATACTTTAACATGTTTAAATTCTGGTTTCCTGCCTTTCCATATCTCATATGGAGTAGAGGTCACAGACTTGCTGGGTAGTCTATTCAGTAGGTATGCTGCTGACTCTAGAGCATACCCCCAGAGGGACACTGGTAATCCCGAAAAGCTCATCATGGATCGCACCATGTCCAACAAGGTGCGATTCCTCCTTTCTGATACACCATTCATCTGTGGTGTATATTGAGGGGTCAGCTGAGAAAGGATACCATTACCCTTTAAGAATTGTGTGAAGTTAGTACTCAAGTATTCTCATCCTCGATATGATCGAAGAACTTTAATACTCTTTCCTAACTGCTTCTCTACCTCATTCTTGAACTCCTTGAACTTCTCGAACGCTTCCGACTTGTACTTCATTAAGTACACATAGCCGAATCTTGAGAAGTCATCGGTGAACGTGATGATGTAAGAAAAGCCACCTTTGGCTTGGGTGGACATTGGACCACATACATCTGAATGTATTAGTTCCAAAATGTCCTTGGTACGTTCTCCATGTCCAGTAAATGGAGATTTTGCCATCTTTCCCATAAGGTAGGATTCACATGTTGCAAACGATTCGTAATCGAATGCAGTTAAGTAACCATGCTTGTGCAACTTCTGCAACCTACTTTCGCCAATGTGCCCAAGTCTACAATGCCACATGTAGGTCTGGTTCACACAATTCTTGCTCTTCTTAAGAGCATTATCAATTTGAAGATTGTAATAAGAAACATCTAATAGATATAGACCGTTGACTAAAGATGCTGAAGCTATTGATTTATTACCATAATAAATCGAACAACTTCTATTCTCAATAGTCAACCTATATCCTATCTTGTCCAAACAGGATATTGATATGATGTTCTTTATTATGCTAGGAACATAATAACAATCCTCTAATAGTAAGGTGTCTCCCGATGGAAGCCTGAGGTTTGCTGTCCCAATAGCAATCGCCCCAACTTTTGTGCCGTTTCCTAGGCTCAATTCCACCTCACCTTGTCTCAGCTTGCGCTTACTTGTCAGGATCTGTACATCATGACAGATATGAGAAGCACATCCGGTATCTAATACCCAAGATGTGGAATTTCTAACTGATAAGTTGATATCTATCATATAGATATATGAAGCTTCAGACAACTTCACTCTTCCATGAGCTTTATCGTTAAGGAACTCCTTGCAGTTCCTCTTCCAGTGACCATACTGCGTATAGTAGAAGCAGTCACCCTTCACTACTCTTTTACCTTTGTCCTTTGATCCTTTTTCGTTAGCTGTCATCTCTGCTTCAGGGGCATCCAATGCCGATTCAGCAGGAGGATCAGCTCCAGGGACAAGGTTATTATGCTCAGATCTGAAGACATTCTTCAGGTTTCTGAACCAATCCGAGTAGATCAGGTAAGTCAAAAGGGCATCAAGTATGCCACGGAGTGGGTTATTCGACGACATAATTCTCTACAGGAGATAAGTAAAATCTATTTAGCAGATGTTCAATTATTAAAATTTAAAACAAGACATGGTCTTTTGTTCAAGTTTAACTCCCACTAATTTTCGACGGACTGTATAACCCTCAGTTTTACAGAACGGGAGACGCCGACAGTCTCCTAGTGGGGATCAGAATCTCAATGACTTGCACTACAGCCTTGTGGATAGCACAACAAACTGTAATACAATCACAGAGCACCCAACTCATGGGACTTGCAACTTCTTGCAATATCTGATCATGGCTTCGGTCCCCAGAGATTTAATGGCCTTGTGGATAGCACAACAAACCATTAATTCTGGTCTAAGCTAACCATCATTACGCGACGAGCATAGATTTTCATGTAGCCCTTGTGGATAGCACAATAAAGCTACATGGTTCCTCTACCCCGATCTATAGGCATCTAATGCCATAGCCACAGTTTTTCCTCCCAATTAAACAGGCCTTGTGGATAGCACAACAAACCTGCCTAAAGTGATTCGAATCCTATGACTATAACGATGGTGGACCACGCGGTAAGTTCTCAACTACTCGCGTTACGGCTTAGAGTTTATCTGAAGGTATTTAGATAACTTTTATCTTGGTCTCTCCTAGGTGATAGTATATAAATATATCGTATATATTTACTAAATACTATAACCTACTTTTATTCATAACAAAAGAAAAACAATGCATCACATACATGTCTAGTGTGGTCATGGATAGCACAGTGGATTTGACTGGAGCGAACAGTCAAATGCATACACAATCTAACATAACATTTACATTAGATAAACCTGCAAACACATAGGCAAAGGATCTTCATCTTTTCGCCTTCCTGGTTGCAGCTGTGGATCGTCCTCGCTCCTTCCTCTGTTGTCTCGATCAGATTACAATAATTCTAGAATTACAAGTAAATTGAAGAAGGCCTTATGGCGAGTACAAGAGAGAGAGGGAGGTAGAAATACATCGGAGTATGAGAGAGAGAGGTGCGCAGACCTCTATTTATTAACAATTAATAAACAATCATACATCCACGATCCACACAATCCATTCATCACATGAATAATTAATTAAGTGCATATCCATGACCACGGTGTGTTTTAAACATCCCACACATGATTCAGCACATCACATGACTAACATAAATGAGTTTTCAAAAATAGATAACTTTGGCTTTCAAAAAACTGGGATCCAATCAAAATTGGTATTTGAATTTCAAAAACTCATTTTATTAACTTAACATGCAATTAAATCAAAATTAAAAAACATTAAATACACATCACATGCGATACACTCCAAATTAATAATGCCAGATTATTCCATGCAAATTAGAACATTTCTAATAATCTAACACTTAGATTAAACCCCATTAATAATCTAACAATTAGACTATTTAAAGACTAATCTAACTCTTAGATTAATCCAACTAAGTTAATTAATAATTTAACACTTAAATTATTAATTAACTCTAATTATTAATTAACTACTAATCTAACTCTTAGATTAGTTAATTTAAAATCAATTATTAACTTAACACTTAGATTAATAATTAACTTTAATTAATTAATAATTACCAATCTCACTATTAGATTAGAAGATTAATGTTAATCATTAATTTAACCCTTAAATTAATAACTAACAATAATAATTAAAGACTGCTAATTTAATACTTAAATTAGTCATTTAAGTCAATTATTAATTTAACAATTAAATTAACAACTAACTTAAATAATTAATTAACAATTAGGTGAAATAATAGTTAATAATTTAACAATTAGACTAATAACTATAAATAACTAATTTAACACTCAAATTAGTTAAACTAAGGTTAATTATTAATTTAACAATTAAATTAATATTTAACCCTTAGTTAATCAACCTAATTGTTAATATTAAAATGATTCAAAATCATTAATTTAATAATTAACTAAAACTGAATTCTAATTTAAAATTTAAAATAATTTCAAATTTTAAATTCAGATTCAAATTTTAGTTAATAACGGCTAATAGGTGGTTAAGGGGTTAAGAGGGTAAAGGGGAGGTTAAAGGGCTCAGCCCAATAGGAGAATCAAGTTCACTGGTTCGAGCCAAGGGCTCAGCCTGGTGCGAGCCCTGGCTCGGCCAGGTGCGAGCCCGGGCTCGGCCAAGGGTCCGGACCCGGGGCACCCTGGACCGAGCCAGGGTCCAACCGGCGCCCAGCCGGCTCACGAGACCCGGCCCTCCCTGAACCGGCCCGGGCCGGTTTCTCCCCCACCCGACGCACCACAACAACAGGAAACCCTAGCCGGGTTGCAGGTCGCCGCCGGCAGGCCCCTCGGCGCCGCCGGCCCCGGCAGGCGATGCCCCTGGCGCCGGCGACGTGCCCGGCGCCGGCAGGGCCGCTGGCGGTGGTTAAAGAGCAGCCAGCCGAGCCCCTTTAAAAACCCCAAAAATCTGATTTTCAGGATTTTAAATCTGATTTGGGGCTCGATTTGTAGCTCTTCAAGGCCACCATGGCGCCGGCTATCATGCCCGGTGTGTAGTGGTGACTATCACCAAGAGATCCAGAGATCTAACCCGCCATCCCAATGCTTGGGAGGCATGTACGAAGCCGCCAAAATACCCTGGTTCATCATCTCATGAAGAACTCCGAAAACCCCCAAATAAAATCCGAAAAATCACAGAAAAATGATCTAAATATTTGTGTTCATCTTATGAACACTATTTCGTCATTTTAATCGGATTAAACGCATGGAATAACTCAAGAAAAATTAATTTCGGAGATCGAAACGGGACGAGAAATAGTGGAACCTGTCTCTGATACCACTGTTGGGATTTCTCGGGTTTCTCTGGATCGCTCACGCAGCGGAAAATAAAATATTAAACAGCGATCCATTCCCGTTTCGAAAAACTAAAACTACGATTATCGGATAATCGATTCTCACTGTGTGCGGATTCGAATCCGCAACCGTTCGGTTCCGTCAGTGCGACACCGCAAGCTGCGCAAACGCCCGGCCTCTAGCGAAGTCCACGCGATCCTCCCCGCGACGGATATCCTCGCGTTCCTCGTTCTTCACAGCCCACGAAACCTCCGCCGGTCGCCGCAACGCGCGGACGATTTCCCGTCAAACGGGATTCGGAGAAGCGGCGGAGCAGATCTGGATATGTCTGGATGCCAGAGAAAGAGAGAAACTGAGGAGGGGCAGCTAGGGTTAGCAGCAGCTTGGCCTGCTCAGCCCGTTCGCTATGTTTTATACTAACCGCGCGGTTTTTCATAAAACCCCCCGGTTTGTATAAAACCCACTTATTTATCCATCGCCTTGAGAATCATTTGCGTGTGACCCTCTAGGCCCAAGTACCAGTCCAGTTAATGGCCCAACAAGCCCAGTGACTCATCACTGGCTTTATTAATTAATTAATAACCTTTTATTAATCAATTAATCAATCGAATTGATGTCGCACATCGAATTCGACCGGGCCTCCGATCACGTTGGGTGCCAAGAAACACCGTGTGAACCCGGAAGGTATTTGGGGTTAAGTAACCCACTCTTGGAACCTTTCCGTCGACAGTTACCGCGTGGATATAATCCTTCATTCGTACAATGCTCTCGAGTCAACTCAGGGTATGGCGAGCTGTCAAACCCTAACCGGTCGACTCACTTGGATTGGATGCCGCTGATGAATATTGGAAAACTCCTTTCTCGATATTATCGTTCGCCCTGGCCAGGGACTTTCGCGCATCCTTCCTAGAGCATTCTCTCTCTAAGTATCGAGAGCGAATGATTCCTTATTGACACACAATTCCCTTCGACGGTATTCCGCTGTACCCAATCCTTGGCGTATTAGAATCCCGTGGCTAGAGATTCGTAAACCAAGGTCAAAGCACAGAAGTCCACCGACAAGGTGTCCTTGGTGTCTCAGGTCCGAGGACCATCCACGCAACTGCGACAATAGAATCAAGCTGGTTGACAGTGAGGTACAATACCATCCAGCGATTCAGTCGGATCAGTTCAGTGAACTCATTCTCCAATGAGCACCCACAGATTCGCCTTAGTGTCTCCACACAAGTGACTTATAAGATCAGTCATCCTCATCATATGAGCAGGAGTAATCTGTACTAGTCTAACCGGATATCCGATGTCCTTCTCGGATATCCTCTGACTAGGAACGATTAAGAATATGTGTATTTAAGTGATCAGTCTCATTAGTATGATCTCATAATAATCTGATCACTATAGCACATATTCATGGACTTCATTATGAAAGGATAATTAATGCGATTTACACATAATGGATATTATGCCATTATATTAATAAATGAATGAGATTTACATAGTCAAATTGGCTTGTAGGCCACCTAAAACTAACAGCAACTCCTTAGGAAACACATCAATAAACTCACAGACTACAGGTATCTTCCAAGGACTGGAACTACTACTAACATTAGCTACAATTACCGAGGCAAGAAAAGCCTCACATCCACCAACAAGCAATCTTTGGGCCTTAAAAGCAGAAATAAGAATACCACGAGAAGAGAGTCTAATACCTTAGAAGTAGAAGGCTGGGATACCCGGAATAGATAAACGCACCCTCTTCCTGTGGCAGTCCACCTTTGCATAATAAGCCTCCAATCAGTTCATACCCAAGATGACATCAAAGTCACGAATGGCTAGCACAACTAACTGGGCAGGCAATTCGTGACCCTCAATGGTCAAGGGAACCTCACTCAAACAGTTGTTAGACAACATGAAATCCCCAGAAGGAACCTCAACCATCAGTCCATCAGATAACTCATCAACGGGTGCAGAAAGAATATCTATGAGCTGCTCAGAAATAAAGGAATGCGAAGCACTCGAATCTATCAACACATGCGCGGAGTTCCCAAAGATAGAAAGTGTACCTTCTACCAAGTTGGATGCACGAGCCTCCTTCCTGGTGATAGCAAGAACTCTCTCCTTGGTCCTCGGCTTCTTCTGATCATCGGGTCCCTGCCCTTGATTGCCCTGCAGACAAAACCTCGCCAAATGGCCCTGTTGGCCACAAGTATAACACCTCCCAGAAAAAGCAGGACACTGAGTCCCACCATGAGTACCATCACAATGTCGACAAGCTGCCAGAAGCCTTTGAGCTGCCTCCTGCTGAGCACTGGATACGGACTGACTCTGCTGGCTCGGCCTGGGTCTGCTACAACCGCTGCTGCCACTGCTGCTGCCACCGCCTCGGAAGAACCTCCTGAATCTGGACCCGAGTGAAGAAGATCCCAATCTAGACGAAGGAGTTGTTGCTGCTGTCTTCCCCTTGCCGTATGTCGGCCCTTGAGTAACCAGTCCCCTCTCTCGAGCCGACTGATCGTGCTGTGCCTTGACTGCCGCGGCACACAAAATTGCTGACGCCAAGTCTGTACAACAGTGGGACGCCACAGAACACCTCAAGTGTACCTCGGTCCATCTACGAACCTCTTAATTCGACGCCCTTCGTCTTCTGAGATAAAGGGTACAAACCTCCCAAGAGAAACAAATTTCATTTGGTACTCGAGCACTGTCATGCTCCCTTGGGTCAACTCCATAAATTCCCTTTCCTTGGCCTTTTGGACATGCCTAGGAAAGTACTGCGCATAGAACTCCTTCACAAATGTATCCCATGGAATCTCCCTGAGATTCCTATCTGCATAAGACAAACTCTTCAAAGTAGTCCACCAGTCATAGGCATCATCCTTCAACATAAAGGTAGCCAACGGAGTCCTCTCAAGTGCCGCACAATCCATGGTATCAAAAGTCTTCTCCAACTCATTCAGCCAATGAACTGCCTCATCAGGGTTGGGACGACCAGTAAGATGAGGCGGCTTCAGCTTCAGGAATTTCTCCAAAGCAGCTGTAGGCCCTCCCCGAGTACTAGAACTCTCACTAGGGTCTCGAGTCTAATATCTGGTCATCGTGTCCATCATAGCCTCCATAAAACGCTCCATATTCGGCCTACTGGCCTCAGACCCACTAGGAACATCTCCCTGCTTCCTAATAACTGGCACTCTCTTCCTAGGAGCCATCTAATCGCCTACAGTCACAAGAATAAAAAAAAATTCTAATTAGAACCCAAAACCTACACTACCGCTGTGCCACTATAGGATAATGCATTTATTTGCTGAAATTTCGGTATTTAACCTAGTTATTCATTTATTTGCCAGACCGAATGCTTCGATACCAATTGTAGTGACCCGCCACCTTATAATCGGGGATCCGATTATTAAATGGGTACTGAATCATTAAAATTTGGAGCCAAACCAGGATCTCGATAAGCCTGGGAAGTAAATGATAAACTAAGTTAAATATTCACATTGCATTGAATTGTAAAGGAAGTGCAGGAATTAAAAATTATTATAATTCAACTTGACTCAGCAAATAATTACATATTCCAATTGAAAAGAAGTAATTAAGTGTACAGGCCTGAAAAGAAATAACAACTACATCGGGGCATATCTTGGAACGATGGTTGCTGGCGCGTCACCCGAGACAAAACCCTCCACGCTGCGTCTGTTTGGAACCCTCACCTGAAAACTGCAGGGGGTGAGTTGTTGGGATCCGGGCGGGACGCGAAGAACGCAGCGGAAACGAAGAACAAAATAACTCCCGCCCGATGCCCACTGATCCGATTCGGAACGAAAAACTCAAACCGAAAAACGGATCGAAATCTGATTACCGTGTACAGATTCGAATCCGCTTCCGTCTCGGTTCCGTTGAGGTGATGCCGCAAGCTGCATAAGCATCCGGCCTTCAGCGGTATCCACGCGATCCTCCGCCGTGGTTCGTCCTCGATCCCTCATCCGTATCAGCTTGCTCGCTGAAGATCCGTTGCCGCAACGATTGCTGAAATCCCGCCGACGGGAATTCCCGAGTTTCGGGAATCACACGCGGTGGAGACGAAAACTGTCTCGGCGCTTCGAACGGGACGCCCAGAGGAGGAGAGAGAAATGAGGGATGACGGCCAGCAAGGGGAAATCCTGGAGCTTCGCCAAGGGTTTCTCAACAGCGTCTATATATATTAAGTCGGCGCGACTTTTCACAAAAGTCCCCGAGTTAATATAAATCCCACTTATGTACCACCGACTGAGAATCTTATTGCGTGTGACCCTCTAGGCCCATTTACCAGTCCGGTTTTCAGCCCGTTAAGTCCAATAACTAGTTATTGACATATTGTAATTAATTAATATCTAGATATTAACTAATTACTTAACCGAATTAACATCTCACGTAAATTCGGTCGGACTTCCGATCAAGTTGGGTGCCAAGTAACACCGTATGATCCCGGAAGGTAATAGGGTTCAGCAACCCACTCATGGAACCTGTCTGTCCATAGTTACCGCGTGACTATAATCCTTCGTTCGCACAATGCTCTCGAGTTAACCTAGGATAGGTCAACTGTCAAACCCTAGATTGTCAACTCACTTGAATCAGACTCCGCTTTACAATATCGGAAAACCACTTTTCTGATATTGTTTCTGCTCTGGCCAGAGACTCCTGCGGATCTACTCTAGAGCATTCTCTCTCCAGTTACCTGAGAGCGAACGATCCTTTATTGAACACACAATCACCTTCGAAGGTCTTCCGCTGGACCCGATCCTTGACTGTTAGAGATCCCGTAGATAGGGATTCGTAGGTCAAGGTCAAAGTCCAGAAGTCCACCGACAAGGTGTCTTTGGTGTCTCAAGTCCAAGGATCAACCACGCCACTGTGACGATGAATCAAGCCGATTGACAGTCAGGTAAATTACCATTCGGCGATTCAAGTCGGATCAGTTCAGTGAACTCATTCTCCAATGAGCACCTACAGGTTTACCATTGTGTCTCCACACTAGTAACTCACAAGATCAGTCACCCTCATCATATGAGCTGGAATAACTTGTACTAGTCTAACCGGATGTTTGATGTCCTTCTCAAACATCCTACGACTAAGAACAATTAAGAATATGTGTTCATAAGTCATCAGTCTCATTATTATGATCTCATCATAATCTGTTGACTATTGCACATATTCATGGACTTCATTATGTGCAATTACAAATATGCCAATCTACATAATGAATTTAATGCCATTGATTAGTGAACCAGATTGAAATAGGTGCCTTATGATTGGCTTAGAGGACACCTACATCCATCAATCTCCCACTTGGACTCAAGCCAATCACCTTCGCATTTGATCTCCATCAACTCTAGGTGATGCTAAAAAAAAGTCTGTGACTAAGACTTGGTCAGGGATCTGCTAAATTATCTACAGATGGAATATTTTCCATTACGTTATTTCCTCTTAATCATTTGTCTCTAAACCTGTGAAAGAGCCTCATAATGTTCTGCAACTTCTGAAGAGACCATGGCTCGATCACACAATTGATCGCTCCCACTGTTGTCCTACAACGATGGGATGGTATCAGAGACCTTTTAGAACTACATCTAGTTCAGGGATGAACCTTTTCATCCATACTGTTCTAATAACAGTATCACTTGTTTATGTCGTCTCCTTAATATCGAGTTCTGGATTGGAACCATTCCAATCCATTCCTTTCTACTAGAAGGTTGAATCCATTATTTGACTTGAAATCTGAGTTAGTGTGACCTCATAGTTTCAAATTATCCTCTCCATATACGTGAATGCATCATTAACACTTCTCAAACGCTTAATGATGCATTTCACTCCTGTATCCTTTAAGGAACCATTTCTTTAAAGGAATAAATTCTATATCTCAACAATTGAGACTTGTTATGAAATTTATGCCAAACATCTTGACATACAGGTCAACATAATATCCCCACCCATCTATCTTAATAGATTCGTATTTCAATACGTGGGATATTATAACTAAACTTATTATGGAGAAAAATATGGTTAATAATGCTTTCACTGATAGTAACATCTTGAAGTCATTCTCAATGACTTTGATGTTATTATCATAAAGCATTACTAAAGCGACCGTACCTCTACTGTCCTTTCTGAACACACACAATCCATGATCATTCTTAACGATCACATAATATTTGACCATTAAGTCAAAACTTTTATTACAACTTAGGAAGCTTCAGTTTGATTCAAAATAATTTTGAAATCGTAACTTGCTTCCTGGATATTCTAAAAGCTTTAAAGGTGTATCATATATATCCTTACCTCAATCACATTGAGTAGATGCTTTTAATATCGAACTGTCATCATCTTATGATTGGCAGTATAGATAAGTAGAATTCTAATAAACTTATCAATCTCAAAGTTGTAATGACAGAAAGCATCATTATCATAGATTTTAGATCATAATCTATTTTGAGGTCCTCTCACCTTGCTAAATCAGATATGTCAAACATATCCTTCTAGTCACTGAGAGAATTTCAAAAATCTATGAAGCTCTCTGATGTGTCATGACCGGTTCCAAACAACTAAAGATTATCTAATAATCTTATGTTAACTTGTGAATCTAGAACATCTTCTAATTTTATCAGCTCCCACTGTCTTCTTTGAGGACATATTTCTCTTCACAGAAGACAGCTTTCAGGACGACAATTATTTCATTATCGTCTGGCCAATAACTGTAATGTCCAAACTCTTTAGACATTTACAAATTCACATCACGATAATACCTGACTTTTAAATCAGATTTGTTCATAATTCACATCTCATATGAATTATTTGGTTTCCATATCTTATATGGATACACACTGACTTACTTGGAACCATCTTTAAAATATGGACATCTAATGTTCATATTCATGTTCAAAAGGATAAGAATTAGGCAAATCTTATTATGTATTGCACCATATCTTAATAAGGTGCAATCCCTCATTCCATCATATTGCTATGATGCACAATGAGGACCAATCGAGCGAGGATACAATTATCCTCTTAATGATTTATGTGAATCATATACTAAAGTATCAGTTTTATTGATCAAATCAAAAATTTTAATACTTCATATTGATCTTATACCGTAATCTCTCAGATGCATTCGACTTGTACTTCAGTAAGTACATACAGTCGAATCATTCCAAGAGTAAACTATAAGGTAAGTCAATAGTAGTGATTATCTTTGGCCTTTGAGCTGTTTGCATCAATATGCCTCAGCATTAACAATTTCTTATTGTACAACCCTATGTACAATACCATAGATAATCAAGATTCACACAGTTTATTTCTATAGGAGACTTGTGAACATTCATCACATGAAATGTCACTTCAAGAATCTATAGTACATTGACTGATTTGAACAACTATTATTCTTTCTCAGTCAACGTTATTCACTTTTATTATTCTTGATATCTTATGCAACTAAATAACAATTATTCAGTTTCATTTTAGACTCCTATAGATATACACAGACTTACTGTCAGACAGCAACCTATGTATATCATGAACAATAGTTGAGTCTAACTCTACACTTACATTTTCTCGATTTCCTTTTACTTGTCTAAATTTGCACACCATCGCAGCTCTGAGAATCATTTTCAATATCTCATATTGGATACGCTAATTCTCCAATAGACATGCAAAAGTTGATAATAAGAATGTATGAAACTTCTTTCAAGTTTCATATTCTTTTTGCCTTTACCAATATCCTTATATTGGTTGTAGTGGGAGAACTGCTACTTCTCTATCTCAGCTGACTTTCCTTTATCCTTTCAGGTGTGGGTTCGACCGTTTAAAATCTTACCACTAGTCTTTCTCAAAGACATATCATGAATATCTCTTCATCTTGGTCTATCCAAATAAGAGATTTCATGACAATCATTGCCTTTTAATAAGGCATACCATGAGTATCTCTTCACCTTGGTCTATCCAAGTAAGAGGATTCATGATATCTGATTAGGATAGTGACTTTCACTTGGTCCTGAAGACATTCTTCAGAGTTTTCTAGTCAGTCTGAGTATGAGAAGTATTGACATCCTATATGTCAACTTCTCGAATAGATGACATTCTAGTGAATCGAAGGAAATAACGTGATTTAAGCAGATAGTTCTGGTAATTCAATTATGGTCTTTTATCTTGAATTATTTCCCACTATTTTTCGACGGACTGTATAACCTTTAGGTATACAGAACGGAAGACTACGACGGTCTTCTAGTGAGGATCAGAATCTCCAAGAATCACAGTATGACCTCGGGTAAACACATAGTATCATACCATTATCTTAGAGCAACCATCTCATGGTAATTGCAACTCCTTGCAATATCCGATCTTATTTCGGGTCCCAGGTCTGTAATGGTCCCGGATAAACACAGTAGACCATTATACCTGGTCTAAGCTTTACCATCAATACGTGACAGAGTAGAGTAAGAATGCAGCTCCCGGGTAAACGCGAGGATAGCTACACCGTTCCTCTATTCCAATCTCAAGGCATCATAATGTCATAGTCAATAGTCCTTTCATCAGATGGTGGCAGATCTCGGGTAAACATGTACATACTGTCATCACTGAATCAAGTTTTAAGAACTATATTGATGGAGAGCCACGCGGTACATTCTCAATGACTCGCACTCCGGCTTAGACTTTATGTTGAAGGTTTTGTGTATGTTAAGTTGGTCTCATCCTAGGTGATAATTTATAAATATATCGAATATATTTAACTATACCTAGATATTAGCAATCGATTCATAATCAATAACTAAAAGCATGCATCATCCATACATGTTCATTATGTAGTCATGGACAGCACGGTGATTATTGGAGCCAAACAATTAATCACCAAAACTATATAACAATTATATAATCTAAACATGCAAACACATAGCTACTGGTGATCTCATCTCCTGTCGCCTTCCTAGTTGCACTTGTGGATCATCCTCGCCTCTCCTCGGTCGGCGTGATCAATTACAAATATAAAATAGAATTTGAAATATTTTCAAATACAAATTAATTGTAAAAGAAAGCCTTATGGCCGAGTACAATGACAGAGGGAGATAGAATTACAATGGAATGAGAAAGAGAGGGAGACACGCAGGTCTCATTAATTAACACTTAATTAATGTACATCACATCCCATAACAATCCACAAAATCACACACCATCACATGATATGAATTTAACTAAGTGCATATCCATGACCACCACAAATTTTAACCATCCACACATGATAATGCACATCACATGAAGGCTAAAAATTTGAAATTATAATAATTTTGGCTTTTTTAAAATCTAGGTGCCAATCAAAATTGGATAATTTGAATTTTCGAAAATCTAATTTTCTAACATGCAACAAATCTAATTTAAAGCATTAAACACATCAACATGTGCACACAAGCCTAAAATTAAAATTCTAAAATATTTTATGCAAAATTTAGAACAATTCTAAATTAATTAATCTAACACTTAGATTAACATTAATTCACATTAATAAAAATTATTAATGTGAAACAATCTAACATTTAGAAAGAATTAAAAATTCATAAATAACATTTATAAAAGAATTTTCAACTCAAATTTTCAACCCCTTAACAACTCCTTGTTAAAAATCATATTTCTCAATAACAATTATTAAGAAATAATAATTAGAACATTTATAATTAAAATGGTCTAACATCTTAGACTTAATTTAATCCTTTAATAACATTTATAAGAGATTAAATTCCAAGTAGATTAGATCATTAAAACCAATAATTAAGAGACACTTGATTAAACTAATTAATAATCTTAATAACTATTATTAAGACTTAATTAATCCTTAATAACTTTTATTAAGGTTTATTACTCAAGAAATAATTAACTTAATTATAACAATTATAAAAAAGTTAATTAATCACTTAATAACTATTATTAAGTGTCCCTCAATCATCAAAATAATTTCCTAACAACAATTGCTAAGAAACTATTAATATTAATCTAATCACTTAAGTAATTAACATCATTCGTTGATTAATTTTAAAGTCATAACTTAATCAGATTAACAACGCTTGTTAATTATAATTTAAGATCAAAATCTTAAATATTAACTCCTTTAATTACTTTAATTAAAGGTAAATCAACAAATCATGTTAATTATGTTTAAGATCACTTCTTAAAATTAAACTCCTTTATTATTTAATAAAAAGATATTAACAACGATTGTTAATAACTAAATTAAGATCTCATCTTAATTAACCCCCTTTTAATTATTCAGATCAAATATATTAAATTAACAACAATTGTTAATGAAATTAAGATCATATCTTAAATAACCTTGTAATAATTTTATTAAAAGAATTTAACAACACTTGTTAAATCTAATTAAGATCATATCTTAATAATAACCCTTAATTAATTGGAAATTATTTATTAAAGTTTAAAACATATTTTAAACTTTATTTAAAGCAATTCTCAGTTAATTAGAAGTGGGTTAAAACATTAATAAAAAACTTTTAGAAGGTTAAATGGGGTATAGGGGTTTAAATAAAGGGTTAAAGTAGTTTAATTGGGCTTAATGGGCTTTGGTCAGGGCTTAATGGGCCTAATGGCTCAGGGCCAAGGGCCACCATGGCCGGACCAGGCACGGCCTGGTTCGAGCCAGGCGCCAGCTGGCTCAGCCAGGCCTGGCGCTTGGCGCGCCCGGCCCGGGCTCAGCTGGCCCCGGTCGGGCCGGCCTGGTTAGGGCCTCACCGCGCCTGGACGGGGCGCTCGGGATCGGCCGGTCCAGCGCCCAGCCCCTGGCTCGGCCGGCCCCCCTAAACTAGGGTTTTCTGCCCTCTTTCTTGCCAGTTTCAGGCGCCGCCCCCGCCGCCGCCGGCCGCGAGGGTGGCCGGAATCCGCAGGGGAAAGTCACCCCTTCCATTTCCCACGCCGGTGGTGGCCGGCCGGCGACTCCTTCGCCGCCGGTGAACCTCCAAAGATGGAGATTTGTGCAGTTTTGCAGATTTCAACTTTTCCTCGATCCTTTTTCAACTCTTGAAAATTATGGGAAGAAAAGCTCCACCGGCCGCCATAGAAATTTTCTGGGGATGGTGAGGGGTAGCTAGTCATACCAGCAAACCCACAGAGATAGTCCAACCATCATTAATCCCCTTTTGAAGCCTACAAAACTGGTTCTTCATCTCCATGAAGAACACGATGAAACCCTCAAAATTTTCGTTTTTCACACAGAAAAATTAAATTTGATATTCTAAGTTCATCCCATGAACAATATCTATGAGGAAAAACGAATTTATGCATGAAATAATTTAGAATAATAATTTTATCGTTCCAGAGCGGATCAGAGCGGAACTTGGCTCTGATACCACTGTTGGGATCCAGGCGGGACGCGAAGAACTCAGCAGAAACGAAGAACAAAATAAATCCCGCCCGATGCCCGCTGATCCGATTCGGAACGAAAAACTCAAACCGAAAAACGGATCGAAATCTGATTACCGTGCGCGGATTCGAATCCGCTTTCGTCTCGGTTCCGTCGAGGTGATGCCGCAAGCCGCACAAGCGTCCAGCCTCCAGCGGTATCCACGCGATCCTCCGCGGTGGTTCGTCCTCGATCCCTCGTCCGTATCAGCTTGCTCGCTGAAGATCCGTCGCCGCAACGATTGCTGAAATCCCGCCGACGGGAATTCCCGAGTTTCGGGAATCACACGCGGTGGAGACGAAAACTGTCTCGGCGCTTCGAACGGGACGCCCAGAGGAGGAGAGAGAAATGAGGGATGACGGCCAGCAAGGGGAAATCCTGGAGCTTCGCCAAGGGTTTCTCAACAGCGTCTATATATATTAAGTCGGCGCGACTTTTCACAAAAGTCCCCGAGTTAATATAAATCCCACTTATGTACCACCGACTGAGAATCTTATTGCGTGTGACCCTCTAGGCCCATTTACCAGTCCGGTTTTCAGCCCGTTAAGTCCAATAACTAGTTATTGACATATTGTAATTAATTAATATCTAGATATTAACTAATTACTTAACCGAATTAACATCTCACGTAAATTCGGTCGGACTTCCGATCAAGTTGGGTGCCAAGTAACACCGTATGATCCCGGAAGGTAATAGGGTTCAGCAACCCACTCATAGAACCTGTTTGTCCATAGTTACCGCGTGACTATAATCCTTCGTTCGCACAATGCTCTCGAGTTAACCTAGGATAGGTCAACTGTCAAACCCTAGATTGTCAACTCACTTGAATCAGACTCCGCTTTACAATATCCGAAAACCACTTTTCTGATATGGTTTCTGCTCTGGCCAGAGACTCCTGCGGATCTACTCTAGAGCATTCTCTCTCCAGTTACCTGAGAGCGAACGATCCTTTATTGAACACACAATCACCTTCGAAGGTCTTCCGCTGGACCCGATCCTTGACTGTTAGAGATCCCGTAGATAGGGATTCGTAGGTCAAGGTCAAAGTCCAGAAGTCCACCGACAAGGTGTCTTTGGTGTCTCAAGTCCAAGGATCAACCACGCCACTGTGACGATGAATCAAGCCGATTGACAGTCAGGTAAATTACCATTCGGCGATTCAAGTCGGATCAGTTCAGTGAACTCATTCTCCAATGAGCACCTACAGGTTTACCATTGTGTCTCCACACTAGTAACTCACAAGATCAGTCACCCTCATCATATGAGCTGGAATAACTTGTACTAGTCTAACCGGATGTTTGATGTCCTTCTCAAACATCCTACGACTAAGAACAATTAAGAATATGTGTTCATAAGTCATCAGTCTCATTATTATGATCTCATCATAATCTGTTGACTATTGCACATATTCATGGACTTCATTATGTGCAATTACAAATATGCCAATCTACATAATGAATTTAATGCCATTGATTAGTGAACCAGATTGAAATAGGTGCCTTATGATTGGCTTAGAGGTCACCTACATCCATCATGAGTCTCATCGAAATAGACTTAGTAGGGATCCTTCGATCCCCACCACCCACTCACACACCCACAAGTGCAACAACATGAATAAAGACAATTTAAATAAAGCGGTAAACATAACTCTGAAACCACTCCACCACGGAGTCCACAACTAGCGTCTCGGCTAAACACACAAATCACACGGCCGAACGCAGAAAACACCGACCCGCTGAGACCAAACAACAACCCCTCGGATAGCGCGCTGGCTTCTTTGGCCTGACCTGACTCAAGGTGGTTCTGCTTCCCCCAGCACGAGTGACACTCCGAATGTACCACTCCCACACCGGTACTAGTTATACCCCGGAGTACACCAGGTGACCCTCTCTCTAGGCGTCACCCCACCACTCCCACACCGGCGCCGTGTCACTCCCACACTGACACAGGGTGCCTAAGCGCTAACAATTGTCACTCTAAGTCCACGATCGCACAAAACACAACATCGTGCGATCCGATCACGTTGAAATCCTCGTCTTTCAAGTACGTTTTCAAACATGTATTTAACCAAACTATCTAACAATGTAAACACATGTTAATTGCATGAATTAATGGGATTCTGTCTTGAATCGCGTCACCCGTGGACGATGTCATTCAAGCCTCCTAAACTGGTTCATGCGAAAACTGGCCTTAGAGTGGCCTAAATTGCGTCGTGCAAGCGTCGCTGTCTCTAGTCGCCTAATCATGACAAAATAGAATTAGGCATCGGGGTGATCCGAACTAAATCACATCGTGGGAGGCAGCCGCCATTCAAAACGGCGTCACTGTCCCAAGATGCCATTTAACTTTCGCTAATAGGTTTCCCCCAGCCTTCCGAGTATAAAAAGTGGAATTTCTTCACGAAAATCTCTTAAACATGCTCCAAAGTAGGAAAAACGTAGTTTTAAACAAAACATTGCGATGATCGTCACCTTACCGGTTACTTGAACTCTTCTGAACTTCAAACCGCCGGACCGCTACGCCACAAACTGCCGCTAGTACCGCCGTGGACATCGTTACTCCACCGAGACGTTGGCCGCCGTCTAGAGAGCAATACGCCGCGGAAGAACTGGTGGTGGTAGTGGTGGAAGTTAGGGAGGGGGTTTGATGGAGTAGAGGGAGAGGAAAGGAAGGAGAAGGGGGAAGGGAGAGCGAAGGGTTTGGAGAGAGGGTGGAGAGAGAAGAAAATGAGAGAAATGAGGGAAATGAGGGAGGGTTCGTGGGTTTAAACCGAACCTAGCTAAAACGCGTTTCCCCACACTGACGCCATTCAAGTGAGAAGACCAGGGCCGTACTCTCGCGGCCCGAAACTGGCCCACGTGGCGCCTACGTGGCACCGACGTAGCACACTCTAAAATGCGTCTTCCTAACAAGACGTCGTTTGAACCGCGTCAAGCAAAGTCGATGCGATAAAGAACCTATGCTCCCAACCCCACAAGGGCCCAAATCAAGGGGTCCGACACGGAAACTGACCCAATAACTAGATCCGAAATCTCAATCATTATAATAATTGTATCCTCACTCGATTAATCCTCATTGTACATCAGAGTAATATGATAGAATGAGGAATTGCACCTTATTAAGATATGGTGCAATACATCATATGATTTGCTTAATTCTAATATCCTTTTGAACATTAGATGTCCATACTTTACAGATAGTTCTACATAAGTCAGTGTATATCCTTATAAGATATGGAACTAAAATAATTTATATGAGATGCGAATTATAAACAGACATGATTTTAAAGTCCAGTTATACCCTGGTGTGAATTTGTGAAATGTCCAAAGAATTTGGACATTACATTTATTGGCCAGGCGAAAATGAAATAATTATCGTCTTGAAAGCTATCTTTTATGAAGGGGAATATATCTTCAAAGAAGACAGTAGGAGTTGATAAAACTAGAAGATATTCTAGACCTACAAATTAACATAAGATTATTAAATAATCATTAGTTGTTTGGAACCACTCATAATACATATTATAGAGCTTCATAGATTATTTTGAAATTTTCTCAGTGACTATAAGAATATGTTTGACATATCAGATTTAGTAGAATGAGAGAAGCTCAAAGATGTGGATTATGATCTAAAATCTATGATGATGTTCTCTGTCATTACAACTTTGAGATTGACAAGAAGTTAACAATTCTAAGCCATAGTCCATAACTACTATTGAGTTTAGAACTTGATAGTATTGACAGAGGGTATTGTACCTAAAACAAGCAAATCTTCAGAATGAAGATTAACATAAATAGACTACTTAAAACTTATATGCTAAACTGAAGGAAATAGTCAACGTCAAAATGTTCACTTAGACAAGTTTTTCTCAGTAGTTACCATTAATAAGTTTATTATAATTCTACTTGCCAATACTGCCTATCATAATGATGAGATTATGGCAGTTGGATATGAAAAACGTTCTCTTAATGTGATTGAGGAAAAGATGTATATGATACACTTTTAAAACTTTTAGAATATCTATGAAGCAAGTTATGATTTCAAAAATCTATTTGAATCAAACTAAAGCTTCCCAAACTTGTAATAAGAGTTTTTGACTTAATGGTCAAATATTACGTGATAATTAAGAATGATCACGGACTGTGTGTTCAAAGAGGACAGTGGGAGTACGGTCGCTTTAGCAATTCTTTGAGAATGACATCAAGATGTTACTATCAGTAAAAGTATTGTTATTCACGTACTTCTCCATGATGGGTTTGGTTATAACATCTCACATATTAGAAATACGAATCTATTAAGATAGATTGATAAGGATGTTATATTGACCTGTATGCGAAAATGTTTGACATAAATTCCATAATAAGTCTCAATTGTTGAGATATGAAATTTATTTCTTTAAGAAAAAAGTTCTTTAAAGGATACATGAAAACCTTGATAGAAGGAGTGAAATACATCATTAAGTACTTGAGAAGTGTTAAGGATGCACTCATGTATATGTAGAAGATGATTTGAAACTATGAGGTCACACTGATTTAAATTTCAAGTCAAATTATGGGTTTAACCTTCTAAGAAGAAATGAATAGATTAAAAAGGTTCCAACCTAGAACTCGATATTAAGATGATGACATAAACAAGTGATAATATTATTGGAACAGTATGGATGAAAAAGTTCATTCATGAACTAAATATAGTTTTAAAAGGTCTTTGATAAAGTCCCATTATTGTAGGATAACAGTGGGAGCGATCAATTTTGTGGTTGAGTCATAGTCTCATTAGAAGTTGCAGAACATTATGAGGCTCTTTCACAAGTTTAAAGACATAGGATTAAGAGGAAATAAAGTAATGAAAAATATTCCATCTGTAAATAATTTAACAGATTCCTGACCAAGTCTTAGTCACAGACTTTATGTGAGCATCACCTAGATTTGATGGAGATCAAATGCGAAGGTGATTGGCTTGAGTCCAAGTGGGAGATTGATGTATATAGGTGTCCTCTAAGCCAATCATAAGGCACCTATTTCAATCTGGTTCACTAATAAATGACATTAAAATCATTATGTAGATTGACAAATTTGTAATTGCGCATAATGAAATTCATGAATGTGTGCAATAGTCATCGGATTATGATGAGATCATAATAATGAGACTGATGACTAATAAACACATTCTTAATTGTTCCTAGTCGTAGGATGTTTGAGAAGGACATCAAACATCCGGTAAGACTAGTACAGGTTATTCCAGCTTATATGATGAGGGTGATTGATCTTGTTAGTTGCTTGTGTGGAGACACAATGGTAAACCTGTAGGTGCTCATTGGGGAATGAGTTCACTGAACTGATCTGACATGAATCACCGAATGGTAATTTACCTAACTGTCAACCGGCTTGATTTATCGTCACAATGGCGTGGTTGATCCTTGGACTTGAGACACCAAAGATACCTTGCCAGTGGACTTTTAGACTTTGACCTTGATCTGCGAATCCCCATCTAAGGGATCTCTAATAGTCAAGGATTGGGTCCAGCGGAAGACTTTCAAAGGTGATTGTGTGTTCAATAAAGGATCGTTCGCTCTTAGATAACTGGAGAGAGAATGCTCTAGAATAGATTCGTAAGAGTCTTTGGCCAGAGCAGAAACAATATCAAAAAAGATGTTTTCGGATATTGTTCAGCAGAGTTTGATTCAAGTGAGTTAACCATCTAGGGTTTGACAGTTGACCTACCCTAGGTTAACTCGAGAGCATTGTGCGAACGAAGGATTATAGTCACGCGGTAACTATGGAGAGACAGGTTCCATGAGTGGGTTGCTGAACCCTATTACCTTCCGGGATCATACGGTGTTACTTGGCACCCAACTTAAACGGAAGTCTGACCGAATTTACGTGAGATGTTAATTCGGTTAAGTAATTAGTTAATATCTAGATATTAATTAATTACAATAAGTCAATAACTAGTTATTGGACTTAACGGGCTGAAAATCGGACTGGTTAATGGGCCTATAGGATCATACGCAATAGATTCTCAGTCGGTAGTGTTTTAGTTGGATTTATATTAAGTCGAGGACTTTTGTGAAAGTCGCATCGACTTAATATATACGCGCTGTTGAGAAACCCTGGGAAAAAGCTCCAGGGTTTCCCTATGTTCCCCCCTTTCTCTCTCATCCTCCTCTAGGCCCCCCATTCGAGGCACCGGGACAGTCTCCGTCTCCACCGCGCGCTATTTCCGAAAGTCGGGAATTCCCGTCCGCGGGTTTTCGGATATCGTTGCGGCGACGGATCTTTAGCGAGTGAGTTGATACAGACGAGGGAGCGAGGACGAACCACTGGGAAGGATCAGGTGGATACCGCTAGAAGCCGGACACTTGTGCATCTCACGCATCGCCTCGACGGAACCGAGATGGAAGCAGATTTGAATCCGCGCACGGTAATCAGATTACATCCCGATTTTTGGTTTACGTTTTTCATTCCTAATTGGATTAGTGGGCATCGGGCGGGTATGTTATCATTATTTCCGCTTCATTCTTTGCGTCCCCCCCGGATCCCAACACTTATGACTGTTGTCACTCATGGAGGAGTGCTCCAGTGTCAAAGATGCATTACCTCTCTTAAGGTAGAGATTGAAGGTAGGCGACTCTCCACTTAATTACATGTGCTTGAAATGAAAGACTTTGATGTCATTTTAGGGATGGATTGGCTAGAATAGCATCATGCTATGTTTGATTGTTGAAGGAAAAATATTCTTTTCAGAATTCTTGGAGAAGAAGAGTTCTCTCTTAAGCTCTCCAAACTTGGAAAACAAATGATCTTAATACTTAAAGCATGACTCTGCATTAATGGAGGCTATTTGGCTTATTTAGTCAACGTAGTTTCTATCTCAAAAGAAATGAAAATCTTCTCTATCTATGACATTGAAGTAGTTAGAGAATATCCAGATGTCTTTTTAGATGAATTGCTAGGCCTGCCGCTAATAAGAGAGATCGAATTCTCAATTGAGCTTTTCCCAGACACAATACCCAATCTCTGAGATTTCTTATCGTATGGCACCTACTAAGTTAGCAGAATTAAAGAAGCAACTTCAAGAGTTATTAGATAAGGGATTTATTCGTCCTAGTGTGCCTCCATAGAGTGCATCTATTTTATTTGTTAGGAAGAAGGATGGATATCTGCGGCTTTGTGTAGATTATCAGAAGTTGAATCAATTTATTATCAAGAATCGGTTTCCACTGCTGCGAATTGATGATCTATTTGATCAATTACAAGATGCCACTATCTTTTCAAAGATAGATCTTCGATCAAGATATTATCAGTTAATGATTAAAGAAGAAGACATTCCTAAAACAACATTTCGAACCAGGTACGGGTATTATGAATTTCTAGTCATGCCACTTGGTTTAACTAATGCCTTTACAGCTTTTATGGATTTAATGAATCGGATGTTCAAACTGTACTTGGATCATTTTGTAGTAGTATTTATAGATGATGCCCTGATATATTCTCCTATTGAGGAAGTATACAAGGAATACCTGAAGATTATTCTGGAAACTCTCAAAACTCAAAAACTATATGCCAAATTCAGCAATTGTGAGTTCTAGTTACAACAAATTCAATTCCTTGGCCATATTATTTCTAAAGAAGGCGTAGCTGTTGATCCGGCCAAGATTCAAGTTATACTTAATTAGGAAGCACCCAAGACTCTAACTGAAGTTTGGAGTTTTCTAAGTCAAGTTGGATACTACCGACGCTTTATAGAAGGATATGCTACTTTAGCAACCCCTCTTACTAAGCTAATCCGGAAAGGGGAAGATTTTTGTGGATAGAAGAATGTGAAAGGAGCTTCCAGGAGTTAAAGAAAAGATTAACTACGGCTCCAGTTCTTGCCCTGCCAAGTGGAACTGAAGGTTTTGTCATCTATATTGATGCCTCAAGACAAGGTATCGGTTGTGTGCTCATGCAGCATGGAAAGGTAATTGCTTATGCATCTCGTCAACTAAAGGATCATGAGCTAAATTATCCCACCCATGATCTTGAATTAGCATCAATAGTTCATGCACTCAAAAATATGGAGGCATTATTTATATGGGGTGCAATTGAAAGTCTTTACAGATCATTAGAGCTTTAAATATATTATCTCTCAGAAAGAGCTCAATCTTAAACAGAGGCGTCGGGTAGAATTCCTAAAAGATTATGACTTTGAATTGAATTATCACCCAGACAAGGCAAATATTGTAGCCAATGCCCTTAGCAGGAAGCGGCTGATGATGATCATAGTGTAGGCACCGGAAATGACCCCGCGCTCAACTGGTGAGCGGAGACCGACCTTCGTGGTTACGAACCCAGGATTAGGATAATGATAAAAAAAAAAAAGGAACAAATGTCTTAATGAACTAAAACACCGAGAACTAAAATGGTGATCGCCAGGGTGTTTTACCTCGACCCAGAGGGACTACCTTGATCGCGAATGACACTCCAAGACCTCCGTGCGCAGCAAAATTTGTAGTCCACGCTCCCTTCTCCTCGGCCGACCAAGAAGACAGAGCCTCACGCTTTGATTTTCTGCAAATTAACCATAAATTAAACCACCCATTAAACTCTTAATTAGCATAGCATTCGTTCATTAAGCAAAAGAAATGTATCAATTAGAGGTGAGCTTACCGAATGTATGGGTGAGAAGGATGAGTGATCAAGTGTTATGGCCACCCACCTTCGCGTTTTTGGTGTTTTGGATCAAAATAAACCCCTTAGCAAGGATCTAAGGTACCTAATCATGAGTGCATGTGTGTGCAAATGGAATCTAAACATGGACAAAATCCTAGACTGGTGCATGCATGTATGGGACTATAAGAGAATGATAAAAATGATAAAATGAGAGAGGAGAATAGGGTTCCCTTTTTGACGTTGAAGAGAGTGTTGCACGAGCACAAGATTGACAGCACATTTTTCCTTCCTAGAGCTTCCAAGACTCCATAGTTGTTTTCTTCCCACGAGCTCCAATGAAGAGATCTAATGCTAGACTTTGAAATCACCCTTTTCTCTCTCTTTTGATGTAAAATGGTACCCTCACCCTAGTGAACCCTCTTTGGGCCATTCTCTAGGTGAAGGAGAGCTTAAATAGGCAAAGGAGGTCGAGTTAAAACCCTTGGACGCCCCCATTTTGTAGGCCAATGGATGAGGATAAAGAAGGTTGCATAGAGATTTCTTCAACAAAATCTAAGCCAAAACCAATTAAAAGTTGACACCTAAGCCCTAAATCACCTTCATCTTAATCCATTAGGGTGAAAAAATACGGAAGAAATGATCAAAAATCCGAGAGAAAGGCGTAAAAAAGACTTGGATAATTACGAAAAACCATACGATCAGACGGCCAACAGGTGGCCGTCTGAAGTATCAGACGGTCAGCAACCTGGCCGTCTGAAGGATGTTCAGACGGCTAGCTTCTTGGCCGTCTGAATGTTCAGACGGCCAACACTCTGGCTGTTTGACCTTCAAACGGCCACTAGTATGGTCGTCTGATGGATTAGACGGCCAGCACTTTGGCCACCTGATGGACTTGACAAAAGTTTTTTAAAAAATGAATATTTTTAAAATCCAAATGCAAAAGATGAAAAAAGTCGTGAAATCATGTACTTTTTTTTTTGAAAAATGAACGTTTTGTGACAACATTTTTTTTCACAAAAAGAAATTAAATTTCAAGGAATCCAAATGAGTGGGAAATGACAAAAAGATCAACACAAAAGCCCGTTAACACAATAAAGCTCAAATCGGTCTATGGAGTAGGCCAAAAATGGGTGTCTACAGTTGCCTCTCCATGGCATCCTCTTGCAGGGGAGTACGGCGAACTGATAAGTGGATGGTACGGACAGTACACCCTATTTTGGACCACTCCAGCCGATGTGGAACCTGCTAAAAGTCTGACAACAATGGTGATGCAAGCTAAGAATGATGAAGGGAAAGAGTTGTGTACCCATAAACTACAACCCAGGAGGTCCTCTGGCAATTGCCGCGAGTCTCCGACACACAATGGGACGCTTGTCCGGTCGAAGGAGTTTAAGGGATGACAATCAAAGGCGCGGAAGGTGCATTCCCAGACTTAATCAAAACATTGCGCAGACGATAAAAGATTCCAACATTGGATGATTAAAGTACAGGGCGACAGGGCCCTACTCTCCTCTATAATGATATGCTGAAAGAATGGATGATGCATGTTGGGTTTAAAATAAAAAAACTATCTAATGCAAGATACTGGGGGATTTATTCTAGGTTGTTCAAATAACTTAAACCTCATAAATCCATCATCATTTTTGTTAAAGGAGAACTCCGGATTTATGTGCCTTAAGTTATTAGCCTTCAATTTTTCTAAACTAATGCAGACTCTTCAATCTTCTTCTTCCTGCAAAATCAGATGTTAGAATCATTATATCTACAATAAAGTAAGAAACACACATTTTTCTAATTTTTTTCTATTTTTTATAATTTTTCTGAAATATTTTGTCAGAAGGCCAAACTAGTGGCCGTCTGATGCATCAGAAGGCCACCTATTTGGCCGTCTGATAGTTCCATCAGAAGGCCAAATTGGTGGCCGTTTGAAGCATCAGAGGGCCATCTATCTGGCCGTTTGATGGTTCTATTAGAAGGCCAGACTGGTGGCCGTCTGAAGCATCAGAAGGCCATCGAACTAGCCGTCTGATGGTTTTATGCTGTTTTTTTTTTTTCTTTTTCTTTTATTGTGGGACTTCGGTGCATGGGAGTACATCTCTATCCTCATCTTGGTATAAAATAAGTGCGAGAAAGCTTGGATGGGATCCCTTTCAACCTCTCATGGCATCTTCTTCTTCCTTCAAAAAGCTACCTTTGGGCTTCATGCTTCGCACGCCTGATGTTTTGACCGAGATCGAGGGTCATCTTAGCAACCGCGTGGCTCGCAGCCAGGTATACACACGTAAGATCAATTCCTTTATTCTTCCTTCTTCCCCTCTTGAAGTACTTTCCCTTTTTCAGGCAGTGCTGCGGTTGCCTGGCCCACGCCATGAAATCCATTACACCTAGTTGGTCACTTTAATGCATTGCATTACCATTGACATGCGGACTTTCATGCTTCCATGGCACCTCATCCGCTTGGTAGTTTTTGCCAAGCACCTCGAGAAGATGTGGTGGAGTTGGGATGCATTAGGAGTGCTTCTAGAATTATGGCACCTGCACACACATACTTTCATTTTTTCAGAATTTGAGGCAACAATATTGGTGGAAGAGGTGAAGTTATTGTTTGGATGGGAGGACTTAGAGGAAGGTGACATGTGCGGGCTACCATCTTGGGATGAGATTCTGAATGACATAGTCCAAGATGAGGTAGCAGTCCGATCGATGTCTAGCCAACGGGGAATTCAACTCAACTGATTGGCCAAGTGGATTGTTGATAAAGTGAGGTCCTGGGAAGTAAATGCTGAGCAGTTGATGCAGGGCCTGAGCCTCTGCCTTGGTGGGACCTTACGTTTTCCTTCTTTTGGTGAAGTCCTCTCTTATTATCATGTTGGAGTGTTTACTTTGCTTTGACGGGGCTATTCTGTAGCCTACGCACTTGTGGCTCATATGTACAACGGATTGAGCAGCATGTGCATGGGCGGGAAGCCTCAAGGGAGCCTCTTTCTGTTGCAACTGTGGACGGAGATGCATTTGAAATTTGATTTTTCATTGGAACCATAGAATGAATCTTGCATTTTTCGTCGTAGTGCTATATTTCCTGCGAGATCGCTGTTTGGTCCTAAAGACATGGTAAAGAATTTGACAGGTCATCTGCAAACTCGGAACGATTTGTGAGATCATCTGAATTTCATGAATGCCGAAGATTTTATTTTTGTTCCCTTGATATCCCGCAACACAATCTTTCAAGTACGTACACGCAAGAAACATGAACTCTGGCTTGTTGGTGCAACAGAAACAGTGTTATATCAGGCTCACCGTTGCCATCTCCAGTATGGACTTCCTCGTCAAACTCCTTATTCAGCCTTGACCAATGACATGATCCTCCCTCGGATCTTGGGTTCTGCAGAAGATGTCGAACTCTTAAAAAATTCATGAAAGTACTGGCGCAAATATTCAATTGGATGCAAAGGTACTATAGATGTGTAAGAGGATTATGTTAGGATTATGGGATACATAAAGTATCTCAAGACAATATGTCTAGTAATCCCCTCTTATTTCGCCAGGAGGCGTCCACCTGAATTAGATTGATGTAATCTCTCTTTTTTTTTTTTTTTTTTTTAGGAATAAATGTACGGGCCTGCGCCATGGTTTAAGATGAATAAAAGCAATTATTTTGAGTTGTCGCATGATTGGGTAAAATTGATTGGTGAGAGAAGAAACCAGACGGCCAAGGATACGGCCGTCTGAAAACAGACGGCCAGTAGAATGGCCGTCTAGTCCAGACGGCCAGTCAGCTGGCCTTCTGACATCCAGACGGCCACTCAGCTGGCCGTCTAAATTATTCAGAAGGCCACCTTCATGGCCGTTTGAACCTTCAGACGGCCAGCTAGTTGGACGTCTTAAGAAGCAGTGGGTATAAAAACCTCCTTTCCTCAATCCTTTTCATTTTCCAAATCTTCTTGCCATAACCCTCCTTTCAGTCATCTAGCTTTTCTCAAGATGAATAGGCGATTCAAACAATATGTTCGACGCCTCCGACGATCATCTACCTGTTACAACCCAGAGGACGATGATGTCCAACCTCAGAATCCAGGTTCGGAGGATGATTACGCAATGGGGGAACACGAGAGGAGCTCCCATGGCCCGAGTGACGTGCCCTATAGAATGAAGAAATTGGTGGAGATGATGAGCATGCGGGCAACGAGGAAGATGCCGCCGACAACGGCGGCAATGATGCCATGGAAGATGAAGGTGACACGGAGGTCACCGGGGAGATGAGATCAACCTCAGATTCACGACAGGTATATCTTCCCCCTTTTTTTTTTTGGTATAAATGTTCAGACGGTAGCAAAGGTGGCAGTCCTACCTCAGACAACCACCTTAGTGGCCGTCTATCTACAGACGGCCACCAAAGTGGCTGTTTGACATAAGACGGCCATCTCAGTGGCCGTTTGGCTACAGACGGCCACTAAGGTGGCCGTCTGACACCCGACGGCCATCTCAATGATCGTTCTGGTGCCAGCCCTTCTTTGGTCTCTGGTGTCTGATAAGTGAATTTTTTTCTTTTTTTGGTAACTTTGCAGGGTCCAGGATGAATTCGAAGCCGTGTTTCATGGGACCTTGTCTGGACATGGTACAATGTTCTGGCAGTGCCCCAACAACAATGTATTGATGCAATGGGATTTGAGGCCCTGCTCTCCGTCCGCCCATTCTGGGTAGATGCGAGTTATATTGAGGCATTACGAGAGCGATGGGATGAAGATTGTTGGGCCTTTATCATGCCGTAGGGACATATGATTCCCACCCTAGAAGATGTTGCATACATCACGGGTATCAGAGTTCATAGAAACCTAGTAGTGGGAGAGGAACGAGCCGACTACCGCACAGTTATCCATGAACTGCTGGGAGCTGACTTTGCGAGGGCCCAGGGTCCAATGACATCCATATCTTTAGGCCGGCTTCCTAAGGCGGTTGGTTTTGGCAGCTTGCGACGGGGTCCATCAGACGACCTCGACGACCTTCAGGAGAGGGTTTATGAGCGTGCTACTTTTGGCGGTCGCTCAGAGGATCAAGAGATTCGTCTTTTCCTATTATTCTTCTTTGGACGTCTCTTATTCGCCACCACAGCGGATCGGATCAATTGCAAATTCTTGCTGCTCTTGACTGATTTAGACGCAGTAGGGACTTTTGCGTGGGGCACGACTATGTTGGCCCACCTCTTTGCCCATCTTCCTCGTTATACAAATCACTCTACCAGCATGGGCGGCTTCACTCCTTTTCTTCAGGTTTGTCTTCTTAGACTCAATCCCATATCTTCTGTGTTATTAGCTCCTGACATTTTTTCATCCTTGTAGATTTGGGGTTATCATCACATGCTTCCGGATCGTCCTCAGCTTTCATGGGACCGCTATAGTTCTGCGCCTCTGCTGTGTCGATAGGACATACCCACTAATAGACGCCCTCTGATTGGCCGAGTGGAAGAATTTTGAGGCTTTCTAGATAGCTTCCCGCATCATCAGGTATTTCCTTTTGAACTCAATTTCAATTCTCATTTCTATCTTATCCCTTCTTAATGATGTTGTGCAGGTTCAGTGGACTCCATACACAGATGAGGTTGATGATGATCAACCGTGGGTTGCCAAGGGAAGACCTCTATTCAATCGAATGATTTGGTTGCATTGCATCAATGTGGTGGAGCCTCTTCATCTACAACTAGTGATGAGGACCTTAGGCTGGCATAAGGATCGGGTGGAGATTCCCTCAATGGGGCCTGCAGGTCGCTCTCATAGGAAGTCCAGGAGCCGGAATCAAGATTGGGCACGCATTCACGAAGAGATAATTCAAGCTTGGAGGAGGGGTGGAGTTCGACTCCGCCGTGTTTGTGGCCTTCAGGACAGTTCCGTGTATTTGGATGACTTCTCCCGCCGCTACGCTCGCCGCCTCAAGCTGGATTCTCGTGTGGTGAGTATTTTGGCTATTAATTTCAAGTTCTCTTCTTCGAGATCGTGGTTCAGTATTTATGTGTGCAAATGCCGGTAGACCAAGCGGTTCGTCAATTAGAGAACTAGCTTTCCACAGTTGAATTCGAGAATTCTCAACTTCGGGAGCAGATCCGTACCATGGTACATTCCTGCACCTTTTCTGTTGATATGACTGCTTCCTCCTAATCATTCTTCACCATCTTACAAGAGGCGAAATTGCGGCGTTTTTGGGCCACTGGTGGTCGAGGCGGGGCTAGCTCTTCTCGTGCCCCTAGTTCTTCCTCAGACTTGGAGCAACGTTTGGAGGAGGCCATTGCTCGTACTACTACTGGAGAGATGGAACTTGCCCAAGCAGTGAGTTTGCTTGAATTCTTTTGTTCTTTTGTCATGAATAGTGTTTTGACATGTGGACTTGATCATGACGCAGAGGGTGGAGTTGGAGAGGGCATTAGGGCGATCTTCTTCATATGCAGCCCAAGTTGAACAACTAACGCGATGCCTAGAGACCATGGGCAACATCACTGTGCCTGGACGCTTATTTGTAGCAGAGTCCAAGGTGAAGGAATTGGAGAAAGAATTGTTGGATGCTCGGGAGAAGCTTTTCACCATGAAGGGCAAATATGAAATGATCAGAGATCAACTTTCTATGAAGGGTCGTGAGCTCCGAACAGGTCGCGTGTCCCATTCACGCGCTGGAGGTCCAGTTCACCCTCCTCATCCAGGTGGCCAGGCTTATTCTTGGTACCTACCGTACCCAGGTACTCAGATCCCTTCTGCTCATCCTCCAGCTTCTCCCACTTATCCGACTGATCCTTCTACTTATCTGACTGCTCCTTCCACTCATCCTTCTGCTCCTTCCACTCACCCGACTGCTCCTTCCACTCATCCTTCTCATCCTTCTATGTATTTTGTTCCACCTACAGTTCCTCATGCCCAGCCGACTTATTTGAGTGGTTCTACTTTTGGTAATTTTGACTTTTTTGCTGGTTTACAGGTTGGATATGAGTTTCCTTTCCCTTTCCTTGATCACACTTTCCATTCTCAATCCCCAGCCTCAAGTTAGAGACATCATCGAGAGGATAGTAGCAGCAGTCGTGGACAACCGCCTTTCCCGGATGAAGGAGCAGGAGATAGTGGTAGAGGTTTTTGATGTGAGAATGATGTGAGTTTGTAGATTCAGGGGTATGCCCCTGATGATGTTGTTTGATGTAGGGGTATGCCCCTGATGATAATGTTGGATGCAGGGGCATGGCCCTGATGATGATGTTGTATTCATGACTTTTGTGATTGCCACTGAACTTGCTTTTCTTCATTGCCTGTTCCAGCACAACACCACTGAGAAATAATGTTATTTTCATAGTTTATTTTAGCCCCTTGCTCAAAAAGATAAATACCATTCTTGCCTTGGGCGACGAGTCAAGGGGCCTTGTCTTATTAAACAGACATAAGGAAATAAAGAAATATACGGCATGCAATCATGCATATGCAATTTGTATGTACAAAATGACAAGCATTCATACAGATGAATGTGTGTGTTTTGTTTTGGATTTTGAAATATGTGATTTTTTTTTTTTGGATTTTGAAATATGTGTTTTTTTTTGGATTTTGAAATATATGATTTTTTTTTGGATTTTGAAATATGTGATTTCTTTTTTTAGATTTTAAAATATGTGATTTTTTTTTGGATTTTGAAATGTCCCTTGCTGAACTCCCCAAGCATCCTATGTGCATACCTAAGCCGATTTGGGTCGTTAATAGTCGTCAACCAGAACCCACCCGGTTAAGTCTTATGCTGATGACAATACCGTCATGCTATGCTCTGGCTCCCAGTTGCTCCCGACCAACATATTCTTCTAAAAAACATATCAACGATAAATGATTTGCCTAATCCGGGTCTCTTTCCTCACAACTTAAGTAGTAAATAATAGACCACCTTGGAACCCTAATGGCCAACCGCGCGAGGCTAACCCAGAATTAGCGGCGTCATACCATTCGGTAAACCGCTTGCGTTGACCTAAGCCCGAAGTCTTAAAGAAAATTGACAGACTCTAAAATCGGCATGATACATAGATCAAAAGAACTTTCGACTAGACTTCACACACCTTTTCTATTCTAAGAGGGTTTGGTTTGGGGAAGTGTGACAGTTAAATTCGCCATGTCATTAATTCTATTTAACTTTTGAATCTTAGTTTACTTTAACCTCACTAAGAAGAAGAGAGAACACCCAAAATAAAAAGAATGAATAGATAAGCCGCTTGAGAGGGTTAGGTGATCTCAGGGATTATCCTTCCTCCACCGCCTGTTGGGATTCGATCTTTTTTTTTTCTTTTTCTTGTCTTTTCTTTGTGGCCTTGTTTTGAGATTTAACTTGGTAGGCCTTTTCTTTATTCACCTCCTTTTACTGACTTGACATTTGGTTTGGAGGCTTTTGCTTCTTTTTGCCTTTGACGTGGCTTTTTCTTTTGATTTCTTTGTTTGACTTCCTCCTACTAAGGCGGCGGACGGACTTGGGAGTCATCCCGTGAGGCCACGGTCCCCCGACTTTGGCCGAATAAGAGGAAAAAAGGGTGTTCTATCTCGTTCTAAGCTTAGTTTCCATTCTCTTTGACTCGTCCGTTATTTGCTCCTTAATGATAGGCGTGAGTGTGTGTAAGGACTTCCCCTTTTCCA
Organism: Zantedeschia hybrid cultivar; assembly: GCA_030544215.1. NCBI lineage: Eukaryota > Viridiplantae > Streptophyta > Magnoliopsida > Alismatales > Araceae > Zantedeschia > Zantedeschia hybrid cultivar. The sequence continues at coordinate 54,444,963 of JARZZO010000006.1, read as the reverse complement.
AACGTTTAAAAGAAATAGATCTAGTTTATGAAAATCTAACCTTAAGTCCCACTGGTCATAGCACCATGCCGACTATCCTATTCCTAAGGGTAGAACTTCTTCAGGTAAACACCATTTCATGGATGAGATAACTCTTGCCCCTGCTCATTTACCAACTTATATACGTTCCCAGGATATACCTCTTTAACCACCAATGGCCCTTCCCAATTTTCAAGCAACTTATTTCTTGGTACATAAGATTTTATGAAATTTTGTTTTAGGACCATCTCTCCAACTTCAAATTTACGTTCAATTACCTTTCTGGCATAAAATCTTACAATCCTTTGACGATAAACTTTAGCGTGATTGACAACAATCATCCGCTTTTCATCTAAGAGCTCCAATTGGGTCAACAAAGCTTCCCGATGTCCATCGGAATCTAAATCCTGACCCAATTGTACTCTTAGTGAGGGGATAAGGATCTCGTATGGAAGTATCGCCTCTGATCCAAATGTGAGAGCAAAAGGGGTTTGACCGGTAGGAGTTCGGATCGAGGTGCGATATGCCCATAGAGCATCCACTAAACGTTTTGGCCAATCTGCGAAATTATGCGATTTGCAAGTTTTCTTTATGATTTTGATGAGGGTTTTGTTTGTTGCTTCCGCTTGGCCATTACTTTGTGGATAATATGGATATGAATGATACAATTGAATGCCGAACTTACTACACATTTCATGAAATTCCTGGGCGACGAATTGCGGTCCATTGTCGGTGACAATGTCCCTTGGGGTTCCGAACCTGGCCAAAATGTTGTGCCTGATGAACTTGATTACTGTTGAGGCTTTGATCTCAGAGAAGGCTTCTGCTTCAGCCCATTCTATGAAGTATTCTGTAGCAGTGAGGATGAAGGACTTCTTGATTTCTCCAGTTATGTATTCCAAGGGTCGAACAACATCAAATGCCCACATGGCAAAAGGCCACGGAGTGATCATTGGGTGAAGAGATGAGGAGGGAGCATGAATTTTGTCGGCGTGAAGCTGACACTTCACACAATGCCGAACGAAGATGTTACAGTCTTCCTCCATGGTGGGCCAGTAATAGAGTTTGAGGAGTTTTTGAGCTAGTGAGCGACCATTGACATGGCCGCCATATTCACTAGTGTGAGCAGCTTCGATCACTTGTTTAGCCTCTATTTCATTTAAGCAGTGAAGAAATACTCCGCTAAGTGACTTCTTGTGCAGCACACCTCCTAGAATTCTGTATCTTTGTGCCACTTGACGGATTGCCTTTCGATCTTGAGATGTGGCATATTCTGGGAAAGACCCATCCTTACAGTAATTTTCAATATCAACATACCAAGGGTTCCCATCATCAAAGTCCACCACTGGCTCTACATAGGACACCTCTAGTATCGAGACTTCTTCATCAGGAGGCTTAAGGAATTGCAGGAACCAAAGGTCAGAGAGAGAGGGAAAGTCTATTTTCTAGATCAAGATTGTTTCAGATGATTTGTCTGGTGGAAATTCTAAGGAAGAAGATAGCGAAGCAAGCGCATCCGCTAGAACGTTCTGGGATCTTGGGATATGAACATAGGTGAGTTTTCTAAACCGACGGACTACACTTTTCACCAACTCTTGATATGGCTTTAACTTGGGATCTTTGGTCCTGTACTTGTGAAGAACTTGTCTAAGGATTAGTTGAGAATCATCAATGATGCGCAGCTCTTTGACTCCAAGCATTACTGCTGTCTTCAGTCCTGTTAAGAGTGCTTTATATCTGCTATATTGTTAGTAGCAGGAAAGGTTAATTGTCGAGCCTGAGGGATGCTCACTCCTTCAGGTGACAATAAGACTGCCCCTATTCCCTTAACTTTAGAGTTGAGAGCACCATCGAAATAGAGAACCCAAGATGGACTATCATCTCCTAAAGACCTCAATTCTTCATCGGGAAACTCAGTTTCGATAATAGAAAAGATTGGTAAGGGGTGATGTGCTAGATGTTCTGCAATGACTTGTCCCTTGATGGCTTTCTAATTCACATATGTTATATCAAATTGATTCAAAAAACTTTGCCATCTAACCAAACGATCCGTCAATACTGGCTTTTCCAAGAGATATTTGATCGGGTCCATCTTAGCCAGAAGCTTTACCTCATGAGCAAGAAAATAATGCTTGAGCTTCTGAACTACCCAGACGAGAGTTGCACACGTTTTTTCCATGGCAGTGTATTTATTTTCTACTTCATTGAATAATTTAGAGAGATAATACACCGCCCTTTCTTTCTTCTCATCGTCATATTGGGCCAATTCTACTCTAGCAGAATCGTCAGTAGCAGAAATATAGAGCAGTAGGGGACGTCCCGCCACTGGGGGCATCAAGACTGTGGAACTTTGTAAATAGCTTTTTAATTCATCAAAAGCCTTCTGACATTTTACATTCCAATCAAATTTTGCCCCTCCTTTCAGCAGTTTGTAGAATGACTTACACCTCTGTGAATGTTGCGAAATAAACCTCCGAATGAACTGCAATCTTCCAATAAGTCCTTGAACTTGTTTGATATTCTTGGGATGTGGCATTTCAGAAATGGCTTTGGTCTTGTTAGGATCTATCTCTATTCCTCTTTTGCTTACAATGAATCCTAATAGCTTTCCAGATGATACTCTAACACACATTTCTTAGGATTCATTTTCAGTTGGTGCTCCCTTGATCTTTGCAAGACCTTCTCAAAATTTTAGAGTGATCCTCTCGAGTCTTTGATTTTATCAAGACATCATCTACATACACCTCCATATCCACATGCATCATGTCGTGAAAAATGGCCGTCATAGCCCTTTGATATGTTGCCCCTGCGTTCTTCAACTCAAAAGGCATCACAACATAACAATAAGTTCCCCATGGGGTGGTGAAAGATGTCTTCTCTTGATCTTCCTCAGCTAATCTGATCTGATTGTATCCTAAAAAGCCATCAATAAATGAAAGCATTTCGTAGCCCGCGGTATTGTCTATCAGGACATCTATGTGTGGGAGTGGGAAATCATCTTTTGGACAGGCTTAGTTCAAATCTCTAAAATCTATGCATACCCTGACCCTACCGTCCTTTTTCATCATTGGGACGATGTTTGCTACCTACTGAGGATAGAGAACAACTCTGATGAATTTTGCTTTGTGGAGTTTATCAACTTCCTCTTTGACTTTCAGAGCCAATTTTGGATGGAGTCTTCTCAATTTTTGTTTAATAGGCTTAGCATCAGATTTTAAGACTAGCCGGTGCTCCACCAAGGATGTATCTAGTCCTGGCATATCCTCATAAGACCAAGCAAAACCATCCGGATATTCCCTTAACACAGTTGTTATCTCAGCTTCTTCTTTAGTACTTAAATTTACACTAATAAGGATTATCTTAGGATCTTCCTCTGTGCCAAGATTAACTTCCTTGGTTGGCTCATCAACTGTAGCTGTTGGCTCATCAAATCTCTTTGTCTCACTTACATAAGGAGTTACCGAATCCTCTTCATCCTTAGATTCTTCCTACTCATTAATTTCTCCCACTTCTAACAGATACACCCCAAGTCCATCAGATTCCAAACATTCTGCGAGTTTCTCATTTTTAATTATATTGATGCAATCTTCCTGTGAGAAAGTAGACTCTTGGATTAAACTTCCACATCTATGTGCCAACTCTAAAACAAAGCGTCTAGGAACTTCTCTTTCTTTCCTTTTCCTGTGATGTGGACCTGAAGAGGTGCCTTCTGAACCTATTTCTATTCCTATTCCTATTCCTAAATTACTATGTACAAGCGGGTGGATGATTGATGAATTCAGCTGATGGGAAAGAGAGGTCCCTTGAACAAGGAAGCTCTCTGTACATTCATTCTCTTAATATGAAGGTTCTTCAAGAGTGATTTGGCATTCTTTCTTTTCAAAATGTGAGTTTTTTTCATGATCAGAAGTGATGAATGAGAAACAAGATTGGGGAGATTTTGGTATTGGAAGAGTTATGAGTGGAGGAACTGGGGGGTGAAACAAGAATGGAATGAAAGTGAGGGGACTAAGATGCTGATGGGCTAAGAATATTCATATTCCTAGCTATAAGGGAGACCCTCTAGAATCTGTAGGCAAAATAATGCCTGGAGTCCTTGTTCTTCTTCCACTTCTTCTTTGTCACTCTCATTAGATGGATTGTCCCTCACCTGATATATCATCTTCTTGAAATTCAGTGGCCCCTGAAGCAAAGTGTTCCCAGATCATCCAATCCAAGGGTTGCCAATATTCATCTTTGTGCGGATACCCCAATCCTACTCCATTGAAATTTTCTTCATCCTCGATAGACTGTCTTATTCCTTGCTCTTCCTTTCCTAATGCTTTCCTCGGATAATATCCCATCTTTATCATCATTTTCCAACCCTTTCTTTCTCTGTCCACTTAAGTCTCCTTCCTGAGTGATAATGAAGCAATAGCTGTCCCAACTTCTTTTCCAAACTGAGCTGAATTGACTGTGGACAAAGTCTCTTCATTTTTCCTCTCAATGATAGTCATGGAGGGAAGTTGTTCTGTGGTTATCGTCTCCAACATTTCCACTATAGGGGTGCTTTTGATCTTCACTATTTTTCCTTTAAATGGGAATTTGTAACATTGATGTGCTGAAGACAGGATTCCCACAGTCTACTCTATCCAAGGTCTTCCCAAAATTAACTTGTAGGTTGGTTCAACATCTAAAATGAAGAACTTTGAAGGCATGACTATTGGCCCAACTCCGACTTGGAGAATGATTTTTCCAGAGGAAGTTCATTTGGAGTTGTCATAAGCTGAAATGGTGGTTGAAACCCTTACCAACTCTTCTTCCTTTACTCCAATTTGTGTCAATGTCTTCATTGGGCACACATTGATGGATGCCCCAGTGTCAATCAGAGTAGAGTCTACCCTTACCCCATTTAGTGTAATGGTAAGTAGTAAGGGTAAAGAACGGTGTTCAGGAGCAGCCAAATCTTCATTGGAGAAAGTGATCATTGGTTGCCCCTGAGTGACAGAAAGAATAGCGTGAGAGACATCATTAGCTGGAAGATCTTCACTCACCATGATCTTTTGGAGGACTTTGAGAAGTGTTTCCTGGTGTGAGGGAGATCTTTTGATTAACTCCAAAATAGAGACCCTTGATGGGGTCTTCTCAAGATGTTGGAGAATGTCATATTCTGTAGACATGGAGCTTGATTGAGTGTTGGACTCCTCTTGAGTCTCAGGCATCCTAGAAGGTCGCGGGACTATCCTATTCCTGAGTGAAAGATTCATGGTGTTTTCAATGGGAGTATTGACTTATTTAGGACTTGGTGTGATCAATTGAAGTGGACGGGAGTGATTGGGAGTCTTGAGTGAGGATGTGGTTTGAGTCAAGAAATTCAGTGAAGGATCATGACCTGATGGTGTGGTTGGAACATGTTCTTTCTTAGGCCAGAGGAGCACTAAGGGCCTTCCTACTTCCTGGATAACTCCCACACTCATTTCCATCTTTTCACAATGATCTTCCTCATGTTCCCTATATTCTTGGACCAGTGGTCCTCCTTCATACCCCCAAAATTGTTTTCTTCGGATCACCTGAGACTTTTGGCCAACTGTGAAGGTGTTGACTTTCTCTTTTTGTTCCTGTCCTGATGTGGATGGGTCTGTAACATTATGATGATCTGGGAGAGGGTTCTGAACTATGCCAAGGTCCCGATTCCTTCCTTTCAAATTAGAGACAACAATTCTGACATCTTCCCAATTAATACGCCCCTCATCATTCATGTCATAAACCCAATCTCTAAATGCAAAACAATTGTGAATGACATGCCCAGGAGCTCTGTGATAAGGACAATATTTGAAGGTATCCACATTGGGAGAAATCCCTTCCCTCTGAGGTGGAAGTTGAATGGCTTTGCAAGACATAAGAGCAAAGAAGATATCACCCAAAGATTCTAAAAGTGGAGGGTAGGAAGTTCTCTTTGGAGCAGGCCTACCATAACTGTTTGGCGGAGGAATGGCAGAGTATTGTCGAGGATTGCTGGCAGGAGTGGTGGTAGGACCAGGATTGATGGGTCGCCTTTTGGTTGGCTGATTAAAGGCATTGATGTTTTCATTGGTAGTAACCCCCTCAGTGGCTGGCATAGGAGTCGCCTTTCGATTTCGAGGGTGGATGTCAAGGAAGGAAGGAAGAGTTGAATCTTTGATCTGAGTCTGTATCACTCTAGCTCTATTGTACAATTGAGCAAAGGTGTGGAGTTCACTAAGCATTAGAATGGTTTTAAGCTGAGGTGTTACATTATTCACAATCATGGTAATTGCCTGAGCTTCTGGAACGATAACTTCAGCTCTTGACGCCATCACCCTCCATCTATTGGCAAATTGGGTGAAATCTTCATCCAGTTTCATTTTCTCCGACATTAAATAAAAAAGGATAGGAGCCAGATTAGTCATGTGACTAAAATGACTAATGAATTTTTCAGAAACAGTGTCGAAATTGAGCAGATTTGAAGACGGAACTGAGGTAAACCAACGTAGAGCTTCTCCTTCTAAAGATTTCTGAAAGAGGTGGACTAACAACACTTTGTCATATAGCCATTAGTGTGAATCCATAAGAAAACCCAATAGATGGTGATGCGGGTCAGTACTTCCATCATACTTTCGGTACTTTGGAGCCTTAAATCCAGGTGGAAAATATGCTGGGAGAAGTTTGCAATATTCAACTAAGGAATACAGTTTTGAAATTGTTAATGATTCATCAATCAATTTTCTGAGGTAAGGCTCCATTTCCTACTTAGAAATGTACTCTAGAGGTCCAACTGGTTTTGATGAGGTCGGGATTGGAGAGATTGGTTGCCAGGGTGTGGCTGCAACAGGAAAAATGGGTGGAACTGAAGCATTTGGATTGGACTCCAATTGAGTCTTGCAAGGAGCTTTGTTTGAAGATGCCTGGTAAGGTGTGCGGGATAAATATGGAAAGGCGGGATGATTGATTGAAGTCTTTCCTTTTGAGGCGATCTGGATAAGTTGCTCAGGTGTGTACCTTGTCAGCACCCTGATTAAGTCAGCATCATCACTAGGATTCTATGTCGCCGACCTTCCAACTTTGAGACTAACTGGTTCATCCCCTCTATGGGAGGAGACTTTGTCTGGATCCTCATGACGTGAGGCATCCCCTTGATGCGTGTTGAGCATACATACATATGTACTGGCTCTCATGTCTTCTGTCTCAAAAGGAAATTCTCCTTGGAACATGGGATTTGAAAACATGTTGTTCATTTTCCTTTGTTTTGCAAACAAGTTGAACAAGCAAAAAATGTTAATTTAGAGTTCAGGCCTGTGTACTTTGTGTTTTGAGACTTAGTAGCACACTCTTAAAAAAGATTTCCTATTGAATGTTCAATTTCAGGCTAAAAATATACACTCGTCTCAATCTCAAGATTCTAATAGGACTCACTCAAGGTACAACCAGCTCGGTCACCATGCAGGAATTTACGGAGTACGGAGACTAACGGAGGTTCTCTATTTGAACTACTTTTCTACTCAAGCGGGAATCTCCAAACAGAGAGTTAATCCAAAAGAGAGTCTTTCCTAGAAAAATGTGCAGAGGCTTTTCCACCAACCCTCCAAAAGGAGTATTAAATGTAAATCACATCAAAAATGAAGCTCAAAACATCAAGGATCAAGAAAAAATATCACTAAAAACAATTCTGAACAGAACCCACTTGGTGGCCAAACCGATGGCCATCTGATAGATCAGAAGGCCACTTACTTGGCCGTATGACAGATCAGGCAGCCACCCCCTGACCGTCTGTTGCTTTAGAAGGCCAACAGTTTGGCCGCCTGAACCTTTAGAAGGCCAGCAGTTTGGCCTTCTGATGGCTCTCAATATAACTCAAAAAAAAAATCTTAAAAAATGAAATATTTGCAGGAAATAAATAAAGAAAAATAGCATGACAGGCACAAGTGGTCCCACCGTGATCGCCAGAAGGCTGTAGGTGCTGGAAATGACCCTGTGCTCAACTGGTGAGCAGAGACCGACCTTCGTGGCTACTAACCCATAATTAGGATAATGATAAAGAAAAATAAGGAACAAATGTCTTGATGAACTAAAACACCAAGAACTAAAATGGTGATCACCAGGGCGTTTTACCTCGACCCAGAGGGACTACCTTGATCGCGAATGACACTTCAAGACCTCCGTGCACAGCGGAATTCGTAGTCCACACTCCCTTCTCCTCGGCCGGCCAAGAAGACGGGGTCTCACGCTTTGATTTCATACAAATTAACCATAAATTAAAACACCCATTAGACTCTTAATTAGCATAGCATCCGTTCGTTAAGCAAAAGAAATGTATTAATTAGAGGTGAGCTTACCGAATGTATGGGTGAGAAGGATGAGTGACCAAGTGTTATGGCCACCCACCTTCCCGTTTTTAGTATTTTGGATCAAAATAAACCCCTTAGCAAGGATCTAAGGTACCTAATCATGAGTGCATGTGTGTGCAAATAGAATCTAAACATGGACAAAATCCTAGACTGGTGCATGCATGTATAGGACTATAAGAGAATGATAAAAATGATAAAATGAGAGAGGAGAATAGGGTTCCCTTTTTGACGTTGAAGAGAGTGTTGCACGGGCACAAGATTGACAGCACATTCTTCCCTCCTAGAGATTCCAAGACTCCATAGTTGTTTTCTTCCCATGAGCTCTAAAGAAGAGGTCTAATGCTAGACTCTGAAATCACTCTTTTCTCTATTTTGATGTAAAATGGTACCCTCACCTTAGTGAACCCTCTTCGGGCCATTTCCAAGGTGAAGGAGAGCTTAAATAGGTAAAGGAGGTCGAGTTAAAACCCTAGGAAGCCTCCATTTCGTGGGCCAATAGATGAGGATAAAGAAGGTTGGATAGAGATATCTTCAACAAAATCTAAGCCAAAACTAATCAAAAGTTGACACCTAAGCCCTAAATCACCTTCATCTTAATCCATTTGGGTGAAAAAATGCGGAAGAAATGGTCAAAAATCCACGAGAAAGGCGTAAAAAAGACTTGGATAATCATAGAAAACCAGACGATCAGACGGCTAGAAACCTGGCCGGCTAGCAACCTGGTCGTCTGGCCGTCTGAATGTTCAGACGACCAGCTCTCTGGCCACTTGATGGACATGACAAAAGTTTCTTAAAAAATGAATATTTTTAAAATCTAGATGCAAAAGATGAAAAAAGTTTTGAAATCATGCACTTTTTTTTTTATAAAAATGAATGTTTTGTGACAACATTTTTTTGACAAAAAGAAATTAAATTTCAAGGAATCCAAATAAGCGGGAAACGACAAAAAGATCAACACAAAAGCCCGTTAACACAATAAAGCTCAAATCGGTATGGAGTGGGCCAAAAATGGGTGTCTACAGATAGATTGGAAGATGATTGAGGAAGTTATTACTTCCTTATCTCAGTTATCCATCCAATCTGCCATTATGGAAAAGATCTCTGAAACTCAACATAATGATCTTAAGTTGCAAGAACTGACTGATAAGTCCAGATTTAAAACAAATAATCATGGGGTTATATATTTCCAAGGCAGATTATGCGTTTCAGAGGACGAAGATTAAGAAAAGAACTTTTGACCGAAGCTCATAGGTCAATGTTCACTATTCATCTGGGAAGTACCAAGATGTTCCAAGATATGAAGTGTACCTTTTGGTGGCCAGGTATGAAGAAAGATATTGTTGATTTTGTTTCTAAATGCCTAGTCTATCATTAGGTTAAGACAGAACATCAGAGATCCTGTGAACTACTTCAAAAGATAGAAATTTCAGAGTGGAAATGGGAACATATCACTATGGACTTTATCATAGGTCTTCCTTGATCAGCACGTGGATATGATGCCATGTGGATAATCGTGGATAGATACACAAAATCTGTCCATTTCTTGCCAATGAAGATTAAACAATCAGTAGGAAGTTTGATCAAGCTATATGTAGACAATAGCATTAAGTTGTATGGGGTTCCCAAGTCAATCATCTCCGACAAAGACTCTAGATTCACCTCTAGAATATGGAAGAGTCTTTAGGAAGCTTTAGGCATTGAATTAAAGTTCAATACTTCCTTTCATCCTCAGACCAACAGTCAGTCAGAAAGAACTATCCAAACTCTAGAAGATATGCTTAGAGCATGTAGTCTAGATTGGAGAGGAGATTGGGATAAAAACTTACCATTAGTCGAGTTTGCCTATAACGCTAACTTCCATGTCAGTATTAAAATAGCTCTTTTTGAAGCTCTATATGGGAGTCCCTGTAGATCACATGTATGTTGGGAAGAGTCTGCAGAGAGACAACTGATAGGCCCAGATATTGTGCAGGTCAGTAAAGAAAACATTCAACTTACCCATCAAAGGTTGATAGCTGCATATAATCGACAAAAGAGTTATGCCGATCAGAGGAGAAAAGAGTATCTTTTGAAGTCGGAGACCATGTTTTTATGAAGGTTTTCCCATAAAAAAGAGTTGTTAGGTTCGGAAAGCGAAGCAAGCTAGCACCCCACTATATTGGTCCATTTGAAATCCTGTAGAAGGTTGGAGATGCAGCATACCAATTAGCCGTACCACCTGCCCTGAGAGGAGTTCACAACATCTTCCATGTCTCCATGCTCAAGAAATATCTTTATGACCCATCCCATGTCATAGATTATGGCGAGTTCTAGATCCAGCTAAATCTGAGTTATAAAGAAGAACCAGTGCAAATTTTGGACTTCAAGACAAAGGAGCTTAGAAATAAGAAAATTCTCTTGGTAAAAGTCCTATGAAAGAATCAATCAACAGAGGAAGCTATTTGGGAAATGGAAGAAGAAATGAGGAGAAAGTACCCATATCTTTTTGGTAAGATTCTCACTATATTTAGGCAATTTATTCAGTTCGACTTAAAATTCGAGGACGAATTTTGGTTAAGGGGGAGAGGATGTAAGGACCTACAAAATTATTCTTACATGAAAAGTTTAATTATAATTTTAGGAGCTTTATGGTACCATTGGATGGTAATAAATTTCACTAACATATACACAAGCATGAAAAATGTATATTTGTAAATACCTAAAAATTATAAACGCAATTATGAAATGTTCAAGTCTTATGGAGCAATTGGATGATTTTTATAGGATCTTAGGTGAAATTTTTAAAACTTCTATGCTATACTATGCCATACTTATATATATATATATATATCCTTGATCTTTCCACCATGCCATACTATGCTATGATCTTTATGATACTCACGCCATACTATGATCTTTATGATACTCACGCCAGGCTATGATGCCACGCTATGTTGCTATGCCGTGATCTCTATGCTTTTACTCACGCCATGCCATATTGCCATGCCATAATCTTATATGTTTATACTCACGCCATGCCATGATACTTTGCCATGAGCCATGATCCTTATGATTATATGGTATTATCATGTTTTTTTTTATATTTATATATGATAAACCATGTAGTGGTATCATGTGCTTGCTAAGTCGGATGAGACTTACCCTTGCTCCCTAACATTTTTCAGATAAAGAGAGGTAAAAGTTAAGCTATGGGACTCGGAGATTTAGAGCTTGAAGATCGAACTACTACTTAATTGATGTAATATGTGAATATGTTTAGAGATTCTGGGCAAGTATTGTAAATCACGTAATTTGTTATTAGTAAATAAATTTGTGGTTATGATGGTTGATTCATGGTGTTATGGATGTATGTATGTGCTTATTTTGGAGTAAGTATATGTTTGGGTTGTTCCCACTGTAGCGCGCTCGCTAGTTCAAAGTAAATCGGCATGATTGAATCGGGTTAGCGGAGCGTTACAAGTTGAAAGTTCGTTGTCTCTTTGCTTACTCAATTAGGCTGCACAATCCTCACCTAACTCTGTTGAATGACTAAAATAAGAAAGTTTCAATCTGGCATACCGACCAAAAGATAAGTGAGTAGCAAAACATCTGCAAAAAGTATATCAGAGAAATTGTAGGTTGAATCCATATTTCGACGCGAAGAAGATAAATAGTGTCAACTAAGATTGTCGATTATATGGATATGAGGAATCGACTAAATTCAAAGGAAATCCATCAAAAGATCAATTATAGAAGTGGTCAATTAAGCTATTCAACAGATGGCCTTGACCACTAACTGATAGATAGTTTAATCATTGTGCTTCATAATCGATTTACATGAGATAGATAATCAATTCTAAGATAGACAGGTAATCGATTCAATATCAAACAATTAATTGATTAGAACAGAGAGATGATCGATTGAAAACAATCTCCTTAATCATTGGCTGCAGGTTCTGTGGTTTAGTGGAGTGGTCAAATGGGGTTCTATGGTTCTATGCAGTAGCCAAGACCTTAGCTCTAATTGCCTAAAGGCTATAGTAACAATCATGGCTCCTTATGTTGTAGTTTGGATGCATGTCCGATGTAAGCAAGTGATAAGATTTTAATTTCATATCCTACATGCCTTGATCTTCATATTTTTACTTCTATTGATATGCCAAGATTTATTAAAATCTAAAATTTAGCCTTACAAATTTGATCAGGTAAGTTTATGATATGCTTCACGTTATAAGTACATGATGTGGCTAGATATGCTAGATCTTAAAGCATGACACATGATTATGTCAACCCGACACAAGCCATGAGATCCGATTTGAATATATATCATCATATAACATGCTTGTATAAGTTACTGCCATAAGTAAAACATGACTTGATTTTCCTGATGTAGACACATGTATTAGTTGTTTTTAAATTTATTATATAACTCATGTGTAAGGGTTTGATGCTTACTGAGTGACGGACTTAAAAAATTCCACTAACCATTTTTTAGGAGAGATAGGTAAGAGTTTTAAATAAGGAGAACCTATGGAGTTAAGAAGATCTTTTGAGATAGCATTATTGTATAGACTTTAGTGTTTGTTTCATCTTGTAGACCGATGTAGCAAGAGTTGAGTTGTGATGTAAATATAAGAAGAAAGTTATACTTAAGTTTGCTTAGTCTTATGTTACTGGTTTTTGGTATGAGCTTTATAATGTGAGTTGTTTGGTTATGTGATGGTAATGACAATATGATCATTTGCCTTGTGAATTAATTTACTTCTCATATGCATGCATGTATGATGGGATGTACCTGCTATTTCGTCTCTGAATCCGATGATGGTCGGTTCTTATTGGACCGGATCTAAGGGTGTAACAGAATCATATCAGAGGCACGAACTAGCTGGAAGTTTGGGAGATAACTGGCACATAGAGCAAAGTGCTAACCATGATAGGGCTACTCGTGGGATGGCGATATGTAAGGCTACGATGTGAAGCTACATGGTGAGAGCCATTTTTTGGGCCTGTAAGGGTCACCTCTAGAGTGTTACCTGCTTGGTTGACTGATTATAGGTTAGGTAATGCTGCGACGAGGATGTCACCTATATCATAGGGGTAGAACCCTTAAGTATGGTTAAGTTATATCTCCAATCACCAAGGTATATTTTTGAGTATTGACTCAGTTCTTGTAAAGAATTTCATAGTTAAGCGTGCTTAGCCGAGAGTAGTAACAAGATGGGTGACCTCCCGAAAAGTCTCCTCTCTGGAGCCAATTACCTCTAAAAAGGTACAAAACTGTGAGGCCCATAGGCCAAAGTAGACAATACTTTGATGGAGGAGTATATGACGTTACAAAATGACATCAGAGCAAATTATGAGACTAACTAGTTTGCTAACATTAGATTTTGAAAGCCATACCATAATATTTGAAGAAGTAATAACTACATTTCTATAATCATGGCATCGAGAACTAATTAGGATTATGTTCCTTTCTAGGTCGTGGTTAGGCGGGGTAGGTAAGCTGGTCTGGAGCCTATAATAGAGTCTACTAGCAATGGGTCCTCAATGTAGGGAGCATCTGTGCAAGGAGATGTGCCTATTCTTGGCCAAGGAGTGGTGTAGGTACAAGGCACTATTCCTCAGACAGATTTTAGAACATTTCTACAATCGTTCCAAGGTTTAGTTCAAGCCTTTCAAACTCAAGGACAGACCCAAACAACATCACAAAATCATATCCATGGTCCTGAGCACAATGCTACAGTAACTATGGTGGAGAGATTCAAATGAATGCAACCTCCTTCTATTTAAGAGGGTTAGTCAACTTGAGATAGCAGAAAGTTGGCTTTGTGAGATTGAGAAGTTCTTTAAGGTAATCTGTTGCCCAGAAGAGGACATGGTTAATCTGGTCACATTCATGTTGCAATATAAAGCTGATACATGGTGGAAGTCTCCTCTACGTTCTACCTTCATAGAACATAATGACTTTATCACATGGAAGGAGTTTCTAGGAGTTTTCTCTAATAAGTACTTTCTAAAATATATACAAGACAAGAAAGAGTTAGAGTTTCTCAACTTGGTACAAGGGGACATTTCAATAACTAAATATGAAGCTAAGTTTGTAAAATTGAGAACTATGCACCACATACTACTAGAAATGAGAAGAGGAGAGCTAAAAACCTTTTTCGGGGACTTTGCAACTTCATTCGAGGTAAAATTGTGGTCCAAGACCACAAGATTTTTGCGGCCATGCTAAGATCCACATATCTTGTGGAGGGTGAGCATGGGGAATACTTAGAAGAGTAGAGGGCCTCAAATAGGAAGTCTACACTATCACCTTCTGTGCGCAAGGATAATAAAAGGAAGCGCACAACACCAACTACTAACCATTCTGCTCCGGCTCTGACCTGCCTAATGTGCTCCCAACATGGGTGCAGGCATGAAGGAGAATGCTAGAAAGTTGCAGACAAATGTTTTTCATGTAGAGAGGAAGGACATATCATTAAAGACTGTCCAAAGAATAAGGATAAGGCAAACCTGAATCAACCAAAGGTAAAGGCAATAGTTTATGCATTGACTAAGGAAGATGTCCAAACATCTAATAGAATAGCAGAAGGTACCATCCTTATCAATTATATGCATGCTAAGATGCTATTTGATTCTAGTGCTACACATTCATTTATTTTCACTAGTTTTGTTAAGTCAATACATAATTATTTTATGATCACTGTGGATCCTATGACTATTAATACAATTATGGGTGAAGTCATTACTACTAAATATGCAAGCCCAACTATAGATTTTAAGCTTAATGGAAGAAATATGCCTATAGCTGCCTACATCAAAGATATGGATGATTTTGATGTTATTTTAGGCATTGACTGGTTGATGAGTGATAAAGTGTTAAATTGATCATTCAAAGGCAATCATACACATCATACTCACGTTTTTATCTGTAAAATAGCATGAAATGATAGATAATTGCATACCAAGTCCAACGGTACCAATTTCGTCAAATTCTGACTTAAAAACATTGTCATTTCATGTGATTAATGGAGTATAGCGCATTTGCTGTTTTTCGACAAAACCGAGATGAAATAAATAAATATAATGATTTTTTAATGATAATATGCTAATTTATGTTTATTCTATGTGAACAGGACATACCGATGATGCAGTGCAGTTGGTGGAGTTTCCGGAAATTTGGGGGAGGTCTAGTGTTTGAATTTCGATAAATTCGACTTCATTTTGTCCAAAAGATTAAAGCAGGGGTAAAAACGTCATTTGAGGCCATAGTGCTGCCCTAATTCCATGACCAAAAAGAACCCAAAAAGGGCCAGCCGCCTTCTTAAAGCCTACTTTCTTTTTTTTAAAATACCTTCCTTCCCTTCTCTTTAAAAGGACCCCTCGCGTACCCAAGACCTATTCCTGGTCCTTCTCCTTCCAATTTCCTTCCCGCAGCCGACCCCCTCTCTCTCTCTCTTAGTTTCCCAGCCCACGTTTTTCCCAGCAGCCGGCTCCTTCTCCTTTTCCAACTTCTCCCACACAAGTCCCTCTCTCTTTCTCCCACGCACAGTTCTCCCTCTCGATCTCTCTTGCTCTCTCTCCGTTTTATCTTTCTCCTTTCCGGTTTCCTTCTCTCCTTGCCATCCTTCTCTTCCTCCCTACACAGCTTCGTTCTCTCTCGGTTTCCCTTCTCTCCAGCGCTCTCTCCTTCTCTCCTCCTCCGTATCTCTCCTCCTCTCCTTCTCTCTCGCCGTCTCTTTCTCTCCCCCCCCCCCCGTCCACGCCTACCGTCGGCCAACTCCTCCAGCAGCTGCACGTCTCTCCAGCGAGCAGCCAGCAAGCACCTCCATGCCTTCTCTCAGCGGCGCATACAGCAAGCCCTCCAGCAGCAACGTGCATGCATGCACGTTTTCTCTCTCACCGGCTGCATCTCCACCAACCGCTGAACCAGCCGCCGCACTTGAAGCCAGCTTCACAGCAGCTCCTCCACGCGCCGGCAGCTTCTCCACGCGTTGCATCAAGCACCTCCAGCAGCCACGTCTCAGCGCATGCATGCACGTTCTCCACCTGCACGTAGCGAGCATCCAGCGAGTAGCCAGCCTGCAGCTCCACGTGTTGTCCAAGCTGCAGCCAGCAAGCCTTCACGTCCACTGAAGCCACCGCACTCCCTAGCGGTCCAGTGAACCGCTCCACAGCAGAAGCTTCTCCAAGCCTCTATTTGCTGCATACATTTGTTTACTTAATTTTTCATTAATTATTTTTGTTAGTTTTGATAAGTTGTGTTACTGTTAAAAGGTTAGTAATTAATGAGTATTGTTCAACTTTTATTTAGTTAATACTTACTTCTTCATTACATTAGGGGTGTTTGTTTGTTTACTTGGAATTAGTTTAGTTAATTAGATTTCTTTTTAATTTTAGTTAATTAGCTTGTGTACGATTTAATTAAGTAGTTAATCAGTTAGTATAACTAGTTAATTCAGGTTGTTGTTATTTTTAGAATAATTGAATTCTAAAGCATTAAAAAAATCCTAAACAATCGTCAATTTTTTTAGATTAATTAAATTCCAAAGTTTTCAAAGTTAAAAATTTAACTCCCTGTGGATCGATTCGGACTCACTATTATTAATTTTCAAAATCTAATTTGAATGAGCCGAATAAATTTAGATTGAACGTTCTTATGAGTGGTTAACGACACACAATTTGGAACGATCAATTTTTGGCGCCGTTGCCGG
This sequence comes from Zantedeschia hybrid cultivar, assembly GCA_030544215.1. Taxonomy (NCBI): domain Eukaryota; kingdom Viridiplantae; phylum Streptophyta; class Magnoliopsida; order Alismatales; family Araceae; genus Zantedeschia; species Zantedeschia hybrid cultivar. Next base: position 54,427,907 of record JARZZO010000006.1, on the reverse strand, counting down.
AGAGATAGATTTTTAAATTTTGATTATCTTGGATTTAGTGTAATTAATCTTTAGCTAACCTTATTTTTTTTATTTTTGCAAGTATATTGAAAAAAGAAAAGAAAAGGAAAGCGAAATCATGGTAAGTGTGTTCCTACTTTCTATGTTTCAATTTCCTTACTTTAGTTAGTTTCCATTTTTGTAGTTTCTAGTTTAGATAGGTTTCCATTAACTAAAAAAAAAAAAGAAACAAAAGAAGAACATCCTAATTTAAAAATTTACATTTCCAAGATTAGAAACCTTTCATGCTAGGCATTCATCATTTTAGGAAAGCATGAGCTAGTTTCCTTGCACAGTTATTTCGATAAATTGTTGAAGATTGCGGGGGAAATGTACGTGTTTCAATTTTAGCAAGTCATTTATGATTGCATCAACACACCCTGCATTGATTTGCTTATTGCCTTGTATTGCATTCAAAAAAACTTTAAGGGCAACAACTTTAACCACATAAGGTAGGGATTTGATTACCCTTCCTTAGCCCACAAATCACCTTCCTTGCATTGCCATTTCCTAATCCAATTAAAAGCAAGTCGAAAGAGAATCTAGGGTTTACACCGTGAGTGGTTTAAATTTCGGGTTGCCTCCATTTTTGACAATGGTGTATAGGCTAGAGGTTAAAAAGGCAAACGCCTAAGTGGGAAAGTGGTTATCTAATTAGGTCCCTACGAAAGTAGGGGGAGCCTCCCACTACGCCACCTCTTACCTGGTCGTTGATTGATTGTGGTTGTGACTTGAGGTGGACTCCATTCACCTTGTAAGAAAATTCACATAGAGAGTCTAGGTTAACGTTAGATCATAAGGATAATTTTTTTGTCAAAATTGTTTGCATTTAAAAAAAAAAAAACAAGAAATAGAAAACAAAATTCAAAATCATCATCTCTCTCTCAGTCCTAGTGTATGCAAGGTAGGAGATCTCAAAACCCTAACCTTCTAAGACCATTTGCTGAAATAGAAAGAATCCTACATCAAAGAAATCCACTACAAGATCAAATGGCTGATAATCAAGACCCACCAATGCAAATGAAGGACTATTTCATTCCAAATCGATATCAACCTTCATCATGTATTCATCTTCCTCAGAATCCAGCCAATCAATATGAAATTAAATCTAGCACCATTTAGATGCTTCCATCCTTTTATGGGAATACTAATGAAGATCCTTATAAGCATCTGGATGAATTTCTAGAAATCTGTTCCACGGTGAAGATTCAGAATTTCACCGATGATGGCCTTAAGTTGACCTTATTTCCCTTTTCATTAAAGGATAAGGCTAAATATTGGTTGGGGACTATAGGAAGACCCATTAGGACATGAGAAGAAATGTAGAAAGAATTTCTCAAGAAGTTCTATCCCATAGGGCGGACCAATACCATGAGAAGGGCCATCACGAGTTTTACCCAAACCCCCGGGGAATTGATCTATGAATCTTGGGAAAGACTGAAAGAATTGCGTAGGAAATGCCCTCATCATGGGCTTTCAAAATGGCAAATTGTCCAAGCATTATATGAAGGATTGTCTGAACAGTTCAGACAGATGGTGGATGCCTCATGTGGAGGGGCATTTATGATGAAAAATGAAGATGAGGCCTATGATCTTTTTGAGATGTTAAGTGAAAATTCCATCAATCATGCCTCATTATCATCTTATGAGAGGTCTGTTGGGCCATCTAAACGGACTGGAATGTATGAACTCAAGGCCCGTGGAGAGCCCGAATCCAGAATGGACATAAATCTGATTAATTAGAAATTGGATAAGGTGGACATCTTGGCCCAGAAACTAGACCAACTCTTGGCCTTAAACAAGCAAGAGCCTACTTACCCAACACAATCTAGTCCATATGAAGGCCCATCTTCTGCTAATCATGACATTTGTGTCTTATGCGCAAGTCCAACCCATCAAGTGAATGAATGCCCAACTGCGGCCCAACTTCCACCATTCATTCAAAAACAAATTTAGGCTGCCCAGGGATTCTCCAAGCCCAATAATGATCCATTCTCAAATACTTACAATCCTGGCTGGAGAAACCACCATAATTTCTCTTGGAAGATTCAGCAGGCCCCACTACCAATGTCCAATCCTCCCATGCATCAAGCCCAAAAGCCACAAAATTCATTTCAACATCAATCTAATTTCTATGGAAATGTTCAGGCTAGGGGATCTCAGGCCCAATTCTCTCAACCGGCCCATTATCAATCATTCCAATCAGGTCAACCGGCCCACTACCACTCACTCCAATCTGGACAACCAACCCAATCATTCCAATCAGGACAGTCAACCCAATACCATCCTCCACTCACTTACTAACAACCTCCTCAGCCCAACTTTGATGACAAATTCACTCAACTCCAACAACTGATTTTGACCCAGCAACAATCCATTGCTAAGTTGGAAAGTCAAATGGGCCAACTAGCTGAGGCTACGATAAGAAAAGAAGTGGGCCAACTTCCTAGTCAACCCATTGCCAATCCAAGGAATCAACCTCCGGGTTTTCCACAGCAATCGGGCCTTTTACCTCAGCCTGGCCCATTACCACAACCTAAAGGGCCGCAATTTGAGAATGCTAAAGCCATTTCAGCCCTTCGGAGTGGGAGAAGTTTAGAAAAACCACATGCAGATGGAGAGTTAGCCAAAGATTCCACTGATGGGCCTCAAGAAATTGAAAGTGAGAGTGAAGCTGAACCCAACATGGAAAAATTTGAGGAGGACCCGAAAGGAAAAGGGAAGATAGATGAAGGCCCAAGTTCTTATCAACCTAGGGTGCCATTTCCTAATGCCTTGTTAGCTAAGCCCAATGCCAGGAAGAAACTGGCCCAGAATGAGGAGTTGTTGGATTTATTCAAACAAGTCCAAATTAATATTCCACTCCTCGATGCCATCAAGCATGTGCCAGCTTATGCTAAGTTTCTCAAGGAATTATGTACTCCACGAAGAGAATCTAGAATGGCACCCGAAAAGGTTCGGCTTTCAGAAGATGTTAGTGCAATTGTGATGAATCATTTACCCAAGAAGTTAAAGGATCCTGGAGCACCTTTAATATCATGTGACTTAGCTGGAGTTACATTTGATAGAGCTTTATTGGATTTAGGTGCTAGTGTGAACCTCTTGCCAACAACCATTTATGAGAAATTTGATATCGGGGAATTAAAGCCCACACCCATCATCTTGCAGTTGGCTGATAGGTCTGTGAAGACTCCACGGGGATTAATTGAGGATGTTATTGTGAAGGTTCATGATTGCTATTTTCCCGTGGATTTTCTTATTCTGGATATGGCATTACCTGAGGAACTCATTCACACTCCGATCATCCTAGGTCGTCCATTCTTAGCCACTGCCAAAACTAATATAAATTGTGAAACTGGCATAATGGACATTTCATTTGGGGGTCAAAAGGTCAAGATTAATGTCTTCAAAGCATCTCAATACCCAGATTATGAAGAAGAATGCCATACTATTGATATCTTGGACAATCTGGTTGAAGAAAATGAGATGTCCACATATGACCTTTTGGAGGAAGCCAATACTTTAAAGGACTCTCCCGGCCCATTAACATTTTGGCCCAAGGTTGAACCTTTGCCAGCCTTACAATCTGAGCCCACTTTGCCATCCTTAGCGGACCCTCCTGAGCTTGAACTCAAACCATTACATTAGTCTCTCAAGTATATCTTTTTGGGCCCAGACCAAACTCTCCCGGTCATCATTGCGGCAAATCTCACATCACCGCAAGAGACCCAATTAACCGAGGTCCTCAAAGACAACAAGGGTGCCATTGGATGGTCGGTGGCAGATTTGAAAGGAATAAGTCCGTCCATTTGCATGCATCATATCTATATGGAAGAGAATTCTAAGCCCAGTCGGGAGATGCAAAGGCGGCTTAATCCCAATATGAAAGAAGTGGTGAAGAAGGAAGTTGTGAAATGGATGGATGCGGGTATTATTTACCCAATATCAGACAGTAAATGGGTCAGCCCAACCCAAGTGGTACCAAAGAAATCTGGATTAACGGTTATCAAGAATGATCATGGAGAAGAGGTACCCACTAGGCTCACCACGGGATGGAGAGTGTGCATTGATTACCGAAAGCTGAATCTCATGACTAAGAAGGATCACTTTCCACTCCCATTCATGGATCAAATTCTAGAAAAGTTATCGGGCCAGAAGTACTTTTGCTTCTTAGATGGGTACTCCGGGTACAATCAAGTGGCTATTTACCCGGAAGATCAAGAAAAGACCACCTTTACGTGCCCTTATGGCACGTTTGCTTTTAGGAGGATGCCATTTGGATTATGCAACGCATCAGCCACATTTCAACGGTGCATGATGGCTATATTCTCCGATATGGTGGGAGAATTCCTTGAAGTTTTCATAGATGATTTCTCAATCTTCGGGGATTCTTTTGAAAATTGCTTGAAAAATCTTAAACAGGTACTAGCAAGATGCATTGACACCAATCTGATACTTAGTTGGGAAAAGAGCCACTTTATGGTTCGAGAGGGCATTGTTCTAGGCCACATGCGTCTGAAAGGGGGATAGAGGTAGATAAAGCTAAGATCGAGCTTATATCCAATCTTCCTCCTCCGACCTCAGTCAGACAGATCCGTTCATTCCTTGGCCATGCCGGTTTCTATTACCGGTTTATCCACAATTTCTCTCAAATTGTCCGGCCTCTAACTCTTCTCCTAGCTAAGGATGTTCCTTTCCAAATGGATGAATCTTGCATCAAGGCATTCAATTCGCTGAAGGAATCTTTGACCAAAGCTCCGATTCTTCAATCTCCAGATTGGTCTTTGCCCTTCAAAATCATGTGCGATGCCTCTGATTATGCTATCGGTGCGGTTTTGGGACAAAGAATCAACAAGTGTCCCGTGGTGATATATTATGCAAGTCGCACCCTTGCAGATGCTCAAATGAATTATACCACCACAGAAAAGGTATTATTAGCCATGGTTTTTGCCCTAGAAAAATTCAGATCTTATCTTTTAGGGGCAAAAGTCATAATCTATTCTGATCACTCAGCTCTGGAATACCTGTTGACCAAGAAGGATGCAAAGCCTAGACTTTTTAAATGGATCTTACTCCTTCAGGAATTTGATTTGGAAATTCGGGATAAGAAGGGTTCTGAGAATGTGATAGCTGACCACCTATCCCGAATTCCGATCTCCGAAAGTACACCAATCACTGATTCCTTTCCTGACGAGCATCTATTGGCCATTTCTCACACTGTTGCACCTTATGCTCATATTGTCAATTACAAGGTGATTAATCAGCTTCCGGAAGGATGGACTAAAAGTGAGAAGGACAAATTCTTTTCGCAGGAAAAGTATTATTTCTGGGAGGATCCTGAATTATTCAAATTCTGTCCTGATCAAATTATTAGGCGATGTGTTCCTGAAGAAGAACAACAGAGTGTTCTCAACCTCTGTCATAATTTGGCTTATGGGGGCCATTTCTCAGGAAAGAAAACTGCAGCCATGGTCCTGCAAAGTGGTTTTTACTGGCCCACACTTTTCAAAGATGCCCATGAGTTCAACAAAACTTGCCTCCGATGTCAGGCTGTAGGAAATATGGCAAAAAGAGATATGATGCCACTCAACCCAATCTTGGTGGTTGAAGTCTTTGATGTTTGGGGAATTGACTTTATGGGACCTTTTTCACCCTCTTTTGGACATACATATATTCTGGTAGCGGTGGATTATGTCTCTAAGTGGATTGAAGCAGTAGTCACCCGAACCAATGATCATAAAGTGGTCATTAAATTCGTTCAAAAGAATATCTTTTCTCGGTTCGGGTGGCCTAAAGCTATCATAAGTGATGGGGGAACGCATTTCATGAATTACCAGTTTCGAGCGTTGCTTAAGAAATATGGGATTAATCACAAAGTAGCTACCCCTTATCATCTCCAAACCAGTGGCAAAGTGGAAGTTTCCAATAGAGAGATTAAGAATATTCTGCAAAAGTCCGTTAGGCCCGATAGAAAAGATTGGTCTGAAAGATTGGATGATGCTTTATGGGCCTATCGGACCGCTTACAAAACTCATATTCGCATGTCTCCTTATCGCTTGGTTTTTGGAAAAGCGTGCCACCTTCCGGTGGAATTGAAATATAGGGCTTATTGGGCCATTAAACAAGTCAATCTGGACCTAGCCCAAGCTGGTTCCCACCGAACCTTACAACTGAGTGAGCTAGAAGAGTTTCACAACGAGGCTTATGAAAATTCAAAGATTTATAAAGCCAAAACTAAAGCTTTTCATGATAAACATATTGTGAGAAAATCCTTTCTTCCAAATCAGAAAGTTTGGCTATTTAACTCTAGGCTTCACCTATTTCCTGGAAAACTGAAATTTAGATGGGATGGACCATTCGTGGTCGTTAAAGCCTTCGATCATAGAGCTGTTAAAATTCTGAATCCCAAGAGTGGGAACACTTTTACCGTTAATAGTCAACGGTTGAAACCATTCATTAAAAATCTTCAAAATGCACCACCTGAATCCATAGAACTGAGTGATCCACAATAACTGAACTTCCGTCTGGCTGAAGACAATAAACTTAGCGCTTGTTGGGAGGCAACCCAATATTTTACTTCCGTTTTTGTATTTCTTTTCCTTTTAGGTCCCTGAGCAGCAGTCGCCCTGGGTATGTCGCATCATCTTCATCACAGGTTGTTTCTCTCCCTCCCATTCTCTTCTGGGTGACATGTTTTTCATATCTTTTATGCCATTGAGGACAATGTCAATCAAGTTGGGGGGTGGGACAATCAATTTGATATGAATTTATTGGAAAATCTTTTGAAGAAAGCTGATATCTTTCACTGAAAAATGGTCAAATTTTTAAAATTTCTTTCATAAACTTCTTTTCACATCCTATGAAAATTACATGAAAATCATGTTTCATTAAGTAAATCTTGAACAAATCAATTTTTTGGTTGTCACATTGGTTAAAGAACCTTCAAAGTTTAAATATCGCACTTCACAAAAAAATTCACGGCAGGATAATTTTCACACACACACGGCAACTTAGAATAAATGAAAGATCTTAAAAGTATAGAATTGCTGGAATTAACCTTAAGGACAAGACTACTTATTCTAATTTTTCTTTTTAGGTTGAACGAAAAGAATGCGTAGGATTCGTAATAGGGGACTGTCCCACTCAGCACTCTAAAAGAGGCGGTCATTTAAAATGGACAGCTGTAAACACTAAAGGTAATAGAAGGCGTTAAAAGAACTAAAGGAAAGTAGGTGGCAAAAAGTACGTACCTCTCCTCAGGCAATTCAAAGAGAGTGGCAAAAAGTACGCACTCTCAAAAGCAAAAGTACAATGAAATGAAAAAAAAAAAAAAAGCCACGCTAAGAAGTCCATTGCATCAGAAATATGACCAAGTCGTGAAAAGTGCTGAGTTGGGACGGGAACTGAAAAACGGTCCTCGCTAACTGATCGAAAAATCTTTTATTCTCTTCTCTTCCCCAGGTAGTCTTATCGAAAGGGTAGTAAAGGCAAGAATATACCAGAAAGGTCGGAAACGAGTTCTAAGCGTGCCAATTTTCATGCACAATCACCTGTCGTGAATCAAAATATTGTGGGATATGAAAACTTTAACTTAACCAATCGGCTACCACTTAAATTGTTTGTGAAAGATACTACAAATGAAGCATGATAGTTCATTGTTTGTCCTAACTTTTTCTTATTTGCATTGCTAAGGGACTAGCAATGAGTAAGTTGGGGGGTGTGATAAAGTGTTAAATTGATCATTCAAAGGCAATCATATGCATCATACTCACGTTTTTATCTGTAAAATAGCGTGAAATGATAGATAATTGCGTACCAAGTCCAACGGTACCAATTTCGTCAAATTCTGACTTAAAAACATCGTCATTTCATGTGATTAATGGAGTATAGCGCATTTGCGGTTTTTCGACAAAACGGAGATGAAATAAATAAATATAATGATTTTTTAATGATAATATGCTAATTTATATTTATTCTATGTGAACAGGACATGTCGATGATGCAGTGCAGTTGGTAGACTTTCCAGAAATTTCGAGGAGGTCTAGTGTTTGAATTTCGATAAATTCGACTTCATTTTGTCCAAAAGATTAAAGCAGGGGTAAAAACGTCATTTGAGGCCCTAGTGCTGTCCTAATTCCATGACCAAAAAGAACCCAAAAAGGGCCAGCCGCCTTCCTAAAGCCTACTTTCTTTTTTTTAAAATACCTTCCTTCCCTTCTCTTTAAAAGGACCCCTCACGTACCCAAGACCTATTCCTGGTCCTTCTCCTTCTCCAATTTCCTTCCCACAGCCGACCCCCTCTCTCTCTCTCTTAGTTTCCCAGCCCACGTTTTTCCCAGCAGCCGGCTCCTTCTCCTTTTCCAACTTCTCCCACACAACTCCCTCTCTCTTTCTCCCACGCACAGTTCTCCCTCTCGATCTTTCTTGCTCTCTCTCCGTTTTATCTTTCTCCTTTCCGGTTTCCTTCTCTCCTTGCCATCCTTCTCTCCTTGCCATCCTTCTCTTCCTCCCTACACAGCTCCGTTCTCTCTCGGTTTCCCTTCTCTCCAGCGCTCTCTCCTTCTCTCCTCCTCCGTATCTCTCCTCCTCTCCTTCTCTCTCGCCGTCTCTTTCTCTCCCCCCCCCCCCCCCCCCCCCCGTCCACGCCTACCGCCGGCCAGCTCCTCCAGCAGCTGCACGTCTCTCCAGCGAGCAGCCAGCAAGCACCTCCACGCCTTCTCTCAGCGGCGCATGCAGCAAGCCCTCCAGCAGCAACGTGCATGCATGCACGTTTTCTCTCTCACTGGCTGCATCTCCACCAACCGCTGAACCAGCCGCCGCACTTGAAGCCAGCTTCACAGCAGCTCCTCCACGCGCCGACAACTTCTCCACGCGTTGCATCAAGCACCTCCAGCAGCCACATCTCAGCGCATGCATGCACGTTCTCCACCTGCACGTAGCCAACATCCAGCGAGTAGCCAGCCTGCAGCTCCACACGTTGTCCAAGCTGCAGCCAGCAAGCCTTCACGTCCACTGAAGCCACCGCACTCCCTAGCGGTCCAGTGAACCGCTCCACAGCAGAAGCTTCTCCAAGCCTCTATTTGCTGCATACGTTTGTTTACTTAATTTTTCATTAATTATTTTTGTTAGTTTAGATAAGTGTTGTTATTGTTAAAAGGTTAGTAATTAATGAGAGTATTGTTCAACTTTTATTTAGTTAATACTTATTTCTTCATTACATTAGGAGTGTTTGTTTGTTTACTTGGAATTAGTTTAGTTAATTAGATTTCTTTTTAATTTTAGTTAATTAGCTTGTGTACGATTTAATTAAGTAGTTAATCATTTAGTATAAGTAGTTAATCCAGGTTGTTGTTATTTTTAGAATAATTGAATTCTAAAGTATTAAAAAAATCCTAAACAATCGTCAATTTTTTTAGATTAATTAAATTCCAAAGTTTTCAAAGTTAAAAATTTAACTCCCTGTGGATCGACTCGGACTCACCATTATTAATTTTCAAAATCTGATTTGAATGAGCCGAATAAATTTAGATTGAACGTTCTTATGAGTGGTTAACGACACACAATTTGGAACGATCAATGAGCACTATGTACTATGAGATTGTCGAAGGCGGAGACTAATTTTTTAGATACTTAGGAAAGAGGAATTTGTTTTCCAATGTCCTAGACGCAAGCCTGAGAAGATTTTAGTTTTAGCTTTTAAGGCAATGAGTTTGATGAGGAAGTGGTGTGATGCATACTTAAGTGTAGTAACTGTTGAAGATGGTATATGATATTGATGCCATCAAGGAGTTTCTTGATGTCTTTCCTGATGATCTTTTTGGTTTGCCACCTTTATAAGAAGTTAATTTTACCATTGAGCTTATGCCAGGGACTACTCCTATTTCTAAGGCACTTTATAGGATGGCTCTTGTGAAGTTAGTTGAATTAAAGAAACAATTACAAGAATTGTTGGACAAGAGATATGACCTAATGTATCCCCTTGGGGTGAGGCAGTTCTATTTGTTAGAAAAAAAGATGAAACTATGAGATTCTGCGTTGATTATAGGAAGCTAAATCAAGTGACCATTAAGAACAAGTACCCTTTGCCTAGAATAGAGGATCTCTTTGATCAATTGCAGTCTACCAAGGTGTTCTCTAAAATTGATCTATAATCTTGTTACCATCAGTTGAGGATTAGAGATAAGGATATCCCTAAGACAACTTTCAAGACAAGGTATGGTTACTACGAGTTTTTGGTTATGTCTTTTGTACTAACTAATGCTCCTGCTGCTTTCACATACCTGATAAATCGGATCTTTAAGCCATATTTAAATCAGTTTGTCGTAATCTTTATTGATGGTGTGCTCATATACTCTCCAAGTATACAAGGAACATCTACAGATTGTTTTGGAGATTCTTAAGATGAATCAATTATATGTTAAGTTCAGCAAATGTGAGTTTTGACTTGATTGAGTTCATTTTGTTGCCTAAGGCTAGACTAACCCAGAGGGGAGGGGGGGTTGAATGGGTTAATAAAAAATGTTGGACAAAAAAACTTAAATGCGTAAGCTTAAAAGTGCACAGAAGAAGAGGGAAGAAAGAAACAATCACACATAATAACTACACACATGATTTATATCGGTTTGGTCTACCCAGACCTACATCTAGTCCCCAAGCAACCTCTTGACATAATTGAAGTGGTTCTGGAAATGTTAATCGAAGTGATTCTTCCAATGCTAATCGATGCCTGCAGAGCCGTTTCGGAACAAAAAGCGGTAAACCGAAAAACCAGCGGGTTCGAATCCGCATTCGTGTCGATTTCGTCGAGGCGATGCTGCTAGCTGCACAAGCGTCCGGCCTCCAGTGATATCCACGCGATCCTCTGCGGTGGGTCATCCTCACTCCCTCGTCCAGATCAGCATGCTTGTTGATGATCTTTCACCGCAACGGTGTTTGGGAAGTGCACGCAATAGAGACGGGAAACATGGGGGCGGCCAGCATGGGGAGCTCCTAGAGCTTCGCCCAAGGTTTCTACTCGGCCTGTCTATATATTAAGTTGGCATGGCTTTTTAGAAAAGTCCCCGAATTAATATAAAACCCATTAAAACATCACCAACTGAGAATCTATATGCGTGTGACCCTCGAGGCCCATTTACTAGTTTAGTTTTTATCCCATTAAGTCCAATAACAATTTATTGATTTATTATAATTAATTAATATATCATATTTAATTAATTACTTAACCAAATTAACATTTTATGTAAATTCAGCCGGACTTCCAATCAAGTTGGTTGCCAACCAATACCGCATGATCCCGGAAGGTAATTTGGTTCAACAACCCACTCATGGAACCTGTCCGTCCACAGTTACCGCGTGGCTATAATCTTTCATTCGCATAATGCTCCCGAGTCGACCTAGGGTATGGTCAATGGTCAAACCCTAGATGGTCAACTCACTTGAATCAGGCTCCGCTATACAATGTTAGAAAACACCTTTTTCAATATTGTATTCGCTCTGGCTAGAGATTCCTGCCGATCTATCCTAGAGCATTCTCTCTCTAGTTACTTGAGAGCGAATGATCCTATATTGAACACACAATCACCTTCAAAGGTCTTTCACTAGACCCGATCCTTGCCTATTAGAGATCTTGTGGATATGGATTCGTAAGCCAAGGTCAAAGCCTAGAAGTCCACCGACAAGATGTCTTTGGTGTCTTAAGTCTAAGGATCAACTACGTCACTGTGACGAAAAATCAAGCAGGCTGACAGTCAGGTAAATTACCATCTGGCGATTCATGTAGGATTAGTTCAGTGAACTCATTCCCCAATGAGCACTTACAAGTTCACCCTTGTGTCTCCACAACACACAAGTGACTAACGAGATCAGTCACCCTCATCATGTGGGCTAGAATAACCTGTACTAGTCTTATCAGATGTTTGATGTTTTTCTCAAACATCCTACGACTAGGAATAGTTAAGAACATGTGTTTATAAGTCATCAATCTCATTATTATGATCACATGATAATCCGATGCCTATTGCACATATTCAAGGACTTCATTATGCGCAATTATAAATATGCCAATCTTCATAATGAAATTAGTGTCATTTATCAGTGAACCAGATTGTAATAGGTGCGTTATGATTGACTTTGAGGACACTTATATCCAACAATCTCCCACTTGGACTCAAGCCAATCACCTTTGCATTTGATCTTTATCAAATCTAGGTGATGCTTACATAAAGTTTGTGATTAAGGCTTGGTTAGGGATTTACTAAATTATCTCTAGCTAGAATATTTTCCATTACATTATATCCTCTTGAAATTATGTCTCTAAACTTGTGAAAGAGTCTCAGAGTGTTCTACAACTTCTGTTAAGACTATGGCTCCACTACAAAATCGACTGCTCCCATTATTGTCCTACAATAACGGGACGAGATTAGAAACCTTTTAGAACTACATCTAGTTTAGGGATGAGCTCTTTCATCCATATTGTTCGAATAACATTATCACATGTTTATGTCGCCATCTTAGCAGCGAGTTCTGGATTGGAACCCTTCCAATCCACTCCATACTATTCTATCAATAGTATGAGCTACAATCATGTTGACTGTGCTTTCAAGCTTGAAACTCTTCCAATCCACTACTTTCTCATTAGAAGGCAAAATCCAAGTCTGACTTGAAATTTGAGTCAGTATGACCTCATGGTTTTAAATCATCAACTCCATCATTTAGAAGTGCATCCTTAGTACTTGTCAAGTGCATAGTGATATGTTTAACTCATTCTATCAAGGTTCTCTTGTATCCTTTAAGGACTTAAAGAAATAAATTTCATGTCTATAATAATCTAATAATCTTGCGTTAATTTGTGGGCCTATAATACCTTCCAGTTTTATCAGCTCCCACTTTCTTCTCTGAGGACATATTATTCTTCATAGAAGACAGTTTTGTGGACAAATCATTCTATTATCGTCTGGCCAATAAATGTATTGTCCAAACATTTTGAACATCTCACAAATTCATACTACACTATGTCCTTCTTAGATCCAACTTCTTTAGAACATGTCTTTTCCACAAGACCAGGACATTTCTTGACATTAATAATCTTAAAATCAGATTTCCTTATAATTTACATCTCATATGAATTATCTTATCTCCATATCTTATATAGACACACTAACTTATTTGGAACCACATGTAAAGTATGGACATCTAATGTTCATACTCTTATTCACTAGGATATAATAAATTAGGTAAACCTTATTATGTATCGCACCATATTCAATAAGGTGCAATTCCTCATTCTATCATATTGCTATGATGTATAATGAGGGGATTAATCGAGAGAGGATACTATTATTCTTTTAATGATTTGTGTGAATCTTGTACTCAAGTATTAAGTTCCTCGATCAAATCAAAGAATTTTAATATTCTTTCCAATTAGTTACTTCACCTTGATCTTTTATTCCTTAATCTCTCAGATGCATTCGACTTGTACTTTAGCAAGTACACACAGTCAAATTTTTCCAAGAGGTAACCATTAAGGAAAGTCAATAGAAGTGATTATTTTTGGTTTTAAGAAGATACTAGGGTATTTACATCAGTATGTATAAACTCTAATAATTCCTCATTGTACAGTGCCATAGATAATCATGATTCACACTGTCCTTTTCTATAGGAGACTTGCGAATATTCATCACATGCTAGGTCACATCAAGAATCTTTAGTACATTGACTGGTTTAAAATATTTCATTTCATTTCTTAAATCATATGGAACAATGTTTGTTCCTACTCGGCTAATGTTTTCACCTTTATTATTCTTGATAGTGTATGAAACTAAATAACAGTTATTCAGTTTCATATTATCTTTTAAAGACATACAAAGAATTACTGTCTCACAGTAATCTATGCAACTTTTGGACTATTGTTGAGTCTAACTTAATGCTTTCATACTCTTGTACTTTATCTTTATCAGATGTCAATTCGACCGTTTAAGATCTTACCTCTTGCCTTTCTCAAAGGCATACCATGAATATCTCTTATCCTTGGTCTCGCCAAATAAGAGATTACATGATATCCACTGCCTTTTTCAAAGGCATACTATGAGTACCTTTTCTATTTGGTCTAGTTGAACAAGAGGTTACATAGTATTTGATTTAGGATAGTAGCTTTCACTAGGCTCTCAAGACATTCTTTAGAGTCCTATAGCTAATGTGAATATGAGAAGTTTATCGAAGTGATGGCATCCAATATGTCAAATCTCGGATTAATAGACGACATTTCAGTTAATAGAGGAAATAAAGAGATTTAAGTAGATAGTTCTTATAATTCAAATATGGTCTTTTATCTTGAACTATTTTTCGACAGACTGTATAACCCTCAGGTATACACAACGGGAGACTTTGATGGTCTCCTAGTAGGGATCAGAATCTCTTAGACTCATAGCATGACCTCAGGTAAATACAAGTATCATACTATGATCTAAAAGCAAACATCTCATAGTACTTGCAATTCCTTGCAATATCTGATTATACTTCGTCTCCCAGGTCGATAATGGTCTTGGGTAAACACAATAAACCATTATTCATGGTCTAAGCTTTACCATCATTACATGAAGAGATAAATTATGATGCAACTCTTGGGTAAACATAAGGATATGTTGGGTATAGGTGTCCTCTAAGCCAATCACAAGGCACCTATTACAATCTGGTTCACTAATAAATGACATTTATTTCATTATGTAGATTGGCATATTTATAATTGCGCATAATGAAGTCTATGAATATGTCCAATAGTCATAGGATTATAATGAGATTATAATAATGAGACTGATGATTTATAAACACATATTCTTAATTGTTCCTAGTCGTATGATATTTGAGAAGGACATCAAACATCCGATAAGACTAGTACAGGTTATTCGAACTCATTTGATGAGGGTGACAGATCTCGATATTCACTTGTGTGAAGATATTATGGTGAACCTGTAGGTGCTCATTGGGAAATGAGTTCACTGAACTGATCCAATATGAATTGCCGAATGGTAATTTACCTGACTGTCAACCGACTTGATTCATCGTCATAGTGGCGTGGTTGACTCTTGGACTTGAGACACCAAAGATATCTTGTCGGTGGACTTCTGGGCTTTGACCTTGACCTACGAATCCGTATCCACGGGATCTCTAATAGTCAAGGATCGGGTCCAGTGGAAGACCTTCGAAGGTGATTGTGTATTTAATAGAGGATCATTCACTCTCAGGTAACTGGAGAGAGAGAATGCTCTAGAATAGATCTGTAGGAGCCTCTGGCTAGAGGTGACACAATATTAGAAAATGTGTTTTTTGATATTGTACAGTAGAGTCTGATCCAAGTGAGTTGACCATCTAGGGTTTGACAGTTGACTGTACCTTAGGTCGACTCGAGAGCGTTGTGTGAATGAAGAATTATAGCCACGGGATAAGTATGGACGGACATGTTCCATGAGTGGGTTGCTGAACCCCATTACCTTCCGGGATCATACGGTGTTGCTTGGTGTCCAACTTGATCAAAAGTCCGGCCGAATTTACATGAGATGTTAATTCGATTAAATAATTAATTATTAATTAATTATAATAAATCATTAAATTTATTGGACTTAACGGGATAAAAATCAAACTGGTAAATGGGCCTAGAGTGTCACACGCAAATCGATTCTCAGTCGGTGGTGTTTAAGTGAGATTTATATTAACTAGGGGACTTTTATGAAAAGTTGTGCAAACTTAATATATATACGAGCTGTTGAGAAGCCCTGGGCCAAGCTCCAGAGCCTCCCCTTGCTTGCAGCCCCCCTCTCTCTCTCCTCCTCTGGGCGCCCCCCCTCAAGGCGCCCGCCCTCAGGGCGCCGAGTGCTTTCCCATCTCCGCTGCGCACAAATCCCGAAAGTCAGGAATTTCCGTCCGCGTGTTCTGGATGCTATTGCGGCGAAGATTCCTCAGCGAGCGCGCTGAACTGGATGAGGGAGCGAGGACGAACCACTGCAGAGGATCGCGTGGATACCGTTAGAGGTCGGACGCTTGTGCGGCTAGCGGCATCGCCTTGACGAAACTGACACAGTTGCGGATTCGAATCCACGTACGGTAATTCGATCACTCCCAATGTTTTGATTTTACCGCTTTCGTTTCGAAATGGATCTGCGAACATCGGGCAGGGTATTTTTGTATGTTTCCGTTGTGTTCTTCATGTCCTGCGTGGATCCCAACAATGGTATCAGAGCCAGCTTCTACTCTGATCCATTTCGGGACGGCGAAATTATTATTCTAGAATAATTTTCATGCTCAAATCATTTGTCTCTGACAGAAATTGTTCATTGGATGAGAAAATAATATTTAGATTATTTTTCTGTGAAGAAAATGATTTTTTATTGGGGGTTTTCGTTTTGTTCTTTATGTGGATGAAGAATGACTTCAAGGGGTTTTTAGTGCGGGTTTTTAGGCCTCTATTGTCTATCCTCGTCGTCGCCAGTATGACCAGCAGTGGGCGGCCACCTTGCTGGCCCCCTGCTGGGCGGTGGTGACTAGCGGTGGAGCTTCCTCCCCCCTCCTTCCCTTATGTTGTTTGTTGCAGCGATTTGTAGAGTGAAGAGGCTTTGGAGCTGTGAAGAGGGGGATCACCGGAGCTCAGCCGGCACCGGCCTCGCCGGCCCCGTCAGGGGCGGCTAGGAGGGCGGGCGGTGCCGCCTTGGTCCCCCTTGTCGGCGTCGGGCAAGAAAGAGGGGGGCCAACCGACAACGGCTAGGGCTTTAGCCCTAACCGCACGAACCCGAGGCGGGTCCTGGCCGGGCCGGCCAGCTGGGACGGTCCAGGCTGGACTCGAGCCAGGCCCAGGCCTATTATGGGTAGGCCATGTTCGGGCCCAGGCACTTGGGTCGGACCAGGCTGCTTTGGCCCGAGCCAGTAGGGCCCCCCTGGGCCCTGTTAACCCCCTTTAAACCCCAAACCCTATTGCCCCATGAACCCCTCTTACAATTACCCCATAAACTCCTTTTATTAATATAAAACCCCACCCATTTATCTTGAAAAACATAACTAAATTTAGTTTAAAATATGTTTTAAATTTTAAATTTGTTATTCTCAGTTAAATGGGTCCTTTAAAATATGATCTTAATTTCTATTACCAAGTGTTGTTAAATTACTTTTAATTAAGTGATTAAAGGGGTTAATTAAGATGTGATCTTAAATCTTATTAACAAGTGTTGTTAATTTATTTTTAAGATGTGATCTTGAATTTAATTAACAAATGTTGTTAATCTTATTTTAATTAAGTGATTAAATGAATATAATTTCTTGGCAATTGTTGCTATGAAATTATGGCTTTAATTAAGGGACAGTTAATAAATAGTTATTAAGTGATTAATTAACTATTTAGAAATGTTGTAATAGAGTTAATTATTTCTTGAGAATAAACCTTATTAAGGATTAATTAAGTCTTAATAGTAGTTATTAAGATAATTAATTAATTTTCTTAAGAATCTCTTAATTAAAGTTTTGAAGATCTAATTTACTTAAAAAGGACCTTATAGCAAGAGTTGTTAAGAGGTTGGTTAAATCTAAGTGTTAGATTATTTTTATTTTAGAAATGTTCTAATTAATGTTTCTTATCAATTGTTGTTGAGAAATATTATTTAATAAAGGGGTTCATAACAAAGAGTTGTTAAGAAATTAATATTAGAGTAATAAATTCTTTTATAAGAGTTATCTAAGAATTTTTTAATTCTATCTAAATTTTAGTTAATTTCACATTAATAATTGTTGTTATTGTGATTTGAGATTAATTTAAGTGTTAGATTAATTAATTTAGAAGTGTTCTAAATTCTACATAGAATATTTTAGAATTTTAATTTTAGCCTTGTGTGCAGATGTTGATGTGTTTGATGCTTTAAATTAGATTTAAATGCATGTTAGAAAATAAGACTTTTTAAATTCAAATTATATAATTTTGATTTGTACCTAGGTTTTGAGAAAATTAAAATTATTATTTTTCAAAATTTTAGCCTTCATATGGTGTGTATGATCATATGTGGATGGTTAAAATTTGAAGTGGTCATGAACATGCACCTAGTTAATTTCATACTATATGATGGTGTGTGATTATGTGGATCATTTATGGAATGTGATGTGGGTTAATTAAATGTTAATTAATGAGGCCTATGTGCCTCCCTCTCTCTCATTCCGATGTAATTCTATCTCCCTCTATTATTATACTCGGCCATAAGGCTTTCTCTTACAATTAATCTGTATTTGAAATATGTTTCAAATTCAAAATTACATGTAATTGGTCGTGTTGGCCGAGGAGAGGCGAGGATGATCCACAAGTGCAACCTAGAAGGCGTCAGGAGATGAGATCACCAGAGCCCGTGTGTTTGTATGAACTGATAATATAATTGTTATATTTTTGTGGTGATTAATTGTATGGCTCCAGTTAATCACCATGCTATCCATGACCACGTAATGAACATATATGGTTGATGTTGTTTTTAGTTTTTGATTATGAATTAATTACTAATATCTAGATATAGGTAAATATATGCGATATATTTATAAACGATCACCTAGGATGAGACCAATATAAAATAAACAAAACATTCAACATAAAGTCTAAGTTGGAGCGCAAGTCATTGATAATGCACCGTGTGGATCTCCATCAATATAGTTTTTAGAACATGATTAAGTGATGACACTTTCTTGTATAAAGAAATTAAAACAGACCCCCCAAGTACAAAAACCAATCAAAAGCGAAAATGAGAAAATCTAGACTTGTCTATAGTGAACTCTCCTCTAACAGTAAGAGGCAAAGCAGTAGCTGAAGAAAATGTTTGAGCATGAGAAGTTGGCCAATACATCAACTGTCTTGTTACATTCTCTAGCCACATACTGGAACTGTATATGCATAGAGTCCTTCAAAGAGCAGAGCATATCCCACCAAGGGTGAAAAATCCATGGAACAGTCTTGCCATTAGAAAGAATGAGCATAATCAAAACCTTGCAATCAGCCTCCAATATGATAGAAGAAATCCTCATCTGACAGCACATCTCTAAACCAATATGCATAGACCTGATCTCTGAAAAAAGACTGCAAGTAATACCAGAATAACCACAGCAAGTTGAAATAAAAGACCCTCTGTCATACCTGAGAATAGCAGGACCTATAGATAAACCTGGATTGCCTCTACAACAACCATCAGTATTAAGCTTGATAAAGAATCTGGGGGGAGGCATCCAATAAACAAGAGAGGGAGGAGTAGGAGAAAAATTATCAGTTAAGCCCAAGGCCTGCAAAGAGGCTCTTTTAGTAGATGATGATGCCCTCTTAGCATGAAACAAATAGGCAATGTCTCTGATGAGAAGAATGGCTTGTCTTAAGATATGGTCTTTGCTGCAAGAAGATTGGTCAAATTTGGCTGAACATCTAGTCTTCCATATAGTCCAAGCAACAGTGGAAGGTATAATACCTATGCATAATCCATACAGAGTAGTGCTGGAAGCCTTGGAAGTAAAGATAGAGAAAATATACTCAAAGGAATTCATTTGGACATGAATGTGAAAGACATTCATGAAAAAAGACCAACAATGATTAGTAATATCACCCGTAGCAAGAACATGATTCCTGGTTTCAATAGAAGGATATCTGCAACAAGCACATCTAGAAACCATAGAAATCCCGTATTTCTGAATGACTAAGTCAAAAGGCAATCTATCAATAAGGGCTCTATAAATAAAGAGTGAAATTCTCTTGGTTGAGAGAAAGTGCCAAATCCATTTAGTAATGGAGAGTTCGGACCTTCTCTGTCTGACAATATTCCAAGTAGATTTAGTAGTGAAATAACCATGAGTATCAGGCTGCCAAATAGGTATATCAAGTCCTTGAATGTTAGATAAGTAATAAGCAATATTCATAATGACAGGAAATATCCATAGGGAGCATTTGCAAAAAGTCCTCTCTGTAAGAAATAAAATCCTGAACAGTCCAATGATGAGTATGAGCAATAGAGTACCACTGATCAATAGAAATCAAATCCTTAAGAGGACCATGTCCAGTCCAATTGTCATGCCAGAAGGAAATAATACCAGTCCCTACCTGCCAACAAGTATTGTCCAATACCTAATGCTTGTGTCTAAGAATCATTCTCCAATGTGGAGATCTAGTCAAAGAACAATAAGAGAGATGTTGATCATGTATATAAGTGTTATGAATATACTCACTCCAAGCACCCTTATGAGAGTAAATCTTCCAACATAACTTAACTTACAAAGTAGTACTTACATCAAATAGAGATATAATCCCAATTCCTCCTTCATCAATAGGCCTGGCCAAGTGTTTCCATGCAATCCAGTGCTTCCTTTGACCAACACTGGAAGATCCCCAAAAGTAAGTAGCAAAAACCTTTTCTATAGCCTCAAGAATGCTCTTAGGGGGGGAGAGGGCGGCAAGGATATGAATAGGAATGGAAGATAAAACATGATTTATCAAGACCAATCTACCACTGGGCTGGAAGTAAATGGCTTTAGCAATGCCCTTGTACAAAGGAGCCCCAAGGTATAGAATTGGAAATCTCTTATGTGGAATCTGAGTAGCTGCAACAATCTAATTGATCCTTTGAGTAATAGTGGAACGAGCCACATAAAAGGAGTTTTTGTCTTTATTAACCAGCTGACTAGAACACCTCTCATAAATACTAATAAAAGCAAATAGTCTGTGAAGAGAAGCTTGAGAGCCATTAGTGAAAATAACAGTGTCATCAGCAAATAACAAGTGTGAAATGACTGGACCATCCTTGAATGTTGAGAAGGGAGTAACCAAGCCTCTGGAGAATAAGTTGTGCAAACCTCTGCTGAAAGCTTCCTCAACCAAAATGAATAAGCTAGGGGCTAAAGGATCACCTTGCCTAAGTACTCTGGAAGAACTAAAATAGCCACCAAGTTGTCCATTAAAGATAACTGAAAACCAGCAGTGAGTGAACAAATTCTTGATCAACTTGATCCAAGCATCAGAAAAACCAAATTTAGAGAGCATATCAAATAGAAAGTTCCATTCCAGTCTATCATAAACCTGCATCATATCTAGCTTAAGGATAATATTATGACTTTTGATTCTTTTAGATATGTTGTGCACCATATCTTGAGCTAGACATATGTTATCACTAATTTCCCTTCCTTTCACAAAAGCACCTTGGAAGGGGGAAATAAGTCTATGCAATATAATAGAAAGCCTCTTACACACAATTAGAGAAAGAATTTTATAAGTTAAATTGCATAGGCTAATGGGTCTAAACTCCTTGAAAGAAGTAGGGTTATTGCACTTAGGAATCAAAACCAAATGAGTGGAAGTGTAGGCCTTGGGTAAGACTCCTCCATTAAAGAACTTAATGACTGCATCAAAGATTTCATCAGCAACTATATCCCAACAAGAAGTAAAAAAATCTCTAGAAAAATCATCTGGACCTAGGGCACTATCCGCACAGAGAGAGAAAACAACTTCTTTAACCTCATCCAGGGTGGGAATGGACATCAAAGCAATATTATCCACATTGGTGACAAGAGTGGGAATACACTGCAACAAATCAGTGTTGTTCATGGAAGGAGGTTGAGAAGTGAACAGATCCTTGTAATAATCAATTGCCATAGAAAGAAGCATATTTTGATCAGTAATCAAATTGCCATTAATATCAGAGAGAGAATGAATGAAGTTCCTTCTACGTCTCTCAGTAACAATGGAATGAAAGAAAACAGTATTTTGATCTCCCTCCTTAAGCCATCTGAAATGGGCTTTCTGCCTCCAAAAAATTTCCTATCTAAGCAACAACTCATCAAGATTCTTTTTAGCAGCAATAAGATCATTAGTGGCATCTGTAGAAGGAATACTGTCAGCAATGGATTGCAAATTGACCACCTCATTTTCAACCCTTAATATAGCGTCAAAGACATTACCAAAAGAATTCTTGTTCCAGTATTTAAGAGTACCCCTAAGCCTCTTCAATTTGGCACTGAGTTTGTAAAGAGGGGAAGCATAAAGGGGTTTATTCCAGCAATCCTTCACTATCTGAGTGAAATTCTGGTGTTTGGTCCAAACTTTTAAAAACTTGAAATGAGCATGATAGGTGGTATTGTTTGGAGCATAAGTGACAAGCAGAGGGTTGTGATCAGAACAATTATGGTGTAGGTGAGTAATAGAAGTAGAAAATGCATCCAACCAATGCGTGTTAGCGAAACCTCTATCCAATCTAGCTTTAATACAACCAGGTCCTTGCTGTCCATTACGCCAAGTGTAACTGGATGCATTGAAACCAAGATCAACAATGCCACAGTTCTGCATAAAAGAGTGGAATGCATGAACAGAGGCAGGAAAATGGACATTGCCGCCATATTTCTCATTGGAATACAAAATTGAGTTGAAGTCACCAATCACCATCCATGGGGTATTAACTGTAACGACCCGCCATCCTATAATCGGGGATCCGATTACTGAATGGGTACTGAATCATTAATTTGGAGCCAAACCAAGATCTTGATAAGTATGGGAAATAAATAATAAACTAAGCTAAACATTCACATCGCATCGAATTGAAAAGGAAGTGCAAGAATTAAAAATTATTACAATGCGACTCGACTCAGCAAATAATTACATACTCCAACTGAAAGAAATAATTAAGCATACATGCCATAAAATAAAATAACAACTACATCGGGGTATACCCCGGAACAGCGGCTGCTGGCATGCAACCCAAGACAACACTCTCCTTGCTACGCCTGCCTGGAACCCTCACCTGAAAACCGCAGGGGTGAGTCTCATCGAAAAGACTCAGTAGGGATCCTTCGATCCCCACCACCCACTTACGCACCCACAAGTGCAGCAACACAAATATAGATAATTTAAGCAAGTAAAGCAGTAAACAGAATTCCTAAATTTCGATATAAAACGCATGCATTCAAAATATAACATGTATAATTATGAAACCATTCTACCACGGAGCCCTACAACCAGCGTCTCGACAAAACACACCAACCACACGGCCGAACGTGGAAAACACCTACCAGCTAAGACCAAAAAGCAACCCTTCGGATAGCGTGCTAGCTACTCCGGCCTGACAGGCTCCAGGTGGTTCTGCTTCCCCCAGCATGAGTGACACTCCGAATGTACCACTCTCACACCGGTACTAACTATACCCCGGGGTACACCAGGTGACCCTCTCTCTAGGCGTCACCCCACCACTCCCACACCGGCGCCGTGTCACTCCCACACCGACACAGGGTACCTAAGCGCTAACAACTATCACTCTAGGTCCACGATCGCACAAAACGCAACACGGTGCGATCCGATCACGTAGAAATCATCATCCTTAAGCATGATTTCAAGCATGCAATTAACCAGACTATCTATCAATGTAAACACATGTTAATTGTAGGAATTAATGAGATTCTGTCTTGAATCGCGTCGCCTAAGGCCGACGTTATTCAAGTCTCCTAAACTGATTCATGTGAAAATAGGCCTCGGAATATGGCCTAGATCCCGTCGTTCAAAGGGGTCGCCATTTAAAAGGCGTCGCTGTCCCTAGTTGCCTAATAGTGACAGAAACAGAGACAGGCCTCGGAGTGATCTAACTTAAAACACGTCGTGCATGGAAGTCGCCGTTCAAAAGGCGTCACTGTCTCTGGACGCTACTCAATCTAGAGATAGAGTCTGTTATTTAGGATAAATTGCGTCGCGGGTGGAAGCCGCCTTTCTAAAAGGCATCGCTGTCCCCCGATGCCATTTAACCCTCACAGACAGGTTCTTCCTCCGCCATCTCCCAATCCACGGGGTGGGATTTCCTCCCCCAAATCGTATAAAAACACTACAAAGTGGAGGAGGAGGAGAAGAACCTAAATACCCCTTTAAAAGCCCCCAATTTCTCATTTCATGCAATTAGTGTTTTCACCCCAAGAAAACCCCTAAACATGCTCCAAAGCAGGAAAAAAATATGGTTTTAAACGAAATACAATGGGGATCGTCACCCTACCAGTTACTCGAACTCCTCCTAACTCCAAGCCGCCAACCCGCCTCGCCACATGCCGCCGCCGGTACCGCCGTGGATGCTGTTACACCACTGGGACGTCGGCCGCCGTCCAGAGAGAATTGCGTCGCGGAGGAAGTGGTGGTGGTAGTGGAGGAAGTTGGGAGGTTAATGGAGTGGAGGGAGAGGAGGAATGGGGAGAGGAAAGGAAGGAGAGGGGTAAAGGGCGCTGGAGAGTCGGAGGGAAAAAAGGAGAGAGAATAAAAATGAGAGAATGAGGGAAAGGAGGGAGGGTTTGCGGGGTCAAACAGAAACTGGGAAAAACGCGTCCTCCAAGTCCGATGTCATTCAGACGATAAGACCGGGCCGTACACAGACAAACTAGGGTCGTACTCTAAATGGCGTCGTCCATACAAGACGCCAGTCAGACGATAAGTCTGGGGCCGTACTCTCGCGGCCTAAAGCCAGCCCACGTGGCACAGCCTAAAACACGTCCATATTGCTGGACGCCGTTTGAACCACGTCGAGCTCGCTCGACGCGAAAAAGAACACAAGTCCTAGCCCCGTAAGGGCCCAAACCGAGGGATCCGACCCCGAAACTGACCCAATAACTGGATCTGAAACCTCAATCCTTACATTCGCCCCCCCTTAAAAGAATTTTGTCCCCGAAATTGCCTGCTAAAAAATAACGAGATTGAAAATAATGGTACAAGCTCACAAGAGAACTTACGTAAAAAGGTAGGGAAACTGCTCCCGCATTTCATCCTCTCGCTCCCAAGTAGCCTTGCCTCCGGAGCGATGTTGCTAAATCACCTTAACTAGAAGAACAACCTTGTTCCGAAGGACCTGTTCCCTGCGATCCTCAATACGTCCTGGAAATTCTGGAAAGGACAAGTCCTCAGGGACTTCAAAGTCTAAAAAGTCCAAAACATGAGATGGGTTCTGAACATATCTCCTCAGTAAAGAAACATGGAACACATCATGCACTCCTGCAAGACTGGGCGGCAAGGCTAGCTGATACGCCGTTTCTCCAATTCGAGCAAGAAAGGGAAAGGGCCCAACATATCACGGACTCAGCTTACCTCGCTTCCCGAATCTCATCACACCCTTAGAGTGTGAGACTCAGAGAAACACGTGGTCCCCAACCACAAACTCAAGCGGTCTCCTATGGATATCTGCATAACTCTTCTGCCTACTCTAAGCTGTAGTCAACCTCTGCTGCACCACACTGGCAACCTCAGCACATTGCTGTACCAACTCTGGCCCTGCTATCTGTCTCTCGCCAATCTCAGACCAATTCACAGGAGATCGATACGGACGCAATGCCTCATAAGGCGCCATGCCGATACTAGAATGATAATTGTTGTTGTAAGCGAACTCCACTGTAGACAAGTGCTGCTCCCATGAACCTCCCTAGTCTAGGCAACATGCCCTGAGCATATACTCCAGTGTCTGAATGGTCCTCTCTGACTGCCCATCAGTCTCAAGATGATAAGCTGAGCTGAAGGCTAACTGCATGCCCAAGGCCTTCTGAAAACTCTTCTAGGATCTAGAAGTAAATCTCGGATCCCGGTCTGACACGATGGATAAGGGCACCCCGTGTAGAGAGATGATCCGATGCACAAATATCTTAGCCAACTTACCGACTGACCAGTCCTTCTTAATATCCAGGAAGTGTGCCGACTTGGTCAATCGATCAACAATGACCTAGATCGCGTCTCTTCTGCTAGGGGACACAGGTAATCCCATCACAAAGTCCATAGTCATGTGTTCCCATTTCCATTCCGGGATTGCCAAAGGCTGCAACAATCCTCCTGGTCTCTAGTGTTCTGCCTTAACCTGCTGACAAGTCAGGCATCTTGCCACATAATCAACCACGTCCTTCTTCGTACCTGGCCACCAAAAGTGCCTCCTCAAACAATGATACATCTTAGTCGTTCCGGGATGCACTGCATATCTAGAACGGTGCGCCTCATCCAGGACACTCCTGCGCATGTCTTCCTCGGTTGGGACATAGAGTCTGCCTCTAAATCTGATTGTACCATCATCCCACAACTCCACCTCTGGTGTCTGGAGAACCTGTGGTAACTCTGCTCTGCCCTCTGAGCCTCGATTACGGCATGGTACACTGCTGGCCTCACTGTTAAGCTGGCCAACACGGCTCTGTCAGCCTCTCGCGGAATCCTAAAGAAGATTCCACAACCTACTCAAATAACCTCCATTCTTGAATCATAAGATATGATACGACCGTCTTCCGACTCAAGGCGTCCACTAGCACGTTTGCCTTGCCCGAATGATAAGAAAGGTCGAGATTATAATCCTTGATAAACTCCATCCACCTGCGCTGCCTCAAGTTCAGATCATTCTGCGTGAATACATACTTCAGGCTCTTGTGATCGGTAAAAACCTGAAATTTGTCTCTATACAAGTAGTGTCGCCAGATCTTCAGTGCAAATACCACAGCTGCCAACTCTTAGTCATAAGTGGGATAGTTCTCCTCATACTTCTTTAGCTGCCTAGAAGCATAAACCACGACCTTACCATGCTGTATCAGAACCACACCCAAACCTCGACGAGATGCATCTGAATAAACCACAAATCCACTGGAACCTGATGGAAGCACCGGCATTGGAGCCGAAGTGAGGCGAGTCTTCAACTCAATGAAACTCCGCTCACACTCCTCGGTCCACATGAAACGAACTCCCTTACGAGTCAATGTCGACAAGGGGGTCGCTATAGAAGAAAAACCGTGGACAAACTGTCTGTAATATCCTGCTAACCCAAAGAAGCTCCTGATCTCAGTTACTGTTGTCGGTTTGCTCCAATCCATTACTGCCTCAATCTTGGCTGGATCCACTACAATGCCATCTCTAGAAATGACATGCCCCAGGAAGTGTACCTTATCTAGCCAGAATTCACACTTACTAAACTTGGCATAGAGTTGGTGCTCTCTCAGAACCTGCAATACCACCTGAAGATGTGTTGCATGCTCTTCCTCAGAAGAAGACTATACCAAAATATCATCTACAAATACCACCACAAACTGATCCAGGTAGGTTCTGAAGACCCGGTTCATCAAATCCATAAAAGCCGCCGGAGCATTGGTCAAGCCAAAAGGCATAACCAAAAACTCATAATGTCCATACCGAGTCCTAAAGGCTGTCTTACTAACATCAACCTTACGGATCCTCATCTGATAATATCCTGACCTCAAGTCAATATTTGAAAACACCTTCGCAGACTGCAACTAATCCATCAGATCATCGATCCTCGGAAGTGGATACTTGTTCTTTATCGTCACCTGGTTCAGCTGTCTATAATCAATACACAACCTTAGAGAACCATCCTTCTTCCTGACAAATAGAACTGGAGCACCCCACGGAGAAGTACTGGGACAAATAAAACCCTTATCCAGCAATTCCTGCAACTGCGCCTTCAACTCAGCGAGTTCGGCCGGAGCCATCCGATACGGGGCCTTAGACAAGGGCGTCGTACCTGGTGCAAGCTCAATAGTGAACTCGACCTCTCGCTGAGGAGGGAGGCCAGGCAACTCCTCAGGAAACATATCAGCAAAGTCACAAACTACAGACACCTCCTAAGGACTGGAACAACTACTAACACCAGCTAAAACAACAGAGGCAAGGAAAGCCTCACTGCCACCAATAAGCAACCTCTGGGCCTTAAAGGCAGAAATAAGAATACCACGAAAAGAGAGCCTAATACCTTGGAAGTAGAAGGTCGGGATGTCCGGAATAGAGAAATGCACCCTCTTCCTATGGCAGTCCACCTTGGCATAATAAGCCTCCAACCAGTCCATGCCCAAGATGACATCCAAGTCGCGAATGGCAAGCACAACTAACTGGGCAGGTAACTCATGGCCCTCAATAGTCAAGGGAACCTCACTCAAACAATTATAAGACAACATGAAATCTCCGGAAGGAACCTCTACCATCAGTCCATCAGATATCTCATCAACGGGTGCCAAAAGAATATCTACGAATTGCTCAGAAATAAAAGAATGCGAAGCACCCGAATCAATCAACACATGCCTAGAGTTCCCAAGGACAGAAAGTGTACCTTCCACCAAGTTGGACGCACGAGCCTCCTTCCTGGCTATAGCTAGAACTCTCCCCTGGGTCCTCGGCTTCTTCTGATCACCTGATCCCTGCCCCTGACCATGCCCCTGCGGGCAATACCTCGCCAAATGGCCCTGCTGGCCACAAATGTAACACCTCCCAGAAAATGCAGGACACTGTGTCCCACAGTGAGTACCACCACAATGTCGACAAGCTGTTGGAAGCCTCTGAGCTAACTCCTGCTGAGCATTGGACACCGACTGACTTTGCTGGCTCTGCTACTACCACTGCTGCCGCTACTGCTCCCACCGCCTCGAAAGAACCTCCTGAATCTGGAGCCGAGTGAAGACGATCCTGATTCGGATGAAGGAGTTGCTGCTGTCTTTCCCCTGCCATGAACCGGCCCCTGAGTAGTCAGTCCCCTCTCCCGAGCTGACTGATTTAATATCATTATGCCCAAATAATAAAAAATGATTAATAAATTTAAATATCAAAACATTTTTCAATTTTAAATTAAAATCAGATATTAATATTATTAATTGGGCATGGGGTTTATATGGGTTTAAAGGGAAAAATAAGGGAAAATGGGCCCAGCCCACATAAATTCCTGGCTCGAGCCAGGCTCGAGCCCTGGACTGAACCAGGCTTGGGCCTGGGTCGCACCCTGTAGCCACTTGGTCCGGTGCAGGAGCGGGCCGGTCGGACCGGCCCCTAGCCGCCCCCAAACCGACGCTGGACCGGCTCGGACCGCTCGTCTTCAACCCGACGCCCCTATATCCACCCGCAGGAAACCCTAGCAGGTAGGTGGTGGAGGCCGGCGGCGGGGGGGCATACAGCGGCGGCCGGCGGCCGGCAACTGGCGGCATGGCGCTGTCCGGCCCTGCCAGCAACGTCTTCGGCGACAGTGGGCTCGCCGGAGGTGCCCTCTGCAAGCAGGCCGAGCCTTTGGTTTCCCCTTTTAAATCTGGTTTTCAGAAAACCGTGTAAAGATGAGGAAGGTGGGGCTTCCTCTGGCCACTTCCAGAGGCTACTCGGGCACTGGTCACCGGTCCGGTGGTGAGGAGGGATATCCGCAAAGGGAGTTAAGGTCCGTGCCACCTCCCCAACACTTGGGGTGTCCAGACGAAGCCGCCATGAAGCCCGATTCTTCGTCCGACGAAGAACAATATTAAACCCCATAAAATTTGAAATTTGCAGAACAAAAATAATCTAATTATATCATGTTCATCATATAAACATGGTTCTATCAATACAATCGAATTCATGCATGGAATAAATGATGGAAATATTAAATCAGAGATTGAAACGGGACGAGAAATAGTGGAACTTGGCTATGATACCACTGTTGGGTTCTCGAGTTTCTCCGGATCTCCCGCATAGCGGAAATAAAAAATAAAATAAAATAAAACGGAGATCTGTTCCCGTTTCGAAAAATCTAAAAACACGATAATCGGATTATCGGTTCTCACCGTGTGCGGGTTCGAATCTGCAACTGTTCGGTTCCGTCGGTGCGACACCGCAAGCCGCGCAAGCGCCCGGCCTCTAGCGAAGTCCATGCGATCCTCCTCGCGACGGATATCCTCACGTTCCTCGTTCTTCGCAGCCCACGAAACCTCCGCCGGTCGGCGCAACGATCGCCGCAACGCACGAATGATTTCCCGTCGAACGGGAGTCGGAGAAGCGGCGGAGCAGATCCAGATCTGTCTGGGACGCCAGAGAGAGAGAGAAGCAGAGGAGGGGCGGCTAGGGTTAGCAGTAGCTTGGCCTGCTCAACCTGTTCGCTATGTTTTATACTAACCGCGCGATTTTTCATAAAAACCCCCGGTTTATATAAAGCCCACTTATTTATCCATCGCCTTGAGAATCATTTTCGTGTGACCCTCTAGGCCCAATTACCAATCTAGTTAATGGCCCAACAAGCCCAGTGACTCCTCACTGGCTTCATTAATCAATTAATAATCCAGTATTAATTAATTAATCAATCAAATTGATGTCGCACATCGAATTTGATCGGGCCTCCGATCACGTTGGGTGCCAAGCAACACCGCGTGAACACGGAAGGTATCGGGGTTAAGTAACCCACTCTTGGAACCTTTCCGCCGACAGTTACCGTGTGGATATAATCCTTCATTCGTACAATGCTCTCGAGTCAACTCAGGGTATGGCATGCTATCAAACCCTAACCGGTCGACTCACTTGGATTGGATGCCGCTGATAAATATCGGAAAACTCCTTTCCCGATATTATCGTCCACCTTGGCCAGGGACTTCCGTGCATCCTTCCTAGAGCATTCTCTCTCTAAGTACTAAGAGCGAATGATTCCTTATTGACACACAATTCCCTTCGACGGTATTCCGCTGTACCCAATCCTTGGCGTTTTAGAATCCCGTGGCTAGATATTCGTAGACCAAGGTCAAAGCATAGAAGTCCACCGACAAGGTGTCCTTGGTGTCTCAGGTCTGAAGACCATCCACGTAACTGCGACAAAAGAATCAAGCTGTTTGACAGTGAGGTACAATACCATCCAGCGATTCAGTTGGATCAGTTCAGTGAACTCATTCTCTAATGAGCACCTACAGATTCGCCTTAGTGTCTCCACACAAGTGACTTATGAGATCAGTCACCCTCATCATATGAGCAGGAGTAATCTGTACTAGTCTAACCAGATATCCGATGTCCTTCTCGGATATCTTTCGACTAGGAACAATTAAGAATATGTGTGTTTAAATGATCAGTCTCATTAGTATGATCTCATCATAATCTAATCACTATAGCACATATTCACGGATTTCATTATGAGACGATAATTAATACGATTTACACATAATGAATATTATGCCATTATATGAATAAATGAACGAGATTTACATAGTCAGATTGACTTGTAGGCCACCTAAAACTAACACCTATATCCATTAATATCCTCATCCATCTATCTTAATAGATTCGTATTTCTAATACGTGGGATGTTATAACCAAACCCATTATGGAGGAATATATGGTTAATAATGTTTTTACTGATAGTAACATCCTGATGTCAATTTTAATGATTTTGATTTTACTATAAAAAAGCATTACTAATGCGACTGTGCTCCCACTGTCCCAATTGAACACACAATCCGTGATCGTTCTTAATGATCACCTGGTGTTTAACTATTAGGTCAAGACTCTGATTGCAACTTTGGAAAGCTTCAGTTTGATTCAATATTGATCTTTGAAATCATAACATGTTTCCTAAATATTCTAAAAACTTTAAAGTTGTATCATATACAGCTTTTCCTCGATCACATTAAGGGAATGCTTTTTAATATGTAACTGCCATCTCATCATCATGATAGGCAGTATTGGCAAGTAGAATTCTAATAAACTTATGAATGGTAACCACTGAGAAAAAACTTGTCTAAGTCAACACTTTGACGTTGACCATTTCCTTCAGTTTACCATATAAGTTTTAAGTAGTCTATGCTAATCTTTATTCTGAAGATTAACTTGCTTCTGACAGGTACAATACCATCAAGCAATATTATCAAGTTTCGAACTTGGTAGGCGTTATAGACTATAGCTTAGAATTCTTAACATACTTGCCAATATGAAAGTTGTATTTATAATAGAGAGCTTCCTCATAGATTTAGGATCATGATCCACATCTTTGAGCTCCTCTCATTCTGCTATCTCTGATATGTTAAACATATCAGACTAGTCATTGAGATAATCTCAAAATCTATGATGCTTTCCTATGTGTGTTATGAATGGTTCTAAACATCCAAAGATTATCTAATAATCTTGTGTTAATTTGTGGGTCTAGAACATCTTCTAGTTTTATTAGCACCCACTGTCTTCTTTGAGGACATATTCTTCTTTATATAAGATAGCTTTCAATACGATAATTATTCCATTATCACCTGGCCAATAAAAATAATGTCCAAACTCTTTAGACATCTCACAAATTTATACTACTCCATGCCCTTTTGGATCCAACTTTTTCAGATCATGTCTTTTCCAAAAGACTAGAACATAACTTAACTTTAATATACTTAAAATCAATTTTTTCTTTTAATTTATATCTCAAATGAATTATCTTATCTCCATATCTTATATGGACATATTGACTTATTTGGAACCATATGTAAAGTGTGGACATCCAATGTTCATACTCATATATATATATAAGGATATAATAGTTAGGCAAATCTTATTATATATATAACACTATATCCAATATAGTGCAATTCCTCATTATATCATATTGTTATGATATACTATGAGGATCAATCGAGAGAGGATGCAATTATCCTTTTAATGATTTGTGTGAATCACATATTCAAGTATTAATTTCCTTGATCAAATCACATAATCTTAATAATCTTTCCAGTTAGTCACTTCATCTTGATGTTCTATACCTTAATCTCTAAGATCTATTCGACTTGTACTTCAGCAAGTACATACGGCTGAATCTTTTCAAGAGTTAATCATTAAGGTAAGTCAATAGAAATGATTATCTCTTTGGCCTTAAAAAATATTGAGCTATTTACATCAGCATGTATAAGTACTAATATCTTATTACACAATCTAAGTGTACAATGCTTTAGATAATCATGATTCACATAGTTTATTTCTATAGGAGACTTGTGAACATTCATCACATGATATGTCACATCAAGAATCTGTGGTGTATCGACTGATTTTAAAATTTTTCATTTTATTTATTCCTTCTCAGTTAATATTATTCACTTTTACAATTCTTAATAATTAATAGAAATAAATAATAGTTATTTAGTTTTATATTAATCTCCTAAAGGTATACAAAGATTTACTGTCTTACAGTAACCTATGTATCTCTGGAACTATTGTTGAGTCTAACTCAACATTTTTATTTTCTTGATTTTCTTTTACTGGTCTAAGTCTGCATACTATTGCAAATCTGAGAATCATTTTAAATATCTCATATTGGAGACACTAACACTCCAATAGACATGCAAAAGTGGATAATAAGAATATCCGAAACTTCTTACAAGTTTCATATTCTTTTTGCCTTACCAATATCCTTATATTGGTTGCAGTGGGAGAATTGCTCCTTCTCTCTTTCAGCTGACTTGTCTTTATCCTTTTTAGGTGTAGGTTCGATTGTTTAAGATCTTACCTCTTACCTTTCTCAAAAGCATACTATGAATACCTCTTCTTCTTGGTTTATCCAAGTAAGAGATTTCATGACAACTGATTAGGATAGTGGCAATCAATCAGTATTGAAGACATTCTTTAGAATCCTTCCAGCCAATCTGAATAACCTTCAGGTATACAGAACGGGAGACTCCAACGATCTCCTAGTAGAGATCAGAATCTCTTAGACTCATAGCATGACCTTGGGTAAATACATAGTATCATACTATTATCTTAGAACAACCAACTCATGATAATTGCAACTCCTTGCAATATCCGATCTTATTTCAGCTTCCAGGTCTTTAATGGTCCTGGATAAATATAGTAAACCATTATACCTGGTCTGAGCTTTACCATCAATACGTGACAGAATAAAGTAAAAATGTAGCTTTTGGGTAAACGCGAGGATAACTACACCATTCTTCTATTTCGATTTTAAGGCATCATAATGCCATAGTTAATAGTCCTTTCATCAGGTAGTGGCAGATCTCGGGTAGCATAAGAAATTGCCATCACTGAATCAAGTTCTAAAAACTATATTGATGGAGAGCCATACGGTGCATTCTTAATGACTCGCGCTCTGGCTTAGAGTTTATGTTGAAGGTTTTGTTTATTTTATGTTGGTCTTATCCTAGGTGATAGTTTATAAATATATCACATATATTTAACTATACCTAGATATTAGTAACTAATTCATAATCATAAAAATAAAAGTATGCATCAACCATACATGTTCATAATGTGGTCACATACAACATGGTGATTAACTGAAGTCATACAATTAATCACCACAACTATATAACAATTATATAATCAAAACATGCAAACACACAGGCACTGGTGATCTCATCTCCTATCGCCTTCCTAGTTGCACTTGTGGATCATCCTCGCCTCTCTTTGACCGATACAATCAATTACAGCTAATGTAGAATTTGAAATAATTTCAAATACAAATTAATTGTAAGAGAAAGCCTTATGGTCGAGTACAATAATAGAGGGAGATAGAATTACATCAGAATGAGAGAGAGAGGGAGGCACGCAGGCCTTACTTATTAACATTTAATTAACCCATATATAACACTCTAAGATAATCCACATAATCACCTACCATCACATGATATGAAATTAACTAAGTGTATGTCTATGACCGTCACAAATTTTAACCATCTACACATGATCAAACACATCACATGAAGGCTAAAATTTTAAAAAATAATAATTTTGATTTTCTTAAAACCTGGGTACCAATCAAAATTGGATAATTTGGATTTTTGAAAATCTTATTTTCTAATCATACAGTTAAATCTAATTTAAAGCATTAAAACACATCATCATGTGCACACAAGACTAAAATAAAAATTCTAAAATATTCTACGTAGTATTTAGAACACTTGTAATTAAATTAATCTAACAGTTAGATTAATTAAAAATTCCTTAATAACTCTTATAAAATAATTTATAATTACTTAACAACTCTTTGTTAAGTACCCCTTTAGTAAATAATATTTCTCAACAACAATTATTAAGAAATATTAATCAAGAACAATTCTTAATCAAATAACTTAACATGTAGATTAATTGAAATTGTCTTAACAACTCTTGTTAAGATATTCGCAAATTTAAAATTTCTGTTAACAACTCTTCTTAATGGTCCTTGAGGTACAAATATTCCTTTAACAACCCTTGTTTAAGACAACACTCATTTTAATATTTAATTATTGAAATTTTAGTTTTAAAATATTTTTAAAACATAATCTCAATTAAGTAACCTATTAAAAATGCTTGGGAATAAAAAGGGGTATTAGGGTTAAGGGTAAATGGGCTGGGGTTTAAAATAGGGGGTAACAGGGCCCTCAAAGAGAGGATATTGGCTCGGGCCAGAGCTGCATGGCCCGGCCCAACTGCCTGGACCTGAGCCAGTCGGGTTGGCCCAGCCAGGACCTAGCCTACCTTAGACCAGGGCTCGGGCTGGCCAAGACAGCACTGGCACGCCCTGGGCTTCGGCCCAGGCCCTAGTTGGACCGGCTCGGGGCCGACCTGTTTGTCGCCCAGCGCGCCACTCGCCTAGTCCGCAGGTGCGCCCCCTTTTAGGGTTTATGGTTATGGGGGCGGCGCCACCGCAGGTGCCAACGGCCAGGGCAGCTGAAAACTGCATGGGGGTGGCCCCCCTTCCTTCCTCGGCACTGGCTATGGCCGGCCAGCAACCCCTTCGCTGCCAGTAGGCCCCCCATTTGCTGCGGTTCAAGCTTTGAAACCGTGGCATTCCTCTTTCACCTTCTTAACTATTGGAAAATTAGAGAAAGCGGGGCATCACCACCAGTCACCGCCGCCCCTGTAGGGATCGGTGAGGTCAACGCCCACTGCCGGTCACACCGGCGACGACGAGTACGGCCAATCGTGGCCTAATAAACCCCATTAGAAACCCTTTGAGGCCGTTCTTCATCCATATGAAGAACAAAATGAAAAACGCCAATAAAATTGATTTTCTCCACCAAAAAATTAAAACTAATTTTAACGTTCATCATATGAACTATTTCTCAGAGAATATCGAATCATTGCATGGAAATTATTTTTAGAACGTTAATTTTATCATTGCGAAGCGGATCAGAGCGGAACCTGGCTCTGATACCATTGTTGAGATCCGGGCGGGACGTGAAGAACACAGCGGAAACATACAAAATTATCCCGTCTGATGCCTGCATATCCGTTTCGAAATGCTCACATCACCTTGCACGGATTCGAATCCGCGATTGTGTCAGTTCCGTCGAGGCGATGCCGCTAGGCCTCCAGCGGTATCCACGTGATCCTCTGCGGCGGTTCATCCTCGATCCCTCGTCCAGATCTGCGCACTTGCTGAAGAATCCTCGCCGCAATGTTGTCCAAATTATCTAGATGGGAATTCTCGACTTTTGGGATTTGCACACGGCGGAGATGGGAAGACACTCGGCGGCTTGAGAGGGGCGCCTAGAGGAGGAGGAGAGAGAGAAGGGGGGCGGCCAAGAATGGGAGACCCTGGAGCTTGGCTTAGGGTTTCTCAACATGGCGCATATATATTAAGTCGGCGCGACTTCTCATAAAAGTTTTCGAGTTAACATAAATCCCACTTAAACACCACCGACTGAGAATCTATTTGCGTGTAACCCTTTAGGCCCATTAACCAGACCAATTTTCAGCCCATTAAGTCCAATAACTATTTATTGATTTATAATAATTAATTAATATCTAATATTTAATTAATGACTTAACTGAATCAGCATTTCATGTAAATTTGGTCGGACTTTCGATCAAGTTGGGTGCCAAGCAACACCGCATGATCCCAGAAGGTAATGGGGTTCAACAACCCACTCATGGAACTTGTCCCTCCACAGTTATCACTGTTAGTTTAGGTGGCCTACAAGCCAATCTAACAATGTAAATCTCGTTCATTATTAATAAAACGGCATAATATTCATTATGTGTAAATCGCGTTAATTATCGTTTCATAATGAAGTCCATGAATATGTGCTATGGTGATCAGATTATGATGAGATCATACTAATGAGACTGATCACTTAAACACACATATTCTTAATCGTTCCTAGTCGGAGGATATCCGAAAAGGACATCGGATATCCGGTTAGACTAGTACAGATTACTCCTGCTCATATGATGAGGGTGACTGGTCTCATAAGTCACTTGTGTGGAAGACACTAAGGCGAATCTGTAGGTGCTCATTGGAGAATGAGTTCACTGAACTGATCCGACTGAATCGCTGGATGGTATTGTACCTCACTGTCAACCAGCTTGATTCTATTGTCGCAGTTGCGTGGATGGTCCTCGGACTTGAGACACCAAGGACACCTTGGCGGTGGACTTCTGTACTTTGACCTTGGTCTACGAATCTCTAGCCACGGGATTCTAATACGCCAAGGATTGGGTGCAGCGGAATACCGTCGAAGGGAATTGTGTGCCAATAAGGAATCATTCGCTCTCGGTACTTAGAGAGAGAATGCTCTAGGAAGGATGCGCGAAAGTCCCTGGCCAGGGCGGATGATAATATCGGGAAAGGAGTTTTCCGATATTTATCAGCGGCATCCAATCCAAGTGAGTTGACCGGTTAGGATTTGACAGCTCGCCATACCCTGAGTTGACTCGAGAGCATTGTACGAATGAAGGATTATATCCACGCGGTAACTGTCGACGGAAAGGTTCCAAGAATGGGTTACTTAACCCCAAATTCACGCGGTGTTGCTTGGCACCCAACGTGATCAGAGGCCCGGTCGAATTCGATGTGCGACATCAATTCGATTGATTAATTGATTAATAAAGGGTTATTAATTAATTAATAAAGCTAGTGAGGAGTCACTGGGCTTACTGGGCCATTAACTGGACTGGTACTTGGGCCTAGAGGGTCACACGCAAATGATTCTCAAGGCGATGGATAAATAAGTGGGTTTTATACAAACCGGGGGTTTTTGTGAAAAACCGTGCGGTTAGTATAAAACATAGCGAACGGGCTGAGCAGGCCAAGCTGCTGCTAACCCTAGCCGCCCCTCCTCAGTTTCTATCTTCCTCTGGAGTCCAGGCAGATCCAGATCTGCTCCGCCGCTTCTCCGAATCCCGTTTGACGGGAAATCGTCTGCGCACTGCGGCGATCATTGCGGCGACCAGCGGAGGCTTCGCGGGCTGCGAAGAACGAGGAACTCGAGGATATCCGTCGCGGGGAGGATCGCGTGGACTTCTCTAGAGGCCGGGCGTTTGCGCGGCTTGCGGTGTCGCACCGACGGAACCGAACGGCTACGGATTCGAATCCGCACATGGTGAGAACTTCGATAATCCGATTATCGTATTTTAGTTCTTAGAAACGGGAACGGATCGCTGTAAATATTTTGTTTTTCCGCTGCGTGAGCGA
Source organism: Zantedeschia hybrid cultivar (assembly GCA_030544215.1). Lineage (NCBI taxonomy): Eukaryota > Viridiplantae > Streptophyta > Magnoliopsida > Alismatales > Araceae > Zantedeschia > Zantedeschia hybrid cultivar. The sequence continues at coordinate 54,389,739 of JARZZO010000006.1, read as the reverse complement.
TCCGGAGAAACCGAGAAAACCCAACAGTGGTATCAGAGCCAGGTTCCACTGTTTCTCGTCCCGTTTCGGTTTCCGAAATTAATTTTTCTTGTGTTATTCCATGCGTTTAATCCGATTAAAAAGACGGAATCGTGTTCATAAGATGAACACAAATAATTTGATTATTTTTCTGTGATTTTTCGGATTTTATTTTGGGGTTTTCGGAGTTCTTCGTGAGACGATGAACGGGGTACTTTGGCGACTTCGTGCTCGCTTCCCAAGCGTTGGGATGGCCGGCCGAGACTTTGGATCTCATGGTGATAGTCACCACTACACATCGGGCATGATGATCGGCGCCGGAGTGCCCATGGAGGGCTGCTAAATCAAGCCCCAAAACTCGGTTTGGAACCTGCAAAAATTCAGAATTTTGGAGTTTTGGGGCTCGGCCTAACCGAACCCATGCCCCACCGGCACCGGGTAGGTCGCCGGCGCCGGGGGCGTCGCCGGCGGCGACGTCCGGTGCCTGGGCGCTCGCCGGCGGCGGCCTGCCGCCCCTCCAGCCGCCGGCCTTCACTTGCTAACCAGTTAGGGTTCCTGCTGGTGAGGGCGTCGGGTAGGGGATGGGGTTGAACCGGTTGGACCGTCCAGGTTCAGGACCAGACCCGGCTCAAGGGCCTTAGCCCCTCAGGACCAGACCCGGCTCAAGGGCCTTAGCCCTCAGGACTAGGCCTGCTGGGGCCTGGTTCGAACCCCTGGGTCCGAGCCAGGACCAGCAGTGGCTCGGATCCAATGGGCTGAGCCCATTTTTACACTACCCCATTTAAACCCCAATTTTTTTTTTCAAATCCCTAATTAAAACCCCAAATACCCCATTAATTATAATTGAATTTTAAATTTAATGTTCAAAAGTGTTTTGAAAAATTAATTTATTATTCAATTTTATTTAATTGGGTTAATTAATGATTTTGAATCATTATGATATTTAAGTATTTTTATTAACTAGCAATTAGTTATTAATCAATTAGGGTTAATATTAATTTAAATGTTAAATTAATTATTAACCTTAATATGACTAATTTAAGGGTTAAATTGGTCATTAACTTATATTTCAACTAATTGTTAATTAATATTTAAGTTAGTTATTAATTTAATTGTTAAATTAATAATTAACGTAAATGACTAATTTAAGTGTTAAATTAGTAGTATTTAATGATTAATTGTTAGTTATTAATTTAAGGGCTAAATTAATGATTAACATTAATCTTCTAATCTAATAGTTAGATTATTAATTATTAATTAATTAAAGTTAATTATTAATTTAAGTGTTAAGTTAATAATTGATTTTAAATTAACTAATCTAAGAGTTAGATTAGTAGTTAATTAATAATTAGAGTTAATTAATAATTTAAGTGTTAAATTGTTAATTAATTTTGATGGACTAGTCTAAGAGTTAGATTAGTTATTAATAGTCTAATTGTTAGATTATTAATAGGGGTTTAATCTAAGTGTTAGATTATTAGAAATGTTCTAATTTCCATGGAATAATCTGGAATTATTAATTCGGAATGTGTGCGCATGTGATGTGTGTTTATTGCTTTTAAATTTGATTTAATTGCATGTTAAGATAATAAATGAGTTTTTCGAAATTCAAATGTCAATTATGATTGGATCCCAGCTTTCTGAAAGCCAAAATTATATATTTTTGAAAACTCATTTGTTTTAGCCATGTGATGCGCTGAATCATGTGTGGATGTCTAAAACACACCGTGGTCATGGATATGCACTTTTAATTGTTCATGTGATGAATGATGTGTTTGTGTGGATCGTGGATGAATGATGAATGTTTATTAATTGTTAATAAATAGAGGTCTGCGCACCTCTCTCTCTCTCATACTCCGATGTATTTCTACCTCCCTCTCTCTCTTGTACTCGCCATAAGGCCTTCTTCAATTTACCTGTTAATTCTAGAATTAATGTAATATGATCGAGGCAACCGAGGAAGGAGCGAGGACGATCCACAACTGCAACCAGGAAGGCGAAAAGATGGAGATCTCTTGCCTATGTGTTTGCAGGACATCTAATGTAATTGTTATAATTAGATTGTGTGTGCGTTTGACTGTTGGCTCCAGTCAAACCCGCTGTGCTATCCATGACCACACTAATGACATGTATGAGATGCATTGTTGTTCTTTTGATTATGAATCAAAGCAGGTTATAGTATTTAGTAAATATATACGATATATTAATATACTATCACCTAGGAGAGACCAAGATAAAAGTTATCTTAATACCCTCAGATAAACTCTAAGCCGTAACGCGAGTAGTTGAGAACTCACCGCGTGGTCCACCATCGTTATAGTCATAGGATTCGAATCACTTTAGGCAGGTTTGTTGTGCTATCCACAAGGCCTGCTTAATTGGGAGGAGAAACTGTGGCTATGGCATTAGATGCCTATAGATCGGGGTAGAGGAACCATGTAGCTTTTTTGTGCTATCCACAAGGGTTGCATGCAAATCTATGCTCGTCGCGTAATGATGGTTAGCTTAGACCAGAATTAGTGGTTTGTTGTGCTATCCACAAGGCCATTAAATCTCTGGGGACCGAAGCTATGATCAGATATTGCAAGGAGTTGCAAGTCCCATGAGTTGGGTGCTCTCTGATTGTATTACAGTTTGTTGTGCTATCCACAAGGCTGTAGTGCAAGTCATTGAGATTCTGATCTCCACTAGGAGACTGTCGACGTCTCCCGTTCTGTATAACTGAGGGTTATACAGTCCGTCGAAAATTAGTGGGAGTTAAACTTGAACAAAAGACCATGTCTTGTTTTAAACTTTAATAATTGAACATCTGCTAAATAGATTTTACTTATCTCCTGTAGGAACTATGTCGTCGAATAACCCACTCCGTGGCATACTTGATGCCATTTTGACTTACTTGATCTACTCGGATTGGTTCAGATTGAAGAATGTCTTCAGATCTGAGCGCAATAACTTTGTCCCTGGAGTTGATCCTCTTGCTGAACCGGCATTGGATGCCCCTGAAGCAGAGATGATAGCTAACGATAATGGATCAAAGGACAAAGGCAAAAGAGTAGTGAAGGGTGACTGCTTCTACTATAAGGAGTATGGTCACTGGAAGAGGAACATCAAGGAGTTCCTTGACAATAAAGCTCATGGAAGAGTGAAGCTATCTGAAGCTTCAGATATCTATATGATAGATATCAACTTGTCAGTTAGAGACTCCACATTTTGGGTATTAGATACCGGATGTGCTTCTCATATCTGCCATGATGAGCAGATGCTGACAAGTAATCGTAAGCTGAGACAAGGTGAGGTGGAATTGAGGCTAGGAAACGGCGCAAAAGTTGCGGCGATTGCTGTTTGGACAGCAAACCTTAGGCTTCCATTGGGAGACACCTTACTGTTAGAAGATTGTTATTATGATCCTAGCATAATAAAGAACATCATATCAATATCTTGTTTGGACAAGTTAGGATATAGGTTGACTATTGAGAATAGAAGTTGTTCGATTTATTATGGTAATAAATCAATAGCTTCAGCATCTTTAGTCAACGGTCTATATCTATTAGATGTTTCTCATTACAATCTTCAGATTGACAAAGCTCTTAAGAAGAGCAAGAATTGTGTGAACCAGGCCTACATGTGGCATTGTAGACTTGGGCACATTGGCGAAAGCAGGTTGCAAAAGTTGCACAAGCATGGTTACTTAACTGCATTCGATTATGAATCGTTTGCAACATGTGAATCCTGCCTTATGGGAAAGATGGCAAAATCTCCATTTAATGGACATGGAGAATGTGCCAAGGACATTCTGGAACTAATACATTCAGATCTATGTGGTCCAATGTCCACCCAAGCCAAAGGTGGCTACTCATACTTCATCACGTTCACCGATGACTTCTCAAGATTCGGCTATGTGTACTTAATGAAGTACAAGTCGGAAGCATTTGAGAAGTTCAAGGAGTTCAATAATGAGGTAGAGAAGCAGTTAGGAAAGAGTATTAAAGCTCTTCAATCGGATCGAGGAGGAGAATACTTGAGTACTAATTTCACACAATTCTTAAAGGATAATGGTATCCTTTCTCAGCTGACCCCTCCATATACACCACAGATGAATGGTGTATCAGAAAGGAGGAATCGCACCTTGTTGGACATGGTGCGATCTATGATGAGCTTTTCGAGATTACCAGTGTCTCTCTGGGGGTATGCTCTAGAGTCAGCAGCATACCTACTGAATAGAGTACCCAGCAAGTTTGTGGCCTCTACTCCATATGAGATATGGAAAGGCAGGAAACCAGAATTTAAGCATGTTAAAGTTTGGGGTTGTACTGCTCATGTAAAGAGGCATGGTCCAAACAAGCTGGAATCACGAACTGATAAATGCAGGTTTGTGGGATATCCAAAGGAAACCTTTGGATACTATTTTTTCCATCCTGGTGAACAAAATGTAAGGACTGAGGCTTTCGGATCCGGTTTTCGGGGTTGGACCCTGTAGTTCAGGCTCCAGTGGGGCTGAGACTCTGTATTGATTCGCGTCTCGCGGGCTCGACGCGGTTTAAACGGCGTCCAGCTATGCAGATGCGTTTTAGCCTGTGCCACGTGGGCTGGCTTTGGGCCGCGAGCGTACGGCCCTGACATGTCGTCTGAACGGCGTCTGTGAGGCACGACGCCTTTCAGACTGCGACTCTGGGTTGTCAGAGTACGGCGCCAGTCTTGTCGACTGAACGGCGTCTTTTATGAAAGACGCATTTCAGACCTCTGTCAGAGTGTTGCAGGGTGTTGTCAGAGCAGCCGTCACATCGACTGATAGGCGTCCGTACATCTCGACGCGTTTCAGCCAGTCTCTGGTTAACCCCGCGAGCCCTCCTTCTTTCTCTCATTTTCTCCTCCTTCTCTCTTTCTCTCCTTCCTTCCGGCGACTCCGGCATCGACCCTTCCTCCTCCCTCTTTTCCTCCCACTACTTCGTCCTTCCCTCCACTCCAACACTTTCTTACCTCTCACCTCTACCACCACCACTTCCTTCGCGGCGTTCCATTCTCCGGACGGCAGCCGACGTCCCGGCTGAGTGGCGGCGTCCTCGAGGGTACCGGCGGCGGTCTGCGGTGCGGCGGGACGGAGGCACGGAGTTTGGAGGAGTTCAAGAACCGGTAGGGTGACGGTTCCTACAGTGTTGTGTTCTAAATCATGTTTTTCCCCGTTTAAAGCATGCTATGGATCGATGGTTTTGGGGTAGAATGAGCATGTTAGGGGGTTTTTCCTTGATGGGAATGGGAGTTTCTGTGGATGTGAATTCTTGATACTTTGGTTACCCTCTTTCCCCTCTGTTTTTGGGGCTTTTTCGGGGTACTTGGGGTTAAGGGAGAAACCCTCGGATCGAACCAGGGAACCAGATTTCTGGCGCTAAACGGCGTCGTGCCTGGTCGACGCCTTTCAGAAGGACGTCAGGGCAGTACGATGCCTTTTAGACAGAAATCCCCCTGTTCGAGGTTTCAAGAGTCAGGGACTCTGGCGCTACATGACGTCATGGATGGACGACGCCTTTCAGAAGGACGTCGGGCCATCATGACGCCATTTAGGCAGAAAATCACCCCGACTGAGGGACTCAGTTCGAGGATTCTGCGACTAAAAGACGTCATGGGCGGGCGACGCGTTTTGGAATAGCGTCGAGCCACCATGACGCCTTTTAAGGCAGAAATCCCTCGATTAATGTTTTCTGGAATTCCTGGATTTTCGGTGTGAACGGCGTCTGAGGATGTTGACGCCTTTTAAAAGGCGACCACTAGTGTCGACGCCTTTTAGGCCAGATTCTGAGGCCAGTATTTTCATAAACCAGTTTAGGGTGCTTGAATGGCGTCGGCCTCGGGCGACGCGATTCAGGACAGAACTACACTAATCCATGCCAGTAAAATGTGTTTACACTGCTAGATAGTCGGTTAATGCATATAGTTAGTATACTCGATGAGATGAACTCTTCGTGACCGGATGGCACTGCGTTGTGTGTCGTGCGATCGTGGACTTCTTCCGTGACCGGATCGCACCGTGCCGTGTTTTCTGTTTCGGTGGACCTAGAGTGACAGTTGTAGCGTTCTACACCCTGTGTCGGTGCGGAGGGACACAGCGCTGACGGGAGCAGTGGCGGGGTGACGCCTAGTAGAGAGGGTCACCTGGTGAACCCCGGGGTTAGCTAGCTTGTACCGGTGTCGGAGAGGTACCTTTGGAGTGTCACTCGTGCTGGGGGAAGGAGTAACCACCTGAGCCAGTTGGGCCGGAGTAGCCAGCGTGCTATCCGAGGGGTTACTGTTTGGTCTCAGCGGGCCGGTGTTTGCTGAGGGAAGGAGTGACCGCCGAGGTGGCCCGTGTGCTATCCGAGGGGTTACTGTTTGGTCTCAGCGGGTCGTTGTTTTTCCCACTCTCGTTGTGAAGTTGAGGTGTTTTATGGATACGCCGAATTACGAGTTTCCTGATAGATTGGAATTATGCATGTTAGTTATACTTTGAATGCATGTGATTCGTATTGAGATGTAGGCATGGAAATCATTGTCTCTTCATGGTTATTATATCCTTGCTGTACTTTACACTTGTGGGTGTGTGTGTGTGGGCAGTGGGGATCGAAGGATCCCTACTGAGTCTTTTCGTTGAGACTCACCCCTGCGGCTTTCAGGTGAGGACTCCAGGCAGACCTAGCGAGGGTTGTGCGGCTGAGTGCTGAGCGTCGTCGACTGTTGTTCCGGGGTATGCCCCGATGTAGTTGTTATCTTTATTTCTGGCCTGTATGTATAATCATTTCTTTTCTGTTGGAGTATGTAATTATTTGCTGTATCGAGTCGCATTGTAATAACTTTTAATTTCTGCATTTTCCCTTCAATTCAATGCGATGTGAATGTTTAGCTTAGTTGATTATTTATTTCCCAGACTTACTCGGATCTTGGTTTGGTTACAAGTTAATGATTCGGTACCCATTTAGTAATCGGATCCCCGATTATAGGGTGGCGGGTCGTTACACAAAAAGTGTTTGTCGCTAGGAAAGCTGTCTTCCTGGAAGAGGAATACCTTATCCAGGAGAAAAGTGGGAGTAAAGTAGTACTGGAAGAGGTTCCAGATCCCCAAACAGCTGCATTATCATCAGATGAGATATCAGTTCCTGAATCTGTTCAGGTACACACAGATGAGCCTCGAAGATCTGGTAGAGTACCTAGACTACCCGAACGATATGTGGGACATATCGCTGAAGGTGAGTCTAAGGTACGATATAATGAGGATGATGATCCTAAAACCTACCAGGAGGCCATAGAAGGCCCAGAAGCCGGGAAATGGCGAGAAGCCATGAACTCAGAAATCCAGTCCATCTACACCAACCAAGTTTGGAACTTGGAGGACTTGCCTAAGGGTATTGTACCCATCGGTTGCAAGTGGATCTTTAAGAGAAAGATCGGTGTTGATGGATGAATCGATACTTATAAGGCAAGGTTGGTGGCAAAGGGATATCGTCAAAGGCAAGGAATTGACTATGACGAGACTTTCTCACCAGTTGCCATGTTAAAGTCGATCAGAGTTCTGCTCGCCATTGCTGCACATTTTGATTATGAAATCTGGCAGATGGATGTGAAGACTGCCTTCCTCAATGGTAATCTTGAGGAAGAGGTGTATATGATACAACCAGAAGGTTTCACATCCAAAGAATCTCCAGATAAAGTGTGCAAGCTTCAGAGGTCCATTTATGGACTGAAGCTAGCTTCCCGGAGCTGGAACATAAGATTTGACGAGGCTGTCAAGTCTTATGACTTCATTAAGAATGAAGATGAGCCTTGTGTGTACAAGAAGACCAGTGGGAGTGCAGTCACTTTTCTAGTTCTTTACGTAGATGACATACTACTCATTGGGAATGATGTAGCTATGATGTCATCAGTAAAGGTCTGGCTGTCGAAAAACTTCTCCATGAAGGATTTGGGAGAAGCATCCTACGTATTGGGAATACGGATCTATAGAGATAGATCAAAGAGGATGCTTGGAATGACCCAATCCTTGTACATAGATACCATAGTCAAAAGGTTTGGCATGGAAAATTCCAAGAGAGGTCTCATACCGATGAGGCATGGAATTAATCTCTCAAAGGAGCAGTCTCCTAAGACTCCTGATGAGAGGGCATTCATGGATAGAATACCCTATGCCTCTGCCATAGGATCTATCATGTATGCCATGCTATGTACACGGCCTGATGTTGCATTTGCTCTAAGTGTTACGAGCAGATTTCAGGCTGATCTAGGCGAAGAGCACTGGAAGGCAGTGAAATGCATCCTTAAGTACTTGAGAAGAACTAAGGATACGTTTCTTGTCTATGGAGGAGGTGACTTGAAACTGCGAGGCTTTACTGACTCGAGTTTCCAATCAGATCCAGATGATAGCAAGTCAACATCTGGATTCGTGTTTACTTTGAACGGTGGGGCAGTGTGCTAGAAGAGTTCCAAGCAAGTAACCACTGAAGATTCGACGACTGAAGCTGAGTACATCGCTGCAGCTGAAGCCGCCAAGGAAGCAGTGTGGTTGAAGAAATTCATCACCGACCTCGGCGTAGTTCCCAGCATCTTTGAGCTTGTTCCACTGTTGTGCGACAACAATAGAGCGATTGCGCAAGCGAAAGAGCCACGGTCTCATCAGAAATCGAAGCATATTCTGAGGCGCTTTCACCTTATCAGAGAGATCATATCCAGAGGAGATGTAGTAGTGGAAAGAGTTCCATCCGTCGACAATGTAGCAGATCCACTGACAAAGCTGTTGGCTCAAATTGTGTTTGAGCGTCACCTAGAGTCTATGGGCTTATTGTATAAAGGTGATTGGCTTTAGTCCAAGTGGGAGATTGTTAGTTTAGGTGGCCTACAAGCCAATCTAACAATGTAAATCTCGTTCATTATTAATAAAACGGCATAATATTCATTATGTGTAAATCGCGTTAATTATCGTTTCATAATGAAGTCCGTGAATATGTGCTATGGTGATCAGATTATGATGAGATCATACTAATGAGACTGATCACTTAAACACACATATTCTTAATCGTTCCTAGTCGGAGGATATCCGAGAAGGACATCGGATATCCGGTTAGACTAGTACAGATTACTCCTGCTCATATGATGAGGGTGACTGGTCTCATAAGTCACTTGTGTGGAGACACTAAGGCGAATCTGTAGGTGCTCATTGGAGAATGAGTTCACTGAACTGATCCGACTGAATCGCTGGATGGTATTGTATCTCACTGTCAACCAGCTTGATTCTATTGTCGCAGTTGCGTGGATGGTCCGCGGACCTGAGACACCAAGGACACCTTGGCGGTAGACTTCTGTACTTTGACCTTGGTCTACGAATCTCTAGCCACGGGATTCTAATACGCCAAAGATTGGGTGCAGCGGAATACCGTCGAAGGGAATTGTGTGTCAATAAGGAATCATTCGCTCTCGGTACTTAGAGAGAGAATGCTCTAGGAAGGATAAGCGAAAGTCCCTGGCCAGGGCAGACGATAATATCGGGAAAGGAGTTTTCGATATTTATCAGCGGCATCCAATCCAAGTGAGTCGACCGGTTAGGGTTTGACAGCTCGACATATCCTGAGTTGACTCGAGAGCATTGTACGAATGAAGGATTATATCCACGCGGTAACTGTCGACGGAAAGGTTCCAAGAGTGGGTTACTTAACCCCAAATACCCTCCGGGTTCACGCGGTGTTGCTTGGCACCCAATGTGATCGGAGGCCCGGTCGAATTCGATGTGCGACATCAATTCGATTGATTAATTGATTAATAAAGGGTTATTAATTAATTAATAAAGCCAGTGAGGAGTCACTGGGCTTACTGGGCCATTAACTGGACTGGGACTTGGGCCTAGAGGGTCACACGCAAATGATTCTCAAGGCGATGGATAAATAAGTGGGTTTTATACAAACCGGGGGTTTTTGTGAAAAACCGTGCGGTTAGTATAAAACATAGCGAACGGGCTAAGCAGGCCAAGCTGCTGCTAACCCTAGCCGCCCCTCCTCAGTTTCTATCTTCCTCTGGAGTCCAGGCAGATCCAGATCTGCTCCGCCGTTTCTCCGAATCCCGTTTGACGGTAAATCGTCTGCGCGCTGCGGCAATCATTGCGGCGACCAGCGGAGGCTTCGCGGGCTGCGAAGAACGAGGAACTCGAGGATATCCGTCGCGGGGAGGATCGCGTGGACTTCGCTAGAGGCCGGGCGTTTGCGCGGCTTGCGGTGTCGCACCGACGGAACCGAACGGCTGCGGATTCGAATCCGCACATGGTGAGAACTTCGATAATCCGATTATCGTATTTTAGTTCTTAGAAACGAGAACGGATCGCTGTAAATATTTTGTTTTTCCACTGCGTGAGCGATCCAGAGAAACTGAGAAAACCCAACAATCACGTGGCTATAATCCTTCGTTCGCACAATGCTCTCGAGTTAACCTAGGGTATGGTCAACTATTAAACCCTAGATGGTCAACTCACTTGAATCAGACTCTGTTGTACAATATCTGAAAACACCTTTTTTGATATTGTGTCTGCTCTGGCCAGAGACTCTTGTGGATCTATTCTAGAGTATTCACTCTCCAGTTACCTGAGAGCGAACGATCGTATATTGAACACACAATTACCTTCAAAGGTCTTCCGCTGGACCCGATCCTTAACTATTTGAAATTCCATAGATAGGGATTTGTAAGCCAAGGTCAAAGCCCAGAAGTCCACCGACAAGATGACTTTGATGTCTCAAGTTCAAGGACCAACCATGCCCCTGTGACGATGAATCAAGCCGGTTGACAGTCAAGTAAATTACCATTCGGCGATTCATGTCGGATCAGTTCAGTTAACTCATTCCCCAATGAGCACCTATAGGTTCACCATTGTGTCACCACACTAGTGACCAACGAGATCAATCACCCACATCTTATGAGCTAGAATAACCTGTACTAGTCTTACCGGATGTTTGATGCCCTTCTCAAACATCCTTCGACTAGGAACAATTAAGAATATGTGTTTATAAGTCATCGGTCTCATTATTCTGATCTCATCATAATCCGATGACTATTGCACACATTCAAGGACTTCATTATGCATACTTATAAATACGCCAATATACATAACAAATAAATGTCATTTATTAATAAGCCAGATTGAAATAGGTGCCTTATGATTGACTTAGAGAACACCTATATCCATCAACACTGACTCAAATTTCAAATCAGACATAGGTTTAACCTTCTAGTGAGAAAGCAGTGGATTGGAAAAGTTTTAAGCAAGAAACCATTGCTAACATGATTATAGTTGATATTGTTGCAAGAATAGTATGGAGAGGATTGGAAAGGTTCCAACCCAGAACTCGCTATTAAGATGACGACATAAACAAGTGATACTGTTATTAGAACAGTATGGATGAAAGAGTTCATCCCTGAACTAGATGTAGTTCTAAAAGGTTTCTAATCCCGTCGCGTTGTTGTAGGACAACTGTGGTGATCTAAGCGGGATGCGAAGAACGCAGCGGAAATGACGAACAAAAAATTATCCCGCCCAATGCCCGCTGATCTGATTCGGAACGAAAAACCAAAACCGAAAACTAGGTTGTAATCTGATTATCGTGCGCGGATTCAAATTCGCTTCCGTCTCGGTTCTGTCGAGGCGATGCCGCGAGCCGCACAAGCGTTCGGCCTCCAGCGGTATTCACGCGATCCTCCACAGTGGTTCGTCCTCGCTCCCTCGTCCGTATAAGCTCCCTCGCTGAACATCCTGTTGGGATCGCTGTGTCGGGATCCGACCGAAAAGGCAGCGGAATAAAATTAATTTCGGGATCGGATCCATCCCGTTTTGATGAACAAAACAACACCGGAGTAAATTGGATTTACCTTGTCCGGATTCGAATCCGCGTTCATTTTACGGTTCCGTCGGAGCGATGCCGCAAGTCGCGCAGATGCCCGACCTCTAGTGGTATCCACGCGGTTCTCCTCGTGATGGATCGTCCTCGCTTCCTCGCTGGCTGCGGCGTTTGTAGATCACGTCTGGCTGCGCGTAATCCGCTGCGACATGCGGATTGTGAATCTCCCGTCTGACGGAAGGCAGAGCAGTCGGGAACCGCACGCCCAGAAGAGAAAGAGAGAGAAAAGAACGACGGCTAGGTTAGGGTTGCTGGCCCCCGACGTAGAATCCGTTCTTTTATAATAAGTCTGTTTGCGGTTTTTTCATAAAAACCCAGACTTATCCGAAATCCTGTCGGATTATCCATCGACTTGAAAACCATTTGCGTGTGACCCTCTAGGCCCAAATACCAGTCCAGTTAATAGCCCATTAAGTCCAGTAACCCTTTACTGACTCACTGAATTAATTAATACCCTTATATTCAATTAATCAGCCGAATTTAATGTCCCACAATAAGTTTGGACGGACTGCCGATCACGTTGGATGCCAAGCAACATCGCGTGATCCTGGATGGCATTGGGGTTATAGCAACCCTCTATTGGAACCTTTCTATCATCGGTTAGCGCGCGGATATAATCCTTCATCCGTGCAATGTTCCCGAATCGACCTAGGGCATGGTTTACTGTTAAACCCTATTCGGTCGATTCATTTGAATCAGATGCCGCTAATCTGAATCCGATAACTCCTTATCGATTACAGAGTCCGTCCTGGCCAGGGACTTTAAGCGCATCATTCCCTTGCGTTATTGGGACATTGCATGAGTGAAGGATTATATCTGTGCGGTATCGGCAGACGGAAAGGTTCAATTAAAGGGAACAATATCCCTTATATCTTATGAGATCATGAGGTAGTGTTTGGTGCTGTTCATGATCAGAAGGCCAAGTGAATTAATCATCAGATGACAATTCACTTGTTTATTAAATTAATCATTTAACATATGATGTTTAAATGTTAATTAATAAATATTAAACTCAAGAAACAGTTCTAAGTTTAATGGGCCTGCAACCGGACTGATATATGGGCTTAGAGGGTCACATACATAAGAGTTCTCGTCAGACGGTGAGAGACGTTAAATTTCATGCTTATTTGGGTTTTTATGAAAAGCCGCAGGATAAACATGAAGATTTAATGGAGAATTATCCAAGGCCAAACTCTTGGATAATCATGAGGATTAATCCTTGTGCTTATACTTATTTCTATATAAGGAGGGCCAAGGGGGAGGGGTAAAAAGGTTGGTTGGACGAATTTTACACCCCAGATTCTCTATCTCCTCTCTCTCTCTTGGAGTAGATCTGTCTTTCTCCGCGCATGGTGGATTTGAGATCTGGTCGGAGCACTCAAGTCGAGGAGGAAATCGCGTCTGCAGCGGAAACTCGTGTGGATACCTCTAGAGATCGTGCGCGTGCGCGATTATCGAGTCGGAATCATCCACGGGAGATTTGAAACCCCGCAAAGGTGAATAACCGTTCTTCCCGCTTTTATTTTAATGTCCGTTTTACGATCCCAGCGACCGATACATAGGAATCGATTTTATTCTCCGCTGCGTTCTAGGAGATTCTTTACACCTCTCTCAGCCCCGAGCAGGTCGTTGACGTGCATCTCTTCGAGGACGAGGCTCCGTACAAGATTGCGGAGCTCTTCGAGGACGAGGACAGGCTTATAGAGATGGGAGCCTGGCCGGACCCTACGTTCTCTCCTCCTCGGGTCTTCCCTTATCTTCCTCTTGAAGATACCCCGGGAGCGGCTAAGGGGAGAACTGTCGCGACCGAGTCTCCGGCCGAAGCCTGTTCGTCCGAAGAGGGCGCTAAAGCTACGGCCGGGGGTAAGTCGGTCTTGAGTCAATAAGTTGCCTTTTGAACTGTTGCTAACTCTTTTTTCTGCTTGCAGAGATGTCTGGTCTTCGGGGATTGATCAGCCGGATCTCCAAACAATCTGGACAGTCCCGACCGTCCCAGCCGCGGCCGGCAGAAGGTAGGACTGCCGAAGGGGTTCCGGCCCCCAGTGCTCGGACTACGAGGTAGACTGCGGCTTCCACCGAAGGCCGTGCTGTCGCTGCTGCTCTAGAGAGGGAGTAGCAGAAGGGGAAAGCGGTCGCCGGAGGGAGCGGGCGGCCAGAGAAAAGGAGTCGGCCGGATGATCCCGGCGAAAAGGAATCCGCCCCGACGACTAAGAGGCCGGTGTCGTCACGGGGCGCCCCGCTTTCATCGCCTCCCGAACCTCAAAGGGGCGACTCTCCTTCGGCCACCGGGGCTGTAACGACCCGCCATCCTATGACCGGAGACCCGATCACTAAATGGATGTCGGCCCATTAACTGCGGGTTCACACCCGGATCTCATACAACACATTTGGAGGAGTAAGCGTTAAACAAGGCTAAATATAACATCACACGGACTACAAAGATATAACAGGTGCGCAGGAAGGAAGATAAAAATGTCCGTATACAGTCCAACAATAATTACATGGTCCAACAATTAAAGAAGTACAGGCAGAAGTAAAGTACAACAACATCGGAGCATACCCCGGAACTGAGATAGCTGCTGGTCCGTACACTAAGGAGAACATCACGCGCCGCCACTCGCCACGAGGTCCACACCTGAAAACCGCAGGGAGTGAGCCACACCAGAACTGGGCTCAGTAGGGATCATCCGATCCCTTGCCTCCCACTCACACACCCACAAGTGCAATTACAAAGATACATAGGAACAAGATAAGTAAAGCTGTAACACATTGCTCCTAAATTCTCGATATAAACCACATGCATTTGGAATATAACATGCATATCTCAGAAATCATTCTACCAAGGAACCTACAACTCGCGTCTCGGCAAAACGCGTCAACCACGTCTCCGAAAGTGGGAAACATCGACCCGCTGAGACCAAACAGTAACCCCTCGGATAGCACGCTGGCTACCTCGGCGGCTACTCCTTCCCCCAGCAAACACCGACCCACTGAGACCAAACAGTAACCCCTCGGATAGCACGCTGGCTACTCCGGCCCAACTGGCTCAGGTGGTTACTCCTTCCCCCAGCACGAGTGACACTCCAAAGGTACCACTCCGACACTGGTACAAGCTAGCTAACCCCGGGGTTCACCAGGTGACCCTCTCCACTAGGCGTCACCCCGCCACTGCTCCCGTCAGTGCTGTGTCCCTCCGCACCGACACAGGGTGTAGAACGCTACAACTGTCACTCTAGGTACACCGAAACAGAAAACACGGCACGGTGCGATCCGGTCACGGAAGAAGTCCACGGTCGCACGACATCCGACGCAGTGCCATCCGGTCACGAAGAGTTCATCACATCGGGTATACTAACAGCATGCATTAACCAACTATCTAGCAGTGTAAACACATTTTACTGGCATGGATTAGTATGGTTCTGTCTTGAATTGCGTCGCCCAAGGCCGACGCCATTCAAGTGCCCTAAACTGGTTCATAAAATACCGGCCTCAGAGTCTGGCCTAAAAGGCGTCGACACCAGAGGTCGCCTTTTTAAAAGGCGTCAACATCATCAGACGCCATTTAACAGGAAATCCGGAATTAATATAAAACCTCAATCAGGAGATTTCTGCCTTAAAAGGCGTCATGGTGTCCCGACGTTATTCAAAATTGCGTCGTACAAGCATGACGTGTTTTAGTGCCAGAATCCCCGAACTGACAGAGCATTAGTGGAACGATTTCTGCTTAAAAGGCGTCATGATGGCCAGACGCCCTTCTGAAAGGCGTCGTCCATGCACGATGTCTTTTAGCGCCAGAAACCAGGTTCTGTCTCCTGCCCGAAGGCTCCCTTTCAACCCCCAAAAACCCAAAAAACAGAGGAGAAAGAGGGCAAACCAAAGCATCATAAATCCACATTCATAAAGACTCCCATTCCCATCAAGGAAAAGCCCCTAACATGCTCATTCTACCCCCAACGCATCATGTAACACATGGAACCACGGATGAAACGGAGGTAATCCACACAAGATTCGTCCCCCTACCGGTTCTTGAACTCCCCCAAGCTCCGTGCCGCCGACCCGCCGCACCGCAGACCGCCGCCGGTACCCCCGAGGACACCGCCACTCTGCCGGGACGTCGGCCGCCGTCCGAAGAATGGAACGCAGCGAAGGAAGTGGTGGTGGTAGAGGTGAGAGGTAGGGAGGTGTTGGAGTGGTGGAAGAGGAAGAAGAGGAAGGGAAGGGGAAAAAGAGGGTCGGAGAGGGCGGAGAGAGCGAAGAGAGAGAGGGTGGAGGCGAAAATGAGGGAAAGAAGGGGAGGCTCGCGGGGTCAATCTGAATCTAGCTAAAACGCGTCGATCGAGACAGACGCCAATCAGTCTGACAGGACAGCCGTACTGACACCGCTCTGAAACGCGTCGCTCACCACGGACGCCGTTCAGACGATGTGACAGGCCGTACTGACAACGCTCTGGCGCCGTACACTGACATCACAGATGTCGCAGTCTGAATCGCGTCGACCAACATGGATGCCGTTCAGACGACGAGACAGGGGCCGTACTCTCGCGGCCCGAAACCCGCTCACGTGGCGCACACGTGGCACAACAACAAGCAGACCTAAATGGCGTCCACACAACCTGACGCCTTTTGAAAGGCGTCGAGCAGTGTTGACGTCATTCAGTCAGAAATCTCAAGACCCCTCAGGGTCAAAACCAGGGGATCCGGCCCGAAACTGACCCGAACACTGAACCCGAAACCTCAGTCGTTATAGGGGCCGCTGCGGAGACATTGTCCTACCCCTTCGGGGCAGCCGGGACGCACATGTCCCGAGAGTACGGGCATGAGCCCTGGCACCCGAATACGGGGGTCTTTGCGGACGAGAGTCTGGAAGACTCCCGAACGTGTCTTCGTCTGGTGGACAGCTGGACCCTCCCGATGGCAAGGGACGAAGTCAAGGAGCTTTCTTCGGAAGGCTTCTCCTTATAATGCGTCCGACATGCCGTTCAGGTGAGATGTCTTTTGTTTTCGTCTTTGCTTATTGTTTCCCTTAGCTACTTTTAAACTTATTTTTTCTTTCTTGTTTTTGGCTGTAGGCCGCGGTCATGTGCGGGGCCCTTGCTCGCCGTCAGGCCACCATCCAGCAAAAGCTCCTCGACATCGACCAGGGCTCGGATCAGCTGGCTTCGGGCAAGGTGGCCTCGGTGCGGCGCGATCTCGAGGCCAACATCGACATCCTTATTGGGGCGAATGCTCGGCTATGGTCTGATCGGGATGAGTAGAATGAGGTGATCCGCACCACTTCAGAGGCCAAGAAGAAAGCCGAGAAGGAGTTGGAGCGGGACCGAGCCGAAATCGCATCCTTGCAGGTCGAGATCTAGGACAAGGCCAAGGAGCGGGAAGAGGAGCGCCGCCTTCATGCCGAAGAGGTTTCGGCTCTGAAGGCTGACCTGGAGCCCAGGGCCAAGGAAGCTGATGACGTTGCTCGCACAGCCGTGGCCAGCTATAAGGAAGGCCCTGAGTTCGCCGAGGAGTTGATGAAGGTCGGGGCTAAGGCGGCTTGCACCATGTTCGATTTGGGGATAGCCATGGCTTAAAAGGCGTGCCCAGACACAGATCTGAACGGCATCGGCTACCCAATGGATGAAGAGGGCGAGGAGATCTTGGCCTGGTGGAGAGATCACAAGGCCGAAAGAACTCCGGCTTCTCCGGACGGTGCCGTGGCCGAACCGGTCCAGCTTCCCCTTCGGCGTCTCCCGGCCAAACCCCTATAGATATGGATGGCGAGGATGCCGAGTGCTAGTCCGGGGGCTTGTCCCTGTCATTTTTGTTTTTTCAAGATGCCGAGGCCAAGCATACGGCCTGCTTTTGTATTTGTGTTTATATAGAAGGCATTTTGTTTATGCTTGCCTCATGGTATGTCTGAGTAGATAGCCGAGTTCAATTCTATACGTGGCCGAAGCTATGCCGCTCCCGATACGCATTGTACGGACTTAGAGAATATTGCCGCTCCAGATACAGTTTGCATGGCCAAAGCCACTCCCAATACGGTTTACACGGACTTAAAGAATATTGCCGCTCCCGATACGGTTTGCATGGCCGAAGCCACTCCTGGTACGGTATACACGGACTTAGAGAATATTGCCGCTTCCGATACGGTTTGCATGGCCGAAGCCAGTCCCGGTACGGTTTACACGGACTTACAGAATATTGCCGCTCCCGATACGGTTTGCATGGCCGAAGCCACTCCTGGTACAGTTTACACGGACTTAGAGAATATTGCCACTCCCGATACGGTTTGCATGGCCGAAGCCACTCCCGGTACAGTTTACACGATTTTAGAGAATATTGCCGCTCCCGATACGGTTTGCATGGCCGAAGCCACTCCCAGTACGGCTTACACGGACTTAGAGAATATTGTCGGACATAACACTTCGGATAAAAAATAATATATTCATGACTTCCGGTTAAACTTCGGGGGAAATGACTTACATGAAGTAGCGCCGAAAGCGCTCTACATTCCATGTACGAGGGAGAGGCTGGCCCGAAAGGGTCTCCAACTGATAGGCCCCTCTTCGGATCACTTCCCTTATACGGTATGGGCCTTCCCAGTTCGGAGAGAGCTTCCCTGCAGCTTCGGCTGGCTTGGATGCATGAGCGTTACGTAATACGAGGTTCCCGGCTTCAAAGCTTCGAGGGTTCATTCGAGTGTTGTGGTATTTCGCCATACGCTGCTGATAAGCCGCCAGCCGAATGCGAGCTTGATCCCTCGTCCCTTCTATGAGATCGAGGTGATCTTTTAGGGCTTCATCATTGGCCTCCGGATCATAAGTAAGAACCCTTGGTGATGGCAAACCGATTTCAATAGGAATAATTACCTCTACCCCGTAGGCCATTCGGAATGGGGTTTCACCGGTAGGAGTTCTGTTTGTTGTCCGATAAGCCCATAGAACGCTTGGCAGCTCTTCGACCCATCGGCCCTTAGCCTTGCCGAGTTGAGTCTTCAATCCTTGCAATAGACTACGGTTAGTGACCTCAACTTGGCCATTCGTCCGAGGGTGTGCTACCGAAGCGAACTTATGAAGAATGCCGAAGCTTGCACAGTTATCTTTAAACCGATGGCTGTCAAACTGTTTGCCATTATTTGAGATGATTGCCCGAGGGATGCCATATCTGCAAATGATGGACTTCCATGCGTTGTTATCAGTTTTAGACGCAAGGGGTTCGGCTTCGACCCATTTGGTGAAGTAATCCACTGCCACAATAAAGAATTTCCTCTGGCCGGTAGCCATGGGAAAGGGTCCTAAGAGATCAATCCCCCACTGGGCAAAAGTCCAGGGATCTGACAGAGGTGTCAAGAGGGTTGCCGACTGATGAATGAGGGAGCTGAATCTCTGGCACTGGTCACAGCAGCGGACGAGAACAGCGGCGTCCTCTCGGAGTGTCGGCCACCAGTACCCTTGCCTCAAGAGTTTATGGGTCAAGGCCCTTCCTTCTACATGTGCTCCGCAGATTCCTTCATGTACTTCACGAAGGGCATAATCGGCTTCGGCTGGGTTGAGACATCGAAGAAGTGGCCGGCCGAAGGATTTCTTATATAGTATACCTTCCTGAATAAGGAAGTGGGAAAAGCGTTGTCGGATGCTCCTTACTTCCTTTGGATCGGACGGGACCTCCTCTTGTAGGTGCTGAAAATGCTCGTGTGATTAACATGAAAAAGCTATGTTGTTTAGTGTAAACTAACCTATTAAAGACAGCAACTAAAGTGCAGTGATCGCCAGAAACTTTTAACTAAAAAGTTTCAAAAGGGAGATATGATCGCCTACCTGTTTGAACGCGGAAGAATGAGTCCTTGGTTCCCCTCCTTCAGCCGGCTGAAGAAAGAGAGCCCTTTCTTTGTTCTTTTGTTCTTGCTGTTGAATGTGAGGTTGAGGATCGTCCAGAAGTCCTTATGGCTTTATGCTTGATTTCCCCCTTTTTGATCTCTTGTTGTTGTTGTTGAGTGCAGCAGAGACAGAGAAAGAAAAACGAAATGAAGAAACACTGATGAGAATTTAAGTGGAAGTAATATCAAAACTGATCATGATTATAAACATGCTTAAACAGCAAACTCACTTGTTTAAATGGCTTTGAAACCCCTTTAAAACAAATAGGTTTTGGAAGATTAATGTTGTTGTGTGTGTTGCATGAAGTGATTATGAGAATGAAACTAATGAAGATGTAAAATGAAATTGCAGAATTGAAACACTTATGCCCAATTGGTTTGGAGCCTTGAAAGGATGAAGATCTTGAAAGGGACGCCGACTTCTGGAAATGGCAGTGCTCCGGTGTTCCGACGTTGTTGCTCCGTTCTTCAAATCGCTATAACGCTATGGCTCAACTCAATTCAATTCTCTCTTTTTTTTACCCTTTGATATGCAAGGTATTTATAGGCATTTTCTGCGTTCGCGATTAACATAGAAAAATCTAGGATTTATCTACCTTAACCGACAGATAAATACTGATTAATTCATCTTTATCTGTAATTATCTAAAACGCGTCCATCTTGGATGACGCCTTTCAGATTAATTAAGATAATGATAAATATCCGGGAAAACTTATCTTTATCTTTATTAGCTAAAATGCGTCCACGTGTGTAGACGTCTTTTACACTAATTAAGATAAGGATAAACATCCGGAAGAGAAGTTAAAATAGCCTAGGAAACCTAAAACGCGTCGACCTTTGCAGACGCCTTTTAGCTAATAAATCAATTAATTAAAATTCAAATTTAAACGTTAAAATAAGAATAAACTCTAAATCGCGTCCACATGGGTCGACGTCTTTTAGGATTCTTCATATTTTAACTGAAATTTGAGCTAAAATCAATTCAATTGATTAACTTAAACATGTCTGTTTGACCCGACACTCAAAAATATCAATAAAAATTAATTAATGATTAATTATCAAACCATTATGAGGCATTATTATATGATATGAAATTTACTCGAAATGACGTCAAAATTAGCGTGTCTACAGCTGCCTCACCTTGGCATCGTCTTTGCAAGGGAGTGGAATGGAATGGAATGTACTGAAAAGGTGATGCCAAGGTGTGATGAGACACGCTCTTAACATCACATGATTGGAATTTTTCTCAAAATCATCAATGAAGATAGCTCAAGGAGATCAATGGAATCAATCCTGTCTGGATAAAGTAGACAAGGAAATAAAATAAAGTCGATCAACCTCCTCGGAGTGGGAAGTACCCCAGGTCATAGACACTGTAGGTTTCATCAGGGGGAGCATTTGCCAACCAATGTGGACGTGCTGCAGCCATGATGGATCTTAAAAGAAAACAAGAATATTGGATAAAGAATCCAAGAAAGGATAGAATTCCAAGGATATCTTCAAGCGAACCTCAAAGATAATCAAGATACTCAATTCAGAATGGAATATTTCATATCATGTTTTGAAGTTATTTAATTTAATGGTCTGAAACTTAATCAATAATTAATTCTTATTACAATGATTTCAAAGTCCTACATGCTGCATGCTGGGCTAAAAGAAAAATATAAAGTCAAATAAAATATAAATTAATCAAGGATAATATTGTTAAATTGCCATTAATGAGTTAAGATACCAACTCTTGTAATCCAGTGCTAAGCCGAAGCTCGTTTATCCACGCACCGTTTCACAAAAGTGGAACCATCGTCCTCACTAATTAACAATCCAACGGCCTATTCATGCGATTAAGAATCCTCTGGAATTATCACTGTTTTTGTTGTAGGGGAACTCAAATTCCAGTTTCATCAAAACCACAAGGTCCTTGATATACTCTAATAAATATTTATCATATAGTAATGCTGATGCAAAAATAATTACATGAAAAGAGTACAAGGATAGAAATAACCGTCTTTTTAGCCACGGTTGAGACTTCTTGACTCCCACAGTGGGATCTTCTTGATACTTCCAGCTTCATTCAGGTTTTCTTGAATTTCCTGCAATCAAAATTATTAGCTCCAAACAAATATTCAATTTAAACATCAAAACATATAGAATTTCGAATAAATCATATAAAAGATGAAACGCGTCGTGTCGAGAAGACGCCATTTAAAGTTGAAACGTGTCAGTTCTCCTCGACGCCTTTCACTCACAGAAACAGGTTTCTGCTTGTTCTCTACTCGAATTCCAACTCTATCAATGCCTTGTGTCCTGTATACAACTTGAACAAACATGTTAAGTATCTATTCAGGCTTAGCCCCTTGCCTGGTTAAGTAACCGACTACTTGATCCTATCCTTAATAGAAGGGTCAAGGGGCATAGCCTTTATTAACAAAGGTAATGATAATTATAAACAAACTTAAGCAAAATGCAACATGCAAGCAAACAGATGCTCACTGAAAATAAAAGGAATGAGACATACCAAATGCAACAAGCAAATGCTAACTGAAATATTTTTGTTGTTTTGAAATATTTATTTTTGTTTGGGGTTTTGATATATATGCCTTTTTTTGAATTTTGACATATGTATTTTTTTGAATTTTTGACTTATGTATTTTTTTTTTGATTTTTTGACATATGTATTTTTTTTTGATTTTTTGACATATGTATTTTTTTTTATTTTTTTGACATATGTATTTTTTTTTATTTTTTGACATATGTATTTTTTTTGAATTTTTTACTTATGTATTTTTTTTTTTTTTTTGACTTATGTATTTTTTTTTGGGTTTTTGACTAAAAGATCAGCATGGTACTTGGATCAAAAGATCATATTCATTTATTAACTTAATTTCCAAATTGTTCTTTAACAACTTAACTTAAACCCATCGTGTTTGGATTTGTGTTTCCATTCGTGATCCCATTTGATGATTTGACCCTTAGTCAATCTAAGCCATTCCTTAAGTTTGAAGTACATCTCTTTAGAAAGAAAAGATGAATAAGTTTAGAAAGCCCATGAGAAGGTTCCGGAGACTTAAAAAGATGTTCCTTTCCTACCCTAATATCCGTTGGGGTTCGGTCATTTTTTTTCCGGGGTATTTATCGACCTTGCGTTCCCTTTTGTTTCATTTCATGGCCTTGATGTAACGTTTGTAATGTAATGGCCTTTTGATTTGACATTTGGCTTTTGCCTTGCTTTTTCTTTTCTTTCTTTTTGCTTCGGGACGGATCTCCCCCTTTTTTTTATGTGACGGCCTCCTACTAAGATGGCGGGTATTCTTGGTAGTCTATTCTAAGTCTCGTTCCGACATCACGAGCCGAGTTTAAAACAGAATTTTTGCCTAAAAAGAATGATTTGTACTTTACACTTTCGGTCAAGCTTTCGATATTCTTTAGGACTTGTCATCTCTTGTTACTCACGAATCAAACGTGTCAGTGTGTGCAGCAATGGGCTTGAAATTAAGTTATCCAGACTGATAAGGAAATTTGAGTTTATAAATTTTCTGATTCCACTGGTCTTTGTACCATACTGATCGACTCTTTAACCTAAGGGTAGTATTTCTTAAGATGTAAACCATTCCAGGGATGTTTTAGCTCTTCTCCTTCTGCATTAACAAGACGATAAGCATTACCAGGAAAAGCGTGCGATACAACATAAGGTCCCTCCCAGTTGGGTTGGAGCTTGGAACGCGGACCACCAGGTTTTACAAAAATTCTTTTGACAACCATTTCACCGACTTTGAACTTACGTTCAATGACTTTCTTTTGATAAAAACGTGCTAATCTATTTTGATAAACTTTTGCATGATTAGCAGCTGACAATCTTTTCTCGTCTAAAAGTTCCAATTGAGCAAGGAGTGCTGAACGATGTTCATCAATAGAAAATTCCTTATTCAATTGTACTCTTAATGACGGTATGAGGATCTCATATGGAACTACCGCCTCCATTCCAAATGTTAAGGAATAATGAGTTTGCCCAGTAGGTGTGCGGATTGAAGTTCGGTAGGCCCATAGAGCCTCAACCAATTTTTCTGGCCAATCTGCGAATTTGTTAGATTTGCACGTCTTTTTAATGATTTTTATCAAAGTCTTATTTGTTGCCTCTGCTTGGCCATTGCCTTGCGGATAATAAGGAGATGAATGATGCAATGCAATTTTATACCTGTTACAGAGGTCCTTCAATTCCTGTGACACGAACTGCGGTCCGTTGTCGGTGACGATGGTGCTTGGAATTCCAAATCGGGTGATGATGTTCTTCATGATGAACTTGCAGACGGTTGATGCTTTGATCTCCACGTACACTTCAGCTTCTGCCCACTTGGTGAAGTATTCCGTTGCCGTGAGAATGAAAGATTTTTGCTTGATGCCGGAATCTGGATTACTAAGAGGTCCAATGATGTCGAAAGCCCACATGGAGAAAGGCCATGGGGAAGAAACAGGATGGAGTGAAGATGCAGGAGAATGAATTTTGTCAGCGTGAAGTTGACACTTAGCACACCTACGAACAAATCCTACACAGTCTTCTTCCATGGTTGGCCAATAAAATCCTTGTCTAAGGATCTTCTTTACTAGTATCTGTCCATTGACATGACCACCACAAACTCCACTATGAGCTCCTTCCATAACCTTCCAAAGCTCATCTTCGTCTAGACATCTAAGAAGAACTCCATCAAAACCTCTCTTGTATAATGCTCCTCCAACTAGGGTGTATCGTTGAGAAACTTTCCTGATAGCTCTCTTATCCTCAGTTGTAGCTTCCTCAGGATATGATTGATCTTCACAATATTTAGCAATTTCATAATACCATGGCTTCTGTTCATCATCCATCTCTTCTAACAGCTCTATCAACATGATTTCTCTTTTCTCAATGATATCTCCGTCCCTGACTTTCTTCAGCAATTTCTCCTTAGTTCTAAGGAATGAAGGATCTTTCACGGCGGGTGAAAGACGCCTATGAACTATGATTGATTCAGATTGTTTGCTGATTGGAAAATCAAGAGAAGATGCAAGTGAAGCTAGAGCGTCAGCTAAGATGTTTTGATTTCTAGGGACATGGACAAAGATCAATTTCGTGAAAAGCTTTGAGTAAGCAGAAGTAAGTTCTTGATAAGGCTTGAGGTTGGGATCGAGAGTTCGATACTTGGTCAGCACTTGGCGAAGAATCAGTTGGCTATCACCTACAATCATGAGTTTGGTAGCACCATGGAAATGAGCAGCCTCGAGGCCAGCAAGAAGTGCCTCGTATTCAGCTATATTTTTTGTGACTGGAAAATCAAACTGAAAGGCTTGTGGAATGGTGATACCTTCAGGTGATAACAGAACGATACCGATCCCTTTTCCATGAGAATTCAGAGCTCCGTCAAAATGCAGAGTCCACATATCATCTCTGATTTGATTTACGGACATCAGTTCCTCATCCGGAAACTCTGATCGGACTGGATCAAATCTAGGAAGGGGATGATGAGCGAGATGTTCTGCTATGGCATAGCCCTTGATCGCTTTCTGTTGAATATAAATGATGTCGAATTGAGATAGAAAGCTTTGCCATCGTGCTAACCTATCAGTAAGAACAGATTTCTCCAGAAGGAATTTGATCGGATTCATCCTAGCGATGAGATGGACTTCATGGGCCAGAAAATAATGTTTCAATTTCTGCACAATCCAAACCAATGCTGCACATGTTTTCTCCATCACCGTATATCTCTGTTCAGCGGGGTTGAGAAGTTTAGAGAGATAGTAGGCTGCCCTCTCTTTTCCTTCTTCATCTTCTTGTGCTAGGACAGCCCCCACTGCATCATCCAGGACTGAAATATAAAGTATCAATAGTTTGCCTGAAGATGGTGGTCTCAAAACAGGAGGACTTGCTAAATAGTTCTTTAATCCATCGAATGCCTCCTGACACTTATCGTCCCAATCGAATTTGACTCCCGGCTTGGTAAGCTCGTAAAACGGCTTACACCTTTGTGAGTGCTGGGAGACAAAGCGGCGAATAAATTGCAACCTCCCGATTAATCCTCTCAACTCTTTCAAGTTTTTGGGGGGGGGCATTTCTCTAATAGCCTTCGCCTTGTTAGGATCGATCTCAATTCTCCGTTTGCTGACAATGAATCCAAGCAATTTCCCTGAAGATACCCCGAATACACATTTCTTGGGGTTCATCTTTAACTGATATTCTCTCGATCTCTCTAATACCCTTGCCAAAACTTTGGCGTGCTCAGCCTTTGTTTTTGATTTAACTAATAAGTCATCCACATACACTTCCAAATCTATGTGCATCATGTCATGAAATATTGCCATCATGGCCCTTTGATAGGTGGCTCCAGCATTCTTTAATCCAAATGGCATGACAACATAACAGTATGTTCCCCAAGGTGTAGTGAATGACGTTTTCTCTTGATCCTCTTCTGCCAGCTTAATCTGATTGTATCCTGAAAATCTGTCCATAAATGATAAAGTCTCATAGCCAGCAGTATTATCGATGAGTACATCAATATGAGGCAATGGAAAATCATCTTTAGGACACGCCCGATTCAAATCGCGGAAGTCAATGCAAATTCTGACCTTTCCGTCCTTCTTCATAACCGGGACTATATTAGCCACCCATTGTGGATAGAGGACAACTATAATAAATTTTGCTTTATGTAACTTGTCGACCTCTTCCTTCATCTTTAAAGCCATTTGTGGGTGGAATCACCTTAATTTCTGTTTGACAGGGCTGGCTCCTTCTTTTAACGTTAACCTGTGTTCAACTAAAGATGAGTCTAACCCCGGCATATCTTCATAACTCCAGGCGAAAGTGTCCTTATAGTCATTTAGTACTTGTACCATTGCCTTCTCATCTTCTGTAGAAAGATTTTTACTGACGAGGACAACCTTAGGTTCGTCTTCAGTCCCTAAATTAATTTCTTTAGTGGGCTCTTCTACGGCAGCTGAGGGTTCATCGAATCTCTTCACTCCACTGACATATGCCTCAGCCGCGTCCTCGTCATCTTCCTCAATGGGGTCCTTTTCATGTACTAATTCATATACCCCGTACCCATCATTGACTGACTCATCGTCCATGCAATCTTCTGGCATCTGAATTGGATTTTCTAAAAGCTGAGGGATTAAAGAACAAGAAGAGCACTTATCAGCTAAATCCTGGAGGTATCTATCTGGAATTCGCCTACCCTTAGGCTTCCTAGACTTCCTATCCTGACTAATCTGACTAAAATTAGACTGCCTAACTTCACCAAACTCCCTATCATAACCTAACGAAGATAAAGCAGGATGAAAATCCTGGGATACAAGTGGAGATACAAGGGAATCCTCCCGAAGGGAGGGACAGAGTAAATCTAGGAGAGAATCTTGACCGAAGGACCCGCGCGGCGGGGTGCAATTGGACAAGTAAGATGTTTCCTCGATGAGGATCTGGGAAGAATTTGTTGCCAAATTGGCGTTTTTTTTTGGACAATGAAAGAATTAAACATAAAGCAGGAGTGAATACAAATGGGAGGAAAATCAGACGGAGGAAGTGGCACCAAGGCCAGAGGATTAGGGGGATCATATAGTAATATGTCCCAGATCAAATTATACAACCTCTCTAGATCGAGAGGAGGTTGTGGTTTAATGTCCCGAGGGGACAGAGTAATCATGACGGGCGGAGCCCGTAGAATATCTTCAATTATGACCCGCGACCAAGTCGGGGTCAAGAGTAGTGTACGAAAAAGAGTATGGAGCATGAAGACATGTGGAGGATATGTCCCCCTCCAGAGCAGATCTGTTGTGTAACCAGCTTCATAGGGGTCATCTGGTTCCCCTTCGTCAGTTTCTTCAGACAGCAGTATCCGCTTGTCAAATATGGCACCAGGGCTTTCAATTAGCTCATCAATCTGCGGCGGCCACTTAGGTTCTGCAGGATCCAGGAATAGTCTGTTCAGTGCAATATACAGGTCCCTCAGATCGAACCACCTGTACCATTCACATTCAGGATCATCAAATTTCCTCCTTTTCATAGGCCGCAGAGCCTCCAAGGATTGGTACGTAAGTAGTTCAGAGCAATGTCTGGCCAAATCCCTCCCATATATATCATGGAAGTCAAAACAGGAAGTAATGACCACCGTGTCGTCGTGGCTAAGTATGGGCCCTTTCACAAAGTGCGTACACAGGGTCCATGTTAGGGGATCTCGGCCTTCTTTGGGTGGTGTAGACATTGCCTCCCAGATTTTCGGACCTTCTTTGATCTCTGCTTTCTGAACTGGATCTTGTTTCAGTTTTATTGGCCTATAGCCCAGACCACTTCCAGGTGCTGCTCGATGATTTCTAACAGGAGTGGTCCTGCCTTGCAACTGTGTGCCCAGACCTCTTCCAGGCTCGTAGCCGTTCTTCATCATAATCCTCCATCCTGGGGTACTCATGCACTTCCCCCTCTTGATGGCATCCAACGGGTATGGAGAAATAGTGGCGGCTTTTAGAGGATCAGCCACTGGACGGTAGACCTGTAATACCGATAGAAAAGGTTGTCGGCCAGGTAAAACAGCAGACTTAATGTTCAAGGTATGAGCAGCAGCAAGGATCGGCATGCTCGTTACTTTAATAATTCGTCCTTTGTAAGGAAATTTGAGGCATTGATGATTCGTAGAGGGAATCGCCTCAAGAGTTTTAATATAAGGACGACCTAAAATGACATTTATGGAAGGGTCGATTTCCAGGATGTGAAATTCGACCTCCGCATGACTTACGGGGCCCAGCTCCACCTTTAAATAAACCATTCCCAGAGGGGAACGGGTAGAATTGTCATATGCTGTCACTGATATGGGGCTGGGCAGCCACTTTTCTTTGGGCACACCGCATAGCTCCAGGGTCTTCGGAGGTAAAACATTGATCGAAGCCCCTGTGTCGACCAGGCATGCATCCACGGCCTTCTTACAGATGTTGACCATGATACTCAGAGCCATGCTTCTGGCTGCTGGCGGTGCTAGTTCCGATGTATGAAATGTTAAGGAGGGCTGATCCCCCTGAGGAACTAGTAGTGCTGCAATTTTCTCTACCGGCACGTCTTCATTGACCATCACCTTTTGCAGATATTCCATTAAAGCTTCTTGGTGACTCTTGGATCTTTTGATTAATTCTAGTATAGTGATCCGTGCCGGTGTCCGATCCAGGTGTTTCAACAAGTCATATTGAGTGCCTGGTGCACTCTCTTCATTATGGGCTTCCTCAGCCGGCTGTGATGGGCCGTCTCTTACTGTGGACTGAGGAAAGACCTTGTTGAAAATCCTTCCACTCCGGAGCGCGTGTTCCTCAACCGTGGAGGATCCGGGTGACACTTTAAGTACCGCAGGGTTGGATGGTGTGGATGGCGTAGAGGGTTGGTAGGTAGGTGATGGCGTAGGGCTAGGTGGTGATGGCGCGGTGCGGATTAAAGGCCTAGAGGGTTGGATGGTGGATGGGTAAGCGGTTGGTGAAGTGGGGAATGGTACGCGTAATAGCGGTCTAGATGGTAAAGGCATATCTGGGTAGGCGGTGGTGGTAGCGGGTGAAGTAGGAAATGGTACACGTAATAATGGCCTAGATGGTAGGAGGGGCGCGTTATTGGTTTGCGGGGGGTTATATGATGGAGGCGTAGTGGTGCGTGGTGTAATGGGTCTAAGGAAGGTGGGTAGCGCTAAGGGGTTATTGGGTGGGGGCGAGTGATATGTAGGTGTGGGTATAGGGGTGATGGTAACGGGTTGTGGCCTTGGTATATGGATGGTGCGGCGTGGTGGTCGCTCTGCGGTACTTTGAACGTGACCCGTTGAACAAAGAGAGGAAGAGTCCTCTACTCTCCACTGCTGCCCACGACCAGCCTCAGACTGGCTGTTTGTCAAAATGGGAGCAACCTGGTTTTGGTTCTGGTGCTCCGGGAGTGGATTCTGCACTATGCCCATGTTGGGTGGTGCTGCTGCTTGTGCCGGTGGTCTTGCTTGCTGCTGCTGCGGTCTCCTCGCCTTCAGGGCTGTTATGTACTTTTTCATCTCCTCCCAGTCTATGCCGCCCTGCTCATTGAGATCATGAATATAATCTCTGAACTGGAAGCAGGTGTCAATGGTATGCCCAGGTTGCCTATGGAAGTAGCAATACCTGGACGTATCGGCATTTTGAGGCCAGACGGCCTTCTCCCTCGGCAAAACTAAGGCATTAGCTGCCATTAAAGCGCTGAAGATATCCGCCAAGGATTCTGGGAGGGCCGGGTATTCTGCCCTCTTCGGGCCTGGAGGTCTCCTCTGCTGGTTGTAGTCACCAGGAGGAGGGACATTGTGGTACGCCGGCGGTGCACGCGGCTGGTACTGTGGCAGTTGCTGCTGCTGATACTGCTGCTGAGGGGGCTGCTGGTACTGCTGTTGCCGTTGCGGCTGTTGCTGTAGCTGTTGCTGGTTCTGATTCGGCTGCTGGGGCCGCTGGTACTGCTGTTGGTAATGGGGGTTCTGCTGCTGCCTGTACCCCTGTGTGCTCGGCTGCGGTGGCCTCTGATACTGCTGTTGGTTCCTCACGAACTGGGGCGAATTATTGTTCATGGTACTGACTTGCTCGTGAGAGAGCGTGCCCTCAGTAGTCGGACATGTGCTGGGAGAATTTGGCACTGCAGGCTTCCGAGGTGGAGGCCTGCTAGGTCTGTGAGGATCAAAGACGCTAGAGAACGTAGCGTCCTTGAAGGCATTCTAGCAATACCATGCTCTTTCATAGAGCTATGCCATGTTAGTCAAATTGTTCAAGGAGAGGACTAGCTTGAACTGGGGAGTGGCGTTAGAAATTAACATTTTCACTTGTTCAGATTCAGACAAATGATCTTTCACCTTTTCAGCCAGGCCCCGCCACCTGTCAGCGAAACTGACAAACTCCTCATCCGGTTTCATTTTTTCTGCAATGAGGTCCGTGATAGACGAGGAGGGTGCAATTCTGTCCTGGTATCGTTGGATAAATTTGCGTGAAACGATACCATAATCCTCTACTTCGGAGGGTTCCAAAGAAAAGAACCACTCGAGGGCTGGTCCCTCTAGAGATCTCCTGAACAAGAAGGCCAACGACCTCTTATCGTTCTGCCAGAAAGAGGATTCGTACATGAACTCCTTCAGGTGCGTGAAGGGGTTACCAGTACCGTTATACTTTCGATACACTGGCATTTCAGAGGGTGGCATATGGAATACTGGCAGGCTCGGTAAATTGATTTCTGGTACAACTTTAACCCCCATCATCTTCTGGAGGTTGTTGAACTGTTCATCCATGCGCTCCATCTTGGCCAGCAACGCTTGCGTGGTCAGATCTGCCTGGGGAGGAGGAGGAGGTGGAAGTACTTGATAGGCCTGCTGCCTAGAGTACGTTGGACAAGGAGGATAATAAGGATGAGGTCCGGCAGAGCTTCCGCCATACTCGAGGGCATTTTGATAAATAGGCGTTTGCGGTCTAGCCGGTTGCCTAGATGATGAAAGTTGTGGCCCAGCTGGCCGAGAAGCAATATGAAGGCCTTCCATGGCCTGATGGATATAAGGAGGAGGAGGAGGAGGTTGTTGAGTAACAACGGGGGGAGCCATATGGTTCGGCTCAGCAGGCTGCATGGGTGCCTTCCCCTTCAAAATAGACTGGATGGCCTCGAACTGCTGAGGGTCCAGTCGGGAGGCAAGAACTCCCAGGGCGTTGACAAGATCCATAGGATCGGAGGATGAGAGATCATGCTGATTCATGTCCCCCTCTAGATCAGGATTAGGGATCGCATATTCATGCGGGGGAAGATCAGGATATTGATCGTGTGGATGAAAAAGAGGAGTCCGGACATTCCCATCATGTCGAACCGGAATGGGGACAGAATTACGGGAGGCATCAGCATCTCTTCCGTTCTCATAGTTGAAGTCTGAATCGCGAGGGGCATTAGCATCTCCCTCGTAGTTGATGATGGCGTCTTGGGCCATACTCAAGTCTCTGCCTGATCGCAGCAACATGATATTAGATTCCCTTTTCAAAGATTTAATCAAACAAGTTGTACAGAGATTAATCGAACAAGTGGATGCTTAACGCGATTTTAGGGTTCCTTGTTGAGTTATTTGAATTGGATTAAACCACAATTTCGCTCAGGGAAGGATCCTAGTTTCAGTTCAGTTTCCACCGTTATTCTCTAGGGTTCTCTCTCACAACGCTTTCGGAATCTAGCCGGGACTTCAATTGGTACAACCAGCCCGATGATCAAGGAGGAATACCTTGATTTTGGGGACTTATGGAGGTCTCAACGTCAACTTCTCTAGTCTGATCAAGGGACCAACCCAATCAGAGAGAGTTGCTGACGTCAAGTAATGTGTTCCTAAGAAGAGGAGGGTTTTCGCCTCAATGCGTATGCCCTGCGGCCTGGATGGCCTCTAATGCTTAATAAAATAATGGGTAGCTAGCACTCAAAACACAGAAATCTGGAAACTGAAAAATAATTAAGAAACTGTCTGAATCGCGTCGATGGTAGTCGACGCTATTCAAAACAGAGCTTAATTCTTTCGCAGAAATAGATCTGAAAAATAACTAAGAAACTGTCTGAATCGCGTCGATGGTGGTCGACGCTATTCAACACAGAACTTAATTATTTCGCAGAAACAGATGCAAACAGCAGAGAAAGTCTGAAGACTAAAAGGCGTCTGGGTGTGATGACGCGGTTTTGAAACGCGTCAGTGCTCCTGGACGCTTTTTAGTTCGCAGAAACATATTTGCAGGAGGATTTTCTGGGTCGAATCCTCCTCAAACAAGGTAAAAAGCAGTAAACAATCGACTCATGCAAAGATTTTTAGTTTCAGATTTTAAACAGGATGATTTACTAACTAAACAACTAGGAAATCACTCAATCACTCATCATTTTTATCACAAAAACAGCTTTTTGAACTAATCAAGGGGAGGGCAAGATCTTGCCACTGGGGTGTGCACGTGGTGCACGAGGGAAATTAATTAAACTAAACACTCACCAATTGGTGAGGACGTGTCGAGAGACACAAATGGTGCACCGTGGGTGCCCGATATGATGATAGCAAGAACAAAAAGAAACTAAAAGACGGCGAGACCAAGTCCCACCGTGATCGCCAAAAGAGCTGTAGGTGCTGAAAATGCTCGTGTGATTAACATGAAAAAGCTATGTTGTTTAGTGTAAACTAACCTATTAAAGACAGCAACTAAAGTGCAGTGATCGCCAGAAACTTTTAACTAAAAAGTTTCAAAAGAGAGATATGATCGCCTACCTGTTTGAACGCGGAAGAATGAGTCCTTGGTTCCCCTCCTTCAGCCGGCTTAAGAAAGAGAGCCATTTCTTTGTTCTTTTGTTCTTGCTGTTGAATGTGAGGTTGAGGATCGTCCAGAAGTCCTTCTGGCTTTATGCTTGATTTCCCCCTTTTTGATCTCTTGTTGTTGTTGTTGAGTGCAGCAGAGACAGAGAAAGAAAAACGAAATGAAGAAACACTGATGAGAATTTAAGTGGAAGTAATATCAAAACTGATCATGATTATAAACATGCTTAAACAGCAAACTCACTTGTTTAAATGTCTTTGAAACCCTTTTAAAACAAATAGGTTTTGGAAGATTAATGCTGTGGTGTGTGTTGCATGAAGTGATTATGAGAATGAAACTAATGAAGATGTAAAATGAAATTGCAGAATTGAAACACTTATGCCCAATTGGTTTGGAGCCTTGAAAGGATGAAGATCTTGAAAGGGACGCCGACTTCTGGAAATGGCAGCGCTCCGGCGTTCCGACGTTGTTGTTCCGTTCTTCAAATCGCTATAACGCTATGGCTCAACTCAATTCAATTCTCTCTTTTTTTTACCCTTTGATATGCAAGGTATT
Source organism: Zantedeschia hybrid cultivar (assembly GCA_030544215.1). Lineage (NCBI taxonomy): Eukaryota > Viridiplantae > Streptophyta > Magnoliopsida > Alismatales > Araceae > Zantedeschia > Zantedeschia hybrid cultivar. Next base: position 54,356,115 of record JARZZO010000006.1, on the reverse strand, counting down.
TATAGGCATTTTCTGCGTTCGCGATTAACATAGAAAAATCTAGGATTTATCTACCTTAACCGACAGATAAATACTGATTAATTCATCTTTATCTGTAATTATCTAAAACGCGTCCATCTTGGATGACGCCTTTCAGATTAATTAAGATAAGGATAAATATCCGGGAAAACTTATCTTTATCTTTATTAGCTAAAACGCGTCCACGTGTGTAGACGTCTTTTACACTAATTAAGATAAGGATAAACATCCGGAAGAGAAGTTAAAATAGCCTAGGAAACCTAAAACGCGTCGACCTTTGTAGACGCCTTTTAGCTAATAAATCAATTAATTAAAATTCAAATTTAAACGTTAAAATAAGAATAAACTCTAAATCGCGTCCACATGGGTCGACGTCTTTTAGGATTCTTCATATTTTAACTGAAATTTGAGCTAAAATCAATTCAATTGATTAACTTAAACATGTCTGTTTGACCCGACACTCAAAAATATCAATAAAAATTAATTAATGATTAATTATCAAACCATTATGAGGCATTATTATATGATATGAAATTTACTCGAAATGACGTCAAAATTAGCGTGTCTACACCTCTCGGAGGAGAAAAGCGACTAGGGGAGTCATCCAGGTCTCTAATTCGGATTCATTCATTTGCATGACCTCGGATTCACTGAGACTCGGCTCAGAAAGTTCTTCAACCAAGATCATCCGGCCTCCTCCCCCGTCCTGTGTTGATGCTAGCCGAGAAAGAGTGTCGTCTCGAGGGATTCGCACAATCTCCAAAGAAACAAATTCAGCTAAGATTTTGCGGGTTACCTGGAGGTAGGACGTCATTAATGCGTCCCGAGCCTCGTATTCCCCGGTGATTTGATTGGCGATGAGCTGAGAATCGCTGAATGCCCTTATCCTTTGTGCGTCGAGCCATTTGGCGGCCCGAAGGCCTTATATAAGGGCTTCATATTCGGCGGCGTTATTGGTAGCCAGAAAGGAGAAGCGAAGTGCATATTCCGTGATGACTCCTTCGGGAGATGCCAGGATCCATCCGGCGCCACTACCTGAAGAGCATGCGGACTCATCAACGTATAGTTGCCATTCATCCGCCGAGGACGAAGGAGCCGAAGAGGTTTTAGCTTCAGGAGTAGTTACGACTTCCGGCTGAGGGGCCGAGGATGTTTCGGAAGTGAGTTGGGCAATAAAGTCGGCCAAAGCTTGAGCTTTTATTGCAGTCCGAGGCCCATATGAGATGTAGAACTCTCCTAATTCGATCACCCATTTAGCTAGCCTCCCGGACACTTCTGGTCGAGAGAGGACTTGCTTCAAAGGTTGATCTGTGAAGACCTTTATTGAATGTGCGAGGAAATAGGGCCGGAGCCTTCTTACGGAAGCGACGAGGGCCAAGGCCAATTTTTCTAGTGCCGGATACCGAGACTCTGCTCCGTGAAGGGCTCGGCTTATATAATAAACTTGCTTCTGTCTGCCATCTTCTTCCCGGACGAGGACGGCACTGATAGCTGCTTCAGATGCGGCAAGATAAACGAACAACTGCTCTCCTTGGATCGGTTTAGACAATATGGGAACATCGGAGAGATAAGGTTTTAGTTGATCGAAGGCCGATTGACATTCGTCCGTCCAGGAGAAGTTGCTAGTCTTCTTCAGTAGTTTGAAGTAGGGAAAACAACGATCTGTCGCTCTTGACATGAAGCGACTTAATGCGGCAATCCTTCCGCTTAGTTTCTGAACCTCTCGGACGTTGGCCGGAGGGTGCATCTAGATAATAGCCGCGACCTTTGCAGGATTTGCTTCTACTCCTCGGCGAGTGACCATGTAGCCGAGAAACTTCCCGGAAGCTACGCCGAAGGCGCATTTGGCAGGATTCAGTTTCATTTTATATATGCATAAGGTGGAGAATGTTTCAGCCAAATCGGCCAGATGGTCCACAGAAATATGGCTTTTCACCAGCATGTCGTCGATGTAAACTTCCATATTGCGGCCGAGCTGTGGAGCGAACATCTTGTTGACGAGACGTTGATAAGTCGCTTCGGCATTCTTTAAGCCGAATGGCATCCGGGTGTAGCAGTATAGGCCGAGGTCTGTTGTAAAGCTTGTCTTGTCCTCGTCGTCCGGATGCATTCGGATTTGGTGATAGCCTGAATAGGCGTCGAGGAAGCTGAGTAGTTCATGGCCGGATGTGGCGTCCACTATCTGGTCTATCCGAGGCAGCGGAAAACTGTCCATCGGACAAGCCTCATTAAGATTAGTGAAGTCCACACACATTCGCTATTTGCCGTCCTTTTTGGGCACCATTACTACATTGGAAATCCATTCGGGGTGATGCACCTCTCGGAGATGTCCTGCATTTAACCCCTTTTGTACTTCAGCCTGGATGGGCATCCTCCTTTCTTGATTGAAGGTGCGCCGCTTATGCTTGACCGGAGGCTGGTTTGGATTGATGTGTAGTCGATGCTCTGCCACCTCCGAGTCGACTCCGGTTGTAACGACCTGCCATCCTATGATCAGAGACCCAATCACTAAATAGATGTCGGCCCATTAACTGCGGGTTCACACCCGGATCTCACACAACACATCTGGAGGAGTAAGCGCTAAACAAGGCTAAATATAACAATCACACAGACTACAAAGATGTAACAAGTGCGCAGGAAGGAAGATAACAATGTCCGTATACAGTCCAACAATAATTACATGGTCCAACAAATTAAATAAGTATAGGCAGAAGTAAAGTACAACAACATCGGGGCATACCTCGGAACTGAGACAGCTGCTGGTCCGCACACCAAGAAGACACCACCCGCCGCCAAGCGCCACGAGGTCCACACCTGAAACCGCAGGGAGTGAGCCACACCAGAATTGGGCTCAGTAGGGATCATCCGATCCCCTGCCTCCCACTCACACACCCACAAGTGCAACAACATAGATATATGACAATTAAACAAAGCAGTAAACATAGCACCCAACTTGATATGAAACGTACGATAAGCAGTGTAGCAGGAACAGTTCTAAGCAACCCAAAGAACCCAACACAGAGTCACGTCTCACAGCCAAAGTCCACAAAGCGACTGAACCACACTGTCGACCGAAGTCAAACGTCGCCTCACAACACTACCACCACCACTTACGCCTGTCCGCCCCAACAGTGTTCCGGGGCACTGTAGGGTGAGGCAGTGAGTCAAACTAGGACTAGCTGGGACCAGTGTACCACCACTGCCCAGCTACGTGTGCACACAAGCAGTCTAGACTGCTGTCCTACCGACCGGATTGCCTCCACGCTAGGCCTCAGCGCTTCAGGAGGGCCCTGGGGACCGGCGAACCCCCGTCAAGCCGAAGCTACAGGAACTACCCACAACCCTAACCTCCCGGGCTGCGTCAGGCCAAAGGGCGAAGGGTACCACTCGTAACCTTGATCAAAGGTCACATCAGGCCCAGTGGCTACACGGGGGTAAAACAACTCCAACAGTACCACAACCAGCTCCACAGCAAGAAACGCGCCGGAAGCTGCCACGACAAACAGGGAAAACCCCGACCCGCTGAGACCAAACAGCAACCCCTCGGATAGCACACCGGCTACTCCGGCCCGACGGGCTCAAGGTGGTTCTGCTTCCCTCAGCCAAAGGTAAAACACAACATGTACCCCTCCTCCCACCGGTACGGCACAATGCCTCACTGACACCATGACCCTGTCCCCATCGGTCCATGGTGACAAACGTAAACCACAGTTATTCCGATTCCATATTCGCATAAGCACATACACACATATAACATGATTCCATTCGTGCAGTAAACCTCCGTCTCAGCGTACAACCTAAAGCATGCATTTGAACCTTCCAACCGTGAAACATGTGTTAAAAACCAGGGTTTATGCAGTTCTGTCTTGAATCACGTCGACCGAGGTTAACGCCATTCAAGCTCCTCAAACAAGTTCATTTAAAGCCATATTATTCCTTAAAACGCGTCCACCTGGGAAGCCGCCGTTTGAAACGCGTCAGAGCTCTCAGACGCCATTCACACCGAAATCCCAGATTTGCAGACCCTCAGTCGGGGTGATTTCCTGCCTAAATGGCGTCATGATGGCCCGATGTCCTTCTGAAAGGTGTCGTCCATCCATGACGTCATTTAGCGCCAGAACCCTTAACTCGTGAAACCTCGAACATGGAGGTTTCTGCCCTAAAAGGCGTCGTACTGCCCTTACGTCCTTCTAAAAGGCGTCGACCAGGCACGACGCCGTTTAGCGCCAGAAACCTGGTTCCCTGGTTCAACCCGAGGGTTTCTCCTTTAACCCCAAATACACCGAAAATGCCCCAAAACAGAAGGGGGAAAGTAGGGAAATCAACTACTTCCAGCATGCTACAAATCCACGTTCACGAGCACGGCCATTCCCACAAGAAAGCCCCCTAAACATGCTCATTCTAACCCAAAACATAACATGCCACGCCAAGGAAATCACGAGCAACACATTCACAGTCCATGCAAGGTTTGTCCCCCTACCGGTTCTTGAACTCCACCAAGCTCCGTGCCGCCGACCCGCCGCACCGCAGACCGCCGCCGGTACCCTCGAGGACGCCGCCACTCCGCTGGGACGTCGGACGCCGTCCGGAGGATGGAACGCCGCGAAGGAAGTGGTGGTGGTAAAGGTGAGAGGTAGGGAGGTGTTGGAGTGGTGGAAGAGGAAGAAGAGGAAGGGAAGGGGAAAAGAGGGTCGGAGAGGGCGGAGAGAGCGAAGAGAGAGAGGGTGGAGGCGAAAATGAGGGAAAGAAGGGGAGGCTCGCGGGGTCAATCTGAATCTGGCTAAAACGCGTCGATCGAGACAGACGCCAATCAGTCTGACAGGATAGCCGTATTGACACCGCTCTGAAACGCGTCGCTCACCACGGACGCCGTTCAGACGATGTGACAGGCCGTACTGACAACGCTCTGGCGCCGTACACTGACATCACAGAGGTCGCAGTCTGAATCGCGTCGACCAACATGGACGCCGTTGAGACGACGAGACAGGGGCCGTACTCTCGCGGCCCGAAACCCGCCCACGTGGCGCACACGTGGCACAATAACAAGCAGACCTAAATGGCGTCCACACAACCTGACGCCTTTTGAAAGGCGTCGAGCAGTGCTGACGTCATTCAGTCAGAAATCTCAAGACCCCTCAGGGTCCAGACCAGGGGATCCGGCCCGAACCCGACCCGAATACTGAACCCGAAACCTCAGTCCTTACACCGGTCATATCCGAAGGTGACCAGGCGAAGACATCGAGATTTTATTCCAGAAGCGGATTCGAATCCGCGCACGGTAATCAGATTCCAACCCGATTTTTCGGTTTGCGTTTTTCGTTCCGAATCGGATCAACGGGCATCGGGCGGGTTTAAATTTTGTTCTTCGTTTCCGCTACATTCTTCGCGTCCCGCCCGGATCCCAACAATTATGGCTTCCCGATTGATGTATTTATGGGCACGAGCCACCAGGTCTTGGAAGGTGAGGGGATGGCGCTTCCCAATAGACTTGAGAAGGCCTTCATCCGTGCACCCACTGATCACGGCCGAGACTGCGATCGAACTGTCCAGGTTCGGAATTTGGGCAGCTTCGGACCGAAACTTGGTGAAATATTCCTGAAGGGTCTCGGTAGGTCCTTGCCAAATGGCTAGTAGACTGGCCGAGGTCTTACATTGTCGAGTGGCATCATAGAATTGGTTGATGAATAGTTGGCCCAATTGTACTAAAGAATGGATGGAATTCGGGGCCAACATTTCGAACCAAGTTAGGGCTATTTTTTTTAAGGGTGAGAGGGAAGAGACGGCAACGGACTGCCTCGGAAACTTCCCGGACGGAGAGGTAGGAATTAAATCTCTAGAAGTGGCAGACCGGATCTCTCATTCCATCATAAAGAGGGCCTTTCGGCAGTTTAAAGTTGGGAGGTACCTCGATGGCTAGAATTTCTGGAGAGAAAGGAGTCTGCTCCAGAATGGTACTTGCGAGGGGCGCTCCATAGGGTTGAGATACCATTTGCTGCATTTCCTTCCTCATTTCTGTCAATCGCCGATCCAAATCCGGGTAGTTGAAGTGGTGACCGAATGTCCTTCGGTTTTAGTTGGATGAAATCCGGACGAAGCGTAGTTTGGCTCCGTTAGAATATAACTAGCGCGAGGAATTTGGCCGTGCGGCCCGAGTGGCTCGTTACGTGCCGAAACTGCTTCGTCATGGGATGCCCGCGAGGGTGTCAGCGGTAGCCTTCCAGGTTGAGTGGGACAGAATGGAGGCGGTGGTACCTGCTGCGGGGGCTAACCCAGTAATCCCATATGCTGGGCGATGGCAGACACCATATCTCGCAATGGCGCCAAAGAGGTGACAGTGGCGGCCAGCGTCGCCACCTGCTGTTGAAGCTCTTCCAACCGGTCGTCTCTAGGAGCGATGGATTCTGGTATAACAGGAAGGGCAGAACCTTGTGGAAGAATAGACGGAGTACCTTCGGAGTGGAGTGCCTGCACTGGAGTCGCTCGCGTCTCCGCTGTTGGGATCCGGGCGGGACGCGAAGAACGCAGCGGAAACGAAGAACAAAAATTAAACCCGCCCGATGCCCGCTGATCCGATTCGGAACGAAAAACTCAAACCGAAAACTACGAGAAGTAATCCGATTACCGTGCGCGGATTCGAATCCGCTTTCGTTTCGGTTCCGTCGAGGCGATGCCGCAAGCCGCACAAGCGTCCGGCCTCCAGCGGTATCCACGCGATCCTCCGCGGTGGTTCGTCCTCGATCCCTCGTCTGTTACAGCTCGCTCGCGGAAGATCCGTCGCCGCAACGGTTGCGGAAATCCCGCCGACGGGAATTCCCGACTTTCGAGAATCACACGCGGCGGAGACGGAAACTGTCTCGGCGCCTTGAACGGGACGCCCAGAGAAGGAGAGAGAAAGGGGGGGTGACGGCCAGCAAGGGAAATCCTGGAGCTTGGCCTAGGGTTTCTCAACAGCGTGTATATATATTAAGTCGGCGCGACTTTTCACAAAAGTCCTCGAGTTAATATAAATCCCACTTATGTACCACCGACTGAGAATCTTATTGCGTGCGACCCTCTAGGCCCATTTACCAGTCCGATTTTCAGCCCGTTAAGTCCAATAACTAGTTATTGACTTATAGTAATTAATTAATATCTAGATATTAACTAATTACTTAACCGAATTGACATCGCATGTGAATTCGGTCGGACTTCTGATCAAGTTGGGTGCCAAGCAACACCGCATGATCCCGGAAGGTAATGGGGTTCAGCAACCCACTCATGGAACCTATCCGTCCACAGTTACCACGTGGCTATAATCCTTCGTTCGCACAATGCTCTCGAGTTAACCTAGGGTATGGTCAACTGTCAAACCCTAGATGGTCAACTCACTTGAATCAGACTCCGCTGTACAATATCCGAAAACCACTTTTCTGATATTGTTTCTGCTCTGGCCAGAGACTCCTGCGGATCTACTCTAGAGCATTCTCTCTCCAGTTACCTGAGAGCGAACGATCCTCTATTGAACACACAATCACCTTCGAATGTCTTCCGCTGGACCCGATCCTTGACTATTAGAGATCCCGTGGATAGGGATTCGTAGGTCAAGGTCAAAGTCCAGAAGTCCACCGACAAAGTGTCTTTGGTGTCTCAAGTCCAAGGATCAACCACGCTACTGTGACGATGAATCAAGCCGATTGACAGTCAGGTAAATTACCATTCGGCGATTCATGTCGGATCAGTTCAGTGAACTCATTCTCCAATGAGCACCTACAGGTTTACCATTGTGTCTCCACACTAGTAACTAACGAGATCAGTCACCCTCATCATATGAGCTGGAATAACCTGTACTAGTCTATCCGGATGTTTGATGTCCTTCTCAAACATCCTACGACTAGGAACAATTGAGAATATGTGTTTATAAGTCATCAGTCTCATTATTATGATCTCATCATAATCTGATGACTATTGCACATATTCATGGACTTCATTATGCACAATTATAAATATGCCAATCTACATAATGAATTTAATGCCATTTATTAGTGAACCAGATTGAAATAGATGCCTTATGATTGGCTTAGAGGACACCTATATCCATCATCCGCCTCGTCTTGTCCGGATCGTCTGGTTACCGGACGATGAGACATGACTTCTTGTCGGTTTCCACAGACGGCGCCACGTGATGTAGCCGAAGCTATCATGATCGGATTCCGGGACTAGAATCCGAGAAGATTAAAGAAGAAGACCGACAGGGATCTGGACTGAGACGAGGACGAAGCGAGGGCCGAGGCTCCGTGGCCGAGATGCACCCGGGTGAAAGCGTGCCGGGAGCTAAGTCGAGACTCCTTCGGCCGATGAGGACCCACATGGCGAAGAGCAAAGCCGAAGGCGTAGCAGACTCTGCAGGGTCGAAGATACCGACCGGCAAAGGGCGATGCCGAGACCGAAGGAGGAAGACCGAAATCGATGGCCGAGGCCGATTCGGAGAGGTCGTTAAAGATTCAAACCGAGGCCCCTAAAAGAAGAATAAGAACCAGTCAGTAGAGGTCCCGGGCTTCGGCCCAAGAGAACCCCCTCCGACGGTCAAATCAGCTTCTGAAGAAGATTCGATTTAGAGGGGAAGGAAGAAGAGATAGCTTTAATACTTTTGGGCTGTTGTCCTTGGTCAAGAATGTAAGGAATCGCCAGGAACGCAGCGGAAATAAAAATGATTCCATTGTATCGGTTGCTGGGGTTGTAAAACGGACATTAAAATCTAAGCGGGAAGAACAGTTCTTCACCTTTGCGGGGTTTCGAATCTCCCGTGGATGATGCCGACTTGGTAATCGGGCACGTGCACGATCTCTAGAGGTATCCACACGAGTTCCCGCAGTATACGCGATTTCCTCCTCGACTTGAGTGCTCCGACCAGATCTCAGATCCACCATGCGCGGAGAGAGACAGATCCACTACGAGAAGGAGAGAGAGAGAGGAGAGAGAGAATTTGGAGAGTAAAATTCGTCCAACTAACTTTTTACCACTCCCCCTTGGCCCTCCTTATATAGAAATAAGGATAAGCACAACAGTTAATCCTCATGATTATCCAAGAGTTTGGCTTTGGATAATTCTCCATTAAATCTTCATGTTTATCCTGCAGCTTTTCACAAAAACCCAGATAAGCATGAAATTTAACATCTCTCACCGTCTGACGAGAACTCTTATGTGTGTGACCCTCTAGGCCCATATATCAGTCCGGTTGCAGGCCCATTAAACTTAGAACTGTTTCTTGAGTTTAATATTTATTAATTAACATTTAAACATCGCATGTTAAATGATTAATTTAATAAACAAGTAAATTATCATCCGATGATTAATTCACTTGGCCTTCTGATCATGAACAGCACCAAACACTACCTCATGATCCCAGAAGATATAAGGGATACTGTTCCCTTCAATTGAACCTTTCCGTCTGCAGATGCCGCACATATATAATCCTTCACTCATGCAATGTCCCGATAACGCAAGGGTATGGTTTTATAGTCAAACCCTCTATCGCATTATCCAGATGGATTCCAGTACACAGTTAATATCTAGAAAGACATCTCTTTCATTTGACCCTGGCCAGGGATTTCTGTGTACACATCCATAGGACATTCTCTCTCCAGTCTTATACCAAGAGTGAGTGATCCCTTGTTGTTCACTCAATTACCTTCGCAAGCTTTCCACTGTATCTGAAAGACCGATTATGGTGGACTTAATGGTTAAAGTCCACGAGTCAGAGAATCAAGATACAATGGTCCACAAACAAGGTATCATTGGTGACTCAGGTCAAAGGACCAACTGTGCTACTGCAACGTTTGAATTCCCTGGTTGACTAATAGGTATAATTACCATCCAGGAATTCTTATTTGGGTCTGTTCAATGAACTCATTCTCTAATGAGCACCCACTTGTTTGTCCTAGTGTCACCACACGAGTGAATGTGAGATCATTCACCCTCATCATATGAGCAGACATAACTTGTGTCGATCTTATCGGATATTTAATGTCCAACTCAAATATCCTATGATCGAGAACTATTTAAGACAATTGCCTCAGGATATTGATCTCACTATTACGATCTCATCATGATTCAATATCCCATACATTTGTCTATAGACCTTCATTACGATAGTCGTTTTGCGAGAACTATTAAATGAAGAAATAATTGCCTTTATTAATAATCTGAACTAGAATGTACAATGATTGGCTTTGAGGCCACCCAATTCTAATATTCTCCCACTTGGACTATAGCCAATCACCCATGTGTCTAAGTCCCATAGACTTAAGGTGACGTTCTAAATTGTTTTGAGACAATGGCTTAGTCAAGGGATCTGCTACATTATCTTCAGATGAGACTTTCTCAACTACTATATCTCCTCGGGCGATGATCTCACGAATCAGATGAAATCGTCTTAGAATGTGCTTTGAGTTCTGATGTGATCTGGGCTCCTTCGCTTGAGCTATTGCCCCATTGTTGTCACACAATAATGGAACAGGATCTGAAATGCTTGGAACTACTCCAAGCGCCGAGATGAACTTCTTCATCCAAACCGCCTCCTTGGCCGCTTCAGCTGCAGCAATGTATTCTACTTCTGTCGCCGAATCTGCAGTAGTTTCCTGTTTGGAACTCTTCCAACTTACTGCACCTCCATTTAACATGAACACAAATCCAGACATGGATTTGCTGTCATCCATATCCGACTGGAAATTTGAGTCAGTAAATCCTCGAAGTTCCAAGTCGTTTCCTCCATAAACGAGAAATAGATCCTTAGTCCTTCTCAAGTATCTAAGGATACATTTCACCGCCTTCCAGTGTTCCTCACCTGGATCAGCCTGATATCTACTAGTGACACTTAAAGGATGTGCCACATCAAGCCTAATACATAGCATTGCATACATGATGGATCCTATTACCGAGGTATAAGGAACTCTATCCATGTATGCTCTCTCTTCAGGTGTCTTGGGAGACATTTCTTTAGAGAGATAAATTCCATGCCTCATAGGAACGAAGCCTCTCTTGGAATTTTCCATGCCAAACCTTTTGACTATGGTATCTATGTACATAGATTGGGATAAGCGAAGCATCCTTTTGGACCTATATCTATAGATCCTTATTCCCAGAATATAGGATGCTTCTCCCAAATCTTTCATGGAGAAGTTTTTGGATAACCAAGCCTTTACCGATGACAACATTCCTACATCATTCCCAATGAGTAGAATGTCATCAACGTAAAGTACCAAAAAGGTAACTGCGCTCCCACTAATCTTTTTGTATACACAAGGTTCATCTTCATTCTTAATGAAGTCATAAGATTTGATTGTTTCATCAAATCTTAAGTTCCAAGTTCGGGATGCTTGCTTTAATCCATAGATGGATCTTTGCAGCTTGCATACCTTGCTTGAATGCTCTTTGGAAGTGAATCCTTCAGGTTGTATCATATACACCTCTTCTTGAAGGTTCCCGTTAAGGAATGCTGTTTTCACATCCATTTGCCATATTTCATAATCATAGAATGCAGCGATAGCAAGAAGTATTCTGATTGACTTAATCATGGCAACTGGAGAAAAGGTTTCATCATAGTCAACACCTTGCGTTTGACGATATCCTTTTGCTACAAGCCTTGCCTTGTATGTGTCAATTTGTGCATCTGCTCCGATCTTTCTTTTAAATATCCATTTACTGCCAATAGGTACCATACCTTCTGGCAGATCAACCAAGTTCCAAACTTGGTTGGCATACATGGACTGAATTTCAGAATCCATTGCCTCTTGCCATTTTTCTGATTCATGACTATTTATGGCTTCTAGGTAGGTTTGAGTATCATCATCCTCATTTAAGTGCACTTTTGGTTTGCCTTCATCGATATGTCCAACATATCTTTCAGGCTGCTTAGGCACTCTACCTGATCTGCGAACCTTTTGTGTATCATCTTGAACAAGTTCTTGAGTCACTGGTTCAGAAGATGAACCAGTGTTGATTTGTGAGTCTAGAATTTCTTCCAGTTCTATCTTGCTCCCACTATCTTCTTTTGAGAGATATTCTTTCTCTAAGAAGACAACTCTTTTTGCGACAAACACCCTTTGATCGCTGGGCTGATAGAAGTAATATCCAAAACTCTCTTTTGGATATCCCACAAATCTACATTTCTCTGTCCTGGAATCCAGTTTGTCTGGATCATGTCTTTTGACATGTGCAGGACAACCCCATACTCTAACATGCTTTAAGTCTGGTTTCTTTCCTTTCCATATCTCATATGGAGTGGAAGGTACTAATTTACTCGGAACTTTGTTCAACAGATATGCAGCAGTCAACAGTGCATATTCCCATAAAGAGATTGGAAGTTTGGCATAACTCATCATGGATCGTACCATATCTAATAGAGTACGATTTCTCCTTTCCGATACACCATTTAACTGAGGTGTATAGGGAGGAGTCCACTGAGACAAAATACCATTATCCTTAAGATATTCTGTGAATTCTGTACTTAAGTATTCACCCCCTCGATCTGATCGAAGAGTTTTAATACTCTTTCCAGTCTGGTTCTCAACTTCGTTTTTAAACTCTTTAAATTTCTCAAAGACTTCTGACTTATATTTCATTAAATATATGTAGCCATATCTTGAGAAATCATATGTAAATGAAACAAAGTATGAGTAACCACCCATAGCATGAGTGGACATTGGACCACATACATCACTATGTATTAGTTCCAATAAGTCCTTAGCTCTTTCTCCATGTCCTGAGAATGGAGCTTTGGTCATCTTTCCCATGAGACAAGCTTCACAGGTTGCAAATGATTCATAATCAAATGGATCAAGATATCCATTCTTTTGCAACCTTATGATCCTGTTCTCATTTATATGACCTAGCCTACAATGCCATAGGTACGATTTATTCACATCCTTATCTAAGCGTTCAAGAGAATTATTTACCGGACAAACATCATAAGAAATATCAAGTAAATATAATCCATTCAATAAATATCCGGAAGCAAACAATTTGTCTCCATGATAAATTGAACGACCTTTATTCTCTAGCTTCATAGAATATCCTTGTCTATCTAAACATGAAATAGATATGATATTCCTAATAATGGTTGGAACATAATAACAATCTATCAGTTCCAACGAGTCTCCTGACGGCATCTGAAGGCTTGCTGTCCCCACAGCTAATGCAGCAACTTTTGCTCCATTCCCGAGCCTCAGGTCCACGTCTCCGCGGTTCAATCTTCTTTTACTTGTTAACACCTGCAAGTTATTGCAGATATGAGAAACACATCCAGTATCTAATACCTAGGATGTTGATTCTCTATAAGACAAGTTAAGATCGATCATGAGAATACCTGAAGCTTCCCCAAGCTTCTCCTTTGCTTTTTCTGCAAGATAAATCTTGCAGTTTCTCTTCCAATGACCTTCTTTATGGCAGTGGAAACACTGACCTTTATCATTGACTTTAGCTTTGTCCTTTTGTGCTGCCGGTTTGCTTTTTACTAGCTTCTTAGGCTTACCTTTCTTAAAGGTCTGTCCAGCTTTTCTTTTCTTGTTGGTCTTACCAACAAGCATTACATTTGGCTTCTCTTTCTGGATAGTGCCTTCTGCTGTCTTCAACTTGTTGAGCAGCTCAGCTAGTGAAACTTCAATTTTGTTCATATTGAAGTTGATAATGAATTGTGAAAATGAATCTGGAAGGGACTGTAGGATTAAGTCAATGCTCAGGTCATTGTTCATAACAAAGCCCAGCACAGCAAGCCTCTCAATCCACTCTATCATCTTGAGCACATGAGTTTGCACAGATGTGCCCTCGCTCATTCTGCTCCTGAACAATTTCTTAGATATCTCATATCTTCCTGTTTTGGATTGTTCACCAAACAACTCTTGTAGGTGATTCAGAATGGTCTTTGGTTCCATGTTATCATGCTGTCGCTGCAGTTCATTATTCATTGAACCGAGCATATAACACTGGACCTTGACAGAGTCCTCCTTCCAATTTTCATACATCATTAATTCATCTTCGTTAGCATTATCACCGGGTTGCATTGGATCTGGTTGATCCAGGACATAGGCTAGCTTTCCGCACCTGAGGACAATCTTCAGGTTGCGTAACCAGTCAATGTAATTTGGTCCCGTGAGTTTATTTGCATCAAGTATGCAACGGAGGGGGTTAGGTGACGACATAGCGACCTACATGGAAATATATAAAATGAGCAGATAGTTCTTAAAATCAGATTTAGGACTTTTAATCTAGATTTATGCTCCCACTATTTTTTCGGCGATCTGTATGACCCTCTAAGATACATAACGGGAGATTCCGGTGATCTATTAGTGGGGATCAGAATCCTTCGGGCAACATGCATGTGACCTTGTGGTAGCACAACAAATCACATCAAGTCCCTTAGGCAGTCAACTCTTGACAGTTGCAACGATTGCAATATCCGATCGATTTAACCCCTGAATCAGAATGACCTTGTGGTAGCACAACAAATTAATTTGATTTAGTTAAGTTTATCCATCATTACTTAGATGACATGAATTCATAGTGCAATCCTTGTGGTAGCACAACAAAACTACACTATTTGTCCATTCATCTTAATGACATCACATGTCGTAGACCTAGTTTAATTTCTAAATCAAACAGACCTTGTGGTAGCACAACAAATCCGTTTGAGATAAGAATTATCCTAAGATCTATAATGATGGTGGGTTACGTGGATTATTCTGAATATCTCACGTTTACAACTTAAGTTTTCAAAGAGGATTTTGATTTTGATTTGTAAAAATCGTGCTATCAATAGTATTTCAATTTGAAGTATCAATATACTAAATAGAAATATATATATGATAGCATAGTCCGCAAACATCACATATATGCAGAAAAATTAAATGGGGATGATCATGGACTGCTAAAGCTACTATGGAATCATCGCAGCCAAACGATGATCCATAATAGGATCCTAATGTGAAAACAGCAACACTGGTTCCATTTGATGCAAGTCCTCCCTCCAGAGGTGTCTTCAGAAGATCCCGTCCTCTAAACTTTATCCGATACATTTAAATACAAAATTCAGGACTCGCAGGTCTACAAATGTACATTTAAACAATTAGAAACCTTGATCTTATCAAGGGGAGTACAATCTTATAGGAAGGTAGAAAGTACACTTGGATTAAGAGAGAGGAGGACACGCAGGTCCTATTTTAAAGTACCAAATGAAATAAGCATCGCATCCATTCACATCATTCATCACATGAAAATACTAAGTCCATGATCATCCCACCATAAAACACATCACATGCATCACAATCATCACATAATTGCTGTTTGGTATTAAATTTTATAAATATAAAATTATAATACAAGTTAGTTTTCGAAATAACATTTATTTCAGCATAATCAATAATATTCAAAACATTATTGACAAATAAACTAACTAAACTATTCAGTTAATCTAAATCCAAATTCAAACAATTTGAACATTAAGAGTAATCAAGTTATGCATGAAATTAGTTTAAAACAATTTTAAACTAATTAAATTAACAGGGAAATTAATTATCTAAAACAATTTTAAACAATTAACTAACACCCATTAATTATAAAGCCCTTTAATAGACTAACAGTTATTAAACACTTTAATAAGCTGTTAATAATCATAAAAAATAATTAATAACACTTATTAATTATTCTTATAATTATTATGTCTTAAAACAATTTTAAAACAGGCTTAAATGGGCTAAAATTGGGTTTAAAGTGGGTTAATCTGGCATTTAAAATCAAATTCTAAAAACCAGAAAATGGGCCTAGCCCATTAGGGCCCAAACGGCCCGGGCCCAGGGCCCTGGCTCGGCCAGGGTCGCACCCTGGCTCGGCCAGGGCGCCGCCCGGCCCCCGGCCCGGTCCGACCGGGTCGGGACCGGGCGGTCCGACCCGTAAGGCAGGGATTCGACCAGCCCCCCCTTTCTTCTAAAACCAGAAACCCTAATATTTGCAGGCCGGCGGCGTTGGGGCTTTGTGGGCGGCGCTGGCGGCCACCCCTGGCGGCGGCGGCCCCGGCCGGCGGTGCCCCCGGCGCCGGCGACGTGCCCGGCGCCGGCGGCCTCCGGTGAGGTGACAAATTAAGCCCAAAACCCCTCCAAAATCTGATTTTGCAGGGTTTTAAATCCGACTTTGGGCTTGATTTTGAGGACCTCCAAGGGCACTCCGGTGCCGATCTCCATGCCCAATGTGAAGTGGTGACTATCATCAATAGATCCAGACATCCGGGCCGCCATCCCAACACTTGGAATGCCCGTGCGAAGCCGCCGAAGTACCCCGTTTCATCATCACATGAAGAACTCCGAAAAACACAAATAAAAATCCGAAAAATACAGAAAAATAATCAAATCGATCGTGATCATCATATGAACACTAATCTGCCATTTTTAATCGGATTATACTCAAGAACACGTACAATACGGGTTCTTCACGCATAACGTGAAAACACGCATAACGGTGCCGTTTGACAACCGAACCAGTGAACCTGGCTCTGATACCACTGTAAGGAATCGCCAAGAACGCAGCGGAAATAAAAATGATTCCATTGTATCGGTTGCTGGGGTTGTTAAACGGACATTAAAATCTAAGCGGGAAGAACAGTTCTTCACCTTTGCGGGGTTTCGAATCTCCCGTGGATGATGCCGACTCGGTAATCGCGCACGCGCACAATCTCTAGAGGTATCCACATGAGTTCCCGCAGCAGACGCGATTTCCTCCTCGACTTGAGTGCTCCGACCAGATCTCAGATCCACCATGCGCGGAGAGAGACAGAGCCACTACGAGAAGGAGAGAGAGAGAGGAGAGAGAGAATCTGGGGAGTAAAATTCGTCCAACTAAGTTTTTACCACTCCCCCTTGGCCCTCCTTATATAGAAATAAGGATAAGCACAACAGTTAATCCTCATGATTATCCAAGAGTTTGCCCTTGGATAATTCTCCATTAAATCTTCATGTTTATCCTGCAGCTTTTCACAAAAACCCAGATAAGCATGAAATTTAACATCTCTCACCGTCTGACGAGAACTCTTATGTGTGTGACCCTCTAGGTCCATATATCAATCCGGTTGCAGGCCCATTAAATTTAGAACTGTTTCTTGAGTTTAATATTTATTAATTAACATTTAAACATCGCATGTTAAATGATTAATTTAATAAACAAGTAAATTATCATCCGATGATTAATTCACTTGGTCTTCTGATCATGAACAGCACCAAACACTACCTCATGATCCCAGAAGATATAAGGGATACTGTTCCCTTCAATTGAACCTTTCCGTCTGCAGATGCCACACAGATATAATCCTTCACTCATGCAATGTCCCGATAACGCAAGGGTATGGTTTTATAGTCAAACCCTCTATCGCATTATCCAGATGGATTCCAGTACACAGTTAATATCTAGAAAGACATCTCTTTCATTTGACCCTGGCCAGGGATTTCTGTGTACACATCCATAGGACATTCTCTCTCCAGTCTTATACCAAGAGTGAGTGATCCCTTGTTGTTCACTCAATTACCTTCGCAAGCTTTCCACTGTATCTGAAAGACCGATTATGGTGGACTTAATGGTTAAAGTCCACGAGTCAGAGAATCAAGATACAATGGTCCACAAACAAGGTATCATTGGTGACTCAGGTCAAAGGACCAACTGTGCTACTGCAACGTTTGAATTCTCTGGTTGACTAATAGGTATAATTACCATCCAGGAATTCTTATTTGGGTCTGTTCAGTGAACTCATTCTCTAATGAGCACCCACTTGTTTGTCTTAGTGTCACCACATGAGTGAATGTGAGATCATTCACCCTCATCATATGAGCAGACATAACTTGTGTCGATCTTATCGGATATTTAATGTCCAACTCAAATATCCTATGATTGAGAACTATTTAAGACAATTGCCTCAGGATATTGATCTCACTATTACGATCTCATCATGATTCAATATCCCATACATTTGTCTATGGACCTTCATTACGATAGTCGTTTTGCGAGAACTATTAAATGAAGAAATAATTGCCTTTATTAATAATCTGAACTAGAATGTACAATGATTGGCTTTGAGGCCACCCAATTCTAACAAAGAAGACATACCTTTGGTAGTAAATAGCCGTGTATTTATAACGGAGGATAGAGGTTACTTGGTGGTGGCAGCCCATATAGGACTATGTTTTTGTTTACTGGTAAACCGCCATATTGCCTAACCCTTCCACTGGAGTGGGCCGGATACGGCTACTGGGCCGAAGGTTGGGGGCCGTTGTTGGGCCGAATGCCGCTTAGTGGGCTGAAGCCAACTGGGCTGTAGGCCACTAGCTGGGACGAGGCCAATTGGGCTAAGGACCGCTAATGGGCCGAAGGCTGCTGGGCTGCTGATGGGCCGAATGCTGCTGGGCCGCTGATGGGCCGAATGCAATTGGACTGAGGGCCGCTTGTTGGGCCGAGGGCCACCAGTGGGCCGCTATTTTTGAGCTGCTGCTGTTGGGCTGTTGGTATTGGGTTGTTTAATGGGACGAATCGGATTCTGCCCCATCACATGGCTCCCTATTCTTGTCGTTCTCAATTTCATGAAACGACGAGAGTAAAATCTGAATCCCTTATGGGAAAAACATAATTTGCACTTCGTCCGAAGCTGTTACCACCTGTTTCAGTAACTGGGAGGTCTTCGCCTTAGGTCGGCCGAGGGCTGGTGACAAACAACCTCGTCTCAAGCCGAGACCTTGTCGTAGACACCTTCGTCCTAGGTTGAGATTTGGTGACGAAAGCCTTCGTCCCCAGTTGTTAACACAAGGCAAGAGCGGGAAAGACCTTGGGCTTCCCGCCTTCACGGTCGCGTCACAACAAACACGGGACACGTGTTGCGCATCCTGCCGATCTACCGAAAGCACAAAGAGATCTTAGCCGTTGATAGCGATTACGCGGATCGCGGTCACTTCGGCTCTCTGCCCAAGACTTCACGTGGATCGCCGCCTCTCCAGCCTTAGGCACGAGGATCGGGATACGTGGCGAGCATCCTGACGAACAGCCGAAGGGTCAGGCCGTGTCCGGCCATTGATTGCCTTCTCTCGATCCGGCAGCTCACTGGTCATCATGGCGAAGGACAGGACACGTGTTGCGCATACAAGCAGAGCGATGCCCAAGAGTGGGAAGATCTGGGCCGTTGGTTCAGCACCGGACCCCCTCAAGTCCCCCTACAAATATCAATCCCCCTCCCCTGGTTACTGTTCTACTTTCTTCTTCCTCTGCGCCTGTGCATCTCTGCGAGCAGCTTCCCCGAGCGCCTTTGCTTCGCCGGCAGTGAGCGTGCCATTGTGGGTGTTTGAGGGCGCCTTGTCCATCGCCGGGGAGTTCCTTGTCGCCGGGGAGACTGTTAGCCACCGGGGAGATCTTATTCTGAGGGTAAGCCTTAGTCTTCGCCTTCTCTCTTTTGATTCATGTCCAATAGCTCTCCTTCGGCCGAGAGTAACTCTTCGGCCGAAGGTGGGTGGTTCTTCTTGCTCCTCGTCCAGGCCTCCCCAGTCTTCTTTGTCATCTCCCTTCTCTTCAAACTCTTTTCTTTCCAATATGGCGGACGAGGCAGAACCAGTTCCGGCTACTGCCGAGGCTTCCATCTCCGGCCGTCGCTCGGCCGAGACTGTTTCGGATGTAGCTAGTGTCCTTGACATTGACGCTGTCAAGTTGATCACTAACTATTATCAGATTCCGTCTTGGATGGTTCCCATTCAGCCTGGGAATCATACAAGAGCTGACACCGTTTGGCCGGGTAGTTTTTCGATTTATGAGCATAGCTTCCGGGTGGGCTTTCTCCTTCCTCTTCATTCCTTTGTCATAAATCTTCTGAGTTTTTATGGATTGGCCCCGTCCCGATTCTTTCCGAACTCCTGGCGGACAGTCTACGCCTTCCTGGCCTTGAACGCCCATCTCGGCTTCAACCCTTCGGTAAATCTTTTCCGCTATCTCTTCAAGATTAAACCTCAGGGGAAGTCTTCTTGGTATAGCTTCGTCCCCCGCTTCGGCCGGGAGATCTTCTCCGGGAAGCCCTCGTCCATTCACCATTGGAAGGAGGGATTCTTTTTCATCTCTCTCCCGGAGAAGGAGAGGAGTGTGTGGCCCTTCCCCACCGAATGGGAACCTTTGGCCGAGGGCCTTTCCGACCCACCCTCTCTCAGCCCCGAGCAGCTCGCCGACGTGCATCTCTTAGAGGACGAGGCTCCGTACAAGATTGCGGAGCTCTTCGAGGACGAGGACATGCTTATAGAGATGGGAGCCTGGCCAGACCCTACGTTCTCTCCTCCTCAGGTCTTCCCTTATCTTCCTCTTGAAGATACCCCGGGAGAGGCTGAGGAGAGAACTGCCGTGACCGAGTCTCCGGCCGAAGCCTGTCCGTCCGAAGAGGGCGCTGAAGTTACGGCCGGGGGTAAATCGGTCTTGAGTCAATAAGTTGCCTTTTGAACTATTGCTAACTCTTTTTTCTACTTGCAGAGATGTCTGGTCTTAAGGGATTGATCAGCCGGATCCCCAAACAATCTAGACAGTCCCGACCGTCCCAGCCGCGGCCGGCGGAAGGGAGGACGGTCGGAGGGGTTCTGGCCCCCAGTGCTTGGACTACGAGGCAGATTGTGGCTTCCACCGAAGGCCGTGCTGCCGCTGCTGCTATCGAGAGGGAGCAGCAGAAGGGGAAACTGATCGACGGAGGGAGCGGGCGGCTAGAGAAAAGGAGCCGGCCGGATGATCCCGGCGAAAAGGAATCCGCCACGATGACTAAGAGGCCGGTGTCGGCACGGGGCGCCCCGCTTTCATTGCCACCCGAACCTCAAAGGGGCGACTCTCCTTCGGCCACCGGGCCGCTGCGGTGACATTGTCCTACCCCTTCTGGGCAGCTGGGACGCACATGTCCTGAGAGTACAGGCATGAGCCCTGGCACCCGGACACGGGGGTCTTTGCGGACGAGAGTCTGGAAGTCTCCCGGACGTGTCTTCGTCTGGTGGATGGCTGGACCCTCCCGATGGCAAGGGACGAAGTCAAGGAGCTTTCTTCGGAAGGCTTATCCTTGCAATGCGTCCGGCATGCCGTTCAGGTGAGATCTCTTTTGTCTTCGTCTTTGCTTATTGTTTCCCTTAGTTGCTTTTAAACTTATTTTTTCTTCCTTGCTTTCGGCTGTAGGCCGCAGTCATGTGCGGGGCCCTTGCTCGCCGTCAGGCCGCCATCCAGCAAAAGTTCCTGGACATCGACCAGGCCTCGGATCAGCTGGCTTCGGGCAAAGTGGCCCCGGTGCGGCGCGATCTCGAGGCCAACATCGACATACTTATTGGGGCGAATGCTCGGCTGCGGTCTGATCGGGATGAGCATATGGAGGTGATCCGAACCACTTCAGAGGCCAAGAAGAAAGCCGAGGAGGAGTTGGGGCGGGCCCGAGCCGAAATCGCATCTTTGAAGGCCGAGATCCAGGACAAGGCCAAGGAGTGGGAAGAGGAGCGCCGCCTTCATGCCGAAGAGGTTTCGGCTCTGAAGGCTGACCTGGAGGCCAGGGCCAAGGAAGCCGATGACGTAGCTCGCATTGCCGTGGCGAGCTATAAGGAAGGCCCTGAGTTCGCCGAGGAGTTGATGGAGGCCGGGGCTAAGGCGGCTTGCTCCATGTTCGATCTGGGATAGCCATGGCTCAAAAGGCGTGCCTGGACACAGATCTGACTGGCATCGGCTACCCAACGGATGAAGAGGGCGAGGAGATCTTGGCCTGATGGCGAGAGCATAAGGCCGAAAGAACTCCGGCTTCTCCGGAAGGTGTCGTGGCCGAACCGGTCCAGGCTTCCCCTTCGGCGTCTCCCGGCCAAACCCCTGTCGATGTGGATGGCGAGGATGCCGAGTGCTAATCCGGGGGCTTGTCCCGGTCATTTTTGTTTTTTCAAGATGCTGAGGCCAAGCATACGGCCTGCTTTTGTATTTGTGTTTATATAGAAGGCATTTTGTTTATGCTTGCTTCATGGTATGTCTGAGTAGATAGCCGAGTTCAATTCTGTACGTGGTCGAAGCTATGCCACTCCCGATATGCATTGTACGGACTTAGAGAATATTGCCGCTCCCGATACGGTTTGCATGGCCAAAGCCACTCTCGGTACGGTTTATACGGACTTAGAGAATATTGCCGCTCCCGATACAGTTTGCATGGCCGAAGCTACTCCTAGTACGGTTTACACGGACTTAGAGAATATTGCCGCTCCCGATATGGTTTGTATGGCCGAAGCCACTCCCGGTACGGTTTACACGGACTTAGAGAATATTGCCGCTCCCGATACGGTTTGCATGGCCGAAGCCACTCCCGGTACGATTTACACGGACTTAGAGAATATTGCCGCTCCCGATACGGTTTGCATGGCCGAAGCCACTCCCGGTACGGTTTACACGGACTTAGAGAATATTGCCGCTCCCGATACGGTTTGCATGGTCGAAGCCACTTCCGGTACGGTTTACACGGACTTAAAGAATATTGCCGGACATAACACTTCGGATAAAAAATAACATATTCATGACTTCCGGTTAAACTCCGGGGGAAATGACTTACATGAAGTAGCGCCGAAGGCGCTCTATATTCCACGTACGAGGGAGAGGCTGGCCCGAAAGGGTCTCCAGCTGATAGGACCCTCTTCGGATCACTTCCCTTATACGGTAAGGGCCTTCCCAGTTCGGAGAGAGCTTCCCTGCAGCTTCGGCTGGCTTGGATGCATGAGCGTTCTGTAATACGAGGTTCCCGACTTCAAAGCTTCGGGGCTTCACTCGAGTGTTGTGGTATTTCGCCATACGCTGCTGATAAGCCGTCAGCCGAATGCGAGCTTGATCCCTCGTCTCTTCTATGAGATCGAGGTGATCTTTTAGGGCTTCATCATTGCCCTCCGGATCATAAGTAAGAACCCTTGGTGATGGCAAACCGATTTCAATAGGAATAATTGCCTCTACCCCGTAGGCCATTCGGAATGGGGTTTCATCGGTAGGAGTTCGGTTTGTTGTCCGATAAGCCCATAGAACGCTTGGCGGCACTTCGACCCATCGGCCCTTAGCCTTGCCGAGTCGAGTCTTCAATCCTTGCAATAGACTACGGTTAGTGACCTCAACTTGGCCATTCGTCCGAGGGTGTGCTACCAAAGCGAACTTATGGAGAATGTCGAAGCTTGCACAGTTATCTTTAAACCGATGGCTGTCAAACTGTTTGCCATTATCTGAGATGACTGCCCGAGGGATGCCATATCTGCAAGTGATGGACTTCCATACGAAGTTCCATGCGTTGGTATCGGTTATAGACGCAAGGGGTTCGGCTTCGACCCATTTGGTGAAGTAATCTACCGCCACAATAAGGAATTTCCTCTGGCCGGTAGCCATGGGAAGGGTCCTAAGAGATCAATCCCCCACTGGGCGAAAGGCCAGGGATCTGACAAAGGTGTCAAGAGGGTTGTGTAGGCGCCCCGAATGTCCCCCGCTGCTACGGCTTCGGGCGAGGGTTTCTCCGTTCGTCTTAGCACTGCGGCGATTTAAGGGGGGTTAGAAATTAAGGTGTGATCGCCAGGAGCATTACCTTACGGCCCTGTGCTCCGCAGGATTGTAAGAGTGATCGCGTTCTGAGGGAGCGGGAGATGGTGGTTTCCCCTTCTCTTTCTTCGGCCGGCCAGAGGAGGAGAGCTCGGCAATCTGCACACGGAAATGCGGTAAGGATCCCTGAAAAGAAAAGACAAGGCAAGAGAAAAAATATGACCCGATTAGAACTGTGATATGCAGAATCTATCCATGAAAATACAAAAAACTAATTAAAATCGGAGGGAGACGCACCGGATGGATGGTGGGGAGGGAAGGTGACCATATGTTATGGCCACCCACCTCCCGTTTTTTGTTTAAAACCTCTGGAGAAGGGTTGCTAGGTTATCCTAACATGCATGCATGCAGATGGGGATGCTCGTGTGTGGAAAGTGGTGCTCCTGTGTGGAAAGTGAAGTGATATGTTGAAAGTGGAAAGAAGAGTGAGAGAGGGAAATGTTACGGAATGATTGAAAAGTGAGAATGCAATGAGGTGAATAGGGGAAAAGCAAAAGAGGGTTAAGAAGACAAGCCCATTTTGGAGTGCGGAGGATTCCTCTTGAAGCTCTCTGACTCTTTGTCCGCTCGACTCCTCAAAGCAGACTCACTTGCCAACCTCCTCTGAACCTTCCTCCTCCGAGCCTTCCCCCCAAAAATAAACTCCTTAACCCCCCTGCTCGAGAGGATATGGGGGGTTTAAATAGGTGAAGGGAAAATAGGGGTCTAAATCCCCGTAAATCATCCCGGAGCTAATGGGAAGTGGTCAAAGATCGGAGGTGGTGCGCGCGGCAGTCGCCGGAGTGGGGAGTGATCGGAGTAGTGGAGGTGAGGGCGGCGAGTAGAGGATATCGTGGGGAAGACGAGGTCAAGGTGGTAGTTAGGGGAGTGGACGGCCAGCCAACATGCCTTCCAATCCCGTGGAAGGCCAGGTAGCTGGCCTTCTACGGAGAGGTGGAGGGCGGCCCGGTTGGCCTTCGAAGGGGGTGGAAGGCAAGGGGTGGCCTTCAAAGGGTGGTGGAAGGCGGACTGGCTGGCCTTCGAAGGGTGGTGGAAGGTAGACTGGCTGGCCTTCGAAGGACGGTGGAAGGCGGGCTGGCTGGCCTTCCAAGGATGGTGGAAGACGGACTGGCTGGCCTTCCAAGGATGGTGGCTAGAGTCGGGAGTGGTTAACGGGCCTAGTTATTAGTGGGCTGAGATGGCTAAGATGAGGGGTTTGGTGACGATGGGCTAGTGATGGATAGGGTTCATGACCAAAAGGGTGGTCCAAAATCGGTGTCTACCAATGCCCCTCCGGGACACCTGTTTTGCAGTGGAGTGGAACGGAGTGATAAATAGGTGTTCTGAAAATCGAACCTGAATTTGGACAGCCCAGAGAAAGGATGAGCTATGTCCAAAGATGGTATGAGAGCGCGGCAAATGCATGAGAACTAGCTATTCTAATTGCAAGGGTGACTAAGAAGATGAACCAAAATTCAGGCTAGAGAATCACAATCCATGGGACCCTCGGGTGCTGGAACCGCGAGGCCTTGGCGTACCAGGATGCAACGATCTGGCCCAAGGGGATCTCAAGCGTGAAAGATGTAGGAGTGTGACTTGAAGAACTCTCGACACAACGGGCTCGCGGTGGCCTGGCGCATCATGTGATCACCAAGTGAGAGAATCTCAAGCACACGTATTGGAAAAAGGATGAGGTCTTGCAATTTAAAGGGCTAACACGCGAACAGTTTCCAGACTCACAGATCAACAATGGGTTAAGCAGAGTGATAAATTATGGTCTTTGCCCCTAGGGCGGGAATGGTGGATGATGCTTATGCAATGCATGCTGGTTTAAAAATTGGAAAACAAATTCCTAATGCAAACATGAGGGATTTATTGGCCAATCGAATAACTTAGAGAATATAGACTCCTCAGTGTTTTGTTTAAAGAGGAACTCAGAGTCTATACACCCGAAGTTATTAGCCTCATGTGTCTTCAATCCTACTTGCTTCAGATTTCCTGCATCTGCAAAAACGCACATTAGCAACGTTCACATATCCAATGATCACAACATTAAGCATTAAACTGTGGGAGGATGAGAAGCAAATGGTTAGTTTCGAGTCGAAGCCGATATGGAAGATATGGCTATTCTAATGGTAGAATGCCAATCCGATATGGCTTCGACTCGATTCCCAAGAAGAACCATTAATTTGTTGATATAGAGCAAAGTGGTCTCCTGAACTTGGAGGTGAGGTTACCTCCTCAAAGTAGAGAGGGGAGAAGGGCAATATGCCTTTTCGTAGATGAGCTTTTTCTAAAGTGGTGGAAGGCCAACTAGCATGCCTTCTACGAAAAGGTGGAAGGCCAACTAGCATGCCTTCTATGAAAAGGTGGAAGGCCAAAGGATGTGCCGTACATGAAGTGGTGGAAGGCCAAAGGGTTTGCCATCCATAAGAGGGGAAAGGGATATGCTTGCCCTTCCGTCTCTTATAGGACGTGGGAAAGTTTGTAGTTTATCCCATGGCCTTAAAAGGGGAGGGTTGTCGCTGGGCTTTCTTCCAGAACTCAAGCTTTCTGTGGAAAGATGGCCTCACCTTCTGCTCGCGCTACTGCTAGGGAACCTCAGGTTCTATCTGATGTGGAAGGCCACCCCAGCAACCTAGTGGCCCATGGACAGGTATACTCAAACTTTTGTGTTGTCCACCTTGGCTCACTCCTCTCTCTCTTGACTTTTGGTTGTCCTGCAGCATATTCCCAAATTCCCTGATGCTAGGCATACTCGCAAGTATGCATGGCTTGCGGCCCTGCTGGACGTGATTACCCTAGACATGAGGGTATATATGCATCGGTGGAATTTGACCCGTTCCATTGTGTTCGCAAAGTGGTTCACCTTCATTCACTAGCACTGGGAGGGGCTGGGTGCACTGCTCGAACTGTGGCATCCGGAGACGCATACGTTCGTGTTCCGAGAGTTTGAGGCGACAGTACTAGTGGAGGAGGTAGAAGTCTTCTATGGCTGGGAGGGCCTAGCCACCGGCGATCCTTCTGCTTTGCCTGCATGGGAGGAAATCTTTGCTGACATAGTGCAGGACAAGCGGGAGGTATGCCGCATGACTGACAGGCGAGGAATCCTCGTTGATCGCCTTGCGCATTGGTTGGTCCGAGAGATTAAGCGCAAGACGGTCGAATATGAGAGGCTGATGCGAGGCTTATGCCTGGTTCTTGGGGGAGTCTTATGGTTTCCAACTTCGGGCTCTGTGCTAGAGAGGGAGTATGTGAGCATGCTGAGCTTGTTGTGGAGAGGTCATTCTCTCGCCCCGGTGATTTTGTCACATATGTATGGAGGGCTTAGCCACATGAGCATGGGGCGATCCGCAAGGGGGAGCTTATTCACCTTAAAATTGTGGATGGAGATGCATTTAACTTTTGACTTTGATGAAAAAGTGACTTCCACCTCCAGGATTTTTCAGCACAGCGCATGGTATCCTGCACGCTCGCTTCTTGGTCCCGAAGATCAAATCAGATGTCTCACAGCTCATCTCAAGACGAGGGATGACTGGCGTGATTACCTGAACTTTTTGACCGTGGAAAAATTTATCTTTGTTCCGATGATCCTTCGAGATATGGAGTTTACCACAAGGGCTTCTCGTGAGCGTGAGTTGTGGCTAATCGGCCCTGACGAGTTAGCCGTGTACCAAGGACATCGTTGCCATCTCCAGATCGGAGTTCCCAGATAGGTGCCACTCCCCGCTTTGCATGATACACTGATCGTGCCGAGACATACATGGTACGCGAGAGAAGTGCAAGCAATAGAGTGATTCCGACGTGCATGGCGTCGTCACTCTAGATTAACAAAAGCTCGCCTTGATGTAGCAGAGACTTCAGAGGAAGTCAAGAGATATGTGAACTATTTAACCAATGTATGACCTGCTGTATGTGCCTTTTTCATGGGCCGTAGAGCACTGGAATAATGTATCCATTGAAATTTTAGTGAATAATACAAATTTACTTTCCTGAAAATTCCCCTCGACATGGACAGAGGTCTGATGTGCGTGAATGGACGTCCACATTGGCGGACGCATCAGACGGCCACGTGTGTGGCCGTCCACATGGGCGGACGGCTAGAGGAGTGGCCGCCCATGCTGGTGGACGGCCAGACGAGTGGCCGTCCACCGCGTGGGACGGCCACACCCGTGGCCGTCCACGCTGGCGGACGGCCAGACGGCTGGCTGTCCACCGCATGGGACGGCCACGCCCCTGGCCGTCCACTCTGGCGGGCGGCCAGACGGCAGGCCGTCCGGCGAGCCAGATGGCTTTAAGAGGCCCCGGGGCCATCTAGTTCTCCACCCTTCCCCTTTCTTCCTCTTCCTTCTCTGGTTCCAATTTCTCTCCCGGCGAGCCGGATGGCTTTAAGAGGCCCCGGGGCCCTCTAGTTCTCCACCCTTCCCCTTTCTTCCTCTTCCTTCTCTGGTTCCAATTTCTCTCCCACTCTTCCATGGCGCGAGTTTGGCTTCCCCGCTCCCTTAGGAGGAGGAGGACCGGTGGCAGCGATGGCGGCGATGGAGCGAGCTCCAGTGGCGGCGGCGACGAGGTGGGTGACGGCGGTGAGATGGGCGGCGGTGGTGAGATGGTCGTTGGCGGCGGCGAGGACCGGCTTCGCGCCGAAGAGGAAGAAGAAGAGGAAGAGAAGACGGTGGAGGAGGATGATGAAGGGGAAGAAGATGAAGCTGATGGAGAGGAAGAAGGAGAAGGAGAAGGTGATGAGGAGGGTGGCGGCAACGGAGAAGTTCCCCCGAAGAAGAAGAAGGTGAGTCCCTGGTTTTTATTGTGGCTTTTGATTGCGGTGTGGTGGACAGCAGGCGTTGCCGCCGCCCGTCCGCCCGGACGGCGGGCGGCACCGCCGCCCGGCCGCGTGGACGACGGGCGGCGGGCGGCCACGCCGCCCGTGCGGGCAGACGGCGGGCGGCCCCCCGCCCGTGCGGGCAGACGGCGGGCAGACCTGCCGTCTGCTCGTACGGGCGGCAAGCAGGCCCGCCGTCTGTCGGGACGGGGGCCAGCCACCTCACCTACTCAGAATCCCTTTTTTATTATCATGTCCCTAAATTTTAATCTTGTTGGGATTTTCAGCGTCCGCAGAGAGTCCGGGGCCAAGTTTCTTGGGAGTTGGTCTGGGCCTGGTACCATGCACTGCCCGATCGGCTCCTTTTCCAAGTGGACGCGTTTGGGTTCGGGCCGTTGTTTCGGATCCGACCGTTCATGGTGGACGCACCCTTCTTAGTGGCTCTGCGGGAGCGCTGGAATGACAGATGCAGGGCCTTCATCATGCCGTGGGGACACATGCTGCCCACACTGGAGGACGTCTCCTTCTTGACATGCTTTCCGGTCGTTGGTGATCCGGTAGTGGGTTCCGAGCTCAGGGATTACAGGCAGCTGTCATATCGACTCCTGGGCGAGAGGTATTACCGAGTTCAAGGAGCGCTATCTCACATACCCCTTGGACACTTCGCCCGGTCTGTGGGGTTGAGCCGGGTACGGCGGGTGCCGAGCGAGACTCTGGAGGCTTTTGCCGAGAGAGTGGAGGCGCTCTTGGACTTGGATGGCCGCTCAGATGACGAGATCTAACGGATCTTCCTCTTGTTCTTCTTCGGAAGGCTGCTATTTGCTACAGCCTCAGAAAAAGTCAACCTGAAATATCTGCCGTTGTTGGAGGACCTCCAAGGGGCGAAGAAGATGGCGTGGGGAGCTGCGATGTTGGGTCACCTTTTCTCCCATCTAGTGACCTACCGCCAGGGCTCTGGCAATTTGGGTGGATTCACGCCTTTCCTTTAGGTGATCCCTCTTGGTTGTGGATCTCCGTTCTTCCTCACTTATGTTGATTGACATTGACTGTGTTGTCCATGGTAGATCTGGAGTTATACCCGCTTCCCCATCGGCCAAGGGACCGTTTCTGCGGATCGTGAGGGATGGACTCCTCTCATGGCGCAGTGGGAAATGATTCGGGATTATCGTCCCGTGATGTACCGCGTGGAGGACATCCGCGCCCAGCTCGACACATTTCCTCCTCATATGGTGAGTGATTTGAGATATATGTGCATCTTAACAAATGATTAGGTCTGACCCTTTATTTCATTCAGGTGGTGTGGATGCCATATGCAAAGGAGGACCTGGCCGATCATCCATGGGTGTCCCAGAGTCTCTCCCAGTTCCGGCGGGAGGTGCCCTTGCTGTGCGTGAACATCTGTGACGGCTTCTTCGTTCGGATGGCCTACCGTACGTGGGGATGGCATCAACCTTTGCTCGCCTATCCGACCTAGCCTGATATGAACCGCGGTCGTCGCCGATCTTCTGCTATTGGTCAGGATTGGCGAGTGGTGAGGCGGGCTGAGATCGAAGTATGGCACCGCACAGGGGATGCCCTGCAGGAGGATAAATTCCTGCGAAACAGTTTCAAATACTTGGGGGATTATGCCTGGCGGTACTCAGATCGCATGTTTCTGGATGCGTGGCGGGTGCGTCACTCTAACCCTTCAATCTATTTCACTCCATCTTTTCTCATTAACTAACCTTAGTGGTATTCCTGCAACAGATGCCTGAAACTGAAGTCGTGCAGATCCTAAAGAATCAGAATGAGATTCTGGTTCTGCAGACGAGTGACCTGCTTCTCCAGATTGGAGAATTGGTGAGAAGTCTGATTTCTGAATTCAGGTATGAGATTGTCCATCTTATTTTTGTGAAAAACCCTTGTGATGCAGAGAGAGACGCTAGCCTGCCATGGGCTGCGAGGAGATCCTGGTGCGGGCTCATCTCCCAGGGGCCAGCTGCCCCTGTCGATTGGGAGGCAAGGTTGCAGGATGCTCTCCATCGTGCGGAGGCCCGGGAGGCGGATATGGCACAGCAGGTGAGACTTGTTCCGCTCTTGTGTTATTATGATTGAGCTTGCTTAACCCTGAGTTCCTTTGCAGCGTCAGGAGGTGTAGACCGCCTTAGCCAGGGAGCAAGAATTGGAGAGCCTCAATCAACAGTTGAGGGATCAGGTCTTAGAGGAGCGGACAACTCGGGACAGGGCGAGAGAAGGATCCCACCCGGACATGTACTAGGAGGGTAAGATAGCCGGCTTACGGGAGGAGCTGACGAGGTCGTAGACAGAGGTGCGGGAGCTTGATTTCAAGTACCGAACCCTGTAGGACCGAGTGATGAGGAAGGGGCGAGAACGAGCTACGAGATCCAGCATGCAGAGTCCAGGAGCTCGTCCCCCCATTCCTGCCCCGTCGGCTGGCCAGGCACCTGCTGGGAGTTGTGTCTTTAGAGACCTTGACTCCCTTCTTGCTGAGGATGCGTGGAGAGCATTGCGACCCGCTGGCTCATCGGGGTCTATGCGACCGGCATCAGGTCATCGCCGTACTCGGGAGGATGACGCTGAGAGTCAGATGAGGCACCCTTCTCGAGATAGGAGAGATGATGAAGCGGAAGGAAGGAAGAGGGATTGAGAGGAAGAGGGATTGGGAGCTGATGCAGGGGTATCCCCCTGTGTCATGATGTATGATTATTATGTGATGCTTGCATATTTCACTATTTATATCTAGGCACTTCTTGTCTTTGCTTTCTGTCCATACCTGTTATTCCTGCATGCACAACATTAGGGGAAACTGTTAGTAGTATCTGTTTTCGGCCCCTTGCCCGAAAAAGAGCAACTACCTTTTCCCTAACCTTCGCATAGGGTCAAGGGGCCGTGTCCTACTAACCAGACAAAAGGAAGAATATTGAAACTGATGCGACAAGTAAATATGCAAATGCTGGTGGATATTAACAAATGAGGTGTGTGATGAATGAAAACATGTTTTTGATTCCACCTACCTGGTGACTGCCCAAACTTAGTTTGGTTGAATGATGAAAGGGAAATGCACACTCAACTTCCCAGGTATCCTAAGCACACATCTAGATTGATTTGGGCCTCTAGACTCCTAAAACTAACCTTGGCCGGTTAAGACTCATACTGATGACAATATCGTCATGCCATACTTAGGCTCCCAACTGCTTCCGACCAACAAGTTTGCCCAAAAAGTTTTCAAGGTAAATGATTTGCCCGACCCGGGTCTCTTTCCTCACAATCTAGAAGGTATATGATGGAACACCTTGGAACCCTAACGGTCAACTGCGCGACACTGACCCGGAATCAGACGCCGTCGCACCTATTGGTGACGCGCATGCATTGACCTAAGCCCGAAGTTTTCGAGAGTGCTCATTAAGATTCTAGCTAAGGAATTGGTTCACCAGAAACACTGACATTACTCTTCACCCATTTTGGACTCCTGTGATCATGTGAGCATGTGACGATTTTTTAAAAAGGAACCATTTTAAAATGATGTTCGGTCTTTAGATAGCTATCTCGTGCTAAAACTTTGAGGGGGAAAAAAGTGAAGAAATTTTGGAGACAAACCTCACAGGAGGATCGACAAAACCGTTAAAAGGACGAGCTGTGACAAAATGGACCCCTTTTGACCTCCTAGATGCCCCTATTTTGACTTTTCAGGCCTTTGGTAGATTTCATGGCCAGGCACGGTCACGACCAGGCTTTTTTGTATGATTGCTTGAACACCTTTTATTTTTTGTATTTCTTTTCCATTCTTGACATTTTTCGGGGTTATTTGATATTCCGCCTGCGGGGACACTGCCCTCTTCACGTGCTCTAGTCCTTTACATTTCATTTTTAGGCCCTTTTGAGGGGTTACATCTATTGGGTTGTGGAGGAACCGTAATTTGCTGAGCTCGACCGTTTAAGGGTGTCGACTGTCCTGATCGGTCGAAAGACGAAGAGCAAAGGCTGCATTTTGATAGTACACTAAAGACTTGGAACTCATTTTAAAAAGGTTCTCTTTTGAAAAAACGTGTAGATGTGTGCATCTCAGGATGATCATAGGGATCCGTATGAAAGTAAAGTAGACACGTCCAAGGTTCTGGTGGACCAAAGTCTTAGCCAAACCTTAATGTTAACCCAATCTATCATGCAACTAGACCTAGACAGGGGATTACGTGGCAGTCACCGGACAGTTGGATTTTGTGTCTTTTCTGATTTTTTGTCATTTTCATTGAGGTATGCACATATTTACAAATATTTTTGTGCTTTTTTTGGGATATTTCATTTTTTTGGATTTTTGAAAATTTTGAGATTTTTGTGTGTTTTCATGGATAAAACTTCTTCAGATACACCCCATTCCATGGGTGGGGTAACTCCTCTCCTTTTTCATTGATTAAGCGGTATGCATTACCTGAGTATGCTTCCTTGATTACAAATGGACCTTCCCAATTTTCTTGCAATTTGCTCCTAGGACCAGGAATTTTGACCATTTTTCTCTTGAGTACCATTTCCCCAATTTCAAACTTTCTTTCGAGAACCTTTTTTGTATAGAATCTTGCGATCCTATTTCTGTAAACTTGAGCATGGTTTGCCGCCATTATCCTTTTTTCGTCTAATAGTTCCAGTTGGGTTAACATGGCCTTACGACGTTCGGCGTCGCTAATTCCATTGTCCAACTGCACTCTTAGAGAAGGAAGGAGAATCTCATATGGAAGTACCGCATCTGTTCCGAATGTTAGTGAATAAGGTGTTTGTCCGGTGGGGGTTTGGACAGAAGTACGATACGCCCAAAGAGGTTCTACTAGGCAATCCGGCCAGTCTGAATAATTGTGAGATCTGCAAGTTCTTTTGATGATTCGAATGAGAGTCTTATTGGTGGCTTCGGCCTGACCGTTTCCTTGTGGATAGTAAGGCGAAGAATGGTGCAAATTAATGCCATACTTACTGCACATGTCCTGGAGCTCTTGGGAGATGAATTGTGGTCCATTGTCGGTGATGAGATCGCGCGGTGTCCCGAACCTGGCGAGAATGTTGCGCTTGATGAACTTCACCACCGTAGATGCTTTGATTTACGCAAATGCTTCCGCTTCAGCCCATTTAGTGAAATATTCAGTGGAAGTTAAAATAAATGATTTCCTTTTTATTTCGCCTGATCGATCCTCCAGAGGTCCTATAACATCGAATGCCCACATGGCGAAGGGCCACGGGGAAATGACGGATTTGAGAGATGATGAAGGTGCATGAACCTTGTTAGCATGTAACTGGAATTTCAAGCATCTCTGAACAAATATGGAACAATCAGCCTCCATTGAAGGCCAATAATAGGACATGAGGAGCTTCTGAGCTAAGGCACGACCATAGATATGACCGCCACAATCACTGGCATGAGTTGCTTCCATGACATGATGGATTTCGGTATCATCTAGACACCGAAGGAGCACTCCGCTAAAGGATCTTCTGAAAAGGCGACCGCCTAAGATAAGGTATCGTTGAGATGTACGGCGGATAGCCTTACGGTCAGAAGATGTGGCATAAGATGGGAATGACCCATCGCGGAGATAGTTCATGATATCAAAATACCACGGATTCCCATCATCCCAATCGGGGGTGAGTTCTTCCGTGATAGCAGAGATGTGTTCAGATGAGCGGAGGAATTGTTGGAACCAGGGGTCTCGGAAGGAGGGTGAGTCTTGCTTGTGCAGAGTGATGGTAGCTGAACTTTTGGTGACGGGAATCTCTAGTGCTGAAGATAAGGAGGCCAGGGCATCTGCTAAGATATTCTGAGACCTAGGCACATGTACATAGGTGATCCTTCTGAAATGCCTGGTTAGCGACTTCACTAAGTCCTGATATGGCTTCAATTTTGAATCCCGGCTTTGGTACTTGCCCACGGTTTGGCGGAGGATCAATTGAGAGTCTCCGATTATCCTCAATTCCAAGACTTTAAGAACCAGTGCCAACTTTAAGCCAGCTAGGAGAGCCTCATATTCAGCGACATTGTTGGTCACTAAGAAGGAGAGTTGGCAAGCGTGCGGAATACTTACCCCTTCCGGAGATACGAGGACCACTCCTATCCCACTACCTTGAGAATTAAGCGCCCCGTCGAAATAAAGGACCCAAGATGGAGTATCATCCACTATTAGACCCAACTCCTCATCTGGGAATTCCTCGTTGACGGGTGAAAATGTAGTCAGTGGATGATGAGCTAGGTGCTCGGCAATTGCTTGCCCCTTCACAGCCTTCTGATTTACATAGGTGATGTCAAATTGGTTCAAGAAGGTCTACCATCGCACCAGCCTATCTGTTACAACTGGCCGCTCTAGCAAATATTTGATCGGGTCCATTCTTGCTAGGAGTTTGACCTCGTAGGCGAGGAAGTAGTGCTTCAATTTCTGCACTACCCAGACGACGGACGCACATGTCCTTTCCATAGCAGTGTATCGCTTTTCGGCATCGTTAAAGAGCTTGGAGAGATAGTACACTGCTCTTTCTTTCTTCTCGTCGTTAAGTTGGGCCAATACCGCTCCAGCTGATTCTTCAGTGGTGAAGACTGTAAGGAATCGCCATAAACGCAGCGGAAATAAAATTGATTCCATTGTATCGGTTGCTGGCGTTGTAAAACGGACATTAAAATCTTAGCGGGAAGAACAGTTCTTCACCTTTGCGGGGTTTCGAATCTCCCGTGGATGATGTCGACTCGGTAATCGCGCACGCG
This sequence comes from Zantedeschia hybrid cultivar, assembly GCA_030544215.1. Classification (NCBI taxonomy): domain Eukaryota; kingdom Viridiplantae; phylum Streptophyta; class Magnoliopsida; order Alismatales; family Araceae; genus Zantedeschia; species Zantedeschia hybrid cultivar. Next base: position 54,320,971 of record JARZZO010000006.1, on the reverse strand, counting down.
CACGATCTCTAGAGGTATACACACGAGTTCCCGCAGCAGACGCGATTTCCTCCTCGACTTGAGTGCTCCAACCAGATCTCAAATCCACCATGCGCGGAGAGAGACAGATCCACTCCAAGAGAGAGAGAAGGAGAGAGAGAGAGGAGAGAGAGAATCTGGGGTGAGTAATTCGTCCAACCAACTTTTTACCCCTCCCCCTTGGCCCTCCTTATATAGAAATAAGGATAAGCACAACAGTTAATCCTCATGATTATCCAAGAGTTTGGCCTTGGATAATTCTCCATTAAATCTTCATGTTTATCCTGCAGCTTTTCACAAAAACCCAGATAAGCATGAAATTTAACATCTCTCACCGTCTGACGAGAACTCTTATGTGTGTGACCCTCTAGGCCCATATATCAGTCCGGTTGCAGGCCCATTAAACTTAGAACTGTTTCTTGAGTTTAATATTTATTAATTAACATTTAAACATCACATGTTAAATGATTAATTTAATAAACAAGTTAATTATCATCTGATGATCAAATCACTTGGCCTTCTGATCATGAACAGCACCAAACACTACCTCATGATCCCAAAAGATATAAGGGATACTGTTCCCTTCAATTGAACCTTTCCGTCTGCCGATACCGCACAGATATAATCCTTCACTCATGCAATGTCCCGATAACGCAAGGGTATGGTTTTATAGTCAAACCCTCTTTCGCATTATCTAGATAGATTCCAATACACAGTTAATATCTAGAAAGACATCTCTTTCATTTGACCCTGGCCAGGGATTTCTGTGTACACATCCATGGGACATTCTCTCTCCAGTCTTATACCAAGAGTGAGTGATCCCTTGTTGTTCACTCAATTACCTTCGCAAGCTTTCCACTGTATCTGAAAGACCGATTATGGTGGACTTAATGGTTAAAGTCCACGAGTCAGAGAATCAAGATACAATGGTCCACAAACAAGGTATCATTGGTGACTCAGGTCAAAGGACCAACTGTGCTACTGCAACGATTGAATTTCCTGGTTGACTAATAGGTATAATTACCATCCAGGAATTCTTATTTGGGTCTGTTCAGTGAACTCATTCTCTAATGAGCACCCACTTGTTTGTCTTAGTGTCACCACACGAGTGAATGTGAGATCATTCACCCTCATCATATGAGCAGACATAACTTGTGTCGATCTTATTGGATATTTAATGTCCATCTCAAATATCCTATGATCGAGAACTATTTAAGACAATTGCCTTAGGATATTGATCTCACTATCATAATCTCATCATGATTCAATATCCCATACATTTGTCTATGGACCTTCATTACGATAGTCGTTTGCGAGAACTATTAAATGAAGAAATAATTGCCTTTATTAATAATCTTGAACTAGAATGTACAATGATTGGCTTTGAGGCCACCCAATTCTAATAAAGACATAGCAATATAGGCCTCCCCGGGATAGGAGCCATAAGGACTGGTGGATTGAGGAGGTAGCTCTTCAATTCGTCGAAGGTCTTTTGACACTTATCGCTCCAAATAAACTATGTCCCTCCTTTCAATAAATCATAAAAGGGTTTGCATCTCACAGAATGTTGAGATATGAACCGTCTGATGAATTGCAAACGGCCGATGAGACCCTTTATATCCCTGACATTTCTAGGTAGGGGCATTTCCACTATCGCCTTCACTTTGTCTGGATCAACCTAAATTCCCCTTCTGCTCACCATGAACCCTAGCAATTTACTAGAAGAAACACCAAATACGCACTTCTTTGGATTCATTTTCAGTTGGTGCTCCCTTGACCTCTGCATTACAGCCCTAGGGATTTGAGCATGTGCCTTCCTGGTTTTAGACTTCACTAAGATATCATCCACATAAACCTCCATGTCGATGTGAATCATGTCATGAAAGATTGCCATCATAGCCCTCTGGTAGGTGGCTCCAGCATTCTTAAGCCCAAATGGCATGACCATGTAGCAATAAGTTCCCCATGGAGTTATGAAAGATGTTTTCTCTTGGTCTTCTTCAGCTAGTCGGATTTGATTATATCCCGAAAAACCATCCATGAAGGACAACATTTCAAATACAACCGTGTTATCGACCAACAAGTCTATATGAGGTAGTGGGAAACCATCCTTTGGACAGGCTTGATTGAGGTTGCGAAAGTCTATGCAAACCCTAACCTTTCCGTCCTTTTTTGCCACGGGGACGATATTAGCCACCCACTTAGGATAGAGCACTACTCGGATGAACTTGGCCTTGTGTAATTTGTCAACCTCTTCTTTTACTTTAAGTGCTAATTCCGATTGTAGCCGTCTCAACTTTTATTTCACGGGTTTAGCATCAGGCTTGAGGATTAGCCGATGTTCCACCAATTCTGTGTTTAATCCGGACGTATCCTCGTATGACCAAGCGAACCCATCACGATGTTCTTGGAGCACGGCTATTATGGACCCTTCTTCTTCTGGACTCAAACGGGCGCTAATTAGCACTATCTTTGGATCTAACTTCTTTAGTGGGTTCGTTGATGGTTGATGAGGGTTCATCAAATCGTCTCGTCCCATTGACAAGTGGTTCGGCCAAGTCATCCTCCTCTTCCTCTTCACTAAGCTCAAATACTCCCAGACCATCACTGCAAGACTCGTCTTTCACCAACTCCAATGGTTCGGAGATGACCCCTATCTGAAGAAACTTATCCAACTTTTTCAAAGCTTTACACCTATTTGCTAATTCCTGAACTAAGAACAAAGGAACTTGCTTAGCCCTACAATTTCTAGACAGGGAGGAAGCTATCCTAATTCCTAAACTGCTATGTACATGGCCTGGAGAATGGGTCAGTTTTGTCCTAGATGGGACAAGGGTAGACCCTTGGGACAAAGATTCAATGATGGCGGGGTTGCCCCACCACCTAAGCTCCTCGAAAGTGACTTCCCCCCCCCCTCAGGATGGGAATTGGACTTTTTTTTTCGTAACCGAATGCCTCTAACATGAAACATTCAGAAGAAATGGCGTCGATTGGAGCTGAGAGCATCGGGACGGAAGGTGGGTGGAACAAGAAAGGAATGAACGTAGCAGGAGCTGGTTCATTCCTGGCCAAGAAAAGCCCTATCGGTGGGTTGCTTGATTCACAAAACAAGGATGATATGCCAAAATCTTCTTCGTTTCTACCCTCATGATTTTCTTGCACTTCCTCCTCTACCCTGGGCAATTCCTGCTTCTTTCTCACAAAGTGATTCATGAGGGACCACTTATTTGTTCCTTTTGGTGGTTCAGTAAACTTATAACCCAGGCCACATCCCCCACTGACAGGGTTCTCTGAGATGGGGTCACGAATGCCTTGTTCTTCTCTCCCTAACCCAGAGCCTGAGTTATACCCCATCTTACTCATGAGCTGCCAACCTATGCCTGACCTAGGCCTAAGGTGAGAATTCACTGATGAATGAACGGGCTCTTTGCCTTTCCTGGAAGTTATCATGGACGGAATCTGTTCTGCTGTCACTGAGTCCAATGACTCAATGTAGGGAGTGCTTTTGACCTTAACAATCTTCCCGTTATACGGGAACTTATAGCACTGGTGGTTGGTGGATGGGACTCCCAAGGTTTGGTCCATCCATGGTCTCCCTAGAATAGCATTGTAGATTGGCTTAACATCCAGGATGTAGAATTCCGAAATCATGGATACCGGGCCAATTTCCAGTTGCAGGAAGATCTTCCCATCTGCTGGTCTCTGGGAATTGTCATAAGCTGAGACCATCATAGAGGTGGACTCAACCTTCTCTGGGTCTATCCCTATCCTTTTGAGGGTCTTAAGGGGACAGACATTGATAGAGGCTCCGGTATCTAGTAAGATGGAGTCTACTGAATGACCATTGAGAATGGCGGTTAGGCACAGAGGAAGGGATTGGCACTCCGGGGGAGCTAGATCCTTTTCTGGGAAGGAGATCATGGGGGTCTGAGTGACTGAGAGGATGGCATTAGTGACTCCTCCACTAGGAAGATCCTCGTTGACCGTGATTTGTTGTAGGAAATTAAACAGCATCTTCCTGTGTATGGGAGACTTCCGGATAAGCTCGAGGATAGAGATCTTAGCGGGGGTCTTCTCTAGATGCTGGAGGATGTCGTACTCAGACTGGGCATTCCCCATGATAGGGATTGAGTTACCTTGAGAGTCCAAGGGTTGGCTCGGAGGAATGATGCGATTCTTGAGCGTTACCCCCACCGAGATTGGATCCGCTTCCATTGGTGACCTAATGGGATTGAAGCTAGTCATCGAACCCTGATTCTTGGTTGGACAGAAGATAGATAGAGTGGGCCCCTCGGCTGTGATCGGAGGGATCTGAATGAGAGTGACCGGCTTGAGGGTTGCCAGTTGCTCTTTGGGCCAGATTAGGACCAAAGGCTCGTTAGGGGAAAGCGTGGAGACTTCTGGAGTAACTCCTTTAGTCTCACGCGACCAAGTGGGATCTTGATGTTTTATCCCAGACCCTTCATATTCCCAGTATTGTTCTCTGCAAACTATTATGGGCTCCAAGTATTTGATCAAAGTGTTGACCTTTCCTTGAGAACCGGAGGAATCTTGAACCACTTGATGAGAAGGAAACGGGTCTTTCACAATTCTCAGTTCCTTCTTTGCCTTCAAAGCATCAATAGCTTTTCTCATGTCCTCCCAGTTTATCCGCCCTTCATTATTCAAGTCGTACACCCAATCCCTGAAGGTGAAGCAATTGTAGATTGTGTCCCGTGATCCTATGGTAGGGGCAATACCTGGACATGTCCGTATTGCGCGGAACACCTTCTCTTTGAGGTGGGAGTTGAATGGCGTTACAAGCTAGCAAGGCATAAAAAATGTCTGCCAATGATTCCGGCAGAGGTGGATATGATGCTCACTTAGCCATAGGACGACTGTAATTAGTCGGGGGAGGAACAACTGAATATGGCTTCTGGTTGGGCTGAGTGTCAGACTTAGGATGGGGATTGGGAACCCTGGTTGGCTGTGCTAGCATGCTGACCTGTTCATTGATGGTGACTTCTTCCGTGGTAGGAGTTGGTGTGGCTTTCTTGTTCCTGTTTATGTTCTCAAAGAACGAAGGCAGAGTGGCCTCTCGGATTTGAGACTGAACTACACTAGCTCGGTTGTACAGCTGTGCGAATGTTTGAAGTTCGCTAAGCATGAGAATAGCTCGAAGCTGGGGGGTAGCGTTGTTAACAAGCATAGTGACTGCTTGTGCTTCAGGGATAACAACCTCTGCTCTAGAAGCCATAGCTCTCCACTTGTTAGCAAAATGAGTGAAGTCTTCATCGGACTTCATTTTTTCCATTACAAGATCAAACAAGGTAGGGGGCAAGGCTGCCCTGTGGTTGAAGTGGGTAATAAATCTCTCAGAGACCATATAAAGTTGATTAGGTCAGTGGCTAGTAGAGAAGAGAACCATCTCAAAGCCTCTCCCTCGAGAGACTTCTGAAAAAGGTGGACAAGTAGGACTCTATCGAAGAGCCACTAGTGGGAATCCATGAGAAACCCGGATAAATGATAATGTGGGTCAGTAGTACCATCGTACTTCCTGTACTTAGGTACTTTGAATCCTGGTGGAAAGTAGGCCGGAGGGAGCTTGCAGTAGCTCAGAAGAGAATGAGGTTGCCTAAGGCTGAGATTTTCGGCCATAAGTTGCCGCACACAAGTCTCAACCTCATTCTTATAGATGAACTCCTCCTGCTTGGGAGGTGTGACCTGATTGATGGGATTAAATGGGATTGTGTGAGTGGGCATAGCTTGACTTGCCTGGGGTCGGCTAGAAGATCCTTGGAATTGGGTTTTCCGAGGAGTGGCATCCTGAATTTTGCCATGGGAAACTAACTGGATGAGTTGATTCGGAGTATAGCGTGATAACACAGCAATGAGTTCCGAATCTTCTCCAGGATTTTGGAATGTCCTATTTGAAATTACTGGCTCATCTTCTCCTTGCGAGGTAGAAGATTCATCAGAATATTTTCTTGGAAGTCCTTCTCTAAATGCTTGGAGCATTCCTATGAAGGTCTGTTGTGGATCTTCTTCAATTTCGAATAGAGGGTTGTGTATAACATTGTTACCAAGTTCATCCATGTCATCATACACAGCGTTAACATACATTCGGTTCATCATGAAACATAGACCCTAAATGATTTTATATTCCATTTGAAATGTTAACAGTGTATTATGAGAGTTGGTTTCTAACAAATCAAGTTCAAACCCTTAACGACCCTGGACTTTTCAAAACTTGTTCCACCAAAATTTAGTTAGGTGTGTTAAATTTTGAAATAATTTTCTCAGTGACACCTATAGGTGGATGATTGTGAATGGAAATGTTTAATTAATCCCTCACACAAACCCGGGGTTCCTATAGGGAGGTTTCAGGTACAACCTGCTCGGCGGCCAAGTGGGAATCCCTGGCTCGCGGAGACTCACGGAGGTTGCCAACAGAATAAGACTAGTCACACCCGAGTGGGAATCCTCAGGTGGAGAGTCAAATACTGTGGGAGAGGTGACTAGAGATGTGATGTCGGATCTTCCTTAAAAACCCCCGCGGGGAATACCCCCAAAAACCCAGAAATTTAACAACCAGCAGGTCAGAACATATAACAAATCAACAAACCAGGCAGCAACAACATACATGAACAGCAACAGCAAGCAGGAAGGACGGCCAGGGACTTAGCCGTCAAAGGCAGTGGACGGCCAGGGTCTTGGCCGTCAAAGTCAGAGGACGGCCAAGAGGTTGGCCGTCAAAGGGAGAAGACGGCCAACAAGTTGGCCGTCAAGCTGGAGCCAGCGGCCAAGGGACCCGCAGCCCAATGCAGTGGATGGCTTGTTCGTTGGCTGTCCAGTAGAGAGGACGGCCAGGGGCTGGCTGTCCAAGGGGCGGGCGACGGCTAGGTGAGTAGCCGTCCAAGGTGTTGGACGGCCAGTCGCCTGGCCGTTTGGCAGCCTTTTTTTTTTAATATCTCATGTCCTTACCTTCTTACCTTTGATCGCGACGCGTGCAGCGGGCTATGGGAGTCCCATCGTGATCGCCAGAGGGTTGTATCGGCAAATGATGGACTTCCATACGAAGTTCCATGCATTGTTATCGGTTATAGACGCAAGGGGTTCGGCTTCGACCCATTTGGCGAAGTAATCCATCGCCACAATAAGGAATTTCCTCTGGCCAGTAGCCATGGAAAAGGGTCCTAAGAGATCAATCCCCCACTGGGCGAAAGGCCATGGATCTGACAAAGGTGTCAAGAGGGTTGTGTAGGTGTCGGAACGTCCCCCGCCGCTGCGGCTTCCGACGAGGGTTTCTCCGTTCGTCTTAGCACTGCGGCGATTTAAGGGGGGTTAGAAATTAAGGTGTGATCGCCAGGAGCATTACCTTACGGCCCTGTGCTCCACATGATTGTAAGAGTAATCGTGTTCTGAGGGAGCGGGAGATGGTGGTTTCCCCTTCTCTTTCTCCGGCCGGCCAGAAGAGGAGAGCTCGGCAATCTACACGTAGAAATGCGGTAAGGATCCCTGAAAAGAAAAGACAAGACAAGAGAAAAAAGATGACCCGATTAGAACTGTGATATGCAGAATCTATCCATGAAAATACAAAAAACTAATGAAAATCGGAGGGAGACGCACCGGATGGGTGGTGGGGAGGGAAGGTGACTATATGTTATGGCCACCCACCTCCCATTTTTTGTTTAAAACCTCTGGAGAAGGGTTGCTAGGTTATCCTAACATGCATGCATGCAGATGGGGATGCTCGTGTGTGGAAAGTGGTGCTCGTGTGTGGAAAGTGAAGTGATATGTTGAAAGTGGAAAGAAGAGTAAGAGAGGGAAATGTTACGGAATGATTTAAAAGTGAGAATGCAATGAGGTGAATAGGGGAAAAGCAAAAGAGGGTTAAGAAGGCAAGCCCATTTTGGAGTACGGAGGATTCCTCTTGAAGCTCCTCTTGAAGCTCTCTGACTCTTTGTCCGCTCGACTCCTCAAAGCAGACTCACTTGCCAACCTCCTCTGAACCTTCCTCCTCCGAGCCTTCCCCCCAAAAATAAACTCCTTAACCCCCCTGCTCGAGAGGATATGGGGGGTTTAAATAGGTGAATGTAAAATAGGAGAAAATAGGGGTCTAAATCCCCGTAAATCATCCTGGAGCCAATGGGAAGTGGTCAAGGATCATAGGTGGTGCGCGCGGCAGTCGCCAGAGTGGGGAGTGATCGGAGTAGTGGAGGTGAGGGCGGCGAGTAGAAGAGATCGTGGGGAAGACGAGGTCAAGGTGGTAGTTAGGGGAGTGGACGGCCAGCTAACATGCCTTCCAATCCCGTGGAAGGCGGCCCGGTTGGCCTTCGAAGGGGGTGGAAGGCAAGGGGTGGCCTTCAAAGGGTGGTGGAAGGCGGACTGGCTGGCCTTCGAAGGGTGGTGGAAGGCGGACTGGCTGGCCTTCGAAGGTTGGTGGAAGGCGGGCTGGCTGGCCTTCGAAGGACAGTGGAAGGCGGGCTGGTTGGCCTTCCAAGGATGGTGGAAGGTGGACTGGCTGGCCTTCCAAGGATGGTGGCTAGAGTCGGGAGTGGTTAGCGGGCCTAGTTATTAGTGGGCTGAGATGGCTAAGATGAGGGGTTTGGTGACGATGGGCTAGTGATGGATAGGGTTCATGACCAAAAGGGTAGTCCAAAATCGGTGTCTACAGGTTGCCGACTGATGAATGAGGGAGCTGAATCTCTGGCACTGGTCACAGCAGCGGACGAGAGCAGCGGCGTCCTCTCGGAGTGTCGGCCACTAGTACCCTTGCCTCAAGAGTTTATGGGTCAAGGCCCTTCCTCCTGCGTGTGCTCCGCAGATTCTTTCATGTACTTCCCGAAGGGCATAATCGGCTTCGGCTGGGTTGAGACATCGAAGAAGTGGCCGGCCGAAGGATTTCTTATATAGTATACCTTCCAGAATAAGGAAGTGGGAAGAGCGCTGCCGGATGCTCCTTGCTTCCTTTGGATCGGACGGGACCACAAGCGACTAGGGGAGTCATCCAGGTCTCTGCTTCGGATTCATTCATTTTCATGACCTCGGATTCACTGAGACTCGGCTCAGAAAGTTCTTCAACCAAGATCATCCGGCCTCCTCCCCCGTCCTGTGTTGATGCTAGCCAAGAAAGAGCGTCGGCTCGAGGGATTCGCACAATCTCAAAAGAAACAAATTCAGCTAAGATTTTGCGGGTTACCTGGAGGTAGGACGTCATTAATGCATCCCGAGCCTCGTATTCCCCGGTGATTTGATTGGCGATGAACTGAGAATCGCTGAATGCCCTTATCCTTTGTGCGCCGAGCCTTTTGGCGGCCCGAAGGCCTGATATAAGGGCTTCATATTCGGCGGCGTTATTGGTAGCCGGAAAGGAGAAGCGAAGTGCATATTCCGTGATGACTCTTTCGGGAGATGCCAGGATCCATTCGGCGCCACTACCCGAAGAGCATGCGGACCCATCAACGTATAGTTGCCATTCATCCGCCGAGGACGAAGGAGCCGAAGAGGTTTTAGCTTCAGGAGTAGTTACGACTTCCGGCTGAGGGGCCGAGGATGCTTCGGAAGTGAGCTCGGCAATAAAGTCGGCCAAAAGTTGAGCTTTTATTGCAGTCCGAGGCCTATAAGAGATGTCGAATTCTCCTAATTCGATCACCCATTTAGTCAGCCTCCCGGACACTTCTAGTCGAGAGAGGACTTGCTTCAAAGGTTGATATGTGAAGACCTATATTGAATGTGCGAGGAAATAGGGCCGGAGCTTTCTTGCGGAAGCGACTAGGGCCAAGGCCAATTTTTCTAGTGCCGGATACCGAGACTCTGCTCCGTGGAGGGCTCGACTTATAAAATAAACTGGCTTATGTATGCCATCTTCTTCCTGGACGTGGACGGCACTGATAGCTGCTTCAGATGCGGCAAGATAAACGAACAACTGCTCTCCTTGGATCGGTTTAGACAATATGGGAACATCGGAGAGATAAGCTTTTAGTTGATCGAAGGCCGATTGACATTCGTCCGTCCAGGAGAAGTTGCTAGTCTTCTTCAGCAGTTTGAAGAAGGAAAAACAACGATCTGTCGCTCTTGACATGAAGCGACTTAATGCGGCAATCCTTCCGCTTAGTTTCTGAACCTCTCGGACGTTGGCCGGAGGGTGCATCTGGATAATAGCCGCGACCTTTGCAGGATTTGCTTCTACTCCTCGGCGAGTGACCATGTAGCCGAGAAACTTCCCGGAAGCTACACCGAAGGCGCATTTGGCACAAGTAGGTTTTGTTCATTTCATATTTACTCTTTTTAATTGAAGAACCGATGTGTAAATTATCATGAGACACATTCAATAGAAACAAACCATTAGACAAAATAACATAAGCTATTAATTTATTTCCGAAATAAATTGAACAACTATTGTTCCCAAAATTTAAATTGTATCCAATTCTATCCAAGCATGAAATAGAAATGATATTCCTTATTATGCTAGGTACATAATAGCATTCATCTAATAAAAATGTGTCTCCAGATGGTAGCTTGAGCTTCACTGTCCCCACAGCGATCGCCGCAACTCTTGCGCCGTTACCTAGCCTCAGCTCCACCTCGCCGGTCCTCAGCTTACGCCTTCTTGTCAGTGCCTGCACAGAATTGCAAATATGAGATACACATCCAGTATCTAATACCCATGATGTACAATCTCTTATTGACAAGTTTACATCTATCATATAGATACCTGAAGCGTCCTGCTGCTTCACAGTTCCTTGAGCCTTGTCCTTGAGGTATTCTTTGCAATTCCTCTTCCAATACCCTTTCTGGTGACAGTAAAAGCAATCACCTTTCTCAGCACTTTTACCTTTGTCTTTCTTGGCAACCTTTGCCTTTCTCTGAAACTTGTTCTTATTCTTTCGAAAAGCTTGGACTGCAAGTCTTTTTCTATTGGTCTTACCAACTATGAGGACTTGGGGTTTATCCTTCACAAGGTTCCCCTCAGCAGTCTTTAACATGTTTAGCAGTTCAGCTAAAGTGGCCTGGATCTTGTTCATGTTAAAATTAACGATGAACTGAGCATATAACGGTGGAAGTGAAGACAACACGAGGTCTGTGTGCATCTCCTTGGGAAGTGTAATCCCAAGAGCATCCAGCCTCTCCACCCACTCAATTATCTTCAGCACGTGATTTTGTACTGAAGTTCCCTCTGCCATCTGAGCCTTGAACAGATTCTTCGATATCTCATATTGTTTGATTCTGCTCTGCTCACGAAATAGCTCCTTCAATTGGAGCATGATGGATCTAGCATCCATCTCTTCATATTGCCTCTGCAACTCATTGCTCATAGAGGCTAACATGTAGCATTGGGCCATAGTGGAATCTTCCTTCCATTTTTCATATGCTATCATTTCCTCCTTTGGGGCATCTAATGCTGGTTCAGTAGGACGTTCACTATCCAAGACGTAGGCAATCTGCTCAGACCTGAGAACAATCTTCAGGTTCCTGAGCCAGTCTGAGTAGTTGGTGCCTGTCAAACGGTTGGCATCAAGTATGCCTCGCAACTGGTTATGGTGCGACATTCTAGCCTATAGGAGATAATCGAATGATAATTAGCAGATATTCAGATTAATTAAAACAAGATATGGTCTTTTATTATCTATTTTTACTCCCACTAATTTTCGACGGACTGTATAACCTTCAAATATACAGAACGGGAGACGCCGACTGTCTTCTAGTGGGGATCAGAATCTCCAAGCATCACAGTATGACCTTGGGTAAACACTTAGTATCATACCGCTATCTCAGAGCAATCATCTCATGATAATTGCAACTCCTTGCAATATCCGATCATATTTCGGCTCCCAGGTTATTAATGGTCCCGGGTAAACACAGTAGACCATTATCCACGGTCTAAGCATTACCATCAATACGTGATAAAGTAGAGTAGAAATATAATTCTTGGGTAAACACATGGATGACTATATCGTTCATCTACTCTTATCCAAAGACATCTAATGCCATGATCAATAGTTCTCTCATCAGTTAATGGCAAACCTCAGGTAAACACATAGTATCTGCCACCACTGAATTAAGTTCTATTAATCATATTGATGGAGAGCCACGTGGTGCATTCTCAATGACTTGCACTCCGGCTTAGAATTTGTTACGAAGGTTTTACTTATTTAGTTTGGTCTCATCCGAGGTGATAGTGTTAAATATATCTAATATATTATAAATACTAATAACCTAGCAAATATTAAGCACACGCATCACATACATGTCATTAGTGTGGTCATGGATGGCACAGTGGTTTGACTTGAGCCAGACAGTCAAACGCACACACATACACAATATAACAACTTATATCATGAGTCTGCAAACCCATGGATTCAATGAACTCCTTCATTTTCATCTGGTCGGCAGTTGCGGATCATCCTCGCTCCGCGCGCAACCGCCTCGATCAAATTACATCATAATTCATAATTACAAAATAATTTATAGAAGGAGGAAGCCTTATGGCGATTACATCAATGAGGGAGGTATAATTACATTTGAATATAAGAGGGAGAGGTTCGCAAACCTCTATTTATTAATAAATAACAAACCACACAATCACATTCCATATCCACAAATAATGCTCGTCCATGACCACCATGTGTTTTAGTTAAACAAACCACACATGAATTGCACATCAAATGGCTAAATTAAAATTTTTGAAAATAATAATAATTTCAAGTTTCATAAAACCAGAGACCAAACAAAATTTTGGAGAATTTAGAATTTTCGAAAATCAATTTATGCATGCTTAATTTAAATCGAATTTAAACAAGCAATTAATAACACATCAAATATGCAGAAAATCTAAAATTAATGGCTTTAGAAATATTCCATGCTCAATTTGAACAATTCAAATAGTTTGGGGTTAATCTAACAATTAGATTACATAAGGTTTAATCTAACATTTAGAATTAATTAAATTAACAACTTTTGTTAATTAATTAACAAAATAAACCTTAATTAGGACCCAATCAGTAAATTAAATTTAATAACAAATAGTAAAATCATATTTTACAATTAATTATTAAATCAATTTATTGATTAGTTTAATAAAAATAAAAAAATCAACTAGGGCCCTTAAAGGGCTCAGCCCTGCTGAGCCCCTGGCTCGAGCCAGGGCTCAGCCAGGGGCCCGGACCCAGGCCCGCAGGCATGGTCCGGCCCCTGGCTGGCCCTGGCTCGGACCCCTGGCCCAGGCCAGGGTCCAACCGGGCCGGCCCGGTCGGCGGCTAGGGAAACCCTAGCCGCCCGGCCGGGCAGCCCGAGGGTTCCCTGCACAGCAGGGAACCGGACGGCACCGTAGCCCCTGGGGTCTTCTCCGGCGCCGGTCCGGCGATGGCCGGCCATCAGACGTCGACCGCCGGCAGCGGCGTGCTCGCCGGCGACGTCCGGCCACCGGCGTTGGCCTAAGGGGGATTAAAATCCGAATTTTTTACCCCCTTCTATCCCCCAAATTTCAAGTTTCAAAAACCCAAAACAAAGAAGAAAAATCATGGCCGGCGATCCAAAAATCTCCAAAACACCGACAACAACCTATTGCCAAGGATTGTAAGATCTTGGATCTGGGGGAAACACTCTTTAGATCCCTTCAAAAACGCCAAGAACAAGGTGTTCTTCGTCCAACGAAGAACACAACGAAATAACCCTAAAAATAAAAATTTATTCAGATTTAAATTGCGATCTCATCGCAGTAATCATCTAATGAATATAAATCTTTCAAGAACATAAGTACCAGCATGGATTTAAATTCTAAAACCACAATTTTAGAGACCGAAACGGCGAAAACACAGTGGAACCTGGCTCTGATACCACTGTTGGGATCGCTGTGTCGGGATCTGACCGAAAACGCAACAGAATAAAATTAATTTTGGGATCGGATCCATCCCGTTTCGATGAACAAAACAACACCGGAGTAAATCGGATTTACCTTGCGCGGATTCAAATCCGCGTTCCTTTTCCGGTTCCGTCGGAGCGATGCCGCAAGTTGCGCAGATGCCTGACCTTTAGCGGTATCCACGCGGTTCTCCTCGCGATGGATTGTCCTCGCTTCCTCTCTGGCTGTGGTGTTCGTCGATCCCGTCTGGCTGCGCGTAATTTGCCGCGACATGCGGATTATGAATCTCCCGTCGGACGGAAGGCGGAGCAGTCGGGAACCGCACGCCCAGAAGAGAAAGAGAGAGAAAAGAACGACGGCTAGGTCAGGGTTGCTGGCCCCCGACGTAGAATCCGTTCTTTTATAATAAGTCTATTTGCAGTTTTTCATAAAAACCCAGACTTATCCGAAATCCTGTCGGATTATCCATCGACTTGAAAACCATTTGCGTGTGACCCTCTAGGCTCAAATACCAGTCCAGTTAATAGCCCATTAGGTCCAATAATCCTTTACTGACTCACTGAATTAATTAATATCCTTATATTCAATTAATCAGCCGAATTTAATGTCCCACAAAAAATTCGGATGGACTGCCGATCACGTTGGATGCCAAGCAACATCGCGTGATCTTGGATGGCACTGGGGTTATTGCAACCTTCTATTGGAACCTTTCTGTCATCAGTTAGCGCGCAGATATAATCCTTCTCCGTGCAATGTTCCCGAATCGACCTAGGGCATGGTTTATTGTTAAACCCTATTCGGTCGATTCATTTGAATCAGATGCCGCTAATCTGAATCCGATAACTCCTTATCGATTACAGAGTCTGCCCTGGCCAGGGACTTTAAATGCATCATTCCCAGAACGTTCTCTCTCAAACTAACGAGAGCGGATGATCCCGTATTGAACACACAATTACCTTCGAGGGCATTTCCCTGAACTCGATCGCTTGACTTATTGATAACCCATGGCTAGGGATTCGTTAGTCAAGGTCAAAGTTCAGAAACCTACCAACAAGATATCTTTGGCGTCTCAGGTCCAAGGATCATCCACGCAACCGTGACAAATGAATCGAGCTAGTTAACAGTGAGGTGATTACCATCCAGCGATTCATAGTCGGATTAGTTTAGTGAACTCATTCACCAATGAGCACCAACAGGTCCAGCATAGTGTCTCCACACAAGTGACTTATGGGATTAGTCACCCTCATCGTATGAGCTGAAGTAACCTATACTAGTCTATCCGGATGTTCGATGTCCTATCTCAAACATCCTATGACTAGGAACAATTAAGAACATGTGTTTATAAGTCTTCGATCCCGTAATTATGATCTCATCATAATCAAAAGACTCTTGCACATGTTCATGGACTTCATCGTGATACGATAAACAAAGATCGAATGAATTACACATAATGAATTATTGCCATTTATTAATAATCTGAATTAGTACATAGTATCGGATTGGCTTTGAGACCATCTAATACTAACACATCCGTCGCCGCAACGATTGCCGAATACCCACCGACGGGAATTCCTGACTTTCGAGAATCACGCGCGGCAGAGACGGAGATTGTTCCAGCGCCTCGAACGGGGCGCCCAAAGGTGGAGAGAGAAAGGAGGGATGAGGGCCAAAATGGGGAAACCCTGGAGCTTGGCCTAAGGTTTCTCAACAGTACGTATATATATTAAGTCGGCGTGACTTTTCACAAAAGTCCCCGAGTTAATATAAATCCCACTTTTGTACCACTGACTGAGAATCTTATTACATGTGACCCTCTAGGCCCCTTTACCTATACGATTTTCAGCCCGTTAAGTCCAATAACTAGTTATTGACTTTTTGTAATTAATTAATATCTAGATATTAACTAATTACTTAGCCGAATTAACATCGCATGTAAATTCGATCGGACTTCCGATCAAGTTGGGTGCCAAGCAACACCGCTTGATCTCAGAAGGTAATGGGGTTCAGTAACCAAATCATGGAACCTGTCTGTCCACAGTTACCGCGTGGCTATAATCCTTCGTTCGCACAATGCTCTCGACTTAACCTAGGGTACGGTCAACTGTCAAACCTTAGATGGTCAACTCACTTGAATCAGACTCCGCTGTACAATATCCGAAAACCTCTTTTTCAATGTTGTTTCTGCTCTGGCCAAAGACTCTGGTGGATCTATTCTAGAGCATTCTCTCTCCAGTTACTTGAGAGCGAACTATCCTTTATTGAACACACAATCACCTTCGAAGGTCTTCTACTGGACCCGATCCTTGACTATTAGAGATCCCGTGGATAGGGATTCGTAGGTCAAGGTCAAAGTCCAGAAGTCCATCGAAAAGGTGTCTTTGGTGTCTCAAGTCCAAGGATCAACCACGCCACTGTGACGATGAATCAAGCCGATTGACAGTCAGGTAAATTACCATTCGGCGATTCATGTCGGATCAGTTTAGTAAACTCATTCCCCAATGAGCACCTACAGGTTTACCATTGTGTCTCCACGCAAGTAACTAACGAAATCAGTCACCGTCATCATATGAGCTGGAATAACTTGTACTAGTCTTACCGGATGTTTGATGTCCTTCTCAAACATCTTACGACTAGGAACAATTGAGAATATGTGTTTATAAGTCATCAGTCTCATTATTATGATCTCATCATAATCTGATGACTATTGCACATATTCATAGACTTCATTATGCGCAATTATAAATATGCCAATCTACATAATGAATTTAACGCTATTGATTAGTGAACCAGATTGAAATAGGTGCCTTATGATTGGCTTAGAGGACACCTATATCCATCAATCTCCCACTTGGACTTAAGCCAATCACCTTCGCATTTGATCTCCATCAAATCTTGGTGATGCTCACATAAGTTTTGTGACTAGGACTTGGTCAGGGATCTGCTAAATTATCTATAGATAGAATATTTCTATTTCATTATTTCCTCTTTATCCTTTGTCTCTAAACTTGTAAAAGAGCCTCAAAATGTTCTGCAACTTCTGAAGAGATCATAGCTCGATCACACAATTGATCGCTCCCACTGTTGTCCTACAACGATAGGATGGTATCATAGACCTTTTAGAACAACATCTAGTTCAGGGATGAACCATTTTCATCCTACTGTTCTGATAACAGTATCACTTGTTTATGTCGTCACGTTAATATCGAGTTCTGGATTGGAATCCTTCCAACCTGTTCCTTTCTTTTAGAAGGTTAAGTCCATTATTTGACTTGAAATTTGAGTCAGTGTAACCTCATAGTTTCAAATCATCCTCTCCATATACGTGAGTGCATCCTTAGCACTTCTCAAGTGCTTAATGATGCATTTTACTCATGTATCCTTTAAGGAACTTTTTCTCTAAAGGAATAAATTCCATGTCTCAACAATTGAGACTTATTATGAAATTTATACCAAACATTTTGACATACAGGTCAATATAATATCCCCACCGATCTATCTTAATAGATTCGTATTTCCAATACGTGGTATATTATAACTAAACTTATTATGGAGGAAAACATGGTTAATAATGCTTTCACTGATAGTAACATCTTGATGTCATTCTTAATGACTTTGATGTTATTATCACAAAGCATTACTAAAGCGACTATACTCCCACTGTCCCTTTTGAACACACACACAATCTGTGATCATTCTTAATGAGCACGTAGTATTTGACCATTAAGTCGAAACTTTTATTACAACTTAACAAGCTTGAGTTTGATTGAAAATGATCTTTGAAATCATAACTTGTTTCATGTACATTCTAAAAGATTTAAAGGTGTATCATATACATCCTTTCCTCAATCACATTGAGAGAATGCTTTTAATATCTAACTGTCATCATCTCATTATAATGACAGGCAATATTGGTAAGTAGAATTCTAATAAACTTATTAATCTTAAAGTTGTAATGACAGAGAGCATCATTATCATAGATTTTATATCATAATCTATTTTTGAACTCCTCTCATCTTGCTAAATCAGATATGTCAAACCTATCCTTCTAGTCATTGAAAGAATCTCAAAAATCTATTGAGCTCTCTGATGTGTGTTATGAGTGGTTCCAAATAACTTAAAGATTATCTAATAATCTTATGGTATCTTGTGAATCTAGAACATCTTCTAGTTTCATCAGCTCTCGCTGTCTTCTCTGAGGACAAATTACTCTTCATAGAAGACAGCTTTCAGGACGATAATTATTTCATTATTGCCTAGTCAATAAATGTAATGTCCAAACTCTTTAGACATTTTACAAATTTACATTACGGTATAACTTGACTTTAAAATCAGGTTTGTTCATAATTCACATCTCATATGAATTATTTGGTTTCCATATCTAATATGGACACACATTGTCTTATTTGGAACCATCTGTAAAGTACGGACATCTAATGTTTATACTTATGTTCACAAGGATAAGAATGAGACAAATCTTATTATGTATTGCACCGCATCTTAATAAGGTGCAATTCCTCATTCTATCATATTACTATGATGTTCAATGAGGATCAATCGAGCGAGGATACAATTATCTTTTTAATGATTTGTGTGAATCATATACTTAAGCATTAATTTCTTTGATCAAATTAGGAAATTCTAATACATCATATTGATCTTATATCTTAATCTCTCAGATGCATTTGACTTGTACTACATTAAGTACATACAGTCGAATCATTTCAAGAGTAAACTATAAGATAAAGATATTGAGTTGTTTACATCAAAATGTATTAGCACCAATAATTTCTTATTGTACATCCCTGTGTACAATACCATAGATAATCAGGATTCACACAGTTCATTTCTATAGGAGACTTGTGAACATTCATCACATGAAATGTCACATCAAGAATCTATAAGGTATTGACTGATTTGAACAACTATTGTTCTTTCTCAATCAATGTTATTCTTGATATCTTATGCAACTAAATAATAATTATTCAGTTTCATATTTGACTCCTATAGATATACAAAGATTTACTGTCTGACAGTAACCTATGAATATCATGAACAATTGTTGAGTCTAACTCAACACTTGTATTTTTCTCGATTTCCTTTTACTGGTCTAAGTCTACATACCATCGTAGCTCTGAGAACCATTTCCAATATCTCATATTTGAGATACTAATTCTCCAATAGATATGTAAAAGGTGATTAATAAGAATATCCGAAACTTCTTTCAAGTTTCATATTCGTTTTGCCTTTACCAGTATCCTTATATTAGTTGCAGTGAGGGAACCGTTGCTTCTCTATCTTAGCTGACCTTCCTTTATCCTTTCAGGTGTAGGTTCGACCGTTTAAAATCTTACCACTTGCCTTTCTCAAAGGCACAACATAAATATCTCTTCATCTTGGTCTATACAAATAAGAGATTTCATGACAATCATTGCCTTTCAAAAAGGCATACTATGAGTACCTCTTCACCTTGGTCTATCCAAATAAGAGGAATCATGATATCTGATTAGGATAGTGACTTTCACTTACCCCTAAAGACATTCTTTAGAGTTTTCTAGTTAGTTTGAGTATGAGAAGTATTGGCATCCAATATGCCAAAATCTCGAATAGACGACATTTTAGTGAACGAAGGAAATAACGTATTTTAAGCAGATAGTTCTGATAATTCAATTATGGTCTTTTATCTTGAATTATTTCCCACTATTTTTCGACGGACTGTATAACCTTCAGGTAAACAGAACGGAAGACTCCGACGGTCTCCTAGTGAGGATCAAAATCTCCAAGAATCACAGTCTAACCTTAGGTAAACACATAGTATCATACTATTATCTTAGAGCAACCATCTCATGGTAATTGCAACTCTTTGCAATATCTGATCTTAATTCGGCTCCCAGGTCTTTAATGGCCCCGGGTAAACACAGTAGACCATTATACCTGGTCTAAGCTTTACCATCAATACGTGACAAAGTAGAGTAAGAATGCAGCTCCCGGGTAACTGCGAGGATAGCTACACCGTTCCTCTATTCCAATTTCAAGGCATCAAGATGCCATAGTTAATAGTCCTTTCATCAGATGACGGCCAGCATGGGGAAACCCTGGAGCTTGGCCCAGGGTTTCTCAACAGCACGTATATATATTAAGTCGGCGCGACTTTTCACAAAAGTCTCCGAGTTAATAGAAATCCCACTTTTGTACCATTGACTGAGAATCTTATTGCGTATAACCCTCTAGGCCCATTTACCTATCTGGTTTTCAGCCCGTTACGTCCAATAATTAGTTATTAACTTATTGTAATAAATTAATATCTAGATATTAACTATTTACTTAGCCGAATTAACATCACATGTAAATTTGGTCGGACTTCCGATCAAGTTGGGTGCGAAGCAACACCGCATGATCCCAGAAGGTAATGGGGTTCAGTAACCCACTCATGGAACCTGTCTGTCCACAGTTACCGCGTGGCTATAATTCTTCGTTCGCACAATGCTCTCGAGTTAACCTAGGGTATGGTCAACTGTCAAACCCTAGATGGTCAACTCACTTGAATCAGACTCCGCTGTACAATATCCAAAAATATCTTTTCCGATATTGTTTCTGCTCTGATCAGAGACTCCTGCGGATCTATTCTAGAGCATTCTCTCTCCAGTTACCTGAGAGCGAACGATCCTTTATTGAACACACAATCACCTTCGAAGGTCTTCCGCTGGACCCGATCCTTGACTATTAGAGATCCCGTGGATAGGGATTCGTAGGTCAATGTCAAAGTCCAGAAATCTACCGACAAGGTGTCTTTGGTGTCTTAAGTCCAAGGATCAACCACGCCACTGTGACGATGAATCAAGTCGATTGACAGTCAGGTAAATTACCATTTGGCGATTCATCTCGGATCAATTCAGTGAACTCATCCCCCAATGAACACCTACAGGTTTACCATTGTATCTCCACACGAGTAACTAACGAGATCAGTCACCCTCATCATATGAGCTGGAATAACCTGTACTAGTCTTACCGGATGTTTGATGTCCTTCTCAAATATCTTACGGCTAGGAACAATTGAGAATATGTGTTTATAAGTCATCAGTCTCATTATTATGATCTCATCATAATCTGATGATTATTGCACATATTCATAGACTTCATTATGCGCAATTATAAATATGCCAATCTACATAATGAATTTAATGCTATTGATTAGTGAACCAGATTGAAATAGGTGCCTTATGATTGACTTAGAGGACACTTATATCCATCAAGCTCCCACTTGGACTCAAGCCAATCATCTTCGCATTTGATCTCCATCAAATCTAGGTGATGTTCACATAAATTCTATGACTAGGACTTGGTTAGGGATCTGCTAAATTATCTATAGATGGAATATTTCTATTTCGTTATTTCCTCTTTTTCCTTTATCTCTAAAC
This sequence comes from Zantedeschia hybrid cultivar, assembly GCA_030544215.1. NCBI lineage: Eukaryota > Viridiplantae > Streptophyta > Magnoliopsida > Alismatales > Araceae > Zantedeschia > Zantedeschia hybrid cultivar. Next base: position 54,299,695 of record JARZZO010000006.1, on the reverse strand, counting down.
TTGCGAAAGAGCCTTAGAATGTTCTGCAACTTCTGAAGAGACCATGGCTCGATCACACAATTGATCGCTCCCACTGTTGTCCTACAACGATAGGATGGTATCAGAGACTTTTTAAAACTACATCTAGTTCAGGGATGAATCTTTTTCATCCATATTGTTCTGATAACAGTATCACTTGTTTATGTCGTCACGTTAATATCGAGTTCTGGATTGGAACCCTTCCAACCCGTTCCTTTCTTTTAGAAGGTTAAGTCCATTATTTGACTTGAAATTTGAGTTAGTATGACCTTATAGTTTCAAATCATCCTCTCCATATACGTGAGTGCATCCTTGGCACTTCTTAAGTGCTTAATGATGCATTTCACTCATGTATCCTTTAAGGAACTTTTTTCTCTAAAGGAATAAATTCCATGTCTCAACAATTAAGACTTATTATAAAATTTATGCCAAACATTTTGACATACATGTCAATATAATATCCCCACCGATCTATCTTAATATATTCGTATTTCCAATACGTGGGATATTATAACTAAACTTATTATGGAGGAAAACATGGTTAATAATGCTTTTACTAATAGTAACATCTTGATGTCATTCTTAGTGACTTTGATGTTATTATCACATTCCATAACAATCCGACCATAGTCCCACTGTCCCATTTGAACACATGCACAATCTGTGAACATTCTTAATGTTCACGTAGTATTTGATCATTAAGTCAAAACTTTTATTACAACTTAGCAAGCTTGAGTTTGATTCAAAATAATCTCTGAAATCATAACTTGCTTCATAGACATTCTAAAAGCTTTAAAAGTATATCATATACATCATTTCCTCAATCACATTGAGAGAACACTTTTAATATCCAGTTGTTATCATCTCATGATAATGATAGGCATTATTGGTAAGTAGAATTCTAATAAACTTATCAATCTTAAAGTTCTAATGACAGAGAGCATCATTATCATAGATTTTAGATCATAATCTATTTTTGAGCTCCTCTCATCTTGCTAAATCAGATATGTTAAACATATCTTTCCAGTCACTGAGAGAATCTCAAAAATCTATTGAGCTCTCTGATGTGTGTTATGAGTGGTTCTAAATAACTTAAAGATTATCTAATAATTTTATGTTAACTTGTGAATCTAGAACATCTTCTAGTTTTATCAGCTCTCACTGCCTTCTCTGAAGACAAATTACTCTTCATAGAAGACAGTTTTCAGGACGATAATTATTTCATTATCGCCTAGCCAATAAATGTAATGTTCAAACTCTTTAGACATTTTACAAATTTATATCACGGTATAACTTGACTTTAAAATCAGGTTTGTTTATAATTCACATCTCATATGAATTATTTGGTTTCTATATCTTATATGGACACACACTGTCTTATTTGGAACCATCTGTAAAGTACGGACATCTAATGTTCATACTCATGTTCACAAGGATAAGAATTAGGCAAATCTCATTATGTATTGCACCGCATCTTAAGAAGGTGCAATTCCTCATTCTATCATATTACTATGATGTTTAATGAGGCTCAATCGAGCGATGATACAATTATCCTTTTAATGATTTGTGTGAATCATATACTTAAGTATTAATTTCTTTGATCAAATCAAGGAATTCTAATACATCATATTGATCTTATACCTTAATCTTAGATGAACCACCGCGGAGGATCGCGTGGATACCGCTAGAGGCCGGACACTTGTGCGGCTAGTGGCATCGCCTCGACGGAATCGACACAGTTGCGGATTCTAATCCGCACACGGTAATTCGATCGCTCCCGATTTTTCAGTTTTACTGCTTTCGTTCAGAAACGTATCTGCAGGCATCGTGCGGGATATTTTTGTATGTTTCCGCTGCGTTCTTCGCGTCCCGCCCGGATCCCAACATGATAGCTACACTATTCCTCTATCCCGTTCAAAAGGCATCAATATGTCATAGTTCTTAGTTTCTTCATCAGAAACTGATAGATCTCAGGTAAACATAAGAAACTATTAGAACTGAATCAAATTCTAAAAACTATAATGATGGAGAGCCACGCGGTGCATTCTCAATGACTTGCGCTCCAGTTTAGATTTTAGAATCGAAGGATTTTAGTCAATTTTAAGTTGGTGTCATCCTAGGTGATAGTTTATAAATATATCGCATATATTTAACTATACCTAGATAATAGCAATTGATTCATAATAAAAAACTAAACGTATGCATCAACCATACATGTTCATATGTGGTCATGGACATCACGGTGATTAACTGGAGCCATATAATTAATCACCACAAAATATAACAATTATATTATTCTAATCAAGCAAATACATAGGCTCTGGTGATCTCATCTCCTTACGCGTTCTTGGTTGTACTTGTGGATCATCCTCACCTCTCTTTAGCCAAAGCGATCAATTGCAAATAATATTAAATTTTGAATCATATTTCAAATACAAATTAATCTTAAGAGAAAGCCTTATGGCCGAGTAGAACAATGGAGGGAGATAGAATTACATCAGAATGAGAGAGAGAGGGAGGCACGCAGACCTCATTAATTAACAATTAATTAACCCACATCACATTCCAAAAATGATCTACATAATCACACACACATGATATGAAATCAACTAAGTGCTTGTCCATAAACACCACAAATTTTAACCATCCATACATGATCATACACATCACATTAAGGCTAAAATTTTAAAAAATAATTATTTTAGTTTTCTTAAAACTTGGGTACTGATAAAGTGTTAAATTGATCATTTAAGGGCAACCATTTGCATCATACTCATGTTTTTATCTGCAAAATAGCATGAAATGATAGATAATTGTGTAACAAGTCCAACGGTACCAATTTCATCAAATTCTGACTTAAAAACATCGTCATTTCATGTGATCAAAGGAGTGTAGCGCATTTGCGGTTTTTCGACAAAACCGAGACGAAATGAATAAATATGATGATATTTTTATGATAATGCGCTAAATTAGATTTATTTGATGTGAACAGGACATGCCGAGGATGCAGTGCAGCTAGAGGAGTTTCCGGAAATTTGGGAGTGGTCCGGTGTGCGGATTTCAACTAAAACAGGGGTAAAAATACAAATTGACTCCTTCTTTCACTGGAGTTTCCCAAAACCCACTATTTCCCTCCATCTCTCCGATTTCCTAAACACATCCCTTCCTTTATTTTAAAAAAAACTCTCTCTCTCTTCTCGTTTTAGAAAGTCGAATCCTATTCCAATTTCCTCTTCCAAATCCTGTCCCTTCTCCAAGTCTCCCACATATCCTCCTCCTTTTCCAACTCAAACCCAGCACCTCTCCTCCTCCTCCTCTCTATAAATTCCCACAAATTCCTCTCACCCAGAATCTCTCCCCCACGTTTGGTTTTTCCTAGTTTTAATTCCTAGCCGACTTCCCTCTCTCTTCTATTTCCTCTCCCTCTCCACGGTTCTCTCTCTCGGCCTCTCCGTTTGTTTCTCTCGGTTATCTCTCCCTCCACAGCTCTCTCTCTTTCTCTCAAGCTCCTCCCAGCAACTCCTGCTGCAACCCGTTCCCAGCAGCTCCTGCTGCAACCAGTCCCAGCAGCTCCTGCTGCAAACCAGCTGCCTTGTCCACCTTCTTCCAGCAGCTGGCCCCCTTCCCCATGCTCGTCCAGCAGCACGCCAGCAAGCAACTCCATGCGGTGAAGCCTGCAGCACGCCAGCAAGCAACTCCATGCGGTGAAGCCTGCATCAACAGCAACCGGAGCTCCCCTTTGCATGCACGTCGCACCTGTCCGAGCTGTTCGTCAAGACTGAACCAGCGGCTTCACAGCTTCCTCAAGCTGCACGTCCAGGCATGTCCAGTAGAGTCTGAAGCAACCCCCCCACGCGCCTGCAAGTTGGAGCCAGCTGCACTGCACGCATGCATCTTCTCCACACAGCAACCTCCAGCGGCAGCAAACGAACCAGCAGCGCATGCATCTTCTCTACCCTGCTTCCAAGCATCCACGCATGCAGTCCACGTGTTGTCCCAGCCAAGCAAACCAACCACAGCAGATTCTCCAAGCTCCCAACCAACCGAGCAACCTGCAGCAAACCACTCCACTTTTGTGTTGTTTTTGGTTCTTTAATTAGGGGTAGTGTTAGTATTATTTAGTTAGTTTTTGGTTATTTAATTAAGAATAGCTCTTGAATAGTTGTTGTTTAATTAATTATTAGTTGATAATTAGGTTATTTGATTCATGACAATTAATGATTTATACATTTAATAGTTTGTCTTTGATGTTGTAATTTTCTTTGTCGTGCTTATTTCTTAATTGTGTTTGTGTTTAATTTCTGAAAAAGAAAAGAGAGAAAAAGATTTGCTTACTTTAGATAATTATATTTTTAGGTAATATTAGTTAATTTAGTTTTAGTTTAATTAAGTAATTAGTTTATTTCAAATTCTCACTTATTTTTAGATTAACTAAAGTCCAAAGTTTTCAAAATTAGAATCTTAACTCCCTGTGGATCGACTCGGACTCACCACTATTAAATTTCCAAATTTTGATTTGAGTGAGCCGGATAAATTTAGATTGAACGTTTTCATGTGTTTAACGACGCACAATTCGAAACGATCAATTTTTGGCGCCGCTGCCGGGGAGTTAGATTTTTAATTTTGATTATCTTGGATTTAGTGTAATTAGTCTCTAACTAACCTTATTTTTCTTTTTTTTGCAGGTAAATTGAAAAAAAAAAGAAAAAAAGAAAAGGAAAGCGAAATCATGGTCAGTGTGTTCCAACTTTCTATGTTTCAATTTCCTTACTTTAGTTAGTTTCCTTTTTTGTAGTTTCTAGTTTAGATAGGTTTCCATTAACTAAAAAAAAAAAGAAACAAAAAGAGGAACATCCAAATTTAAAAACCTTCATTGTCAAGATTAGAAACTTTCCATGCTAGGCATTCATCATCTTAGGAAAGCATGAGTTAGTTTCCTTTCACAGTTATTTCCATAAATTGTTGAAGATTGCGGGGGAAAGGTACGTGTTTCAATTTTTAGCAAGTCATTCATGATTGCATCAACACACCTTGCATTGATTTGTTGCCTTGTATTGCATTCAAAAAGACATTAAGGGCAGCAACTTTAACCACATAAGGTAGGGATTTGATCACCCTTCCTTAGCCCACAAATCACTTTCCTTGCATTAGCATTTCCTAATCCAACTAAAAGCAAGTCGAAAGAGAATCTAGGGTTTACACCGTGAGTGGTTTAAATCTCGAGTTGCCTCCACTTTTGGAAACGGTGTCTAGGCTAGAGGTAAAAAGGCAAACGTCTAAGCGGGAAAGTGGTTCTCTAATTAGGTCCCTACGAAAGTAGGGGGAGCCTCCCACTACCCCACCTCTTACCTGGCCGTTGACTGATTGTGGTTGTGACTCGAGGTGGACTCCATCCACCTTGTAAGAAAATTCACATAGAGAGTCTAGGATTAACAGTAGATCATTAGGATAATTTGTTTGTCAAAATTGTTTGCATTTAAAAAAAAAAAAAAAACAAGAAATAGAAAACAAAATCCTCTCTCCATAGGTCCTAGTGCATGTAAGGTAGGAGATCTCAAAATCCTAACCTTCTAGGACCACTTGCTGAAATAGAAAGAATCTTACATCACAGAAATCCACCACAAGATCCAATGGCTGATAATCAGGACCCACCAAAGCAAATGAAGGACTATTTCATTCCAAATCGATATCAACCTTCATCTTGTATTCATCTTCCTCAGAATCCAGCCAATCAATATGAAATCAAATCTAGTACCATTCAGATGCTCCCATCCTTTTATGGGAATACTAATGAAGATCCTTATAAGCATCTGGATGAATTTCTAGAAATTTGTTCGACGGTGAAAATCCAGAATTTCACTGATGATGGCCTCAAATTGACCTTATTTCCCTTTTCATTAAAGGACAAGGCTAAATATTGGTTGGGAACCATAGGAAGGCCCATTAGGACTTGGGAAGAAATGCAGAAAGAATTTCTCAAGAAGTTCTATCCCATCGGGCGGACCAATACTATGAGACGGGCCATCACCAGTTTTACCCAAACTCCCGGGGAATTGATCCATGAATCTTGGGAAAGACTGAAAGAATTGCTTAGAAAATGCCCTCATCATGGGCTTTCAAAATGGCAAATTGTCCAAGCATTCTATGAAGGATTGTCTGAACAGTTCAGACAGATGGTGGATGCGTCATGTGGAGGGGCGTTTATGATGAAAAATGAAGATGAGGCCTATGATCTGTTTGAAATGTTAAGTGAAAATTCCATCAATCATGCTTCATTATCATCTTATGAAAGGTCTGTTGGGCCATCTAAACGGACTGGAATGTATGAACTTAAGGCCCGCGGAGAGCCTGAATCCAGAATGGACATGAATCTGATTAATCAGAAGTTGGATAAGGTAGACGTCTTGGCCCAGAAACTAGACCAACTCTTAGCCTAAAACAAGCAAGAGCCTACTTACCCAACACAATCTAGTCCATATGAAGGCCCATCTACTGCCAATCATGATATATGTGCCTTATGCGCAAGTCTAACCCATCAAGTGAATGAATGCCCAACTGCGGCCCAACTTCCACCATTCATTCAAGAACAAGTTCAGGCTGCCCAGGGATTCTCCAGGCCCAATAATGATCCATTCTCAAATACTTACAATCCTGGCTGGAGAAATCACCCTAATTTCTCTTGGAAGAATCAACAGGCCCCATTACCAATGACCCATCCTCCTATGCATCAAGCCCAAAAGCCACAGAACTCATTCCAACAACAATCTAATTTCTATGGAAATGTTCAGGCTAGGGGACCTCAAACCCAGTTTTCTCAACCGGCCCAGTATCAATCAGGTCAATCGGCCCAGTATCAATCAGGTCAACCGGCCCAATATCAATCAAGTCAACCGGCCCACTACCACTCATTCCAATCAGGACAACCAACCCAATACCATCCTCCACCCACTTACCAGCAACCTCCTCAGCCCAACTTTGATGATAAATTCACTCAACTCCAACAACTGATTTTGACCCAGCAACAATCCATTGCTAAGTTGGAAAGTCAAATGGGCCAACTAGCTGAGGCCGCGATGAGAAGAGAAGTAGGCCAACTTCCTAGTCAACCCATTGCCAATCCAAGGAATCAACCTCCAGGTTTTCCACAGCAATCGGGCCTTTTACCTCAGCCTGGCCCGGTACCACAGCCTAAAGGGCCACAATTTGAGAATGCTAAAGCCATTTCAGCTCTTAGGAGTGGGAGAAGTTTAGAAAAACCACATGCAGATGGAGAGTTAGCTAAAGGTTCCGCTGATGGGCCTCGGGAAATTGAAAGTGAGAGTGAAGATGAACCCATCATAGAGAAGTTGGAGGAGGATCTGAAAGGAAAAGGGAAGATTGATGAAGGCCCAAGTTCTTATAAACCTAGGGTGCCATTTCCTAATGCCTTGTTAGCTAAGCCCAATACCAGGAAGAAACTGGCCCAGAATGAGGAGTTGTTGGACTTGTTCAAACAAGTCCAAATTAATATTCCACTCCTCGATGCCATCAAGCATGTGCCAGCTTATGCTAAGTTTCTCAAGGACTTATGTACTCCACGAAGAGAATCTAGAATGGCACCCGAAAAGGTTCGGCTTTCTGAGGATGTTAGTGCAATTGTGATGAATCATTTACCCAAGAAGTTAAAGGATCCTGGAGCACCTCTAATTTCATGTGACTTAGCTGGAGTTACATTTGATAGAGCTTTATTGGATCTAGGTGCGAGTGTAAATCTATTGCCAACAGCCATTTATGAAAAATTTGATATTGGAGAATTAAAGCCCACACCCATCATCTTGCAGTTGGCTGATAGGTCTGTGAAAACTCCACGGGGATTAATTGAGGATGTTATCGTAAAGGTTCATGATTGTTATTTTCCCGTGGATTTTCTTATTCTAGATATGGCATTACCTGAGGAACTCATTCACACCCCGATCATCTTAGGTCGTCCATTCTTAGCCACTGCCAAAGCTAATATAAATTGTGAAACTGGCATAATGGACATTTCATTTGGGGGTCAAAAAGTCCAGATTAATGTCTTCAAAGCGTCTCAATATCCAGATCATGAAAAAGAATGCCATACTATTGATATCGTGGATAATCTGGTTGAAGAAAATGAGATGTCCACATATGACCTTTTGGAGGAAGCCAATACTTTAAAGGACTCCCCTGGCCCATTAACATCTTGGCCCAAGGTTGAACCTTTACCAGCCTTGCAGTCTGAACCCGCTTTGCCATCTTTAGAGGACCCTCCTGAGCTTGAACTCAAACCATTACCGGAGTCTCTCAAGTATATCTTTTTGGGTCCGGACCAAACTCTCCCGGTCATCATTGCGGCAAATCTCACATCGCCGCAGGAGGCCCAATTAACCGAGGTCCTCAAAGACCACAAAGGTGCTATTGGATGGTCGGTGGCCGATTTGAAAGGAATAAGTCCGTCCATTTGCATGCATCACATCTATATGGAAGAGAATTCTAAGCCCAGTCGGGAGATGCAAAGGCGGCTTAACCCTAATATGAAAGAACTGGTGAAGAAGGAAGTTGTGAAATGGCTAGATGCGGGTATTATTTACCCAATATCAGACAGTAAATGGGTCAGTCCAACTCAAGTGGTACCCAAGAAATCTGGATTAACAGTTATTAAGAATGATCATGGAGAAGAGGTACCCACTAGGCTCACCACGGGATGGAGAGTGTGTATTGATTACAGAAAGTTGAATCTCATGACTAAGAAGGACCACTTTCCACTCCCATTCATGGACCAGATTCTGGAAAAGTTATCGGGCCAGAAGTACTTCTGCTTCTTAGATGGGTACTCCGGGTACAATCAAGTGGCTATTTACCCGGAAGATCAAGAAAAGACCACCTTCACGTGCCCTTATGGCACGTTTGCTTTTAGGAGAATGCCATTCGGATTATGCAGCGCACCAGCCACATTTCAACGGTGCATGATGGCCATCTTCTCCGATATGGTGGGAGAATTCCTCGAAGTTTTCATGGATGATTTCTCAATCTTCGGGGACTCTTTTGAAAATTGCTTAGAAAATCTTAAAAAGGTGCTAGCAAGATGCATAGACACCAATCTGATTCTTAGCTGGGAAAAGAGCCATTTCATGGTTCGAGAGGGCATTGTCCTAGGCCATATTGTGTCTGAAAGGGGGATAGAAGTAGATAAAGCTAAGATCGATCTCATATCCAATCTTCCTCCTCCTACTTCAGTCAGACAGATCCGTTCATTCCTTGGCCATGCCGGTTTCTATCGCCGGTTTATCCACAATTTCTCTCAAATTGCCCGGCCCCTAACTCTTCTCTTAGCTAAGGATGTCCCGTTCCAAATGGATGAATCTTGCATCAAGGCATTTAATTCTCTGAAGGAATATTTGACCAAAGCCCCGATTCTTCAATCTCCAGATTGGTCTTTACCCTTCGAAATCATGTGCGATGCCTCGGATTATGCTATCGGTGCAGTTTTTGGACAAAGAATCAACAAATGTCCCGTGGTGATATATTATGCAAGTCGCACCCTTGCAGATGCTCAAATGAATTACACCACCACAGAAAAGGAATTATTGGCCGTGGTTTTTGCCCTAGAAAAATTCAGATCTTATCTTTTAGGGGCAAAAGTCATAATCTATTCTGATCACTCAGCTCTCAAATACCTGTTGACCAAAAAAGATGCAAAGCCTAGGCTTATTAGATGGATCTTACTGCTTCAGGAATTTGATTTGGAAATTCGGGATAAGAAGGGTTCTGAGAATGTGGTAGCGGACCACCTATCCCGAATTCCGATATCTGAAAGTACACCGATCACTGATTCCTTTCCTGATGAGCATCTACTGACCATTTCCCACACTGTTGCACCTTGGTATGCTCACATTGTCAATTACAAGGTGACTAATCAGCTTCCGGAAGGATGGACCAAAAGTGAAAAGGACAAATTCTTTTCTCAGGAAAAATATTATTTCTGGGAGGATCCTGAATTATTTAAATTTTGTCCTGATCAAATCATTAGGCGATGTGTTCCCGAAGAAGAACAACACAGTGTTCTCAACTTCTGTCATAATCTAGCTTGTGGGGGCCACTTCTCAGGAAAGAAAACTGCAGCCAAAGTCCTACAAAGTGGTTTTTACTGGCCCACACTTTTCAAAGATGCCCATGAATTTAGCAAAACTTGCCTCCGATGTCAGGCTGTAGGGAATATGGCGAAAAGGGATATGATGCCACTCAACCCAATCTTGGTGGTTGAAGTCTTTGATGTTTGGGGAATTGACTTTATGGGACCTTTTCCACCCTCTTTTGGACATACATATATTCTGGTAGCGGTGGATTATGTCTCAAAATGGATTGAAGCAGTAGCCACTCGAACCAATGATCATAAAGTGGTCATTAAATTCGTTCAGAAGAATATCTTTTCTCGGTTCGGGTGGCCCAAAGCTATCATTAGTGATGGGGGAACGCATTTCACGAATTACCAGTTTCGGGCTTTGCTTAAGAAATATGGGATTAATCACAAGGTAGCCACCCCCTATCATCCCCAAACTAGTGGCCAAGTGGAAGTTTCCAATAGAGAGATTAAGAACATTCTGCAAAAGTCCGTTAGGCCCGATAGAAAAGATTGGTCTGAAAGATTGGATGATGCTTTATGGGCCTATCGGACCGCTTACAAAACTCCTATTGGCATGTCTCCTTATCGCCTAGTTTTCGGAAAAGCGTGCCACCTTCCAGTGGAATTGGAACATAGGGCTTATTGGGCCATCAAACAAGTCAATCTAGACCTAGCCCAAGCTGGTGCCCACCGCACCTTACAACTGAGTGAGTTGGAAGAGTTGCGTAATGAGGCCTATGAAAATTCAAAGATCTATAAAGCCAAAACCAAAGCTTTTCATGATAAACATATTGTCAGAAAATCATTTCTTCCAAATCAGAAGGTTTGGCTATTTAATTCTAGGCTTCGCCTATTTCCTGGAAAACTGAAATCCAGATGGGATGGACCCTTCGTGGTCGTTAAAGCCTTCGATCATGGAGCCGTTAAAATTCTGAACCCCAAAAGTGGGAACACTTTTACTGTTAATGGTCAACGGTTGAAACCGTTCATTGAAAATCTTCAAAATGAACCACCTGAATCCATAGAACTGAGTGATCCACACTAACTGAACTTCCATCTGGCTGAAGACGATAAATTAAGCGCTTGTTGGGAGGCAACCCAATATTTTATTTCAGCTTTTGTATTTCTTTCCTTTTAGGTCCTTAAGCAGCAATCGCCGTGGCAAATGATGGACTTCCATACGAAGTTCCATGCGTTGTTATCGGTTATAGACGCAAGGGGTTCGGCTTCGACCCATTTGGCGAAGTAATCCACCGCCACAATAAGGAATTTCCTCTGGCCAGTAGCCATGGAAAAGGGTCCTAAGAGATCAATCCCCCACTGGGCGAAAGGCCATGGATCTGACAAAGGGGTCAAGAGGGTTGTGTAGGTGTCGGAACGTCCCCCGCCGCTGCGGCTTCCGACGAGGGTTTCTCCGTTCGTCTTAGCACTGCGGCGATTTAAGGGGGGTTAGAAATTAAGGTGTGATCGCCAGGAGCATTACCTTACGGCCCTGTGCTCCACATGATTGTAAGAGTAATCGTGTTCTGAGGGAGCGGGAGATGGTGTTTTCCCCTTCTCTTTCTCCGGCCGGCCAGAAGAGGAGAGCTCGGCAATCTACACGCAGAAATGCGGTAAGGATCCCTGAAAAGAAAAGACAAGACAAGAGAAAAAAGATGACCCGATTAGAACTGTGATATGCAGAATCTATCCATGAAAATACAAAAAACTAATGAAAATCGGAGGGAGACGCACCGGATGGGTGTTGGGGAGGGAAGGTGACTATATGTTATGGCCACCCACCTCCCATTTTTTGTTTAAAACCTCTGGAGAAGGGTTGCTAGGTTATCCTAACATGCATGCATGCAGATGGGGATGCTCGTGTGTGGAAAGTGGTGCTCGTGTGTGGAAAGTGAAGTGATATGTTGAAAGTGGAAAGAAGAGTAAGAGAGGGAAATGTTACGGAATGATTTAAAAGTGAGAATGCAATGAGGTGAATAGGGGAAAAGCAAAAGAGGGTTAAGAAGGCAAGCCCATTTTGGAGTACGGAGGATTCCTCTTGAAGCTCCTCTTGAAGCTCTCTGACTCTTTGTCCGCTCGACTCCTCAAAGCAGACTCACTTGCCAACCTCCTCTGAACCTTCCTCCTCCGAGCCTTCCCCCCAAAAATAAACTCCTTAACCCCCCTGCTCGAGAGGATATGGGGGGTTTAAATAGGTGAATGTAAAATAGGAGAAAATAGGGGTCTAAATCCCCGTAAATCATCCTGGAGCCAATGGGAAGTGGTCAAGGATCAGAGGTGGTGCGCGCGGCAGTCGCCAGAGTGGGGAGTGATCGGAGTAGTGGAGGTGAGGGCGGCGAGTAGAAGAGATCGTGGGGAAGACGAGGTCAAGGTGGTAGTTAGGGGAGTGGACGGCCAGCTAACATGCCTTCCAATCCCGTGGAAGGCGGCCCGGTTGGCCTTCGAAGGGGGTGGAAGGCAAGGGGTGGCCTTCAAAGGGTGGTGGAAGGCGGACTGGCTGGCCTTCGAAGGGTGGTGGAAGGCGGACTGGCTGGCCTTCGAAGGTTGGTGGAAGGCGGGCTGGCTGGCCTTCGAAGGACAGTGGAAGGCGGGCTGGTTGGCCTTCCAAGGATGGTGGAAGGTGGACTGGCTGGCCTTCCAAGGATGGTGGCTAGAGTCGGGAGTGGTTAGCGGGCCTAGTTATTAGTGGGCTGAGATGGCTAAGATGAGGGGTTTGGTGACGATGGGCTAGTGATGGATAGGGTTCATGACCAAAAGGGTAGTCCAAAATCGGTGTCTACAGGTTGCCGACTGATGAATGAGGGAGCTGAATCTCTGGCACTGGTCACAGCAGCGGACGAGAGCAGCGGCGTCCTCTCGGAGTGTCGGCCACTAGTACCCTTGCCTCAAGAGTTTATGGGTCAAGGCCCTTCCTCCTGCGTGTGCTCCGCAGATTCTTTCATGTACTTCCCGAAGGGCATAATCGGCTTCGGCTGGGTTGAGACATCGAAGAAGTGGCCGGCCGAAGGATTTCTTATATAGTATACCTTCCAGAATAAGGAAGTGGGAAGAGCGCTGCCGGATGCTCCTTGCTTCCTTTGGATCGGACGGGACCACAAGCGACTAGGGGAGTCATCCAGGTCTCTGCTTCGGATTCATTCATTTTCATGACCTCGGATTCACTGAGACTCGGCTCAGAAAGTTCTTCAACCAAGATCATCCGGCCTCCTCCCCCGTCCTGTGTTGATGCTAGCCAAGAAAGAGCGTCGGCTCGAGGGATTCGCACAATCTCAAAAGAAACAAATTCAGCTAAGATTTTGCGGGTTACCTGGAGGTAGGACGTCATTAATGCATCCCGAGCCTCGTATTCCCCGGTGATTTGATTGGCGATGAACTGAGAATCGCTGAATGCCCTTATCCTTTGTGCGCCGAGCCTTTTGGCGGCCCGAAGGCCTGATATAAGGGCTTCATATTCGGCGGCGTTATTGGTAGCCGGAAAGGAGAAGCGAAGTGCATATTCCGTGATGACTCTTTCGGGAGATGCCAGGATCCATTCGGCGCCACTACCCGAAGAGCATGCGGACCCATCAACGTATAGTTGCCATTCATCCGCCGAGGACGAAGGAGCCGAAGAGGTTTTAGCTTCAGGAGTAGTTACGACTTCCGGCTGAGGGGCCGAGGATGCTTCGGAAGTGAGCTCGGCAATAAAGTCGGCCAAAAGTTGAGCTTTTATTGCAGTCCGAGGCCTATAAGAGATGTCGAATTCTCCTAATTCGATCACCCATTTAGTCAGCCTCCCGGACACTTCTAGTCGAGAGAGGACTTGCTTCAAAGGTTGATATGTGAAGACCTATATTGAATGTGCGAGGAAATAGGGCCGGAGCTTTCTTGCGGAAGCGACTAGGGCCAAGGCCAATTTTTCTAGTGCCGGATACCGAGACTCTGCTCCGTGGAGGGCTCGACTTATAAAATAAACTGGCTTATGTATGCCATCTTCTTCCCGGACGTGGACGGCACTGATAGCTGCTTCAGATGCGGCAAGATAAACGAACAACTGCTCTCCTTGGATCGGTTTAGACAATATGGGAACATCGGAGAGATAAGCTTTTAGTTGATCGAAGGCCGATTGACATTCGTCCGTCCAGGAGAAGTTGCTAGTCTTCTTCAGCAGTTTGAAGAAGGAAAAACAACGATCTGTCGCTCTTGACATGAATCGACTTAATGCGGCAATCCTTCCGCTTAGTTTCTGAACCTCTCGGACGTTGGCCGGAGGGTGCATCTGGATAATAGCCGCGACCTTTGCAGGATTTGCTTCTACTCCTCGGCGAGTGACCATGTAGCCGAGAAACTTCCCGGAAGCTACACCGAAGGCGCATTTGGCACAAGTAGGTTTTGTTCATTTCATATTTACTCTTTTTAATTGAAGAACCGATGTGTAAATTATCATGATACACATTCAATAGATACAAACCATTAGACAAAATAACATAAGCTATTAATTTATTTCCGAAATAAATTGAACAACTATTGTTCCCAAAATTTAAATTGTATCCAATTCTATCCAAGCATGAAATAGAAATGATATTCCTTATTATGCTAGGTACATAATAGCATTCATCTAATAAAAATGTGTCTCCAGATGGTAGCTTGAGCTTCACTGTCCCCACAGCGATCGCCGCAACTCTTGCGCCGTTACCTAGCCTCAGCTCCACCTCGCCGGTCCTCAGCTTACGCCTTCTTGTCAGTGCCTGCACAGAATTGCAGATATGAGATACACATCCAGTATCTAATACCCATGATGTACAATCTCTTATTGACAAGTTTACATCTATCATATAGATACCTGAAGCGTCCTGCTGCTTCACAGTTCCTTGAGCCTTGTCCTTGAGGTATTCTTTGCAATTCCTCTTCCAATACCCTTTCTGGTGACAGTAAAAGCAATCACCTTTCTCAGCACTTTTACCTTTGTCTTTCTTGGCAACCTTTGCCTTTCTCTGAAACTTGTTCTTATTCTTTCGAAAAGCTTGGACTGCAAGTCTTTTTCTATTGGTCTTACCAACTATGAGGACTTGGGGTTTATCCTTCACAAGGTTCCCCTCAGCAGTCTTTAACATGTTTAGCAGTTCAGCTAAAGTGGCCTGGATCTTGTTCATGTTAAAATTAACGATGAACTGAGCATATAACGGTGGAAGTGAAGACAACACGAGGTCTGTGTGCATCTCCTTGGGAAGTGTAATCCCAAGAGCATCCAGCCTCTCCACCCACTCAATTATCTTCAGCACGTGATTTTGTACTGAAGTTCCCTCTGCCATCTGAGCCTTGAACAGATTCTTCGATATCTCATATTGTTTGATTCTGCTCTGCTCACGAAATAGCTCCTTCAAATGGAGCATGATGGATCTAACATCCATCTTTTCATGTTGCCTCTGCAACTCATTGCTCATAGAGGCTAACATGTAGCATTGGGCCATAGTGGAATCTTCCTTCCATTTTTCATATGCTATCATTTCCTCCTTTGGGGCATCTAATGCTGGTTCAGTAGGACGTTCATTATCCAAGACGTAGGCAATCTGCTCAGACCTGAGAACAATCTTCAGGTTCCTGAGCCAGTCTGAGTAGTTGGTGCCTGTCAAACGGTTGGCATCAAGTATGCCTCGCAACTGGTTATGGTGCGACATTCTAGCCTATAGGAGATAATCGAATGATAATTAGCAGATATTCAGATTAATTAAAACAAGATATGGTCTTTTATTATCTATTTTTACTCCCACTAATTTTCGACGGACTGTATAACCTTCAAATATACAGAACGGGAGACGCCAACTGTCTTCTAGTGGGGATCAGAATCTCCAAGCATCACAGTATGACCTTGGGTAAACACTTAGTATCATACCGCTATCTCAGAGCAATCATCTCATGATAATTGCAACTCCTTGCAATATCCAATCATATTTCGGCTCCCAGGTTATTAATGGTCCCGGGTAAACACAGTAGACCATTATCCCCGGTCTAAGCATTACCATCAATACGTGATAAAGTAGAGTAGAAATATAATTCTTGGGTAAACACATGGATGACTATATCGTTCCTCTACTCTTATCCAAAGACATCTAATGCCATGATCAATAGTTCTCTCATCAGTTAATGGCAAACCTCAGGTAAACACATAGTATCTGCCACCACTGAATTAAGTTCTATTAATCATATTGATGGAGAGCCACGTGGTGCATTCTCAATGACTCGCACTCCGGCTTAGAATTTGTTACGAAGGTTTTACTTATTTAGTTTGGTCTCATCCGAGGTGATAGTGTTAAATATATCTAATATATTATAAATACTAATAACCTAGCAAATATTAAGCACACGCATCACATACATGTCATTAGTGTGGTCATGGATGGCACAGTGGTTTGACTTGAGCCAGACAGTCAAACGCACACACATACACAATATAACAACTTATATCATGAGTCTGCAAACCCATGGATTCAATGAACTCCTTCATTTTCATCTGGTCGGCAGTTGCGGATCATCCTCGCTCCGCGCGCAACCGCCTCGATCAAATTACATCATAATTCATAATTACAAAATAATTTATAGAAGGAGGAAGCCTTATGGCGATTACATCAATGAGGGAGGTATAATTACATTTGAATATAAGAGGGAGAGGTTCGCAAACCTCTATTTATTAATAAATAACAAACCACACAATCACATTCCATATCCACAAATAATGCTCGTCCATGACCACCATGTGTTTTAGTTAAACAAACCACACATGAATTGCACATCAAATGGCTAAATTAAAATTTTTGAAAATAATAATAATTTCAAGTTTCATAAAACCAGAGACCAAACAAAATTTTGGAGAATTTAGAATTTTCGAAAATCAATTTATGCATGCTTAATTTAAATCGAATTTAAACAAGCAATTAATAACACATCAAATATGCAGAAAATCTAAAATTAATGGCTTTAGAAATATTCCATGCTCAATTTGAACAATTCAAATAGTTTGGGGTTAATCTAACAATTAGATTACATAAGGTTTAATCTAACATTTAGAATTAATTAAATTAACAACTTTTGTTAATTAATTAACAAAATAAACCTTAATTAGGACCCAATCAGTAAATTAAATTTAATAACAAATAGTAAAATCATATTTTACAATTAATTATTAAATCAATTTATTGATTAGTTTAATAAAAATAAAAAAATCAACTAGGGCCCTTAAAGGGCTCAGCCCTGCTGAGCCCCTGGCTCGAGCCAGGGCTCAGCCCTGCTGAGCCCCTGGCTCGAGCCAGGGCTCAGCCAGGGGCCCGGACCCAGGCCCGCAGGCATGGTCCGGCCCCTGGCTGGCCCTGGCTCGGACCCCTGGCCCAGGCCAGGGTCCAACCGGGCCGGCCCGGTCGGCGGCTAGGGAAACCCTAGCCGCCCGGCCGGGCAGCCCGAGGGTTCCCTGCACAGCAGGGAACCGGACGGCACCGTAGCCCCTGGGGTCTTCTCCGGCGCCGGGCCGGCGATGGCCGGCCATCAGACGTCGACCGCCGGCAGCGGCGTGCTCGCCGGCGACGTCCGGCCACCGGCGTTGGCCTAAGGGGGATTAAAATCCGAATTTTTTACCCCCTTCTATCCCCCAAATTTCAAGTTTCAAAAACCCAAAACAAAGAAGAAAAATCATGGCCGGCGATCCAAAAATCTCCAAAACACCGACAACAACCTATTGCCAAGGATTGTAAGATCTTGGATCTGGGGGAAACACTCTTTAGATCCCTTCAAAAACGCCAAGAACAAGGTGTTCTTCGTCCAACGAAGAACACAACGAAATAACCCCAAAAATAAAAATTTATTCAGATTTAAATTGCGATCTCATCGCAGTAATCATCTAATGAATATAAATCTTTCAAGAACATAAGTACCAGCATGGATTTAAATTCTAAAACCACAATTTTAGAGACCGAAACGGCGAAAACACAGTGGAACCTGGCTCTGATACCACTGTTGGGATCGCTGTGTCGGGATCTGACCGAAAACGCAACAGAATAAAATTAATTTTGGGATCGGATCCATCCCGTTTCGATGAACAAAACAACACCGGAGTAAATCGGATTTACCTTGCGCGGATTCAAATCCGCGTTCCTTTTCCGGTTCCGTCGGAGCGATGCCGCAAGTTGCGCAGATGCCTGACCTTTAGCGGTATCCACGCGGTTCTCCTCGCGATGGATTGTCCTCGCTTCCTCTCTGGCTGTGGCGTTCGTAGATCCCGTCTGGCTGCGCGTAATTTGCCGCGACATGCGGATTATGAATCTCCCGTCGGACGGAAGGCGGAGCAGTCGGGAACCGCACGCCCAGAAGAGAAAGAGAGAGAAAAGAACGACGGCTAGGTCAGGGTTGCTGGCCCCCGACGTAGAATCCGTTCTTTTATAATAAGTCTATTTGCAGTTTTTCATAAAAACCCAGACTTATCCGAAATCCTGTCGGATTATCCATCGACTTGAAAACCATTTGCGTGTGACCCTCTAGGCTCAAATACCAGTCCAGTTAATAGCCCATTAAGTCCAATAATCCTTTACTGACTCACTGAATAATTAATATCCTTATATTCAATTAATCAGCCGAATTTAATGTCCCACAAAAAATTCGGATGGACTGCCGATCACGTTGGATGCCAAGCAACATCGCGTGATCTTGGATGGCACTGGGGTTATTGCAACCTTCTATTGGAACCTTTCTGTCATCAGTTAGCGCGCAGATATAATCCTTCTCCGTGCAATGTTCCCGAATCGACCTAGGGCATGGTTTATTGTTAAACCCTATTCGGTCGATTCATTTGAATCAGATGCCGCTAATCTGAATCCGATAACTCCTTATCGATTACAGAGTCTGCCCTGGCCAGGGACTTTAAATGCATCATTCCCAGAACGTTCTCTCTCAAACTAACGAGAGCGGATGATCCCGTATTGAACACACAATTACCTTCGAGGGCATTTCCCTGAACTCGATCGCTTGACTTATTGATAACCCATGGCTAGGGATTCGTTAGTCAAGGTCAAAGTTCAGAAACCTACCAACAAGATATCTTTGGCGTCTCAGGTCCAAGGATCATCCACGCAACCGTGACAAATGAATCGAGCTAGTTAACAGTGAGGTGATTACCATCCAGCGATTCATAGTCGGATTAGTTTAGTGAACTCATTCACCAATGAGCACCAACAGGTCCAGCATAGTGTCTCCACACAAGTGACTTATGGGATTAGTCACCCTCATCGTATGAGCTGAAGTAACCTATACTAGTCTATCCGGATGTTCGATGTCCTATCTCAAACATCCTATGACTAGGAACAATTAAGAACATGTGTTTATAAGTCTTCGATCCCGTAATTATGATCTCATCATAATCAAAAGACTCTTGCACATGTTCATGGATTTCATCGTGATACGATAAACAAAGATCGAATGAATTACACACAATGAATTATTGCCATTTATTAATAATCTGAATCAGTACATAGTATCGGATTGGCTTTGAGACCATCTAATACTAACACATCCGTCGCCGCAACGATTGCCGAATACCCACCGACGGGAATTCCTGACTTTCGAGAATCACGCGCGGCAGAGACGGAGATTGTTCCAGCGCCTCGAACGGGGCGCCCAAAGGTGGAGAGAGAAAGGAGGGATGAGGGCCAAAATGGGGAAACCCTGGAGCTTGGCCTAAGGTTTCTCAACAGTACGTATATATATTAAGTCGGCGTGACTTTTCACAAAAGTCCCCGAGTTAATATAAATCCCACTTTTGTACCACTGACTGAGAATCTTATTACATGTGACCCTCTAGGCCCCTTTACCTATACGATTTTCAGCCCGTTAAATCCAATAACTAGTTATTGACTTTTTGTAATTAATTAATATCTAGATATTAACTAATTACTTAGCCGAATTAACATCGCATGTAAATTCGATCGGACTTCCGATCAAGTTGGGTGCCAAGCAACACCGCTTGATCTCAGAAGGTAATGGGGTTCAGTAACCAAATCATGGAACCTGTCTGTCCACAGTTACCGCGTGGCTATAATCCTTCGTTCGCACAATGCTCTCGACTTAACCTAGGGTACGGTCAACTGTCAAACCTTAGATGGTCAACTCACTTGAATCAGACTCCGCTGTACAATATCCGAAAACCTCTTTTTCAATGTTGTTTCTGCTCTGGCCAAAGACTCTGGTGGATCTATTCTAGAGCATTCTCTCTCCAGTTACTTGAGAGCGAACTATCCTTTATTGAACACACAATCACCTTCGAAGGTCTTCTACTGGACCCGATCCTTGACTATTAGAGATCCCGTGGATAGGGATTCGTAGGTCAAGGTCAAAGTCCAGAAGTCCATCGATAAGGTGTCTTTGGTGTCTCAAGTCCAAGGATCAACCACGCCACTGTGACGATGAATCAAGCCGATTGACAGTCAGGTAAATTACCATTCGGCGATTCATGTCGGATCAGTTTAGTAAACTCATTCCCCAATGAGCACCTACAGGTTTACCATTGTGTCTCCACGCAAGTAACTAACGAAATCAGTCACCGTCATCATATGAGCTGGAATAACTTGTACTAGTCTTACCGGATGTTTGATGTCCTTCTCAAACATCTTACGACTAGGAACAATTGAGAATATGTGTTTATAAGTCATCAGTCTCATTATTATGATCTCATCATAATCTGATGACTATTGTACATATTCATAGACTTTATTATGCGCAATTATAAATATGCCAATCTACATAATGAATTTAACGCTATTGATTAGTGAACCAGATTGAAATAGGTGCCTTATGATTGGCTTAGAGGACACCTATATCCATCAATCTCCCACTTGGACTTAAGCCAATCACCTTCGCATTTGATCTCCATCAAATCTTGGTGATGCTCACATAAGTTCTGTGACTAGGACTTGGTCAGGGATCTGCTAAATTATCTATAGATGGAATATTTCTATTTCATTATTTCCTCTTTATCCTTTGTCTCTAAACTTGTGAAAGAGCCTCAAAATGTTCTGCAACTTCTGAAGAGATCATAGCTCGATCACACAATTGATCGCTCCCACTGTTGTCCTACAACGATAGGATGGTATCATAGACCTTTTAGAACAACATCTAGTTCAGGGATGAACCATTTTCATCCTACTGTTCTGATAACAGTATCACTTGTTTATGTCGTCACGTTAATATCGAGTTCTGGATTGGAATCCTTCCAACCTGTTCCTTTCTTTTAGAAGGTTAAGTCCATTATTTGACTTGAAATTTGAGTCAGTGTAACCTCATAGTTTCAAATCATCCTCTCCATATACGTGAGTGCATCCTTAGCACTTCTCAAGTGCTTAATGATGCATTTTACTCATGTATCCTTTAAGGAACTTTTTCCCTAAAGGAATAAATTCCATGTCTCAACAATTGAGACTTATTATGAAATTTATGCCAAACATTTTGACATACAGGTCAATATAATATCCCCACCGATCTATCTTAATAGATTCATATTTCCAATACGTGGTATATTATAACTAAACTTATTATGGAGGAAAACATGGTTAATAATGCTTTCACTGATAGTAACATCTTGATGTCATTCTTAATGACTTTGATGTTATTATCACAAAGCATTACTAAAGCGACTATACTCCCACTGTCCCTTTTGAACACACACACAATCTGTGATCATTCTTAATGAGCACGTAGTATTTGACCATTAAGTCGAAACTTTTATTACAACTTAACAAGCTTGAGTTTGATTGAAAATGATCTTTGAAATCATAACTTGTTTCATGTACATTCTAAAAGATTTAAAGGTGTATCATATACATCCTTTCCTCAATCACATTGAGAGAATGCTTTTAATATCTAACTGTCATCATCTCATTATAATGACAGGCAATATTGGTAAGTAGAATTCTAATAAACTTATTAATCTTAAAGTTGTAATGACAGAGAGCATCATTATCATAGATTTTATATCATAATCTATTTTTGAACTCCTCTCATCTTGCTAAATCAGATATGTCAAACCTATCCTTCTAGTCACTGAAAGAATCTCAAAAATCTATTGAGCTCTCTGATGTGTGTTATGAGTGGTTCCAAATAACTTAAAGATTATCTAATAATCTTATGGTATCTTGTGAATCTAGAACATCTTCTAGTTTCATCAGCTCTCACTGTCTTCTCTGAGGACAAATTACTCTTCATAGAAGACAGCTTTCAGGACGATAATTATTTCATTATTGCCTAGTCAATAAATGTAATGTCCAAACTCTTTAGACATTTTACAAATTTACATCACGGTATAACTTGACTTTAAAATCAGGTTTGTTCATAATTCACATCTCATATGAATTATTTGGTTTCCATATCTAATATGGACACACATTGTCTTATTTGGAACCATCTGTAAAGTACGGACATCTAATGTTTATACTTATGTTCACAAGAATAAGAATGAGACAAATCTTATTATGTATTGCACCGCATCTTAATCAGGTGCAATTCCTCATTCTATCATATTACTATGATGTTCAATGAGGATCAATCGAGCGAGGATACAATTATCTTTTTAATGATTTGTGTGAATCATATACTTAAGCATTAATTTCTTTGATCAAATTAGGAAATTCTAATACATCATATTGATCTTATATCTTAATCTCTCAGATGCATTTGACTTGTACTACATTAAGTACATACAGTCGAATCATTTCAAGAGTAAACTATAAGATAAAGATATTGAGTTGTTTACATCAAAATGTATTAGCACCAATAATTTCTTATTGTACATCCCTGTGTACAATACTATAGATAATCAGGATTCACACAGTTCATTTCTATAGGAGACTTGTGAACATTCATCACATGAAATGTCACATCAAGAATCTATAAGGTATTGACTGATTTGAACAACTATTGTTCTTTCTCAATCAATGTTATTCTTGATATCTTATGCAACTAAATAATAATTATTCAGTTTCATATTTGACTCCTATAGATATACAAAGATTTACTGTCTGACAGTAACCTATGAATATCATGAACAATTGTTGAGTCTAACTCAACACTTGTATTTTTCTCGATTTCCTTTTACTGGTCTAAGTCTACATACCATCGTAGCTCTGAGAACCATTTCCAATATCTCATATTGGAGATACTAATTCTCCAATAGATATGTAAAAGGTGATTAATAAGAATATCCGAAACTTCTTTCAAGTTTCATATTCGTTTTGCCTTTACCAGTATCCTTATATTAGTTGCAGTGAGAGAACCGTTGCTTCTCTATCTTAGCTGACCTTCCTTTATCCTTTCAGGTGTAGGTTCGACCGTTTAAAATCTTACCACTTGCCTTTCTCAAAGGCACATCATAAATATCTCTTCATCTTGGTCTATACAAATAAGAGATTTCATGACAATCATTGCCTTTCAAAAAGGCATACTATGAGTACCTCTTCACCTTGGTCTATCCAAATAAGAGGAATCAGGATATCTGATTAGGATAGAGACTTTCACTTACCCCTAAAGACATTCTTTAGAGTTTTCTAGTTAGTTTGAGTATGAGAAGTATTGGCATCCAATATGCCAAAATCTCGAATAGACGACATTTTAGTGAACGAAGGAAATAACGTATTTTAAGCAGATAGTTCTGATAATTCAATTATGGTCTTTTATCTTGAATTATTTCCCACTATTTTTCGACGGACTGTATAACCTTCAGGTAAACAGAACGGAAGACTCCGACGGTCTCCTAGTGAGGATCAAAATCTCCAAGAATCACAGTCTAACCTTAGGTAAACACATAGTATCATACTATTATCTTAGAGCAACCATCTCATGGTAATTGCAACTCTTTGCAATATCTGATCTTAATTCGGCTCCCAGGTCTTTAATGGCCCCGGGTAAACACAGTAGACCATTATACCTGGTCTAAGCTTTACCATCAATACGTGACAAAGTAGAGTAAGAATGCAGCTCCCGGGTAACTGCGAGGATAGCTACACCGTTCCTCTATTCCAATTTCAAGGCATCAAGATGCTATAGTTAATAGTCCTTTCATCAGATGACGGCCAGCATGGGGAAACCCTGGAGCTTGGCCCAGGGTTTCTCAACAGCACGTATATATATTAAGTCGGCGCGACTTTTCACAAAAGTCTCCGAGTTAATAGAAATCCCACTTTTGTACCATTGACTGAGAATCTTATTGCGTATAACCCTCTAGGCCCATTTACCTATCTGGTTTTCAGCCCGTTACGTCCAATAATTAGTTATTAACTTATTGTAATAAATTAATATCTAGATATTAACTATTTACTTAGCCGAATTAACATCACATGTAAATTTGGTCGGACTTCCGATCAAGTTGGGTGCGAAGCAACACCGCATGATCCCAGAAGGTAATGGGGTTCAGTAACCCACTCATGGAACCTGTCTGTCCACAGTTACCGCGTGGCTATAATTCTTCGTTCGCACAATGCTCTCGAGTTAACCTAGGGTATGGTCAACTGTCAAACCCTAGATGGTCAACTCACTTGAATCAGACTCCGCTGTACAATATCCAAAAATATCTTTTCCGATATTGTTTCTGCTCTGATCAGAGACTCCTGCGGATCTATTCTAGAGCATTCTCTCTCCAGTTACCTGAGAGCGAACGATCCTTTATTGAACACACAATCACCTTCGAAGGTCTTCCGCTGGACCCGATCCTTGACTATTAGAGATCCCGTGGATAGGGATTCGTAGGTCAATGTCAAAGTCCAGAAATCTACCGACAAGGTGTCTTTGGTGTCTTAAGTCCAAGGATCAACCACGCCACTGTGACGATGAATCAAGTCGATTGACAGTCATGTAAATTACCATTTGGCGATTCATCTCGGATCAATTCAGTGAACTCATCCCCCAATGAACACCTACAGGTTTACCATTGTATCTCCACACGAGTAACTAACGAGATCAGTCACCCTCATCATATGAGCTGGAATAACCTGTACTAGTCTTACCGGATGTTTGATGTCCTTCTCAAATATCTTACGGCTAGGAACAATTGAGAATATGTGTTTATAAGTCATCAGTCTCATTATTATGATCTCATCATAATCTGATGATTATTGCACATATTCATAGACTTCATTATGCGCAAATATAAATATGCCAATCTACATAATGAATTTAAT
Source organism: Zantedeschia hybrid cultivar (assembly GCA_030544215.1). Lineage (NCBI taxonomy): Eukaryota > Viridiplantae > Streptophyta > Magnoliopsida > Alismatales > Araceae > Zantedeschia > Zantedeschia hybrid cultivar. Next base: position 54,274,372 of record JARZZO010000006.1, on the reverse strand, counting down.
GCTATTGATTAGTGAACCAGATTGAAATAGGTGCCTTATGATTGACTTAGAGGACACTTATATCCATCAAGCTCCCACTTGGACTCAAGCCAATCACCTTCGCATTTGATCTCCATCAAATCTAGGTGATGTTCACATAAATTCTATGACTAGGACTTGGTTAGGGATCTGCTAAATTATCTATAGATGGAATATTTCTATTTCGTTATTTCCTCTTTTTCCTTTATCTCTAAACTTGCGAAAGAGCCTTAGAATGTTCTGCAACTTCTGAAGAGACCATGGCTCGATCACACAATTGATCGCTCCCACTGTTGTCCTACAACGATAGGATGGTATCAGAGACTTTTTAAAACTACATCTAGTTCAGGGATGAATCTTTTTCATCCATATTGTTCTGATAACAGTATCACTTGTTTATGTCGTCACGTTAATATCGAGTTCTGGATTGGAACCCTTCCAACCCGTTCCTTTCTTTTAGAAGGTTAAGTCCATTATTTGACTTGAAATTTGAGTTAGTATGACCTCATAGTTTCAAATCATCCTCTCCATATACGTGAGTGCATCCTTGGCACTTCTTAAGTGCTTAATGATGCATTTCACTCATGTATCCTTTAAGGAACTTTTTTCTCTAAAGGAATAAATTCCATGTCTCAACAATTGAGACTTATTATAAAATTTATGCCAAACATTTTGACATACATGTCAATATAATATCCCCACCGATCTATCTTAATATATTCGTATTTCCAATACGTGGGATATTATAACTAAACTTATTATGGAGGAAAACATGGTTAATAATGCTTTTACTGATAGTAACATCTTGATGTCATTCTTAGTGACTTTGATGTTATTATCACATTCCATAACAATCCGACCATAGTCCCACTGTCCCATTTGAACACATGCACAATCTGTGAACATTCTTAATGTTCACGTAGTATTTGATCATTAAGTCAAAACTTTTATTACAACTTAGCAAGCTTGAGTTTGATTCAAAATAATCTCTGAAATCATAACTTGCTTCATAGACATTCTAAAAGCTTTAAAAGTATATCATATACATCATTTACTCAATCACATTGAGAGAACACTTTTAATATCTAGTTGTTATCATCTCATGATAATGATAGGCATTATTGGTAAGTAGAATTCTAATAATTTATCAATCTTAAAGTTCTAATGACAGAGAGCATCATTATCATAGATTTTATATCATAATCTATTTTTGAACTCCTCTCATCTTGCTAAATCAGATATGTCAAACCTATCCTTCTAGTCACTGAAAGAATCTCAAAAATCTATTGAGCTCTCTGATGTGTGTTATGAGTGGTTCCAAATAACTTAAAGATTATCTAATAATCTTATGGTATCTTGTGAATCTAGAACATCTTCTAGTTTCATCAGCTCTCACTGTCTTCTCTGAGGACAAATTACTCTTCATAGAAGACAGCTTTCAGCACGATAATTATTTCATTATTGCCTAGTCAATAAATGTAATGTCCAAACTCTTTAGACATTTTACAAATTTACATCACGGTATAACTTGACTTTAAAATCAGGTTTGTTCATAATTCACATCTCATATGAATTATTTGGTTTCCATATCTAATATGGACACACATTGTCTTATTTGGAACCATCTGTAAAGTACGGACATCTAATGTTCATACTCATGTTCACAAGGATAAGAATTAGGCAAATCTCATTATGTATTGCACCGCATCTTAAGAAGGTGCAATTCCTCATTCTATCATATTACTATGATGTTTAATGAGGCTCAATCGAGCGATGATATAATTATCCTTTTAATGATTTGTGTGAATTATATACTTAAGTATTAATTTCTTTGATCAAATCAAGGAATTCTAATACATCATATTGATCTTATACCTTAATCTTAGATGAACCACCGCGGAGGATCGCGTGGATACCGCTAGAGGCCGGACACTTGTGCGGCTAGTGGCATCGCCTCGACGGAATCGACACTGTTGCGGATTCTAATCCGCGCACGGTAATTCGATCGCTCCCGATTTTTCAGTTTTACTGCTTTCGTTCAGAAACGTATCTGCAGGCATCGTGCGGGATATTTTTGTATGTTTCCGCTGCGTTCTTCGCGTCCCGCCCGGATCCCAACATGATAGCTACACTATTCCTCTATCCCGTTCAAAAGGCATCAATATGTCATAGTTCTTAGTTTCTTCATCAGAAACTGATAGATCTCAGGTAAACATAAGAAACTATTAGAACTGAATCAAATTCTAAAAACTATAATGATGGAGAGCCACGCGGTGCATTCTCAATGACTTGCGCTCCAGTTTAGATTTTAGAATCGAAGGATTTTAGTCAATTTTAAGTTGGTGTCATCCTAGGTGATAGTTTATAAATATATCGCATATATTTAACTATACCTAGATAATAGCAATTGATTCATAATAAAAAACTAAACGTATGCATCAACCATACATGTTCATATGTGGTCATGGACATCACGGTGATTAACTGGAGCCATATAATTAATCACCACAAAATATAACAATTATATTATTCTAATCAAGCAAATACATAGGCTCTGGTGATCTCATCTCCTTACGCGTTCTTGGTTGTACTTGTGGATCATCCTCACCTCTCTTTAGCCAAAGTGATCAATTGAAAATAATATTAAATTTTGAATCATATTTCAAATACAAATTAATCTTAAGAGAAAGCCTTATGGCCGAGTAGAACAATGGAGGGGGATAGAATTACATCAGAATGAGAGAGAGAGGGAGGCACGCAGACCTCATTAATTAACAATTAATTAACCCACATCACATTCCAAAAATGATCTACATAATCACACACACATGATATGAAATCAACTAAGTGCTTGTCCATAAACACCACAAATTTTAACCATCCATACATGATCATACACATCACATTAAGGCTAAAATTTTAAAAAATAATTATTTTAGTTTTCTTAAAACTTGGGTACCAATCAAAATTGTATAATTTGAATTTCAAAAATTTTATTTCTAATATACGTTTAAATCTAATTTAAAGTATCAAGCACATCAATATGTGCATACAGACTAAATTAAAATTCTAAAATATTCTATGCTACATTGAGAACACTTCTAAATTAATTAATCTAACACTTAGATTAATCTTAAATCACACTAATAACAATTATTAATGTAAAATAATCTAACATTTAGATAAAATTATAAATCTCTCAATAACTCATATAAAGGAATTTATAATTCTAATTTTAATTCCTTAACAACTCTTTGTTAAGAACTCCCTTTATTAAATAATATTTCTCAACAACAATTGATAAGAAATATTAATTCAAAACTTTTTTAAATAAAAACAGTGTAACAATTAGACTTAATTCAACATCTTAATAACTCTTACTAAAAGGTCCTTTTAAAAAAGAGATTAGATCTTCAAAAAAAACTTTTTTAAAGAGATCCTTGAGAATTTAATTAATTATCTCAATAAATATTATTAAGAGTTAATAAAAAATCCTTAATAACTATTATTAAGGATTTTCTCAAGAAAAAATTAACTCCTTAATAATCTTTATTAAGATTTAATTAATCACTTAAGAGACGTGATTAAGTGTCCCTCAATAAAAACAATAATTTCATAACAACAATTGCTAAGAAATTATTTATAATTATATCTAATCACTTAAGATAAATAAAATTAACAACATTTGCTAATTAGAATTAAGATCACTTCTTAAAGAACCCCTTTAACTTAAAATAATAAATTTAAAATTTTAAACATAATTTAAACAAACTAATCACAATTTCAAGTTAAATAGGGTGGGGTTTATTTTAATAAAGGCTTTTAGGGTAAAATAGGGATTGGCCCATTGGGCTAGTGGCTTGGGCTTAGGCCAACCCTAGGCCTGGCTTGGCCCGGCCCGGCAGGACCTGGTCTAGGCTGCCTGGTCCGAGCTAGGTAGGCCCCAATTGGGCGCGTAGGCTAGGGCACGTGCTTGTACCCAGGCCGCCTGGTCAAGCCAGGTCAGCGCGCTTGGGTCGAGCCCAGGCCCTGGTCGAACTGGGTTGGGGTACTCGGGCTCAGGTCCTGCGTGCCTGGGTGAGCGGATAGGCAGAAACCCTAGCTGCAACCTAGGCGGCGCTCTCCCCATCTCTGGCGCCAGGGGGAGTGGAGCAGGAATAATTGGAGGGTTTAGGGCAGCGCTCCCTTTGTCCCCGATGCCGGCGAGGCTAGCTGTCGTAGCCGGTGCCCTACGCATAAGCCCAAAACCTCTCCCCTTCATACTCCAACCTTTGAAAACTAGATAGAGCGGAGGCAGCGTCGTCGGCTGTCGGCGACCATAGAGGTCCGTCGGAGTCAGGAAGAGACTGCCGATCATACCGGCCTACACAACGGTGGTGGCCAATCATCATTGAAGCCACTTTGAAGCCCATAAAACCGGTCCTTCATCCCCATGAAGAACACAACGAAAACCCCCCAAAAAATTATTTTTCTTCATAGAAAAATAGTATGGCTATTATAGTTCATCCTATGAATAGTTTCCACGAGAGAAAAATGAATTTATGCATGGAATTAATTCTATTAATTTCAGCTTTCTGTAACAGATCAAAACGGAACCTTACTCTAATACCACTGTTGGGATCCGGGCAGTACGCAAAACAGACAATAAAATCTTCTCGCCTGATGCCCGCAGATCCGTTTTGGAACAAAAGGCGGTAAATCGAAAAACCGGGTTGCGATCGAATCACGTGCGCGGATTTGAGTATGTTACTCTTAGGTGGCTTACAAGCCAATTTGACTATGTAAATCTCGTTCATTTATAAATAATATGGCATAATATTCATTATGTATAATACATTTTAATTATCGTCTCATAATAAAGTCTGTGAATGTGTGCGATAGTGATCAGATTATTATAAGATCATAATAATGAGATTGATCAATTAAACTCACATATTTCTAATAGTTCCTAGTCAGAGGATATCCGAGAAGGACATCGGATATCCAGTTAGACTAGAGCATATTACTCATGCTCATACGATGAGGGTGACTGATCTTATAGTCACTTGTATGGAGACACTAAGGCGAATTTGTAGGTGCTCATTAGAGAATGAGTTCACTGAACAGATCTGACTGAATCGCTGGATGGTATAGTACCTCATTGTCAACCAGCTTGATTTTATTATCGCAGTTGCGTGGATGGTTCTTGGACCTGAGACACCAAGGACACTTTGTCAGTGGACTTCTGTGCTTTAACCTTAGTTTACAGATCTCTATTCACGGGATTATAAATGTCTAAGGATCGGGAACAGTAGAATACCGTCAAAGAGAATTGAGTGTCAATAAGGAATCAATCACTCTCGGTACTTGGAGAGAGAATGCTCTAGTAAGGATGTGTGGAAGTCCCTGGCCAGGGTGGACGATAATATCGGGAAAGGAGTTTTCCAATATTATACAGCAGCATTCGATCCAAGTAAGTCGACTGGTTAGGGTTTGATGGTACTCCATACCCTGAGTTGACTCGAGAGTATTGTACGAATGAAGGATTATATCCACGTGGTAACTGTTGCCGGAAAGATTCCAAGAGTGGGTTACTTAATCCTTATACCTTCCGGGTTCACGCGGTGTTGCTTGGCACCCAACGTGATCGGAGGCCCAATCAAATTTAATATGCGATATTAATTCGATTGATTAATAAATTAATAATAAGTTATTAATTAATTAATCAGGCAAGTGAAGAGTCACCGGGCTTATTGGGCCATTAATCGGACTGGTTATTGGACCTAGAGGGTCACACGCACATGATTCTCAAGGCGATGGATAATAAGTGGGTTTTATATTAAAGCGGGGCTTTTTGTGAAAAACCGTGTAGTTAATATAAAAGATAGTGAACGGGCTGAGCAGGCCAGGCTGCTGCTAACCCTAGCCGTCCCCTCCTCTCTTCCTCTCTCTCTTTGAGGCCCTAGGCCGACTTTGTTCTCTTGGTCTGCTCCGACGCTTCTCCGACTACCGTCTGACAGGAATTCGACCGTACATCGCGGCGGTCATTGCGGCAAACGGCGAAGGGTTCGTGGGCTGCGACGAGTGAGGAACGTGAGGATATCCACCATTAGGAGGATGGCATGGACTTTGCTAGAGGCCAGGCATCTGCGTGGCTGGTGGTGTCATACCGATGGAACCAATCGGTCGCGGATTCGAATCCGCGCGAAGGTAATACCCGATTATCCGATAATCCGGTTTTAGAATATCCGAAACGGGAATGGATCGTTGTATTTATTTTGTTTATTCTGTTGTGTAGGCGATCCGGAGAAACACGAGAACCCAACAGAATCCGCATACGTGTTGGTTTCGTCGAGGTGATACCTCTAGCCGTACAAGCGTCTGGCCTCTAGCGATATCCATACGATCCTTTGCGGGGGATCATCCTCACTCCCTCGTCTAGATCAGCACACTTGTTGATGATCTTTCACCGCAGCGGTGTCCGGAACATGCGGACAAGGAACTCCCGACTCTCGGGAAGTGCGTGTGGCAGAGACGGGAAACACCCAGCGCCTTTGAAGGGGTAGCCCAGAGGAGGAGGAGAGAGAGGGGGAGCCGGTCAGTATAGAGAGATCTTGGAACGTGGCCCAGGGTTTATACACGGCCTGTCTATATATTAAGTAGCACCCCTCTAGGCCTATTAACCACTCCAGTTTTCAGCCTGCTAAGTCCAATAACACTTTATTGACTTATAGTAATTTATTAATCTCTTGAACCCTTTCTTCGGTATTCCCCCAATCCCAAAAAAAGTCGCTCCCTCTAAGAAATTCAGATTGTGAGACACATTTAAATTAAAAAGGAGTTCCAAAAAAAAAATTCATATTTAATTAATTACTTAACTGAATTAATATTTCATGTAAATTCAGCAGGACTTCCGATCAAGTTGGATGCCAAGCAACACCACATGATCCCAGAAGGTAACGGGGTTCTGCAACCCACTCATGGAATCTATCCGTCCACAGTTACCACGTGGCTATAATCCTTCATTCGCACAATGCTCTCGAATCGACCTATGGTATGGTCAATTGTCAAACACTAGATGGTCAACTCACTTGAATCAGACTCCGTTGTACAATGTCAGAAAACACCTTTTCTGATATTGTGTCCGTTCTGGCCAGAGATTCCTACAGATCTATCCTAGAGCATTCTCTCTCTAGTTACCTGAGAGCAAATGATGTTATATTGAACACACAATCACCTTCGAAGGTCTTCTGCTGGACCCGATCCTTGACTATTAGAGATCCCGTAGATAGGGATTCGTAAGCCAAGGTCAAAGCCCAGAAGTCCATTGACAAGATGTCTTTAGTGTCTCAAGTCCAAGGATCAACCACGCCACTGTGACGATGAATCAAGCCGGATGACAGTTAGGTAAATTATCATCCGGCGATTCATGTTGGATCAGTTCAGTGAACTCATTCCCCAATGAGCACCTACAGGTTCACCATAGTGTCTTACACAAGTAACTAAAGATATCAGTCACCCTCATCATATGAGCTGTAATAACCTGTACTAGTCTTACTGGATGTTTGATGTCCTTCTCAAACATCCTATGACTAGGAACAATTAAGAACATGTGTTTATAAGTCATCAGTCTCATTATTATGATCTTTTTATAATCCGATGACTGTTGTACACATCGTTATAGTCATAGGATTCGAATCACTTTAGGTAGGTTTGTTGTGCCATCCAACAAGGCTTGTTTAATTGGGAGGAGAAACTGTGGCTATGGCATTAGATGCCTATATGATCGGGGTAGAGGAACCATGTAGCTTTGTTATGATATCCACAAGGGCTGTATGCAAATCTATGCTCGTTGCGTAACGATGGTTAGCTTAGACCAGAATTAGTGGTTTGTTGTGCTATCCACAAGGCCATTAAATCTCTGGGGACCGAAACTATGATCAGATATTGCAAGGAGTTGCAAGTCCCATGAGTTGGGTGCTTTTTTATTATATTACAGTTTGTTGTGCTATCCACAAGGCTGTACTGCAAGTCATTGAGATTCTGATCCCCACTAGGAGATTGTCGACGTCTCCCGTTCTGTATAACTAAGTGTTATACAGTCCGTCGAAAATTAGTGAGAGTTAAAACTTGAACAAAAGACCATGTCTTGTTTTATATTTAATAATTGAACATTTGCTAAAAAAATTTTATTCATCTCATATAGAGAATTATGTCATCGAATAACCCACTCTGTAGCATACTTGATGCCAAACGTTTGACTAGCCTGAACTACTTAGATTGGTTCAGAAACCTGAAGAATGTCTTCAGATCTGAACACATTGACTGTGTCCTTGGAGCTGATCCTCCTGCGGTACCGGCATTGGATGCCATTGACACAGAGATGATAGCTAACTATAAAAGATCGAAGGAATAAGGCATTTGATTATGAATCATTTGCAACATGAAAATCCTGCCTTATGGGAAAGATGGCAAAATCTCCATTTACTGGCCATGGAGAACGTGCCAAGGACATTCTGGAACTAATACATTTGGATGTATGTGGTCCCATGTCCTCCCAAACCAAAGGTGTCTTCTCATATTTTATTACGTTCACCGACAACTACTCAAGATTCGGGAGTTTCATTGAGTTGAAGACTCGCCTCACTTCGGCTCCTGTGTTGGTGATTCCATCAGGTTCAGGTGGGTTTGTAGTTTATTCAGATGCATTACGTTGAGGTTTGTGTGCAGTTCTAATGCAGCATGGTAGGGTCGTGGCCTATGGTTCTAGACAGCTGAAGAAGCATGAGGAGAACTATCCTACCCATGACTTAGAATTGGCAGCTGTAGTTTTTGCACTGAAGATCTGGAGACATTATTTGTATGGAGAGAAATTTCAGGTTTTTACTGATCACAAGAGCCTGAAGTATGTGTTCACTCAGAGGGATCTGAATTTGAGGCAGCGTAGGTGGATGGAATTCATTAAGGATTATGACCTCGACCTTTCTTATCATCCAGGCAAGGCGAATGTGGTGGCAGACGCCTTGAGTCGGAAGACGATCGTGTCATACCTTATGATTCGAGAATGGAGATTATTTGAGTAGGTTGTGGAATCTTCCTTTTGGGTTCCACATGAGGATGATAGAGCCGTGTTGGCCAGCTTGACTGTGAGGCCAGCAGTATACCATGCTGTGATTGAGGCTCAGAGGGCAGACGTAGAGTTACCGCAGATTCCCCAGAGACCTGAGGTGGAGTTGTGGGATGACGGTACAGTCAGGTTTAGGGGCAGACTCTATGTTCCGGCCGAAGACGACGTGCGCAGGAGTGTCCTTGATGAGGCGCACCGTTCTAGATATGCAGTGCATCCCGGGACAACTAAGATGTATCATTGTTTGAGAAGGCACTTTTGGTGGCCTGGTATGAAGAAGGATGTGGCTGAGTATGTGGCTAGGTGCATGACTTGTCAGCAAGTTAAGGCCGAACATCAAAGACCAGGAGGGTTGTTGCAGCCCTTACCAATCCCGGAATGGAAATGGGAGCATGTGACTATGGACTTTGTGATGGGATTACCTGTATTCCCTAGCAGAAGGGACGCGATCTGGGTTATTGTTGATCGGCTGACCAAGTCGGCACACTTCCTGGCTATTAGGAAGGACTGGTCAGTCGATAATTTGGCTAAGTTGTTTGTAGATCGGATTATCTCTCTGCACAGGATGCCTATATCCATCGTATCAGACCGGGATCCAAGGTTTACTTCTAGGTTCTGGAAGAGTTTTCAGAAGGCCCTGGGCATGTAGTTGGCCTTCAGCTTGGCCTATCACCCCGAGACTGATGGGCAGTCAGAAAGGACCATTCAGACTCTGGAGGATATGCTCAGGGCATGTTGCTTAGACTGGGGAGGTTCTTGGGAGCAGCATTTACCTACGGTGGAGTTTGCCTACAACAACAGTTATCATTCTAGTATCGGCATAGCGCCTTACGTGGCGTTGTACGGGCGGCCGTGTCGATCCCCGGTGTGTTGGTCCGAGATTGGCGAGAGGCAGATAGCAGGGCCAGAGTTGGTACAGCAGTGTGCAGAAGTTGCCAGAGTGGTACAACAGAGATTGTTTGCAGCTCAGAGCAGATAGAAGAGTTATGTCGACATCCGGAGGTGACCGCTTGAGTTTGTGGTAGGGGACCACGTGTTTCTCCGAGTCTCACCTTCCAAAGGTGTGATGAGATTTGGGAAGCGAGGTAAGCTGAGCCCGCGTTACATTGGGCCTTTTCCCATTCTTGCTCGAATCGGGGAAGCAGCGTATCAGCTGGCCTTGCCGCCCAGTCTTGCAGGGGTGCACGATGTGTTCCATGTTTCTTTGCTGAAGAAATATGTTCAGGACCCATCTCATATTCTAGATTTTTCAGAGTTGGAGGTCGCTGAGGACTTGTCCTTTCTAGAGTTTCCAGTGCGTATTGAGGATCGCAAAGAGCAGGTCCTTCGAAATAAGGTTGTACCTCTGGTTAAGGTAATTTGGCAGTACCGCTCCGGGGGCGAGGCAACCTGGGAGTACGAGGACGAGATGTGGGTGCAATTTCCCTACCTTTTCTCGTAAGTTCCCTTGTGAGCTTGTATCTCTATGTTTTGACCTCGTTAATTCTAACAGGCAATTTCGGGGACAAAATTCTTTTAAGAGGGGGAGAATGTAAGGACTGAGGTTTCGGGTTCTGTATTCGGGTCGTTTTTGGGTCTAATCCCCTGATTTGAATCCTGAGGAGTCTTGAGAGCTTCTTTTGAATGACGTCTGCCCCGCACGACGCCTTACAAACGGCGTCTTTCTGGGTGGACGGCATTTAGGTTTGTCGTCATTATGCTACATGGGTGCCACGTGGGCGGGTTTCGGGCCGCGAGAGTACGGCCCCTGTCTTGTCGTCTGAACGGCGTCTGTTATGGACGACGCCATTCAGACTGCGACCCTGCGATGTCAGTGTATAGTGCCGGTCTTGTCATCTAAACGGCGTCTATGGTGAGGGACGCGTTTCAGAGGTTCTGTCAGTACGGCCCATCCTGTCATCTGTTTGGCGTCTGTCTTGGACGACGCGTTTTATCCTGTTTAGGATTGACCCCACGAGCCTTCCCTTCTTTCCCTCATTCTCACCCTCTCACTCTCTCTACCCTCCGACCCCCCCTCTCTTCCCCTTTCCTTTCCCCTTCTTCCTCTTCCACCACTCCACTACCTCTCTACCTCTCACCATTGCCACCACCACTTTCTTCGCGGCGTTCCATTCTTCGGGCGGCGGCTGACGTCCCGGCGAAGTGGCGGCGTCCTCGGAGTACCGGCGGCGGTCTGCGGTGCGACGGTTTGGTGGCGGAGCCAGGAGGAGTTCAAGAATCGGTAGGGTGACGATTCCCGTAGTGTTTCATTTCAAAACCCATGTTTTCCCGCCTTGATGCACTATGCGTGCAGGGGATTCTTGGGTAGAACAAGCATGTTTAGGGTTTTTCTTAATGAAATGGTCGTGTTTGTGAATGTGGAATTATGGGGTTTGCAAGATAGTTTGGTTTTCCCTCTTCCTCTTCTGTTTTGGTGTCTTTGGGGCGTTTTGGGGTGGAAAGGGGAAACCCTCGGGTAGAGCCGAGGAACCAGGTTTCTGGCGTTAAATGACATCGTGCCTGGACGACGCCATTTAGAATGGCGACGGGCCAGCACGATGCCATTTAAGCAGAAATCGTCCCATTTGAGGTTCTGTCAGTCTGAGGTTCTGGCGCTAAATGACATCTTGCCTGGACGACGCCATTTCGAATGGCGATGGGCCAGCACGATGCCATTTAGGCAGGAATCACCCCGATTGAGGTTTCTGCAAGTTTCGGGTTCTATTGTAAATGGAGTCTAAGGACAGCGACGCCTTTCTAAAAGGCGTCTTCCCAGGACAACGCGTTTTAGGCCTTATCCTGAGGTCGAGAATTTACATGAACCAGTTTAGGAGGCTTTAATGGCGTCGGCCTTGGGCGACGCGATTCAAGATAGAACCACACTAATCCATGCCATTAAGATGTGTTTACACTGTTAGATAGTTGGTTAATTGCATGCTTTAAGTGTACTCAATGATGATGGATTCCTTGTGACCGGATCGCACTACGAGGCATTTCGTGCGACCATAGACTTCTCACGTGACCGGATCGCACTGTGCCGTGTTTTGTGTTACTGTGGACCTAGAGTGACAGTTGTAGCGCTTTGTCACCCTGTGTCGGTGTGGTTGGGACACAGCGCCGGTGGGAGCAGTGGTGGGGTGACGCCTAGTGAGAGAGGGTCACCTGGTGAACCCCGGGGTTAGCTTGTACCGGTGTCGGAGTGGTACCTGTGAAGTGTCACTTGTGCTGGGGGAAGGAGTAACCACCTGAGCCAGTTGGGCCGTACTAGCTAGCGTGCTATCCGAGGGGTTACTGTTTGGTCTCAGCGGGTCGGTGTTTCCCACCTTCATTTGTGTGGTTGGCGTGTTTTGACGAGACACTGGTTGTGGGTTCCCTGATAGATTAGTGATTAGAAATATGCATGTTAAATATATATCGAATGCATATGATTCATATCGAGATTTAGGAGTAGTAATTACTGCTTTACTTGTTTACTGTACCTTCAGCTGTGTCTTACACTTGTGGGTGTGTGAGTGGGCAGTGGGGATCGAAGGATCCCTATTGAGTCTTTTCGTTGAGACTCACCCCTACGGTTTTCAGGTGAGGGTTCCAAGCAGACTTAGCGAGGTGTTGTTAGTTTAGGTGGCCTACAAGCCAATCTAACAATGTAAATCTCGTTCATTATTAATAAAATGGCATAATATTCATTATGTGTAAATCGCGTTAATTATCGTTTCATAATGAAGTCCGTGAATATGTGCTATGGTGATCAGATTATGATGAGATCATACTAATGAGACTGATCACTTAAACACACATATTCTTAATCGTTCCTAGTCGGAGGATATCCGAGAAGGACATCGGATATCCGGTTAGACTAGTACAGATTACTCCTGCTCATATGATGAGGGTGACTGGTTTCATAAGTCACATGTGTGGAGACACTAAGGTGAATCTGTAGGTGCTCATTGGAGAATGAGTTCACTGAACTGATCCGACTGAATCGCTGGATGGTATTGTACCTCACTGTCAACCAGCTTGATTCTATTGTCGCAGTTGCGTGGATGGTCCTCGGACCTGAGACACTAAGGACACCTTGGCGGTGGACTTTTGTACTTTGACCTTGGTCTACGAATCTCTAGCCTTGGGATTCTAATATGCCAAGGATTGGGTACATCGGAATACCGTCGAGGGGAATTGTGTGTCAATAAGGAATCATTCGCTCTCGGTACTTAGAGAGAGAATGCTCTGGGAAGGATGCGCGGAAGTCCCTGGCCAGGGCGGACTATAATATCGGAAAAGGAGTTTTCCGATATTCATCAGCGGCATCCAATCCAAGTGAGTCGACCGGTTAGGGTTTGACAGCTCGCCATACCCTGAGTTGACTCGAGAGCATTGTACGAATGAAGGATTATATCCACGCGGTAACTGTCGACGGAAAGGTTCCAAGAGTGGGTTACTTAACCCCAAATACCTTCCGGGTTCACGCGGTGTTGCTTGGCACCCAACGTGATCGGAGGACCGGTCGAATTCGATGTGCGACATCAATTCGATTGATTAATTGATTAATAAAGGGTTATTAATTAATTAATAAAGCCAGTGAGGAGTCACTGGGCTTACTGGGCCATTAACTGGACTGGTACTTGGGCCTAGAGGGTCATACGCAAATGATTCTCAAGGCGATGGATAAATAAGTGGGTTTTATACAAACAGGGGGTTTTTGTGAAAAACCGCGCGGTTAGTATAAAACATAGCGAACGGGCTGAGCAGGCCAAGCTGCTGCTAACCCTAGCCGCCCCTCCTCAGTTTCTATCTTCCTCTGGAGTCCAGGCAGATCCAGATCTGCTCCGCCGCTTCCCCGAATCCCGTTCGACGGGAAATCGTCTGCGCACTGCGGCGATCATTGCGGCGACCAGCGGAGGCTTCGCGGGCTGCGAAGAACGACGAACTCGAGGATATCCGTCGCGGGGAGGATCGCGTGGACTTCGCTAGAGGCCGGGCGTTTGCGCGGCTTGCGGTGTCGCACCGACGGAACCGAACGGCTGCGGATTCGAAACCGCACACGGTGAGAACTTCGATAATCCGATTATCGTATTTTAGATTTCGAAATGGGAACGGATCGCTGTAAATAATTTTGTTTTTCCGCTGCGTGAGCGATCCGGAGAAACCGAGAAAACCCAACAGTGGTATCAGTGCCAGGTTCCACTGTTTCTCGTCCCGTTTCGGATCTCTAAATTAATTTTTCATGAGTTATTCCATGCTGTAACTTCGAATAATTGTTGGATCTGTGTTCATGCGATGAACACAGTTAATCTGATTATTTTCTTTCAATTTTTCGAGATCATTTTGGAGGTTTTTTTCGTGTTCTTCGTGAGACGAAGAACAGTGTGTTTACGGCGACTTTAATCGGCCTCCCAAGCGTTGGGATGGCCGGCCGAGACTCCGGATCCATAGGTGATAGTCACCACTACCCACCGGGCATCATTGTCGCCACTGGAGTGCCCTTGGAGGGCTATTAAATTAAGCCCTAAAATGGTTTTAAAACCCTGCGAAAACCAGATTTTTGGAGATTTTGGGGGCTTGGCCGGCTCCTTTCGGGGCCTCTCCGGCGACCCTGCCGGCGCCGGGGCACCGCCGGCGCCGGGGCATCGCCGGCCGGAGCCGGGCGACGCCGGGGGTCGGCCGGCGGCGGCGCCGGATCCTCCCAGCCGCAGATGCTACAGTGTCTAGGGTTCTGCTGGTTAGGGGGGGCGTCGGGTGTGGGGGGGGGGGGGGGTGACCGGTCCAAGGCCGGACCGGACCGGCTGGGCTGGGCCGGGTTACCTGCTGGCCCGGGCGAGCCCAGGGTGGCACTTGGCTCGACCCTAGCTCAGCAGGGTCCGAGCCTGGCTCGGTTTTAAATGGGCTGGGTCCATTTTAATTATTAACCCCAAACCCCTTTTAACCCCTCACTAAACCCCAATGAGTCTATTTAAATTATAAATAAAATTTGAACTAAATTTTAAATTTTAAAATTGTTTTGAAATTTAATTGTTCAAATTTATTTTAATTGGGTCTTTTAAATAATGATTATTGAATCATTATGGATTAACTATTAGTTGTTAATTGATTAATGTTAATTGTTAGTTTAATAGTTAAACTAATGATTAATCTTAATAATACAAATTAATAGTTAAATTAGTAATTAACAATTATTAATCTAATAGTTAGTTTATTAATTGTTATTTCAACTAATTGTTAATTAATATTTGAGTTAGTTATTAATTTAATTGTTAAATTAATAATTAACTTAAATGATAATTTAAGTGTTAAATTAGTTGTATTTAATGATTATTGTTAGTTATTGATTTAAGGGTTAAATTAATGATTAACTTTAATCTTCTAATATAATTGTTAGATTATAGTTATTAATTGATTAGTGTTAATTAAAAATTTAAATGTTAAATTACTAATTAACATTAATCAACTAATCTAAGAGTTAGATTAGTAGTTAATTAATAATTAGAGTTAATTAATAATTTAAGTGTTAAATTGTTAATTAATTTTGATGGCTTAATCTAAGAGTTAGATTAATCTTTAATAGGCTAATTGTTAAATTATTAAAGGAGTTTAATCTAAGTGTTAGATTATTAGAAATGTTCTAATTTGCATGGAATAATCTGGAATTATTAATTTGGAGTGTGTGCGCATGTGATGTGTGTTTATTGCTTTTAAATTTGATTTAATTGCATGTTAAGATAATAAATGAGTTTTCGAAATTCAAATACCAATTTTGATTGGATCCCAGTTTTTTGAAAGCCAAAACTTATTTATTTTGAAAAACTCATTTGTTTTAGCCATGTGATGCGCTGAATCATGTGTGGGATGTCTAAAACACACCGTGGTTATGGATATGCACTTAATTTATTATTCATGTGATGAATGGATTGTGTGGATCGTGGATGAATGATGGATGTTTATTAATTGTTAATAAATAGAGGTCTGCGCACCTCTCTCTCTCTCTAATACTCCGATGTATTTCTACCTCCCTCTCTCTCTTGTACTCGCCATAAGGCCTTCTTTCATTTACTTATTAATTTTAGAATTAATGTAATATGATCGAGGCAACCGAGGAAGGAGCGAGGACGATCCACCACTGCAACCAGGAAGGCGAAAAGATGGAGATCTCTTGCCTATGTGTTTGCAGGTTATCTAATATAATTGTTATGATTAGAATGTGTGTGCGTTTGACTGTTGGCTCCAGTCAAACCCACTGTGCTATCCATGACCACACTAATGACATGTATGTGATGCATTGTTTATCTTTTGATTATGAATCAAAGCAGGTTATAGTATTTAGTAAATATATACGATATGTTTATATACTATCACCTAGGAGAGACCAAGATAAAAGTTATCCAAATACCCTCAGATAAACTCTAAGCCGTAACGCGAGTAGTTGAGAACTCACCGCGTGGTCCACCATCGTTATAGTCATAGGATTCGAATCACTTTAGGCAGGTTTGTTGTGCTATCCACAAGGCCTGCTTAATTGCGAGGAGAAACTGTGGCTATGACATTAGATTCCTATAGATCGGGGTAGAGGAACCATGTAGCTTTGTTGTGCTATCCACAAGGGCTGCATGCAAATCTATGCTCGTCGCGTAATGATGGTTAGCTTAGACTAGAATTAGTGGTTTGTTGTGCTATCCACAAGGCCATTAAATCTCTGGAGACCGAAACTATGATCAGATATTGCAAGGAGTTGCAAGTCCCATGAGTTGGGTGCTCTCTGATTGTATTACAGTTTGTTGTGCTATCCACAAGGCTGTAGTGCAAGTCATTGAGATTCTGATCCCCACTAGGAGACTGTTGGCGTCTCCCGTTCTGTATAACTGAGGGTTATACAGTCCGTCGAAAATTAGTGGGAGTTAAACTTGAACAAAAGACCATGTCTTGTTTTAAATTTTAATAATTGAACATCTGCTAAATAGATTTTACTTATCTCCTGTAGGGAATTATGTCGTCGAATAACTCACTCCGTGGCATACTTGATGCCGTTTTGACTTACCTGATCTACTTAGATTGGTTCAGAAGCCTGAAGAATGTCTTCAGATATGAACGCAATAACTTTGTCCCTGGAGCTGATCCTCCTGCTGAATCGGCATTAGATGCCCCTAAAGCAGAGATGACAGCTAACGATAAAAGATCGAAGGACAAAGGTAAAAGAGTAGTGAAGGGTGACTACTTCTACTATAAGCAGTATGGTCACTGGAAGAGGAACTGCAAGGAGTTCCTTAACGATAAAGTTCATGGAAGAGTGAAGCTGTCTGAAGCTTCAGATATCTATATGATAGATATCAACTTATCAGTTAGAGATTCCACATCTTGGGTATTGGATACCGGATGTGCTTCTCATATCTGCCATGATGTGCAGATGCTGACAAGTAAGCGCAAGCTGAGACAAGGTGAGGTGGAATTGAGGCTAGGAAACGGCGCAAAAGTTGCAGCGATTGCTGTTGGGACAGCAAACCTAGGCTTCCATCGGGAGACACCTTACTATTGGAAGATTGTTATTATGTTCCTAGCATAATAAGGAACATCATATCAATATCTTGTTTGGACAAGATAGGATATAGGTTGACAATTGAGAATAGAAGTTGTTCGATTTATTATGGTAATAAATCAATAGCTTCGGCATCTTTAGTCAACGGTCTATATCTATTAGATGTTTCTCATTACAATCTTCAGATTGATAATGCTCTTAAGAAGAGCAAGAATTGCTTGAACCAAGCCTACATGTGGCATTGTAGACTTGGGCACATTGGCGAAAGCAGGTTGCAAAAGTTGCACAAGCATGGTTACTTAACAGCATTCGATTATGAATCGTTTGCAACATGTGAATCCTACCTTATGGGAAAGATGGCAAAATCTCCATTTCATTGACATGGAGAACGTGCCAAAGACATTTTGGAACTAATACATTCAGATGTATGTGGTCCAATGTCTACCCAAGCCAAAGGTGGCTTTTCTTACTTCATTACGTTCACCGATGACTTCTCAAGATTCGGCTATGTGTACTTAATGAAGTACAAGTCGGAAGCATTTGAGAAGTTTAAGGAGTTCAAGAATGAGGTGGAGAAGTAGTTAGGAAAGAGTATTAAAGCTCTTCGATCAGATCGAGGAGGAGAATACTTGAGTACTAATTTCACACAATTCTTAAAGGATAATGGTATCCTTTCTCAGCTGACCCCTCCATATACACCACAGATGAATGGTGTATCAGAAAGGAGGAATCGCACCTTGTTGGACATGGTGCGATCCATGATGAGCTTTTCGAGATTACCAGTGTCCCTTTGGGGGTATGCCCTAGAGTCAGCAGCATACCTACTGAACAGAGTACCCAGCAAGTCTGTGGCCTCTACTCCATATGAGATATGGAAAGGTAGGAAACAAGAATTTAAACATGTTAAAGTCTGGGGTTGTCCTGCTCATGTAAAGAGGCATGATCCAGACAAGCTGGAATCACGAACTGATAAATGCAGGTTTGTGGGATACCCAAAGGAAACCTTTGGATACTATTTTTACCATCCTGATGAACAAAAGGTGTTTGTCGTCAAGAAAGCTGTCTTTCTGGAAGAGGTTCCAGATCCCCAAACAGCTGCATTATCATCAGATGAGATATTAGTTCTTGAATCTGTTCAGGTACACACAGATGAGCCTCGTAGACCTGGTAGAGTACCTAGACTACCCGAACGATATATGGGACATATCGCTGAAGGTGAGTCTAAGGTACAATATAATGAGGATGATGATCCGAAAACCTACCAGGAGGCTATAGAAGGCCCAGAAGCCGGGACCAGGAGGCTATAGAAGGCCCAGAAGCCGGGAAATGGCGAGAAGCCATGAACTCAGAAATCCAGTCCATGTACACCAACCAAGTTTGGAACTTGGAGGACTTGCCCGAGGGTATTGTACCCATCGGTTGCAAGTGGATCTTTAAGAGAAAGATCGGTGCTGATGGACGGATCGACACTTATAAGGCAAGGTTGGTGGCAAAGGGATATCGTCAAAGGCAAGGAATTGACTATGACGAAACTTTCTCACCAGTTGCCATGATAAAGTCGATCAGAGTTCTGCTAGCCATTGCTGCACATTTTGATTACGAAATCTGGCAGATGGATGTGAAGACTGCCTTCCTCAATGGTAATCTTGAGGATGAGGTGTATATGATACAACCAGTAGGTTTCACATCCAAAGAGTCTCCAGATAAAGTGTGCAAGCTTCAGAGGTCCATTTATGGACTGAAGCTGGCTTCCCGGAGCTGGAACGTAAGATTTGACGAGGCTGTCAAGTCTTATGACTTCATTAAGAATGAAGATGAGCCTTGTGTGTACAAGAAGACCAGTGGGAGTGCAGTCACTTTTCTAGTTCTTTACGTAGACGACATACTACTAATTGGGAATGATGTAGCTATGATGTCATCAGTAAAGATCTGGCTGTCGAAAAACTTCTCCATGAAGGATTTGGGAGAAGCATCCTACGTATTGGGAATACGGATCTATAGAGATAGATCAAAGAGGATGCTTTGAATGACCCAATCCTTGTACATAGATACCATAGTCAAAAGGTTTGGCATGGAAAATTCCAAGAGAGGTTTCATACCGATGAGACATGGAATCAATCTCTCAAAGGAGTAGTCTCCTAAGACTCCTAATGAGAGGGCATTCATGGATAGAATACCCTATGCCTCTGCCATAGGATCTATCATGTATGCCATGCTATGTACACGGCCTGATGTTGCATTTGCTCTAAGTGTTACGAGCAGATTTCAGGCTGATCCAGGCGAAGAGCACTTGAAGGCTGTGAAATGCATCCTTAAGTACTTGAGAAGAACTAAGGATATGTTTCTTGTCTATGGAGGAGGTGACTTGAAACTGTGAGGCTTTACTGACTCGAGTTTCCAGTCAGATCCAGATGATAGCAAGTCAACATCTGGATTCGTGTGGTTGAAGAGTTCCAAGCAAGTAACCACTGCAGATTCGACGACTGAAGCTGAGTACATCGCTGCAGCTGAAGCCGCCAAGGAAGCAGTGTGGTTGAAGAAATTCATCACCGACCTCGGCGTAGTTCCCAACATCTCTGAGCCTGTTCCACTGTTGTGCGACAACAATGGAGCCATTGCGCAAGCGAAAGAGCCGCGGTCTCATCAGAAATCGAAGCATATTCTGAGGCGCTTTCACCTTATCAGAGAGATCATATCTAGAGGAGATGTAGTAGTGGAAAGAGTTCCATCCGTCGACAATGTAGCAAATCCACTGACAAAGCCGTTGGCTCAAATTGTGTTTGATCGTCACCTAGAGTCTATGGGCTTATTGTATAAAGGTGATTGGCTTTAGTCCAAGTGGGAGATTGTTAGTTTAGGTGGCCTACAAGCCAATCTAACAATGTAAATTTCGTTCATTATTAATAAAATGGCATAATATTCATTATGTGTAAATCGCGTTAATTATCGTTTCATAATGAAGTCCGTGAATATGTGATATGGTGATCAGATTATGATGAGATCATACTAATGAGACTGATCACTTAAACACACATATTCTTAATCGTTCATAGTCGGAGGATATCCGAGAAGGACATCGGATATCCGGTTAGACTAGTACAGATTACTCCTGCTCATATGATGAGGGTGACTGGTTTCATAAGTCACATGTGTGGAGACACTAAGGCGAATATGTAGGCGCTCATTGGAGAATGAGTTCACTGAACTGATCCGACTGAATCGCTAGATGGTATTGTACCTCACTGTCAACCAGCTTGATTCTATTGTCGCAGTTGCGTGCATGGTCCTCGGACCTGAGACACCAAGGACACCTTGGCGGTGGACTTCTGTACTTTGACCTTGGTCTACGAATCTCTAGCCATGGGATTCTAATACTCCAAGGATTGGGTACATCGGAATACCGTCGAAGGGAATTGTGTGTCAATAAGGAATCATTCGCTCTCGGTACTTAGAGAGAGAATGCTCTGGGAAGGATGCGCGGAAGTCCCTGGCCAGGGCGGACGATAATATCGGAAAAGGAGTTTTCCGATATTCATCAGCGGCATCCAATCCAAGTGAGTCGACCGGTTAGGGTTTGACAGCTCGCCATACCCTGAGTTGACTCGAGAGCATTGTACGAATGAAGGATTATATCCACGCGGTAACTGTCGACGGAAAGGTTCCAAGAGTGGGTTACTTAACCCCAAATACCTTCCGGGTTCACGCGGTGTTGCTTGGCACCCAACGTGATCGGAGGCCCGGTCGAATTCGATGTGCGACATCAATTCGATTGATTAATTGATTAATAAAGGGTTATTAATTAATTAATAAAGCCAGTGAGGAGTCACTGGGCTTACTGGGCCGTTAACTGGACTGGTACTTGGGCCTAGAGGGTCACACGCAAATGATTCTCAAGGCGATGGATAAATAAGTGGGTTTTATACAAACCGGGGGCTTTTGTGAAAAACCGCGCGGTTAGTATAAAACATAGCGAACGGGCTGAGCAGGCCAAGTTGCTGCTAACCCTAGCCGCCCCTCCTCAGTTTCTATCTTCCTCTGGAGTCCAGGCAGATCCAGATCTGCTCCGCCGCTTCCCCGAATCCCGTTCGACGGGAAATCGTCTGCGCACTGCGGCGATCATTGCGGCGACCAGCGGAGGCTTCGCGGGCTGCGAAGAACGACGAACTCGAGGATATCCGTCGCGGGGAGGATCGCGTGGACTTCACTAGAGGCCGGGCGTTTGCGCGGCTTGCGGTGTCGCACCGACGGAACCGAACGGCTGCGGATTCGAATCCGCACACAGTGAGAACTTCGATAATCCGATTATCGTATTTTAGATTTCGAAACGGGAACGGATCGCTGTAAATAATTTTGTTTTTCCGCTGCGTGAGCGATCCGGAGAAACAGAGAAAACCCAACAGGTGTGTACTGCTGTGAGTCGCGCGCCGTCAGCTGTTGTTCCGGGGTATGCCCCGACGTAGTTGTTTTCTTTATTTCTGGCCTGTACGTTTAATTATTTCTTTTCCGTTGGAGTATGTAATTATTAGCTGTATCGAGTCGCATTGTAATAACTTTTAATTCCTGCATTTTCCTTTCAATTCAATGCGATGTGAATGTTTAGCTTAGTTTATTGTTTATTTCCCAGACTTACTTAGATCTTGGTTTGGTTCCAAATTAATGATTCGGTACCCATTTAGTAATTGGATCCCCGATTATAGGGTGGCGGGTCGTTACACATGGTTTCTCAACAGTGCGTATATATATTAAGTCGGTGCGACTTTTCACAAAAGTCCCCAAGTTAATATAAATCCCACTTATGTACCACCGACTGAGAATCTTATTGCGTGTGGCCCTCTAGGCCCATTTACCAGTCCGGTTTTCAGCCCGTTAAGTCTAATAACTAGTTATTGACTTATTGTAATTAATTAATATCTAAATATTAACTAATTACTTAACCGAATTATCATTGCATGCAAATTCGGTCGGACTTTCGATCAAGTTGGGTGCCAAGCAACACCGCATGATCCTAGAAGGTAATGGGGTTCAACAACCCACTCATGGAACCTGTCCGTCCACAGTTACCGCATGGCTATAATCTTTCGTTCGCGCAATGCTTTCGAGTTAACCTAGAGTATGGTCAACTGTCAAACTCTAGATGGTCAATTCACTTGAATCAAACTCCGCTGTACAATATCCGAAAACCACTTCTCTAATATTGTTTCTGCTCTGGCCAGAGACTCCTGCGGATCTATTCTAGAGCATTCTCTGTCCAGTTACCTGAGAGCGAACGATCCTTTATTGAACACACAATCACCTTCGAAGGTCTTCCGCTGGACCCGATCCTTGACTATTAGAGATCCCGTGGAGACGGATTCGTAGGTCAAGGTCAAAGTCCAGAAGTCCACCGACAAGGTGTCTTTGGTGTCTCAAGTCCAAGGATCAACCACGCCACTGTGACGATGAATCAAGACGATTGACAGTCAGGTAAATTACCATTTAGCGATTCATGTCGGATCAGTTCAGTGAACTCATTCCCCAAAGAGCACCTACAGGTTTACCATTGTGTCTCCACACTAGTAACTAACGAGATCAGTCACCCTCATCATATGAGCTGGAATAACCTGTACTAGTCTAACCGGATGTTTGATGTCCTTCTCAAACATCCTACGACTAGGAACAATTGAGAATATGTGTTTATAAGTCATCAGTCTAATTATTATGATCTCATCATAATCTGATGACTATTGCACATATTCATGGACTTCATTATGCACAATTATAAATATGCCAATCTACATAATGAATTTAATGCCATTTAATAGTGAACCAGATTGAAATAGATGCCTTATGATTGGCTTAGAGGACACCTATATCCATCAATCTCCCACTTGGACTCAAGCCAATCACCTTCGCATTTGATCTCCATCAAATCTAGGTGATGCTCACAAAAAGTCTGTGACTAAGACTTGGTCAGGGATCTGCTAAATTATCTATAGATGGAATATTTTCCATTACGTTATTTCCTCTTAATCCTTTGTCTTTGAACCTGTGAAAGAACCTCATAATGTTCTGCAACTTCTGATGAGAGAGCTTCATTATCATAGATTTTAGATCATAATCTATTTTGAGCTCCTCTCATCTTGCTAAATTAGATATGTCTAACATATCCTTTTAGTCACTGAGAGAATCTCAAAAATCTATGAAGCTCTCTGATGTGTGTTATGAGTGGTTCCAAACAATTAAAGATTATCTAATAATCTTATGTTAGCTTGTGAATCTAGAACATCTTCTAGTTTTATCAGCTCCCAGTGTCTTCTTTGAGTACATATTCCTCTTCACAAAAGACAACTTTTAGGACGACAATAATTTCATTATCGCCTGGCCAATAAATGTAATGTCCAAACTCTTTAGACATTCACAAATTCACATCACGATAATACCTGACCTTAAAAACAAGTTTGTTCATAATTCACATCTCATATGAATTATTTGGTTTCCATATCTTATATGGGCACACACTGACTTATTTGGAACCATCTGTAAAGTATGGACATCTAATGTTCATACTCATGTTCAAAATGATAAGAATTAGGCAAATCTTATTATGTATTGCACCATATCTTAATAAGGTGCAATTCCTCATTCTATCGTATTGCTATGATGCATATGAGGATTAATCGAGCAAGGATACAATTATCCTCTTTATGATTTATGTGAATCATATACTAAAGTATCAGTTTCTTTGATCAAATAAAAAATTCTAATACTTCATATTGATCTTATACCTTAATCTTGTTAGAATTGGGTGGCCTCAAAGCCAATCATTGTACATTCTAGTTCAGATTATTAATAAAGGCAATTATTTCTTCATTTATAGTTCTCGCAAATTAACTATCGTAATGAAGGTCCATAGACAAATGTATGGGATATTGAATCATGATGAGATCATGATAGTGAGATCAATATCCTCAGTCAATTGTCTTAAACAGTTCTCGATCATAGGATATTTGAGATGGACATTAAATATCCGATAAGATCGACACAAGTTATGTCTGCTCATATGATGAGGGTGAATGATCTCACATTCACTCGTGTGGTGACACTAAGACAAACAAGTGGGTGCTCATTAGAGAATGAGTTCACTGAACAGACCCAAATAAGAATTCCTGGATGGTAATTATACCTATTAGTCAACCAGGGAATTCAATCGTTGCAGTAGCACAGTTGGTCCTTTGACCTGAGTCACCAATGATACCTTGTTTGTGGACCATTGTATCCTGATTCTCTGACTCGTGGACTTTAACCATTAAGTCCACCATAATCGGTCTTTTAGATACAGTGGAAAGCTTGCGAAGGTAATTGAGTGAACAACAAGGGATCACTCACTCTTGGTATAAGACTGGAGAGAGAATGTCCTATGGATGTGTACACAGAAATCTCTGGCCAGGGTCAAATGAAAGAGATGTCTTTCTAGATATTAACTGTGTACTGGAATCCATCTGGATAATGCGAAAGAGGGTTTGACTATAAAACCATACCCTTGCGTTATTGGGACATTGCATGAGTGAAGGATTATATCTGTGCAGTATCGGCAGACGGAAAGATTCTATTAAAGGGAACAGTATCCCTTATATCTTCTGGGATCATGAGGTAGTGTTTGGTGCTATTCATAATCAGAAAGCCAAGTGATTTGATCATCAGATGATAATTCACTTGTTTATTAAATTAATCATTTAACATATGATGTTTAAATGTTAATTAATAAATATTAAACTCAAGAAACAGTTCTAAGTTTAATGGGCCTGCAACCAGACTGATATATGGGCCTAGAGGGTCACACACATAAGAGTTCTCGTCAGATGGTGAGAGACGTTAAATTTCATTCTTATCTGGATTTTTATGAAAAGCCGCAGGATAAACATGAAGATTTAATGGAGAATTATCCAAGGCCAAACTCTTGGATAATCATGAGGATTAATCCTTGTGCTTATCCTTATTTCTATATAAGGAGGGCCAAGGGGCAGGGGTAAAAAGTTGGTTGGACGAATTTTTACCCCAGATTCTCTATCTCCTCTCTCTCTCTCTCCTTCTCTCTCTCTTGGAGTGGATCTATCTCTCTCCGCGCATGGTGAATTTGAGATCTGGTCGGAGCACTCAAGTCGAGGAGGAAATCGCGTCTGCTGCGGGAACTCGTGTGGATACCTCTAGAGATCGTGCGCGTGTGCGATTACTGAGTCGGCATCATCCACGGGAGATTCGAAACCCCGCAAAGGTGAAGAACTGTTCTTCCCGCATTTATTTTAAATATCCGTTTTACGACCCCAGCAACCGATACAATGGAATCAATTTTATTTCCGCTGCGTTCTTGGCGATTCCTTACAGTGGTATTAGAGCTAGGTTGCTGGTTCGGTCGTAAAACGACATCGTTTTGCGTGTTTTTCTCGTTATGCGTGAAGAACCCGTATTGTACGTGTTCTTGTGTTTAATCTGATTAAAATGACAGAATCGTGTTCATATGATGAACACAAATAATTTGATTATTTTTCTATAATTTTTCGGAGTTCTTCGTGGGACGACGAACGGGGTACTTCGGCGGATTCGTACGCGATTCCCAAGTGTTGGGATGGTAGCCCGGATGTCCAGATCTCTTGGTGATAGTCACCTCTAAGGATTGGGCATGAAGATCGGGGCCGGAGTTCCCTTGGAGGTCCTGAAAATCGAGCCCAAACTCATATTTAAAACCCTGTAAAAATCAGATTTTTAAGGGTTTTTAGGCTTAATTTTCTCCCCGTTGGAGGCCGACGGCGGCCCTGCCGGCGCCGGGCATGTCGCCAGCGCCGGGGGCACCGCCGGCGTGGCCGGCGCCGCCGCCGGGGGGCTGGTCGCCGGCGCCCCTGCCCTGCAACCGCCGCCGGCCTGCTGCTTTTAGGGTTTGCAGGTAAGAAAGGGGGGGGGGGGGGGGGGGGGGGGCGGTCGAATGGAGGTTAGAGGGGCTAAACCGCCCGGTCCCGACCCGGTCGGACCGGGCGGGGGCCGGGCGGCGCCCTGGCCGAGCGAGGGCTCGGGTCTGGCTGGGCCAGACCCCGTGGCTGAGCCAAGGCTCGACCCTGGCCGAGCCAAGGCCTTGGGCCCGGGCCATTTGGGCCCTAATGGGCTGGGCCCATTTTTGATTTATTAAAAATTGTTTTTAATAAATGTTAAAACCCTTTTAAACCCATTATTAGCCCATTTAAGCCCGTTTTAAAATTGTTTTAAAACAGTAAAATTATGTCTGCTCATATGATGAGGGTGAATGATCTCACATTCACTCGTGTGGTGACACTAAGACAAACAAGTGGGTGCTCATTAGAGAATGAGTTCACTGAACAAACCCAAATAAGAATTCCTGGATGGTAATTATACCTATTAGTCAACCAGGGAATTCAATCGTTGCAGTAGCACAGTTCGTCCTTTGACCTGAGTCACCAATGATACCTTGTTTGTGGACCATTGTATCTTGATTCTCTAACTCGTGGACTTTAACCATTAAGTCCACCATAATCGGTCTTTCAGATATAGTGGAAAGCTTGCGAAGGTAATTGAGTGAAACAACAAGGGATCACTCACTCTTGGTATAAGACTGGAGAGAGAATGTCCTATGGATGTGTACACAGAAATCCCTGGCCCGGGTCAAATGAAAGAGATGTCTTTCTAGATATTAACTGTGTACTGTAATCCATCTGGATAATGCGAAAGAGGGTTTGACTATAAAACTATACCCTTGCGTTATTGGGACATTGCATGAGTGAAGGATTATATCTGTGCAGTATCGGCAGACGGAAAGGTTCAATTAAAGGTAACAGTATCCCTTATATCTTCTGGGATCATGAGGTAGTGTTTGGTGCTGTTTATGATCAGAAGGCCAAGTGATTTGATCATCAGAAGATAATTCACTTGTTTATTAAATTAAGCATTTAACATATGATGTTTAAATGTTAATTAATAAATATTAAACTCAAGAAATAGTTGTAAGTTTAATGGGCCTGCAACCAGACTGATATATGGGCCTAGAGGGTCACACACATAAGAGTTCTCGTCAGACGGTGAGAGACGTTAAATTTCATGCTTATCTGGGTTTTTATTAAAAGTCGCAGGATAAACATGAAGATTTAATGGAGAATTATCCAAGGCCAAACTCTTGGATAATCATGAGGATTAATCCTTGTGCTTATCATTATTTCTATATAAGGAGGGCCAAGGGGCAGGGGTAAAAAGTTGGTTGGACGAATTTTTACCCCAGATTCTCTATCTCCTCTCTCTCTCTCCTTCTCTCTCTCTTGGAGTGGATCTATCTCTCTCTGCGCATGGTGGATTTGAGATCTGGTCGGAGCACTCAAGTCGAGGAGGAAATCGCGGCTGCTGCGGGAACTCGTGTGGATACCTCTAGAGATCGTGCGCGTGCGCGATTACCGAGTCGGCATCATCCACGCGAGATTCGAAACCCCGCAAAGGTGAAGAACTGTTCTTCCCGCATTTATTTTAAATGTCCGTTTTACGACCCCAGCAACCGATACAATGGAATCGATTTTATTTCCGCTGCGTTCTTGGCGATTCCTTACAAATCTCTCAGATGCATTCGACTTATACTACATTAAGTACATATAGCCGAATCATTCCAACAGTAAACTATAAGGTAAGTCAATAGTAATGATTATCTTTGGCCTTTGAGCTGTTTACTTCAATATGCATCAGCATCAATAATTTCTTATTGTACAACCCTGTGTACAATACTATAAATAATCAGGATTCACACAGTTCATTTCTATAGGAGACTTGTGAACATTCATCATATGAAATGTCACTTCAAGAATCAATAGTGCATTGACTGATTCGAACAACTATTATTCTTTTCAATCAATGTTATTCTTGATTTCTTATGCAACTAAATAACAATTATTGAGTTTCATATTTGACTCCTATAGATATACAAAGATTTACTGTCTAACAGTAATCTATGAATATCATGAACAATAGTTGAGTCTAACTCAACACTTGCATTTTCTCGATTTCCTTTTACTTGTCTAAGTCTGCACACTATCGCAGTTCTGAGAATCATTTCCAATATTTCATATTGGATACGCTAATTCTCCAATAGACATGCAAAAGTCGATAATAAGAATATATGAAACTTCTTTCAAGTTCTATATTCTGCCTTTACCAGTATCCTTATATTGGTTGCAGTGGTAGAACTGCTACTTCTCTATCTCAGCTGACTTTCCTTTATCCTTTTCCAAGTGTGGATTCAATCGTTTAAAATCTTACCACTTGCCTTTCTCAAAGACACATCATAAATATCTCTTCATCTTGGTCTATCTAAATAAGAGATTTCATGATAATCATTGCCTTTCAATAAGACATACCATGAGTAACTCTTCACCTTGGTCTATCCAAGTAAGAGGATTCATGATATTTGATTAGGATAGTGACTTTCACTTGGCCCTAAAGACATTCTTCAGAGTTTTCTAGTCAGTCTGAATATGAGAAGTATTGGCATCCAATATGCCAAAATCTCGAATAGACGACATATTACTGATCGAAGGAAATAACGTGATTTAAGCAGATAGTTCTGATAATTCAATTATGGTCTTTTATCTTGAATTATTTCCCACTATTTTTCGACGGACTGTATAACCTTCAGCTATACAGAACGGAAGACTCCGACGGTCTTCTAGTGAGGATCAGAATCTCCAAGAATCACAGTATGACCTCGGGTAAACACATAGTATCATACCATTATCTTAGAGCAACCATCTCATGGTAATTGCAACTCTTTGCAATATCCGATCTTATTTCAGCTCCCAGGTCTTTAATGGTCCCGGGTAAACACAGTAGACCATTATACCTGGTCTAAGCTTTATCATCAATACGCGACTGAGTAGAGTAAGAATGCAGCTCCCGGGTAAACGCGAGGATAGCTACACCATTCCTCTATTATAATCTCAAGGCATCATAATGCCATAGTTAATAGTCCTTTCATCAGATGGTAGCAGATCTCGGGTAAACACGTAGAAACTGTCATCACTGAATCAAGTTCTAAGAACTATATTGATGGAGAGCCACGCGGTACATTCTCAATGACTCGCGCTCCAGCTTAGACTTTGTGTTGAAGGTTTTGTTTATATTAAGTTGGTCTCATCCTAGGTGATAGTTTATAAATATATCGTATATATTTAACTATACCTAGATATTAGCAATCGATTCATAATCAAAAACTAAAAAGATATGCATCATCCATACATGTTCATTATGTGGTCAAGGACAGCACGGTGATTAACTGGAGCCAAACAATTAATCACCAAAACTATATAACATTTACATAATTTAAACATGCAAACACATAGCCACTGGTGATCTCATCTCCTGTCACCTTCCTGGTTGCATTTGTGGATCACCCTCGCCTCTCCTCGGCCGGCTCGATCAATTACAAATATAAAACATAATTTGAAACATTTTCAAATACAGATTAATTGTAAGAGAGAGCCTTATGGCCGAGTACAATAACAGAGGGAGATAGAATTACAATGGAATGGAGAGAGGGAGGCACGCAAACCTCATTAATGCACATCACATTCCATAACAATCCACATAATCACACACCATCACATGATATGAAATTTAACTAAGTGCATGTCCATGACCACCACAAATTTTAACCATCCACACATGATAAAGCACATCACATGAAGGCTAAAATTTTGAAATTATAGTAATTTTTGCTTTCTCAAAACCTGGGTTCCAATCAAAATTGGATAATTTGAATTTTTCGAAAATCTCATTTTCTAACATGCAATAAATCTAATTTAAAGAATTAAACACATCAACATGCGCACACAAAGCTAAAATTAAAATTCTAAAATATTCCATGCACAATTTAGAATATTTCTAAATTAATTAATCTAACACTTAGATTAATTTTAATTCACATTAATAACAATTATTAATGTGAAACAATCTAACATTTAGAAAGAATTAAAAATTCATAAATAACATTTATAATAGAATTTTCAACTCAAATTATTAACCCCTTAACAACTCCTTGTTAATAAACCCCTTTATTTAAATCATATTTCTCAATAACAATTATTAAGAAATAATAATTAGAACATTTCTAATTAATATAGTCTAACAGTTTAGACTTAATATAATCTCTTAATAACTTTTATTAAAAGATCAATTTCAAATAGATTAGATCAATAAAACAATAATTAAGGGATGCATGAGTAAACTAATTAATCATCTTAATAACTATTATTAAGACTTAATTAGTCCTTAATAACATTTATTAAGGTTTATTACTCAAGAACTAATTAACTAAATTATAACAATTATAATTAGTTAATTAATCACTTATAAACCATTATTAAGTGTCCCTCAATCATTAAAACAATTTCCTAACAACAATTGCTAAGAAACTATTAATGTCTTATTAGTTAATAAACATAAAATTAACAACATTTGTTAATTAATTTTAAAACCATAACAATGATCTAATCACTTAAATAATTAACAACATTTGTTAATTAAATTTTAAGATCACATCTTATTTTTAAATCCCCTTTAAATAAATAACAACATTTGTTAATTATATTTAAGATCATATCTTAAATATAAACCCCTTTAATCAACTAATTAAAAGTTATTTATAATTAAGATCATATCTTAATTATAACTTATTTAATTAATTAATTAAAATAATTAAGATCCTATCTTATTTAGTTAATACAATTAACTATTAAGATCATATCTTAATAAACCCCACAAAACGTTTGATTAAATTAATAATCCATAATTAAGATCATATCTTAATTATAATCCTCTTTTGACTCAAAAGAATTAATTTAATGTTTAAAACAATTTTAAACATTATTAATTTCAATTTCAAGTTAAATAGGATGGGGTTTTTAATTAAATAAGGGGTTTTTGGGGTTAATTGGGCCAAAATAGGCTTAATGGGCCTAATTAGGGCTTAATGGGCCCAACTGGCTCGAGCTGGTGCAGCCACGGCCAAACCTGGCTCGTCTGGCTCGAGCCAGCGGGCATCTGGCTCGGGTCCGGGCACCTGGCCGAGCCAGGACGGGCCCCAGGTGCGCCCGGGCTGGGCCAGGGCCAGGGCCGGACCCAGGCGCGACCTGGCTCAGCCAGGTCGAGCGCCTAGGCCGGCCGGGCCGGCTCCCGCCCGGCCTGGCGCCTGGCGTAGGACCGGCCGGCCCAGGCCCGTTTCCTGCAGCTCGACCGGCCCATTGAGGCCGGTTTGCAGGAAACCAGTTAGGGTTTCTAGCCCTCTTTGAAGCCGGTTTTGGGGGCCGCCGCCGGCAGCGATGGTGGCCAAAAATTGCAGAGGGGAGTTACCCCTTTCATTTCCACCGCCAGTGATGGCCGGCCGGCGACTCCTTCGCCGTCAGTGAACCTCCAAAGATGGAGATTTGTGCAGTTTCGCAGATCTTAGCCTTTCCTCAATCCTTTTTCAACTCTTGAAAATTATGGGAAGAAAAGCTCCACCGGCCGCCATAGAAATTTTCCGGGGATGGTGAGGGGTAGCTGGTCATACCAGCAAACCCACAGAGATGGTCCAACCATCATTAATCCCCTTTTGAAGCCCACAAAACCGGTTCTTCATCTCCATGAAGAACGCGATGAAACCCTCAAAAAATTTCATTTTTCATACAGAAAAATTAAATTTGATATTCTAAGTTCATCCCATGAACAATATCTATAAGGAAAAACGAATTTATGCATGAAATAATTTAGAATAATAATTTTATCGTTCCGGAACGGATCAGAGCGAAACCTAGCTCTGATATCACTGTTGGGATCTAGGCGGGACGCGAAGAACGCAGCGGAAACGAAGAACAAAATTAATCTCGCCCGATGCCTGCCGATCCGATTCGGAACGAAAAACTCAAACCGAAAAATGGATCGAAATCTGATTACCGTGCGCGGATTCGAATCCGCTTCTGTCTCGGTTCCGTCGAGGCGATGCAGTGAGCCGCACAAGCGTCCGGCCTCCAGCGGTATCCACGCGATCCTCCGTGGTGATTCGTCCTCGATCCCTCGTCCGTATCAGCTCGCTCGCTGAAGATCCGTCGCCGCAACGATTGCTGAAATCCCGCCGACGGGAATTCCCGACTTTCTAGAATCACATGCGGCGGAGACAGAAACTGTCTCGGCGCCTCGAACGGGATGCCCAGAGGAGGAGAGAGAAAGGAGGGATGACGGCCAGCAAGGGACATCCTGGAACTTGGCCCAGGGTTTCTCAACAGCGCGTATATATATTAAGTCGGCGCGACTTTTCACAAAAGTCCCCTAGTTAATATAAATCCCACTTATGTACCACCGACTGAGAATCTTATTGCGTGTGACCCTCTAGGCCCATTTACCAGTCCGGTTTTCAGCCTGTTAAGTCCAATAACTAGTTATTGACTTATTGTAATTAATTAATATCAAGATATTAACTAATTACTTAACCGAATTATCATCGCATGTAAATTCGGTCGGACTTCCGATCAAGTTGGGTGCCAAGCAACACCGCATGATCCCGGAAGGTAATGGGGTTCAGCAACCCACTCATAGAACCTGTCCGTCCACAGTTACCGCGTGGCTATAATCCTTCGTTCGCACAATGCTCTCGAGTTAACCTAGGGTATGGTCAACTGTCAAACCCTAGATGGTCAATTCACTTGAATCAGACTCCGCTGTACAATATCCGAAAACCACTTTTCTGAAATTGTTTCTGCTCTGGCCAGAGACTCCTGCGGATCTATTCTAGAGCATTCTCTCTCCAGTTACCTGAGAGCGAACGATCCTTTATTCAACACACAGTCACCTTCGAAGGTCTTCCGCTGGACCCGATCCTTGACTATTAGAGATCCCGTGGATAGGGATTCGTAGGTCAAGGTCAAAGTCCAGAAGTCCACCGACAAGGTGTCTTTGGTGTCTCAAGTCCAAGGATCAACCACGCCACTGTGACGATGAATCAAGCCGATTGACAGTCAGTTAAATTACCATTCGGCGATTCTTGTCGGATCAGTTCAGTGAACTCATTCTCCAATGAGCACCTATAGATTTACTATTGTGTCTCCACACTAGTAACTAACGAGATCAGTCACCCTCATCATATGAGCTGGAATAACCTGTACTAGTCTAACCGGATGTTTGATGTCCTTCTAAAACATCCTACGACTAGGAACAATTGAGAATATGTGTTTATAAGTCATCAGTCTCATTATTACGATCTCATCATAATCTGATGACTATTGCACATATTCATGGACTTCATTATGCGCAATTATAAATATGCCAATCTACATAATGAATTTAATGTCATTTATTAGTGAACCAGATTGAAATAGGTGCCTTATGATTGGCTTAGAGGACACCTCTATCCATCAGCAACGATGTCTAGAAACTTGCGGACTTCCGATCAAGTTGGGTGCCAAGAAACACCGCATGATCCCGGAAGGTAATGGGGTTCAGCAACCCACTCATATAACCTGTCCGTCCATAGTTACCGCGTGGCTATAATCCTTTGTTCGCACAATGCTCTCGAGTTAACCTAGGGTATGGTCTGTTGGGATCCGGGCGGGACGCGAAGAACGCAGCGGAAACGAAGAACAAAAAAAATCCCGCCCGATGCCCGCTGATCCGATTCGGAACGAAAAACTCAAACCGAAAAATGGATCGAAATCTGATTACCGTGCGCAGATTCGAATCCACTTCCGTCTCGGTTCCGTCGAGGTGATGTCGCAAGGCGTACAAGCGTCCGGCCTGCAGCGGTATCCACGCGATCCTCTGCGGTGGTTCGTCCTCGATCCCTCGTCCGTATCAGCTCGCTCGCTGAAGATCCGTCGCCGCAACGATTGCTGAAATCCCGCCGACGGGAATTCCCGACTTTCGGGAATCACACACGGCGGAGACGGAAATTGTCTCGGCGCCTCGAACGGGACGCCCAGAGGAGGAGAGAGAAAGGAGGGATGACGGCCCAGGGTTTCTCAACAGCGCGTATATATATTAAGTCGGCGTGATTTTTCACAAAAGTCCCCGAGTTAATATAAATCCCGCTTATGTACCACCGACTGAGAATCTTATTGCGTGTGACCCTCTAGGCCCATTTACCAGTCCGGTTTTCAGCCCGTTAAGTCCAATAACTAGTTATTGACTTATTGTAATTAAATAATATCAAGATATTAACTAATTACTCAATCGAGTCATCATCGCATGTAAATTCGGTCGGACTTCTGATCAAGTTGGGTGCCAAGCAACACTGCATGATCCCGGAAGGTAATGGGGTTCAGCAACCCGCTCATGGAACCTGTCCGTCTATAGTTACCGCGTGGGTATAATCCTTCGTTCGCACAATGCTCTCGAGTTAACCTAGGGTATGGTCAACTGTCAAACCCTAGATGGTCAACTCACTTGAATTAGACTCTGCTGTACAATATCCGAAAACCACTTTTCTGATATTGTTTCTGCTCTGGCCAGAGACTCCTGCGGATCTACTCTAGAGCATTCTCTCTCCAGTTACCTGAGAGCGAACGATCCTTTATTGAACACACAATCACCTTCGAAGGTCTTCCGCTGGACCCGATCCTTGACTATTAGAGATCCCGTGGATAGGGATTCGTAGGTCAAGGTCAAAGTCCAGAAGTCCACCGACAAGGTGTCTTTGGTGTCTCAAGTCCAAGGATCAACCACGCTACTGTGACGATGAATCAAGCCGATTGACAGTCAGTTAAATTACCATTCGGCGATTCTTGTCGGATCAGTTCAGTGAACTCATTCTCCAATGAGCACCTATAGATTTACTATTGTGTCTCCACACTAGTAACTAACGAGATCAGTCACCCTCATCATATGAGCTAGAATAACCTGTACTAGTCTAACCGGATGTTTGATGTCGTTCTCAAACATCCTACGACTAGGAACAATTGAGAATATGTGTTTATAAGTCATCAGTCTCATTATTATGATCTCATCATAATCTGATGACTATTGCACAAATTCATGGACTTCATTATACGCAATTATAAATATGCCAATCTATATAATGAATTTAATGCCATTTATTAGTGAACCAGAATGAAATAGGTGTCTTATGATTGGCTTAGAGGACACCTATATCCATCAATCTCCCACTTGGACTCAAGCCAATCACTTTCGCATTTGATCTCCATCAAATCTAGGTGATGCTCACATAAAGTCTGTGACTAAGACTTGGTCAGGGATCTGCTAAATTATCTACAGATGGAATATTTCCATTACGTTATTTCCTCTTAATCCTTTGTCTCTGAACCTGTAAAAGAGCCTCAGAATGTTCTGTAACTTCTGAAGAGACCATGGCTCGATCACACAATTCATTGCTCCCACTGTTGTCCTATAACGATAGGATGGTATTAGAGACCTTCTAGAACTACATCTTGTTCAGGGATGAACCTTTTCATCCATACTATTCTAATAACAGTATCACTTGTCTATGTCGTGATCTTAATATCGAGTTCTGGATTGGAACCATTCCAATTCATTCCTTTCTACTAGAAGGTTGAATCCATTATTTGACTTGAAATTTGAGTCAGTGTGACCTCATAGTTTCAAATCATCTTCTCCATATACATGAATGCTTCCTTAGCACTTCTCAAGCGCTTAGTGATGCATTTCACTCCTGTATCCTTTAAGGAACCTTTTCTTTAAAGGAATAAATTCCATATCTCAACAATTGAGACTTGTTATGAAATTTATGCCAAACATCTTGACATACAGGTCAATATAATATCCCCACCAATCTATCTTAATAGATTCGTATTTCCAATACGTGGGATATTATAACTAAACTTATTATGGAGGAAAACATGGTTAACAATGCTTTCACTAATAGTAACATCCTGAAGTCATTCTCAATGACTTTGATGTTATTATCATAAAGCATTACTAAAGCGACCGTACTCCCACTGTCTTTTCTGAACACACACAATCTGTGATCATTCTTAATGATCACATAATATTTGACCATTCTTAATGATCACATAATATCTGATGTGTTATGACGGTTCCAAACAACTAAAGATTACCTGATAATCTTATGTTAGCATGTGAATCTAGAACATCTTCTAGTTTTATCAGCTCTCACTGTCTTCTTTGAGGATATATTCCTCTTCACAGAAGACAGCTTTCAGGACGACAATTATTTCATTATCGTCTGGCCAATAAATATAATGTCCAAACTCTTTAGACATTTACAAATTTACATCGCGATAATACCTGACTTTTAAATCAGGTTTGTTCATAATTCACATCTCATATGAATTATTTGGTTTCCATATCTTATATGGGCACACATTGACTTACTTGGAACCATCTTTAAAGTATGGACATCTAATGTTCATACTCATGTTCAAAAAGGATGAGAATTAGGCAAATCTTATTATGTATTGCACCATATCCTAATAAGGTGTAATTCCTCATTCTATCATATTGCTATGATGCACAATGAGGACCAAACGAGCAAGGATACAATTATCCTCTTAATGATTTATGTGAATCATATACTAAAGTATCAGTTTTCTTGATCAAATCAAGAATTCTAATACTTCATATTGATCTTATACCTCAATCTCTCAGATGTATTCGACTTGTACTTCAGTAAGTACATACAGTCGAATCATTCCAAGAGTAAACTATAAGGTAAGTCAATAGTAGTGATTATCTTTTGGCCTTTGAGCTGTTTACATCAATATGTATCAGCATCAATAATTTCTTATTGTACAACCTTATGTACAATACCATAGATAATCAGGATTCACACAGTTCATTTCTATAGGAGACTTGTGAACATTCATCACATGAAATGGCACTTCAAGAATCTATAGTGCATTGACTGATTTGAACAACTATTGTTCATTCTCAATCAACGTTATTCACTTTTATAACTTTTGATATCTTATGCAACTAAATAACAATTATTCAGTTTCATTTTAGACTCCTATAGATATACAAAGATTTACTGTCAGACAGCAACCTATGAATATCATGAACAATAGTTGAGTCTAACTCAACACTTACATTTTCTCGATTTCCTTTTACTTGTCTAAGTCTGCACACTATCGCAGTTCTGAGAATCATTTCCAATATCTCATATTGGATACGCTAATTCTCCAATACACAAGCAAAAGTAAATAATAAGAATGTATGAAACTTCTTTCAAGTTCCATATTCGTTTTGCCTTTACCAGTATCCTTATATTGGTTGCAGTGGGAGAACTGCTACTTCTCTATCTCAGCTGACTTTTCTTTATCCTTTTCAGGTGTAGATTCAATCGTTTAAAATCTTACCACTTGCCTTTCTCAAAGGCACATCATAAATATATCTTCATCTTGGTCTATCCAAATAAGAGATTTCATGATAATCATTGCCTTTCAATAAGGCATACCATGAGCACCTCTTCACCTTGGTCTATCCAAGTAAGAAGATTCATGATATCTGATTAGGATAGTGACTTTCACTTGGCCCTGAAGACATTCTTCAGAGTTTTCTAGTCAGTCTGACTATGAGAAGTATTGGCATCCAACATGCCAAAATCTCGAATAGACGACATATTATTGATCGAAGGAAATAACGTGATTTAAGCAGATAGTTCTGATAATTCAATTATGGTCTTTTATCTTGAATTATTTCCCACTATTTTTCGACGGACTGTATACCTTCAGGTATACAGAACGGAAGACTCCGACGGTCTTCTAGTGAGGATCAGAATCTCCAAGAATCACAGTATGACCTCGGGTAACCACATAGTATCATACCATTATCTTAGAGCAACCATCTCATGGTAGTTGCAACTCCTTGCAATATCCAATTTTATTTCGGCTCCCAAGTCTTTAATGGTCCCGGGTAAACACAGTAGTCCATTATACCTGGTCTAAGCTTTACCATCAATACGTGACAGAGTAGAGTAAGAATGCAGCTCCCGGGTAAACGCGAGGATAGCTACACCGTTCTTCTATTCTAATTTCAAGGCATCAAGATGCTGATAAAGTGTTAAATTGATCATTTAAGGGCAATCATATGCATCATACTCATGTTTTTATCTGAAAAATAACATGAAATGATAGATAATTGTGTACTAAGTCCAACGGTACCAATTTCGTCAAATTCTGACTTAAAAACATCGTCATTTCATGTGATTAAAGGAGTATAGCGCATTTGCGGTTTTTCGACAAAACCGAGACAAAATAAATAAATATGATGATATTTTTATGATAATGTACTAATTTGAATTTATTTTATGTGAACAGGGCATGAAGGAAGCCGTGGTGCAATGGTTCATATTTTGCGGGCTTGTGGGAGGTCCGGGGTTCAAATCTCAGCAGAATTGTCCATCTTTTTGAAAAATAAAAGGACGTAGGGGCAAACGGGTAATTTGCTCCTCATATTATGGTTACCCTAACCCTTTACCAAGAAAATCCTAATTCTTAGCCGCCGCCCTTCCCTTCGTTCCTTCTTATTTATCTATTTCTATTTTCTCTCCCGTATTTCCAAAATTCTCCTACACCTCTCTTCGTTTCCCAGCCGGTTCCTTCTCCCTTTCCAAAAACTCTCCCACACGCTCTCTCTTTCTCTCTTCCCTCCCATATATTCTAACCTCCACAACCCTCTCTGGGTAGTTTTTCGTTTTCGGCAGATCCCTCTCCTTCTCCAACTCCCACCGCAGCCTCTCTTCTCTTTCTCCCACGGTTTTCTCTCCTCCTTCTCGGTTTTTTTTTCTAGCAACCGCCGGCTCCACAACTCTTCTCTCCCCGTTTTCTCCTCCTCTTCTTAACCTCTCCCTTGTTGTCTCTCTCTCTACCTCCCCTCCTACCCGGCACACCAGCACCATGCAGCAGCTCCTGCACCGCCGGCTTCCAGCAGCAACCCACCTGCGAACCTACGCAGCAACCCCCCCTAGCTTCTTCCAGCACCTCCTGCGGTGAAGCCCTCCTCCCGAGCTCCACGTGCCGGCAGTCCCCTCCTGCTCATACACCAGCAGCCGGCCTGCATCTAGCCGGTCTCCACATTGAAGCCTGCCAGCGCCCTCCTCGTCCACGTGCATGCATGCACGCACCCAGCAGCCGGTCTCCTCCACGTAGCCAGAAGCTGCATCAACAACCTCCAACCAGCTGGCTCTCTCCTCCCGCAAGCAAAAGCTAACAAGCACGCGGCAGCTCCGAGCATCCCCAGCGGCTCTGCAAGATATTGCCAAGTTCCCACGCATGCATGACAGCAAAGCCACGCACCAGCCATGCATGCTTGAAGCATTTGCCAGCAGCTTCCTACTCTCCTCCACGTGCTGTCCCAGGTGAAGCCAGCCTCTTCCACGCAGCACCCACCAGGCGGTAAAGCTACACAGCAA
Organism: Zantedeschia hybrid cultivar; assembly: GCA_030544215.1. NCBI lineage: Eukaryota > Viridiplantae > Streptophyta > Magnoliopsida > Alismatales > Araceae > Zantedeschia > Zantedeschia hybrid cultivar. The sequence continues at coordinate 54,234,352 of JARZZO010000006.1, read as the reverse complement.
CAGCACAGCTGAACCAGCAGCAGGCTTTCCTCCTTTCCATCCACGTGCCAGCAATAACTCTTCTCAGTCGCAGCAGCTGTCCCAGCTGAACCAGCAGCAACCACCAGCCGGCAACCCACAGAAGATTGTTGTTATTGTGTTCCTTCTTTTCCCTCCCCACTAGTATAGTATTAGGTTATTTGATTAGGGGCAGTTGTTGGTTGTTTGATGTTTAGGTGTTGTTTAATTAGTTATTGGTTATTTAATTAGAGTTAGTTCTTGATTAGTCGTTGTTTAATTAGTTATTAGTTGTTTAATTAGGTTATTTGATTCATGATGATTAATGGTTTATACCTTTAAACAATAGTTTGTTTTTGTTGTTATAATTTTCTAGTTGTGCTTATGTTCCATATATGATTATGTTTAATTTCTGAAAAAGAAAAAAAAAAAAAAAAGATCTGTTTAATTAAAGTAATTATATTTTTTAAGTAGCATTAGTTAATTGAGTTTTAGTTTAAATAAGTAATTAGTTTACTTAAAGTCTCACTTATTTTTAGATTAACTAAAGTCCAAAGTTTTCAAAATTAAAATTCTATCTCCCTGTGGATCGACTCGGACTCACCACTATTAATTTTCAAAATCTGATTTGAGTGAGCCGGATAAATTTAGATTGAACTTTTTCATGAGTGTTTAACGACGCATAATTTGGAACGATCAATTTTTGGCGCCGTTGCCGGGGAGTTAGATTTTTAATTTTGATTATCTTGGATTTAGTGTAATTAATCTTTAGCTAACCTTATTTTTCTTATTTTTGCAGGTATATTGAAAAAAAAAAAGGAAAGCGAAATCATGGTAAGTGTGTTCCAACTTTCTATTTTTCAATTTCCTGACTTTAGTTAGTTTCCATTTTTGTAGTTTCTAGTTTAGATAGGTTTCCATTAACTAAAAAAAAGAAACAAAAAGAAGAACATCTAAAGTTAAAAATTTTCATCTCCAAGATTAGAAACCTTCCATGTTAGGCATTCATCATTCTAGGAAAGCATGAGCTAGTTTCCTTGCACAGTTATTTCCATAAATTGTTGAAGAGTGTGGGGGAAAGGTACGTATTTCAATTTTAGCAAGTCATTCATGATTGCATCAACACACCTTGCATTGATTTGTTGCCTTGTATTGCATTCAAAAAAAAACTTTAAGGGCAGCAACTTTAACCACAAGGTAGGGATTTGATCACCCTTCCTTAGCCCACAAATCACCTTCCATGCATTGGCATTTCCTAATCCAACTAAAAGCAAGTCGAAAGAGAATCTAGGGTTTACACCGTGAGTGGTTTAAATCTTGGGTTGCCTTCATTTTTGGCAACGGTGTCTAGGCTAGAGGTTGAAAAGGCAAACGCCTAAGCGGGAAAGTGGTTCTCTAATTAGGTCCCTACGAAAGTAGGGGGAGCCTCCCACTACCCCACCTCTTACCTGGCCGTTGATTGATTTTGGTTGTGACTCGGGGTGCACTCCATTCACCTTGTAAGAAAATTCACATAGAGAGTCTAGGTTAACATTAGATCATTAGGATAATTTGTTTGTCAAAATTGATTGCATTTTAAAAAAAAGAAATAGAAAACAAAATTCAAATCCATCCTCTCTCTATCAATCCTAGTGCATGCAAGGTAGGAGATCTCAAAATCCTAACCTTCTAGGACCACTTGCTGAAATAGAAAGAATCCTACATCAAAGAAATCCACCACAAGATCCAATGGCTGATAATCAGGACCCACTAAAGCAAATGAAGGACTATTTCATTCCAAATCCATATCAACCTTCATCATGCATTCATCTTCCTCAGAATCCAACCAATCAATATGAAATTAAATCTAGCACCATTCAAATGCTCCCATCCTTCTATGGGAATACTAATAAAGATCCTTATAAGCATCTGGATGAATTTCTAGAAATCTGTTCCACGGTGAAGATCCAGAATTTCACCGATGATGGCCTTAAATTGACCTTATTTCCCTTTTCATTAAAGGACAAGGCTAAATATTGGTTGGGAACTATAGGAAGGCCCATTAGGACATGGGAAGAAATGCAGAAAGAATTTCTCAAGAAGTTCTATCCCATCGGGCGGACCAATACCATGAGAAGGGCCATCATGAGTTTTACCCAAACCCCTAGGGAATTGATCCATGAATCTTGGGAAAGACTGAAAGAATTGCTTAGAAAATGCCCTCATCATGGGCTTTCAAAATGACAAATTGTCCAAGCATTCTATGAAGGATTGTCTGAACAGTTCAGATAGATGGTAGATGCCTCATGTGGAGGGGCATTTATGATGAAAAATAAAGATGAGGTCTATGATCTCTTTGAGATGTTAAGTGAAAATTCCATCAATCATGCCTCATTATCATCTTATGAGAGGTCTGTTGGGCCATCTAAACGGACTGGAATGTATGAACTTAAGGCCCGCGGAGAGCCCGAATCCAGAATGGACATAAATCTGATTAATCAAAAATTGGATAAGGTAGACATCTTGGCCCAGAAATTAGACCAACTCTTGGCCTTAAACAAGCAAGAGCCTACCTACCCAACACAATCTAGTCCATATGAAGGCCCATCTTCTTCTAATCATGACATTTGTGCCTTATGCGCAAGTCCAACCCATCAAGTGAATGAATGCCCAACCGCAGCCCAACTTCCACCATTCATTCAAGAACAAGTTCAGGCGGCCCAGGGATTCTCCAGGCCCAATAATGTCCCATTCTCCAACACTTACAATCCTGGCTGGAGAAACCAGCCTAATTTCTCTTGGAAGAATCAGCAGGCCCCATTACCAATGTCCAATCCTCCCATGCATCAAGCCCAAAAGCCACATAATTCATTCCAACAGCAATCTAATTTCTATGGAAATGTTCAGGCTAGGGGATCTCAAGCCCAGTTTTCTCAACCGGCCCAGTATCCATCAGGCCAATCGGTCCCTTATCAATCATTCCAATCAGGTCAACCGGCCCACTATCATTCATTCCAATCTGGACAGCCAACCCAATACCATCCTCCACCCACTTATCCACAACCTCCTCAGCCCAACTTTAATGACAAATTCACTCAACTCCAACAACTGATTTTGACCCAGCAACAATCCATTGCTAAGTTGGAAACTCAAATGGGCCAACTAGCTGAGGCTACGATGAGAAGAGAAGTTGGTCAACTTCCTAGTCAACCCATTGCCAATCCAAGGAATCAACCTCTGGGTTTTCCGCAGCAATCGGGCCTTTTACCTCAGCCTGGCCCGTTACCACAACCTAAAGGGCCCCAATTGGAGAATGCTAAAGCCATTTCAGCCCTTAGGAGAGGGAGAAGTTTATAAAAACCACATGCAGATGGAGAATTAGCCAAAGGTCATGGAGAAGTTGGAGGAGGATCTGAAAGGAAAAGGGAAGATAGATGAAGGCCCAAGTTCTTATAAACCTAGGGTGTCATTTCCTAAGGCCTTGTTAGCTAAGCCCAATACCAGGAAGAAACTGGCCCAGAATGAGGAGTTGTTGGATTTGTTCAAACAAGTCCAAATTAATATTCCACTCCTCGATGCTATCAAGCATGTGCCAGCTTATGCTAAGTTTCTCAAGGAATTATGTACTCCACGAAGAGAATCTAGAATGACACCCGAAAAGGTTCGGCTTTCCGAGGATGTTAGTGCAATTGTGATGAATCATTTACCCAAGAAGTTAAAGGATCCTGGAGCACCTCTAATTTCATGTGACTTAGCTGGAGTTACATTTGATAGAGCTTTATTGGATCTAGGTGCTAGTGTGAATCTATTGCCAACAGCCATTTATGAGAAATTTGATATTGGAGAATTAAAGCCCACACCCATCATCTTGCAGTTGGCTGATAGGTCTATGAAAACTCCATGGGGATTAATTGGGGATGTTATTGTGAAGGTTCATGATTGTTATTTTCCGGTGGATTTTCTTATTCTGGATATGGCATTACCTGAGGAACTCATTTACACTCCGATCATCCTAGGTCGTCCATTCTTAGCCACTGCCAAAGCTAATATAAATTGTGAAACTGACATAATGGACATTTCATTTGGGGGTCAAAAGGTCCAGATTAATGTCTTCAAAGCATCTCAATACCCAGATCATGAAAAAGAACGCCATACTATTGATGTCTTGGATAATCTGGTTGAAGAAAATGAGATGTTCACACATGACCTTTTGGAAGAAGTCAATACCTTAAAAGATTCGTCCGGCCCATTAACATCTTGGCCCAAGGTTGAACCTTTACCAGCTTTACAATCTGAGCCCGCTTTGCCATCCTTAGAGGACCCTCCTGAGCTTGAACTCAAACCACTACCTGAGTCTCTCAAGTATATCTTTTTGGGCCCGGACCAAACTCTCCCGGTCATCATTGCGGCAAATCTCACATCACCGCAGGAGGCCCAATTAACCGAGGCCCTCAAAGACCACAAGGGTGCCATTGGATGGTTGGTGGCATATTTAAAGGGAATTAGCCCGTCCATTTGCATGCATCACATCTATATGGAAGAGAATTATAAGCCAGTCGGGAGATGCAAAGGCGGCTTAATCCCAATATGAAAGAAGTGGTGAAGAAGGAAGTTGTGAAATGGCTGGATGCGGGTATCATTTACCCCATATCAGACAGTAAATGGGTCAGTCCAACCCAAGTGGTACCCAAGAAATCTGGATTAACGGTTATCAAGAATGATCATGGAGAAGAGGTACCCACTAGGCTCACCATGGGATGGAGAGTGTGCATTGATTACCGAAAGCTGAATCTAATGACTAAGAAGGATCACTTTCCACTCCCATTCATGGATCAGATTCTAGAAAAGTTATCGGGCCAGAAGTACTTTTGCTTCTTAGATGGGTACTCCGGGTACAATCAAGTGGCTATTTACCCGGAAGATTAAGAAAAGACCACCTTTACGTGCCCTTATGGCACGTTTGCTTTTAGGAGGATGCTATTTGGATTATGCAACGCACCAGCCACATTTCAATGGTGCATGATGGCTATCTTCTCCGATATGGTGGGAGAATTCGTCGAAGTTTTCATGGATGATTTCTCAATCTTCGGGGATTCTTTTGAAAATTGCCTGGAAAATCTTAAACAGGTGCTCGCACGATGCATAGACACCAATCTGATACTTAGCTGGGAAAAGAGCCACTTTATGGTTCGAGAGGGCATTGTTCTAGGCCACATTGTGTCTGAAGGGGGGATAGAGGTAGATAAAGCTAAGATCGATCTCATATCCAATCTTCCTACGCCCACCTCGGTCAGACAGATCCGTTCGTTCCTTGGCCATGCCGGTTTCTATCGCCGGTTTATCCACAATTTCTCTCAAATTGCCCGGCCTCTAAGTCTTCTCCTAGCTAAAGACGTTCCTTTCCAAATGGATGAATCTTGCATCAAGGCATTCAATTCTCTGAAGGAATCTTTGACCAAAGACCCGATTCTTCAATCTCCAGATTGGTCTTTACCCTTCGAAATCATATGTGATGCCTCGGATTATGCTATCGGTGCAGTTTTGGGACAAAGAATCAACAAGTGTCCCGTGGTGATCTATTATGCAAGTCGCACCCTTGCCGATGCTCAAATGAATTATACCACCACAGAAATGGAACTATTAGCCGTGGTTTTTGTCCTAGAAAAATTCAGATCTTATCTTTTAGGGGCAAAAGTCATAATATATTCTGATCACTCAGCTCTAAAATACCTGTTGACCAAGAAGGATGCAAAGCCTAGACTTATTAGATGGATCTTACTCCTTCAGGAATTTGATTTGGAAATTCGGAATAAGAAGGGTTCTGAGAATGTGATAGCTGACCACCTATCCCGAATTCCGATCTCTGAAAGTACACCAATCACTGATTCCTGTCCTGATGAGCATCTACTGACCATTTCTCACACTGTTGCACCTTGGTATGCTCATATTGTCAATTACAAGGTGACTAATCAGCTTCCGGAAGGATGGACTAAAAGTGAAAAGGACAAATTCTTTTCTCAGGAAAAATATTATTTCTGGGAGGATCCTGAATTATTCAAATTCTGTCATGATCAAATCATTAGGCGATGTGTTCCTGAAGAAGAACAACAGAGTGTTCTCAACTTCTGTCATAATCTAGCTTGTGGGGGCCATTTCTTAGGAAAGAAAACTGCAGCCAAAGTCCTGCAAAGTGGTTTTTACTGGCCCACACTTTTCAAAGATGCCTATGAATTTAGCAAAACGTGCCTCCGATGTCAGGCCGTAGGAAATATGGCGAAAAGGGATATGATGCCACTCAACCCAATCTTGGTGGTTGAAGTCTTTGATGTTTGGGGAATTGACTTTATGGGACCTTTTCCACCCTCTTTTGGACATACATATATTCTGGTAGCGGTGGATTATGTCTCAAAATGGATTGAAGCAGTAGCCACCGGAACCAATGATCATAAAGTGGTCATTAAATTCGTTCAGAAGAATATCTTTTCTCGGTTCGGGTGGCCTAAAGCTATCATAAGTGATGGGGGAACGCACTTCACGAATTACCAGTTTCGGACTTTGCTTAAGAAATATGGGATTAATCATAAAATAGCTATCCCTTATCATCCCCAAACCAGTGACCAAGTGGAAGTTTCCAATAGAGAGATTAAGAATATTCTGCAAAAGTCCGTTAGGCCCGATAGAAAAGATTGGTCTGAAAGATTGGATGATGCTTTATGGGCCTATCAGACCGCTTACAAAACTCCTATTGGCTTGTCTCCTTATCGCCTGGTTTTTGGAAAAGCGTGCCACCTTCCGGTGGAATTGGAACATAGGGCTTATTGGGCCATCAAACAAGTCAATCTGGACCTAGCCCAAGCTGGTTCCCACCGAACCTTACAACTGAGTGAGCTGGAAGAGTTGCGCAACGAGGCCTATGAAAATTCAAAGATCTATAAAGCCAAAAGTAAAGCTTTTCATGATAAACATATTGTGAGAAAATCCTTTCTTCCAAATCAGAAAGTTTGGCTATTTAATTCTAGGCTTTGCCTATTTCCTGGAAAACTGAAATCCAGATGGGATGGACCCTTCGTGGTCGTTAAAGCCTTCGATCATGGAGCCGTTAAAATTCTGAATCCTAAGAGGGGGAACACTTTCACTGTTAATGGTCAACGGTTGAAACCATTCATTGAAAATCTTCAAAATGCACCACCTGAGTCCATAGAACTGAGTGATTCACATTAACTGAACTTCCGTCTGGCTAAAGACGATAAACTTAGCGCTTGTTGGGAGGCAACCCAATATTTTATTTCAGCTTTTGTATTTCTTTCCTTTTAGGTCCCTGGGCAGCAGTCGTCGTGGGTATGTCGCAGCCTCTTCATTACAGATTGTTTCGCTCCTTCACAAATTCTCTTTTGGCTGCATGTTTTTCATATCTTTTATGCCATTGAGGACAATGTCAATCAAGTTGGGGGGTGGGACAATCAATTTGACATGCATTTATTGAAAAATCTTTTGAAGAAAACTGATATTTTTTCACTAAAAAATGGTCAAATTTTTAAAACTTCTTTTCACATCCTATGAAAATTGCATGAAAATCATGTTTCATTAAGTAAATCTTAAACAAATCAGTTTTTGGTGGTCACATTGGTTAAAGAACCTTCAAAGTTTAAATATCCCACTTCACAAAAATCTACGGCAGGATGATTTTCACACACACACGGCAACTTAGAATAAATGAAAGATCTTAAAAGTATAGAATTGCTGGAATTAACCTTAAGGATAAGACTACTTATTTTAATTTTTATTTTGGGTTGAACGAAAGGAATGTGTAGGATCCGTAATAGGAGACTGTCCCACTCAGCACTCTAAACGAGACGGTCATTTAAAATGGACAGCTTAAAGACTAAAGGCAATAAAAGACATTAAAAGAGCTAAAGGAAGGTAGGTGGCAAAAAGTACGCACCTCCCCTCAGGAAATTCAAAGAGAGTGGCAAAAAGTACGCACTCTCAAAAGAAAAAGTACAATGAAATGAAAAAGCCACGCTAAAAAGTCCATCGTACCAAAAACATGACCAAGTCGGGAAAAGTGCTGAGTTGGGATGGGAACTGAAAATCGGTCCTCACTGACTGATCGGGAAATCTTCTATTCTCTTCTCCTCCCCATGTTGTCTTATCTAAAGGATAGTAAAGGCAAGAATATACCAGAAAGGTCGGAAACGAGTTCTAAGCGTGCCAATTTTCATGCACAATCACCTGTCGTAAATCAAAATATTGTGGGATATGAAAACTTTTAGCTTAACCAATTGGCTACCACTTAAATTGATTGTGAAAGATACTAAAAATGAAGCATGATAATTCATTGTTTGTCCTAACTTTTCCTTATTTGTATTGCTAAGGGACTAGCAATGAGTAAGTTGGGGGATGTGATAAAGTGTTAAATTGATCATTTAAGGGCAATCATATGCATCATACTCATATTTTTATCTACAAAATAGCATGAAATGATAGATAATTGTGTACCAAGTCCAACGGTACCAATTTCGTCAAATTCTGACTTAAAAACATCGTCATTTCATGTGATTATAGGAGTATAACGCATTTACGGTTTTTTAGTCAAAACCGAGACGAAATAAATAAATATGATGATATTTTTATGATAATGTGCTAATTTAAATTTATTTTATGTGAACAGGGCATGAAGGAAGCCGTGGTGCAATGGTTCAGATTTTGCGGGCTTGTGGGAGGTCCGGGGTTCAAATCTCAGCAGAATTGTCCATCTTTTTGAAAAATAAAAGGACGTAGGGGCAAACGGGTAAGTTGCTCATCATATTAGGGTTACCCTAACCCTTTACCAAGAAAATCCTAATTCTTAGCTGCCGCCCTTCCCTTCTTTCCTTCTTATTTATCTATTTCTATTTTCTCTCCCGTATTTCCAAAATTCTCCCACACCTCTCTTCGTTTCCCAGCCGGTTCCTTCTACCTTTCCAAAAACTCTCCCACACGCTCTCACTTTCTCTCTTCCCTCCCATATATTCTAACCTCCACAACCCTCTCTGGGTAGTTTTTCGTTTTCGGCAGATCCCTCTCCTTCTCCAACTCCCACCGCAGCCTCTCTTCTCTTTCTCCCACAGTTTTCTCTCCTCCTTCTCGGTTTTTTTTTCCAGCAACCGCCGGCTCCACAACTCTTCTCTCCCCGTTTTATCCTCCTCTTCTTAACCTCTCCCTTGCTGTCTCTCTCTCTACCTCCCCTCCTACCCGGCACACCAGCACCATGCAGCAGCTCCTGCACCGCCGGCTTCCAGCAGCAACCCACCTGCAAACCTACGCAGCAACCCCCCCCCCAGCTTCTTCCAGTACCTCCTGTGGTGAAGCCCTCCTCCCGAGCTCCACGTGCCGGCAGTCTCCTCTTGCTCATACACCAGCAGCCGGCCTGCATCTAGCCGGTCTCCACATTGAAGCCTGTCAGCGCCCTCCTCGTCCACGTGCATGCATGCACGCACCCAGCAGCCGGTCTCCTCCACGTAGCCAGAAACTGCATCAACAACCTCCAACCAGCTGGCTCTCTCCTCCTACAAGCAAAAGCTAACAAGCACGCGGCAGCTCTAAGCATCCCCAGCGGCTCTGCAAGATATTGCCAAGTTCCCACGCATGCATGACAGCAAAGCCACGCACCAGCCATGCATGCTTGAAGCATTTACCAGCAGCTTCCTACTCTCCTCCACGTGCTATCCCAGGTGAAGCCAGCCTCTTCCACGCAGCACCCACCAGGCGGTAAAGCTACACAGCAACAACACAGCTGAACCAGCAGCAGGCTTTCCTCCTTTCCATCCACGTGCCAGCAATAACTCTTCTCAGTCGCAGCAGCTGTCCCAGCTGAACCAGCAGCAACCACCAGCCGGCAACCCACAGAAGATTGCTGTTATTGTGTTCCTTCTTTTCCCTCCCCACTAGTATAGTATTAGGTTATTTGATTAGGGGCAGTTGTTGGTTGTTTGATGTTTAGGTGTTGTTTAATTAGTTATTGGTTATTTAATTAGAGTTAGTTCTTGATTAGTCGTTGTTTAATTAGTTATTAGCTGTTTAATTAGGTTATTTGATTCATGATGATTAATGGTTTATACCTTTAAACAAGAGTTTGTTTTTGTTGTTATAATTTTCTAGTTGTGCTTATGTTCCATATATGATTATGTTTAATTTTTGAAAAAGAAAAGAAAAGAAAAAGATTTGTTTAATTAAAGTAATTATATTTTTTAAGTAGCATTAGTTAATTGAGTTTTAGTTTAAATAAGTAATTAGTTTACTTAAAGTCTCACTTATTTTTAGATTAACTAAAGTCCAAAGTTCTCAAAATTAAAATTCTATCTCCCTGTGGATCGACTCGGACTCACCACTATTAATTTTCAAAATCTGATTTGAGTGAGCCGGATAAATTTAGATTGAACGTTTTCATGAGTGTTTAATGACGCGCAATTTGGAACGATCAGATGCCATAGTTAATAGTCCTTTCATCAGATGGTGCCAGATCTCGGGTAAACACGTAGAAACTGTCATCACTGAATCAAGTTCTAAGAACTATATTGATGGAGAGGCACGCGGTACATTCTCAATGACTCACGCTCCGGCTTAGACTTTATGTGGAAGGTTTGTTTATATTAAGTTGGTCTCATCCTAGGTGATAGTTTATAAATATATCGAATATATTTAACTATACCTTGATATTAGCAATCGATTCATAATCAAGAACTAAAAGCATGCATCATCCGTACATGTTCATTATGTGGTCATGGACAGCACGGTGATTAACTGGAGCCAAGCAATTAACCACCAAAACTATATAACACTTATATAATCTAAACATGCAAACACATAGCCACTGGTGATCTCATCTCCTGTCGCCTTCCTGGTTGCATTTGTGGATCATCCTCGCCTCTCCTCGGCCGGCTCGATCAATTACAAATATAAAACATAATTTGAAACATTTTCAAATACAGATTAATTGTAAAAGAAAGCCTTATGGTCGAGTACAATGACAGAGGGAGATAGAATTACAATGGAATGAGAAAGAGAGGGAGACACGCATGTCTCATTAATTAACATTTAATTAATGAACATCACATTCCAAAATAATACACATAATCACACACCATCACATGATATGATATTTAACTAAGTGCATGTCTATGACCACCACAAATTTTAACCATTCACACATGATAGAGCACATCATATGAAGGCTAAAATTTTTGAAAATATAATAATTTTGGCTTTCTTAAAACCTGGGTACCAATCAAAATTGGATAATTTGAATTTCGAAAATCTCATTTTCTAACATGCAATAAATCTAATTTAAAGCATTAAACACATCAACATGCGCATACAAAGCTAAAATTAAAATTCTAAAATATTCCGTGCAAAATTTAGAACATTTCTAAATTAATCAATCTAACACTTAGATTAATATTAATTCACATTAATAACAATTATTATGTAAAACAATCTAACATTTAGATAGAATTAAAAATTCCTAAATAACACTTATAAAAGAATTTTCAATTCATATTATTAACCCCTTAACAACTCCTTGTTAAAACCCCTTAATAAAATCATATTTCCCAATAACAATTATTAAGAAATAATAATTAGAACATTTCTAATTAAAAATAGTCTAACATCTTAGACTTAATTTAATCCTTTAATAATATTTATAAAAGATTAAATTCCAAGTAGATTAGATCATTAAAACCAATAATTAAGAGATACTTGAGTAAACTAATTAATAATCTTAATAACTATTATTAAGAGTTAATTAATCCTTAATAACTTTTATTAAGGTTTATTACTCAAGAAATAATTAACTTAATTATAACAATTATAAAAAAGTTAATTAATCACTTAATAACTATTATTAAGTGTCCCTCAATCATTAAAACAATTTCCTAACAACAATTGCTAAGAAACTATTAATATTAATCTAATCACTTAAGTAATTAACATCATTCGTTGATTAATTTTAAAGTCATAACTTAATCACATTAGCAACGCTTGTTAATTATAATTTAAGATCAAAATCTTAAATATTAACTCCTTTAATTACTTTAATTAAAGGTAAATCAACAAATCATGTTAATTATGTTTAAGATCACATCTTAAAATTAAACTCCTTTATTATTTAATAAAAAGATATTAACAACGATTGTTAATAACTAAATTAAGATCTCATCTTAATTAACCCCCTTTTAATTATTCAGATCAAATATATTAAATTAACAACAATTGTTAATTAAATTAAGATCATATCTTAAATAACCTTCTAATAATTTTATTAAAAGAATTTAACAACACTTGTTAAATCTAATTAAGATCATATCTTAATAATAACCCTTAATTAACTAGAAATTATTTATTAAAGTCTAAAACATATTTTAAACTTTATTTAAAGCAATTCTCAGTTAATTAGAAGTGGGTTAAAACATTAATAAAAAACTTTTAGAAGGTTAAATGGGGTTTAGGGGTTTAAATAAGGGGTTAAAGTAGTTTAATTGGGCTTAATGGGCTTTGGTCAGGGCTTAATGGGCCTAATGGCTCAGGGCCAAGGGCCACCATGGCCGGACCAGGCACGGCCTGGTTCGAGCCAGGCGCCAGCTGGCTCAGCCAGGCCTGGCACCTGGCGCGCCCGGCTCGGGCTCAGCTGGCCCCGGTCGGGCCGGCCCGGTTAGGGCCTCACCGCGCTTGGACGGGGCGCTCGGGACCGGCCGGTCCAGCGTCCAGCGCCTGGCTCGGCCGGCCCCCCCAAACAAGGGTTTTCTGCCCTCTTTCTTGCCAGTTTCAGGCACCACCGCCGCCGCCGCCGGCCGTGAGGGTGGCCGGAATCCGCAGGGGAAAGTCACCCCTTCCATTTCCCATGCCGGTGGTGGCCGGCCGGCGACTCCTTCGCCGCCGGTGAACCTCCTGTTAGTTTAGGTGGCCTACAAGCCAATCTAACAATCTAAATCTCGTTCATTATTAATAAAATGGCATAATATTCATTATGTATAAATCGCGTTAATTATCGTTTCATAATGAAGTCCGTGAATATGTGCTATGGTGATCAGATTATGATGAGATCATACTAATGAGACTGATCACTTAAACACACATATTCTTAATCGTTCCTAGTCGGAGGATATCCGAGAAGGACATCGGATATCCGGTTAGACTAGTACAGATTACTCCTGCTCATATGATGAGGGTGACTGGTCTCATAAGTCACTTGTGTGGAGACACTAAGGCAAATCTGTAGTTGCTCATTGGAGAATGAGTTCACTGAACTGATCCGACTGAATCGCTGGATGGTATTGTACCTCACTGTTAACCAGCTTGATTCTATTGTCGCAGTTGCGTGGATGGTCCTCGGACTTGAGACACCAAGGACACCTTGGCGGTGGACTTCTGTACTTTGACCTTGGTCTACGAATCTCTAGCCACGGGATTCTAATACGCCAAGGATTGGGTGCAGCGGAATACCGTCGAAGGGAATTGTGTGTCAATAAGGAATCATTCGCTCTCGGTACTTAGAGAGAGAATGCTCTAGGAAGGATGCGCGGAAGTCCCTGGCCAGGGCGGACGATAATATCGGGAAAGGAGCTTTCCGATATTCATCAGCGGCATCCAATCCAAGTGAGTCGACCGGTTAGGGTTTGACAGCTCGCCATGCCCTGAGTTGACTCGAGAGCATTGTACGAATGAAGGATTATATCCACGCGGTAACTGTCGACGGAAAGGTTCCAAGAGTGGGTTACTTAACCCCAAATACCTTCCGGGTTCACGCGGTGTTGCTTGGTACCCAACGTGATTGGAGGCCCGGTCGAATTCGATGTGCGACATCAATTCGATTGATTAATTGATTAATAAAGGGTTATTAATTAATTAATAAAGCCAGTGAGGAGTCACTGGGCTTATTGGGCCATTAACTGGACTGGTACTTGGGCCTAGAGGATCACACGCAAATGATTCTCAAGGCGATGGATAAATAAGTGGGTTTTATACAAACCGGGGGTTTTTGTGAAAAACCGCGCGGTTAGTATAAAACATAACGAACGGGCTGAGCAGGCCAAGCTGCTGCTAACCCTGGCTGCCCCTCCTCAGTTTCTGTCTTCCTCTGGAGTCTAGGCAGATCCAGATCTGCTCCGCCGCTTCTCCGAATCCCGTTCGACGGGAAATCGTCCGCGCACTGCGGCGACCACCGGAGGCTTCGCGGGCTGCGAAGAACGACGAACTCGAGGATATCCGTCGCGGGGAGGATCGCGTGGACTTCGCTAGAGGCCGGGCGCTTGCGCGGCTTGCGGTGTCGCACCGACGGAACCGAACGGCTGCGGATTCGAATCCACACACGGTGAGAACTTCGATAATCCGATTATCGTATGTTAGTTCTTCGAAATGAGAAACGGATCGCTATAAAAATTTTATTTTCCGCTGCGTGAGTGATCCGGAGAAACCGAGAAAACCCAATAGTGGTATCAGAGCCAGGTTCCACTGTTTCTCGCCCCGTTTCGGGTTCCAAAATTAATTTTTCTGTGTATTATTCCATGCGAAGATTCGAATTTTTTGTTGGATCCGTGTTCATGAGATGAACGCAGATTTTATGAATAATTTCGATTATTTAATTCTGCAAAATTTCGAATTGTTCGTGGGGTTTTATTTTGTTCTTCGTTGGACGAAGAACTGGGGTTTTCGGGCTTGGCTTATGCTTCCCAAATGTTGTGGAGATGGGCCAACCTCGATTCCTCCTTGAAGCGTCGCTGTGGGAATCAAAGCCATCGCCGGTGAGCTGCAAAAGGTGGCCGGATATGGGGTCGTCTTCCTCCTTTGCTGCGTTTAAACCCAGATTTATAAGGGTTTTTTTTTTGGAGGGCTCGGGCTTCCATTAGGGATTCTCCGAGGGCCTTGCCGGCGCCGGATAGCACGCCGGCATCAGGGCCGTCGCCGGTCGGGCCGGACGGCGCCGGGGCACCGGCGACCGGAGCCCCACCTCCCCAGCCCGCCGCCAGACCTGCAACCAAGGAGGCTTAGGGTTTCTCCAGGCGTCGGGCTCGTTTAGGGAAGACGGGCGGTTCAGCGCCGGTCCAACCGGTTGGACCGGCCCTCCAAGGCGCCCAGACCGGGCTTGGCTAACCGCGCCCCCCCCCCCCCCCCCCCCCCCCCCCCCTGTGAGCCAGGATAGCTCTGGCTGAGTCAGGTAAGACCTGGCTCGGACCCTAGGCGAGCCTGGGCTCGAACCCAGGCTCGAACCAGATGCCAGTTGAACCAGGATGGCTGGGCCATTTTCTGGTTTTCATTCCTAACCTCAATTTAAACCCCATTAAACCCTATGCCCAATTAAGATTAAACTTGATTGGATCTTGACTTAATTTCAAAAATTGTTTTGAAATTATTTCTATTATTCATTTTATATTTAATTGGGTGTTAATGATTATAGAATCATTTTATTAGCAAATGTTGTTAATAACTAAAATTATTTATTAATTTAAATGTTAAATTAATAATTAATTTTAAATGATTAATTTAAGAGTTAAATTAATGCTTATTAGTTAACTGGAATTGATTGTTGATTTAAATGTTATATTGACAATTAATTTTAACTAACTTATATGATTGGTTTAACAAGGAGTTATTAATTATTGATTTAAGCGTTAGATTAATAATTAATGTTAGTCCAATAATCTAAGAGTTAGATTAGTGGTTAAATAATTAATTTGTGTTAATTACTAGTTTAAGAGTTAAATTAGTCATTAACATTAGTTAATTAATTAGTCTAAGAGTTAGATTAATTCTTAATAGCTTATTAAGGTTGATTATTAATTTAAGTGTTAAATTATTAATTAATTCTATTGGATTAATCTAAGAGTTAGATTAATCTTTAATAGTCTAATTGTTAGATTATTAATGGGGTTTAATCTAAGTGTTAGATTATTAATGGGGTTTAATCTAAGAGTTAGATTAATCTTTAATAGTCTAATTGTTAGATTATTAATGGGGTTTAATCTAAGTGTTAGATTATTAGAAGTGTTCTAATTTTCATGGAATAATCTGGAATTATTAATTCGGAGTGTGTGCGCATGTGATGTGTTATTGCTTTTAAATTAGATTTAATTGCATGTTAAGTCAATAAATGAGTTTTTCGAAATACAAATACCAATTTTTGATTGGATACCAGTTTTTTGAAAGCCAAAACTTATCTATGTTTGAAAACTCATTTGTTTTAGCCATGTGATGCGCTGAATCATGTGTGGGATGTTTAAAACACACCGTGGTCATGGATATGCACTTATTTAATTGTTCATGTGATGAATGATGGATTGAGTGGATCGTGGATGTATGATTTTTATTAATTGTTAATAAATAGAGGTCTGCGCACCTCTCTCTCTCATACTCCGATGTATTTCTACCTCCCTCTCTCTCTTGTACTCGCCATAAGGCCTTCTTCAATTTACTTGTTAATTCTAGAATTAATATAATGTGATTGAGGCAACCGAGGAAGGAGCGAGGACAATCCACAGCTGCAACCAGGAAGGCGAAAAGATGGAGATCTCTTGCCTATGTGTTTGCAGGTTATCTAATGTAAATGTTATGATTAGATTGTGTGTGCATTTGACTGTTGGGTCCAGTCAAACCCACTGTGCTATCCATGACCACACTAATGACATGTATGAGATGCATTGTTGTTCTTTTCATTATGAATCAAAGCAGGTTATAGTATTTAGTAAATATATACGATATATCTATATACTATCACCGAGGAAGAGACCAAGATAAAAGTTATCTAAATACCCTCAGATAAACTCTAAGCCGGAACGCGAGTAGTTAAGAACTTACCGCGTGGTCCACCATCGTTATAGTCATAGGATTCAAATCACTTTAGGCAGGTTTGTTGTGCTATCCACAAGGCCTGCTTAATTGGGAGGAGAAACTGTGGCTATGGCATTAGATGCCTATAGATCGGGGTAGAGGAACCATGTAGCTTTGTTGTGCTATCCACAAGGGCTGCATGCAAATCTATGCTCATCGCATAATGATGGTTAGCTTAGACCAGAATTAGTGGTTTGTTGTGCTATCCACAAGTCCATTAAATCTCTGGGGACCGAAGCTATGATCAGATATTGCAAGGAGTTGCAAGTCCCATGAGTTGGGTGCTCTCTAATTGTATTACAGTTTGTTGTGCTATCCACAAGGCTGTAGTGCAAGTCATTGAGATTCTGATCCCCACTAGGAGACTGTCGGCGTCTCCCGTTCTATATAACTGAGGGTTATACAGTCCGTCGAAAATTAGTGGGAGTTAAACTTGAACAAAAGACCATGTCTTGTTTTAAACTTTAATAATTGAACATCTGCTAAATAAATTTTACTTATCTCCTGTAGGAACTATGTCGTCGAATAACCCACTCCGTAGCATACTTGATGCCGTTTTGACTTACCTGATCTACTCAGATTCGTTCAGAAGCCTGAAGAATGTCTTCAGATCTGAACGCAATAACTTTGTCCCAGGAGCTGATCCTCTTGCTGAATCGGCATTAGATGCCCCTGAAGCAGAGATGATAGCTAACGATAAAGGATCGAAGGACAAAGGTAAAAGAGTAGTGAAGGGTGACTGCTTCTACTATAAGCAGTATGATCACTGGAAGAGGAACTGCAAGGAGTTCCTTGATGATAAAGCTCATGGAAGAGTGAAGCTATTTGAAGCTTCAGATATCTATATGATAGATATCAACTTATCAGTTAGAGATTCCACATCTTGGGTATTAGATACCGGATGTGCTTCTCATATCTGTCATGATGTACAGATGCTGACAAGTAAGCGCAAGCTGAGACAAGGTGAGGTGGAATTGAGGCTAGGAAACGGCGCAAAAGTTGCGGCGATTGCTGTTGGGACAGCAAACCTCAAGCTTCCATCGGGAGACACCTTACTATTGGAAGATTGTTATTATGTTCCTAGCATAATAAAGAACATCATATCAATATCTTGTTTGGACAAGATAGGATATAGGTTGACAATTGAGAATAGAAGTTGTTCGATTTATTATGGTAATAAATCAATAGCTTCAGCATCTTTAGTCAACGGTCTATATCTATTAGATGTTTTCTATTACAATCTTCAAATTGATAATGCTCTTAAGAAGAGCAAGAATTGTGTGAACCAGGCCTACATGTGGCATTGTAGACTTGGGCACATTGGCGAAAGTAGGTTGCAAAAGTTGCACAAGCATGGTTACTTAACAACATTCGATTATGAATCATTTGCAATATGCGAATCCTGCCTTATGGGAAAGATGACAAAATCTCCATTTAGTGGACATGGAGAACGTGCCAAGGACATTTTGGAACTAATACATTCTGATCTATGTGGTCCCATGTCCACCCAAGCCAAAGGTGGCTTTTCTTACTTCATTACGTTCACCGATGACTTCTCAAGATTCGGCTACGTGTACTTAATGAAGTACAAGTCGGAAGCATTTGAGAAGTTCAAGGAGTTCAAGAATGAGGTGGAGAAGCAGTTAGGAAAGTGTATTAAAGCTCTTCGATCAGATCGAGGAGGAGAATACTTGAGTACTAACTTCACACAATTCTTAAAGGATAATGGTATCCTTTCTCAACTGACCCCTCCTTATACACCACAGATGAATGGTGTATCAGAAAGGAGGAATCGCACCAGTGTCCCTTTGGGGGTATGCTCTAGAGTCAGCAGCATACCTACTGAACAGAGTACCCAGCAAGTCTGTGGCCTCTACTCCATATGAGATATGGAAAGGCAGGAAACCAGAATTTAAACATGTTAAAGTCTGGGGTTGTCCTGCTCATGTAAAGAGGCATGATCCAGACAAACTGGAATCACGAACTGATAAATGCAGGTTTGTGAGATATCCAAAGGAAACCTTTGGATACTACTTTTACCATCCTGGTGAACAAAAGGTGTTTGTCGCCAGGAAAGCTGTATTCCTGGAAGAGGAATATCTTATCCAGGAGGACAGTGGGAGTAAAATAGTACTGGAAGAGGTTCCAGATCCCCAAAAAGCTGCATTATCATCAGATGAGATATCAGTTCCTGAATCTGTTCAGGTACACACAGATGAGCCTCGTAGATCTGGTAGAGTACCTAGACTACCCGAACGATATGTGGGACATATCGCAGAAGGTGAGTCTATGGTACAATATAATGAGGATGATGATCATAAAACCTACCAGGAGGCCATAGAAGGTCCAGAATCCGAGAAATGGCGAGAAGCCATGAACTCAGAAATCCAGTCCATGTACACCAACCAAGTTTGGAACTTGGAGGACTTGCCCGAGGGTATTGTACCCATCGGTTGCAAGTGGATCTTTAAAAGAAAGATCGGTGCTGATGGACGGATCGACACTTATAAGGCAAGGTTGGTGGCAAAGGGATATCGTCAAAGGCAAGGAATTGACTATGACGAGACTTTCTCACCAGTTGCCATGATAAAGTCGATCAGAGTTCTGCTCGCCATTGCTGCACATTTTGATTATGAAATCTGGTAGATGGATGTGAAGACTGCCTTCCTCAATGGTAATCTTGAGGAAGAGGTGTATATGATACAACCAGAAGGTTTCACATCCAAAGAATCTCCAGATAAAGTGTGCAAGCTTCAGAGGTCCATTTATGGACTGAAGCAAGCTTCCCGGAGCTGGAAGATAAGATTTGACGAGGCCGTCAAGTCTTATGACTTCATTAAGAATGAAGATGAGCCTTGTGTGTACAAGAAGACCAGTGGGAGTGCAGTCACTTTTCTAGTTCTTTACGTAGATGACATACTACTCATTGGGAATGATGTAGCTATGATGTCATCAGTAAAGGTCTGGCTGTCGAAAAACTTCTCCATGAAGGATTTGGGAGAAGCATCCTACGTATTGGGAATACGGATCTATAGAGATAGATCAAAGAGGATGCTTGGAATGACCCAATCCTTGTACATAGATACCATAGTCAAAAGGTTTTGCATGGAAAATTCCAAGAGAAGTCTCATACCGATGAGACATGGAATTAATCTCTCAAAGGAGCAGTCTCTTAAGACTCCTGATGAGAGGGCATTCATGAATAGAATACCCTATGCCTCTGCCATAGGATCTATCATGTATGCCATGCTATGTACACGGCCTGATGTTGCATTTACTCTAAGTGTTACGAGCAGATTTCAGGCTGATCCAGGCGAAGAGCACTGGAAGGCAGTGAAATGCATCCTTAAGTACTTGAGAAGAACTAAGGATATGTTTCTTGTCTATGGAGGAGGTGACTTTAAACTGCGAGGCTTTACTGACTCGAGTTTCCAGTCAGATCCAGATGATAGCAAGTCAACATCTGGATTCGTGTTTACTTTGAACGGTGGGGCAGTGTGCTGGAAGAGTTCCAAGCAAGTAACCACTGCAGATTCGACGACTGAAGCTGAGTACATCGCTGCAGCTGAAGCCGCCAAGGAAGCAGTGTGGTTGAAGAAATTCATCACCGACCTCGGCGTAGTTCCCAGCATCTCTGAGCCTGTTCCACTGTTGTGCGACAACAATGGAGCGATTGCGCAAGCGAAAGAGCCATGGTCTCATCAGAAATCGAAGCATATTCTGAGGCGCTTTCACCTTATCAGAGAGATCATATCCAGAGGAGATGTAGTAGTGGAAAGAGTTCCATCCGTCGACAATGTAGCAGATCCACTGACAAAGCCGTTGGCTCAAATTGTGTTTGAGCGTTACCTAGAGTCTATGGGCTTATTGTATAAAGGTGATTGTCTTTAGTCCAAGTGGGAGATTGTTAGTTTAGGTGGCCTACAAGACAATCTAACAATGTAAATCTCGTTCATTCTTAATAAAATGACATAATATTCATTATGTATAAATCGCGTTAATTATCGTTTCATAATGAAGTCCGTGAATATGTGCTATAGTGATCAGATTATGATGAGAACATACTAATGAGACTGATCACTTAAACACACATATTCTTAATCGTTCCTAGTCGGAGGATATCCGAGAAGGACATCGGATATCCGGTTAGACTAGTACAGATTACTCCTGCTCATATGATGAGGGTGACTGGTCTCATAAGTCACTTGTGTGGAGACACTAAGGCGAATCTGTAGGTGCTCATTGGAGAATGAGTTCACTGAACTGATCCGACTGAATCGCTGGATGGTATTGTACCTCACTGTTAACCAGCTTGATTCTATTGTCGCAGTTGCGTGGATGGTCCTCGGACCTGAGACACCAAGGACACCTTGGCGGTGGACTTCTGTACTTTGACCTTGGTCTACGAATCTCTAGCCACGGGATTCTAATACGCCAAGGATTGGGTGCAGCGGAATACCGTCGAAGGGAATTGTGTGTCAATAAGGAATCATTCGCTCTCGGTACTTAGAGAAAGAATGCTCTAGGAAGGATGCGCGGAAGTCCCTGGCCAGGGCGAACGATAATATCGGGAAAGGAGTTTTCCGATATTCATCAGCGGCATCCAATCCAAGTGAGTCGACCGGTTAGGGTTTGACAGCTCGCCATGCCCTGAGTTGACTCGAGAGCATTGTACGAATGAAGGATTATATCCACGCGGTAACTGTCGACGGAAAGGTTCCAAGAGTGGGTTACTTAACCCCAAATACCTTCCGGGTTCACGCGGTGTTGCTTGGCACCCAACGTGATTGGAGGCCCGGTCGAATTCGATGTGCGACATCAATTCGATTGATTAATTGATTAATAAAAGGTTATTGATTAATTAATAAAGCCAGTGAGGAGTCACTGGGCTTATTGGGCCATTAACTGGACTGGTACTTGGGCCTAGAGGGTCACACGCAAATGATTCTCAAGGCGATGGATAAATAAGTGGGTTTTATACAAACCGGGGGTTTTTGTGAAAAACCGCGCGGTTAGTATAAA
This sequence comes from Zantedeschia hybrid cultivar, assembly GCA_030544215.1. Classification (NCBI taxonomy): domain Eukaryota; kingdom Viridiplantae; phylum Streptophyta; class Magnoliopsida; order Alismatales; family Araceae; genus Zantedeschia; species Zantedeschia hybrid cultivar. Next base: position 54,212,491 of record JARZZO010000006.1, on the reverse strand, counting down.
ACATAGCGAACGGGCTGAGCAGGGCAAGCTGCTGCTAACCCTGGCCGCCCCTCCTCAGTTTCTGTCTTCCTCTGGAGTCTAGGCAGATCCAGATCTGCTCCGCCGCTTCTCCGAATCCCGTTCGACCGGAAATCGTCCGCGCACTGCGGCGATCATTGCGGCGACCAGCGGAGGCTTCGCGGGCTGCGAAGAACGACGAACTCGAGGATATCCGTCGCGGGGAGGATCGCGTGGACTTCGCTAGAGGCCGGGCGCTTGCGCGGCTTGCGGTGTCGCACCGACGGAACCGAACGGCTGCGGATTCGAATCCGCACACGGTGAGAAATTCGATAATCCGATTATCGTATGTTAGTTCTTCGAAACGGGAAATGGTTCGCTGTAAAAATTTTATTTTCCGCTGCGTGAGCGATCCGGAGAAACCGAGAAAACCCAACACCTCCAAAGATGGAGATTTGTGCAGTTTCGCAGATTTCAGCTTTTCCTCAATCCTGTTTTCAACTCTTGAAAATTATGGGAAGAAAAGCTCCACCGGACGCCATAGAAATTTTTCGGGGATGGTGAGGGGTAGCTGGTCATATCAGCAAACCCACAGAGTTAGTCCAACCATCATTAATCCCCTTTTCAAGCCTACAAAACTGGTTCTTCATCTCCATGAAGAACGCGATGAAACCCTCAAAATTTTCATTTTTCACACAGAAAAATTAAATTTGATATTTTAAGTTCATCCCATGAACAATATCTATGAGGAAAAACAAATTTATGCATGAAATAATTTAGAATAATAATTTTATCGTTCTGGAGCGGATCAAAGCGGAACCTGGCTCTGATACCACTGTTGGGATCCGGGCGGGACACGAAGAACGCAGCGGAAACGAAGAACAAAATAAATCCCGCCCGATGCCCGCTGATCCGATTCGGAACGAAAAACTCAAACCGAAAAACGGATCGAAATCTGATTACCGTGCGCGGATTCGAATCCGCTTCCGTCTCGGTTACGTCGAGGCGATGCAGCGAGCCGCACAAGCGTCCGGCCTCTAGCGGTATCCACGCGATCCTCCGCGGTGGTTCGTCCTCGATCCCTCGTCCATATCAGCTCGCTCGCTGAAGATCCGTCGCCACAACGATTGCTGAAATCCCGCCGACGGGAATTCCCGACATTCGGGAATCACACGCGGCGGAGACGGAAACTGTCTCGGCGCCTCGAACGGGACGCCCAGAGGAGGGGAGAGAAAGGAGGGATGACGGCCAGCAAGGGGAAATCCTGGAGCTTGGCCCAGGGTTTCTCAACAGCGCGTATATATATTAAGTCGGCGCGACTTTTCACAAAAGTCCCCGAGTTAATATAAATCCCACTTATGTACCACCCACTGAGAATCTTATTGCGTGTGACCCTCTAGGCCCATTTACCAGTCCGGTTTTCAGCCCGTTAAGTCCAATAACTAGTTATTGACTTATTGTAATTAATTAATATCTAGATATTAACTAATTACTCAACCGAATCATCATCGCATGTAAATTCGGTCGGACTTCTGATCAAGTTGGGTGCCAAGCAACACCGCATGATCCCGGAAGGTAATGGGGTTCAGCAACCCGCTCATGGAACCTGTCCGTCCATAGTTACCGCGTGGGTATAATCCTTCGTTCGCACAATGCTCTCGAGTTAACCTAGGGTATGGTCAACTGTCAAACCCTAGACGGTCAACTCACTTGAATTAGACTCTGCTGTACAATATCCGAAAACCACTTTTCTGATATTGTTTCTGCTCTGGCCAGAGACTCCTGCGGATCTACTCTAGAGCATTCTCTCTCCAATTACCTGAGAGCGAACGATCCTTTATTGAACACACAATCACCTTCGAAGGTCTTCCGCTAGAACCGATCCTTGACTATTAGAGATCCCGTGGATAGGGATTCGTAGGTCAAGGTCAAAGTCCAGAAGTCCACCGACAAGGTGTCTTTGGTGTCTCAAGTCCAAGGATCAACCACGCTACCGTGATGATGAATCAAGCCGATTGACAGTCAGGTAAATTACCATTCGGCGATTCATGTCGGATCAGTTGAGTGAACTCATTCTCCAATGAGCACCTGCAGATTTACCATTGTATCTCCACACTAGTAACTAACGAGATCAGTCACCCTCATCATATGAGCTGGAATAACCTGTACTAGTCTAACCGGATGTTTGATGTCCTTCTCAAACATCCTACGACTAGGAACAGTTGAGAATATGTGTTTATAAGTCATCAGTCTCATTATTATGATCTCATCATAATCTGATGACTATTGCACAAATTCATGGACTTCATTATGCGCAATTATAAGCCAACCTACATAATGAATTTAATGCCATTTATTAGTGAACCATATTGAAATAGGTGCCTTATGATTGGCTTTGAGGACACCTATATCCATCATAGTCAACTGTCAAACCCTAGATGATCAACTCACTTGAATCAGACTCCGCTGTACAATATCCGAAAACATCTTTTCTGATATTGTTTCTGATCTGGCCAGAGACTCCTGCGGATCTATTCTAGAGCATTCTCTCTCTAGTTACCTAAGAGCGAACGATCCTTTATTGAACACACAATCACCTTTGAAGGTCTTCCGCTGGACCCGATCCTTGACTATTAGAGATCTCGTGGATAGGGATTCGTAGGTCATGGTCAAAGTCCAGAAGTCCACCGACAATGTGTCTTTGGTGTCTCAAGTCCAAGGATCAACCACGCCACTATGACGATGAATCAAGCCGATTGACAGTCAGGTAAATTACCATTCGGCGATTTATGTCAGATCAGTTCAGTGAACTCATTCCCCAATGAGCACCTATAGGTTTTTCATTGTGTGTCCACACGAGTAACTAACGAGATCAGTCACCCTCATCATATGAGTTGGAATAACCTGTACTAGTCTTACCGGATGTTTGATGTCCTTCTTAAACATCCTATGACTAGGAACAATTAAGAATATGTGTTTATGAGTCATCAGTCTCATTATTATGATCTCATCATAATCCAATGACTATTGCACACATTCATGGACTTCATTATACGCAATTATAAATATGCCAATCTACATAATGAATTTAATGTCATTGATTAGTGAGCCAGATTGAAATAGGTGCTTATGATTGGCTTAGAGGACACCTATATCCATCACCCTTTCCTCAGATGTCTTGAGAGATTAACCTTTAGAGAGATAAATTTCATGTCTCATCAGTATGAGACCTCTCTTGGAATTTTCCATACCAAACCTTTTGACAGTGGTTTCTATGTACATGGTTGGGTTAAGGCAAGCATCTTCTTTGATCTATCTCTATAGATCCGTATTCCCAATACGTAAGATGCTTCTCCCAAATCTTTCATGGAGAACTTCTTGGATAGCCAGATCTTTACTGATGACATCATCCCTACATCATTCCCAATGAGTAGAATGTCGTCAACGTAAAGAACTAGGAATGTGATTGCGCTTCCATTATTTTTCTTGTATACACAAGACTCATCTTCATTCTTAATGAAACCATAAGATTTGATTGCCTCATCAAACCTTATGTTCCAACTACGGGAAGCTTGCTTTAGTCCATAAATGGTCCTTTATAACTTGCAAACCATATCTAGAGATTCTTTTGATGTGAAGCCCTCAAGTTGTATTATATACACCTCTTCCTCAAGGTTTCCATTGAGGAAGGCCGTCTTCACATCCATCTTCCAAATCTCATAATCATAGTATGCAGCAATGGCTAGAAGAATTCTGATAGACTTAATCATGGCAATAGATGAGAAGGTTTCGTCATAGTCAATTCCTTGCCTTTGACGATACCCTTTCGCCACTAGCCTTGCCTTATAAGTCTCTATTCGTCCATCTGCACCGATCTTTTTTTTTAAGATCTATTTGCAGCCGATAGGTACTATACCTTCAGGCAAGTCAACAAGTTCCAAACTTGGTTGATGTGCATGGACTGAATCTCAGAATTCATAGCTTCTCGCCATTTCCCGGCCTCTAGACTTTCAATGGCCTCCTACTAAATCTTAGGATCATCATCCTCATTATAGAGTATCCTAGATCCATCCAAATTAATATGTCCTACATATCTTTCTGGTGGTTTAGGTACTCTTTCAGACCTATGAGGTTCCTGTGTATCATTTTGATCAGGCTCAGAAACTGACGGTTCATCTGATGAACCAATGCCAGTTTGTGGGTCTGAAATTTCTTCCAGTGTTACTTTACTCCCACTGTCCTTCTGGAGAATATAACCTTCTTCCAGAAAGACAGCTCTCCTGGCCACAAACACCTTTTTCTTGCTAGGAAGATAAAAGTAATATCCATAAGTTTCCTTTGGATATCCCACAAATCTAAATTTGTCAGTTCTGGATTCCAGCTTATCTGCGTCATGTCTTTTAACATGAGCAGGACATCCCCAGACTTTAACATGTTTAAGGTCTGGTTTCCTTCCATTCCATATCTCATGTGGAGTGGTCTCAACAGATTTGCTGGGTACCTTGTTCAGGATATACATAGCCGAGCTAAGTGCATATCCTCATAAGGACACTGGTAATTTGGATATGCTCATCATGGATCGCCCATTTCCATTAATGTGCGATTTCTCCTTTCTGATACACCATTCATCTGAGGTGTATAAGGAGGTATAAGCTGAGATAGGATACCATTACCGTTTAGGTACTTAATGAACTTTGTACTCAAGTATTCACCACAACGATCAGATCGGATGGCTTTTAAACTTTTTCTAGTTTGTTTTCCTACTTCATTCTTAAATTCTCTGAATTTCTCAAAGGTTTCAGATTTATACTTCAGTAAGTATATGAATTCGAATCATGAATGGTGAATGTGATGAAGTACGAGAAACCACCAATGGCTTGGGTAGACATAAGACCAAATACATCAGAATGTATTAGTTCTAGTACGCCTTTGGCTCGTTCTCCAGTTCCAAAAAATGGAGATTTAGCCATTTTACCCATCAAACATGACTTACAAGTCGCATATTATTCATAATGAAATGGATCTAAGTATCCATCTTTATGCAACCTTTGGAGTCTATTTTCTCCAATGTGACCAAGCCTATAATACCATATGTAGGCTTTGTTCATTTCATATTTGTTTCTTTTGGTTAAAGTATTGATGTTTAAATTCTCATGAGACACATTTAAAAGATACAATCCATTGGACAAGATAGTGGAAGCTATTAATTTATTTTCAAAATAAATTGAACAACAATTGTTCCCAACAATTAAATTGTATCATATTCTATCTAGACATGAAATAGAAATAATGTTTCTTATTATGCTAGGTACATAATACTATTTATCTAATGAAAATGTGTCCCCGAATGGTATCTTGAGCTTCACTGTCCCCACAGCAATCGCTGCAACTCTTGTGCCGCTACCTCGCCTCAGCTCCACCTCACCGGTCCTCAGCTTACGTCTTGCAGATGTGAGATACACATCCAATATCTAATACCCATGATGTATAATCTCTTATTGAGTCTTGTCCTTGAGGTATTCTTTGCAATTCATCTTCCAGTGGCCCTTTTGATGACAATAAAAGCAATCACGTTTCTCAGCACTCTTGCCTTTGTCCTTCTTAACAACTTTCGGCTTCTTCTGATTCTTGCTTTTGCCTTTCATGAAGGCTTGGACTGCTAGTCTTTTCCTACCGGTCTTACCAACTATAAGAACATGAGGTATATCCTTCACAAGGTTCCCCTCTGTAGTCTTCAGTATGTTCAGTAATTCAGCCAAAGTGATCTGGATTTTGTTCATGTTAAAGTTAACAATAAACTGAGCATATGATTGTAGAAGTGAAGATAACATAAGGTCGGTATGCATCTCCCTGGGGAGTGGAACCCCAAGAGCATCCAGCCTCTCCACCCATTCTATCATCTTCAGCACATGAGTCTGTACTGAAGATCCCTCTGCCATTTGAGCCTTAAACAGATTCTTAGATACCTCATATCTCTCGATCCTACTCTGCTCACCAAACAGCTCCTTCAAATGGAGCATAATGGATCTAGCATCCATATCCTCATGCTGCCTCTAAAACTCATTGCTCATAGAGGCTAGCATGTAGCATTGAGTCATGGTGGAATCTTCCTTCCATTTTTCATATGTCAACATGTCCTCCTCTAGGGCATCTAATATTGGTTCAGTAGGAGGTTCATCATCTAGGACATAAGCAATTTGCTCAGACCTGAGGACAATCTTCAAGTTCCTGAGCCAGTCTAAGTAATTCAGGCCTATCAAACAATTGGCATCAAGTATGCCACGCAACGGGTTATGGTGCGACATTTTAGCCTAAAGGAGATAATTAGATTACAATTAGCAGATATTCAGTCAATTAATTTAAAAAACAAGACATGGACTTTATTTATCTAGTTTTACTCCCACTAATTTTCGTCGGACTGTATAACCTTCAGATATACAGAACGGGAGATGCCGATAGTCTCCTAGCGGGGATCAGAATCTCCAAGCATCACAGTATGACCTCGGGTAAACACGTAGTATCATACTGCTATCTTAGAGCAATCATCTCATGATAATTGCAACTCCTTGCAATATCCGATCATATTTCGGCTCCCAGGTTATTAATGGTCCCAGGTAAACACAGTAGACCATTATCTTCGGTCTAAGCATTACCATCAATACGTGATAGAGTAGAGTAGAAATATAGTTCTCGAGTAAACACGTGGATAACTATATCATCCCTCTACTCTTATCCAAAGTCATCTAATGCCATGATTAATAGTCCTCTCAACAGACGATGGCAAATCTCGGGTAAACACATAGAATATGCCACTACTTAATTAAGTTCTATTAATCATATTGATGGAGAGCCACGCGGTGCATTCTCAATGACTCGCGCTACATCTTAGATTTTATAACGAAGGTTTTATTTATTTACTTTGGTCTCATCCTAGGCGATAGCAATAAATATATCGAATATATCACATATACTAATAACCTAGGTTATTTGATTCGTAATCAAAATAAAACACATCTATCACATACATGTCATAAGTGTGGTCATGGCTAGCACTGTGGTTTGACTTGAGCTAGACAATCTAACTCACACACACAATATAACAATTTATATTATGAGTCTGCAAACTTATAGGGTAAATGAACTCCTTCAAATCCTTCTTGGTTGCAGTTGCAGATCATCCTCGCTCCACAGTTTATCGCCTCAATCAAATTACAAGATAATTTAAAAGAAGCCTTATGGCGAGTACATGAAGGAGGGAGGTTGATTTACAAATGAACATGATAGAGGAAGAGATACGCAGACCTCTGTTTATTAAGAATTAATAGTTTAAACATCCACACATTCCATCAATCACCATCCACAAGTTAAATTTTAAGTACTCATCCATGACCACCAAGTAGTTTTAATTAAACAAACCACACATGTAATGCAAATCACATGGCTAGATAAAATTTTCGAAAATAAATATTATTTTTGGTTTCATAAACTAGGGACCAAACAAAATTTGGAGAACTAGAATTTTCGAAAAACATTATCAGTTGTCTCATGCTCATTAAATCAAATTTAAACAAGCAATTATAACACATCATATGCGTATAAATTTTAAAAAATAATGGTTTAGGAATATTCCATGCTTCATTGAACAATTCAAATATATAGGGTAATTTAACCATTAAATCTAATGATTAATCTAACAACTTAGATTAATAACTAGAATTAACAACATTTGTTAATAAATCATTAAAATTCATAATCTTATTATTAGGACCCAAAAATTAATAATTTCAAATTTTTGTTATCAAAATCATATTTTAACAAAAAAAATAAATTTATTTTCTTTTTAATGGGCCCCAATAATACAAGAAAATAAAAGGAGAGGGGGGGGGGGGGGTTTAAAGGGCTCAGCCCAGCTGAGCCCCTGGCTCGGGCTAGGGCCTAGCCAGGGCTCGGACCTAGGCCCGCAGGCCTGGTTTGAGCCCTATTGGGTCCTGGCTCAGGCCAGGGTCCAGCAGGGCTGGACCCTATTGGCGGCTAGGGAAACCCTAGCCGCCCGACAGGGGCCGCCTGAGGGTTCCCTGCACAGCAGGGAACCTGACGGCGGCTACCCCCTTTGGGGTTCCCTTCCAGCGCCGGCACCGGCGCCCGTCCACCGGCAACGGCGACATCGCTGGTGTCGTCCGGCGATCATAGCATGCCCGAGAAGGGCTCCGGTGGCCAATTTTTTTTTTTTTTTCCCCTTCCTTCTAATCCTCTTTCATGGTGGTTTCAAAAACGTGGGAGGAAGAAGAAGGCAGGCCATGGCCATCTATTCCCTGCTCACCACGCCGCCGGCATCTCGTCCAACACTAGTGGGCATAGTTTACAGTGATCATAGCCTGAAAGATCCATCTTATGGATCCGAATCCCTCAAGAACACACCGTTCTTCATCCAATAAAGAACACGACGAAAAACCCTAAATAAAAATATTTTCTACAGATTAAAATTGCGATCTCATTGCGGTGAACATCTCATGAATATTAATCTTGTAAGAAAATAAATTCAAGCATGCAATAAATTCGAAAACCACAATTTTAGAGACCGAAACGGCGAAGAACACAGTGGAACTTAGCTATGATACCATTGTTAGGTTCGCTGCGTCGAGATCCAAGCAAAAAACGCAGCGGAAATAATTATTCGGGATCGGATCCGTCCCGTTTCGATCAACAAAATTAAACCGGGAAATCTAATTTACCTTGTGCGGATTCGAATCTGCATTCATTCTTCGGTTCCGTCGGAGTGATGCCGCAAGCCGCGCAGGTGCCCGGCCTCTAGCCGTATCCACGCGGTTCTCTTCGCGATGGATCATCCTCGCCTCCTCGCTCGATGCGGCGTTTGTAGATCCCATCTGGCTACGCGTAATCCGCCGCGACATGCAAATTCGGAAACTCCCGTCGGACGGAAGGCGTGTTAGTATTAGATGGTCTCAAAGCCAATCCGATACTATGTACTTATTCAGATTATTAATAAATGGCAATAATTCATTGTGTGTAATTAATTCGATCTGTGTTTATCGTATCACGATGAAGTCCATGAACATGTGCAACAGTCTTCGGATTATGATGAGATCAGAATTACGGGACCGAAGACTTATAAACACATGTTCTTAATGGTTCCTAGTCATACGATGTTTGAGATACGACATCAAACATCCGGATAGACTAGTATAGGTTACTTCAGCTCATATGATGAGGGTGACTGATCCCATAAGTCACTTGTGTGGAGACACTATGCTGAACCTATAGGTGCTCATTGGTGAATGAGTTCACTGAACTGATCCGACTACGAATCGCTGGATGGTAATCACCTCACTGTTAACCAGCTTGATTCATTTGTCACGGTTGCGTGGATGATCCTTGGACCTGAGACTCCAAAGATATCTTTGATAGATATAGGTGTCCTCTAAGCCAATCATAAGGCACCTATTTCAATCTGGTTTACTAATAAATGGCACTAAATTCATTATGTTGATTGGCATATTTATATTTGCGCATAATGAAGTCCATGAATATGTGCAATAGTCATCAGATTATGATGAGATCATAATAATGAGACTGATGACTTATGAACACATATTCTTAATTGTTCCTACTCGTAGGATGTTTGAGAAGGACATCAAAAATCCGGTTAGACTAGTACAGGTTATTCCAGCTCATATGATGAGGGTGACTGATCTCGTTAGTTACTAGTGTGGAGACACAATGGTAAACCTGCAGGTGCTCATTGGAGAATGAGTTCACTGAACTGATCCGACATGAATCACCGAATGGTAATTTACCTGACTGTCAATCGGCTTGATTCATCGTCACAGTGGCGTGGTTGATCCTTGGACTTGAGACACCAAAGACACCTTGTCGGTGGACTTCTGGACTTTGACCTTGACCTACGAATCCCTATCCATGGGATCTCTAATAGTCAAGGATCGGGTCCAGCGGAAGACCTTCGAAGGTGATTGTGTGTTCAATAAAGGATCGTTCGCTCTCAGGTAACTGGAGAGAGAATGCTCTAGAGTAGATCTGCAGGAGTCTCTGGCCAGAGCAGAAACAATATCAGAAAAGTGGTTTTCGGATATTGTACAGCGGAGTCTGATTCAAGTGAGTTAACAATCTAGGGTTTGACAGTTGACAATACCCTAGGTTAACTCGAGAACATTGTGCGAACGAAGGATTATAGCCACGTGGTAAATGTGGACGGACAGGTTCCATGAGTGGGTTGCTGAACCCCATTGCCTTTCGGGATGATGCGGTGTTGCTTGGCACCCAACTTGATCAGAAGTCCGACCGAATTTACATGCGATGATAATTCGGTTGAGTAATTAGTTAATATCTAGATATTAATTAATTACAATAAGTCAATAACTAGTTATTGGACTTAACGGGCTGAAAACCGGACTGGTAAATAGGCCTAAAGGGTCACACGCAATAAGATTCTCAGTCGGTGGTACATAAGTGGGATTTATATTAACTCGGGGACTTTTGTGAAAAGTCGTGCCAACTTAATATATATATACGCACTGTTGAGAAACCATGGGCCAAGCTCCAAGATTTCCCTTACTGACCGTCATCCCTCCTTTTTCTCTCCTCCTCTGGGCGCCCCGTTCGAGGTGCCGGGATTGTCACCGTCTCTGCCGCGCGTGATTCCCGAAAGTCGGGAATTCCCATCGGCGGGATTTCAGCAATCGTTGTGGCGACGGATCTTCAGCGAGCGAGCTGATACAGAGGAGGGATCGAGGACGAACCACCGCGGAGGATCGCGTGGATACCGCTGGAGGCCGGACGCCTGTGCGGCTTGCGGAATCACCTCGATGGAACCGAGACGGAAGCGGATTCGAATCTGCGCACGGTAATCAGATTTCGATCCGTTTTTTGGTTTGAGTTTTTCGTTCTGAATCGGATCAGCGGGCATCGGGCGGGATTTATTTTGTTCTTCGTTTCCGCTGTGTTCTTCGCATCCCGCCCGGATCCCAACAATCTTATTGGTAGGTTTGTGAGCTTTGACCTTGATGAACGAATCCCTAACCATGGGTTATCAATAAGTCAAGAGATCGGGTTCAGGGAAATGCCCTCGAAGGTAATTGTGTGTTCAATACGGGATCATCCGCTTTCGGTAGTTTGAGAGAGAATGTTTCGGGAATGATGCGCTTAAAGTCCCTGGCCAGGGCGACTCTGGAATCAATAAGGAGTTATCGGATTCAGATTAGCGGCATCTGATTCAAGTGAATCGACCAAATAGGGTTTAACAGTAAACCATGCCCTAGGTCGATTCTAGAATATTGTACGTATGAAGGATTATATCCGCGCGCTAACCAATGATAGAAAGGTTCTAATAAAGGATTGCGATAACCCCAGTGCTATCCAGGATCACGCGATGTTGCTTGGCATCCAACATGATCGGCAGTCCGTCCGAATTTATTGTGGGACATTAAATTCGGCTGATTAATTGAATATAAGGATATTAATTAATTCAGTGGGTCAGTAAAGGGTTACTGGACTTAATGGGCTATTAAATGGACTGGTATTTGGGCCTAGAGGGTCACACGCAAATGGTTTTCAAGTCGATGGATAATCTGACAGGATTTCGGATAAGTCTGGGTTTTTATGAAAAACCGCAAACTGACTTATTATAAACGAACGGATTCTACGTCTTGAGCCAACAACCCTGACCTAGCCGTCATTCGTTCTTTCTCTCTTTCTCTCTCTTCTGGGGGTTATTCCCGACTGCTCCGGCTTCCGTCCGACGGGAGATTCAGAATCCGCATGTCGCGGCGGATTACGCGCAACCAGACGGGATCTACGAACGCCGCAGCGAGTGAGGAAGCGAGGACGATCCATCGCGAGGAGAACCGCGTGGGTATGCTAGAGGTCGGGCATCTGCGCGACTTGCGGCATCGCTCCGACGGAACCGGAAAATGAACGCGGATTCGAATCCGCGCAAGGTGAACTCGATTTTTCCCGGTTTTATTTTAACGATCGAAACGGGATGGATCCGATCCTGAACATATTATTTTCTTGACACAACAATCCCAACAGTGGTATCAAAGCCAGATTCCACTGTGTTTTCGCCGTTTCGGTCTCTAAAAATTGTGGTTTTAGAATTTAAATCCATGCTAGTAATTATTTTCTTGAAAGATTTGGGTTCATGAGATGTTCACAGCGATGAGATCGCGATTTAAATCTGAAGAAAATATTTTTTTTTTTGGGTTATTTCGTCGTGTTTTTCGTTGGACGAAGAACACCTTGTTCTTGGCATTTTTGAAGGGATCTAAAGAATGTTTCCTTGAGATCCAAGATCTTACAATCCTTGACAATAGGTTGTTGTCGATATTTTGGAGATTTTTGGATCGCCGGCCATGTTTTTCTTCTTTGTTTTGGGTTTTTGAAACCTGAAATTTTGGGGAATAGAAGGGGGTAAAAATCGGATTTTGATCTCCCTAAGGCCACCGTCGGTGGGCCGGACGTCGCCGGCGAGCTCGCCGCTGCCGGAGGTCGACGTCCGGTGGCCGGCCATCACCGGACCGGTGCCAGAGAAGACCCCAAAAGGGGCTACGGCTCCGTCGGGTTCCCTGCTGTGCAGGGAACCCTCGGGCTACCCGGCCGGGCGGCTAGGGTTTCCCTAGCCGCCGACCGGGCCGGCCCGGCTGGACCCTGGCCCGGGCCAGGGGTCCGAGCCAGGGCCAGCCAGGGGCCGGACCAGGCCTGCGGGCCTGGGTTCGGGCCCCTGGCTGAGCCCTGGCTCGAGCCAGGGGCTCAGCAGGGCTGAGCCCTTTAAGGGCCCTAATTGAATTTTTTTTATTTAATTAATCAATAAATTGAGTTAATAATTAACTGTAAAATATGATTTTACTGTTAATTATTAAATTCAATTTTCTGATTGGGTCCTAATTAAGGTTTATTTTGTTAATTAATTAACAAAAGTTGTTAATTTAATTAATTCTAAATGTTAGACTCAATCTTATGTAATCTAATTGTTAGATTAACCCCAAACTATTTGAATTGTTCAAATTGAGCATGGAATATTTCTAAAGCCATTATTTTTGGGTTTATGCACATTTGATGTGTAGTAATTGGTTATTTAAAATTTGATTGGTTTGCTTGTTTAAATAATGATTTAGATTAGCATGCTTAAAATTAATGAAATCTGTTTTCGAAAATTTCTAAACCCAATTTTGATTGGCTCTTGGTTTTCTGAAACCAAAATTATTATTATTTTTGAAAAAAATTATTTAGCCATTTGGTGCGCAATTCATGTGTGGTTTGTTTAACTAAAACACATGGTGGTCATGGACGAGCATTATTTGTGGATATGGAATGTGATTGTGTGGTTTATTGTTCATTAATAAATAGAGGTCTGCGAACCTCTCCCTCTCATATTCTATTGTACTTCTACCTTCCTCTTCAATAGTATCGCCATAAGGCTTCCTCTTTTGAATTATTATGTAATTGAGAATTACGATGTAATTTGATCGAGGCGACTGCGCGCGGAGCGAGGATGAACCACAACTGCCGACCAGATGAAAATGAAGGAGTTCATTGAATCCATGGGTTTGCAGACTCATGATATAAGTTGTTATATTGTGTTTGTGTGTGCGTTTGACTGTCTAGCTCAAGTCAAACCACAATGCCGTCCATGACCACAGTAATGACATGTATGTGATGCGTGTGCTTAAATATTTGCTAAGTTATTAGTATTTATAATATATTCGATATATTTAATATTATCACCTAGGATGAGACCAAACTAAATAAGTAAAACCTTCGTAACAAACTCTAAGCCGTAGCGCGAGTCATTGAGAATGTACCGCGTGGCTCTCCATCAATATGATTAATAGAACTTAATTCGGTGGTGGCAGATACTATATGTTTACCCGAGGTTTGCCATTAACTGATGAGAGAACTGTTGATCATGACATTAGATGCCTTTGGATAAGAGTAGAGGAACGATATAGTCATCCACGTGTTTACCCGGGAACTATATTTCTACTTGTTGGGATCCGGGCGGGATGCGAAGAACGCAGCGGAAACGAAGAACAAAAATTAAACCCGCCCGATGCCCGCTGATCCGATTCGGAACAAAAAACTCAAATCGAAAAACTGGGTTGGAATCTAATTACCGTGCGTGGATTCGAATCCGCTTCCGTTTCGGTTCCGTCGAGGCGATGCCGCGAGCCGCACAAGCGTCCGGCCTCCAGCGGTATTCACGCGATCCTCCGCGGTGGTTCGTCCTTGATCCCTCGTCCGTTACAGCTCGCTCGCTGAAGATCCGTCGCCGCAACGATTGCTGAAATCCCGCCGACGGGAATTCCCGACATTCGGGAATCACACGCGGCGGAGACGGAAACTGTCTCGGCGCCTCGAACGGGACGCCTAGAGGAGGAGAGAGAAAGGAGGGATAACGGCCAGCAAGGGGAAATCCTGGAGCTTGGCCCAGGGTTTCTCAACAGCGCGTATATATATTAAGTCGGCGCGACTTTTCACAAAAGTCCCCGAGTTAATATAAATCCCACTTATGTACCACCCACTGAGAATCTTATTGCGTGTGACCCTCTAGGCCCATTTACCAGTCCGGTTTTCAGCCCGTTAAGTCCAATAACTAGTTATTGACTTATTGTAATTAATTAATATCTAGATATTAACTAATTACTCAACCGAATCATCATCGCATGTAAATTCGGTCGGACTTCTGATCAAGTTGGGTGCCAAGCAACACCGCATGATCCCGGAAGGTAATGGGGTTCAGCAACCCACTCATGGAACCTGTCCGTCCACAGTTACCATGTGGCTATAATCCTTCGTTCGCACAATGCTCTCGAGTTAACCTAGGGTATGGTCAACTGTCAAACCCTAGATTGTTAACTCACTTGAATCAGACTCCGCTGTACAATATCCGAAAACCACTTTTCTGATATTGTTTCTGCTCTGGCCAGAGACTCCTGCAGATCTACTCTAGAGCATTCTCTCTCCAGTTACCTGAGAGCGAACGATCCTACGTGTTTACCCGAGGTCATACTGTGATGCTTGGAGATTCTGATCCCCACTAGGAGACAGTTGGCGTCTCCCGTTCTGTATATCTGAACGTTATACAGTCCGTCGAAAATTAGTGGGAGTAAAACTAGATAATAAAAGACCATATCTTATTTTAGTTAATCTGAATATCTGCTAAATATCAATTGATTATCTCCTGTAGGCGAGAATGTCGCACCATAACCCGTTGCGAGGCATACTTGATGCCAACCGTTTGACAGGCACCAATTACTCAGACTGGTTCAGAAACCTGAAGATAGTTCTCAGGTCTGAGCAGATTGCCTACGTCTTGGATAATGAACCTCCTGCTGAACCAGCATTAGATGCCCCAGAGGAGGAAATGATAGCGTATGAAAAATGGAAGGAAGATTCCACCATGGCCCAATGCTACATGTTAGCCTCTATGAGCAATGAGTTGTAGAGGCAACATGAAGAGATGGATGCTAGATCCATCATGCTCCATTTGAAGGAGCTATTTGGTGAGCAGAGCAGAATCGAACGATATGAGATATCAAAGAATCTGTTCAAAGCTCAGATGGCAGAGGGAACTTCAGTACAGAATCACGTGCTGAAGATGATTGAGTGGGTGGAGAGGCTGAATGCTCTTGGGATTACACTTCCTAAGGAGATGCACACAGACCTCGTGTTGTCTTCACTTCTACCGTCATATGCTCAGTTCATCGTTAATTTTAATATGAACAAGATCTAGGCCACCTTAGCTGAACTGCTGACCATGTTAAAGACTGCTGAGGGGAACCTTGTGAAGGATAAACCCCAAGTCCTCATGGTTGGTAAGACCAACAGAAAAAGACTTGCAATCCAAGTTTTTCGAAAGAATAAGAACAAGGTTCAGAAAAAGGCAAAGATTGTCAAGAAAGATAAAGGTAAAAGTGCTGAGAAAGGTGATTGCTTCTACTGTCACCAGAAAGGGCATTAGAAGAGGAATTGTAAAGAATACCTCAAGGACAAGGCTCAAGGAACTGTGAAGTAGCAGGACGCTTCAGGTATCTATATAATAGATGTAAACTTGTCAATAAGAGATTGTACATCATTGGTATTAAATACTGGATGTGTATCTCATATCTGCAATTCTGTGCAAGCACTGACAAGAAGGCGTAAGCTGAGGTCCGGCGAGGTGGAGCTGAGACTAGGAAACGGCGCAAGAGTTGCGGCGATCGCTGTGGGGACAGTGAAGCTCAAGCTACCATCTGGAGACACATTTCTATTAGATGAATGTTATTATGTACCTAGCATAATAAGGAACATCATTTCTATTTCATGTTTAGATAGAATTGGATACAATTTACATTTTGGGAACAATAGTTGTTCAATATATTTCGAAAATAAATTAATAGCTTCTGCTATTTTGTCCAATGGATTGTATCTATTGAATATGTCTCATGATAATTTACACATCGGTTCTTCACTTAAAAGAAGTAAGTATGAAATGAACAAAGCCTACTTGTGGCATTGTAGGCTTGGCCACATTGGTGAAAACAGACTCCAAAGGATGCATAAAGATTGATATTTGAATCCATTTGATTATGAATCATATGCAACCTGTGAGTCATGTTTAATGGGTAAAATGGCTAAGTCTCCATTTACTGGAACTGGAGAATGAGCCAAAGACATATTAGAACTCAAACATTCAGATGTATGTGGTCCTATGTCAACCCAAGCCATTGGTGGTTTCTCATACTTCATTACATTCACTGATGATTACTCAAGGTTTGGATATATATACTTATTGAAGTATAAATCTGAAGCCTTTGAGAAATTCAGAGAATTTAAGAATGAAGTAGAAAACCAAACAGGAAAGAGTATAAAAACCATCCGATCTGATAGGGGTGGTGAATACTTGAGTACTGAGTTCATTAAATACTTAAAGGATAATGGTATCCTTTCTCAGTTTACACCTCCTTATACACCTCAGATGAATGGTGTATCAGAAAGGAGAAATCGTACATTAATGGAAATGGTGTGATCCACGATGAGCATGTCCAAATTACAAGTATCCTTATGGGGATATGCATTTAGCTCGGCTATGTATATCCTGAACAAGGTACCCAGCAAATCTGTTGAGACCACTCCATATGAGATATGGAATGGAAGGAAACCAGACCTTAAACATGTTAAAGTCTAGGGGTGTCCTGCTCATGTTAAAAGACATGACGCAGATAAGCTGGAATCCAGAACTGACAAATGCAGATTTGTGAGATATCTAAAGGAAACTTATGGATATTACTTTTATCATCCTAGCGAACAAAAGGTGTTTGTGGCCAGGAGAGCTGTCTTTATGGAAGAATATTATATTCTCCATAAGGACAGTGGGAGTAAAGTAACACTGAAAGAAATTCCAGACCCTCAAACTGGGAATGGTTCATCAGATGAACCGTGAGTTTCTGAACCTGTTCAAAATGATACACAGGAACCTTATAGGTCTGAAAGAGTACCTAAACCACCAGAAAGATATGTGGGACATATTAATTTGGATGGTTCAAGGATACTCTATAATGAGGATGATGATCCTAAGACTTACCAGGAGGCCATTGAAAGTCCAGAGGCCGGAAAATGGCGGGAAGCCATGAATTCTGAAATACGGTCCATGTAGATCAACCAATTTTGGAACTTAGTGGATTTACCCGATGGTATAGTATCTATCGGCTGCAAATAGATCTTTAAAAGAAAGATCGGTGCAGATAGACGTATTGAGACTTATAAAGCAAGACTAGTGGCGAAAGGCTATCGTCAAAGACAAGGTGTTGACTATGACGAAACCTTTTCACCCGTTGCTATGATTAAGTCCATCAGAATTCTTCTCGCCATTGTTGCCTACCATGATTATGAAATCTGGCAGATAGATGTGAAGACTGCCTTCCTCAATGGAAACCTTGAGGAGGAGGTGTATATGATACAACCAGAAAGATTCATATCCAAAGAATCTCCAGACATAGTATGCAAGTTGCAGAGGTCCATTTATGGACTGAAGCAAGCATCCCGAAGCTGGAACATAAGATTTGATGAGGTAATCAAATCTTATGGCTTCATTAAGAATGAAGATGAGCCATGTATATACAAGAAAAACAGTGTGAGCGCAATCACATTTCTGGTTCTTTACGTTGACGACATTCTACTCATTGGGAATGATGTAGGAATGATGTCATCAGTAAAGATATGACTGTCAAAGAACTTCTCCATGAAGGATTTGGGAGAAGCATCTTACGTATTAGGAATACGGATCTATAGAGATAGATCAAAGAAGATGCTAGCTTTAACTCAATCCATGTACATAGAAACCATTGTCAAAAGGTTTGGCATGGAAAATTCCAAGAGAGGCCTCATACCGATGAGACATGGAATTTCACTCTCTAAAGGTCAGTCTCCCAAGAGACCTGAAGAGAGGGCTGTGATGGATAAAGTCCCCTATGCTTCTGCCATAAGGTGCATCATGTATGCCATGCTATGTACCAGACCTGATGTAGCATATGCTCTAAGTGTTACGAGCGGACATCAGGCAGATCCAGGTGATGAACACTGAAAGACTGTGAAATGCATCCTTAAGTACTTGAGAAGGACTAAGGATCTATTTCTAGTCTATGGAGGAGGGGACTTAAAGCTGCAAGGATACACTGACTCGAGTTTTCAGTCTGATCCTGATGACAGCAAGTCAACATCAGGTTTTGATTTCACACTCAACGGGGGAGCAGTGAGCTGGAAAAGTTCCAAGCAGGAAACCACTGTTGATTCGACAACGGAAGCCGAGTATATTGCTGCTGCTGAAGCCGCCAAGGAAGCTGTATGGATGAAGAAATTCATCGGCGATCTTGGTGTGGTGGAAAGCATATCTGGTCCCGTCCCACTGCTGTGTGACAACAATGGGGCGATTGCTCAAGCGAAAGAGCAGAGGTCTCGTCAGAAGTCGAAGCACATTCTGCAGCGCTTTCATTTGATCAGAGAGATTATAGCTCGAGGAGATGTCGTGGTGGAAAGAGTTACCTCAGCCGACAACATAGCAGATCCACTTACAAAGCCATTGTCTCAACATGTTTTTGAGCGTCACTTAGAGAATATGGGTATTCTGTATAAAAGTGATTGGCTTTAGTCCAAGTGGGAGATTGTTAGTATTAGATGGTCTCAAAGCCAATCCTATACTATGTACTTATTCAGATTATTAATAAATGGCAATAATTCATTGTGTGTAATTAATTCGATCTGTGTTTATCGTATCACGATGAAATCCATGAACATGTGCAACAATCTTCGGATTATGATGAGATCATAATTACGGGACCGAAGACTTATAAACACATGTTCTTAATTGTTCCTAGTCATAGGATGTTTGAGATAGGACATCGAACATCCGGATAGACTAGTATAGGTTACTTCAGCTCATATGATGAGGGTGACTGATCCCATAAGTCACTTGTGTGGAGACACTATGCTGAACCTATAGGTGCTCATTGGTGAATCAGTTCACTGAACTGATCCGACTATGAATTGCTGGATGGTAATCACCTCACTGTTAACCAACTTGATTCATTTGTCACGGTTGTGTGGATGATCCTTGGACCGGAGACTCCAAAGATATCTTGTTGGTAGGTTTCTGAGCTTTGACCTTGACGAACGAATCCCTAACCATGGGTTACCAATAAGTCAAGAGATCGGGTTCAAGGAAATGCCCTCGAAGGTAATTGTGTGTTCAATACGGGATCATCTGCTCTCGGTAGTTTGAGAGAGAATGTTCTGGGAATGATGCGCTTAAAGTCCCTGGCCAGGGCGGACTCTGTAATCGATAAGGAGTTATCGGATTCAGATTAGCGGCACCTCATTCAAGTGAATCGACCAAATAGGGTTTAACGGTAAACCATGCCCTAGGTCGATTCATGAACATTGTACGGATGAAGGATTATATCCGCGCGCTAACCGATGACAGAAAGGTTCCAATAAAGGGTTGCGATAACCCCAGTGCTATCCAGGATCACGCGATGTTGCTTTGCATCCAACGTGATAGGCAGTCCGTCCGAATTTATTGTGGGACATTAAATTCGGCTGATTAATTGAATATAAGGATATTAATTAATTCAGTGGGTCAGTAAGTGGTTACTGCACTTAATGGGCTATTAACTGGACTGGTATTTGGGCCTAGAGGGTCACACGCAAATGGTTTTCAAGTCGATGAATAATCCGACAGGATTTCGGATAAGTCTGGGTTTTTATGAAAAACCGCAAACTGACTTATTATAAAAGAATGGATTCTACGTCCTGGGCCAGCAACCCTGACCTAGCCGTCATTCGTTCTTTCTCTCCTTCTCTCTCTTCTGGGCGTGCGATTCCCGACTGCTCCGGCTTCCGTCCGACGGGAGATTCAGAATCCGTATGTCGCGGCGGATTACGCGCAGCCAGACAGGATCTATGAACGCCGCAGCGAGCGAGGAAGCGATGACGATCCATCGCGAGGAGAACCGCGTGGATACCGCTAGAGGTCGGGCATCTGCACGACTTGCGGCATCGCTCCGACGGAACCGGAAAACGAACGCGGATTCGAATCCGTGCAAGGTGAACTCGATTTTCCCCGGTTTTATTTTAACGATCGAAATGGGATGGATCCGATCCCGAACATATTATTCCGCTGCGTTTTTCGGTCGGATCCCGACACAGCGATCCCAACAAGGCGGAGCTGTCGAGAGCTGAAGAGGAGCCTCCAGATGGCCGCCTCGCGTCGTGTGCCCAGGAGAGAGGAGAGAGAAAGAAGGCGGCGGCTAGGTTAGGGTTGCTAGCCCCCGACGTAGCAGCCATTCTTTTATAATAAGTATATCTGCGATTTTTTATAAAAACCCATACTTATCCGATATCTCGTCTAAATATCCATCGACTTGAAAACCTTTGCGTGTGACCCTCTAGGCCCAAATACTAGTCCAATTAATGGCCCATTAAGCCCAGTAACTCCTTATGGACCCACTAAATTAATTAATATCCTTATATTAATTAATCAGCCGAATTTAATGTCCCACAGTAAATTCGGACGGGCTTCCGATCACATTGGATGCCAAGCAACATCGCATGATCCTTGATGGCATTGGGGTTATCGCAACCCTCTATTGGAACCTTTCCGTTATCGGTTAGCACACAAATATAATCCTTCATCCATGCTATGTTCCCGAATAGACCTAGGGTATGGTTTACTATTAAACCCTATTCAGTCAATTCACTTGAATCAGATGTTGCCAATCTATCGAATAACTCTTTATCTAATACAGTTTCCGCCCTGGCCAGGGACTTATGCGCATCATTCCCGGAACATTCTCTCTCATAATACCGAGAGCGGATGCTCCCATATTAAACACACAATTACCTTCGAGGGCATTTCTTTGAACCTGATCATTTGATTTATTGATAACCCATGGCTAGGGATTCGTTAGTCAAAGTCAAAACTCAGAGACGTACCAACAAGGTATCTTTGGTGTCTCTGGTCCAAGGTGATGGATATAGGTGTCTTCTAAGCCAATCATAAGGCACCTATTTCAATCTGGTTCACTAATAAATGGCATTATTTCATTATGTAGATTGTCATATTTATCATTACGCATAATGAAGTCCATGAATGTATGCAATAGTCATCAGATTATGATGAGATCATAATAATGAGACTGATAACTTATAAACACATATTCTCAATTGTTCCTAGTTGTAGGATGTTTGAGAAGGACATCAAACATCTGGTAAGACTAGTACAGGTTATTCCAGCTCATATGATGAGGGCGATTGATCTTGTTAGTTACTTGTGTGGAGACAAAATGGTATACCTGTAGGTGCTCATTGGGAAATGAGTTCACTGAACTGATCCGACATGAATCGCCGAATGGTAATTTACCTGATTGTCAACCGGCTTGATTCATCGTCACAGTGGCGTGGTTGATCCTTGGACTTGAGACAGCAAAGACACCTTGTCGGTGGACTTTTGGACTTTGACCTTGACCTATGAATCCCTATCCACATGATCTCTAATAGTCGAGGATCGGGTTGTTGGGTTTTCTCGGTTTCTCCGGATCGCTCACGCAGCGGAAAATAAAATTTTTACAGCGATCCGTTTCCCATTTTGAAGAACTAAAATACGATAATCGGATTATCGAAGTTCTCACCGTGTGCGGATTCGAATCCGCAGCCGTTCGGTTCTGTCGGTGTGACACCGCAAGCCGCGCAAGCGCCCGGCCTCTAGCGAAGTCCACGCGATTCTCCCCGCGACGGATATCCTCGAGTTCATCGTTCTTCGCAGCCCACGAAGCCTCCGCTGGTCGCCGCAATGATCGCCGCAGTGCGCGGACGATTTCCCGTCGAACGGGATTCGGAGAAGCGGCGGAGCAGATCTGGATCTGCCTGGACTCCAGAGGAAGACAGAAACTGAGGAGGGGCGGCCAGGGTTAGCAGCAGCTTGGCCTGCTCAGCCTGTTCGCTTTGTTTTATACTAACCGCGCGGTTTTTCATAAAAACCCCCGGTTTGTATAAAACCCACTTATTTATCCATCGCCTCAGAATCATTTGCGTGTGACCCTCTAGGCCCAAGTACCAGTCCAGTTAATGGCCCAGTAAGCCCAGTGACTCCTCACTAGCTTTATTAATTAATTAATAACCCTTTATTAATCAATTAATCAATCGAATTGATGTCGCACATCGAATTCGACCGGGCCTCCGATCACGTTGGGTGCCAAGCAACACCGCGTGAACTTGGAAGGTATTTGGGGTTAAGTAACCCACTCTTGGAACCTTTCCGCCGACAGTTACCGCGTGGATATAATCCTTCATTCGTACAATGCTCTCGAGTCAACTCAGGGTATGGCGAGCTGTCAAACCCTAGCCGGTCGACTCACTTGGATTGGATGCCGCTGATGAATATCGGAAAACTCCTTTTCCGATATTATCGTCCGCCCTGGCCAGGGACTTCCGCGCATCCTTCCTAGAGCATTCTCTCTCTAAGTACCGAGAGCGAATGATTCCTTATTGACACACAATTCCCTTCGACGGTATTCCGCTGCACCCAATCCTTGGCGTATTAGAATCCCGTGGCTAGAGATTCGTAGACCAAGGTCAAAGTACAGAAGTCCACCGCCAAGGTGTCCTTGGTGTCTCAGGTCCGAGGACCATCCACGCAACTGCGACAATAGAATCAAGCTGGTTGACAGTGAGGTACAATACCATCCAGCGATTCAGTCGGATCAGTTCAGTAAACTCATTCTCCAATGAGCACCTACAGATTCACCTTAGTGTCTCCACACAAGTGACTTATGAGACCAGTCACCCTCATCATATGAGCTGGAGTAATCTATACTAGTGTAACCGGATATCCGATGTCCTTCTCGGATATCCTCCGACTAGGAACGATTAAGAATATGTGTGTTTAAGTGATCAGTCTCATTAGTATGATCTCATCATAATCTGATCACCATAGCACATATTCACGGACTTCATTATGAAACGATAATTAATGCGATTTACACATAATGAATATTATGCCATTTTATTAATAATGAACGAGATTTACATTGTTAGATTGGCTTGTAGGCCACCTAAACTAACAATCTCCCACTTGGTCTAAAGCCAATCACCTTTATACAATAAGCCCATAGACTCTAGGTGACGCTCAAACACAATTTGAGTCAACGGCTTTGTCAGTGGATCTGCTACATTGTCGACGGATGGAACTCTTTCCACTACTACATCTCCTCTGGATATGATCTCTCTGATAAGGTGAAAGCACCTCAGAATATGCTTCAATATCTGATGAGACCGTGGCTCTTTCGCTTGCGCAATCGCTCCATTGTTATCGCACAACAGTGGAACAGGCTCAGAGATGCTAGGAACTACGCCGAGGTCGGTGATGAATTTCTTCAACCACACTGCTTCCTTGACGGCTTCAGCTGCAGCAATGTACTCAGCTTCAGTCGTCGAATCTGCAGTGGTTACTTGCTTGGAACTCTTCCAGCACACTGCCCCACCGTTCAAAGTAAACACGAATCCAGATGTAGACTTGCTATCATCTGGATATGACTGGAAATTCGAGTTAGTAAAACCTCGCAGTTTCAAGTCACCTCCTCCATAGACAAGAAACATATCCTTAGTTCTTCTCAAGTACTTAAGGATGCATTTCACTGCCTTCCAGTGCTCTTCGCCTGGATCAGCCTGAAATCTGCTCGTAACACTTATAGCAAATTTAACATCAGGCCGTGTACATAGCATGGCATACATGATAGATCCTATGGCAGAGGCATAGGGTATTCTATCAATGAACACCCTCTCATCAGGAGTCTTAGGAGACTGCTCCTTTGGGAGATTAATTCCATGTCTCCTCGGTATGAGACCTCTCTTGGAATTTTCCATGCCCAACCTTTTGACTATGGTATCTATGTACAAGGATTGGGTCATTCCAAGCATCCTCTTTGATCTATCTCTATAGATCCGTATTCCCAATACGTAGGATGCTTCTCCCAAATCCTTCATGGAGAAGTTTTTCGACAGCCAGACCTTTACTGATGACATCATAGCTACATCATTCCCAATGAGTAGTATGTCATCTACGTAAAGAACTAGAAAAGTGACTGCACTCCCACTGGTCTTCTTGTACACACAAGGCTCATCTTCATTCTTAATGAAGTCATAAGACTTGACAGCCTCGTCAAATCTTATGTTCCAGCTCCGGGAAGCTTGCTTCAGTCTATAAATGGACCTCTGAAGCTTGCACACTTTATCTGGAGATTCTTTGGATGTGAAACCTTCTGGTTGTATCATATACACCTCTTCCTCAAGATTACCATTGAGGAAGGCAGTCTTCACATCCATCTGCCAGATTTCGTAATCAAAATGTGCAGCAATGGCGAGCAGAACTCTGATCGACTTTATCATGGCAACTGGTGAGAAAGTCTCGTCATAGTCAATTCCTTGCCTTTGACGATATCCCTTTGCCACCAACCTTGCCTTATAAGTGTCGATCCGTCCATCAGCACCGATCTTTCTCTTAAAGATCCACTTGCAACCGATGGGTACAATACCCTCGGGCAAGTCCTCGAAGTTCCAAACCTGGTTGGTGTAGATGGACTGGATTTCTGAGTTCATGGCTTCTCGCCATTTCCCGGCTTCTGGGCCTTCTATGGCCTCCTGGTAGGTTTTAGGATCATCATCCTCATTATATTGTACCTTAGACTCACCTTCAGCGATATGTCCCACATATCGTTCGGGTAGTCTAGGTACTCTACCAGATCTACGAGGCTCATCTGTGTGTACCTGAACAGATTCAGGAACTGATATCTCATCTGATGATAATGCAGCTGTTTGGGGATCTGGAACCTCTTCCAGTACTAGTTTACTCCCACTGTTCTCCTGGATAAGGTATTCCTCTTCCAGAAATACAGCTTTCCTGGCGACAAATACCTTTTGTTCACCAGGATGGCAAAAGTAGTATCCAAAGGTTTCTTTTGGATATCCCACAAACCTTCATTTATCAGTTCGTGATTTCAGCTTGTCTGGATCATGCCTCTTTACATGAGCAGGACAACCCCAGACTTTAACATGTTTAAATTCTGGTTTCCTGCCTTTCCATATCTCGTATGGAGTAGAGGCCACAGACTTGCTGGGTACTCTGTTCAGTAGGTATGCTGTTGACTCTAGAGCATACCCCCAGAGGGACACTGGTAATCCCGAAAAGCTCATCATGGATCGCACCATGTCCAACAAGGTGCGGTTCCTCCTTTCTGATACACCATTCATCTGTGGTGTATATGGAGGGGTTAGCTGAGAAAAGATACCATTATCCTTTAAGAATTGTGTGAAATTAGTACTCAAGTATTCTCCTCCTCGATCTGATCGAAGAGCTTTAATACACTTTCCTAACTGCTTCTCCACTTCATTCTTGAACTCCTTGAACTTCTCAAATGCTTCCGACTTGTACTTCATTAAGTACACATAGCCGAATCTTGAGAAGTCATCGGTAAACGTGATGAGGTAAGAAAAGCCACCTTTGGCTTGGGTGGACATTGGACCACATACATTTGAATGTATTAGTTCCAAAATGACTTTGGCACGTTCTCCATGTCCAGTAAATGGAGATTTTGCCATCTTTCCCATAAGGCAGGATTCGCATGTTGCAAACGATTCATAATCGAATGTTGTTAAGTAACCATGCTTGTGCAACTTTTGCAACCTACTTTCGCCAATGTGCCCAAGTCTACAATGCCACATGTAGGCCTGGTTCACACAATTCTTGCTCTTCTTAAGAGCATTATCAATTTGAAGATTGTAATAGAAAACATCTAATAGATATAGACCGTTGACTAAAGATGCTGAAGCTATTGATTTATTACCATAATAAATCGAACAACTTCTATTCTCAATTGTCAACCTATATCCTATCTTGTCCAAACAAGATATTGATATGATGTTCTTTATTATGCTAGGAACATAATAACAATCTTCCAATAGTAAGGTGTCTCCCGATGGAAGCTTGAGGTTTGCTGTCCCAACAGCAATCGCCGCAACTTTTGCGCCGTTTCCTAGCCTCAATTCCACCTCACCTTGTCTCAGCTTGCGCTTACTTATCAGCATCTACACATCATGGCAGATATGAGAAGCACATCCGGTATCTAATACCCAAGATGTGGAATCTCTAACTGACAAGTTGATATCTATCATATAGATATCTGAAGCTTCAGACAGCTTCACTCTTCCATGAGCTTTATCATGAAGGAACTCCTTGCAGTTCCTTTTCCAGTGACCATACTGCTTATAGTAGAAGCAGTCACCCTTCACTACTCTTTCGCCTTTGTCCTTCGATCTTTTATCGTTAGCTATCTCTCTGCTTCAGGGGCATCTAATGCCGATTCAGCAAGAGGATCAGCTCCAGGGACAAAGTTATTGCGTTCAGATCTGAATACATTCTTCAGGTTTCTGAACCAATCTGAGTAGATCAGGTAAGTCAAAAGGGCATCAAGTATGCCACGGAGTGGGTTATTCGACGACATAGTTCCTTCAGGAGATAAGTAAAATCTATTTAGCAGATCTTCAATTATTAAAGTTTAAAACAAGACATGGTCTTTTGTTCAAGTTTAACTCCCACTAATTTTCGACGGACTGTATAACCCTCAGTTATACAGAATGGGAGACGCCGACAGTCTCCTAGTGGGGATCAGAATCTCAATGACTTGCACTACAGCCTTGTGGATAGCATAACAAACTGTAATACAATCAGAGAGCACCCAACTCATGGGACTTGCAACTCCTTGCAATATCTGATCATAGCTTCGATCCCCAGAGATTTAATGGCCTTGTGGATAGCACAACAAATCACTAATTCTGGTCTAAGCTAACCATCATTACGCGACGAGCATAGATTTGCATGCAGCCCTTGTAGATAGCACAACAAAGCTACATGGTTCCTCTACCCCGATCTATAGGCATCTAATGCCATAGCCACAGTTTCTCCTCCCAATTAAGCAAGCCTTGTGGATAGCACAACAAACCTGCCTAAAGTGATTCGAATCCTATGACTATAACGATGGTGGACCACGCGGTAAGTTCTTAACTACTCGCGTTACGGCTTAAAGTTTATCTGAGGGTATTTGGATAACTTTTATCTTGGTCTCTCCTAGGTGATAGTATAAATATATCGTATATATTTACTAAATACTATAACCTGCTTTGATTCATAATCAAAAGATAAACAATGCATCACATACATGTCATTAGTGTGGTCATGGATAGTACAGTGGGTTTGACTGGAGCCAACAGTCAAACGCACACATAATCAAACACAACAATTACATTAGATACCCTGCAATCACATAGGCAAGAGATCTCCATCTGTACGCCTTCCTGGTTGCAGTTGTGGATCGACCTCGCTCCTTCCTCGGTTGCCTCGATCATATTACATTAATTCTAGAATTAACAAGTAAATTGAAGAAGGCCTTATGGCGAGTACAAGAGAGAGAGGGAGATAGAAACACATCGGAGTATGAGAGAGAGAGGTGCGCAGACCTCTATTTATTAACAATTAATAATCAAACATACATCCACGATCCACACAATTCATTCATCACATGACCACAGTGTGTTTTAAACATCCCACACATGATTCAGTGCATCACATGGCTAAAACAAATGAGTTTTCAAAATATATATAAATTTTGGCTTTCAAAAAGCTGGGATCCAATCAAAATTGGCATTTGAATTTCGAAAACTTATTTTATTAACTTAATCATGCAATTAAATCACATTTAAAAGCAATAAACACACATCACATGCGTACACACTCCGAATTAATAATTCCATATTATTCCATGCAAATTAGAACAATTCTAATAATCTAACACTTAGATTAAACCCCTTTAATAATCTAACAATTAGACTATTTAGTGACTAATCTAACTCTTAGATTAATCCAACAAAATTAATCATTAACTTATCACATAAATTAATAATTAACTCTAATTTGTTATTATTAACTAATCTAACTCTTAGACTAGTTAGTTAATTAATGTTAATTATCAATTTAACTCTTAAATTTATAATTAACACTAATAAACAATTAACCAGCAATCTAACTTTTAGATTATTGATTTGAAATTAATTATTAGTTTAACTCTTAAACCAATAAGTAATTAATCTAAATTAAACCATTAAATTAGTTAGTTAAAATTAGTTGTTAATATAACATTTAAATCAACAACCAATTCTAATTAACTAATGATCATTAATTTAACTCTTAAATTAATCAATTAAAATTAATTATTAATTTATCACATAAATTAATAACTAACTTCAATAATTAACAACAATTGTTAATTAAAATGATTCCAAAATCATTAATGACCCAATTCAATAATATAAAAGAAAATTTAATTTCCAAAACAATTTTGAAACACATATTTAAAATTTAATTTCATATCAATTAGGTCAAAGTGGCTTAATTAGATTTATACAGGGATTTAAGAGGGGTTTATATCATTTAATTAAGGGTTAAAGGGGTGGGCAATGGGTCTAGCCCTAAAAGGGGCAATCTGGTCCGGGCCCCCTAGGGCCTGGGCTCGAGCCAGGCACTCCTGGGCCCGAGCCAGGCGCGCCTGGGCTCGCCTGGACCAGGGCCCAGCGCTCGGGCCCGGCCCAGGCACGACCCAGCCGGTCGAACCGGTCGGGCCGGGCCCCTTTCTTCCTCCCAGCAACCCTAACGCAGCAGTAACTCTAGCCTGCTGCCCGACGGCGGCGACTCCTGGCGGCGCGCCCCCCCAGCGGCGACGGCCCCGCCGGCGGTGCCCCCCGGCGCCGGCGACGTGCCCGGCGCCGGCAGGGCCGCCGGCGGTGGCCAATGCAACAGCCGGCCGAGCCCCACAAAACCCCCAAAAATCAGATTTTTTTCAGGTTTAAAGGCCACCTTTGGGCTCGATTTTGCAGCTCTTTGAGACCACCCTAGCGCCGGAAAATATGTCGGATGTGTAGTGGTGACTATCACCAAGATATCCGTTCATCCGGGCCGCCATCCCAACGCTTGGGATTCGTGTACGAAGTCGCCGAAAAGCCCCGGTTCATCATCACATGAAGAACTACGAAAACCCCCAAATAAAATCCGAAAAATCACAGAAAAATAATCAAATTATTTGTGTTCATCTTATGAACACGATTCCATCATTTTAATCGGATTAAACGCATGGAATAACTCAAGAAAAATCAATTTCGGAAACCGAAACGGGACGAGAAACAGTGGAACCTGGCTCTGATACCACTGTTGGGTTTTCTCGGTTTCTCCGGATCGCTCACGCAGCGGAAAATAAATTTTTTACAGCGATCCGTTTCCCGTTTCGAAGAAGTAAAATACGATAATCGGATTATCGAAGTTCTCACCGTATGCGGATTCGAATCCGCAGCCGTTCGGTTCCGTCGGTGTGACACCGCAAGCCGCGCAAGCGCCCGGCCTCTAGCAAAGTCCACGCGATTCTCCCCACGACGGATATCCTCGAGTTCGTCGTTCTTCGCAGCCCGCGAAGCCTCCGCTGGTCGCCGCAATGATCGCCGCAGTGCGCGGACGATTTCCCGTCGAACGGGATTCGGAGAAGCGGCGGAGCAGATCTGGATCTGCCTGGACTCCAGAGGAAGACAGAAACTGAGGAGGGGCGGCCAGGGTTAGCAACAGCTTGGCCTGCTCAGCCCGTTCGCTATGTTTTATACTAACCGCGCGGTTTTTCATAAAAACCCCCGGTTTGTATAAAACCCACTTATTTATCTATCGCCTTGAGAATCATTTGCGTGTGACCCTCTAGGCCCAAGTACCAGTCCAGTTAATGGCCCAGTAAGCCCAGTGACTCCTCACTGACTTTATTAATTAATTAATAACCCTTTATTAATCAATTAATCAATCGAATTGATGTCGCACATCAAATTCGACCGGGCCTCCGATCACGTTGGGTGCCAAGCAACACCGCGTGAACTCGGAAGGTATTTGGGGTTAAGTAACCCACTCTTGGAACCTTTCCGCCGACAGTTACTGCGTGGATATAATCCTTCATTCGTACAATGCTCTCGAGTCAACTCAGGGTATGGCGAGCTGTCAAACCCTAGCCGGTCGACTCACTTGGATTGGATGCCGCTGATGAATATCGGAAAACTCCTTTTCCGATATTATCGTCCGCCCTGGCCAGGGACTTCCGCGCATCCTTCCTAGAGCATTCTCTCTCTAAGTACCGAGAGCGAATGATTCCTTATTGACACACAATTCCCTTCGACGGTATTCCGCTGCACCCAATCCTTGGCGTATTAGAATCCCGTGGCTAGAGATTCGTAGACCAAGGTCAAAGTACAGAAGTCCACTGCCAAGGTGTCCTTGGTGTCTCAGGTCCGAGGACCATCCACGCAACTGCGACAATAGAATCAAGCTGGTTGACAGTGAGGTACAATACCATACAGCGATTCAGTCGGATCAGTTCAGTAAACTCATTCTCCAATGAGCACCTACAGATTCACCTTAGTGTCTCCACACAAGTGACTTATGAGACCAGTCACCCTGATCATATGAGCAGGAGTAATCTATACTAGTCTAACTGGATATCCGATGTCCTTCTCGGATATCCTCCGACTAGGAACGATTAAGAATATGTGTGTTTAAGTGATCAGTCTCATTAGTATGATCTCATCATAATCTGATCACCATAGCACATATTCACGGACTTCATTATGAAA
Source organism: Zantedeschia hybrid cultivar (assembly GCA_030544215.1). Taxonomy (NCBI): domain Eukaryota; kingdom Viridiplantae; phylum Streptophyta; class Magnoliopsida; order Alismatales; family Araceae; genus Zantedeschia; species Zantedeschia hybrid cultivar. Next base: position 54,181,228 of record JARZZO010000006.1, on the reverse strand, counting down.
CGATAATTAATGCGATTTACACATAATGAATATATGCCATTTTATTAATAATGAACGAGATTTACATTGTTAGATTGGCTTGTAGGCCACCTAAACTAACACGGGTCTAGTGGAAGACCTTCGAAGGTGATTGTGTATTCAATAAAGGATCGTTCGCTCTCAGGTAACCGGAGAGAGAATACTCTAGAATGGATCCGCAAGAGTATTTGGCCAGAGCAGAAACAATATCAGAAAAGATGTTTTCGGATATTGTATAGCGGAGTCTAATTCATGTGAGTTGATCATCTAGGGTTTGACAGCTGACCATACCCTAGGTTAACTCGAGAGCATTGTGCGAACGAAGGATTATAGCCACGCGGTAACTGTGGACGGATAGGTTCCATGAGAGGGTTGCTGAACCCCATTACCTTCTGGGATCATGCGGTGTTGCTTGGCATCCAACTTGATCGGAAGTCCGACCGAATTTACATGAGATGTTAATCCGGTTAAGTAATTAGTTAATATCTAGATATTAATTAATTACAATAAGTCAATAACTAGTTATTGGACTTAATGGGCTGAAAATCGGACTAGTTAATGGGCTTAGAGGGTCACACGCAATAAGATTCTCAGTCAGTGGTATTTAAGTGGGATTTATATTAATTCGGAGACTTTTGTGAAAAGTCGCACCGACTTAATATATATACGCGATGTTGAGAAACCTTGGGCCAAGCTCCAGGGTTTCCCCATGCTGGCTGTCCCCCCTTTCTCTCCCCTCATCCTCTGGGCGCCCCGTTCGACACGCCGGAACAGTCTCCGTCTCCGCCGCGCGCGATTCCCGAAAGTCGAGAATTCTCGTCTGTAGGTTTCCGGACATCGTTGTGGCGACGGATCTTCAGCGAGCGAGCTGATGCGGACGAGGGAGCGAGGATGAACCACCGCGGAGGATCGCGTGGATACCGTTGGAGGCCGGACGCTTGTGCGGCTCGCGGCAACGCCTTGACGGACCCGAGACGGATGCAGATTCAAATCCGCATGCGGTAATGTGATTACACCCGATTTTTCGATTATTGCTTTTCGTTCCGAGTCAGATCAGTGGGCATCAGGCGAGATATTTTTATTATTGCTTCCGCTGCGTTCGTCGCGCCCCGCCCAGATCCCAACACAAGGATCATCTACGCAACTGAGACGAAAGAATCGAGCTGGTTAACAGTGACGTATATACCATCCCGCGATTCTAGGTCGAATCAATTCAGTGAACTCATTCCCCAATAAGCACCTATAGGTCCAGTATAGTGTCTCCACACAAGTGACTTATAGGATCAGTCATCCTCATCATATGAGCTGAAGAAACCTGTACTAGTCTATCCGGATGTTTGATGTCCATCTCAAACATCCTCCGACTATAAATGATTAAGAACATGTGTTTGTAAGTCTTCGGACCTATAATTATGATCTCATCATAATCCGAAGATTGTTTCACATGTTCATGGACTTCATCGTGATACGATAATCATAGATCAAACTAATTACACACAATGAATTTAATGCCATTATATTTGTAACGACCCGCCATCCTATGACCGGAGACCCGATCACTAAATGGATGTCGGCCCATTAACTGCGGGTTCACACCCGGATCTCACACAACACATCTGGAGGAGTAAGCGCTAAACAAGGCTAAATATAACAATCACACGGACTACAAAGATGTAACAAGTGCGCAGGAAGGAAGATAACAATGTCCGTATACAGTCCAACAATAATTACATGGTCCAACAAATTAAATAAGTACAGGCAGAAGTAAAGTACAACAACATCGGGGCATACCCTGGAACTGAGACAGCTGCTGGTCCACACACCAAGAAGACACCACCCGCCGCCAAATGCCACGAGGTCCACACCTGAAACCGTAGGGAGTGAGCCACACCAGAATTGGCTCAGTAGGGATCATCCGATCCCCTGCCTCCCACTCACACACCCACGAGTGTAACAACATAGATATATGACAATTAAACAAAGCAGTAAACATAGCACCCAACCTGATATGAAACGTACGATAAGCAGTGTAGCAGGAACAGTTCTAGGCAACCCGAAGAACCCAACACAGAGTCACGTCTCACAACCAAAGTCCACAAAGCGACTGAACCACACTGTCGACCGAAGTCAAACGTCGCCTCACAACACTACCACCACTACTCACGCCTGTCCGCCCCTACAGTGTTCCAGGGCACTGTAGGGTGAGGCAGTGAGTCAAACTAGGACTAGCTGGGACCAGTGTACCACCACTGCCCAGCTACGTGTGCACACAAGCAGTCTACACTACTGTCCTACCGACCGGATTGCCTCCACGCTAGGCCTCAGCGCTTCAGGAGGGCCCTGGGGACCGGCGAACCCCCGTCAAGCCGAAGCTACAGGAACTACCCACAACCCTTACCTCCCGGGCTGCGTCAGGCCAAAGGGCGAAGGGTAACACTCGTAACCTTGATCAAAGGTCACATCAGGCCCAGTGGCTACAGGGGTAAAACAACTCCAACAGTACCACAACTAGCTCCATAGCAAGAAACGCACCAGAAGCTGCCACGACAAACAGGGAAAACCCCGACCCGCTGAGACCAAACAGCAACCCCTCGGATAGCACACCGGCTACTCCGGCCCGACGGGCTCAAGGTGGTTCTGCTTCCCTCAGCCAAAGGTAAAACACAACATGTACCCCTCCTCCTGTAAGGAATCGCCATGAACGTAGCGGAAATAAAAATGATTCCATTGTATCGATTGCTGGGGTCGTAAAACGGACATTTAAATCTAAGCGGGAAGAACAGTTCTTCACCTTTGCGAGGTTTCGAATCTCCCGTGGATGATGCCGACTCGTTAATCGCGCACGCGCACGATCTCTAGAGGTATCCACACGAGTTCCCGCAGCAGACGCGATTTCCTCCTCGACTTGAGTGATCCGACCAGATCTCAGATCCACCATGCGCGGAGAGAGACAGATCCACTCCAAGAGAGAGAGAAGGAGAGAGAGAGAGGAGAGAGAGAATCTGGGGAGTAAAATTCGTCCAACTAACTTTTTACCACTCCCCCTTGGCCCTCCTTATATAGAAATAAGGATAAGCACAAGAGTTAATCCTCATGATTATCCAAGAGTTTGGCCTTGGATAATTCTCCATTAAATCTTCATGTTTATCCTGCAGCTTTTCACAAAAACCCAGATAAGCATGAAATTTAACATCTCTCACCGTCTGACGAGAACTCTTATGTGTATGACCCTCTAGGCCCATATATTAGTCCGGTTGCAGGCCCATTAAACTTAGAACTGTTTCTTGAGTTTAATATTTATTAATTAACATTTAAACATCACATGTTAAATGATTAATTAAATAAACAAGTGAATTATCATCTGATGATCAAATCACTTGGCCTTCTGATCATGAACAGCACCAAACACTACCTCATGATCCCAGAAGATATAAGGGATACTTTTCCATTCAATTGAACCTTTCCGTCTGCAGATATAATCCTTCACTCATGCAATATCCCGATAACGCAAGGGTATGGTTTTATAGTCAAACCCTCTATCGCATTATCCAAATGGATTCTAGTACACAGTTAATATCTAGAAAGACATCTCTTTCATTTGACCCTGGCCAGGGATTTCTGTGTACACATCCATAGGACATTCTCTCTCCAGTCTTATACCAAGAGTGAGTGATCCCTTGTTGTTCACTCAATTACCTTCGCAAGCTTTCCACTGTATCCGAAAAACCGATTATGGTGGACTTAATGGTTAAAGCCCACGAGTCAGAGAATCAAGACACAATGGTCCACAAACAAGGTATCATTGGTGACTCAGGTCAAAGGACCAACTGTGCTATTGCAACAAATGAATTCCCTGGTTGACTAATAGGTATAATTACCATCTAGGAATTCTTATTTGGGTCTGTTCAGTGAACTCATTCTCTAATGAGCACCCACTTATTTGTCTTAGTGTCACCACACGAGTGAATGTGAGATCATTCACCCTCATCATATGAGAAGACATAACTTGTGTCGATCTTATCGGATATTTAATGTCCATCTCAAATATCCTATGATCGAGAACTATTTAAGACAATTGCCTTAGGATATTGATCTCACTATCATGATCTCATCATGATTCAATATCCCATACATTTGTCTATGGACCTTCATTATGATAGTCGTTTGCGAGAACTATTAAATGAAGAAATAATTGCCTTTATTAATAATCTGAACTAGAATGTACAATGATTGGCTTTGAGGCCACCCAATTCTAACATTCTCCCACTTGGACTATAGCCAATCACCCATATGTCTAAGTCCCATTGACTTAAGGTGACGTTCTAAATTGTTTTGAGACAATGGCTTAGTCAAGGGATCTGCTACATTATCTTCAGATGAGACTTTCTCAACTACTATATCTCCTCGGGCGATGATCTCACGAATCAGATGAAATCGTCTCAGAATGTGCTTTGACTTCTGATGTGATCTGGGCTCCTTCGCTTGAGCTATTGCCCCATTGTTGTCACACAATAATGGAACGGGATCTGAAATGCTTGGAACGACTCCAAGTGCCGAGATAAACTTCTTCATCCAAACCGCCTCCTTGGCCGCTTCAGCTGCAGCAATGTATTCTGCTTCGGTCGTCGAATCTGCAGTAGTTTCCTGTTTGGAACTCTTCCAACTTACTGCACCTCCATTTAATATGAACACAAATCCAGACATGGATTTGCTGTCATCCATATCCGACTAGAAACTCGAGTCAATAAATCATCGAAGTTCCAAGTCGTTTCCTCCATAACGAGAAATAGATCCTTAGTCCTTCTCAAGTATCTAAGGATACATTTCACCGCCTTCCAGTGTTCCTCACCTGAATCAGCCTGATATCTACTGGTGACACTTAGTGGGTGTGTCACATCAAGCCTAGTACATAACATTGCATACATGATAGATCCTATTGCCGAGGCATAAGGAACTCTATCCATGTATGCTCTCTCATCAGATGTCTTGGGAGACATTTCTTTAGAGAGATAAATTCCATACCTCATAGGAACGAGGCCTATCTTGGAATTTTCCATGCCAAACCTTTTGACTATGGTATCTATGTACATAGATTGGGACAAGCCAAGCATCCTTTTGGACCTATCTCGATAGATCCTTATTCCCAGAATATAGGATGCTTCTCCCAAATCTTTCATGGAGAAGTTTTTGGATAACCAAGGCTTTACCGATGATAACATTCCTACATGATTCCCAATGAGTAGAATGTCATCAACGTAAAGTACCAAAAATGTAACTGCGCTCCCACTAGCTTTTTTGTATACACAAGGTTCATCTTCATTCTTAATGAAGTCATAAGATTTGATTGCTTCATCAAATCTTAAGTTCCAAGTTCGGGATGCCTGCTTTAATCCATAGATGGATCTTTGCAGCTTGCATACCTTGCTTGAATGCTCTTTGGAAGTGAATCCTTCAGGTTGTATCATATACACCTCTTCTTGAAGGTTCCCGTTAAGGAATGCTGTTTTCACATCCATTTGCCATATTTCATAATCATTGAATGCGGCGATAGCAAGAAGTATTCTGATTGACTTAATCATGGCAACTGGAGAAAAGGTTTCGTCATAGTCAACACCTTGCCTTTGACGATATCCTTTTGCTACAAGCCTTGCCTTGTATGTGTCAATTAGTCCATCTGCCCCGATCTTTCTTTTAAAGATCCATTTACTGCAAATAGGTACTATACCTTCTGGCAGATCAACCAAGTTCCAAACTTAGTTGGCATACATGGACTGAATTTCAGAATCCATTGTCTCTTGCCATTTCTTTGATTCATGACTATTTATGGCTTCTAGGTAGATTTGAGGATCATCATCCTCATTTAAGTGCACTTTTGGTTTGCCTTCATCGATATGTCCAACATATCTTTCAGGCTGCTTAGGCACTCTACCTGATCTGCGAACCTTTTGTGTATCATCTTGAACAAGTTCTTGAGTCAATGGTTCAGTAGATGAACTAGTGTTGATTTGTGAATCTAGAATTTCTTCCAGTTCTATCTTGCTCCCACTGTCTTCTTTTGAGAGATATTCTTTCTCTAAGAAGACAGCTCTTTTTGCGACAAACACCCTTTGATCGCTGGGCTGATAGAAGTAATATCCAAAACTCTCTTTTGGATACCCCACAAATCTACATTTCTCTGTCCTAGAATCCAGTTTGTCTGGATCATGTCTTTTGACATGTGCAGTATAACCCCAGACTCTAACATGCTTAAAGTCTGGTTTCTTTCCTTTCCATATCTCGTATGGAGTGGAAGGTACTGACTTACTGGGAACTTTGTTCAATAGATATGCAGCAGTCAACAGTGCATATCCCCATAAAGAGATTGGAAGTTTGGCATAACTCATCATTGATCGTACCATATCTAATAGAGTACGATTTCTCCTTTCCGATACACCATTTAACTGAGGTGTATAGGGAGGAGTCCACTGAGACAAAATACCATTATCCTTAAGATATTCTGTGAATTCTGTACTTAAGTATTCTCCCCCTCGATATGATCGAAGAGTTTTAATACTCTTTCCAGTCTGGTTCTCAACTTCGTTTTTAAACTCTTTAAATTTCTCAAAGACTTCTGACTTATATTTCATTAAATATATGTAGCCATATCTTGAGAAATCATCTATAAATGAAACGAAGTACGAGTAACCACCCATAGCATGAGTGGACATTGGACCACATACATCACTATGTATTAGTTCCAATAAGTCCTTAGCTCTTTCTCCATGTCCTGAGAATGGAGCTTTGGTCATCTTTCTCATGAGACAAGCTTCACAGGTTGCAAATGATTCATAATCAAATGGATCAAGATATCCATTCTTTTGCAACCTTATGATCCTGTTCTCATTTATATGACCTAGCCTACAATGCCATAGGTACGATTTATTCACATCCTTATCTAAGCGTTCAAGAGAATTATTTACCAGACAAACATCATATGAAATATCAAGTAAATATAATCCATTCAATAAATATCCGGAAGCAAACAATTTGTCTTCTTGATAAATTGAACAACCTTTATTCTCTAGCTTCATAGAATATCCTTGTCTATCTAAACATGAAATAGATATGATATTCCTAATAATGGTTGGAACATAATAACAATCTATTAGTTCCAAAGAGTCTCCTGACGGCATCTGAAGTCTTGCTGTCCCCACAGCTAACGCAGCAACTTTTGCTCCATTCCCGAGCCTCAGATCCACGTCTCCGCAGTTCAATCTTCTTTTACTTGTTAACACCTGCAAGTTATTGCAGATATGAGAAACACATCCAGTATCTAATACCCAGAATGTTGATTCTCTATAAGACAAGTTAAGATCGATCATGAGAATACCTGAAGCTTCACCAAGCTTCTCCTTTGCTTTTTCTGCAAGATAAATCTTGTAGTTTCTCTTCCAATGACCTTCTTTATGGCAGTGGAAACACTGACCTTTATCATTGACTTTAGCTTTGTCCTTTTGTGCTGCCGGTTTGTTTTTCACTAGCTTCTTGGGCTTACCTTTCTTAAAGGTCTGTCCAGCTTTTCTTTTCTTATTGGTCTTACCAACAAGCATTACATTTGGCTTATCTTTCTGGATAGTGCCTTCTGCTGTCTTCAACATGTTGAGCAGCTCAGCTAGTGAAACTTCAATTTTGTTCATATTGAAGTTGATAATGAATTGTGAAAATGAATCTGGAAGGGACTGTAGGATTAAGTCAATGCTCAGGTCGTTGTTCATAACAAAGCCCAGCACAGCAAGTCTCTCAATCCACTCTATCATCTTGAGCACATGAGTTTGCACAGATGTGCCCTCGCTCATTCTGGTCCTGAACAATTTCTTAAATATCTCATATCTTTCTGTTCTGGATTGTTCACCAAACAACTCTTGTAGGTGATTCAGAATGGTCTTAGGTTCCATGTTATCATGCTGTCGCTGCAGTTCATTGTTCATTGAACCGAGCATATAACACTGGACCTTGACAGAGTCCTCCTTCCAATTTTCATACATCATTAATTTGGTCCCGTGAGTTTGTTTGCATCAAGTATGCAACGGAGGGGGTTCGGTGACGACATAGCGATCTACATGGAAATATATAAAATGAGCAGATAGTTCTAAAAATCAGATTTAGGACTTTTAATCTAGATTTATGCTCCCACTATTTTTCGGCGATCTGTATTACCCTCTAAGATACAGAACGGGAGATTCCGGTGATCTCCTAGTGGGGATCAGAATCCTTCGGGCAACATGCATGTGACCTTGTGGTAGCACAACAAATCACATCAAGTCCCTTAGGCAGTCAACTCTTGACAGTTGCAACGTTTGCAATATACGATCGATTTAACCCCTGAATCAGAATGACCTTGTGGTAGCACAACAAATCAATTTGATTCAGTTAAGTTTATCCATCATTACTTAGATGACATGAATTCATAGTGCAATCCTTGTGGTAGCACAACAAAACTACACTATTTGTCCATTCATCTTAATGACATCACATGTCGTAGACTTAGTTTAATTTCTAAATCAAACAGACCTTCTGGTAGCACAACAAATCCGTTTGAGATAAGAATTATCCTAAGATCTATAATGATGGTGGGTTACGTGGATTATTCTGAATATCTCACGTTTACAACTTAAGTTTTAAAAGAGGGTTTTGATTTTGATTTGTAAAAAATCGTGCTATCAATAGTATTTCGATTTGAAGTATCAATATACTTAATAGAAATATATATACGATAGCATAGTCCACAAATATCACATATGTGCAGAAAAGATAAATGGGGATGATCATGGACTGCTTAAACTACTATGGAATCATCGGAGCCAAACGATGATCTATAATAGGATCTTAATGTGAAAACAGCAACACTGGTTCCATTTGATGCGAGTCCTCCCTCCAGAGGTGTCTTCAGAAGATCCCGTCCTCTAAACTTAATACGATACATTTAAATACAAAATTCAGGACTCGCAGGTCCACAAATGTACATTTAAACACTTAGAAACCTTGATCTTATCAAGGGGAGTACAATCTTATAGGAAGGTAGAAAGTACACTTGGATTAAGAGAGAGGAGGACACGCAGGTCCTATTTAAAATACCAAATGAAATAAGCATCGCATCCATTCACATCATTCATCACATGAAAATTCTAAGTCCATGATCATCCCACCATAAAACACATCATATGCATCACAATCAACACATAATTGCTGTTTGGTATTAAATTTTATAAATATAAAATTAAAATACCAATTAGTTTTCGAAATAACATTTATTTCAGCATTGTCAATAATATTTAAAACATTATTGACAAATAAACTAACTAAACTATTCAGTTAATCTAAATAAAGATTCAAACAATTTGAACGACAAAGTGTAATCAAGTTATGCATGAAATTAGCTTAAAACAATTTTAAACTAATTAAATTAACAGGGAAATTAATTATCTAAAACAATTTTAAATAATTAACTAACACCCATTAATTACAAAGCCCTTTAATAGACTAACAATTATTAAACACTTTAATAAACTGTTAATAATCATAAAAATTAATTAATAACACTTATTAATTATTCTTATAATTATTATGTTTTAAAACAATTTTAAAACAGGCTTAAATGGGCTAAAATTGGGTTTAATGGGGTTTAATCAGGCATTTAAAATAAAATTCTAAAAACCAGAAAATGGGCCTAGCCCATTAGGGCCCAAACGGCCCGGGCCCAGGGCCCTGGCTCGGCCAGGGTCGCACCCTGGCTCGGCCAGGGCCGCACCCAGGCTCGACCAGGGCGCCGCCCGGCCCCGCCCGGTTCGACCGGGTCAGGACCGGGCGGTTCAGCCCGCCAGGCTGTGATTCGACCGGCCCATTATTTCTTTTACAGAAACCTGCATAAACCTAGGGTTAGCCACCGGCGGCGCCGCCGCCGACCTCCGGCCACCCCCGGCGGGTGCCGGCCCGGCCGGCGATGCCCCCCGGCGCCGGCGACGTGCCCGCGCCGGCGTGGTCGTCGGTGACCGGCGATTGGAGCAAATCAAGCCCCCAAAAACCCAAGAAAAATCTGATTTTTCAGGTTTAAAAAACTCGAGTTCGGGCTCGATTTTAAGCATCTCCAAGGGCACTCCGGTGCCGATCTCCATGCCTAATGAGAAGTGGTGACTATCACCAAGAGATCTAGGGATTCTTCTGGCCATCCCAACGCTTGGGATGCACATACGAAGCCGCCGAAGTACCCCGGTTCATCATCACATGAAGAACTCCGAAAAACCCAAATAAAAATCCGAAAAATACAGAAAAATAATCAAATTTATCGTGATCATCATATGAACACTAATCTGTCATTTTTAATCGAATTATACTCAAGAACACGTACAATACGGGTTCTTCACGCATAACGAGAAAACACATAAAACGGTGCCGTTTTACAACCGAACCAGCGAACCTGGCTCTGATACCACTGTCAGGAATCGCCATGAACGCAGCGGAAATAAAAATGATTCCATTGTATCGGTTGCTGGGGTCGTAAAACGGACATTTAAATCTAAGCGGGAAGAACAGTTCTTCACCTTTGCGGGGTTTCGAATCTCCCGTGGATGATGCCGACTCGTTAATCGCGCACGCGCACGATCTCTAAAGGTATCCACACGAGTTCCCGCAGCAGACTCGATTTCCTCCTCGACTTGAGTGCTCCGACCAGATCTCAGATCCACCATACGCGGAGAGAGACAGATCCACTCCAAGAGAGAGAGAAGGAGAGAGAGAGAGGAGAGAGAGAATCTGAGGAGTAAAATTCGTCCAACTAACTTTTTACCACTCTCCCTTGGCCCTCCTTATATAGAAATAAGGATAAGCATAAGAGTTAATCCTCATGATTATCCAAGAGTTTGGCCTTGGATAATTCTCCATTAAATCTTCATGTTTATCCTGCAGCTTTTCACAAAAACCCAGATAAGCATGAAATTTAACATCTCTCACCGTCTGACGAGAACTCTTATCTGTGTGACCCTCTAGGCCCATATATCAGTCCGGTTGCAGGCCCATTAAACTTAGAACTGTTTCTTGAGTTTAATATTTATTAATTAACATTTAAACATCGCATGTTAAATGATTAATTTAATAAACAAGTGAATTATCATCTGATGATCAAATCACATGGCCTTCTGATCATGAACAACACCAAACACTACCTCATGATCCCAGAAGATATAAGGGATACTTTTCCCTTCAATTGAACCTTTCCGTCTGCAGATACCGTACAGATATAATCCTTCACTCATGCAATATCCCGATAACGCAAGGGTATGGTTTTATAGTCAAACCCTCTATCGCATTATCCAGATGGATTCTAGTACACAGTTAATATCTAGAAAGACATCTCTTTCATTTGACCCTGGCCAGGGATTTCTGTGTACACATCTATGGGACATTCTCTCTCCAGTCTTATACCAAGAGTGAGTGATCCCTTATTGTTCACTCAATTACCTTCGCAAGCTTTCCACTGTATCTGAAAGACCGATTATGGTGGACTTAATGGTTAAAGCCCACGAGTCAGAGAATCAAGACACAATGGTCCACAAACAAGGTATCATTGGTGACTCAGGTCAAAGGACCAACTGTGCTACTGCAACAAATGAATTCCCTGGTTGACTAATAGGTATAATTACCATCCAGGAATTCTTATTTGGGTCTGTTCAGTGAACTCATTCTCTAATGAGCACCCACTTGTTTGTCTTAGTGTCACCACACGAGTGAATGTGAGATCATTCACCCTCATCATATGAGCAGACATAACTTGTGTCGATCTTATCGGATATTTAATGTCCATCTCAAATATCCTATGATCGAGAACTATTTAAGACAATTGCCTTAGCATATTGATCTCACTATCATGATCTCATCATGATTCAATATCCAATACATTTGTCTATGGACCTTCATTATGATAGTCGTTTGCGAGAACTATTAAATGAAGAAATAATTGCCTTTATTAATAATCTGAACTAGAATGTACAATGATTGGCTTTGAGGCCACCCAATTCTAACACCTCCCACCGGTACGGCACAATGCCTCACAGACACCATGACCCTGTCCCCATCGGTCCATGGTGACAAACGTAAACCACAGTTATTCCGATTCCATATTCGCATAAGCACATACACACATATAACATGATTCCATTCGCACAGTAAACCTCCGTCTCAGCGTACAGCTTAAAGCATGCATTTGAACCATCCAACAGTGAAACATATGTTAAAAACCAGGGTTTATACAGTTCTGTCTTGAATCGCGTCGACCGAGGTCAACGCCATTCAAGCTCCTCAAACAGGTTCATTTAAAGCCAGATTATTCCTTAAAACGCGTCCACCTGGGAAGCCGCCGTTTGAAACGCGTCAGAGCTCTCAGACGCCATTCACACCGAAATTCCAGATTTGCAGACCCTCAGTCGGGGTGATTTCCTGCCTAAATGGCGTCATGATGGCCCGACGTCCTTCTGAAAGGCGTCGTCCATCCATGACGTCATTTAGCGCCAGAACCCCTAACTCGTGAAACCTCGAATAGGGAGGTTTCTGCCCTAAAAGGCGTCGTACTGCCCTGACGTCCTTCTAAAAGGCGTGGACCAGGCACGACGCCGTTTAGCGCCAGAAACCTGGTTCCCTGGTTCAACCCGAGGGTTTCTCCTTTAACCCCAAATACCCCGAAAATGCCCCAACACAGAGGGGGGAAGATAGGGAAATCAACTACTTCCAGCATGCTACAAATCCACGTTCACGAGCACGGCCATTCCCACAAGAAAACCCCCTAAACATGCTCATTCTAACCCAAAACATAACATGCCACACCAAGGAAATCACGAGCAACACATTCACAGTCCATGCAAGGTTCGTCCCCCTACCGGTTCTTGAACTCCACCAAGCTCTGTGCCGCCGACCCGCGGCACCGCAGACCGCCGTCGGTACCCCCGAGGACGCCGCCACTCCGCCGGGATGTCGGCCGCCGTCCGGAGGATGGAACGCCACGAAGGAAGTGGTGGTGGTAGAGGTGAGAGGTAGGGAGGTGTTGGAGTGGTGGAAGAGGAAGAAGAGGAAGGGAAGGGGAAAAGAGGGTCGGAGAGGGCGGAGAGAGCGAAGAGAGAGAGGGTGGAGGCGAAAATGAGGGAAAGAAGGGGAGGCTCGGGGGGTCAATCTGAATCTGGCTAAAACGCGTCGATCGAGACAGACGCCAATCAGTCTGACAGGACGGGCCGTACTGACACCTTTCTGAAACGCGTCGCTCACCACGGACGCCGTTCAGACGATGTGACAGGCCGTACTGACAACGCTCTGGCGCCGTACATTGACACCACAGAGGTCGCAGTCTGAATCGCGTCGACCAACATGGACGCCGTTCAGACGACGAGACAGGGGCCGTACTCTCGCGGCCCGAAACCCGCCCACGTGGCGCACACGTGGCACAACAACAAGCAGACCTAAATGGCGTCCACACAACCTGACGCCTTTTGAAAGGCGTCGAGCAGTGCTATCGTCATTCAGTCAGAAATCTCAAGACCCCTCAGGGTCCAAACCAGGGGATCCGGCCCGAACCCGACCCGAATACTGAACCCGAAACCTCAGTCCTTACAATATTAATAAACTAAATCATACATAGTATTGGATTGACTTTCAGACCAACCAATACTAACAGTTATTCCCTTAGTCGTGTTCTCAACAAGGGATTTTAGATAAAGATTTTATTGTCTTAGATCATTTTCACTTGTTTTATCATCATTACCAACCATTACCATCTTACCCTTGTTAAGCTTAGAAAGTTCAACATATAATTTTTGAAGCTTTATAGCCTTTGTTTTATTATACTAACATAGTTGTTGGTTTTCATATTAGAATTAGTAGCAACCAACTCTGTATTTTCAACTTTTCGGGGGGCGGTGCCTGTTGCAGGCGAGTGGAGCTCCCTACTCTCAGTAAGTGGAAGTGGCGGAGATGGAACATGAGGGGCGCCCTCTCCGGGATGCACGACAAAGAGAGGGGGGGGGGCATCTTTGGGCAAAACCCTAGAGTCTGGTCCAAGCGTAATCCGCTGCGACATGCAGATTCGAAAACTCCCATCGGACGGAAGGCGGAGTAGTTGGGAGTTAAAGCGGAGCCTCTAGAGGGCCGGCCTCGGGGTTGTGCACCCAGGAGAGAGAGCAGGCGGCGGCTAGGGTTAGGGTTGCTGGCCACCGACCTAGCAGCCGTTCTTTTATAATTAGTATATTTGCGGTTTTTCATAAAAATCCATACTTATCTGAAATACTGTCTAAATATCCATCGACTTGAAAACCTTTTGCGTGTGACCCTCTAGGCCCAAATACCAGTCCAATTAATGGCCCATTAAGCCCAATAACTATTTACAGACCCACTAAATTAATTAATATCCTTATATTAATTAATCAGCCGAATTAAATATCCCACAGTAAATTCGGACGGGCTTCCGATCACGTTGGATGCCAAGCAACATCGCGTGATCCTGGATGGCATTGGAGTTATTGCAACCCTCTATTGGAACCTTTTCGTCATCGGTTAGCGCACGGATATAATCCTTCATTTGTGCAATGTTTCCGAATCGACCTAGGGTATGGTTTACTGTTAAACCCTAGCCGGTCGATTCACTTGAATCAGATGCCGTTAATCCATATCAGATAACTCTTTATCTGATACAGTGTTTGCCCTGGCCAGGGACTTAAGCGCATCATTCCCGGAACATTCTCTCTCATAATACCAAGAGCGGATGATCCCATATTGAACACACAATTACCTTCGAGGGTATTTCTCTGAATCCGATCATTTGACTTATTGATAACCCATGGTTAGAGATTCGTTCGTCAAAGTCAAAGCTTAGAGACGTACCAACAAAGTATCTTTGGTGTCTCAGGTCTAAGGATCATCTACGCAACCAAGACAAAAGAATCGAGCTGGTTAACAGTGAGGTATATACCAACCAGCGATTCTAGGTCGGATCAATTCAGATCAATTCAGTAAAGTCATTCCCCAATGAGCACTTACAGTCCCAACATAGTGTCTTCACACAAGTAACTTATAGGATCAACCACCCTCATCATATGAGTTGAAGCAACCTGTACTAGTTTATTCGGATGTTTGATGTCCATTTCAAACATCCTCCGATTAGGAATGATTAAGAACATGTGTTTATACGTCTTCGGTCCCGTAATTATGATCTTATCATAATTCAAAGATTATTGCACATGTTCATGAACTTCATCGTGATACGATAATCATAGATTGAACTATTTACACACAATGAATTTAATGCCATTATATTAATAAACTGAATGATATATAGTATTGGATTGGCTTTCAGACCACCTAATACTAATAGTCCTAGCCTCACAAGGGCCCAAACCAAGGGGTCCGACACTGAAATCGACCCAATAACTGGATCCGAAACCTCAATCCTTACACATTCACTCACGGTATGTAATCAAAGAGAGTATGTCCTATGAAATAGTAATCGAAAATCCATAGCCATGATTCTATAATTAAAGAAAAAAAGAGTTTTCTATTTAATTTAATATTAAGTATAAGGTTCTATTGGGTTGAGATATATTAGGATTTGACATTTAAACCATGTCCTCGTCTGACTGCAACATTGCAAAGATGAGGATCTATTACTATGCAATATTTGTGGACAAAAGGTTACGATTAGTGCCTTGCATATCCTCTATGTCCTTTGGGATTATGAGGTGGAGGTGGTGTTGTTCATGATGAGAAAGCTCAAAGTATTCATCATGCAAAGATAGATTATCAATTATGTGATAATCACATTAAAATTCATTATAAGATAATAAATAATAATTAACTAAGTCAAATAACTTATTTTTGACTTAATAGGCTAAAAACCAAATAGACAGTTGGGCCTAAAGGTCACACACAAAAGAGTTCTCGCAAATCTGAAGAGGATTTAAGTTTATATAAACTTCTGAGTTTTTGTGAAAAATGTTAGGAATCTATAAATACTTGCTATGGAGGAACGCTAACTAGGATTTAGGATTTTTTTTTCTACGACTAGCCATCATCCACTTTTGCCTCCCCCTCTCTCTGGCTCCACCTTCTCTCTCCCCTCTCTGTTCATGGTGGAGTTGAGATCTGAGCGAAGCTTGCAGAGCATAGAGGAGATCTAGATAGCCGCGGGGACTTGTGTGGATATGTCTAGAGGCCAGATGCTTGAACGGCTCGCATTCCTGAGGTCGACTACTCGTTGGTCTCCGATTTAGTGAGGAACTTTTATTGTGAAATCTAAATACTCTGAGAGTTGATGCATGAGATTCGATGGAAGAAATTAATTTTTTTATTTTCGCTACGCCGTCGTTCTTCCTTTGTCAAATCTTACAATTTTGATATTTGATAAGTCTAACAGTGTTTTGTCATCATCAAAAAAGGGGAGAGATTGTTAAGCTCCCATACATAAAGCAATTTTGATGATAACAAAATCACATCTTAGAATGACTAACCTGCATTTGTAAGGCAAGACAGATACCAAATGAGTATTACTTTGATGGTCATAACTTTAAAAGGCTCATAGAGGAAAATCATGATAAGAAAAAGAAAGAGAAAATTAGTTCTTTTAAACCTGGTTGACCAATCTAAGAAATTGGTCAGCCAATATTCGAACAAACAATGTGAAACATCTTGGAGATAATCCTATTAGTAAAGATATGCAGGACTAGAGTGTAAAAATAATCAAATTCGAATAAGACCAGGATTGGTCGACCAATTCTCAAATTGGTCAACAAATCAACCTAGATCTAGGGTGTTTACTATTTGGTTCAAAATTGAAAAACCAATTAGGTTGGTTTGGTCCGATTTGAGCTTTTGAAAATTTCGGTTTGATTTCAAATTAACAAGTTTGGTTTCCCTTGTTCATAAACCAAATCAACTCGAATAAACCAAACTAAGTTGAAGGGGCACTAAATTCTTAAGTTAAGTGTTGAGTCCATAGTAAAATAAGGTGTTTAGTTCTTAATTGTTATGCCCTAGAACTTAGACCCATTATGATTAGTTAAATGGGCCATGACTAGTTGAGTCTAAATTGCTTAATTAATAAGTAATGGGTAATTAAGCCTATTTAAGGATAGTTATTTGTTAAAATGATTAACTTAGTTTGAAGAATCCATTAGTTTAACCATTAAGACCATTAAGCCCATTAGTGTTCCAAGAAGAACTAGACTTGGTTCCAACATTTGTCAAATTCTGGGTTCGGAGATGTCTGACAGTAGCTTGGTAAATTGACAATATCGTTTCACTCAGTAGACAAAAAATTATGATCTTGGTATCGTAGGAAAGAAAACATTAAACTCTACAACTTTGTAGAAGAAAGTTTTTACTAAATATGATAGTAAATAGGAATATTTTGAGAAGTTTCAGATTAGGAAACACTTAAAGGCGGAAACAAGTTCCTAGTTGCACTAGGAAAGGGTCTTAGCTTAGGGATTAAGTCTTCTCTAGTGGAGTTCAAATCCAACATGAAAATAACTTAATTTGGATAGTATTAAGAAGGGAAAGGGCTATAAATAAAATCTTGAGGGCGAGCATGAACCCTCCTACTCACAACTATCTTCCAAAGGGTAAGTTCATGCATTGTTCTTAAAAGAACATGGAGGGTATTATTGATTAATTCTTTTAGGGATTACATCAAATTCATGATTTGTGTTCTTGGAAGTGTAGAGGACATAAGAAAGGCTCTAGAACAAAAGGGATCCGTGGTAGAGCTCAAGGAAGCTTAGAGAGATATTGGTTGTTCTTCTTCCGAAGGTAAGCTATGATAACCCATTGAATGTTTATTTTGTATTATATAAAACCAACATTGTGATTTTCAAAAATGGTCAATCTAAACTTTTGGAAACATGACTAATAAGCCCAAGATCTTTAATTTTCATTAAAATTCATGTATTCTACCCCAAAAATTTCAGAAGTTCTTGCTCTAAAAATCTTAAGAATATTCCTATGGAATTCTTTTGTTTAGAAGTCTGTTGGCATCAATTTATTTTTTATTTTACATTTATATGACCATGTTGACTCTTTAAGTGGCTATTTTATATATAAAGGTATGTATTTTGACTTATACGTATATGTAGCACTTTGTTAATTTAATTTCTAGATTTATACTCATCCTATACTCGTTGTTATAATACTGTGTCATATTTGTATGACCATGTTTGGACATAGCCATCTTAAGGAGATATAAAACTGATTCCGGTCTAAGTGTCCATATTGGATAGGATATTTGAATCCGATGGTAGCGGGTGAAATCCTAATTTCCAATTAGCTAAACTAAGGAACGGTGATGCGTAACGCTTTGGCAGTTTGGAGTTGGATTAGACTTAGACTCCTTATTTCTTTGTAGTGACCATGACCTTTTTATCATTGCCTAAATATTTTGGTACACATGTAGGACTTCTTATGATGTTGTTTGAGTGTATGTCCATTAACAGTTTGACATGATACATTTATGAACTGATTAACATATAATCTGAAATTCATATTCTATTATGTTTCATTTTAACTCAGCTTATTCTTTGAAATTCCATATGCACATTGTTCAGAGAATTCCTTCAATTTGTTCTATATTTAAGATCTATACTTGCTCATATGTTATAATTTGATCATATTTGTTAGACTACTATGCTAATGTCATTCGTAATGTGATATGTGGTAGAAATATGTGATATGTTTGTTACATTGCTAGTAGATTTGATAAGTCATATATGAATTTGATCTGTCCATCATGCTAAGTAAGCTATATATTATTTGATTTAATCATGTTATTAGAAAACACATGTGATTTAGTAAACTTATATTTGACCATGTTTTTTATTATATTCTTATTTGAGATATATGTAGAATTGTGAATCATATTTAATTAGTTATCATCACTTTTCAACTATAATATTGTTAGTATTTGGTGGGTTTGATTGTTTACTGAGTGGTTGTACTCATAAATCCTCGTAATATTTTCAGAGTCTGAGGAGGAGAAGATAAAATCTTGATCTTTGAGGAGACTGGAATTTTGGGAGGACTTTTGCAGTGAGGTTATTATCTAGTTTAGTTTGACTTTTAATTTAGTGATGTAATAGGGTTTTGGGAGATGATACGTACTTTTCTATTTCTTTGGTGAGTTGAGAGTTGCTTCTGCATGAATATGATGTAATATTTGTGGATCCTGGTTATAGCGTAATAATGAATCATTAGATAATTTCGATGGTAAATGACATGTTTATTGCATTGATTATTTGTCTCTCATCATTCATATCTGATTTGTGTACTACTTGGTTATATAGTTACGTAACTTGAATATGAAGTGAGTCCAAATCACTGAACCGGATCATGGGCATAACATTAATAAAGTAGGATGTTTAATTATAATGGTTTATTTCAGGACGCAAACCTCCAAATAATTTTCAAATAATAATTTTTGAGCAAATATTCTTTGTAAAATAATATTGAAGTGGACTATTTTACCATAGTGGCCCATTATAAGGCCCAAAGTGCAAACCAAATTGAAGCAAACCGAATTATTTCGATTTGCTTTGATTCAGTCTCAAACTTTTGTGGTTTTGCTTGGTTCTCTATTTCAATTTGGTTTTGCTTTTAAAATTTTATCTTCAAACCAAATCAAATGAAACCAAACTGTGAAGACTTCCTACCAGATATGCAGAATTCAGCTAGCCCACTCAAGATCCATTGGAGATCTTTGAGATTCCTTGTCACCCAAGGCTCCAACAGTTAGTAGGATACCTACCCAAAGGAGATTTCCTATTTAAGCAGCATGGCTAACGTTCTTTTCATCCAAGAGAGATCAAGAGAGAGGAATACCCCAAAAGAGAGAACCACAGTCATCTTTGTGCAGATCTGAGTTCACCTTCTTGAAAGATTTCTTCTCTATTCTATTGTACCTTCACAAAACTAGAAGAGACACATTGCTGCATCGATCTATAATGCTTAAGGCTTTGATTTACTTTATTCTTTGCATTGATTTCAATTTTTTACGTAGATAAATCTGTTGATTTGTTTTTTGGACTGTTATTTAGTGAAAGATCTACTAAAATCTAAATATCTAGTGTTTGCTAGACCTATAAACTAGTGGTTTGAAGGTAGACTAGAGTCTGAAATCTAGTGGATTGATGAGGTTGGTTGGTACTTGAAAATCCAGTTGGTTGTAGGCCGAGCTAGTGGCTTGGTGTCTAGTACTTTTGCTACTTCGAGAGTTGTGAAAATCCCAACAAAGTGTTGGGTAATGGACGTAGGTCAAAGGATTTAACCAAACCACTCTAAATTCTTGTGCACGTGTGGTTTACTGGTGTGATTACTTGTTTTCTTACTCTTGATCTAATTTTTAACTTGCAAATAGTTCAGATCTAATCAATTAAAATTTGTAACCTTATTCACCCCCTCTAGGCTGTGCCATTTTCTGGCACCAACATAATGGGATAAAACTTGTTTTACTTTAGCAATTGTTCATTCTCTCTATCTAAATAAGTCATTTTAATTAGGTAAAATAAACTTAAAACATAAAATATGTAAAAGACGTATCATTAATACTTATTCTAGAGGGAATAAACAATTCCAACATGGTTTTTTGGATTACTTATTTTGTGTATCTCGATATAAGTCATTTTTGTCCAATATAAGTAATTCGCATAATCAAAACAAAATAAAAAAGAATAAAAAAGAATACATCCTCATGTTAATTGCTTGGAATTTTTATTTTGTAACTACTATAAACTCTAAATATTATAAAAAGCCCCTATAATCGAATTATTTTATAAGAAGCCCCTATAATCTTTGAATATTTATAGAATATCTCTACAGATGTTTGAAATAAAGAATATGTGAAGTAATATTTCATTTGTCCAGTTGCTCAGCTGCCCACTACGTTATTCTAGGTGACTCACTTGCTCTGCGGTATTTTTGCAATAGTCAACCGTCTAAGCTACATGTAGAATAGGAAACCAAGGTAGAGGGACGGTCGGCCACTAAAAAGGCAGAGAGACAATTGGCTAATGTAGAGCTACAACAAAGCATGCGAGTCACTTGGAAGAATATCTGTCACATATACTTTGCTTGAAACGTCCATTAACCACACGAGTATGTTTGTACATATTTAAAAATTATGAGGACTTTTAAAAAATAAATTAATTTGGAGCATTTTTTAATATTGAAAGTTTATAGGAGTTGCAAAGTAAAGATTTCTTCGAAAAACGATGTGTGGATGGAATCGAACGGTTGCTAGTGCATTTGGAAAGGCTGTGGAGGTGAAGAGAAAGTCAAATAATTCAAAAACCACATTGAGTCTTTGGAAATGGACCATCCCTTCTCGACTTGTGTGCATAAGGAATTATCAGGGTGAGGAGAGAGATAGAGAGAAGGGAGTAATGATATTTTGCTTTTTAAAGAATAGAGAACAATAAACTTTTGGATGGTTCGTAAATTATTTGACTTTTCCTTCACCCCGTTGTTAGTCTTAGCTAGCCTACAAGCCAATCTGACTATGTAAATCTTGTTCATTTATTAATAAAATGGCTTTATTTTCATTATGTGTAAATCGTATTGTTATCGTCTCATAATGAAGTCCATGAATATGTACGATAATGATCAGATTATGATGAGATCATACTAATTGAGTCAGGGAAGAGACCCTGGGCTTATTGGCCCATTAACCGGACTGGTAATTGAGCCTAGAGGGTCACATGCAAAAGATTCTTAAGGCGATAGATTAAAAAGTGGATTTTATATTTAACCGGAGGTTTTTATGAACAATCATGTGGTTAATATAAAATATATCGAACAGGTTGAGCAGGCCAAGCTGCTGCTCAGCCCTAGCCACCCCCTTCTCGCTCCCTCTTTCTCCTAGGCGCCCTTGCTCTCTCCTCTCTCTAGAGACAACTCTGTCATCTTCTCCGACTCCCATTCGACGAGAAATCGACCGCGCGTTGCGGCGATCGTTGCAGCGAACGGTGAAATGTTCGTGGGCTGCGAGGAACGAGGAACGTGAGGAAATCTACCGCGAGGAGGATTGTGTGGACTTCGCTAGAGGGGCTGGCGGTGTTACACCGACGAAACCATTCGGATGCGGATTCGAATCCGCGTACGGTAATGTTCAATTTCCCGAATATCCAATTTTGTTTATTCGAAACGGACTGGGATCGCAGCATATTAAAATTTTAATTTCGGCTGCGGTAGTGATCCCGAGAAACACGAAAACCCAACACCCGCAACATTTTCAAATGCACCCTGATGCGACAACTCGTAGAGTATTTTTCAATTATCGATCCTTATGAAAAGAGATTATTATATATGTGGTCCCAAAAAATGTTCTTACTTAGCCGCTATGCGAATTCATCTTAGAAGCGAATGAGGACGGAATCGGACGACTCAGTGATTACTACTGTGGCGATTAATAAAGTATTCATCAATTCTCAAGCATTATGGGTTGCCCTGATTTTTTTCAAATTAACTTTTAGAGTCCATTTTTTATGTAAGAACATATTTTGAATCTGTTTGATCAGAGATTCTTTTGCCCTAGATCAGACGGTCGGGGCTCCTTGGATCACAGAAGACTCCATGTGCTCCTACAAAACAAACATCTTGTCAGAGGAGACACTGATTGCGGTCTGGGGAAACCCTCTCCAGTGCCTAAGTCAGAGAGTGTAAGGATAAGGAGAAGGTAGAGAATCTAGTGTAGGACATACCTTTCTGAGGGTACTAAGGGTCCTCTTTTATAGGGGCAGATTTGAGATAATAATTGAGTCCGATTGGGAAGCATGTTGCAGGAAGTTAGGTCCAATCCCTAGGCGGGACGGGACTCTGGCTTCCCTTATCTGTTTCGATGTTGATTTGAAGGAGAGTTCCTTCGATAGGAAGTTTCCTGGCACCCGCAGGACATTAGGGTCTATCCCGGATTGAGGCGCTCTTGGTTGGAGCCTAGGTTCATGGGCCTACTAGTTGAAAGGCCCATCAAACTTTGGTAATGAGCAAGGGCATTCCTTAGAGGGCTGGCCCACCTAGCAAATGGGCCAGCGAAACTAGGCCCTCTCACTAGCCCCCCTGCTCGAAAGGGCGACAGCGTGGCCTTCTTAGTAGTCAAAACCGTTAGTGGGCCGGCGGGTCGATGTCGGCGACAAATGCCCACCCTTTTGCCTTAGAGAGGGAGGTCATGATTCGAAAGGTACACATGTCACGCCCGAACGCAGGCATCGGTTCGGCAATCGCCCCCACCCAAGGCGAGGGCATCTTTTCATTTGTCAAGGGAGGTGGAATGTTGCTGCAGAACGATCACTTCTCGCAGGATACATAAGGGGATATAAACCCCTTGGGGCAAGAACAAAACCCCATCTCCAGTCGAGCCTTCCATCCAATCCCTCTGCTTAAGCTCTCCTTCTTTGAGCCCCCCGAGCCCGTCTGCTTCCTTGTTTCATGCATCCCAATGTCTCGCCGTGCGGGGCAAGTGACCAAGGATGTGCCACATGCTAGAGGGGTCGAAGCCGACCGCAAGGCGATGCAGCCATCAGTTTGATCGAAAAGGTGCCTCGCGGACATTTGATAATGATTAAGCATCCCGCAGGAGTATAGACTCAGTGTTCCTCATGGCAACGAGTAGATATACGACAATAGAAGCCGCTCGTTCATGGCTTACGAGGCCATGTTCGAGGCAGGCTTCATGCTGCTGCTACCACCATACATGAAGCGGCTTCTAAACTATCTCCACCTGGCGCCAGGGCAGATAATGTCAAACTCTTGGCGGCTGATCATCGGCTTCTTCATCTGAGCGAAGAAGCTCAGTTGTCCAGAGCCCTCTCCCACAATGCTTCACCTCTCCTTCCAGCCAAAGAGGAGCGCGAAGGCGGGCAACCACGGGTTCGTCCAGCTCGAAGCCCGCAAGAAGGCTCTATTCCATCTGGCTGGCTTCAACAAGGTTGTCCACTGGAAGGAGTGCTTCTTCTAGGTGACGGAGCGAGAGGGGGAGCACTGGCTGTTCCTCATCACCTTCTGCGATCTCTCTATCGGGCCGCTGATAGACCCACCGCTAGTACCAGTGCCACCGGACAAAACCCGAGGGGTCGCAACTATCTAGCAGGGGCCTCCTCTAGTAATTGCCGATGTAGTAAAGGAGGAGATACTGCAGGCGACAGGTATGAGCAACCTGCCGATCCCGGGTAAATGTATTTTCTAATGCGTATCTTGGCTTTTCTCCTTCTTTTTCCGCTACTGACTGGCATCAGCTTTCATGTTCAAGAGTTGGTGCCCAGCCCCCACAGTTTGGAAGGGGGGAAGTTCCAACTGCGGTTCCCCTTCGAGATCGGAAAGGGGCCTCAGTGGTGACGGTGGCCGAAACCAGGAAAGTCCGGGAGTTCATCCACCTTGATGTTTTAAGGCGGAGAAAGAGGAGAGGCAATAAAGTGACTGCAGGTACCTCTAACCCTTTCATGTTCCCTCCATCCCTGGGCCAGGGTATGAAAAGGTGTTAATCTCACAACCCGGTCTAGATGAGTCCCACTGGCGATGGCGAGAGAGGAGACAGGATGCTGCAAGTGTCTTGGCAGCGTCTCAGGTGGTTCCACAAGTAGAAGGGACCTAGGGGTTGTTAGAATTGGGTGGCCTCAAAGCCAATCATTGTACATTCTAGTTCAGATTATTAATAAAGGCAATCATTTCTTCATTTAATAGTTCTCGCAATCGACTATTGTAATGAAAGTCCATAGACAAATGTATGGGATATCGAATCATGATGAGATCATGATAGTGAGATCAATATCCTAAGGCAATTGTCTTAAATAGTTCTCGATCATAGGATATTTGATATGGACATTAAATATCCGATAAGATCGACACAAGTTATGTCTGCTTATATGATGAGGGTGAATGATCTCACATTCACTCGTGTGGTGACACTAAGACAAACAAGTGGGTGCTCATTAGAGAATGAGTTCACTGAACAGACCCAAATAAGAATTCCTAGATGGTAATTATACCTATTAGTTAACCAGGGAATTCAATCGTTGCAGTAGCACAGTTGGTCCTTTGACCTGAGTCACCAATGATACCTTGTTTGTGGACTATTGTATCTTGATTCTCTGACTCGAGGACTTTAACCATTAAGTCCACCATAATCGGTCTTTCAGATACAGTGGAAAGCTTCCGAAGGTAATTGAGTGAACAACAAGGGATCACTCACTCTTGGTATAAGACTGGAGAGAGAATGTCCCATGGATGTGTACACAGAAATCCCTGGCCAGGGTCAAATGAAAGAGATGTCTTTCTAGATATTAACTGTGTACTGGAATCCATCTGGATAATGCGATAGAGGGTTTGACTATAAAACCATACCCTTGCGTTATCGGGACATTGCATGAGGGAAGGATTATATCTGTGCGGTATCGGCAGACGGAAAGGTTCAATTGAAGGGAACAGTATCCCTTATATCTTTTGGGATCATGAGGTAGTGTTTGGTGCTGTTCATGATCAGAAGGCCAAGTGAATTAATCATCGGATGATAATTTACTTTTTTATTAAATTAATCATTTAACATATGATGTTTAAATGTTAATTAATAAATATTAAACTCAAGAAACAGTTCTAAGTTTAATGGGCCTACAACCGGACTGATATATGGGCCTAGAGGGTCACACACATAAGAGTTCTCGTCAGACGGTGAGAGATGTTAAATTTCATGCTTATCTGGGTTTTTGTGAAAAGCTGCAGGATAAACATGAAGATTTAATGGAGAATTATCCAAGGCCAAACTCTTGGATAATCATGAGGATTAACTCTTGTACTTATCCTTATTTCTATATAAGGAGGGCCAAGGGGG
This sequence comes from Zantedeschia hybrid cultivar, assembly GCA_030544215.1. Classification (NCBI taxonomy): domain Eukaryota; kingdom Viridiplantae; phylum Streptophyta; class Magnoliopsida; order Alismatales; family Araceae; genus Zantedeschia; species Zantedeschia hybrid cultivar. Next base: position 54,155,337 of record JARZZO010000006.1, on the reverse strand, counting down.
AGTCGTAAAAAGTTAGTTGGACGAATTTTACTTCCCAGATTCTCTCTCTCCTCTCTCTCTCCTTCTCTCTCTCGGAGTGGATCTGTCTCTCTCCGCGCATGGTGGATTTGAGATCTGGTCGGAGCACTCAAGCCGAGTAGGAAATCGCGTCTGCTGCGGGAACTCGTGTGGATACCTCTAGAGATCGTGCGCGTGCGCGATTACCAAGTCGGCATCATCCACGGGAGATTCGAAACCCCGCAAAGGTGAAGAACTGTTCTTCCCGCTTAGATTTTAATGTCCGTTTTACGACCCCAGCAACCGATACAATGGAATCATTTTTTATTTCCGCTGCGTTCTTGGCGATTCCTTACAGTGGTATCAGAGCCAGGTTCGCTGGTTCGGTTGTAAAACGACACCGTTATGCGTGTTTTTCTCGTTATGCGTGAAGAACCCGTACTGTACGTGTTCTTGTGTCTAATCCGATTAAAAATGACAGATTAGTGTTCATATGATGATCACAATCAATTTGATTATTTTTCTGTAATTTTTCAGATTTTATTTGGGTTTTTCGGAGTTCTTCATGTGATGATGAACCGGGGTACTTCGGCGGCTTCGTACGTGCATTCCAAGTGTTGGGATGGCGGCCTGGATGTATGGATCTATTGGTGATAGTCACCACTTCACATTGGGTATGAAGATCGGCACCGGAGTGCCCTTGGAGGTGCTAAAAATCGAACCCGAACTTGGGTTTTTAAACCTGAAAAAACAGATTTTTTTTGGGGATTTTGGGGCTTGATTTCCTCCCCAACGCCGGTCACCGGCGGCCCTGCCGGCGCCGGGCACGTCGCCGGCGCCGGGGAAAACGCCGTCCGGGGCCGGCGGCGCTGGGGCTCGCCGGCGGCGGCGCCGGATCCTCCCAGCCGCAGCTCTTGCACAAAATTAGGGTTAGCAGGTAAAAGAGGAAGACGGGCTGGTCGAATGGGGTTAGAAGCGCCGGACCGCTTGGTCCCGATCCGGTCAGACCGGGTGGGGCCCGGGCCGGGCCCTGGCCGAGCCAGGGTGCGACCCTGGCCGAGCCAGGGCCCTGGGCCCGGACCGTTTGGGCCCTAATGGGCTAGGCCCATTTTCTGGTTTTTAAAATTTGATTTTAATGCCTGATTAACCCCCTTTAAACCCATTTTTAGCCCATTTATGCCTGTTTTAAAATTGTTTTAAAACAGAATAATTATAAGAATAATTAATAAATGTTATTAATTAATTTTTATGATTATTAACAGCTTATTAAAGTGTTTAATAACTGTTAGTCAATTAAAGGGCTTTATAATTAATGGGTGTTAGTTAATTATTTAAAATTGTTTTAGATAATTAATTTCCCTGTTAATTTAATTAGTTTAAAATTATTTTAAACTGATTTCATGCATAACTTGATTACTTTTTCTGTTCAAATTGTTTGAATCATTATTTAGAATAACTAAATGGTTTAGTTAGTTAATTTGTCAATAATGTTTTGAATGTTATTGATAATGCTGAAATAAATGTTATTTCGAAAACTAATTGGTATTATAATTTTATATTTATAAAATTTAATACCAAACAGCAATTATGTGATGATTGTGATGCATGTGATGTGTTTTATGGTGGGATGATCATGGACTTAGTATTTTCATGTGATGAATGATGTGAATGGATGCGATGCTTATTTCATTTTGTATTTTAAAATAGGACCTGCGTGTCCTCCTCTCTCTTAATCCAAGTGTACTTTTTACCTTCCTATAAGATTGTACTCCCCTTGATAAGATCAAGGTTTCTAATTGTTTAAATGTACATTTGTGGACCTGCAAGTCCTAAATTTCATATTTAAATGTATCGGATTAAGCTAAGAGGACGGGATCTTCTGAAGACACCTCTGGAGGGAGGACTCGCATCAAATGGAACCAGTGTTGCTGTTTTCACATTAGGATCATATTATGGATCATCGTTTGGCTCCGATGAATCCATAGTAGCTTTAGCAGTCCATGATCATCCCCATTTAATTTTTCTGCATATATATGATGTTTGCGGATCTTGCTATCATATATATATTTCTATTAAGTATATTGATACTTCAAATTGAAATACTATTGATAGCACGATTTTTACAAATCAAAATTAAAACCCTCTTTTAAAACTTAAGTTGTAAACGTGAGATATTCAGAATAATCCACGTAACCCACCATCATTATAGATCTTAGGATAATTCTTATCTCAAACGGATTTGTTGTGCTACCACAAGGTCCATTTGATTTAGAAATTAAACTAGATCTACGACAAGTGATGTCATTAAGATGAATGGACAAATAGTGTAGTTTTGTTGTGCTACCACAAGGATTGCACTATGAATTCATGTCATCTAAGTAATGATGGATAAACTTAACTGAATCAAATTGATTTGTTGTGCTACCACAAGGTCATTCTGATTCAGGGGTTAAATCGATCGGATATTGCAAACGTTGCAACTGTCAAGAGTTGACTGCCTAAGGGACTTGATGTGATTTGTTGTGCTACCACAAGGTCACATGCATGTTGCACGAAGGATTCTGATCCCCACTAGGAGATCACCGGAATCTCCCGTTCTGTATCTTAGAGGGTCATACAGATCGCCGAAAAATAGTGGGAGCATAAAATCTAGATTAAAAGTCCTAAATCTGATTTTAAGAACTATCTACTCATTTTATATATTTCCATGTAGGTCGCTATGTCGTCACCTAACCCCCTCCGTTGCATACTTGATGCAAACAAACTCACGGGACCAAATTACATTGACTGGTTACGCAACCTGAAGATTGTCCTCAGGTGTGAAAAGCTAGCCTATGTCCTGGATCAATCAGATCCAGTGCAACCCGGTGATAATGCTAACGAAGATGAATTAATGATGTATGAAAATTGGAAGGAGGACTCTGTCAAGGTCCAGTGTTATATGCTCGGTTCAATGAATAATGAACTACAGCGACAACATAATAACATGGAACCTAAGACCATTCTGAATCACCTACAAGAGTTGTTTGGTGAACAATCCAGAACAGAAAGATATGAGATATCTAAGAAATTGTTCAGGACCAGAATGAGCGAGGGCACATCTGTGCAAACTCATGTGCTCAAGTTGATAGAATGGATTGAGAGGCTTGCTGTGCTCGGCTTTGTTATGAACAATGACCTGAGCATTGACTTAATCCTACAGTCCCTTCCAGATTCATTTTCACAATTCATTATCAACTTCAATATGAACAAAATTGAAGTTTCACTGGCTGAGCTGCTCAACATGTTGAAGACAGCAGAAGGCACTATCCAAAAAGATAAGCCAAATGTAATGCTTGTTGGTAAGACCAACAAGAAAAGAAAAGCTGGACAGACCTTTAAGAAAGGTAAGCCTAAGAAGCCAATGAAAAGCAAACTGGCGGCACAAAAGGACAAAGCTAAAGTCAATGATAAAGGTCAGTGTTTCCACTGCCATAAAGAAGGTCATTGGAAGAGAAACTGCAAGATTTATCTTGCAGAAAAAGCAAAGGAGAAGTTTGGTGAAGCTTCAAGTATTCTCATGATCGATCTTAACTTGTCTTATAAAGAATCAACATCCTGGGTATTAGATACTGGATGTGTGTCTCATATCTGCAATAACTTGCAGGTGTTAACAACTAAAAGATGATTGAACCGCGGAGACGTGGATCTGAGGCTCGGGAATGGAGCAAAAGTTGTTGCGTTAGCTGTGGGGACAGCAAGACTTCAGATGCCGTCAGGAGACTCTTTGGAACTGATAGATTGTTATTATATTCCAACCATTATTAGGAATATCATATCTATTTCATGTTTAGATAGACAAGGATATTCTATGAAGCTAGAGAATAAAGGTTGTTCAATTTATCAAGGAGACAAATTGTTTGCTTCCGGATATTTATTGAATGGATTATATTTACTTGATAGCTCATATGATGTTTGTCTGGTAAATAATTCTCTTGAACGCTTAGATAAGGATGTGATAAATCGTACCAATGGCATTGAAGGCTATGTCATATAAATGAGAACAGGATCATAAGGTTGCAAAAGAATGGATATCTTGATCCATTCGATTATGAATCATTTGCAACCTGTGAAGCTTGTCTCATGGGAAAGATGACCAAATCTCCATTCTCAGGACATGGAGAAAGAGCTAAGGACTTATTGGAACTAATACATAGTCATGTATGTGGTCCAATGTCCACTCATGCTATAGGTGGTTACTCATACTTTGTTTCATTTACAGATGATTTCTCAAGATATGGCTACATATATTTAATGAAATATAAGTCAAAAGTCTTTGAGAAATTTAAAGAGTTTAAAAACGAAGTTGAGAACCAGACTAGAAAGAGTATTAAAACTCTTCGATCAGATCGAGGGGGTGAATACTTAAGTACAGAATTCACAGAATATCTTAAGGATAATGGTATTTTGTCTTAGTGGACTCCTCCCTATACACCTCAGTTAAATGGTGTATCGGAAAGGAGAAATCGTACTCTATTAGATATGGTACGATCCATGATGAGTAATGCTAACCTTCCAACCTCTTTATGGGGATATGCACTATTGACTGCTGCATATCTGTTGAACAAAGTTCCCAGTAAGTCAATACCTTCCACTCTATATGAGATATGGAAAGGAAAGAAACAGACTTTAAGTATGTTAGAGTCTGGGGTTGTCCTGCACATGTCAAAAGACATGATCCAGACAAACTGGATTCCAGGACAGAGAAATGTAGATTTGTGGGATATCCAAAAGAGACTTTTGGATATTATTTCTATCAGCCCAACGATTAAAGGGTGTTTGTCGCAAAAAGAGCTGTCTTCTTAGAGAAAGAATATCTTTCAAAAGAAGACAGTGGGAGCAAGATAGAACTGGAAGAAATTCTAGACTCACAAATCAACACTGGTTCATCTACTGAACCATTGACTCAAGAACTTGTTCTAGATGATACACAAAAGGTTCGCAGATCAGGTAGAGTGCCTAAGCAGCCTGAAAGATATGTTGGACATATCGATGAAGGCAAACCAAAAGTGCACTTAAATGAGGATGATGATCCTCAAACCTACCTTGAAGCCATAAATAGTCATGAATCAGAAAAATGACAAGAGGCAATGGATTCTGAAATTCAGTCCATGTATGCCAACCAAGTTTGGAACTTGGTTGATCTGCCAGAAGGTATGGTACCTATTGGCAGTAAATGGATCTTTAAAAGAAAGATCGGGGCAGATGGACAAATTGACACATACAAGGCAAGGCTTGTAGCAAAAGGATATCGTCAAAGGCAAGGCATTGACTATGACGAAACCTTTTCTCCAGTTGCCATGATTAAGTCAATCAGAATACTTCTTGCTATCGCTGCATTCTATGATTATGAAATATGGCAAATGGATGTGAAAACAGCATTCCTTAACGGGAACCTTCAAGAAGAGGTGTATATGATACAACCTGAAGGGTTCACTTCCAAAGAGCATTCAAGCAAGGTATGCAAGCTGCAAAGATCCATCTATGGATTAAAGCAGGCATCCCGAACTTGGAACTTAAGATTTGATGAAGTAATCAAATCTTATGACTTCATTAAGAATGAAGATGAACCTTGTGTATACAAAAAGGCTAGTGGGAGCGCAGTTACCTTTTTGGTACTTTACGTTGATGACATTCTACTCATTGGGAATGATGTAGGAATGATGTCATCAGTAAAGGCCTGGTTATCCAAAAACTTCTCCATGAAAGATTTGGGAGAAGTATCCTATATTCTGGGAATAAGGATCTATCAAGATAGGTCCAAAAGGATGCTTGGCTTGTCCCAATCTATATACATAGATACCATAGTCAAAAGGTTTGGCATGGAAAATTCCAAGAGAGGCCTCGTTCCAATGAGGCATGGAATTTATCTCTCTAAAGAAATGTCTCCCAAGACACCTGAAGAGAGAGCATACATGGATAGAGTTCCTTATGCCTCGGCAATAGGATCTATCATGTATGCAATGCTATGTACTAGGCTTGATGTGGCACACCCACTAAGTGTCACTAGTAGATATCAGGCTGATCCAGGTGAGGAACATTGGAAGGCGGTGAAATGTATCCTTAGATACTTGAGAAGGACTAAGGATCTATTTCTCGTTTATGGAGGAAACGACTTGGAACTTCGAGGATTTACTGACTCGAGTTTCCAGTCGAATATGGATGACAGCAAATCCATGTCTGGATTTGTGTTCATGTTAAATGGAGGTGCAGTAAGTTGGAAGAGTTCCAAACAAGAAACAACTGCAGATTCGACGACCGAAGCAGAATACATTGCTGCAGCTGAAGCGGCCAAGGAGGCGGTTTGGATGAAGAAGTTCATCTCGGCGCTTGGAGTAGTTCCAAGCATTTCAGATCATGTTCCATTATTGTGTGACAACAATGGGGCAATAGCTCAAGCGAAGGAGCCCAGATCACATCAGAAGTCAAAGCACATTCTGAGATGATTTCATCTGATTCGTGAGATCATCGCCCGAGGAGATATAATAGTTGAGAAAGTCTCATCTGAAGATAATGTAGCAGATCCCTTGACTAAGCCATTGTCTCAAAACAATTTAGTACGTCACCTTAAGTCTATGGGACTTAGACACATGGATGATTGGCTATAGTCCAAGTGGGAGAATGTTAGAATTGGGTGGCCTCAAAGCCAATCATTGTACATTCTAATTCAGATTATTAATAAAGGCAATCATTTCTTCATTTAATAGTTCTCGCAATCGACTATCGTAATGAAGGTCCATAGATAAATGTATGGGATATCGAATCATGATGAGATCATGATAGTGAGATCAATATCCTAAGGCAATTGTCTTAAATAGTTCTCGATCATAGGATATTTGATATGGACATTAAATATCCGATAAAATCGACACAAGTTATGTCTGCTTATATGATGAGGGTGAATGATCTCACATTCACTCGTGTGGTGACACTAAGACAAACAAGTGGGTTCTCATTAGAGAATGAGTTCACTGAACAGACCCAAATAAGAATTCCTGGATGGTAATTATACCTATTAGTCAACCAGGGAATTCAATCGTTGCAGTAGCACAGTTGGTCCTTTGACCTGAGTCACCAATGATACCTTGTTTGTGGACCATTGTATCTTGATTCTCTGACTTGTGGACTTTAACCATTAAGTCCACCATAATCGGTCTTTCAGATACAGTGGAAAGCTTCCGAAGGTAATTGAGTGAACAACAAGGGATCACTCACTCTTGGTATAAGACTGGAGAGAGAATGTTCCATGGATATGTACACATAAATCCCTGGCCAGGGTCAAATGAAAGAGATGTCTTTCTAGATATTAACTGTGTACTGGAATCCATTTGGATAATGCGATAGAGGGTTTGACTATAAAACCATACCCTTGCGTTATCGGGACATTGCATGAGTGAAGGATTATATCTGTGCGGTATCGGCAGACGGAAATGTTCAATTGAAGAGAACAGTATCCCTTATATCTTCTGGGATCATGAGGTAGTGTTTGGTGCTGTTCATGATCAGAAGGCCAAGTGAATTAATCATCGGATGATAATTTACTTGTTTATTAAATTAATCATTTAACATATGATGTTTAAATGTTAATTAATAAATATTAAACTCAAGAAACAGTTCTAAGTTTAATGGGCCTGCAACCGGACTGATATATGGGCCTAGAGGGTCACACACATAAGAGTTCTCGTCAGACGGTGAGAGATGTTAAATTTCATGCTTATCTGGGTTTTTGTGAAAAGCTGCAGGATAAACATGAGGATTTAATAGAGAATTATCCAAGGCCAAACTCTTGGATAATCATGAGGATTAACTCTTGTGCTTATCCTTATTTCTATATAAGGAGGGCTAAGGGGGAGTGGTAAAAAGTTAGTTGGACGAATTTTACTCTCTCTCTCTCTCGAAGTGGATCTGTCTCTCTCCACGCATGGTGGATTTGAGATCTGGTCAGAGCACTCAAGCCGAGGAGGAAATCGCGTCTGCTGCGGGAACTCGTGTGGATACCTCTAGAGATCGTGCGCGTGCGCGATTACCAAGTCGGCATCATCCACGGGAGATTCGAAACCCCGCAAAGGTGAAGAACTGTTCTTCCCGCTTAGATTTTAATGTCCGTTTTACGACCCCAGCAACCGATACAATGGAATCATTTTTTATTTCCGCTGCGTTCTTGGCGATTCCTTACAGGGGTCACCTGAATCTGACCTCTCCCTTGCCCAGCTAATGTGAAGGGGAACCATGCCCAAGTAACCCGAGGCAGGCAGTCCTGAGGTGGTGAGCTCTCTTGCCTCTTGATTTGGCGTTAACCTTTGTAGCGATGTTAGGCGAGGAGACGGAAAACGAAAAGGGTGGCGTGGTCGGCGGGGACGCCACAGCAATGGAGGAGGTCTAGTACTCCTCCTCGAGAAGCCAGGGGGCTGAAGGAGAAGAATTCACAGCATCCCTGTGGGAGGTGATCACGCATTCTCCCTCGACGGGAGATGTACCTTTTTCGAGCTCTTGACCATTGAAAAGACTCCGCCGGGGCGAATGACGAATAGGTACGTCTCTCGCTCATGATGTGCTTTCGAGCCACTCGATCGGAGGACGAATTGCTTGGTCGCTTGAATGCAATGTTCTGTTTTTACAGATGAGGCGGCCAGCGATGAGCTAGGGGCCGAGGCGGACGAGCCCTGAATCATGGAGATTGAAGAGATAACGGCAGCTGAGGGGGGAATGGGTGCTTCTCCAAGCCCCTGGGTGATGACTGTTAGTATTAGGTGGCCCAAAAGCCAATCCGATATTGTGTATTATTCAGTTTATTAATATAACGGCATAAATTCATTATGTAATTAAATCGATCTTTGTTTATCGTATCACGATGAAGTCTATGAACATGTGCAATAGTCTTTGGATTATGATGAGATCATAATTACGAGACCAAAGACTTATAAACACATGTTCTTAATTGTTCCTAGTCGGAGGATGTTTGAGACAAACATCAAACATTCAGATAGACTAGTACAAATTTCTTCAGCTCATACGATGAGGGTGACTGATCCTATAAGTCACTTGTGTGGAGACACTATGTTGGACATAGAGGAGCTCATTGGTGAATGAGTTCACTGAACTGATCCGACCATGAATCGCTGGATGGTATCTACCTAATTGTTAACCAGCTCGATTCTTTTCTCACGATTGCGTAGATGGTCCTGTTGGGTTCTCGAGGTTTCTCCGGATCTCACGCGTAGCGGAAAATAAAATAAAAATGGAGATCTGTTCCCGTTTCAAAAAACTAAAAACTACGATTATCGGATAATCGATTCTCACCGTGTGCAGATTCGAATCCGCAACCGTTCGGTTCCATCGGTGCGACACCGCAAGCCGCACAAGCGCCCAGCCTCTAGCGAAGTCCACGCGATAGTCCTCGCGATGGATATCCTCACGTTCCTCATTCTTCGCAGCCCACGAAACCTCCGCCGGTCGCCGCAACAATCGCCGCAACGCGCGGACGATTTCCCGTCGAACGGGATTCGGAGAAGCGGCGGAGCAGATCTGGATCGTTCTGGACGCCAGAGAGAGAGAGAAACAAAGGAGGGGCGGCTAGGGTTAGCAGCAGCTTGGCCTGCTCAGCCCGTTCGCTATGTTTTATACTAACCGTGCGATTTTTCATAAAACCCCCCAGTTTGTATAAAACCCACTGATTTATCCATCGCCTTGAGAATCATTTACGTGTTGACCCTCTAGGCCCGATTACCAGTCCAGTTAATGGCCCAACAAGCCCAGTGACTCCTCACTGGCTTTATTAATTAATTAATAACCCTTTATTAACTAATTAATCAATCGAATTAATGTCGTACATCGAATTCGACCGGGCCTCCGATCACGTTGGGTGCCAAGCAACACCGCGTAAACCCGGAAGGTATCGGGGTTAAGCAACCCACTCTTGGAACCTTTCCGCTAACAGTTACCGCGTGGATATAATCCTTCATTCGTACAATGCTCTCGAGTCAACTCAGGGCATGGCGAGCTGTCAAACCCTAACTGGTCGACTCACTTGGATTGGATGCCGCTGATAAATATCGGAAAACTCCTTTCCCAATATTATCATCCGCCCTGGCCAGGGACTTCCGCGCATCCTTCCTAGAGCATTCTCTCTCTAAGTACCGAGAGCGATTGATTCCTTATTGACACACAATTCCCTTCGACGGTATTCCGCTGTACCCAATCCTTGGCGTTTTAGAATCTCGTGGCTAGAGATTCGTAAACCAAGGTCAAAGCATAGAAGTTCACCGACAAGGTGTCCTTGGTGTCTCAGGTCCGAGGACCATCCACGCAACTGCGACAATAGAATCAAGCTGGTTGACAGTGAGGTACAATACCATCCAGCGATTCAGTCAAATCTGCTATATTGTCGACGGATGGAACTCTTTCCACTACTACATCTCCTCTGGATATGATCTCTCTGATAAGGTGAAAGCACCTCAGAATATGCTTCGATTTCTGATGAGACCGCGGCTCTTTTGCTTGCGCAATTGCTCCATTGTTGACGCACAACAGTGGAACAGGCTCAGAGATGTTGGGAACTACGCCGAGGTCGGTGATGAATTTCTTCAACCACACTGCTTCCTTGACGGCTTCAGCTGCAGCAATGTACTCAGCTTCAGTCGTCAAATCTGCAGTGGTTACTTGCTTGGAACTCTTTCAGCACACTGCGCCTCCGTTCAAAGTAAACACGAATCCAGATGTAGACTTGCTATCATCTGGATATGACTGGAAACTCGAGTCAGTGAAGCCTCGCAGTTTTAAGTCACCTCCTCCATAGACAAGAAACATATCCTTAGTTTTTCTCAAGTACTTAAGCATACATTTCACTGCTTTCCAGTGCTCTTCGCCTGGATCAGCTTGAAATATGCTCGTAACACTTAGAGCAAATGCAACATCAGGCCGTGTACATTGCATAGCATACATGATAGATCCTATGGCAGAGGCATAGGGTATTCTATCCATGAATGCCCTCTCATTAGGAGTCTTAGGAGACTGCTCCTTTGAGAGACTAATTCCATGTCTCATCCGTATGAGACCTCTCTTGGAATTTTCCATGCCAAACCTTTTGACTATGGTATCTATGTACAAGGATTGGGTCATTCCAAGCATCCTATTTGATCTATCTCTATAGATCCGTATTCCCAATGAGTAGTATGTCATCTATGTAAATAACTAAGAAGGTGAGTACACTCCTACTGGTCTTCTTGTACACACAAGGTTCATCTTCATTCTTAATGAAGTCATAAGACTTGACAGCCTCGTCAAATCTTATGTTCCCGCTCCGGGAAGCTTGCATCAGTCCATAAATGGACCTCTGAAGCTTGCACACTTTATCTAGAGATTCTTTAGATGTGAAACCTTCTGGTTGTATCATATACACCTCTTCCTCAAGGTTACCATTGAGGAAGGCAGTCTTCACATCCATCTGCCAGATTTCATAATCAAAATGTGCAGCAATGGCGAGTAGAACTCTGATCGACTTTATCATGGCAACTGGTGAGAAAGTCTCGTCATAGTCAATCCATTGCCTTTGACGATATCCCTTTGCCACCAACCTTGCCTTATAAGTGTCGATCTGTCCATCAACACCGATCTTTCTCTTAAAGATCCACTTGCAACCGATGGGTACAATACCCTCGGGCAAGTCCTCCAAGTTCCAAACTTTGTTGGTGTACATGGACTGGATTTCTGAGTTCATGGCTTCTCGCCATTTTCCGGCTTCTGGGCCTTCTATGGCCTCCTGGTAGGTTTTAGGATCATCATCCTCATTATATTCTACCTTAGGCTCACCTTCAGTGATATGTCCTACATATCGTTCTGGCAGTTTAGGTACTCTACCAAATCTACGAGGCTCATGTGTGTCTATCTGAACAAATTCAGGAACTGATATCTCATCTGATGATAATGCAACTGTTTGGGGATATGGAACCTCTTCCAGTACCATTTTACTCCTACTATTCTCCTGGAGAAGGTATTCCTCTTCCAGGAAGACAGCTTTCCTGGCGACAAACACCTTTTGTTCACCAGGATGGTAAAAATAGTATTCAAAGGTTTCCTTTGGATATCCCACAAACCTGCATTTATCAGTTCGTGATTCTAGCTTGTCTGGATCATGCCTCTTTACATGAGCAGGGCAACCCCAGACTTTGACATGTTTAAATTCTAGTTTCCTGCCTTTCCATATCTCATAGGGAGTAGAGGCCACAGACTTGCTGGGTGCTCTGTTCAGTAGGTATGTTGCTGACCCTAGAGCATACCCCCAGAGGGACACTGGTAATCCCAAAAAGCTCATCATGGATTGCACCATGTCCAACAAGGTGTGATTCCTCCTTTCGGATACACCATTCATCTGTGGTGTATATGGAGGGGTTAGCAGAGAAAGGATACCATTATCCTTTAAGAATTGTGTGAAATTAGTACTTAAGTATTTTCTTCCTCGATCTGATCGAAGAGCTTTAATACTCTTTCCTAATTGCCTCTCTACCTCCTTCTTGAACTCCTTGAACTTCTCAAATGCTTCCAACTTGTACTTCATTAAGTACACAAACCCGAATCTTGAGAAGTCGTCGGTGAACGTGATAAAGTATGAGAAGCCACCTTTGGTTTGGGAGGAAATGGAACCACATACATCCGAATGTATTAGTTCCAGAATGTCCTTGGCACGTTCTCCATGGCCAGTAAATGGAGATTTTGCCATCTTTCCCATAAGGCAGGATTTGCATGTTGCAAATGATTCATAATCAAATGCTATTAAGTAATCATCCTTGTGCAACTTTTGCAACCAGCTTTCGCCAATGTGCCCAAGTCTGCAATGCCACATGTAGGCTTGGTTCACACAATTCTTGCTCTTCTTAAGGGCATTATCAATTTGAAGATTGTAACAACTTTTATTTTCAATAGACAACCTATATCCCATCTTGTCCAAACAAGATACTGATATGATGTTCTTTATTATACTAAGAACATAATAACAATCTTCTAATAGTAAGGCGTCTCCTGATGGAAGCCTGAGGTTTGCTGTCCCAACAGCAATCGCCGCAACTTTTGCGGCATTTCCTAGCCTCAATTCCACCTCGCCTTGTCTCAGCTTGCGCTTACTTGTCAGCATTTACACATCATGGCAGATATGAGAAGCACATCCGGTATCTAATACCCAAGATGTCGAATCTCTAGCTGACAAGTTGATATCTATCATATAGATATCTAAAGCTTCATATAACTTCACCTTTCCATGAGTTTTATCGTTGAGGAACTCCTTACAGTTCCTCTTCCAGTGACCATACTGCTTATAGTAGAAGCAGTCACCATTCACTACTCTTTTACCTTTGTCCTTCGATCTTTTATCGTTAGCTATCATCTCTGCTTCAGGGGCATCTAATGCCGATTCAGCAGGAGGATCAGCTCTAGGGACAAAGTCAATGTGCTCAGATCTGAAGACATTCTTCAGGTTTTTGAACCAATCCGAATAGATCAGGTAAGTCAAAAGGGCATCAAGTATGCCACGGAGTGGGTTATTCGACGACATAATTCCCTACAGGAGATAAGTAAAATCTATTTAGCAGATGTTCAATTATTAAAATTTAAAACAAGACATAGTCTTTGGTTCAAGTTTAACTCCCACTAATTTTCGACGGACTGTATAACCCTCAGTTATACAAAACGGGAGACGCCGACAGTCTCCTAGTGGGGATCAGAATCTCAATGACTTGCACTACAGCCTTGTGGTTAGCACAACAAACTGTAATACAATCAAAGAGAACCCAACTCATGGGACTTGCAACTCCTTGCAATATCTGATCATAAATTCAGTCCCCAGAGATTTAATGGCCTTGTGGATAGTACAACAAACCACTAATTCTGGTCTAAGCTAACCATCGTTACGCGACGAGTATAGATTTGCATGCAGCCCTTGTGGATAGCACAACAAAGCTACATGGTTCCTCTACCCCGATCGTATAGGCATCTGATGCCATAGCCACTGTTTCTCCTCCCAATTAAACAGGCCTTGTGGATAGCACAACAAACCTGCCTAAAGTGATTCGAATCCTATGACTATAACGATGGTGGACCACGCGGTATGTTCTTAACTACTCGCGTTACGGCTTAGAGTTTATCTGAGGGTATTTAGATAACTTTTATCTTGGTCTCTCCTAGGTGATAGTATATAAATATATCGTATATATTTACTAAATACTATACTTGCTTTGATTCATAATCAAAAGAAAATGATGCATCACATACATGTCTTTAGTGTGGTCATGGATAGCACAGTAGGTTTGACTGGAGCCAACAGTCAAACGCACACACAATCTAACACAACAATTATATTAGATAACCTGCAAACACATAGGTAAGAGATCTCCATCTTTTCGCCTTCCTGGTTGCAGTTGTGGATCGTCCTCGCTCCTTTCTCGGTTGCCTCGATCAGATTACATTAATTATAGAATCACATGTAATTAGAAGAGAGCCTTATGGCGAGTACAAGAGAGAGGGAGGTAGAAATACATCGGAGTATGAGAGAGGGAGAGATATGCAGATCTCTATTTATTAACAATTTAATAAATATCCATCATTCATCCACGATCCACACAAACACATCATTCATCACATGAATAATTAAATAAGTGCATATTCATGACCACGGTGTGTTTTAAGCATTCCACATATGATTCAGCGCATCACATGGTTAAAATAAAAGAGTTTTCAAAATAAATAATTTTGGCTTTCAAAAAGCTGGAATCCAATCAAAATTGGTATTTTAATTTCAAAAACACTTTTAATTAACTTAACATGCAATTAAATCAAAATTTAAAAGCAATAAACACACATCACATGTGCACACACTCCGAATTAATAATTTCAGATTATTCCATGCAAATTAGAACAATTCTAATAATCTAACACTTAGATTAAACCCTATTAATAATCTAACAATTAGACTATTAAAGACTAATCTAACTCTTAGATTAATCCAACAAAGTTAATTAATAATTTAACACTTAAATTAATAATCAACTATAATTAACTACTAATCTAGCATTTAGATCAGTCAATTAATATTAATTATTAATTTAACTCTTAAACCAATAATTAACATTAACAAATTAATCACCAATTAATCTAACTCTTAGATTAGTTAATTAATGTTAACATTAATTTAACTATTAAATTAATGACTAACAATAATTAATTAAGGACTATTAATTTAACACTTAAATTAGTTAGTTAAAAATTAATTATTAATTTAACAATTAAATTAATAACTAATTCTAATTATCAATTATCAATTAGATATGTTAATAATTAATTATTTAACAATTAAACTATTAATTATTAATCACTAATCTAACAATTAACTTAGTTAATTAAAGTTAATTATTAAGCTAACTTTTAATCTAATAATCAACTCTAATTATATGATTACTAATTGTTAATAATGATACAAAATCATTAATTAAGCCCAATTAAGTAAAATTGAATAATAATTTTAAAATTCAAAACTATTTTGAAATTAAGTTATGATCCAATCAAGTTTTAATTTTAATTTGGGCTATGGGTTTAAGGGGAAAAATGGGATTTAAAATGGCAATTGGGCTCAGCCCAACAGGAACCACTGGTTCGAGCCAGGGGCTCGGCCTGGTGCGAGCCCGGGCTCGGCCATGGGCCCGGACCCGGGGCACCATGGACCGAGCCAGGGTCCAACCGGCACAGCCGGCTCGCGAGACTCGGCCCTCCCTGAACCGCCCCTTTCCCAAACACCCGACGGATGCAACCCTAACCTACAAGCAGGTTAACGGCGGCGCCGGGAAGAAGTAGGGCCACCAGCCGGCCGGCGGCCGGCGCCCTCGGCCCCGTCCGGTGATGCCCCGGCACCGGCGACGTTCCTAGCCCCGGCAGGGCCGCCGGCGGTGCCCGCGAAGCTGCAGCCCGAGCCCCTAAATCCTCCCCTTAAACTGGTTTTTCAGGGTTTTAACACGGAATTTGGGCTCAATTTTGCAGCTCATTAAGACCACTCCGGCGGCGGTTTAGGTGACCGGTGGATAGTGGTGACTATCCTTAAGGGATCCGAGGTCCTAACTTGCCATCCCAACGCTTGGGAAACGAGTACGAAGTCGCCGAAAAGCCCCGGTTCATCATCTCATGAAGAACCCCGAAAATCACAAAATAAAATTCAAAAAATTGCAGAAAAATAATCTAATTAACTGTGACCATCATATGAACACAAATCCGACAATTAATCAAATATTCAGCATGTAATAACGCATGAAATATTAATTTCGGAGATCGAAACGGGACGAGAAACAGTGGAACCTGGCTCTGATACCACTGTTGGGTTCTCGGGGTTTCTCCGGATCTCATGCGCAGCGGAAAATAAAATAAAAACAGGGATCCGTTCCCGTTTCGAAAAACTAAAAACTACGATTATCGGATAATCAATTCTCACCGTGTGCGGATTCGAATCCGCAACCGTTCGGTTCCGTCGGTGTGACACCGCAAGCCGCGCAAGCGCCCGGCCTCTAGCGAAGTTTATGCGATCCTCCTCGCGATGGATATCCTCACGTTCCTCGTTCTTCGCAGCCCACGAAACCTCCGCCGGTCGCAGCAACGATCGCCGCAACGCGCAGACGATCTCTGGTCGAACAAGATTCAGAGAAGCGGCGGAGCAGATCTGGATCTGTCTGGACGCCAAAGAGAGAGAGAAACAGAGGAGGGGCGGCTAGGGTTAGCAGCAGCTTGGCCTGCTCAGCCCGTTCGCTATGTTTTATACTAACCGCGCGATTTTTCATAAAAACCCCCGGTTTGTAATCATTTGCGTGTGACCCTCTAGGCCCAATTACCAGTCCAGTTAATGTCCCAACAAGCCCAGTGACTCCTCACTGGTTTTATTAATTAATTAATAACCTTTTATTAATTAATTAATCAATCGAATTGATGTCGCACATCGAATTCGACCGGGCCTCCGATCATGTTGGGTGCCAAGCAACACCGCGTAAAGCTGGAAGGTATCGGGGTTAAGCAACCCACTCTTGGAACCTTTCCACCGACAGTTACCGCGTTGATATAATCCTTCATTCGTACAATGCTCTCGAGTAAACTCAGGGTATGGCGAGCTGTCAAACCCTAACCGGTCGACTCACTTGGATTGGATGCCGCTGATAAATATCGGAAAACTCCTTTCCCGATATTATCATCCGCCCTGGCCAGGGACTTCCACGCATCCTTCCTAGAGCATTCTTTCTCTAAGTACCGATGGCGAATGATTCCTTCTTGACACACAATTCCCTTCGACGGTATTCCGCTGTACCCAATCCTTGGCGTTTTAGAATCCCGTGGCTAGAGATTCGTAAACCAAGGTCAAAGCACAGAAGTCCACCGACAAGGTGTCCTTGGTATCTCAGGTCCGAGGACCATCCACGCAACTGCGACAATAGAATCAAGCTGGTTGACAGTGAGGTACAATACTAATGAGCACCTACAGATTCGCCTTTGTGTCTCCACACAAGTGACTTATGAGATCAGTCACCCTCATCATATGAGCAGGAGTAATCTGTACTAGTCTAACCGGATATCCGATGTCCTTCTCGGATATCCTCCGACTAGGAACAATTAAGAATATGTGTGTTTAAGTGATCAGTCTCATTAGTATGATCTCATCATAATCTGATCACTATAGCACATATTCACGGACTTCATTATGAGACGATAATTAATGCGATTTACACATAATGAATATTATGCCATTATATTAATAAATGAACGAGATTTACATAGTCTGATTGGCTTGTAGGCCACCTAAACCTAACAGGTCCTTGGACCTGAGACACCAAGGATATCTTGTTAGTAGGTTTCTGAACTTTAACCTTGACTAACGAATCCCTAACCATAGGTTATCTATAAGTCAAGTGATCTGGTTCAGGGAGATCCCCTCGAAGATAATTGTGTGTTCAATATGGGATCATCCGCTCTCGATAATAGGAGAGAGAATGTTCCAAAAATGATGCGCTTAAGTCCCTGGCTAGGGCGGACTCTGTATCAGATAAAGAGTTATCTGATATAGATTAGCGGCATCTAATTCAACTGAATCGACCGACCAGGGTTTAACAGTAAACTATATCCTAGGTCGATTCGGGAACATTTCACGGATGAAGGATTATATCCGCACGCTAACCGTTGACGTAAAGGTTCCCATAGTAGGTTGCATAAACCCCAATGCCTTCCGGGATCACGCGGTGTTTCTTGGCACCCAACGTGATCGAAAGTCCGTCCGAATTTATTGTGGGACATTAAATTCGGCTGATTAATTATATAAGGATATTAATTAATTCAGTGGGTCCGTAAAAGGTTACTGACTTAATGGGCCATTAATTGGACTGGTATTTGGGCCTAGAGGGTCACACACAAAAGGTTTTCAAGTCGGTGGATATTTTGGACGGGGTTTTAGATAAGTGTTGATTTTTATGAAAAATTGCAAATCACTTATTATAAAATACCGGGGCTAGGTCAGGGGCAGGCAACCCTGACCTAGCCGCCCCCCCTCTCTCTCCTCTCTCTCTCTCAGCACCCCCCACCTCTAGCCGGCCCCATAGACTCCTCTCCGACTCCCGCCTTTTCCGCTTTTTCGTCCAACGGGAATTTTTGGATCCGCATGTCGCGAAGGATTACGTGCAATAAGATGGGATCCGAAGCGAGGACGATCCACCGAGAGGAAGACCGCGTAGATACCGCTATAGGTCGGGTACCTACGCGGCTTGCGGCATCACACTGACGGAACCAGACAAACGTGGATTCGAATCTGCACAAGGTAAATACAATTTACCATTTTTTTTTGTTTACAGAAATGGGATGGATCCAACAATTATTTTCCCCTGCGTTTGCTCGGATCCGGTCACAGGCGAACCCAACAGTGGTATTAGAGGAAATTTCCACTGTGTTCTTCACTGTTTCGGTCTCCAGATTGCCATTTTTATAATTGATTGAATGCAACCTTTTTATTTTAATTGCATGAGCCACGTTCATCGGATGAACATGGTTAATTAACAGTAATTTATTGCATTAAAATTGGATTTTTCTGTGTGTGTTTCGTGTTCTTCGTCTGACAAAGAATGGGTTCGAATCGGGGTCTTCACGAGCACCCCATGTGTTGGGGATTGGTCATTGGAGATTCGGATTCCCCCCGGGGGATTGCCGGGCGCCGGCCGGTGCTGGAGAAGCCTGCTGGCCGGACCCCTTCTCCTCCACCTACCTCCCGCGGTTCCGGTCCCAGCCGATCGGCGCCTGCGGGGAAAGCCACCCCTCCCCACCGTGCAACGTAGCTAGGGTCATTGAGAATACACCGTGTGGCTCTCCATCAATATAGTTTTTAGAACTTAATTCAGTGGTGGCATTTTCTACGTGTTTACCCGATATTTGTCATCATCTGATGAGAGGTCTATTAACTATGGCATTAGATAATTTGAGACTGTTGTAGAGGAACGATATAGCTATCCACGTGTTTACCCGGAGGCTATATTCCTACTCTACTCCATCACGTATTCATGGTAAAGCTTAGACCGGGGATAATGGTCTACTGTGTTTATCCGGGACCATTAATAATATGGGAGCCGAAATAAGATCAGATATTGCAAAGAGTTGCAATTACCATGAGATGGTTGTTCTAAGATAGCAGTATGATACTATGTGTTTACCCGAGGTCATGCTGTGATTCTTTGGAGATTTTGATCCCCACTATGAGTGTAACGACACGGCACCCTATAGTCGAGGACCCGATTACTAAATCGGTATCGGACCAACACCTTCGGGTTCACACCCGGATCTCAACAACACGTCTAGAGAAGTAAATGCTAAACACGGCTAAATAAAACAATCTCACGAACCACAAGAAAAGTACAAATACACAAGGCGCTCAATATCAATGTCCGTATACAGTCCAACGATAATTACAAGGTCCACAGAAATTAAGTATGTACATGTAAAGGAAAATGGTACAACAACATCGGGGCATACCCCGGAACTGAGATAGCTACTGGCCCGCTCACTAGGAAGAAAGTCACACGCTAACGCTCGCCGAGAGGTCCACACCTGAAATGCTAGGGAGTGAGCCACACAAAAATAGGCTCAGTAGGGATCACCCGATCCCCGCCTCCCGAAAACACTACCAAGTAACCGCAGATATAAAGGAAAACTATAAACAAAGCCAGTAAAACTACTGCCACCAACGGCGAGAGTAAACGGGACGAGTCCCAGCAGTAGTATATACATGCATTCGCAAATGCAGCATGCACAACTCCAAAGTAACTCAAGCAACCAAACTCAACACCGAAATCCACAACTAACGTCTCAGCTAAAAATACAAACCACGCAGCCAAACGTGGAAAAACATCGACCCGATGGGACGGAGCGGCAACGCCTCAGATAGTGCGTTGGCTACTCCAGTATGTCTAGCTCTAGGTGGTTCTACCTCCTCCCAACCGCGAGTGACACTTCAAATGTATCACTCCAACACCGGTACTAGTTATACCCTAGGATACACCAGGTGACCCTCCACAGCTAGGCATCACCCTGTGCCACACCCACACCAGCAATGCACACCCCCCCCCACACCAACACAAAGTTGCCTAAATGCTAACAATTGTCACTCTGGGTCCACAGTCGTACAAAACACAACACAGTGTGATCCGGTCACGTAGAAATCCCCGCCCCAATGTATGATTCCAAGTATGCAATTAACCACATTATCTAACAAGATACACACATGATAATTTCAGGAATTAATGGGGCATTGTCTTGAATCGCATCGCCCATGGCCGATGTCATTCAAGACCCCCAAACATATTCAGTTACTCACAAGCACTGGGACCCAGGGATACTGGCCTGAATGGCATCGCCTGTGGCTGATGTCATTCAGCTCTTTATCCCACGTTAGCCTTGGGAACTAGAAAAATGGGCCGTTAAATAGCGACGACCATGGTCGACTCTATTCGAAATGGTGTCACATGGTCTCGACGCCATTTAAGTCCTGAAATCGACCTCTACTGAGCCAAAACTGGGGGTCCCTCTCCTCCCCAAAACACCCAAAAATGCCGAAAATGGAGGAAGTAGGGGAGAATCCAACTAACTGATTAAAGATCACATCGAACCCTATTTCATAAAAATGACTATTTTCATCGAAAAGTACCCCCCCTCCCCTAAACATGCTTGTTCTATCCGAAATCTCCACGCACACAACGTGCTCCAAAGCAAAAAACATGGATAAAATAACCAAATCACGTGCAAGGATCGTCCCCTTACCAATTTAGCTTGAACTCCTCCTTGCTCCTTGCCGCCAAACCGCGCGCCACAAGACACCGCCGGTACTGCCGTGGACACCGTCACTCCGCCGGGACGTCGGCAGCCGTTCGGAGAGTGCAGTGCCGTGGAGGAGATGGTGGTGGTAGTGGTAAGAGATAAAATGGCGTCGGAGTGGTGGAAAAGGAAGAAGGGGGGAGGGGAAAGGAATGGGATTCGGTGGAAGTCGGAGGGGAGCGACGAGAGGGGGAGTGAAGGAGGGAATGAGGGGAAGGAGGGAGGGCTCGGAGAGTCAACCGAAACTTCATTAAATCGTGTCGTTCCCAGACGACGCCGTTCAGACGATGGGACAGGGTCATATACTGGCAGACATCTAAATGGCGTCGGTCATGCAAGATGCCTTTCAGATGATCAGACCGGGGCTGTACACTGGCACCCCAACGCTCGCCCACGTAGCACCCCCGCATGACTCCTAAATGGCGTACCCCTAGGCCGACACCACTCAAAATTGTGTCGAGCCAAGCCCACAGTGAGTGCCTAGAATGATTGTGTGATTATCATGAAAAATCTATGTTGTTTAAGTGTAAAATAAACCTATTAAAAAGAAACTACGTGAAGTGATCGCTAGAAACTTTTGACTTAAAAGTTCCAAAAGAAGGTTTTGATCGCCTACCTGTTTAAACGCGGAAGATATTGAGTCCTTGATTCCCCCTCTTTAGCCGGCTGAAGAAAGAGAGCCCTTTCTTTGTTCTTTGTTCTTGCTGTTGAATTTGAAGTTGAGGTTCGTCCAGAGATTCTTGTAACTTTGTGCTTGATTTACTCCCTTGATTCTCTTTTGGTCCGTCAAGAAAATGGAAAGAGAAATGAAGAAACAATAATGAGAACTTAAGTAGAAGCAGTATCCATTCTAATCATGGTTTTAAACATGAAACTAAACAGCAAACTTACTTGTTTAATGGCTTTTGAAACCCCTTAATCAAATAGGTTTTGAAAAGAATGATGTTGTGGTGTGTGTTGCATGGAGTGATGATGAAGAATGAGAGATTAATGAAGATGTAAATGAAAATGCAGTAATGAAACACTTAGGCCGAATTGGATGAAGAATCTTGAATGGACGCCGACTTCTGGAAACAGCAGCCCTTCGGCGTTTAGACGTCGTTGCTTCGATCTTCAATCACTAACTCTGATTCTAACTTCTCTCTTTTTTTTTTTTTTTTTAACTTTCAAGATGCAAGGTATTTATAGACTTCTTCTGCGTCCGCGGATTTACATGGAAAAATCTTAAGATTTATCCATCTTAACCAACAGATAAATACAGATTAATTCATCTTTATCTGTAATTATCTAAAACGCGTTCACACGAGCTGACGCCTTTCAGATTAATTAAGATAAGGATAAACATCCGGGAAAAGTTATCTTTATCTGTATTAGCTAAAACGCGTCTACATGTGTAGACGTCTTTTACACTAATTAGGATAAGGATAAACATCCGGAAGAGAAGCAGAAATAGCCTAGGAAACCTAAAACGCGTCAACGCTTACAGACGCCGTTTAGCTAATTAATCAACTGATTAAAATTCAAATTTAATCGTTAAAATAATAATAAAGTCTAAATGGCGTCTATACATATCAACGACTTTTATTCTTCTTCATATTTTAACTAAAATTTTGAGTTAAAATCAATTTAATTGATTAACTTAAACATGTCTGTTAAACCCGACACTCAAAAAGATCAATAAAAATTAATCAATGATTAAATATCAGACCATTCTGAGGCATTATTATATGATATGAAATTTTCTCAAAATGACGTCAAAATTAGCGTGTCTACAGCTGCCTCACCTTGGCATCATCTTTACAAGGGAGTGAAATGAACTGGAATGTACTGAAAAGGTGATGCCAAGGTGTGATGAGACACGCTCTTAACATCACATGATTGGAATTTTTCTCGAAATCATCAATGAAGATAGTTCAAGGAGATCAATGGAATCAATCCTGTCTGGATGAGGTAGACAAGGAAATAAAATAAAGTCGATCAACCTCCACGGAGTGGGAAGTAGCCCAGGTCGTAGACACTGTAGGTTTCATCATGGGGAGCGTTTACCAGCCAATGTGGATGTGCTACAGCCATGATGGATTTTAAAAGAAAAACAAGAAATATTGGATAAAGAATCCAAGAAAGGATAGAATTCCAAGGATATCTTTAAGCGAACCTCAAAGATAATCAAGATACTCAATTCAGAATGAAATATTTCATATCATGTTGAAGTTATTTGATTAATGGTCTAAAACTTAATCAGTAATTAATCCTTATCACAATGATTTCAAAGTCCTATATGATGCATGCTGGACTAAAAGAAAAATATAAAGTCAAATAAAATATAAATTAATCAAGGATAATATTGTTAAATTGTCATTAATGAGTCAAGATACCAGTTCTTAAAATCCAGTGCTAAGCCGAGGCTCGTTTATCCACGCATTGTTTCACAAAAATGGAACCATCGTCCCCACTAATCAACAATACAACGGCCTATCCGTGCGATCAAGAATTCTCTGGAATTATCACTGTTTTTATTGAGGGGGAACTCAAATTCCAGCTTCATCAAAATCACAAGGTCCTTGATATACTCTAATAAATATTTAACTTATATTAATGCCAATGCACAATAATTACATGAAAGGAGTACAAGGGTAGAAATAACCGTCTTTTTAGCAACGGTTGAGACTTCTAAACTCCCACAGTGGGATCTTCTTGATATTTTCCAGCTTTACTTAGGTTCTCTTTAATTTTCCTGAAATCAAAATCATTAATAATTCCAAACAAATATTCAATTTAAGTATCAAAAACCACAGAATTTCGGATAAATCACAGAAAGGCTGAAACGCGTCGTGTCGCGAAGACGCCATTCAACATTGAAACGCGGCGGTGCTCCTCGACGCCTTTTACTCACAGAAACAGGTTTCTGGCTGTTCTCTACTCGAATTCCAACTCTACCAATGCACATCTCTTTTCCAATTCGGAAAAATCTTCCTAGGATCGCAATTCCTTGTATATAAACACCCTTAGGTTGTTCCCAAACAATCCTACCATAATCCAAAGATCCTAGGTTGAGTTTTCTTCCAAAATTTCAAGGTTTCTTCAAAGTTTCCAAGCTTTCCAAGCTTCAAGAAGGAAGAACTCCGAAAAAGAGGATGGGTTCTTCAAACAAGAGGATGAAGATGTCGCTAGAGAAGTTTTCCGACGTGGAAAATCACCTCAATAGAAGAGATCCTAATTTTCAAGTAAGTTAAATCAACTTCCCTTCAATCCTTGTTCTTCATGTTCTTCCTTTTGTTTTCAGAATTATCCCATGTTTCCCGGCCCAAGGAAGTTCACCTCTCTCCCTTGGATTCGTAAACTTGCAAAAAGTGTTAAGCTTTCCATGCAAGTTTTCATATCCAAGTGGAATCTTCAAGGTCTAGTGGTGCTTGCCAAACATTACAAAAATTCGAACGTAGATTGGGCGGCTATGGGTGCCTTGATCGAGTGGTGGCATCCCCAAACTCATACGTTCTTCTTCCAAGACTTCGAGTGCATGATCCTTTTGGAGGAGGCATAGATTCTATTGGGTCTCCCAAAAACCAAAGAGAACAAAGATAAGATAGCTTTAACAAGAGAGAGAATCACCGGTCAACAATTGTTGACATCAATTATGAAGGATCCTTCAGAAGCTAAAGGATGCCTTACCAAGAAGGGGATCAATCTTGCAAAGCTCGCTGAGTGGACTCTATATGAAATCGATGATCTAAGGGAGGATGAAGCGGAGGATGTGACGAAAGCTTTCGTTACATGCCTTGCCGGTGCCTTGTTCTTCCCTGCGCAAGATAACATCTTAGAAGATGACCAGGTCAGTGCCATCTGCGCAATCTTCGAAGGTAAATCCATTAGCACTGCACTCTTGGCATATCTTTATAGCGGACTTTCTGCGGCGTCTGTGGGTCGTTCCCCCTATGGGTGCATGTTACTCTTTGCTCTATGGGTTGAACTTCACTTTAAGTTTGAGTACTGCAAGAAAAGGCCTCAAAGACCATCTCAAATATTCTTGAATAGTCCAATCCATTGCATTGCTAATATTGTAAAGTTCAACGAGCACATGGTCAACAAGGTTCCAAAGCTCAAGACCCGGGCTGACTGGAGAGAATATCTGAAACTCATGACATCCGATATATTTGACTCGTCTCCACTCGCTCTTGTTGGAAAACCTGTTTGGGTTCGCCGTGCAGCAGGAGCAGATCTCAAGTTGATTGGAGCCACCGAGTTCGTGTTATACAACCCACACCGGTGTCTTACTCAACTTAGCTTGGGCCGTCGTGAATTCCCCGAGTTCTCCTTTACACCTCCGATCAAGAAACATGACTTGGAATCCGATGAAGATTATGAAGCCATAAAAATCATTACTACTTTATGGAATCTTGGCTTCAGTTATCGTGTAAAATCCTCTAAAGATAGAAACAAAGGATTGAAATTTCCTTACCTCAAAAGTCTTCATGAAATTCTTCCTTAAATGTCCTCTTTCTCTTTTCCTTTTCTTTATGATGTAATAAAAGATTTCATTGAATAAAGAATGATTTTTCATGCCTTGAAACCTTTCCTTAACTTCTTGTGATGTGTTCATGATTTTTCCTTAAGTAAAAACTGGATTTTCCTAAAAATTTGGCAGTTCGGGTTCCGTAAAATGCAAAACGCGTCCACTCAGAAAGACGCCTTTCAACCATAATTCCCTTTCCAAAAATTAAAAAAAACTGATTAAAACGTTAAATAGCGTCTACCGGACCAGACGCCTTTAAACTCTCTCTCATACTTTTTCCAGGATTCTGCCATTAATTCCGTGATTAATCGCCTAAAAAGCGTCTAGACATGAAGACGCCTTTCATCATCATCCTCTGTACGGCTCTGACCAAAATTGGCGGTAATCTGAAACGCGTCAGTACACGTGGACGTCTTTCACTAATTTTCAAACAGCTGTCCTTACCGCCTCAACTTATGCACTATAAAACGCGTCAATCTGAGTCAACGCCTTTTAACCTTTCGTTTACAGACCAGCGAAGGCCCCCTTTCTTCCTCACTTTTCCCTTAGCTTTCTCTCTCTTCACCGAGCTCCGGCGACCGGCGATCTCGCTCTCTTTCCCTCAAAAACTCCCTTTCTTGATCATGGAACGCGGCGAGGGCTCTAGGAAAATGAAGGCTTTGGCTAAGAGACGGCGAAGGCACGAGGAGGAAGCCCCCGAGGAAGTTCCGGCGGCGCTAGCCGAGGCGGCGGCGTTTTTGGAGGAGGAGATCCCTCCACCGGCACCCATAGCAATGGAAGAAGAAGAGGAGGGCGACCTCCACACGGTAAGCCCTCTATGGTTTGAATGAGGTGAAGAAAAAGAGGGGAGAAAGGGGTTCTGTGAAGAACCCGGAATCGGAGCTTGAAAGGCGTCCAGACTAGGTGACGCCATTCAAAAGGCGTCACACTGGGCTGACGTCTTTCAAGATTAATTCCGAATTTTTAATTAGACAGAAAATGGAAGTGAATTGCGTCAGGACACGTAGACGTGTTTCAAAACACGTCCATAGGTTCTGACGCCTTTCAAAACAGAAGTGATTTTCCTGTTTTTATTTATTATTGACCCTATTTTTTATGTTTTTATTTGCAGGGAGTGATGAGGTCCAGAATCTCGTGGGACTTGGTTATAGGTGCATATTGGGGGCTCCCGGACTTCCAGAAGGTGCGCTTGCACCGGATGGGATTCGGTGAGGTACTAGATATCGAGCCATTTTGGCTCGATCTGGTCTTGCTGCAGGCGCTTAGGGAGCGTTGGCACGCAGAGAGTCGGGCATTCCTAATGCCCTGGGGACATATGATCCCCACTTTAGAGGATGTGGTCAGGATCACTGGCCTCAGGGTAGAGGGCCGACCTGTGAGTGGGGTGACTTACCCCAACTACCAGGGATTAGCAGAGGCTCTACTAGGGATAGAGGTATCTAGCATAGGTAGGGAGTCCAGGATGGTCCCTAGAATAGAAGTAGAGGCAGCCTTAGGATTAGATGAGCCCCGGCGTCGGTCTGACGAGACCCGGGAGGAGTTTAGGGATAGGTTAGCTGAGTCATCCTCCCTTGTCTACTATAGTGACCTTAGTCAGGGTGAGGAGGTAGATAGGTAGTTGAGGGTCTTTTTAGTTTTCTTCTTTGGTCGGTTGCTCTTCGGTACGAAGGGCGACCACATTCGCTGTAGATTCCTTTACTTGTTAGATGACTTAGATAGTTTAGGGGAGTACGCCTGGGGTGCGGCCCTTCTGGCCCACCTCTTCGCCGATTTGTCTGCGGTCACGCCGGACCGTGAGACCACCGTCAGCGACTTCTCGCCGTTCCTTCAGGTATTAATTATTTTATTATTTGTTTATGATATGCAATATGATATGATGATTTTTCCTAACTTATATGTTCATGAATGCAGGTTTGGAGCTACCATTACTTCCCGCTCGGCAGAGCGTGGATTGCAAGACCCGGCGCTGTCCCATTGGCCTGCCGTTGGCAGCCAATTGTGGACACGGCCCCACAGCATCACCAGCTGACGGCCCTCCGCCGTCAGTTCCTTGACTACCCAGAGTTACTGGTAAGTTTTTAACTTGTTCAATTAAATGCAATCTTTTATTCCTTAAATGCAAATTATTTATGAATGCATCTAATCTATGTGCAGGTGATCTGGCGCCCGTACCTTGGTATGGGCGAGGAGGGTCAGCCGTGGGTGACGGCTGGCAGGAGGAGGTTCAGGAGGCAAATGTGGGTGCATTGCCTCATCGAAATCGAGCCCCTCCGCCTCCGGCTCGTGATGAGGACGCTGGGCCTCCACCAGGAGTGGATCGACGAGGAGGTCCCGGAGGGCATGGGGAGGAGCATGAGGGGCAAGCAAGCCCTCACAGACTAGCGAGCAAAATTCCCGGAGCAATATGAAGACTGGCATCGCCGGGGTGTCAGAGTGGAGTCCCGGGCGGAGAGTAGCGAGGCCTACCTCCAGCAGTACCGGGCCCACTACGCCGATCAGCTTCGGCTCCTCCGACCACTCGATGTAAGTATGCATTTATGCATCTTCAATTTTATTATTATCTTGATTTATGTTTGTGAATGAATGTATGTATGTGTGATATGCAGGATGCACGTGACGCGGTCATCATCGACCTCCGGGCCCGCCTACATGATGCGGAGGCCCAGCTCGAACAAGTCCAGAAAGAGTTGTTTGATCTGGTATGTATGCATGTTTATGAATGCATGTTTTAATTAATTAATTGTTTTGGCGATAGACACTGACGGTTGTCTTTTGGTGCAGCGAGCCGTCTATACCCAGGCGGCTCCCCCTGCCTTCGGAGCTTCATCTTCTTCTACTGCGCACGATGCTGCCTTGGCTGACCTCCAGAGCCAGATCGCCTCCGCCATCCATCGTGCTTCTCTTGCGGAGGAGGACCGGGCTGCTAGGGTAAGTTCTTTTCTTTTCGAATTTTGATTTTGATTACTTGATTTCCTTGAACTAACAATGACTTCCCTTCAGGTTGCTGAGCTTTAGGAAGCCCTTCAGAGGGCTGAAGCGGAGCTGGAGCGTTCCCGTGCTGCAGCTGCTCGTGCCGAAGCAGATGCTGCGCGGATTCGCGCTCTGGAGGAGCAGGTGGCTCGTCTCTCCACTGGAGATCTTGCGTACCTCCAGATTCGCCTGGAGGTCGTGATCGAGGAGAGAGACCGCGACCGCCTTCGACTGGAGAGTCTTTAGGGTCGACTATCAGTTGCAGAGCACGAGCACAAGATGGTGGAGGAACGGTATCAGCGAGCCCGGCAGCGTGCCCAGGAGCGTGGTTTGACGAGTGCTCTTACTGCCAGTGTCGCCGTGTCTTCTGGCCAGGCAGGGCCGAGCGCGATGGGACCACCTCCACCTCCCAGCCGAGGACCAGTACCGGAGGCGCCGGACGAGGCCCAGAGTCAGCTTGACGAGGGCGGAGGGGAGAGCTAGCCTTGAGGGCATGTATTTTCTTTTTCTTCTATGTATCATGTACAAAACACCTTTTGATGATATACATAAAACCTTTTTTTTTTTGCTCCAATCTTGTGTTCCTGTGTTTGTCTTGCATCTTGTACATCACTTAACAAACAGGTTAAGTATCTATTTAGGCTTAGCCCCTTGCCTGACCAAATAATTGGTCGATTAATCCTTTCCTTCAATAAATGGTCAAGGGGCATAGCCTTTATCAACAAAGGTAATTGAACTATAAGTGAACTTAAGCAAAAATGCAACATGCAAGCAAACAGATGCTCACTGAAAATAAAAGGAATGAGTCATACCAAATGCAACAAGTAGATGCTAATTGAAATATTTTTGTTGTTTTGAAATATTCATTTTTTTTGTTTGGGTTTTGAAATATGTTTTTTTTTGGATTTTGACATATATATTTTTTTTGATTTTGACATATGTATTTTTTTTTGATCTTTTTGACATATGTATTTTTTTTGAATTTTGACATATACATTTTTTTTTATTTTTGACTAAAAAAAATCAGCATGGTACTTAGATCAAAAGATCATATTCATTTATTAACTTAATTTCCAAATTGTTCTTTAACAATTTAACTTAAACCCATCGTGTTTGAACTTGTGTTTTCATTCGTGATCCCATTTGATGATCTGACCCTTAGTCAATCTGAGCCATTCCTTAAGTTTGGAGTACGCCTCTTTAGAAGAATAAATTTAGAAAGCCCACGAGAAGGTTCCGGAGACCTAAAAAGATGTTCCTTTTCTACCCTAATATCCGTTGGGGTTCGGTCATTTTCTTTCTGGGGTATTTATCGACCTTGCGTTCCCTTTTATTTCATTTCATGGCCTTAATGTAACGTTTGTAGTGTGATGGCCTTTTGATTTGACATTTGGCTTTTGCCTTTTCCTTTTGCTTTTCTATTCTTTTCTTTGGGACGGATCTCCCCCATTTTTTTATGACGGCCTCCTACTAAGATGGCGGGTATTCTTGGTAGTCTATTCTAAGCCTCGTTCCGACATCATGGGTCGAGTATAAAACAGAATTTTTGCTTTAAAACGAATGATTTGTACTTTACACTTTCAGTCAAGCTTTCGGTATTCCTTAGGACTTGGCATCTCTTGTTACTTACGAATCAAACGTGTCAGTGTGTGTAATAATGTATTTGAAGTTAAATTATCCAGACTGATAAGGAAATTTGAGTTTATAAATTTTCTGATTCCACTGGTTTTTGTACCATGCTGATCGACTCTTTAACCTAAGGGTAGTATTTCTTAAGATGTAAGCCATTCCAGGGATGATTTAGCTCTTCTCCTTATGCATTAACAAGACGATAAGCATTACCAGGAAAAGCGTGCGATACAACATAAGGTCCTTCCCAGTTGGGTTGGAGCTTAGAACGCGGACCACCAGGTTTTACAAAAATCCTTTTGACAACCATTTCACCGACTTTGAACTTACGTTCAATGACTTTCTTTTGATAAAAACGTGCTAATCTATTTTGATAAACTTTTGCATGATTAGCAGCTGACCATCTTTTCTCGTCTAAAAGTTCCAATTGAGCAAGGGGTGCTGAACGGTGTTCATCAATGGAGAATTCCTTATTCAATTGTACTCTTAATGACGGTATGAGGATCTCATATGGAACTACCGCCTCCATTCCAAATGTTAAGGAATAAGGAGTTTGCCCAGTGGGCATGCGGATTGAAGTTCGGTAGGCCCATAGAGCCTCAACCAATTTTTCTGGCCAGTCTGCAAATTTATTAGATTTGCACGTCTTTTTGATGATTTTTATCAAAGTCTTATTAGTTGCCTCTGCCTGGCCATTGCCTTGCGGATAATAAGGAGATGAATGATGCAATGCAATTCTATACATGTTGCAGAGGTCCTTCAATTCTTGTGACACGAACTGCGGTCCGTTGTCGGTGACGATGGTACTTGGAATTCCAAATCGGGTGATGATGTTCTTCATGATGAACTTGCAGACGGTTGATGCTTTGATCTCCACGTACGCCTCAGCTTCTGCCCACTTGGTGAAGTATTCCGTTGCCGTGAGAATGAAAGATTTTTGCTTGATGCCAGAATCTGGATTACCAAGGGGTCCAATAATGTCGAAAGCCCACATGGAGAAAGGCCATGGGGAAGAAATAGGATGGAGTGAAGATGCAGGAGAATGAATTTTGTCAGCATGAAGTTGGCACTTAGCACACCTACGGACATATCCTACACAGTCTTCTTCCATGGTTGGCCAGTAAAATCCTTGTCTAAGGATCTTCTTTGCTAGCATCTGTCCATGGACATGGCCACTACAAACTCCACTATGAGCTCCTTCCATAACCTTCCAAAGCTCATCTTCGTCTAGACATCTCAGAAGAACTACATCGAAACCTCTCTTGTACAGTGCTCCTCCAACTAGGGTGTATCGTTGAGCAACTCTCCTGATAGCTCTCTTCTCCTCAGTTGTAGCTTCCTCAAGATACGATTGATCTTCACAATATTTGGCAATTTCATAGTACCATGGCTTCTGTTCATCATCCATCTCTTCTAACAGGTCCATCAACATGATTTCTCTCTTTTCCACGATACTTCCATCTCTGACTTTCTTCAGCAACTTCTCCTTAGTTCTAAGGAATGAAGGGTCTTTCACGGCGGGTGAAAGATGCCTATGAACTATGATCGATTCAGATTGCTTGCTGATTGGAAGATCAAGAGAAGATGCAAGTGAAGCTAGAGCGCCAGCTAAGATGTTCTGATTCCTGGGGACATGGACAAAGATCAATTTTGTGAAAAGCTTTGAATAAGCAGAAGTAAGTTCTTGGTAAGGCTTGAGCTTGGGATCAAGAGTTCGATACTTGGTCAGCACTTGACGAAGAATTAATTGGCTATCACCCACAATCCTGAGTTTGGTGGCACCATGGAAATGAGCAGCCTCGAGGCCAGCAAGAAGTGCCTCGTATTCAGCTATATTGTTAGTGACTGGAAAATCAAGCTGAAAGGCTTGGGGAATGGTGACACCTTCAGGTGATAACAGAACGATACCGATCCCCTTTCCATGAGAATTCAGAGCTCCGTCAAAATGCAGAGTCCACATATCATCTCTGATTTGATTTACGGACATCAGTTCCTCATCCGGAAACTCTGATCGTACTGGATCAAAACGAGGAAGGGGATGATGAGCGAGATGTTCTGCTATGGCATAGCCCTTAATCGCTTTCTGCTGAATGTAAATGATATCGAACTGGGATAGAAAGCTTTGCCATCGCGCTAACCTATCAGTAAGAACATATTTCTCCAGAAGGAATTTGATCGGATTCATCCTAGCGATGAGATGGACTTCATGGGCCAAAAAATAATGCTTCAATTTCTGCACAACCCAAACTAATGCTGCACATGTTTTCTCCATCGCTGTATATCTTTGTTCAGCGGGGTTGAGAAGTTTGGAGAGATAGTAGGTTGCCCTCTCTTTTCCTTCTTCATCCTCTTGTGCTAGGACAGCCCCCACAGCATCATCCAGGACTGAAATGTAAAGTATCAATGGTTTGCCTGGAGATGGTGGTCTCAAAACAGGAGGACTTGCTAAATAGTTCTTTAATCCATCAAAGGCCTCCTGACACTTATCGTCCCGATCAAATTTGACTCCCGGCTTGGTAAGCTCGTAGAACGGCTTACACCTTTGTGAGTGCTGGGAGACAAAGCGGCGAATAAATTGTAACCTCCCGATTAATCCTCTCAACTCTTTCAAGTTTTTGGGAGGTGGCATTTCTCTGATAGCCTTCGCCTTGTTGGGATCGATCTCAATTCCCCGTTTACTGACAATAAATCCAAACAATTTCCCTGAAGATACTCCGAATACATTTCTTGGAGTTCATCTTTAACTGATACTCTCTCGATCTCTCTAATACCCTTGCCAAAACTTTGGCATGCTCAGCCTTTGTCTTAGATTTGACCAATAGATCATCCACATACACTTCCAGATCTATGTGCATCATATCATGAAATATTGCCATCATAGCCCTCTGATAAGTGGCTCCAGCATTCTTCAATCCAAATGGCATGACGACATAACAGTATGTTCCCTAAGGTGTAGTGAATGACGTCTTCTCTTGATCTTCTTCTGCTAGCTTAATCTGATTGTATCCTGAAAATCCGTCTATGAATGATAACGTCTCATAGCCAGTGGTGTTATCAATGAGTACATCAATATGAGGCAATGGAAAATCATCTTTAGGACATGCCCGATTCAAATCGCGGAAGTCAATGCAGATCCTGACCTTCCCGTCCTTCTTCATAACCGGGACTATGTTGGCCACCCATTCTGGATAAAGGACAACTCTGATAAATTTGGCTTTATGTAATTTGTCGACCTCTTCCTTCATCTTTAGAGCCATTTGTAGGTGGAATCGCCTTAGTTTCTGCTTGACCGGGCTAGCTCCTTCCTTCAATGTCAACCTGTGCTCAACTAAAGATGAGTCTAACCCCGGCATATCTTCATAACTCCAGGCGAAAGTGTCCTTATAGTCTTTAAGTACTTGTACCATTGCCTTCCCATCCTCTGTAGAAAGATTTTTACTGACGAGGACAACCTTAGGTTCGTCTTCAGTCCCTAAATTGATTTCTTTGGTGGGCTCTTCTACGGTAGCTGAGGGTTCATCGAATCTCTTCACTCCACTGGCATATGCCTCAGCTGCGTCCTCGTCATCTTCCTCATCCTCAATAATGGGGTCCTTTTCATGTACTAACTCATACACCCCATACCCATCATTGACTGACTCATCGTTCATACAGTCTTCTGGCATCTGAATTGGATTTTTCTAAAAACTGAAGGATTAAAGAGCAAGAAGAGCATCTATCAGCTAAGTCCTGGAGGTATCTATCTGGAATTTGCCTACCTTTAGGCTTCCTAGACTTCCTAATTCGACTAACCTGCCTAAAACTAGACTGCCTAACTTCACTAAACTTCCTATTATAACCTAATGAAGATGAAGCAGGATGAAAATCCTGGGATACGAGTGGAAATACAAGAGAATCCTCCTGAGGGAAGGGGCAGAGTATATCTAGAAGAGAATCTTCACCGAAGGACCCGCGCAATGGGGTGTGATCGGACAAGTAGGAGGTTTCCTCAATGAGGATTTGGGAAGAATTTGTTGCCAAATTGGTGTTTTTTTTTGGATAGTGGAGGAGTTAAGCATAAAACATGAATGAATACAAATAGAAGGAGAATTAGATGGAGGAAGTGGCACCAAGGCCAGAGGGTTAGGGGGGTCATACAGCAGTATGTCCCAGATCAAGTCATACATCCTCTCTAGATCGAGAGGAGGTTGTGGAATGAGGTCCCGAGGGGACAGAGTAATCATAACGGGCGGAGCCCGTGGAATATCTTCAATAATGACCCGCGACCAAGTCGGGGTCAAGAGCAATGTACGGAATAAAGTATGGAGCATGAAAACATGGGAAGGGTATGTCCCCCTCCAGAGCAAATCTGTAGTGTAGCCAGCTTCATAGGGGTCATCTGGCTCCCCTTCATCGGTCTCTTCAGACAGCAATATCCGCTTGTCAAAGATAGCACCAGGACTTTCAATCTGCTCATCAATCTGCGGCGGCCACTTGGGTTCTGCCGGATCTAGAAACAGTCTATTCAGTGCAATGTAAAGGTCTCTCAGATCGAACCACCTGTACCATTCGCATTCGGCCTCTTCATAGGCCGCAGAGCCTCCAAGGATTGGTACGTAAGTAGTTCTGAGCAATGTCTGGCCAAATCTCTCCCATATATGTCATGGAGGTCAAAACATGAAGTAATGACCACCGTGTTGTCATGGCTAAGTATGGGCCCCTTTACAAAATGAGTATATAGGGTCCATGTTAGGGGATTTCGGCCTTCCTTGGGCGGTGTAGACATTGTCTCCCAGATTTTCTGACCATCTTCTTGCTGAACCATGTCTTGCTTCAGTTTACTTGGCCTGTAGCCCAGACCACTTCCAGGTGCTGCTCGGTGATCTTTAACAGGAGTGGTCCTGCCTTGCAACTGTGTGCCCAGACCTCTTCCAGGCTGGTAGCCACTCTTCATCATAATTCTCCATCCTGGGGTACTCATGCACTTCCCCCTTTTTATAGCATTTAATGGGTATGGAGATATAGTGACGGCTTTCAGAGGATCAGCCACTGGATGGTAAACCTGTAATACCGACAGAAAAGGTTGTCGGCCAGGTAAAGTAGTAGATTTAACATTCAAAGTATGAGCAGCAGCAAGGATCGGCATGCTCGTCACCTTAATAATTCGTCCTTTAAAAGGGAATTTGAGGCATTGGTGATTCGTGGAGGGAATCTCCTCAAGAGTTTTAATATAAGGACGACCCAAAATGGCATTTATAGAAGGGTCGATTTCTAGGATGTGAAATTCGACCTCTGCATGACTTACAGGGCCTAGCTCTACTTTCAAATAAACAATTCCCATAGGGGAACGGGTAGAATTGTCATATGATGTCACAGAGATGGGGCTAGGCAGCCATTTTTCTTTGGGCACACCGCACAGCTCCAGGGTCTTCGGAGGTAAAACATTGATCGAAGCCCCTGTGTCAACCAGGCATGCATCTACGGCCTTCTTACAGATGTTGGCCGTGATGCTCAGAGCCATGCTTCTGGCTGCTGGCGGTGCTAGTTCCGATGTGTGAAATGTAATGGAGGGCTGATCCCCCTAGGGAACTAATAGTGCTGTAATCTTTTCTACCGGCACGTCCTCGTTGACCATCACCTTTTGCAAATATTCCATCAAGGCTTCTTAGTGACTCTTCGATCTCTTGATCAGTTCAATTATGGAGATCCGTGCCGGTGTTCGATCCAAATGTTTCAACAAATCATATTGAGTGTCTGGTGCACTCTCTTCATTATGGGCTTCCTCAGTCGGCTGCGATGGGCCGTCTCTAACTGTGGATTGAGGAAAGACTTTGTTGAAAATTCTTCCACTCCGGAGCGCGTGTTCCTCAACCGTGGAAGATCCGGGTGACACCTTGAGTACCGCAGAGTTGGGTGGTGTAGGTGATGCTTGGTGTTGGTATGTTGGTGATGGCGTGGGGTTAGGTGGTGATGGCGCGGTGCGGATTAGAGGTTTAGACGGTTGGATGGTGGATGGGTAAGTGGTTGGTGAAGTGGGGAATGGTACGCGTAATAGCGGTCTGGAAGCTTGGATGGTGTCTGGGTAGGTGGTAGTGGTAGCGGGTGAAGTACAGAATGGTATGCGTAGTAGTGGTCTGGATGGTAAGAGAGGTGCGTAGTTGGTTTGCGGGGGGTTATATGATGGTGGCGTAGGAGTGTGGGGCGTAATGGGCTTGAGGAAGGCGGGTGGTGGTAATGGGTTATTGGTGGCGGGTGTCGGTAGAGGGGTGATGGTGATGGGTTGTGGCCTGGGTATGTGGAGGGTGCGGCGTGGTGGTCATTCTGCGGTACTCGGAATATGACCCGTTGAATAAAGAGAGGAAGAGTCCTTCTATTCTCCACTGTTGCCCACAGTTAGCCTCAGACTGGCTATTTGTCAGGATAGGGGCAACTTGGTTTTGGTTCTGGTGCTCCGGGAGTGGGTTCTGCACTATGCCCATATTTGGTGGTGGTGCTGCTTGTGCTGGTGGTCTTGCTTGCTGTTGATGCTGTGGTCTTCTCGCCTTCAAGGCTGATATATACTTTTTCATCTCCTCCCAATCTATGCCGCCCTGCTTGTTGAGATCATGAATATAATCTCTGAATTGGAAGCAGGTGTCGATGGTATGCCCAGGTTGCCTATGGAAATAGCAATACCTGGACGTGTCGGCATTCTGAGGCCAAACTGCCTTTTCCCTTGGCAAGACTAAGGCATTAGCTGCCATCAGGGCACTGAAAATATCTGCCAGGGATTCTGGGAGGGCTGGATATTCTGCCCTCTTCGAGCCTGGAGGTCTTCTCTGCTGGTTGTAATCACCAGGAGGAGGGACATTATGGTATGCCGGCGGTGCGCGCGGCTGATACTGCTGTTGTTGCTGATATTGCTATTGTTGGGGCTGCTGGCACTGCTGTTGCCGTTGCGGCGGCTGCTGTAGCTGTTGCTGTTGCTGGTTCTGGTTCGGCTGCTGAGGCCGCTGATACTGTTGTTGATAATGGGGGTTCTGCTGCTATCTGTACCCCTACTGGTTCGGCTGCGGTGGCCTCTGGTACTGTTGCTGACTCCTCACAAACTGGGGCGAGTTATTGTTCATGCTACTAACCTGCTCATGAGAGAGCGTGCCCTCAGTAGTAGGACTTGTGCTGAGAGCATTTGGCACTGCAGGCTTCCGAGGTAGAGGCCTACTGGGTCTGTGAGGATCAAATACGCTAGAGAACGTAGCGTCCTTGAAGGCATTCTGGCAGTACCATGCTCTTTCATAGAGCTCTGCCATGTTGGTCAGATTGTTCAGGGAGAGGACTAGCTTGAACTGGGGCGTGGCGTTGGAAATTAGCATCTTCACTTGTTCGGACTCGGACAAGTGATCCTTCACCTTCTCGGCCAAGCCCCGCCACCTGTCGACAAAACTGACAAATTCTTCATCATGTTTCATCTTTTCTGCTACTAAGTCAGTGATGGACAAGGAGGGTGCAACTCTGTCTTGGTATCGTTGAATGAATTTACGAGAGACGATACCGTAGTCCTCTACTTCGGAGGGTTCCAAGGAAAAGAACCACTCGAGGGCTGGTCCCTCTAGAGATCTCCTGAACAAAAAGGCCAACGACCTCTTGTCGTTCTGCCAGAAAGACGATTCGTACATAAACTCCTTCAGGTGGGTGAAGGGGTTACCAGTACCATTGTACTTCCGGTACACTGGCATCTTAGAGGGTGGCAGGTGAAACACTGGCAGGCTCGGTAAGTTGATTTCTGGTGCAGCTTTGACCCCCATCATCTTCTGGAGGTTGTTGAATTGTTCATCCATGCGCTCCATCTTGGCCAGCAACGCTTGCGTGGTCAAATCTGCCTGGGGAGGAGGAGGAGGTGGAGGTACTTGATAGGCCTGTTGCCTAGAGTACGTCGGGCAAGGAGGACAGTAAAGAGGAGGTCCGGCAGAGCTTCCGCCATGCCCGAGGGCATTTTGATAAGCAAGCGTAAGTGGTCTAGCCGGTTGCCTAGAAGACGAAAGTTGCGGCCCAGTTGGCCGAGAAGTGATATGGAGGCCCTCCATGGCCTGATGAATGTAAGGAGGATGAATAGGAGGTTGCTGAGGGATAGTAGGGGGAGCCACAGTGTTCGGCTCAGCAGGCTGCGTGGGTGCCTTCCCCTTCAGAATAGACTAGATCGCCTTAAACTGCTGAAGGTCCAGTCG
Organism: Zantedeschia hybrid cultivar; assembly: GCA_030544215.1. Lineage (NCBI taxonomy): Eukaryota > Viridiplantae > Streptophyta > Magnoliopsida > Alismatales > Araceae > Zantedeschia > Zantedeschia hybrid cultivar. The sequence continues at coordinate 54,116,649 of JARZZO010000006.1, read as the reverse complement.
GGAGGCAAGAACTCCCAAAGCATTAACGAGATCCGAAGGATCAGAGGATGAGGGATCATTCTGATTCATGTCCCCCTCAAGATTGGGATTAGGAATCGCATATTCATGCGGGGGAAGATCAGGATATCGATCATGGGGATGAAAGAGAGGTGTCCGGACATTCCCATCTTGTCGATATGGAATGGGGACAGAATTACAGGAGGCATCAGCATCTCTCCCGTTCTCATAGTTGTAGTCCGAATCGCGAGGGGCATTAGCATCTCCCTCGTAGTTGATGATGGCGTCTTGAGCCATACTCAAGTCCCTGCCTGATCGCAGCAGTATGATGTTAGATTCTTTTTTCAAAGATTTGACAAACAAGTTGCACAGAGATTAATCAATCAAGTGGATGCTTAACGTAATTTTACGATTCCTTGTTGAGTTATTTGGATTCAATTAAACCACAAATTCGCTCAGGGAAAGGATCTTAATTTCAGTTCAATATCCACCGTTATTCTCTATGGCTTTCTCTCACAACGTTTATGGAATCTAACTGGGACTTCAACTGGTACAACCAGCCCAATGATCAAGGAGGAGTACCTTGATTTTGGGGAGTTATGGAGGCCTCAACGTCAACTTCTCTAGTCTGATTAAGGGACCGACCCAATCAGAGAGAGTTGCTGACGTCAAGTAGTGTGTTCCTAAGAAAAGGAGGGTATTCGCCTCAATGCGTATGACCTATGACCTGGATGGCCTCTAATGCTTAATAATAATGGGTAGTAGCACTCAAGTCACAAAAATCTGAGAACTGGGGAAAAATTAAAAACTGTCTGAATTGCGTCGAGTGTAGTCGACGCTATTCAAACAAAATCTTAATTTTTCGCAGAAACTCAGATTGCAGACAGCAGAGAAAGGAGACTGAAAGGCGTCTAGGTTTATTGACGCAGTTTGAAACGCGTCAGTGCTCCTAGACATTTTTCAAGTCGCAGAAACAGTTTTGCAGGAGGAATTTCTGGGTTGATTCCTCCTCAAACAGGATAAAAACAGTAAATAATCAGTTCATGCAATTTTTTTTTAGTTCCAGATTTTAACAGGATGATTTTACTAACTAAACAACTAAGATGCCAATCAATCACACAACATTTTCATCACAAAAACAACTTTTTCAATTAATCAACGGGCAGGGCAAGATCTTGCCACAGGGGTGTGCACGTGGTGCACGAGGGAAATTAACTAAACTAAAACACTCACCAATTGGTGAGGACGTGTCGAGAGACACAAGTGGTGCACCGTGGGTGCCCGATTGATGATAGCAAGAACAAAAAACTAAAGGATGGCGAGACCAAGTCCCACCGTGATCGCCAAAAAAGCTGTGAGTGCTTAGAATGATTGTGTGATTATCATGAAAAATCTATATTGTTTAAGTGTAAAATAAACCTATTAAAAAGAAACTACGTGAAGTGATCGCCAGAAACTTTTGACTTAAAAGTTCCAAAAGAAGGTTTTGTTCGCCTACCTGTTTAAACGCGGAAGATATTGAGTCCTTGCTTCCCCCTCTTCAGCCGGCTGAAGAAAGAGAGCCCTTTCTTTGTTATTTGTTCTTACTGTTGAATTTGAAGTTGAGGTTCGTCCAGAGATTCTTGTGACTTTGTGCTTGATTTACTCCCTTGATTCTCCTTTGATCCGTCAAGAAAATGGAAAGAGAAATGAAGAAACAATAATGAGAACTTAAGTAGAAGCAGTATCCATTCTAATCATAGTTTTAAACATGAAACTAAACAGCAAACTTACTTGTTTAATGGCTTTTGAAACCCCTTAATCAAATAGGTTTTGAAAAGAATGATGTTGTGGTGTGTGTTGCATGGAGTGATGATGAAGAATGAGAGATTAATGAAGATGTAAATGAAAATGCAGTAATGAAACTGTAACGACCCGCCACCCTATAATCGGGGATCCGATTACTAAATGGGTACTGAATCATTAATTTGGAACTAAACCAGGATCTAAGTAAGTCTGGGAAATAAATAATAAACTAAGCTAAACATTCACATCGCATTGTATTGAAATGAAAGTGCAAGAATTAAAATCATTACAATGCGACTCGATACAGCAAATAATTATATACTCCAACAGAAGGGAAATAATTAAACATACATGCCAGAAATAAAATAACAACTACGTCGGGGCATACCCCGGAATAACCGCTGACGGTGCTCAACACACGGCGGCACTCTCCTCGCTAGGTCTGCTGGGAGTCCTCACCTGAAAACTGCAGGGGTGAGTCTCAAAGACAAGACTCAGTAGGGATCCTTCGATCCCCACTGCCCACGCACACACCCACAACTGCAAAGTACAGCTAACGGTAAAGTAATCAGCACAGTAGTAGGTACAATTCCTAATTCTCAACGTGAAATCACATGCAGTCGAAATATAATAAACATGCATATTCTAAACCAGCCGACTAGGGAACCCATAACTGCCGTCTCGATAAAACTCGCCAACCACACAAACAACGGTGGGAAAACCTCGACCCGCTGAGACCAAGCGGTAACCCCTCGGATAGCACACTAGCTACTCCGGCCCAACTGGCTCAGGTGGTTACTCCTTTCCTCAGCATGAGTGACTCTCCGAATGTACCACTCCGACACCGGTACTAGCTGACCCCGGGGTTCACCAGGTGACCCTCTCTCACTAGGCGTCACCCCGCCCACGCCCCCACCGGCGCTGTGCTACGCCCACACCAGCACAGGGTGATAAAGCGCTACACTGTCACTCCAGGTCCACAGTAACACAAAACCCAGCACAGTACGATCCGGTCACGTGAAAAGTCCGCGATCGCATAACATACAAGGTAGTACCATCCGGTCATAAAGAATTCATCTCTATTGAGTACACTAAAACATGCGCTAACCAACTATCTAGCAGTATGAACACATTTTACTGGCATGAATTAGTGTGGTTCTGTGTTGAATCGCGTCGCCCAAGGCCGACGCCATTCAAGCTCCATGTACTGGTTTATGGAAAACATTGTCTTCAGAATCAGGCCTTAAAAGGCGTCGACACCAGTGGTCGCCTTTTGAAAGGCGTCGACATCCTCAGACGCCATTTAGCACAGAAATCCAGGAATTCCAGAAAACATTACTCAGGGGATTTCTGCCTTAAAAGGCGTCATGGCTACCCGACGCTATTCAAATTGCGTCGCCCACTCATGACGTCTTTTAGTCCCAGAATCCCCGAACTGGCAGACTCTCAGTAAGGCGATTCCTGCCTAAAAGGCGTCGTGATGGCCCGACGCCCTTCAAAAAGGCGTCGTCCATGCACGACGTCTTTCAACCGCAGGAACCAGAGTCTGCCATGAGCCCGAGGGCTCCCTTTTCAACCCTAACAACCCCAAAATCACCCAAAAACGGAGGGGAAAGAGGGGCAATCCAATCCACAGGAAATCACATTCATAGAAATCCCCCATATCATCAAGAAGAACTCCTAAACATGCTTGTTCTACCCCCCCCCCCAAACAAAAGATCCATAACATGCTTAAACGGGGGAAAACAAGGTTTAAACACAATACTATGGGGGCCGTCACCCTACCCGTTACTTGAACTCCTCCAAGCTTCAAGCCATCCACCCGTCTCGCCCCACGCCGCCACCGGTACCGCCGTGGTCGTCCTTACTCCACCGTGATGTCGGCCGCCGTCCGGAGAGTAAAACGCCGCAGTGGAAGTAGAGGTGGTAGTGGTGAGAGCTAGGTAGGGGATGGAGTGGAGGAAAAGATGGAATGGTGGGAGGAAGAGAGGGAGGAGGAGGAATCGCAGTCGAGTTCGCCGGAAGGGAAGGAGAGAAAGAGAGAAGGAAGAAAATGAGGGAAAGAAGGAGGGCTCGCGGGGTTAACCAGAGACTGGCTAAAACACGTCGACATCCACGGACGTCTATCAGGTGATGTGACGGCTGCTCTGACAAGACTCTGAAAACGCGTCGTCCAAGGCAGACGCCGTTAAGGCGACATGTCAGGGCCGTACTCTGACAACCCCAGAGTCGCAGTCTTAAAGGCGTCGTCACACGTGGACGCCGTTCAGGCGACACGACAGGGCCGTACTCTCGCGGCCCAAAGCCAGCCCACGTGGCACCCACGTGGCAGAACCTAAAACGCGTCTTGTAACGACCCGCCATCCTATGACCGGAGACCCGGTCACTAAATGGATGTCGGCCCATTAACTGCGGGTTCACACCCGGATCTCACACAACACGTCTGGAGGAGTAAGTGCTAAACAAGGCTAAATATAACAATCACACGGACTACAAAGGTAAGCAAGTGCGCAGGAAGGAAAATAACAATGTCCGTATACAGTCCAACAATAATTACATGTCCAACAAGTTAAATAAGTACAGGCAGAAGGAAAGTACAACAACATCGGGGCATACCCCGGAACTAAGACAGCTGCTGGTCCACACACCAAGAAGACACCACGCTTCCGCTCGCCACGAGGTCCACACCTGAAACCGCAGGGAGTGAGCCACACCAGAAATGGGCTCAGTAGAGATCATCCGATCCCCTGCCTCCCACTCACACACCCACAAGTGTAACAACAGGAATATATGGCAATTTAAGTAAAGCAGTAAACATAGCACCCAACTCTGATGTGAAACGTACGATAAGCAGTGTAGCAAGAACCATTCTAAGTAACCCGAAGAACCCAACACAGAGTCACGTCTCACAGCCAAAGTCCACGAAGCGACTGAACCACACTGTCGACCGCAATCAAATGTCGCCTCCCAACACTACCACCACTACTCACGCCTGTCCACCCCTACAATGTTCCGGGGCACTGTAGGGTGAGGCAGTGAGTCAAACTAGGACTAGCTGGAACCAGTGTACCGCCACTGCCAGCTACGTGTGCACACAAACAGTCTAGACTACTGTCCTACCGTCCGGATTGCCTCCACGCTAGGCCTCAACGCTTCAGGAGGGCCCTGGGGACCGGCGAATCCCCGTCGAGCCGAAGCTACAGGAACTACCCACAACCCTAACCTCCCGGGCTGCGTCAGGCCAAAGGGCTAAGGGTACCACTCGTAACATTGATCAAAGGTCACATCAGGCCCAGTGGCTACATGGGTAAAACAACTCCAACAGTACCACAACTAGCTCCACAGCAAGAAACGCGCCGGAAGCTGCCACGACAAACAGGGAAACCCCGACCCGCTGAGGCCAAGCAGCAACCCCTCGGATAGCGCACCAGTTACTCCGGCCCGACGGGCTCAAGGTGGTTCTGCTTTCCTCAGCCAAAGGTAAAACACAACATGTACCACTCCTCCCACCGGTACGGCACAATGCCTCACAGACACCATGACCCTGTCCCCATTGGTCCATGGTGACAACGTAAACTACAGTTATTCCAATCCACAATCGCATAAGCACACACACACATATAACATGATGTAACTCCATTCACGCAGAAGTCCTCAGTCTCAGTGTACAACGTAAAGCATGCATTTGAAATCGTCCCACAGTGAAACACATAATAAAATCAGGATTATACAGTTCTGTCTTGAATCGCGTCGACCGAGGTCAACGCCATTCAAGCCCCTCAGACAGGTTCATTAAAGCTAGATTATTCCTTGAAACGCGCCGTCATAGGGAGTCGCCTATTTAAAACGCGTCCAGGTCCACAGACGCCATTCACACCGAAATTCCAGATTTACAGACCCTCACTCGGGGTGATTTCCTGCCTAAATGGCGTCATGATGTCCCGACGCCCTTCTGAAAGGCGTCGTCCATCCATGACGTCATTTAGCGCCAGAACCCCTACTCGTAAAACCTCGAATCAGGGAGGTTTCTGCCCTAAAAGGCGTCGTACTGCCCTGACGCCCTTCTAAAAGGCGTCGACCAGGCACGACGCCGTTTAGCGCCAGAAACCTGGTTCCCTGGTTCGAACCGAGGTTTCTCCCTTAACCCCAAACACCCCGAAAAGCCCCAAAACAAGAAGGGGAGGAAGAGGAATTCATCTATCACAAGCATGCTACGAATCCACGATCACAAGCACGACCATTCCCACAAGAAAACCCCCTAGACATGCTCAATCTAGCCCAAACACATCATATCACGCCAAGGAAAACACGAGCAACACATGCAAGGTTCGTCCCCCTACCGGTTCTTGAACTCCTCCAAGCTCCTCGCCGCCGACCCGCCGCACCGCAGACCGCCGTCGGTACCCTCGAGGACGCCGCCACTCCGCCGGGACGTCGGCCGCCGTCCGGAGAAGGGAACGCCGCGAAGGAGGTGGTGGAGGTAGAGGTGAGAGGTAAGGAGGCTATGGAGTGATTGGAAGAGGAAGAAGAGGAAGGGAAGGGGAAAAGAGAGTCGGAGAGGGCGAGGAGAGAGAGAGTGAAGGCGAAAATGAGAGAAAGAAGGAGAGGTTCGCGTTGTCAATCTGGATCCCGCTAAAACGCGTCGATCGAGGTAGACGCCTATCAGTCTGACAGGACGGGCCGTACTGACAGCGGTCTGAAACGCGTCGCCCACCGTGGACGCCGTTCAGACGATGTGACCGGGGCCGTACTCTCGCGGCCCGAAACCCGCCCACGTGGCGCACACGTGACACAACAACCAGCAGACCTAAATGGCGTCCACACAACCTGACGCTTTTTGAAACGCGTCGAGCAGTGCTGACGCCATTCAGTCAGAAATCTCAAGACCCCGCAGGGTCCAAACCAGGGGATCCGGCCCGAACCCGACCCGAAAACAGAACCCGAAACCTCAGTCCTTACACGTTCGCAACGGTGGACGCCGTTTAAACCGCGTCTCGCGGGCTCGACACGAAACATCACAGGGTCTCTGCCCCACTGGAGCCTGAACTACAGGGTCCGACCCCGAAAACCGGATCCGAAAGCCTCAGTCCTTACATAAACACTTAGGCCGAATTGGATGAAGAATCTTGAATGGACGCCGACTTCTGGAAACAGCAGCGCTTCGGCGTTTGGACGTCGTTGCTTCGATCTTCAATCACTAACTCTGATTCTAACTTCTCTCTTCTTCTTTTTTTTTTTAACTTTCAAGATGCAAGGTATTTATAGACTTGTTCTACGTCCACGGAATTACATGGAAAAATCTTAAGATTTATCCATCTTAACCAACAGATAAATACAGATTAATTCATCTTTATCTGTAATTATCTAAAACGCGTCCACACGAGCTGACGTCTTTCAGATTAATTAAGATAAGGATAAACATCTGGGAAAAGTTATCTTTATCTATATTAGATAAAACGCGTCTACATGTGTAGACGTCTTTTACACTAATTAGGATAAGGATAAACATCCGGAAGAGAAGCAGAAATAGCCTAGGAAACCTAAAATGCGTCAACGCTTACAGACCCCGTTTAGCTAATTAATCAACTGATTAAAATTCAATTTTAATCGCTAAAATAAGAATAAAGTCTAAATGGCGTCCATACATATCGACGTCTTTTATTCTTCTTCATATTTTAACTGAAATTTTGAGTTAAAATCAATTTAATTGATTAACTTAAACATGTCTGTTAAACCCGACACTCAAAAAGATCAATAAAAATTAATCAATGATTAAATATCAGACCATTCTGAGGCATTATTATATGATATGAAATTTTCTCAAAATGACGTCAAAATTAGCGTGTCTACACCCACAAGGGCCCAAACCAAGGGGTATGATGCCAAAAACCGACCCGATAACTGGATCCGAAATCTCAATCCTTACAAGGAAACCGTCGGCATCTCCCATTCTGTATATCTAAAGGTTATACTGTTTGACGAAAATTAGTGGAAGTAAAACTATATTATAAAGACTATATCTTGTTTTTCATTAGTAACTGAATTTCTGCTGATTAAAATTTGATTATCTCCATATAGGCCAAAATGTCGCACCATAACCCGTTGCGTGGCATACTGGATGCTAATCGCTTAACAGGCCATAACTACTCAGACTGGCTCAGGAACATAAAGATTGTCCTCAGGTCTGAGCAAATTGTTTATGTCATAGATGAAGAACCTCCTACTGAACCAGCATTAGATGCTCCAAAGGAGGACATACTGACATATGAGAAATGGAAGGAAGATTCCACCATGACCCAATGCTACATGCTGGCCTCTATAAGCAATGAATTGCAAAGGCAACATGAGGAGATGGATGTTAGATCCATCATGCTCCATTTGAAGGAGCTATTTGGTGAGCAGAGCAGAATCGAAAGATATGAGATATCTAAGAATCTGTCCAAGGCTTAGATGACAGAGGGATCTTCAGTATAAACTCATGTGCTGAAGATGATAGAATGGGTGGAGAGGTTAGATGCTCTTGGGGTCCCACTCCCCAAGGAGATGCATACAGACCTTGTGTTGTCTTCACTTACACAATCATATGCGCAGTTCATAGTTAATTTTAATATGAACAAGATCCAGACCACTTTGGCTGAATTACTGAATATGCTGAAGACTGCGGAGGGGAACCTTGTGAAGGAAAAACCCCATGTCCTCATGGTTGGTAAGACCAGCCGAAAGAGACTGGCAGTCCAAGCCTTTAGGAAAGGTAAAGGCAAGAATCATAAGAAGCCAAAAGTTGTCAAGAAGGACAAGGGCAAGAGTGCTTAGAAGAGTGAATGCTTCTACTGTCATCAGAAGGGCCACTGGAAGAGGAATTGCAAAGAATACCTCAAGGACAAGGCTCAAGGAACTATGAAGCAGCAGGACGCTTCAGGTATCTATATGATAGATGTAAACTTGTGAATTAGAGATTATACATCATGGGTATTAGATATTGGATGTATTTCTCATATCTGTAATTCTGTGCAGGCACTAACAAGAAAGCGTAAGCTGAGAACCGGCGAGGTGGAGCTTAGGCTAGGTTATGGCGTAAGAGTTGTGTCGATCGCTGATAAAGTGTTAAATTGATCATTTAAGGGCAATCATATACATCATACTCATGTTTTTATCTGCAAAATAGCATGAAATGATAGATAATTGTGTGACAAGTCCAACGGTACCAATTTCATCAAATTCTGACTTAAAAACATCGTCATTTCATGTGATCAAAGGAGTGTAGCGCATTTGCGGTTTTTCGACAAAACCGAGACGAAATGAATAAAAATTATGATATTTTTATGATAATGCGCTAAATTATATTTATTTGATGTGAACAGGACATGCCGATGATGCAGTGCAGCTGGAGGAGTTTTCAGAAATTTGGGGGAGGTCTAGTGTGCGGATTTCAACTAAAACAGGGGTAAAAATACAATTTGATTCCTTCCTTCGCTGGAGTTTCCTAAAACCCACTATTTTCCTCCGTCTCTCCGATTTTCTAAACACATCCCTTCCTTTATTTTAAAAAATCATCTCTCTCTTTCTCGTTTTAGAAAGTCGAATCCTATCTCTTTTCCAATTTCCTCTTCCAAATCCTGTCCCTTCTCCAAGTCTCCCACATATCCTCCTCCTTTTCAAACTCAAACCCGGCAGCCTCTCCTCCTTCTCCTCTCTATAAATCTCTCCTCTCCTCTTTCTCTTCCCCTCTCAACCAGATTCTCCCCCACGTTTCGTTTTTCCCAGTTTTTTCCTAGCCGATTCCTCCTCCTCCGTTTTATTCAGCAGCATCCTCTCTCCCTCTCCCTGGTTATTCCTCTCTTCTTCTTCTTCTTTTCCAATTTCTTTGTTTTCTCCCTATCTCCGGTTAACTCTCTCCCGGTTCTCCCTCTTTCTCTCCCTCTGATTATCTCTCTACCAAGCCCACACCACGCAGCAGCATCCCGACCTGCCAGCAACTCAAGCAGCTCCTGCTGCACCTCCTTCAGCACCTCCACGTCCTGCAGCACCAGCTTCCTCCTCTCTCCAACCCGGCCAACGTGCAGCAGCGGCAACCTTCCAGCTATCCCAGCTGACCCGGCAGCATCCAGCAGCCCTCCACCCAGCGCTGCCACGCGCTGCATGCCCCCACACACATGCTCGTGCAGCATCTCCCAGCAGCAACCATCCAAGCATGCTCCTCCATGCGCCGCGGTGAAGCCTGCACCTCCTTCCTCCAGCAGCTGCCAGCAACTCCAGCAGCGCATGCATGCATGTGTGTTGAAGCCCGAACCAGCCACGCATAGCAGCTCCTCTAGCGGCAGCATCCAGAAACCCCCACGCACCAGCCATGCATGTTTGAAGCATCCACGTACTGTCCAAGCGAACCAGCCAGCACCTTAAGCTTCTCCCTGCATGCACGTTCACAGCACCAACCAGCAAGCTTCCTCCTTCCTCAAGCAAAGCCCAGCATCCCATCACCTCCATGTGGTGAAGCCAACCACTGCTGCAACCACATGGCCAGCAGCTTATTCCAGCTGCTCTCCACGTGCCTAACCACAGCAGCTGTCCTAGCTTCATCCATGCAGCAGCAAACACAGCCCACAGATTTCTATCTCTTCTCCCATTAGTTTAAAATTAATTTAATTAAGGATAGTTAATTGATAATTAATATTTTGATTATTTAGTTTAAGTTCATTAAACAATTAAACTTTGAAGATTGTTTCATAATTTTTAATTAATTCTTGTTTTGCAAGTAGTTAAATTGCAATGTCTTCGTCACAAATTTTAGTTGTGTTTATTATTTTTCTCAATTGTGTTTGCATTTAATTTCAGAAAAAGAAAAGAAAAACCAAAAAGATGTGTTCAATTTGAGTAATCATATTTTTAGGTAATATTAGTTAACTTAGTTTTAGTTTAATTAAGTAATTAGTTTACTTAAAATCTCACTTATTTTTAGATTAACTAAAGTACAAAGTTTTCAAAATTAGAATCTTAACTCTCTGTGGATCGACTCGGACTCACCGCTATTAAATTTCCAAATTTTGATTTGAGTGAGCCGGATAAATTTAGATTGAACGTTTTCATGTGTTTAGCGACGCACAATTCGAAACGATCAATTTTTGGCGCCGTTGCCGGGGAGTTAGATTTTTAATTTTGATTATCTTGGATTTAGTGTAATTAGTCTCTAACTAACCTTATTTTTCTTATTTTTGCAGGTAAATTGAAAAAAAGAAAAAAAAGAAAAGGAAAGCGAAATCATGGTCAGTGTGTTCCAACTTTCTATGTTTCAATTTCCTTACTTTAGTTAGTTTCATTTTTTGTAGTTTCTAGTTTAGATAGGTTTCCATTAACTAAAAAAAAGAAACAAAAAAAGGAACATCTAAATTTAAAAACCTTCATTGCCAAGATTAGAAACTTTCCATGCTAGGCATTCATCATCCTAGGAAAGCATGAGTTAGTTTCCTTTCACAGTTATTTCCATAAATTGTTGAAGATTGCGGGGGAAAGGTACGTGTTTCAATTTTTAGCAAGTCATTCATGATTGCATCAACACACCTTGCATTGATTTGTTGCCTTGTATTGCATCCAAAAAAGACAGTAAGGGCAGCAACTTTAACCACATAAGGTAGGGATTTGATCACCCTTCCTTAGCCCACAAATCACCTTCCTTGCATTGGCATTTCCTAATCCAACTAAAAGCAAGTCGAAAGAGAATCTAGGGTTTACACCGTGAGTGGTTTAAATCTCGAGTTGCCTCCATTTTTGGAAACGGTGTCTAGGCTAGAGGTAAAAAGGCAAACGTCTAAGCGGGAAAGTGGTTCTCTAATTAGGTCCCTACGAAAGTAGGGGGAGCCTCCCACTACCCCACCTCTTACCTGGCCGTTGACTGATTGTGGTTGTGACTCGAGGTAGACTCCATTCACCTTGTAAGAAAATTCACATAGAGAGTCTAGGTTAACATTAGATCATTAGGATAATTTGTTTGTCAACATTGATTACATTTAAAAAAAAAAAACAAGAAATAGAAAACAAAATCCTCTCTCCATCAATCCTAGTGTATGCATGGTAGGAGATCTCAAAATCCTAACCTTTTAGGACCACTTGCTGAAATAGAAAGAATCTTACATCACAGAAATCCACCACAAGATCCAATGGCTGATAATCAGGACCCACCAAAGCAAATGAAGGACTATTTCATTCCAAATCGATATCAACCTTCATCTTGTATTCATCTTCCTCAGAATCCAGCCAATCAATATGAAATCAAATCTAGCACCATTCAGATGCTCTCATCCTTTTATGGGAATACTAATGAAGATCCTTATAAGCATCTGGATGAATTCCTAGAAATCTGTTCCACAGTGAAGATCCAGAATTTCACCGATGATGGCCTTAAATTGACCTTATTTCCCTTTTCATTAAAGGACAAGGCTAAATATTGGTTGGGAACCATAGGAAGGCCCATTAGGACATGGGAAGAAATGCAGAAAGAATTTCTCAAGAAGTTCTATCCCATCGGGCGGACCAATACCATGAGACGGGCCATCACCAGTTTTACCCAAACTCCCGGGGAATTGATCCATGAATCTTGGGAAAGACTGAAAGAATTGCTTAGAAAATGCCCTCATCATGGGCTTTCAAAATGGCAAATTGTCCAAGCATTCTATGAAGGATTGTCTGAACAGTTCAGACAGATGGTGGATGCTTCATGTGGAGGGGCGTTTATGATGAAAAATGAAGATGAGGCGTCTGATCTGTTTGAGATGTTAAGTGATAATTCCATCAATCATGCCTCATTATCATCTTATGAAAGGTCTGTTGGGCCATCTAAACAGACTGGAATGTATGAACTTAAGGCCCGCGGAGAGTCCGAATCCATAATGGACATAAATCTGATTAATCAGAAGTTGGATAAGGTAGACGTCTTGGCCCAGAAACTAGACCAACTCTTGGCCTTAAACAATTAAGAGCCTACTTACCCAACACAATCTAGTCCATATGAAGGCCCATCTTCTGTCAATCATGATATATGTGCCATATGCGCAAGTCCAACCCATCAAGTGAATGAATGCCCAACTGTGGCCCAACTTCCACCATTCATTCAAGAACAAGTTCAGGCTGCCCAGGGATTCTCCAGGCCCAATAGTGATCCATTCTCAAATACTTACAATCCTGGCTGGAGAAATCACCCTAATTTCTCTTGGAAGAATCAGCAGGCCCCATTACCGATGTCCAATCCTCCCATGCATCAAGCCCAAAAGCCACAGAATTCATTCCAACAGCAATCTAATTTCTATGGAAATGTTCAGACTAGGGGATCTCAAGCCCAGTTTTCTCAACCGGCCCAGTATCAATCAGGTCAATCGGCCCAATATCAATCAGGTCAATCGGCCCAATATCAATCAGGTCAACCGGCCCACTACCACTCATTCCAATCTGGACAGCCAACCCAATACCATCCTCCACCCACTTATCCACAACCTCCTCAGTCCAACTTTGATGATAAATTCACTCAACTCCAACAACTGATTTTGACCCAGCAACAATCCATTGCTAAGTTGGAAAGCCAAATGGGCCAACTAGCTGAGGCCGCGATTAGAAGAGAAGTAGGCCAACTTCCTAGTCAACCCGTTGCCAATCCAAGGAATCAACCTCCGGGTTTTCCACAGCAATCGGGCATTTTACCTCAGCCTGGCCCGGTACCACAACCTAAAGGGCCACAATTTGGGAATGCTAAAGCCATTTCAGCCCTTAGGAGTGGGAGAAGTTTAGAAAAACCACATGCAGATGGAGAGTTAGCCAAAGGTTCCACTGATGGGCCTCAGGAAATTGAAAGTGAGAGTGAAGATGAACCCATCATAGAGAAGTTGGACGAGGATCTGAAAGGAAAAGGGAAGATTGATGAAGGCCCAAGTTCTTATAAACCTAGGGTGCCATTTCCTAATGCCTTGTTAGCTAAGCCCAATACCAGGAAGAAACTGTCCCAGAATGAGGAGTTGTTGGATTTGTTCAAACAAGTCCAAATTAATATTCCACTCATCGATGCCATCAAGCATGTGCCAGCTTATGCTAAGTTTCTCAAGGACTTATGTACTCCACGAAGAGAATCTAGAATGGCACCCGAAAAGGTTCGGCTTTCTGAGGATGTTAGTGCAATTGTGATGAATCATTTACCCAAGAAGTTAAAGGATCCTGGAGCACCTCTAATTTCATGTGACTTAGCTGGAGTTACATTTGATAGAGCTTTATTGGATCTAGGTGCGAGTGTAAATCTATTGTCAACAGCCATTTATGAAAAATTTGATATTGGAGAATTAAAGCCCACACCCATCATCTTGCAGTTGGCTGATAGGTCTGTGAAAACTCCACGGGGATTAATTGAGGATGTTATCGTAAAGGTTCAAGATTGTTATTTTCCCGTGGATTTTCTTATTCTAGATATGGCATTACCTGAGGAACTCATTCACACCCCGATCATCTTAGGTCGTCCATTCTTAGCCACTGCCAAAGCTAATGTAAATTGTGAAACTGGCATAATGGACATTTCATTTGGGGGTCAAAAAGTCCAGATTAATGTCTTCAAAGCGTCTCAATATCCAGATCATGAAAAAGAATGCCATACTATTGATATCGTGGATAATCTGGTTGAAGAAAATGAGATGTTCACATATGACCTTTTGGAGGAAGCCAATACTTTAAAGGACTCCCCTGGCCCATTAACATCTTGGCCCAAGGTTGAACATTGATCGTTTCGAATTGTGCGTCGTTAAACACATGAAAACGTTCAATCTAAATTTATCCAGCTCACTCAAATCAAAATTTGGAAATTTAATAGCGGTGAGTCCGAGTCGATCCACAGGGAGGTAGAATTTTAATATTGAAAACTTTGGACTTTAGTTAATCTAAAAATAAGTGAGATTTAAATTAAACTAATTACTTAATTAAACTAAAACTAAGTTAACTAATATTACCTAAAAATAGAATTACACAAACTAAACAAATCCCCTTTTTTTTTTACTTTTCTTTTTCAAAGATTAAACACAAACTCATATAAAAATAAGCACGACAAAGAAAGTTAACAAAGAAATTACTATTTAACTAAGTGTAAATGATTAATTATCTAAAAATTATGAAACAACTTACAACATTTAATATTCTAAATAAACAAATCATTAAATAACAACTGACTAATTCTAATAAACTAATTATTATACTAATAAGGGAAGGAAAAGAACAGAGCAATAGAAGCTTCTGTTGGTACTCCGGCGCAATGGACCGGGCCCAAAGGATGCGGTGCAGTGGACCAGCTTCACCGGGTTGGAGAAGATCTGCTGCCGTTGCTTTGCCGCTTGGTGGGTGCTTCGGTGCTGGACTTGCTTGAGGAAGGAGGCTTCTAGTGTACGTGGCTGCAGGAGGAACTGCTGCATTGGAGGAAGGAGGTGCAGGAAGAGCTTGAGGTCTTGCTGGTACGTGGAAGATGATGTTGATGCTGGTAGGGCAGAAGGCAACGCGTGGAGCTTAAAGGTAGCAGCTGCGTGGAGGTGCTGCTTGACGTGTGGAGCTGCTGCTTCACCAACGTGGAAGAGTTGCTGGCCGGCGCTGGTGTGCGTGGAAGAGCTTGGAGGAAAGTTCACCGCAGCTGCTGGCAGGAGCTTGAAGTGCTGCTGGCGTTGGAGGAAGGAGCTTGGAGCTGCTGCTGGCTGCGTTTGCTGCTGGAGGGGGTACAGCTTTGCAGGTTGGTGGCTTTGCTGCTGTACGTGGCTGATGCTCACTGCTGTGTGCGTGGAGAAGGTGGAGTTGCTGCCGGAGCCCGTTGCTGTTGGTGCCGCTAGAAGTAGGAGGAGATGCAGGAAGGTGGAGGAAGCTGCCGGACGTGTTGCTTGCAGCTGGTGGTGCGGTTGGAGGGCATGGAACACGCAGGGGCTTGCTGGATGCTTGGAGGGTTGCAGGTTAGCGTGGAAGAGAGACGGCAGGAACGAGAGAGAGAGAGAGAGCTATGGAGGGAGAGAAAGAGAAGAGAGAGGGCGTGTGGGATACCGAGAGAGAGGGGGATGCTGAGAAACCGAAGAGGAAGAAGGAGATTGCGTGGGAGAAAGAGAGGGGTGCTGGAAAACTGGAGAGGGAGGAGAGAGCGGTGGAGGGCGAGAAATAGAAGAGAGAGAGTTGCTGGAAAGAGAATTGAAAAAAAGGGTTACTGAGGGGAAGGAGAGTTCGGAATATATGGGAGAGAAGAAGAGAGAGAGAGAGAACGTGTGGGAGTGTTTTTGGAAAGGGAGAAATTGGAAAATAAAACGGAAATAGGAAGAGAGAGTCTGAATTGGAGAAGGAGAGGAAAAGGAAGTTGGAGAAGAATTAGGAGTCAAATTTCTAAAACGAGAGAGAGAGGATTTTTTTTTTAAAATAAAGGAAGGGATGTGTTTAGGAAATCGGAGAGACGGAGGGAAATAGTGGGTTTTAAGAAACTCCAGCGAAGGAAAGAGTCAATTTGCATTTTTACCCCTGTTTTAGTTGAAATCCGCACACTGGACCACTCCCAAATTTTCGGAAACTCCTCCAGCTGCACTGCATCCTCGGCATGTCCTGTTCACATCAAATAAATATAATTTAGCGCATTATCATAAAAATATCATCATATTTATTTATTTCATCTCGGTTTTGTCGAAAAACCACAAATGCGCTACACTCCTTTGATCACATGAAATGACGATGTTTTTAAGTCAGAATTTGATGAAATTGGTACCGTTGGACTTGTTACACAATTATCTATCATTTCATGCTATTTTGCAAATAAAAACATGAGTATGATGCATATGGTTGCCCTTAAATGACCAATTTAACACTTTATCACACCCCTCAACTTACTCATTGCTAGTCCCTTAGCAATGCAAATAAGGAAAAGTTAGGACAAACAATGAATTATCATGCTTCATTTGTAGTATCTTTCACAATCAATTTAAGTGATAGCCGTTTGGTTGAGCTAAAAAGTTTTCATATCCCACAATATTTTGATTCAGACAGGTGATTGTGCATGAAATTTGACACACTTAGAACTCGTTTCCGACCTTTCTGGTATTTTCTTGCCTTTACTCCCCTTTAGATAAGACTACTTGGGGAGGAGAAGGGAATACGAGATTTCCCGATCAGTCAGTGAGGACCGTTTTTCAGTTTCCGTCCCAACTCAGCACTTTTCACGACTTGGTCATATTTTTGGTTCGATGGACTTTTTAGCGCGGCGTTTCTTTATTGTACTTTTGCTTTTGAGAGTGCGTACTTTTTGCCACTCTCTTTGAATTGCCTGAGGGGAGGTGCGTACTTTTTGCCACCTACCTTCCTTTAGCTCTTTTATCGCCTTCTTTTGCCTTTAATGTTTACAACTGTCCATTTTAAATGACCGCCTCTTTTAGAGTGCTGAGTGGGACAGTCCCCTATTACGGATTCTACTCATTCCTTTCGTTCAACATAAAAGAAAAATTAATATAAGTAGTCTTATCCTTGAGGTTGATTCCAGCAATTCTATACTTTTAAGATCTTCCATTTATTCTAAGTTGCCGTGTGTGTGTGAAAATCATCCCGCCGTGGTTTTTTGTAAAGTGGAATATTTGAACTTTAAAGGCTCTTTAACCGATGTGACTAACAGAAAACTGATTTGTTTAAGATTTACTTAATGAAACATGATTTTCATGCAATTTTCCTAGGATGTGAAAAGAAGTTTTTGAAAAAATTTGACCATTTTTCAGTGAAAGATATCAGTTTTCTTCAAAAGATTTTCAATAAATGCATATGATTGTCCCGCCCCCCAACTTGATTGACATTGTCCTCAATGGCATAAAAAAAACATGCAGCCAAAAGAGAATTTGTGAAGGAGTGAAACAACCTGTAATGACGAGGATGCGACATACCCACGGCGATCGCTGCTCAGGGACCTAAGAGGAGAAGAAATACCAAAAACTGAAGTAAAGATATTGGGTTGCCTCCCAATAAGCGCTAAGTTTATCGTCTTCAGCCAGACGGAAGTTCAGTTAGTGTGGATCACTCAGTTCTATGGATTCAGGTGGTTCATTTTGAAGATTTTCAATGAATGGTTTCAACCGTTGACCATTAACAGTAAAAGTGTTCCCACTTTTGGGGTTCAGAATTTTAACGGCACCATGATCGAAGGCTTTAACGACCACGAAGGGTCCATCCCATCTGGATTTCAGTTTTCCAGGAAATAGGCGAAGCCTAGAATTAAATAGCCAAACTTTCTGATTTGGAAGAAATGATTTTCTGACAATATGTTTATCATGAAAAGCTTTGGTTTTGGCTTTATAGATCTTTGAATTTTCATAGGCCTCATTACGCAACTCTTCCAACTCACTCAGTTGTAAGGTGCGGTGGGAACCAGCTTGGGCTAGGTCTAGATTGACTTGTTTGATGGCCCAATAAGCCCTATGTTCCAATTCCACTGGAAGGTGGCACGCTTTTCCGAAAACTAGGCGATAAGGAGACATGCCAATAGGAGTTTTGTAAGCGGTCCGATAGGCCCATAAAGCATCATCCAATCTTTCAGACCAATCTTTTCTATCGGGTCTAACGGACTTTTGCAGAATGTTCTTAATCTCTCTATTAGAAACTTCCACTTGGCCACTAGTTTGGGGATGATAGGGGGTGGCTACTTTGTGATTAATCCCATATTTCTTAAGCAAAGCCCGAAACTGGTAATTCGTGAAGTGCGTTCCCCCATCACTAATGATAGCTTTAGGCCACCCGAACCGAGAAAAGATATTCTTTTGAATGAATTTAATGACCACTTTATGATCATTGGTTCGGGTGGCTACCGCTTCAATCCATTTTGAGACATAATCCACCGCTACCAGAATATATGTATGTCCAAAAGAGGGTGGAAAAGGTCCCATAAAGTCAATTCCCCAGACATCAAAGACTTCAACCACCAAGATTGGGTTGAGTGGCATCATATCCCTTTTCGCCATATTTCCTACGGCCTGACATCGGAGGCAATTTTTGCTAAATTCATGGGCATCTTTGAAAAGTGTGGGCCAGTAAAAACCACTTTGTAGGACTTTGGCTGCAGTTTTCTTTCCTGAGAAGTGGCCCCCACACGCCATATTATGACAGAAATTGAGAACACTCTGTTGTTCTTCTTTAGGGACACATCGCCTAATGATTTGATCAGGACAAAATTTGAATAATCCAGGATCCTCCCAGAAATAAAATTTTTCCTGAGAAAAAAATTTGTCCTTTTCACTTTTAGTCCATCCTTCCGGAAGCTGATTAGTCACCTTGTAATTGACAATATGAGCATACCAAGGTGCAACAGTGTGAGAAATGGTCAATAGATGCTCATCAGGAAAGGAATCAGTGATTGGTGTACTGTCAGATATCAGAATTCGGGATAGGTGGTCAGCTACCACATTCTCAGAACCTTTCTTATCCCAAATTTCCAAATCAAATTCCTGAAGGAGTAAGATCCATCTAATAAGCCTAGGCTTTGCATCCTTCTTGGTCAACAAATATTTCAGAGATGAGTGATCAGAATAGATTATGACTTTTGCCCCTAAAAGATAAGATCTGAATTTTTCTAGGGTAAAAACTACAGCCAATAATTCCTTTTCTGTGGTGGTATAATTCATTTAAGCATCGGCAAGGGTGCGACTTGCATAATATATCACCACGGGACATTTGTTGATTCTTTGTCCCAAAACTGCACCGATAGCATAATCAGAGGCATCGCACATGATTTCGAAGGGTAAAGACCAATCTGGAGATTGAAGAATCGGGGTTTTGGTCAAAGATTCCTTCAGAGAATTAAATGCCTTGATGCAAGATTCATCCATTTGGAACGGGACATCCTTAGCTAAGAGAAGAGTTAGGGGCCGGGCAATTTGAGAGAAATTGTGGATAAACCGGCGATAGAAACCGGCATGGCCAAGGAATGAACGGATCTGTCTGACTGAAGTAGGAGGAGGAAGATTGGATATGAGATCGATCTTAGCTTTATCTACTTCTATCCCCCTTTCAGACACAATATGTCCTAGGACAATGCCCTCTCGAACCATGAAATGGCTCTTTTCCCAGCTAAGAATCAGATTGGTGTCTATGCATCTTGCTAGCACCTTTTTATGATTTTCTAAGCAATTTTCAAAAGAGTCCCCGAAGATTGAGAAATCATCCATGAAAACTTCGAGGAATTCTCCCACCATATCGGAGAAGATAGCCATCATGCACCGTTGAAATGTGGCTGGTGCGTTGCATAATCCGAATGGCATTCTCCTAAAAGCAAACGTGCCATAAGGGCATGTGAAGGTGGTTTTTTCTTGATCTTCCGGATAAATAGCCACTTGATTGTACCCGGAGTACCCATCTAAGAAGCAAAAGTACTTCTGGCCCGATAACTTCTCTAGAATCTGATCCATGAATGGGAGTGGAAAGTGATCCTTCTTAGTCATTAGATTCAGCTTTCGGTAATCAATGCACACTCTCCATCCCGTAGTAAGCCTAGTGGGTACCTCTTCTCCATGATCATTCTTGATAACCGTTAATCCAGATTTCTTGGGTACCACTTGGGTTGGGCTGACCCATTTACTGTCTGATATTGGGTAAAGAATTCCCGCGTCCAGCCATTTCACAACTTCCTTCTTCACCACTTCTTTCATATTGGGGTTAAGCCGCCTTTGCATCTCCCGACTGGGCTTAGCATTCTCTTCCATATAGATATGATGCATGCAAATGGACAGGCTAATTCCCTTTAAATCTGCCACCGACCATCCAATAGCACCCTTGTGGTCTTTGAGGACCTCGGTTAATTGGGCCTCCTTCGGTGATGTGAGATTTGCCGCAATGATGACCGGGAGAGTTTGGTCCGGGCCCAAAAAGATATACTTGAGAGACTCAGGTAATGGTTTGAGTTCAAGCTCAGGAGGGTCCTCTAAAGATGGCAAAGCGGGCTCAGATTGTAAGGCTGGTAAAGGTTCAACCTTGGGCCAAGATGTTAATGGGCCAGGAGAGTCCTTTAGAGTGTTGGCTTCCTCCAAAAAGTCATATGTGGACATCTCATTTTCTTCAACCAGATTATCCAATATATCAATAGTATGGCATTTTTTTTCATGATCTGGATATTGAGACGCTTTGAAGACATTAATCTGGACTTTTTGACCCCCAAATGAAATGTCCATTATGCCAGTTTCACAATTTATATTAGCTTTGGCAGTGGCTAAGAATGGACGACCTAAGATGATCGGGGTGTGAATGAGTTCCTCAGGTAATGCCATATCTAGAATAAGAAAATCCACGAGAAAATAACAATCATGAACCTTTACGATAACATCCTCAATTAATCCCCGTGGAGTTTTCACAGACCTATCAGCCAACTGCAAGATGATGGGTGTGGGCTTTAATTCTCCAATATCAAATTTTTAATAAATGGCTGTTGGCAATAGATTCACACTCGCACCTAGATCCAATAAAGCTCTATCAAATGTAACTCCAGCTAAGTCACATGAAATTAGAGGTGCTCCAGGATCCTTTAACTTCTTGGGTAAATGATTCATCACAATTGCACTAACATCCTCAGAAAGCCGAACCTTTTCGGGTGCCATTCTAGATTCTCTTCGTGGAGTACATAAGTCCTTGAGAAACTTAGCATAAGCTGGCACATGCTTGATGGCATCGATGAGTGGAATATTAATTTGGACTTGTTTGAACAAATCCAACAACTCCTCATTCTGGGCCAGTTTCTTCCTGGTATTGGGCTTAGCTAACAAGGCATTAGGAAATGGCACCCTAGGTTTATAAGAACTTGGGCCTTCATCAATCTTCCCTTTTCCTTTCAGATCCTCGTCCAACTTCTCTATGATGGGTTCATCTTCACTCTCACTTTCAATTTCCTGAGGCCCATCAGTGGAACCTTTAGCTAACTCTCCATCTGCATGTGGTTTTTCTAAACTTCTCCCACTCCTAAGGGCTGAAATGGCTTTAGCATTCTCAAATTGTGGCCCTTTAGGCTGTGGTACCGGGCCAGGCTGAGGTAAAAGGCCCGATTGCTGTGGAAAACCCGGAGGTTGATTCTTTGGATTGGCAACGGGTTTACTAGGAAGTTGGCCTACTTCTCTTCTCATTGCGGCCTCAGCTAGTTGGCCCATTTGACTTTCCAACTTAGCAATGGATTGTTGCTGGGTCAAAATCAGTTGTTGGAGTTGAGTGAATTTATCATCAAAGTTGGGCTGAGGAGGTTGCTGGTAGGTGGGTGGAGGATGGTATTGGGTTGGTTGTCCTGATTGGAATGAGTGGTAGTGGGCCGGGTGACCTGATTGATATTGGGCCGATTGACCTGATTGATATTGGGCCGATTGACCTGATTGATAATGGGCCGGTTGAGAAAACTGGGCTTGAGATCCCCTAGTCTGAACATTTCCATAGAAATTAGATTGCTGTTGGAATGAATTATGTGGCTTTTGGGCTTGATGCATGGGAGGATTGGACATTGGTAATGGGGCCTGCTGATTCTTCCAAGAGAAATTAGGGTGATTTCTCCAGCCAGGATTGTAAGTATTTGAGAATGGATCACTATTGGGCCTGGAGAATCCCTGGGCAGCCTGAACTTGTTCTTGAATGAATGGTGGAAGTTGGGCCGCAGTTGGGCATTCATTCACTTGATGGGTTGGACTTGCGCATAAGGCACATATATCATGATTGACAGAAGATGGGCCTTCATATATACTAGATTGTGTTGGGTAAGTAGGCTCTTGCTTGTTTAAGGCCAAGAGTTGGTCTAGTTTCTAGGCCAAGACGTCTACCTTATCCAACTTCTGATTAATCAAATTTATGTCCATTATGGATTCGGACTCTCCGCGGGCCTTAAGTTCATACATTCCAGTCCGTTTAGATGGCCCAACAGACCTTTCATAAGATGATAATGAGGCATGATTGATGGAATTTTCACTTAACATCTCAAACAGATCATAGGCCTCATCTTCATTTTTCATCATAAACGCCCCTCCACATGAAGCATCCACCATCTGTCTGAACTGTTCAGACAATCCTTCATAGAATGCTTGGACAATTTGCCATTTTGAAAGCCCATGATGAGGGCATTTTCTAAGCAATAATTTCAGTCTTTCCCAAGATTCATGGATCAATTCCCCGGGAGTTTGGGTAAAACTGGTGATGGCCCGTCTCATGGTATTGGTCCGCCCGATGGGATAGAACTTCTTGAGAAATTCTTTCTGCATTTCTTCCCATGTCCTAATGGGCCTTCCTATGGTTCCCAACCAATATTTAGCCTTGTCCTTTAATGAAAAGGGAAATAAGGTCAATTTAAGGCCATCATCGGTGAAATTCTGGATCTTCACTGTGGAACAGATTTCTAGGAATTCATCCAGATGCTTATAAGGATCTTCATTAGTATTCCCATAAAAGGATGAGAGCATCTGAATGGTGCTAGATTTGATTTCATATTGATTGGCTGGATTATGAGGAAGATGAATACAAGATGAAGGTTGATATCGATTTGGAATGAAATAGTCCTTCATTTGCTTTGGTGGGTCCTGATTATCAGCCATTGGATCTTGTGGTGGATTTCTGTGATGTAAGATTCTTTCTATTTCAGCAAGTGGTCCTAAAAGGTTAGGATTTTGAGATCTCCTACCATGCATACACTAGGATTGATGGAGAGAGGATTTTGTTTTCTATTTCTTGTTTTTTTTTTTTAAATGCAATCAATGTTGACAAACAAATTATCCTAATGATCTAATGATAACCTAGACTCTCTATGTGAATTTTCTTACAAGGTGAATGGAGTCCACCTCGAGTCACAACCACAATCAGTCAACAGCCAGGTAAGAGGTGGGGTAGTGGGAGGCTCCCCCTACTTTCGTAGGGACCTAATTAGATAACCACTTTCCCGCTTAGACGTTTGCCTTTTTACCTCTAGCCTAGACACCGTTTCCAAAAATGGAGGCAACTCGAGATGTAAACCACTCACGGTGTAAACCCTAGATTCTCTTTCGACTTGCTTTTAGTTGGATTAGGAAATGCCAATGCAAGGAAGGTGATTTGTGGGCTAAGGAAGGGTGATCAAATCCCTACCTTATGTGGTTAAAGTTGCTGCCCTTAATGTCTTTTTGAATGCAATACAAGGCAACAAATCAATGCAAGGTGTGTTGATGCAATCATGAATGACTTGCTAAAAATTGAAACACGTACCTTTCCCCCGCAATCTTCAAAAATTTATGGAAATAACTGTGAAAGGAAACTAACTCATGCTTTCCTAAGATGATGAATGCCTAGCATGGAAAGTTCCTAATCTTGACAATGAAGGTTTTTAAATTTGGATGTTTCTCTTTTTGTTTCTTTTTTTAGTTAATGGAAACCTATCTAAACTAGAAACTACAAAAAAAGGAAACTAACTAAAGTAAGGAAATTGAAACATAGAAAGTTGGAACATACTGACCATGATTTCGCTTTCCTTTTCTTTTTTACTTCTTTTTTTTTTTTTTTTTCAATTTACCTGCAAAAATAAGAAAAATTAGGTTAGTTAGAGACTAATTACACTAAATCCAAGATAATCAAAATTAAAAATCTAACTCCCCGGCAACGGCGCAAAAAATTGATCGTTTCGAATTGTGCGTCGTTAAACACATGAAAACGTTCAATCTAAATTTATCCGGCTCACTCAAATCAAAATTTGGAAATTTAATAGCGGTGAGTCCGAGTCGATCCACAGGGAGGTAGAATTTTAATTTTGAAAACTTTGGACTTTAGTTAATCTAAAAATAAGTGAGATTTAAATTAAACTAATTATTTAATTAAACTAAAACTAAGTTAACTAATATTACCTAAAAATAGAATTACACAAACTAAACAAATCCCCTTTTTTTTTTACTTTTCTTTTTCAAAGATTAAACACAAACTCATATAAAAATAAGCACGACAAAGAAAGTTAACAAAGAAATTACTATTTAACTAAGTGTAAATGATTAATTATCTAAAAATTATGAAACAACTTACAACATTTAATATTCTAAATAAACAAATCATTAAATAACAACTGACTAATTCTAATAAACTAATTATTATACTAATAAGGGAAGGAAAAGAACAGAGCAATAGAAGCTTCTGTTGGTACTCCGGCGCAATGGACCGGGCCCAAAGGATGCGGTGCAGTGGACCAGCTTCACCGGGTTGGAGAAGATCTGCTGCCGTTGCTTTGCCGCTTGGTGGGTGCTTCGGTGCTGGACTTGCTTGAGGAAGGAGGCTTCTAGTGTACGTGGCTACAGGAGGAACTGCTGCGTTGGAGGAAGGAGGTGCAGGAAGAGCTTGAGGTCTTGCTGGTACGTGGAAGATGATGTTGATGCTGGTAGGGCAGAAGGCAACGCGTGGAGCTTAAAGGTAGCAGCTGCGTGGAGGTGCTGCTTGACGTGTGGAGCTGCTGCTTCACCAACGTGGAAGAGTTGCTGGCCGGCGCTGGTGTGCGTGGAAGAGCTTGGAGGAAAGTTCACCGCAGCTGCTGGCAGGAGCTTGAGGTGCTGCTGGCGTTGGAGGAAGGAGCTTGGAGCTGCTGCTGGCTGCGTTTGCTGCTGGAGGGGGTACAGCTTTGCAGGTTGGTGGCTTTGCTGCTGTACGTGGCTGATGCTCACTGCTATGTGCGTGGAGAAGGTGGAGTTGCTGCCGGAGCCCGTTGCTGTTGGTGCCGCTGGAAGTAGGAGGAGATGCAGGAAGGTGGAGGAAGCTGCCGGACGTGTTGCTTGCAGCTGGTGGTGCGGTTGGAGGGCATGGAACACGCAGGGGCTTGCTGGATGCTTGGAGGGTTGCAGGTTAGCGTGGAAGAGAGACGGCAGGAACGAGAGAGAGAGAGAGAGCTATGGAGGGAGAGAAAGAGAAGAGAGAGGGCGTGTGGGATACCGAGAGAGAGGGGGATGCTGAGAAACCGAAGAGGAAGAAGGAGATTGCGTGGGAGAAAGAGAGGGGTGCTGGAAAACTGGAGAGGGAGGAGAGAGCCGTGGAGGGCGAGAAATAGAAGAGAGAGAGTTGCTGGAAAGAGAATTGAAAAAAAGGGTTACGGAGGGGAAGGAGAGTTCGGAATATATGGGAGAGAAGAAGAGAGAGAGAGAGAACGTGTGGGAGTGTTTTTGGAAACGGAGAAATTGGAAAATAAAACGGAAATAGGAAGAGAGAGTCTGAATTGGAGAAGGAGAGGAAAAGGAAGTTGGAGAAGAATTAGGAGTCAAATTTCTAAAACGAGAGAGAGAGGATTTTTTTTTTAAAATAAAGGAAGGGGTGTGTTTAGGAAATCGGAGAGACGGAGGGAAATAGTGGGTTTTAAGAAACTCCAGCGAAGGAAAGAGTCAATTTGCATTTTTACCCATGTTTTAGTTGAAATCCGCACATTAGACCACTCCCAAATTTCCGGAAACTCCTCCAGCTGCACTGCATCCTCGGCATGTCCTGTTCACATCAAATAAATATAATTTAGCGCATTATCATAAAAATATCATCATATTTATTTATTTCATCTCGGTTTTGTCGAAAAACCGCAAATGCGCTACACTCCTTTGATCACATGAAATGACGATGTTTTTAAGTCAGAATTTGATGAAATTGGTACCGTTGGACTTGTTACACAATTATCTATCATTTCATGCTATTTTACAGATAAAAACATGAGTATGATGCATATGGTTGCCCTTAAATGACCGATTTAACACTTTATCAAACCTTTACCAGCCTTGCAGTCTGAACCCGCTTTGCCATATTTAGAGGACCCTCCTGAGCTTGAACTCAAACCATTACCGGAGTCTCTCAAGTATATCTTTTTGGGTCCGGACCAAACTCTCCTGGTCATCATTGCGGCAAATCTCACATCTCCGCAAGAGGCCCAATTAACCGAGGTCCTCAAAGACCACAAAGGTGCTATTGGATGGTCGGTGGCCGATTTGAAAGGAATAAGTCCGTCCATTTGCATGCATCACATCTATATGGAAGAGAATTCTAAACCCAGTCGGGAGATGCAAAGGCGGCTTAACCCCAATATGAAAGAAGTGGTGAAGAAGGAAGTTGTGAAATGGCTAGATGCGGGTATTATTTACCCAATATCAGACAGTAAATGGGTCAGTCCAACTCAAGTGGTACCCAAGAAATCTGGATTAACAGTTATTAAGAATGATCATGGAGAAGAGGTACCCACTAGGCTCACCACGGGATGGAGAGTGTGTATTGATTACAGAAAGTTGAATCTCATGACTAAGAAGGACAACTTTCCACTCCCATTCATGGACCAGATTCTGGAAAAGTTATCAGGCCAGAAGTACTTCTGCTTCTTAGATGGGTACTCCGGGTACAATCAAGTGGCTATTTACCCGGAAGATCAAGAAAAAACCACCTTCACATGCCCTTATGGCACGTTTGCTTTTAGGAGAATGCCATTCGGATTATGCAACTCACCGGCCACATTTCAACGGTGCATGATGGCTATCTTCTCCGATATGGTGGGAGAATTCCTCGAAGTTTTCATGGATGATTTCTCAATCTTCGGGGACTCTTTTGAAAATTGCTTAGAAAATCTTAAAAAGGTGCTAGCACGATGCATAGACACCAATCTGATTCTGAGCTGGGAAAAGAGTCATTTCATGGTTCGAGAGGGCATTGTTCTAGGCCATATTGTGTCTGAAAGGGGGATAGAAGTAGATAAAGCTAAGATCGATCTCATATCCAATCTTCCTCCTCCTACCTCAGTCAGACAGATCCGTTCATTCCTCGGCCATGCTGGTTTCTATCGCCGGTTTATCCATAATTTTTCTCAAATTGCCCGGCCCCTAACTCTTCTCTTAGCTAAGGATGTCCCGTTCCAAATGGATGAATCTTGCATCAAAGCATTTAATTCTCTGAAGGAATCTTTGACCAAAGCCCCGATTCTTCAATCTCCAGATTGGTCTTTACCCTTCGAAATCATGTGTGATGCCTCTGATTATGCTATCGGTGCAGTTTTGGGACAAAGAATCAACAAGTGTCCCGTGGTGATATATTATGCAAGTCGCACCCTTGCCGATGCTCAAATGAATTATACCACCACAGAAAAGGAATTATTGGCCGTGGTTTTTGCCCTAGAAAAATTCAGATCTTATCTTTTAGGGGCAAAAGTCATCATCTATTCTGATCACTCAGCTCTCAAATACCTGTTGACCAAAAAAGATGCAAAGCCTAGGCTTATTAGATGGATCTTACTCCTTCAGGAATTTGATTTGAAAATTCGGGATAAGAAGGGTTCTGAGAATGTGGTAGCTGACCACCTATCCCGAATTCCAATATCTGAAAGTACACCGATCACTGATTCCTTTCCTGATGAGCATCTACTTACCATTTCCCACACTGTTGCACCTTGGTATGCTCACGTTGTCAATTACAAGGTGACTAATCAGCTTCCGGAAGGATGGACTAAAAGTGAAAAGGACAAATTCTTTTCTCAGGAAAAATTTTATTTCTGGGAGGATCCTGAATTATTCAAATTTTGTCCTGATCAAATCATTAGGCGATGTGTCCCTAAAGAAGAACAACAGAGTGTTCTCAATTTCTGTCATAATATGGCGTGTGGGGGCCACTTCTCAGGAAAGAAAACTGCAGCCAAAGTCCTACAAAGTGGTTTTTACTGGCCCACACTTTTCAAAGATGCCCATGAATTTAGCAAAACTTGCCTCCGATGTCAGGCTGTAGGGAATATGGCGAAAAAGGATATGATGCCACTCAACCCAATCTTGGTGGTTGAAGTCTTTGATGTTTGGGGAATTGACTTTATGGGACCTTTTCCACCCTCTTTTGGACATACATATATTCTGGTAGCGGTGGATTATGTCTCAAAATGGATTGAAGCAGTAGCCACCGAACCAATGATCATAAAGTGGTCATTAAATTCGTTCAGAAGAATATCTTTTCTCGGTTCGGGTGGCCCAAAGCTATCATTAGTGATGGGGGAACGCATTTCACGAATTACCAATTTCGGGCTTTACTTAAGAAATATGGGATTAATCATAAAGTAGCTACCCCTTATCACCCCCAAACCAGTGGCCAAGTGGAAGTTTCCAATAGGGAGATCAAGAATATTATGCAAAAGTCTGTTAGGCCCGATAGAAAAGATTGGTCTGAAAGATTAGATGATGCTTTATGGGCCTATCGGACCGCTTACAAAACCCCTATTGGCATGTCTCCTTATCGCCTGGTTTTTGGAAAAGCGTGCCACCTTCCGGTGGAATTGGAACATAGGGCTTATTGGGCCATTAAACAAGTCAATCTGGACCTAGCCGAAGTTGGTTCCCACCGAACCTTACAACCGAGTGAGCTGGAAGAGTTACGCAACGAGTCCTATGAAAATTCAAAGATTTATAAAGCCAAAACTAAAGCTTTTCATGATAAACATATTGTCAGAAAATCCTTTCTTCCAAATCAGAAAGTTTGGCTATTTAATTCTAGGCTTCGCCTATTTCCTGGAAAACTGAAATCCAGATGGGATGGACCCTTCGTGGTCGTTAAAGCCTTCGATCATGGAGCCGTTAAAATTCTGAACCCCAAAAGTGGGAACACTTTTACTGTTAATGGTCAACGGTTGAAACCATTCATTGAAAATCTTCAAAATGAACCACCTGAATACATAGAACCGAGTGATCCACACTAACTGAACTTCCGTCTAGCTGAAGACGATAATCTTAGCGCTTGTTGGGAGGCAACCCAATATTTTATTTCAGCTTTTGTATTTCTTTCCTTTTAGGTCCCTAAGCAGCAATCGCCGTGGGTATGTCGCCGCCTCGTCATTACAGGTTGTTTCGCTCCTTCACAAATTCTCTTCTGGCTGCATGTTTTTCATATATTTTATGCCATTGAGGACAATGTCAATCAAGTTGGGGGGTGGGACAATCATATGCATTTATTGAAAATCTTTTGAAGAAAACTGATACCTTTCTCTGAAAAATTGTCAAATTTTTTCAACTTCTTTTCGCATCTTAAAAAAATTGCATGAAAATCATGTTTCATTAAGTAAATCTTAAACAAATCAGTTTTATGTTAGTCACATTGGTTAAAGAGCCTTTAAAGTTCAAATATCCCACTTTACAAAAATCCACGGCGGGATGATTTTCATACATACACGGCAACTTAGAATAAATGAAAGATCTTAAGGGTATAGAATTGCTGGAATTAACCTCAAGGATAAGACTACTTATTCTAATTTTTCTTTTGGGTTGAACGAAAGGAATGTGTAAGACCCGTAATAGGGGACTGTCCCACTCAGCACTCTAAAAGAGGCGGTCAGTTAAAATGGACAGTTATAAACACTAAAGGCAAAAGAAGGCGATAAAAGAGCTAAAGGAAGGTAGGTGGCAAAAAGTACGCACCTCCCCTCAGGCAATTCAAAGAGAGTGGCAAAAAGTACGCACTCTCAAAAGCAAAAGTACAATAAAATGAAGAAACGCCACGCTAAAAAGTCCATCGTACCAAAAATATGACCAAGTCGTGAAAAGTGCTGAGTTGGGACGGGAACTGAAAAACGGTCCTCACTGACTGATCGGGAAATCCTTTATTCTCTTCCCCTCCCCAAATAGTCTTATCTAAAGGGTAGTAAAGGCAAGAATATACCAGAAAGGTCGGAAACGAGTTCTAAGTGTGTCAAATTTCATGCACAATCACCTGTCTGAATCAAAATATTGTGGGATATGAAAACTTTTTAACTCAACCAAACGGCTACCACTTAAATTGATTGCGAAAGATACTACAAATGAAGCATGATAATTCATTATTTGTCCTAACATTTCCTTATTTGCATTGCTAAGGGACTAGCAATGGGTAAGTTGGGGGGTGTGATAAAGTGTTAAATTGATCATTTAAGAGCAACCATATACATCATACTCATGTTTTTATCTGCAAAATAGCATGAAATGATAGATAATTGTGTGACAAGTCCAACGGTACCAATTTCATCAAATTCTGACTTAAAAACATCGTCATTTCATGTGATCAAAGGAGTGTAGCGCATTTGCGGTTTTTCGACAAAACAGAGACGAAATGAATAAAAATTATGATATTTTTATGATAATGCGCTAAATTATATTTATTTGATGTGATAGGACATGCCGATGATGCAGTGCAGCTGGAGGAGTTTTCAGAAATTTGGGGGAGGTCTAGTGTGCGGATTTCAACTAAAACAGGGGTAAAAATACAATTTGATTCCTTCCTTCGCTGGAGTTTCCTAAAACCCACTATTTCGCTCCGTCTCTCCGATTTTCTAAACACATCCCTTCCTTTATTTTAAAAAATCATCTCTCTCTTTCTCGTTTTAGAAAGTCGAATCCTATCTCTTTTCCAATTTCCTCTTCCAAATCCTGTCCCTTCTCCAAGTCTCCCACATATCCTCCTCCTTTTCAAACTCAAACCCGGCAGCCTCTCCTCCTTCTCCTCTCTATAAATCTCTCCTCTCCTCTTTCTCTTCCCCTCTCAACCAGATTCTCCCCCACGTTTCGTTTTTCCCAGTTTTTTCCTAGCCGATTCCTCCTCCTCCGTTTTATTCAGCAGCATCCTCTCTCCCTCTCCCTGGTTATTCCTCTCTTCTTCTTCTTCTTTTCCAATTTCTTTGTTTTCTCCCTATCTCCGGTTAACTCTCTCCCGGTTCTCCCTCTTTCTCTCCCTCTGATTATCTCTCTACCAAGCCCACACCACACAGCAGCATCCCGACCTGCCAGCAACTCAAGCAGCTCCTGCTGCACCTCCTTCAGCACCTCCACCTCCTGCAGCACCAGCTTCTTCCTCTCTCCAACCCGGCCAACGTGCAGCAGCGGCAACCTTCCAGCTATCCCAGCTGACCCGGCAGCATCCAGCAGCCCTCCACCCAGCGCTGCCACGCGCTGCATGCCCCCACGCACATGCTCGTGCAGCATCTCCCAGCAGCAACCGTCCAAGCATGCTCCTCCATGCGCCGCGGTGAAGCCTGCACCTCCTTCCTCCAGCAGCTGCCAGCAACTCCAGCAGCGCATGCATGCATGTGTGTTGAAGCCCGAACCAGCCACGCATAGCAGCTCCTCCAGCGGCAGCATCCAGAAACCCCCACGCACCAGCCATGCATGTTTGAAGCATCCACGTGCTGTCCAAGCGAACCAGCCAGCACCTTAAGCTTCTCCCTGCATGCACGTTCACAGCACCAACCAGCAAGCTTCCTCCTTCCTCAAGCAAAGCCCAGCATCCCATCACCTCCATGTGGTGAAGCCAACCACTGCTGCAACCACACGGCCAGCAGCTTATTCCAGCTGCTCTCCACGTGCCTAACCACAGCAGCTGTCCTAGCTTCATCCATGCAGCAGCAAACGCAGCCCACAGATTTCTATCTCTTCTCCCATTAGTTTAAAATTAGTTTAATTAAGGATAGTTAATTGATAATTAATATTTTGATTATTTAGTTTAAGTTCATTAAACAATTAAACTTTGATGATTGTTTCATAATTTTTAATTAATTCTTGTTTTGCAAGTAGTTAAATTGCAATGTCTTCGTCACAAATTTTAGTTGTGTTTATTATTTTTCTCAATTGTGTTTGCATTTAATTTCTGAAAAAGAAAAGAAAAACCAAAAAGATGTGTTCAATTTGAGTAATCATA
Organism: Zantedeschia hybrid cultivar; assembly: GCA_030544215.1. Taxonomy (NCBI): domain Eukaryota; kingdom Viridiplantae; phylum Streptophyta; class Magnoliopsida; order Alismatales; family Araceae; genus Zantedeschia; species Zantedeschia hybrid cultivar. Next base: position 54,084,246 of record JARZZO010000006.1, on the reverse strand, counting down.
TTTTTAGGTAATATTAGTTAACTTAGTTTTAGTTTAATTAAGTAATTAGTTTACTTAAAATCTCACTTATTTTTAGATTAACTAAAGTCCAAAGTTTTCAAAATTAGAATCTTAACTCTCTGTGGATCGACTCGGACTCACCGCTATTAAATTTCCAAATTTTGATTTGAGTGAGCCGGATAAATTTAGATTGAATGTTTTCATGTGTTTAGCGACGCACAATTCGAAACGATCAATCGCTGTAGGGACAGTGAAGCTCAAGCTACCATCTGGAGACACTTTTTCATTAGGTGAATGTTTTTATGTACCTAGCATAATAAAGAATATTATTTCTATGTCATGTTTAGATAGAATTAGATATACTTTATCTGTTGGGAACAATTGTTGTTCAATTTATTTCAGAAATAAATTAATAGCTTCTGCTACATTATCCAATGGATTATACTTATTGAATGTGTCTCACGATAATTTCAATCTTGATTCTTTAACTAAAAGAAATAAGTATGAAGTGAACAAAGCCTACCTATGGCATTGTAGGCTTGGTCACATCGGTGAAAACAGACTCCAAAGACTGCATAAAAATGGATACTTAGATCCATTTGATTATGAGAGAACTTTTCTTCCCCTGAATTCTAAAAAGAATCTTTTTCCTTCGGCAATCAAGTATAGCATGGTGTTGTTCTAGACAGTCCGTCCCTAAAATGACATCAAAGTCTTTCATCTTAAGCGCATGTAATTGAGTGGAGAGTCGCCTAGTGATATGTTTCCATTTTCACTCTGGAATTTCTATCTTTTATAGAAATCCAGAGGGTCTCTGGTGTTCTACCTTAACCTGCTGACAGACTAGGCATTTAGAAACAAAATCTACAATATCTCTCTTCATACCTGGCCACTAGGGGTATGCTTCATGTCTTGGAGCATCTTAGTACTTCTAGGATGAATAGTGAATTTTGACCTATGAGCTTCGATCAAAAGTTCCTTTCTTAATTCTTGGTCCTCGGGAATACATAATCTGCCTTGGAATATATTACCCCACGATCATTTGTTTTAAATCCAGGCTTATCAGTCAGTTCTTGCAACTTAAGATCATTCTGTTGAGCTTCAGAAATCTTTTCCACAATGACAGATTGGATGGATAACTGAGATAGGGAGGCAATAACTTCCTCAATCATCTTCCAATCTCTGATCATCATCAACTGCTTCCTGTTGAGAGCATCGACTACAATATTTGCCTTGCCGGGGTGATAATTCAATTTAAAATCATAGTCTTTTAAGAATTCTATCCAATGTCTCTGTCTAAGCTTGAGTTCTTTCTGAAAGAAAATATATTTAAGGCTCTGATGGTCTATGAAGACTTGAAATTGCACTCCATATAAATAATGCCTCCATATTTTGAGTGCATGAACTACTGCTGCTAATTCAAGATCATGGGTTGGATAATTTGGCTCATGATCCTTTAGTTGGTGGGATGCATAAGCAATTATCTTACAATGGTACATGAGCATACAACTGATACCTTGTCTTGAGACATCAGTATAGATGATGAAACCTTCAGTTCCGCTAGGCAGGGGAAGGACTGGAGCCATAGTTAATCTTTCCTTTAGCTCCTAGAAGCTCCTTTCACAATCTTCCGTCCACAAAAATCTTACCCCTTTTCGGGTTAGCTTAGTAAGAGGGGCTGCTAGAGTAGCAAACCCTACTATAAAGCATCGATAGTATCCATCTAGACCTAGAAAACTCCGAACCTCAATTGGAGTCTTAGGTGCTTCCCAATTAAGTATAGCTTGAATCTTTGCCGGGTCAACAACTACACCTTCTTTAGAATAATATGGCCAAGAAATTGAATTTGTTATAGCCAGAACTCACACTTGCTGAATTTGGCATATAGTCTGTGAGTTCTGAGAGTTTCTAGAATAACCTTCAAGTGTACCTATAGGTGCTCAAATCGTGTGTACTATCATCATGATATCATGTGTCATATAATTAACAAATCTAATTTAAATCGTAACCGCCAGAAACCGAAGGGTTTCAAAAGAATAAGTTGAGCACTTACTAAACTTGTAAAATTTGGAGATTAGGTTTTTTTGTTCTTCTCTTTCGGCCGGCCGAAAAAGAAGAGCCTTCTTTTTGTTTACTCTTGTTTTGTTCTTGTTGTGGATTTTACTCCTTTTCAACCTTCTTCTCAAGCTTCCAAAGTCTTCAAACCTTGCAAAAGATCCAAACAAAGAAGAGAAAGAAAAAAAATCGATTAGAGCTATGATGTGTAGTATATATTCTATCTAACGATCCAAACATGCAACTAAACAAGAATCACTCACTTTTTGTTTCTTTTATTTAAACCCCTAGCTCATGTAGACATGAAAATATGATGTGCGTGTGTATATGATGGAGTGATGTAATGAAGAATTATGTAAAAGTAGTGATAAAACTATATGAAGAACTAAAGAAAAACTAAGGAAAAAAATGATCGGTTGGCCCCTTCATAGCCTTGGTCTTCTTAAGCTTCAATGGAGAAAGAAAATGAGGAAGAAGAAGCCTTCAAATCCTTTCCACGTTTTCTACAGTAGAGGGCCCCTTTCCACCTTGATTTTAACTTCAAAACACCAATGGCCAACCTTTTTCAAAGGTCAATATACATATGTATATATAGAGGCGTCAATTAGGGTTGTTTGGACTTCAAAAGGGCTCTCCCGCGGATCAGATTTGCCATTGATAGATATGGAAGGAGTTGGAAACCCTTCCAACCTCTAGAACCAGATTATCTCGGTCAAATCATGCTTATCAGGAAACTGCTTGAAACGCGTTGTAATCAAGAGACACCATTTAGCTAATTAAGAGGGGCCAACATAGAAAGAAATTCGCAAAGGAAACCGAAAAACATTAGGAAAGTCAAAACACGTCGACCATAGGAGTCGTGATTTAGATAATTAAGAAACATTAGGAAAGTCAAAAGACGGATTAGGACTCAAACGGTATCGTCTATGGGCGACATCATTTAGTTAAATCTATTTGAATTTAGGAATTTAATTCCAAACTGATTTCTTGTAAAAATCTGAATGGCGTCAGCCATGGGCGACGTTAATTAATTAATTTTGAGAAAAAATAATAAAAATTAATTAATAATTAAAAATCAGACCATTTTGGGACATTATAGATACGACATGAAATTTACTCAATATAATGTAAAAATTGGCGTGACTACAATTGCCCCACCTTGGCATTGACTTTGCAAGGAAATGAAATAGAATGGAATGTACTGAATAGGTGATGACAAGGTGTAATAAGACATGCTATGAACATCATATGATAAGAATTTTTCTCAAAATAATCAATGAAGTGACTCAAAGAGGTCAATGGAATCAATCATGTTTGGATGAAAGAGAAACGAAATAAAATAAGGTCGATCAACTTCCACGATTAGGAAGTACCCTAGGTCACAAACCTTACAGGTTTCATCATGGAGAGCAATTACCAGCCAATGTGAACATACTACAACCATGATGGATCTTAAAAGGAAACAAGAAAACATGGAATAAAGAATCCAAACAAGGATAGAATTCTAAAGATATCTTCAAGAAAACTTCAAAGATAATTGAGAGATCAATTCAGAATGGAATATTTCATATCACGTTGGGATTTATTTGAATCAATGGTCTGAAATTTAATCAATAATTAATTCTTATTACAGTAATTTCAAAGTCCTACGTGATACACGCTGCGCTAAAAGAAAAATTAAATTAAAATAAAATATAAATTAATTAAGGATAATATTGTTAAATTGTCATTGATGAGTCAAGACACCACTTTTGTAATTCAGTGCTAAGCCGAAACTCGTTTGTCCACGCACCATTTTATAAAAATGGAACCATTGTTCCCATCAATTAACAATCTAATGGCCTATCTGTGCGATTAAGAATCCTCTGAAATTATCACTGTTTTTATTGAAGGAAAACTCAAATTCCAGTTTCATCAAAACCCAAGGTCCTTAATATAATCTAATAAATATTTATCATATAGTAATGCTAATGCAAATCAATTACATAATAAATGCAAGGATAGAATTATCCGTCTTTTTAGTCACAACGAGGAGTCATGAACTCCTATAGTGGGACCTTTATCGAAATTTCGGCATCATTTCCATTTCCTTGAATTTTCCTGCACTAAGAATTTGTTAGTAACTTTAAGCAAATAGTAATTAGCATTAAATATTATCAATTATGGATTTTCGCATAAATAACAGAAATTCAGAAAATGCATCAAATGGCGTCGTTGTTCACAAACGTCATTTAAATGACGTCGCCCCGTCCAGACGCCATTTGATTTACAGAAACTGTTTTCAGTTCTGACTCCAATCCGAACTCCACTTTCCTTCATGCACATCCCTCTTCCAATTCGGAAAGGGTTTCCCAACTTCGAAAATTCTTCTATAAAACCTCCCTCTCTTCATATCAAAGCAACACAACAAGCAATCAAAAGGGAAAGCTAGAGACTTCTCTCCAAGGCTTAAGAGAAAGAGGGGAAGAACAAGAAAAAACCAAGGAGGAAGATAAATCAATTTATTTAGGAGGATGGCGAATTCTTCACAAGATTCTTCAAATAAGAGGATGAGAAAGACGATTTAAAAGTTTTCTGAAGTGAAAGATCATCTAAGTGGGTGAGATCCAAACTTACAAGTAAGCTAATCTCTCTTCTAATCAATTCTTCTCTTTCTCTATGCAACTCTCCGCATATTCTCCATATTCCAATCTCTCAATAAGCAAGATAGAACTATTCCAATTTCTTTTCTTTACCTAGGGATATCCTTTCTTCTCCGGTCCAAGAAGATTCTCTTCACTCCCATGGATCCAAAAGCTTTTAAACAAGATCAATCTCTCCATGCAATCTTATATATCCAAGTAGCATATTCAAGGATTGGTCATCTATGTCAAACATTACAAAAGCATAAGCATGGATTGGGCTGCAATGGGCGCTTTGATCGAGTTATGGCATCCTCAAACTCATACTTTTCTTTTCTTTACCTTCGAAGCCACTATCCTCTTAGAAGAAGCCGAACTCCTATTGAGCCTTCCTAAGCTCAAGGTCAACAATGATGAACCCGATTTGAGTGTTATGATGTTCATGAGGGAAAAGATCATAGGTCAACAATTGTTAGAGAAGATCATGAAGGGTTCAAAAGAAGTTAAAGGTTGTCTTACTCAGAAGGGGATCAATCTTGCTAAATTAGCGGAATGGACTTTGAAAAGGATAGAAAATCTCAAGGAAGAAGATATAGAGACTGTGATGATGGCATTCACTACATGTTTAGCTGGAGCACTATTATTCCCTACCTAAGATAATATTTTAGAAGATGATCAAATCAGTGCAATCAATGGGATTTTTGAAGGAAAGTGTATCAACATAGCAGTTCTAGCCTATCTCTACAGTGGGCTATCTGCAGCTTCTACAAGTCAACTTCCTTATGGTAGCATGTTACTCTTAGCTCTATGGGTGGAATTTCACTTCAAGTTCAACCATAATGAAGAAGAGGTCCCAAGGATATCCCAAATGTATCAGTACAGTCCTATCTTCCATATTGCCAACATTATGAAGTTCAACGACAACATGACCAATCAAGTGCCCAACTTCAAGACTCAAGCTGACTGGCGCGCTCACTTCAAGACTATGCCAAGGACTGGATTTGAATCCATACCACTTGCTCTCATGGAAAAGGTGGTTGGAGTGCGCCGTGGTGCTGGCACAGGGCTCCGACTGATCGGAGCGACCGAGTTTGCTCTCTACAATCTACATCGTTGTCATCCTCAACTTAGTATGCCTCGCTACGAATTTCCTGAAATATCTTCTCTTTCTACAATCAAGAGTGGGCTTTGGGAACTGACGATGACTTTGAGGCGACAGAACTCATTACAACTTTGTGGAACAACGAATTCACCCGTTGTGTTAAACTTCCTTATGAAGCCAATCGGGAATTGTGGAAAGCTTATATAAAGGAACTTCAGAAAATCCGACCTTGAAAGCTCTCAATCTCTACCCAAAGTTTAATTGTAATTTCTGAATTTTTAATAAAAATTCTTTCTTTTATTGCGATAAAAATCTTTCCTTAATATTTGTGCAATTTTCTAGAATTTTTCCTCAAGCAAAATTACTTATTTTCCTCAAAGTAGCAAGTTTCGAGCTCATTAATACAAATAGCGTCGACTCAGAAAGACACATTTCAACCAAATTCAATTTCCGAAAAATCAAAATTTATTCCTTAAAGAGCCTGAATAACGTCGACCATGGGCGACTCGAATATCTCTCTCCTATTTTATAGAGATTTCTTAGCATTAAATTCCCTGAATCACGTCGAACATGCTCGACACTAATTACTGATTTCCTCCAGATTTCTTCTGATTTTCTCTAGAGTCCGTGGTACGGCTCTGATCGCCAAAGGCGGTAAACCCTAAAACGCATCGACCATAGGCGATGCATTTTATCTAATTTTGAAATTTCGAACCGCCTACGTCAGTTTGTGCGCCACTAAAACACGTCGTCCTATGTCGACGCCATTTAACCATTTTGAACAGGGGTTGCGAGCTCGAGCCTTCCTCCTTCCTCATTCTCTCAACCTCGTTCTCTCTCTTCCTTCTTCTCCATCTCCGGCGACCGACGAACGCCGGCGGGCTTTCTCCATCACCGGCCATCTCTTCCGGCACCCGTGACCTCTCTCTCATTCTCTTTCTCTCGCTTATTCTCAATCTCTCTCTTACTCTCAATCTCTCTCACGAGCTCCCTCTTGCTACCTCGGTTATGATGGAAAGAGGAGGTCCGAGTGGGAAGTGCCAGAGGGTTGCGGCGATCCCAGCGATCGAAGTAGACGAGGAGGAAGGAATCCCGGCCAGAGTTATGGACAAAGTGGCCTAAGTCCTCGCCGAAGTCGAGGCCTTCATGGAAGCCGAAGAGGCTCCCCCGGCGGCGGCACCAGCCGAATAGGTAGGTCCTTTGATGGTAAGTTCTAAAAACCTTCCTATTTATAGCACTTGGAAAACAGAGAACCAAAGAGGGGAATGCCACCGGTTAGAGAACCCATGGTTGAATGGCGTCGGAACCAGGTGACGCCATTCAAATAGCGTCGACCATGGCCGACGCCATTCAAGGCAGGGTTCCTATTCCAAAGTTAATTTTAAAAATTGATTTTAATTATCTATATAATGTTTTTTCTAATATTTTCTTGACAGTTTGGCAGGGAACTATGAGGACTCGCATATCTTAGGACCTGGTGATAGCAGCATATCGAGGGCTTCCAGACTTCCAGAAGGCCCGCCTCAGGGTGATGGGGTTCGGAGAGTTACTAGACATAGAGCCCTTCTGGTAGGACCTGGTCTTCCTTCAGGTTCTGATGGAGAGGTGGGATCCAGAATGCATGGCATTCCTGATGCCCTGGGGACATATGGTTCCCGACCCTCGAGGATGTGGCTAGGATCACCGGCCTTCGCGTGGAGGGCCGGGCGGTGAGCGGGATTACTTATCCCGATTATTGTGAGATGGCAGGGCGTCTCTTAGGTTTAGATGTGTTAGGGCCACCGGGCAGGGAGTCTAGGACTCTCCGGCAGGTGGAGGTAGAGGATGCCTTGGGACAAGAGGATCCTAGGCAGGACCAGGGAGAGTCTAGGGAGGGTTTCATAGATAGATTAGCTAGGTCAGCTGCCGGCTCTTATTGTTGGGATAAGAGCCAGAGAGAGTTGGTAGACTAGTAGCTTAGGATCTTTCTAGTTTTCCTATTCGATCGGTTGCTCTTCAGGACGAAGGGCGACCAAATCCACTATAAATTTCTTAGTTTATTAGAGGACTTGGATAGGATCCATGAGTATGCCTAGGGTGCAGCCCTCCTGGCCCACCTTTTTGCCAACTTAGCTGCGGTTATGCGAGACTGCGAGACCACCATCAGCGGCTTCGCACCGTTTCTCTAGGTACAATTATTCTATTTACTTCATCAAATGCAAGTGTATGCTTATGAAATGATGTTTCTAACATGTATGTTTGCATGTGCAGATTTGGAGTTATTTCTATTTTCCTCTGGGCCAAGCTAAGGCCATTCAGACAGATGTTGTACCTCTGGCTCGTAGGTGGCAACTGATTGTGGATACGGCTCTACAACACCACCAGCTGACGGCTCTCCGCCATCAATTCCTCGACTATCCAGAGCTTTTGGTGAGTTTTAATTATTGCAATTATGTTTTATCTTAGTTAAATGCAATTTATTGATTTTGAATGCAACTAACTTAAATGTATGCAAGTGATCTGGCACCCATATCTGGGCATGGGAGAGGTAGGGTAGCCATGGGTGACGGCTTGATAGGCGAGGTTCAGCAAGCAGGTGTGAATCCACTGCCTGAACGAGATCGAACTCCTCCACCTGGGGCTAGCCATGAGGACCCTGGGCCTCCACCAGGAATGGATCCAGGAGGAGATCCTGGAGGGGATCGGTAGGTCGATGAGGGGGAAGCAAGCGCGTACGGACTGGCATGCCAAATTCCATGACCAGTTCGATGACTGGCACCGGCGCGGTGTCCCCGGTAGAGTCACGCGCGGAGAGTAGCAAGGGCTACCTCCAACAGTACCGGGTGCACTATACCGCCCAGCTCTGACAGTTGCGCCCTCTAGATGTGAGTATGCTTTTATGCTTCTTTCATTTTATTATTATCTTTACTTTAGTTTGTGAATGCATAAATGACATGTGTATGTTCATGTGCAGGATGCGCGAGATGCGACCATCATCACCCTCCGAGCTCGAATCCAGGATGCAGAGGCGCAATTGGAGCAAATTCCGAAGGAGCTCCACGATCTGGTATGTATGAATGAATTATGACATGAATGAATTCTTTTATTAATTACATGTTTTGACGCTTAGCCACTGATGATGTTCTCGTTGATACAGTGTGTCGCTTCCACACATGCGGCCCCTCCAGCCACTTCTGTCGGTGCTTCTTCTAGTGCAGCCCATGACGTCATCCTTACTGATCTCCGCGGCCAGCTAGCCCAAGCCATTCCCTGGGCTTCTCAGACTGAAGAGGATCGCGCCACCCGAGTAAGTCTTCAACCCTGACTTCTCATTCTTGAATTGTAACCTTGCTTGCTTAGTTGTCTTGGCTAACAACATCTTTTCTTGTAGGTTTCTGAGCTGTACGAAGCCCTTCAGAAGGTTGAGGCGGAGCTGTAGCAAACACGAGCTACGACGGCTCGTGTTCCCACGTTGGAAGAGCAGCTGGCGCGCCTCTCCACCGGCGATCTCCCTCGAGAGTTAGTGCGACTCCAGATGCATCTGGAGGTGGTTACCGAGGAGAGAGACCGGGAGCGGGTCCGGATGATGGCTGACCTCCAATCTCTTCAAGGCCGTCTATCCATTGCGGAGCACAAGCGGCGGAGTGTAGAGAAGAGGTACCAGTGTGCCCGACAGAGGGCCTGTGAGAGAGGTCACGGCAGCACGTTCACTTCGAGTATTGATGTGTCTTCTACTCGGGTCGAGCCGAGTATCATGGGGCCACCGCCACCATCGAGCCGGGCACCAGAGGGACCGGACGAGGCCCAGAGTCAGTACAACGAGATTGCCGGTGAGAGTCAGCCATAAGGAGTGGTTGGTGCTGTGTTGATGATCATGTACTTTTCCTTTTGAGTCCTTATGATGCACTTTCATCTTTACATGTACAAAACTCTTGATATACGAATGAAACTTTTTTGTACTTCCACTGTCTCTTTCTGACTTTGAATCCCTTTTTGTATACATGTGCCCTGTACATGACTCGAACAAACAGGTTAAATATCTGTTTTGGTCTAGCCCCTTGCCCGATTAAGTTAGCTACTTGATCCTATCCTTGATAGAAGGGTCAATGAGCGAAGCCTTTATTTAATGAAGGCAAATAAAGATGATTAAAGACAATAATTAAAATGCAACATACAAGCATACAAATGCTCTCTGAAAATTAATGACATGCAACATTCATGATTCAGCAGACAAATGCTAACTAAAATATTTTTTTTTTTACAATTGCGATTTTCGAAATATCTAATTTTTTATGATTTTGAAATATTCAATTTTTTTTTTGAAATATTAATTTTTTTTGTGGTTTTGAAATATTCAATTTTTTTGTTGTTTTGAAATATTCATTTTTTTTGTAGCTTTGAAATATTCAAATTTTTTTTTTGGTTTTGGTTTTGAAATATTCAATTTTTTTTTGGCTTTGAAATATTCAATTTTTTTATGTTTTGAAATATTCATTTTTTTTTGTTTTGAAATATTAAAAAAAAATTGTTTTAAAATATTCAATTTTTTTGAAGCTTTGAAATATTCATTTTTTTTTTTTTTTGAAATATTCAATTTGTTTTTCTAAAGACCAACATGGTACATGGATCAAAAAAGTTTACTTATTCGTCATCTTAACTCCCTAATCATTCTTTAATAACCTAACCCAGACTCATTGTACTTGAATTATATTTATGATCGTGATCCCATTCGATGGTCTGACCCTTAGTCAACGTAGGCCGTTCCTCAAGTTTGAAGTACGTCTCTTTAGAAGGAAAGGAAGAATTGGTTTAGAAAGCCCACGAGAAGGTTCCGGAGACCCAAAAAGATGTCCCTCCTTTATCTTATTATCTGTTGGGGTTCAGTCATTTTCACTTTTACGAGGTATTTATCAACCTTGCGCTCCATTTTCATTTGATTTTGTGGCCTTTTGATGTAATGTTTGTAATGTTGAGTGGCATTTTGATTTTGTTGGTTTTTTGTCTTTTGCTTTTTTTTTTTGTGGCAGATCTCCCCCCTTTTTTTTTTTGGACAGCCTCCTACTAAGATGGCGGATATTTTCGGTAGTCTATTCTAAGTCTCGTTCCAACATCATAGGCCAAGAGTAAAAATAGAAATTTTCTTATCAAAAGAATGTGTTGTACTTTTACACATTTAGTCAAGCTTTCGGCATTCTTTAGGCTTCACGTCTCTTGTTACTCACGAACCAAACGTGTTTTTGTGTGCAATAATGCATTTGAATTAGATTATTAAAGACTAAAGAGGGAATTTAGGATTTCATGGGCCGAGAGTAAAAATAGAAATTTTCTTATCAAAATAATGTGTTGTACTTTTACACATTTAGTCAAGCTTTCGGCATTCTTTGGGCTTCACATCTCTTGTTACTCACGAACCAAACGTGTTTATATGTGCAATAATGCATTTAGAATTAGATTATTAAATGACCGAACCCCAATGGATAATAGGGTAAAGGAAGGACATCTTTCTGAGTCTTCGGAACCTTCTAGCGGACTTAGTGGACCAATTCTTCCCTTCATTTTAAAGAGGTGTATTCCAAATTTGAAGAATGGCTGAGGTTGACTAAGGGTCGAACTATCGAATGGGATCACAATTACAAACATATTTTAAGCACAATGAATCTAGATTAGGTTATTAGAGAATAATCTGGGAATTAAGTTAACGAATGAATCTAATTCTTTTGATCCAAGTACCATGCTGGTCCTTAAATTAGCCGAATATTTCAAAACCCAAAAAAAAAAAAAATTGAATATTTCAAAATCACAAAAAAAAATTGAATATTTCAAAATCACCAAAAAATTGAATATTTCAAAACCACAAAAAAAAATTTGAATATTTCAAAAGTACAAAAAAATTGAATATTGCAAAACTACAAAAAATTGAATATTGCAAAACTACAAAAAATTGAATATTTCAAAATCACAAAAAAAATTGAATATATCAAAATCACAAAAAAATTGAATATTTCAAAATCATAAAAAAAATTGAATATTTCAAAACTACAAAAAAATTGAATATTGCAAAACTACAAAAAATTGAATATTTCAAAATCACAAAAAAATTGAATATGGCAAAACCCAAAAAAAAAAAGATATTTCTAAAATTCCAATTGCAAAACAAAATATTTCAATTAGCATTTGTTTGTCACATCATGTTTGTTGCATCCTTTTATTTTCAGTGAGCATTTGCATGCTTGCATGTTACATTTTACTTCCTTTTAATTATCTTTATTTGCCTTCATTAAATAAAGGCTTCACCCCTTGACCCTTCTACCAAGGATAGGATCAAGTAGCCGGTTACTTAACTGGGCAAGGGGCCAAGCCTGAACAGATATTTAATTTGTTTGTTCAAGATGCGTGCAGGTATGAAGAGAAAGACAATAGAGAAAAGTACAAAAGGCAGCTCAAAGATGAGGAAACTCTATTTATATATCAGAAGGGTTTGCGTACAAGATGAAAGTCCATCTACAAGACTTCAAAATAAAAGAAGATACATCATGACAACCCTTACAGCTGACTCTCCCCCGCGCCCTCGTCTAGTTGGCTTTGCACCTCGTCCTGGACATCTGGTCCTCGTGCTGGTGGCGGCAGTAGTCCCATGATGCTCTGCTCTGCCTGGCCGGAAGATACTGCTATACTGGTGGTGAAAGCACTCGCTTGTCCTCGCTCCAACGCCCGCTGCTGCGCATGCTGGTAACGAGCCTCGATGCTCTGGCGCTCGTGCTCCGTCACTGACAGCCGGCCCTAGAGACTCTCCAATTGGGACCGACCGCGATCCCGCTCCTCAGTCAAGATCTCCAGTCGAACCTGGAGACGTGCAAGCTCGCAAGGGAGATCACCGATAGTGAGTCTCGATAGCTGCTCCTCTAGCTCAGCAATCCGAGCTTCTGAACTGCGGGCCTGTACCGGCTCAGCATCTCTATCTCCAAGAGCCACGCAAAGCTCTTGGACCTGCAACAGAAGACATTGTCAGTCAACTAATCAAGCAAGCAAACAAAGTAATGCTGAGATGAAAGAAACAAGTCAAAGATTTACCCGAGCAGCAGCATCATCCTCAGCTTGAGTGGCTCGACGGATGGCTAGAGCTAGCTGACTCCGCAAGTCGGCCATGGCAGCTTCATGGGCAGCCGAAGAAGAGGAAGGACCGGCAACAGTGGAAGGTGAAGGGGTTGCTGCATGAGTATAAGCAGCACACTGTAACAAAGGGGAAATCACCATCAGTGTACAAAGTGCCAAAACAATTTAATAATAAATAGAAGCATTTATAATACCTATGTCATTCATGCATATCACTTACCAGTTCATCCAATTCTTTTTGGACCCGCTCTAACTGGGCCTCGGCATCCTGGAGGTGGCCTCGGAGTGTGATGATGGTGGCATCCCGTGCATCCTGCAGTTTTCATAACATGTCATACATTTACAAATATAAGTAAGATAACTAACAAAATGAAAGATGCATTCATGAGCATACATATCATAATACTCACATCGAGGGGCCAGAATAGCTGGAGGTGGGCCATGTACTAGGCCCGGTAGCGTTGCAGGTAAGCATTGTTGCTCACCGCCTGCGACTCTACAGGACTCCGTACCGGTGCCAATCATCCCACTGATCCGAGAATTTGGCGCCCAAGTCGGTGCGGGCCTGCTTACCCCGCATGGTCCTCCCGATCCCCTTCGAGATCTCCTCCTCCACCCACTCTTGATGCAGCCCCAGCGTCCGCATCACCAGCCGCAGCCGTAGGAGGGCTATCTCGTTCATGCATTGTATCCACCTGGCGCCTGAATCGGCCCCGCCCCTGCTCTATCCAGGGCTGTCCTGCATCGTCCATACCAAGATACAGACTCCAAATAACTTGCATTCAGATAGGTTAGTTGCAGTACATATCACACATCAAATAATCAATAAACTATACCAGGTGTAAGGCAATCAACATTTCATAAGATGTAAATTCAAATATTCATCATTCAACATTTAACGGACATGTTAATAAAACATCTAACTAAATTAATACTCTAATAAAAATGCTTAATTAAATAAAACAATTGATAATGACAAGAAAAAAAATTTAAAACTTACCAACAACTCTGGGTAGTCCAAAAACTGACGGCGGAGAGCCATCAACTGGTGATGCTATGGCACCGTGTCTACCACCGGACGCCAATGCCGGGCAAGCGAAACTACCGCCGGCTGTGTAGATGGCCTCGCTCGGCCCAGAGAGAAGTAATAATATGTCTACACTTGCATAAAAGAACATGTAGTTAGGATCACGTGCATTGCATGGTAAGCATTTAATGAAGTAAACAAAAAAATAATAATAAAAATAAATAAATTAAGTACCTGAAGAAACGGTGCGAAGCCACTGATGGTGGTCTCCTGGTCAGGTGTGACAGTAGAGAGGTCGGTGAAGAGGTGGCCAGAAGGGCCGCACCCCAAGCATACTCGCCTAATCTATCTAAATCTATAAGGAGACTCAAAAAGCGACAGTGGATGTAGTCGCCCTTGGTCCCGAAAAGGAGCCTACCAAAGAAAAAGACTAAGAATCTCCTAAGATCTCTATCTACTCTAACCCTATCACTAGGATCCTAGCAATATACCTCACTAGCCTCCCTGGCTAACCTCGATCTCAACTTGGCCCGAGACTCGTCGGTCTGCTGCCTTGGCTCCTCTAGACCTAGAGATCTCTCTACTACAGTCCAGAGGAGAGTCCAAGACTCTCGACCCTCCAGTCCCGTGCACTCCAAACCCAGCAACTCCTGAGCTAGTCCATGGTAATCGAGATACGTGATCCCGCTCACCGCCCAACCTTCTACCCGAAGGCCGGTGATCCGGCATACATCCTCGAGACTAGGGACCATGTGTCCCCAGTGTTAGTTTTAAGGGGCCTACAAGCCAATCTGACTATGTAAATCTCGTTCATTTATTAATATAATGGCATAATATTCATTATGTGTAAATCGCATTAATTATCGTTTCATAATGAAGTCCGTGAATATGTGCTATAGTGATCATATTATGATGAGATCATACTAATGAGCCTGATCACTTAAACACACATATTCTTAATCGTTCCTAGTCGGAGGATATCTGAGATGGACATATCCGGTTAGACTAGTACACATTACTCCTGCTCATATGATGAGGGTGACTGATCTCATAAGTCACTTGTGTGGAGACACTAAGGCGAATCTGTAGGTACTCATTGGAGAATGAGTTCACTGAACTGATCCGACTGAATCGTTGGATGGTATTGTACCTCACTGTCAACTAGCTTGATTCTATTGTCGCAGTTGCGTGGATGGTCCTCAAACCTGAGACACCAAGGACACCTTGTCGGTAGACTTCTGTGCTTTGACCTTGGTTTACGAATCTCTAGCCACAGGATTCTAATACGTCATGGATTGGGTACAGTGGAATACCGTCGAAGGGAATTGTGTGTCAATAAGGAATCATTCGCTCTCGGTACTTAGAGAGAGAATGCTCTAGGAAGGATGCGCGGAAGTCCCTGGCCAAGGCGGACGATAATATCGGGAAAGGAGTTTTCCGATATTCATCAGCGGCATCCAATCCAAGTGAGTTGACCGGTTAGGGTTTGAAAGCTCGCCATGCCCTGAGTTGACTCGAGAGCATTGTACGAATGAAGGATTATATCTACGCGGTAACTGTCGGAGGAAAGGTTCCAAGAGTGGGTTACTTAACCCCAATACCTTCCGGGTTCACGCGGTGTTGCTTGGCACCCAACGTGATCGGAGGCCCGGTCGAATTCGATGTGCGACATCAATTCGATTGATTAATTAATTAATAAAGGGTTATTAATTGATTAATAAAGCCAGTGAGGAGTCACTGGGCTTGTTGGGCCATTAACTGGACTGGTACTTGGGCCTAGAGAGTCACACGCAAATGATTCTCAAGGCGATGGATAAATAAGTGGGTTTTATACAAACCGGGGGTTTTTATGAAAAAACGCGTGGTTAGTATAAAACATAGCGAACGGGCTGAGCAGGCCAAGCTGCTGCTAACCCTAGCCGCCCCTCCTCTGTTTCTCTCTCTCTCTGGCGTCCAGACATATCCAGATCTGCTCCGCCGCTTCTCTAAATCCCGTTTGACGGGAAATCGTCCGCGCGTTGCAGCGACCGACAGAGGTTTCTTGGGCTGCGAAGAACGAGGAACGCGAGGATATCCGTCGCAGGGAGGATCGCGTGGACTTCGCTAGAGGCCGGGCACTTGCGCGGCTTGCGGTGTCGCACCGACGGAACCGAACGGTTGCGGATTCGAATCCGCACACGGTGAGAACTTCGATTATCCGATAATCGATTTTAGTTTTTCGAAACGGGAAAACGGATCGCTGTTTTATTTTATTTTCCGCTACGTGAGCGATCCGGTGAAACCCGAGAAAATCCCAACAGTGGTATCAGAGCCAGGTTCCTTTGTTTCTCAACCCGTTTCAGACTCCGAATTAGTTTTTCCTTGAAATATTCCATGCTTTTAATCTGAATATGATGGTAGAACTGTGTTTATGTGATAAACACAGTAAATTAGAGTAATTTTATTTCTACAAGTTTGGATTTTCATTTCTGGGGTATTTCACGTTCTTCGTCGGACGAAGAACAATGGGTTCCGGGCACACTTTGAGGTTGTGCTCGGGGAACCCCAATTGTTGGGGAGGGCTGGAACCCCGGGTCTCTCCATACAGCAAGGCCGGTGACTGTGGGCTTCTTGAACGGCGCTGGAGAACCCTCAACAGATGGCCGGAGGGAGCCCTTCTTCTTTATCCCCACAATTTTGAGTAAAACCAGAAAAAAATTCTAAAGGAATGAGGAGCTCGGCCTTGATATTCTTGGGCCTTCACCGGCATCCCCGCAGACGCCGGAGGTATCGTCGGCGGTGATGGGCTACTCCGGCGGGACAGGGCTTTCGGCCGCCGGCCGGCTCGTGGAGGGCCGCCGCCCCAAAGCCCCAACCTGCAAACCCAGTTAGGGTTTCCTGTTGTGAAACAGGAGCCGTCGGGTTGCAGGGAAGGGGGGCCGGCCCGAGCCAGCTTGGCGATGGCCCTAGCGGGCCGGTCCGGCCGGGCAGGGCCCCTGGCCGGACCGGGCCCGAGTCCAGGCGCGCCTGGCTCGAGCCCATGGCCTGTAGGGCCCAGGCCCACCCGGCCCTAATGGGCTGAGCCTTATAGGTTTTTTAGTTAAACCTTTATTTGCCCTCTTAAAACCCCAAATAAACCCAATTGAAGCCCTTTATTCCTTATTAGTCCATTTAATAAAATTAAGAATAGATTTTAATTTAATTCAAAAATGTTTTGAATTTTAAATTATTATCTAATTTCGTTTATTTGGGCAATATGATTATGTAATCATTTTAATTAACAAGAAGTTGTTAATTGATTAAATTTGTTATTAATTCAAGTGTTAAATTAATAACTAATTTTATTAGACTAATTTAAATGTTAAATTAGTAGTTATTAATTAATTGAAATTAATTGTTAGTTTAATTGTTAAATTGATGATTAATTTTAATTAATTAATATACTTGTTTAACAAGGAGTAACTAGTTATTAGTTTAAAGAGTTAAACTAATAATTAATTTTATTCACTAATATAAGAGTTAGATTAATGGATAACTATTCATTAATGTTAATTATTAGTTTAATAGTTAAATTAGTGATTAGCATTAATTAACTAACTAGTCTAATTGTTAGATTAGTTATTAATAGTTATTAATTATTAATTTAAGTGTTAAATTAATTATTAATTTTTATTTACTGATCTAAGAGTTGGATTAGTAATTAATTATTAATAGTCTAATTGTTAGATTATTAATATGTATTAATCTAATTGTTAGATTGATTATTAGAAGTGTTCTAATTTGTATGGAATAATCTGGAAATTATTAATTTGGAGTGTGTGCACATGTGATGTGTGTTTAATGCTTTTAAATTTTGATTTAATTGCACGTTAAGTTAATTAAAAGGTTTTTCGAAATCCTAATACCAATTTTGATTGGATCCAAGCTTTTTGAGAGCCAAAATTATTTATTTTGAAAAACTCTTTTATTTTAGCCATGTGATGCGCTATATCTTGTGTGCGATGTTTAAAACACACCGTGGTCATGGATATGCACTTTTAAATTATTCATGTGATGAATGGATTGTGTGGATCGTGGATGTATGGTTGTTTATTAATTGTTAATAAATAGAGATCTGCGTATCTCTCCCTCTCTCATACTCCGATGTATTTCTACCTCCCTCTCTCTTGTACTCGCCATAAGGGTCTCTTCTAATTACATGTGATTCTAGAATTAATGTAATCTGATCGAGGCAACCGAGGAAGGAGCGAGGATGATCCACAGCTGCAACCAGGAAGGCGAAAAGATGAAGATCTCTTGCCTATGTGTTTGCAGGTTATCTTATGTAAATGTTATGCTAGATTGTGTGTGTGTTTGACTGTTGGCTCCAGTCAAACCCACTGTACTATCCATGACCACACTAGACATGTATGTGATGCATTGTTTTCTTTTGATTATGAATCAAAGCAGGTATAGTATTTACTAAATATATACGATTTATTTATATACTATCACCTAGGAGAGACCAAGATAAAAGTTATCTAAATACCCTGAGATAAACTCTAAGCCGTAACGTGAGTAGTTAAGAACTTACCACGTGGTCCACCATCGTTATAGTCATACGATTCGAATCACTTTAGGCAGGTTTGTTGTGCTATCCACAAGGCCTGCTTAATTGGGAGGAGAAACTGTGGCTATGACATTAGATGTCTATATGATCGGGGTAGAGGAACCATGTAGTTTTGTTGTGCTATCCACAAGGGCTGCATGCAAATCTATGCTCGTCGCGTAACGATGGTTAGCTTAGACCAGAATTAGTGGTTTGTTGTGCTATGCACAAGGCCATTAAATCTCTGGGGACCGAAGCCATGATCAGATATTGCAAGGAGTTGCAAGTCCCATGAATTGGGTGCTCTTTGATTGTATTACAGTTTGTTGTGCTATCCACAAGGCTGTAGTGCAAGTTATTGAGATTCTGATCCCTACTAGGAGACTGTCGACGTCTCCCGTTCGGTATAACTGAGGGTTATACAGTCCGTCGAAAATTAGTGGGAGTTAAACTTGAACAAAAGACCATGTCTTGTTTTAAATTTTAATAATTGAACATCTGCTAAATAGATTTTACTTATCTAATGTAGAGAATTATGTCGTCGAATACCCCACTCCGCGGCATACTTGATGCCCTTTTAACTTACCTGATCTACTCGGATTGGTTCAGAAACCTGAAGAATGTCTTCAGATCTGAGCACATTGACTTTGTCCCTGGAGCAGATCCTCCTGTTGAATCGGCATTGGATGCCCATGAAGCAGAGATGATAGATAACGATAAAAGATCGAAGGACAAAGGCAAAAAAGTAGTAAAGGGTGACTGCTTCTACTATAAGCAGTATGGTTACTGGAAGAGGAACTGCAAGGAGTTCTTTAACGATAAAGCTCATGGAAGAGTGAAGCTGTCTGAAGCTTTAGATATCTATATGATAGATATCAACTTATCAGTAAGAGATTCCATATCTTGGGTATTAGATACCGGATGTGCTTCTCATATATGCCATGATATGCAGATGCTGACAAGTAAGCGCAAGCTGAGACAAGGTGAGGTAGAATTGAGGCTAGGAAACGGCGCAAAAGTTGCGGCGATTGATGTTGGGACAGCAAACCTTAGGCTTCCATCAGGAGACGCCTTACTATTAGAAGATTGTTATTATATTCCTAGCATAATAAAGAACATCATATCAATATCTTGTTTGGACAAGATATGATATAGGTTGACTATTGAGAATAGAAGTTGTTCGATTTATTATGGTAATAAATCAATAGCTTCAACATCTTTAGTTAACGGTCTATATCTATTAGATGTTTCTTATTACAATCTTCAAATTGATACATCTCTTAAGAAGAGCAAGAATTATGTGAACCAAGCCTACATGTAGCATTGTAGACTTGAGCACATTGGCGAAAGCAGGTTGCAAAAGTTGCATAAGTATGGTTATTTAACAGCATTTGATTATGAATAGTTTGCAACATGTGAATCCTGTCTTATGGGAAAGATGGCAAAATCTCCATTTACTGGACATGGAGAATGTGCCAAAAATATTCTGGAACTAATACATTTGGATGTATGTGGTCCCATGTCCACCCAAGCCAAAGGTGGCTTTTCATACTTCATCACGTTCACCGATGACTTCTCAAGATTCAGCTATGTGCACTTAATAAAGTACAAGTCGGAAGCATTTGATAAGTTCAAGGAGTTCAAGAATGAGGTAGAGAAGCAGTTAGGAAAGAGTGTTAAAGCTCTTCGATCAGATCGAGGAAGAGAATACTTGAGTACTAATTTCACACAACTCTTAAAGGATACTGGTATCATTTCTCAGCTGACCCCTCCATATACACCACAGATGAATGGTGTATCAGAAAGGAGGAATCGCACCTTGTTGGACATGGTGCGATCCATGATGAGCTTTTCGGGATTACTAGTGTCCCTCTGGGGGTATACTCTAGAGTCAGCAGCATACCTACTGAACAGAGTACCCAGAAAGTCTATGGCCTCTACTCCATATGAGATATGGAAAGGCAAGAAACCAGAATTTAAACATGTTAAAGTCTGGGGTTGTCCGGCTCATGTAAAGAGGCATGATCCAGACAAGTTAGAATCACGAACTGATAAATGCAGGTTTGTGGGATATCCAAAGGAAACCTTTGGATACTATTTTTTCCATCCTGGTGAACAAAAGGTGTTTGTCGCCAAGAAAGCTGTCTTCCTGGAAGAGGAATACCTTCTCCAGAAAGACAGTGGGAGTAAAATAGTACTGGAAGAGGTTCCAGATCCCCAAACAGCTACATTATCATCAGATGAGATATCAGTTCCTGAATCTGTTCAGGTACACACAGATGAGCCTCGTAGATCTTGTAGAGTACCTAGACTATGTGGGACATTTGCTGAAGGTGAGTCTAAGGTAGAATATAATGAGGATGATGATCCTAAAACCTACTAGGAGGCCATAGAAGGCCCAGAAGCCGGGAAATGGCGAGAAGCCATGAACTCAGAAATCCAGTCCATGTACACCAACCAAGTTTGGAACTTGGAGGACTTGCCCGAGGGTATTGTACCCATCGGTTGCAAGTGGATCTTAAAGAGAAAGATCGGTGCTGATGAACGGATCGACACTTATAAGTCAAGGTTGGTGGCAAAGGGATATCGTCAAAGGCAAGGAATTGACTATGACGAGACTTTCTCACCAGTTGCCATGATAAAGTCGATCAAAGTTCTACTCGCCATTGTTGCACATTTTGATTATGATATCTGACAGATGGATGTGAAGACTGCCTTCCTCAATGGTAATCTTGACGAAGAGGTGTATATGATACAACCAGAAGGTTTCACAACTAAAGAATCTCCATATAAAGTGCGCAAGCTTCAGAAGTCCATTTATGGACTGAAGCAAGCTTCCCGGAGCTAGAACATAAGATTTGACAAGGCTGCCAAGTCTTATGACTTCATTAAGAATGAAGATGAGCCTTGTGTGTACAAGAAGACCAGTGGGAGTGCAATCACCTTCTTAGTTCTTTACGTAGATGACATACTACTCATTGGGAATGATGTAGCTATGATGTCATCAGTAAAGATCTAGCTATCGAAACACTTCTCCATGAAGGATTTGGGAGAAGCATCCTGCGTGTTGGAAATACGGATCTATAGAGATAGATCAAAGAGGATGCTTGGAATGACACAATCCTTGTACATAGATACCATAGTCAAAAGGTTTGAAATGGAAAATTCCAAGAGAGGTCTCATACCGATGAGACATGGAATTAATCTCTCAAAGGAGCAGTCTCCTAAGACTCCTAATGAGAGGGCATTCATGGATAGAATACCCTATGCCTCTGCCATAGGATCTATCATGTATGCCATGCTATGTACACCGCCTGATGTTGCATTTGCTCTAAGTGTTACGAGTAGATTTCAAGCTGATCCAGGCGAAGAGCACTGGAAGGCAGTGAAATGCATCTTTAAGTACTTGAGAAGAACTAAGGATATGTTTCTTGTCTATGGAGGAGGTGACTTGAAACTGCGAGGCTTTACTGACTCGAGTTTCCAGTCGGATCCAGATGATAGCAAGTCTACATCTGGATTCGTGTTTACTTTGAACGGAGGCGCAGTGTGTTGGAAGAGTTCCAAGCAAGTAACCACTACAGATTCGACGACTGAAGGTGAGTACATCGCTGCAGCTGAAGCCGCCAAGGAAGCAGTGTGGTTGAAGAAATTCATCACCGACCTCGGCGTAGTTCCCAGCATCTCTGAGTCTATTCCACTGTTGTGCGACAACATTGGAGCAATTGCGCAAGCGAAAGAGCCGCGGTCTCATCAGAAATCGAAGCATATTCTGAGGCGCTTTCACCTTATCAGAGAGATCATATCCAGAGGAGATGTAGTAGTGGAAAGAGTTCCATCCGTCGACAATGTAGCAGATCCACTGACAAAGCCATTGGCTCAAATTGTGTTTGAGTGTCACCTAGAGTTTATAGGTTTATTATATAAAGGTGATTGGCTTTAGTCCAAGTGGGAGATTGTTAGTTTTAAGTGGCCTACAAGCCAATCTGACTATGTAAATCTCGTTCATTTATTAATATAATGACATAACATTCATTATGTGTAAATCGCATTAATTATCGTTTCATAATGAAGTCCGTGAATATGTGCTATAGTGATCAGATTATGATGAGATCATACTAATGAGACTGATCACTTAAACACACATATTCTTAATCGTTCATAGTCGGAGGATATCCGAGAAGGACATCGGATATCCGGTTAGACTAGTACAAATTACTCCTGCTCATATGATGAGGGTGACTGATCTT
Organism: Zantedeschia hybrid cultivar; assembly: GCA_030544215.1. Taxonomy (NCBI): domain Eukaryota; kingdom Viridiplantae; phylum Streptophyta; class Magnoliopsida; order Alismatales; family Araceae; genus Zantedeschia; species Zantedeschia hybrid cultivar. Next base: position 54,061,532 of record JARZZO010000006.1, on the reverse strand, counting down.
ATAAGTCACTTGTGTGGAGACACTAAGGCGAATCTGTAGGTGCTCATTGGAGAATGAGTTCACTGAACTGATCCGACTGAATCGCTGGATGGTATTGTACCTCACTGTCAACCAGCTTGATTCTATTGTTGCAATTGCGTGGATGGTCCTCGGACCTGAGACACCAAGGACACCTTGTCGGTGGACTTCTGTGCTTTGACCTTGGTCTACGAATCTCTAGCCACGGGATTCTAATACGCCAAGGATTGGGTAAAGCGGAATACCGTCGAAGGGAATTGTGTGTCAATAAGGAATCATTCGCTCTCGGTACTTAGAGAGAGAATGCTCTAGGAAGGATGCGCGGAAGTCCCAGGCCAAGGCGGACGATAATATCAGGAAAGGAGTTTTCCGATATTCATCAGCGGCATCCAATCCAAGTGAGTTGACCGGTTAGGGTTTGACAGCTCGCCATGCCCTGAGTTGACTCGAGAGCATTGTACGAATGAAGGATTATATCTACGCGGTAACTGTCGGCGGAAAGGTTCCAAGAGTGGGTTACTTAACCCCAATACCTTCCTGGTTCACACGGTGTTGCTTGGCACCCAACGTGATCGGAGGTCCGGTTGAATTCGATGTGCAACATCAATTCGATTGATTAATTAATTAATAAAGGGTTATTAATTGATTAATAAAGCCAGTGAGGAGTCACTGGGCTTGTTGGGCCATTAACTGGACTGGTACTTGGGCCTAGAGGGTCACACGCAAATGATTCTCAAGGCGATGGATAAATAAGTGGGTTTTATACAAACCAGGGATTTTTATGAAAAACCGCGCGGTTAGTATAAAACATAGCGAACGGGCTGAGCAGGCCAAGCTGCTGCTAACCCTAGCCGCCCCTCCTCTGTTTCTCTCTCTCTCTGGCGTCCAAACAGATCCAGATCTGCTCCGCCGCTTCTTCGAATCCCGTTCGACGGGAAATCGTCCGCGCGTTGTGGCGACCGGCGGAGGTTTCTTGGGCTGCGAAGAACGAGGAACGCGAGGATATCTGTCGCGGGGAGGATCGCGTGGACTTCGCTAGAGGCCGGGCACTTGCGCGGCTTGCGGTGTCGCACCGACAGAACCGAACAGTTGCGGATTCGAATCCGCACACTGTGAGAACTTCGATTATCCGATAATCGATTTTAGGTTTTCGAAACGGGAAAACGGATCGCTGTTTTATTTTATTTTCCGCTGCGTGAGCGATCCGGTGAAACCCGAGAAAATCCCAACACCCAGGACATTAGAAATGCCCTGCTCTCAACATGCCACCTCTCCCTAAGCACCTGCAACAACACTAAATCTATCGAAAATGGCTCTATCTCTAAGACCTCATGGAACCCCATCTCTGCCAGTCTCACCATCTGGAAGTCCGGGAGACCCCTGTAGGTGGCCACCACCAGATCATAGGAGATCCTGGTCCTCATCGTGCCCTGCGATTTTCAAATAATTGATCAAAATCATTATTAGAACACTAATAATCAATTTTTAAATTAATTTTGAGGTTTAATCACCTTTTTTAAATTGCGTCTGGGATCAGGGACGCTTTTCAAAAGGCGTCCCTGTCTCCAGACGCCTTTCACCACAGGTTTCCAGAACCTGTGGCTGGCTCTTTTCTTTCCCCCCAAAATTAAAATTTAAAGTATAAGGAGAACGTTTTCGAGGCTTACCAAGCGTGGGTCGGCCTCCTCGGCCGGTGCCGCCACTTCCTCACCCACTGGAGCTGCGGGAGGGGTTTCCTCAGCTTCCATGAATGCCGCCGCCTCCGCTAAGACCATCGCCTCAGGAAGAACTTCCCCAGACACCTTCATCCTTGCCGCAAGGGGAGCGAGTCGCCGTCGCTTCTCACCCGCACCACTGGGCTCGTCGGACTCCATGAGAGCTAGAGAGAGAGCATGAGAGCTAGAGAGGGAGATAGAGGGAGTTGGAGAGTAAGAGAGGTTTCAAGAGAAGGTCGTCGGAGCGAGAGGAGGACGTCGAAGTTGAGGGAGGTCGCCGAAAAAGGAGAAACTGCCGGAGAAGCCCGTCGTCGCTGGAGAAGGAAGGTGAGAGAGGAGAGAGAAAGCCAAGAGTGAATGAGGGGGAAGAGGCTCGGGCTTGCGAACCCCTGTTTGAATTGGTTAAATCGCGTCATGGGACAGCGACGCTATTGAATGGCGCACAAACTGAGGCGGCAACAGAAAATTTTTGAAATGTGTGAAACGCGTCCCTTATGAGCAACGCCTTTTGGACTTTACCGCCTCTTCTGGTCAGGGCCGTACCACGGAAACGAGGAATAATCATATATTCGCGTCTGTACAGGACGACGCAATTCAGTAGATTAATTGCTGGAAATCTCTGGAAAATAGGAGAGAGAGAACAGAAAGGCGTCTTACTGACAAAACGCAATTTAGGGTTCTTTTGAGGATGGATTTTTTATATTTGGAAATTGATTTAACATTGAAAAGCGTCTCTCTGAGTCAACGCGATTTAAATTAACTAAACCCGAACCTTCATATTTTAAGGAAAAATCACAGTTTCATTCAAGGAAACATTGCAGAGAAATTGTAAAGCAATAAAGGAGGATTTCTATTGTATTAAAGAATGATTTCTTTGATGAAAATAAATCAAAAAATACATCAAATTGGAAGATAGGGATGAAAAGCTTTCAAGGGCAGATTTTCATGAGCTCCTTTACATATGATTTCCACAGTTGTTTATTAGCTTCATAAGGAGTTTTTACACAACGGGTGAAGCTGATGTTCCACAGAGTTGCAATAAGTTCTGTCGCCTCGAAATCTTCATCAGCTCCTAATGCCCGCTTCTTGATTGGAGAAAGAGAAGATATTTATGAGAATTCATAGTGAGGAATGCAAAGTTGAGGATGTCAACGATGTAGATTATAGAGAATGAACTCGGTCGCCCCGATCAGTCGGAGTTCTGTACCAGCACCACGACGCACTCGAACCGCCCTTTCTATGAGAGCAAGTGGTGTAGATTCAAATCCAGTTCTGGGTATAGTCTTGAAATAAGTGCGCCAGTCAGCTCGAGTCTTTAGGTTGGCCACTCGATTGATCATGCTGTCATTAAACTTCACAATGTTGGCAATATAGAAGATAGGACTGCGCTGATATGTCTGAGACATCTTTGGAACTTTCTCCTCATTATGGTTGAACTTGAAGTGGAATTCCACCCATAGAGCTAAGAGGAACATGCTACCGTAAGGAGATTGACCTGTAGAAGCTGCAGAGAGCCCACTATAGAGGTAGGCTAGAACCGCTGTGCTAATCGGCTTCCCTTCGAAAATCCCATTGATTGCGCTAATTTGATCATCTTCTAGAACATTATCTTGAGTAGGGAATAGGAGAACTCTAGCTAAGCACGTGGTGAACACCTTCATCACGTTCTCTGTATCTTCATCCTTAAGGTCTTCTATCTTCTTCAGAGTCCATTCAGCTAATTTAGCAAGGTTGACTCCCTTCTTTGTAAGACAGTCTTGAATTTCCTTTGCATTCTTCTTAATCTTTTCCAATAATTGTTGACCTATGATTCTTTCCCTCATGAATATCATCTCACTCAAATTAGGTTTATCATTGTTGACTTTAAGCTTAGGAAGACCCAATAAGAGTTCGGCTTCTTCTAAGAAGATGGTGGCTTCGAACGTGGCAAAAAGAAAGGTATGAGTTTGTGGATGCCATAGCTCGATCAAAGCACCCATTGCAGCCCAATCCATTCTTGTGTTCTTGTAATGTTTGGCATGAATAACCAATCCTTGGATATGCCACTTGGATATATAAGATTGCATAGAGAGATTGATCTTGTTAACTAACTTTTGGACCAATGGAAGTGAAGAAAACCTTCTTGGACTAGAGAAGAAAGGATATCCCTAGATAAAGAAAAGAAATTTGAATAGTTCTATCATATGGAGAACATGTAGAGAGTTGCATACAAAAAATTTTGATTGGAGGTGAGATTAGCTTACTTGTAAGTTAGGATCTCGCCCACTTAGATGGTCTTTTACCTCAGAAAGTTTTTCAATCGCCTTTCTCATCCTCTTATTTTAAGAATCTTGTGAAGAATTCATCTTCCTTGAATTGATTTCCTTGACTTTTTCTTAATCTTCACCTCTTTCCCTTAAGCTTTGGAGAGAATCCTTTACCTTTCCCTCTTGATTGCTTGTTGTAATTCTATGATATGAAGAGAGGGAGGTTTTATAGAAGGATTTGCGAGATTGGGAAGCCCTTTCCGAATTGGAAGACGGATGTGCATTAAGGCAAGAAGAGTTCGGATTGGAGTCAGAACAGAGAATAGTTTCTATAACTTAAATGGCATCTAGACGGGGCAACGTCATTTAAATGACGTCTGTGAACAGCGACGCTATTTTATGAGTTTTTTGAATATCTGTTATTTTTCTGAAAATCTATAATTGCATGATGTTTAATTTGCTTAAATTTACTGATGAAATTCTCAGTGCAGGAAACAGCAAGAAAGTGAAAATGAAACTGATAATTTCACTAAGATCCCACTGTGGGAAGTTCATGAGTCCCAGCCGTGACTAAAAAGACGGTTATCTCTACCCTGTATTTTTTTATGAAATTGATTTGCATTATCATTATTATATGATAAATATTTATTAGACATATCAAGGACCTTGTGATTTTGTTGAAACTGGAATTTGAGTTCCCCTCTAACAAAAATAGCGATAATTCCAGAGAATTCTTAATCACACGGATAGGCCGTTAGATTGTTGATTGATGGGGACGATGGTTCCGCTTTTGTAAAATGGTGCGTGGATAAACGAGCTTCGACTTAGCACTGAATTTCAAGAATCAGTATCTTGACTCATTGATGATGATTTAACAATATTATCCTTGATTAATTTATGTTTTATTTTATTTTATATTTTTCTTTTATCCAAGCATATAGGACTTTGATATAATTGTTATAAGAATTAATTCCTGATTAAATTTCCTATCGTTGCTCCAATAAATCCTAACGTGATATGAAATATTCCATTCTGAATTGAGTATCTCGATAATCTTTAAGGTTCGCTTGAAGATATCTTTGGAATTCTATCCTTTCTTAGATTTCTCACCCAACATTTCTTGTTTCCTCTTAAGATCCGTCATGGTTGCAGCACTTCCACATTGGCTGATAATCGCTCTTCATGACGAAACCTGCAGGGTTTGTGACCTAGGATACTTCCCAATCATGGAGGTTGATCGACCTTTTGTATCCTTGTTTTCCTCATCCAGACAGGATTGATTCCATCGATATTTTCGAGTTATCTTTACTAATTGTTTTGAGAAAGATTCCCATCATGTGATGTTGAGAGTGTGTCATATCATACCTTGGCATCACCTTTTCAGTACATCTCACTCCCTTGCAAAGCCAATGCCAAGGTGGGGCAACTGTAGACACATTAATTTTGACATCATATTGAGTAACTTTCATCTCACAATGATAATGCCCTAGAATGGTCTGATGTTTAGTCATTAATTAAGTTTTATTGATTTTCTCTTGAGATTCGTTCAATCATGTCGCTCATGCGCGACGCTATTTAGATTATTAGTAGAAATCAATTCGAAATTAAAATTAGTAAATTTAGGAGGATTTAACTGAATAGCGTCGCCCATGGACGACGCCATTTAAATCCTAATCCGCCTAGGTTTACGATTTCTGATTCTAGTTAATTTTCAAAATTATCTAAAGAACGTCGCCCCTGGGAGACGCGATTTAGGTTTCCTAATTGTTTTCGGTTTCCTTTTTCGGATTTATTTCTATTTCGGCCACATTAATTAACTAAAAGGCGTCCCCTTTGAACGACGTGTTTTAAGAGTTTCCTGATAAACATGATTTGGCTGAGATAATCCAGTTTTAGAGGTTGGAAGGATTTCCAATTCCCTTCATGATCATCCAGGGCAAGTCCAAGCCGCAGGAGAGTCCTTTTAAAGGTCAAAATACTCTAAAACCTCTTCTTATAAATACATATGGACATTGACCTTTGAAAAAGGTTGGTTATTTGAGAATTTGAAGCTTCCTATAAGTTTTTTTGAAGGCCCTCAAGAAGAAAAACGTGGACAACAAGGGAAGCTTGATCTTCTTCATCCTCTTCACCCTTTGAAGCCCATTGAAGACCAAGACTATGGAGGGGCCATCCTTTTCCTTTCTTCTTGATCTTTTCTATTAAATTTTAATAAGATTCATATAATTTAAATTTCTATTTCTTTCATATAGTTCTTCATTACATCACTTTATCACACACATTCACTTCATATTTTTCCATACTTATACATCCTTTAGGGGTTTAAAAGAACATAAAACAAGTGAGTTCTTTAGTTTAGTTATATGATAATTTTGTTGAATAGAATAGATACCACATCTCTTTAGTTCTAATCCATTTGTTTTTTCTTTTGTTTTTATTCTTTCTTGCAAGGTTTGAAGGAGATTTAAAAGACAGCTTGGAGTTTGAACGGAAGAAGAAACACCTCCAAAGAACAAGAGTAAAGAAAGAAAAGGCTCTTTTCTTTCGGCCGGCCGAAAGAGAGGAACAAAAAGAACCCCACATTCTCCCAATTTGTAAGGTTAGTAAGCGATCACTTTTCCTTTGAAACCCTCGATTTCTGGCGATCACAATTCCTTTTAAATTGTTAATCATAGTAAACACATGATAACATGATGAACACACACCCTTTTTTAGCACTACACTTCTATACTTGGAGAATGTACTAGCACATCATCTATAAACACAACAACAAACTCATCGAGATAGGGCTTAAAAACACGATTCATCATATCCATAAAGGCTGCTGGTGCATTAGTGAGTCCAAAAGGCAGCACTAAAAACTCATAGTGTCCATATCCCGTCCTGAAGGTTGTCTTTAGTACATCCTCATTCTGGATCCTTAGCTGATGATACCATGTCCGAAGGTCAATCTTAGAGAAAACTTGAGCCGATTGTAGTTGGTCAAATAGATCATCTATCCTTGGCAATGGGTACTTACTCTTGACTGTAGCTTGGTTGAGCTTCCTGTAATCAACACACAACCTTAACATACCATCCTTCTTCCTGACAACTAAAACTGGGGCTCCCCATGGAGACACACTCAGACGAATGAAACCCTTTGCCAATAAGTCTTGCAATTGCTTCTTCAACTCCATCAGTTCAGCCGGTGCCATCCTATAGGAAGCCTTAGAGATGGGTTCTGTATTAGGCATCAGTTCAATAGTGAACTCGGTCTCCCGAGAAGGAGGTAATCCTGGAAGCTCATCTAGGAAGACATCAGAAAACTCACGAACCACCTCAATGTCAACAATAGTTCTTGATGCCTCAGACTTTGGATGAGTTACCACACTAATGAGATAACCTTGACAACCTCGCATTAACCACTTCTCGGTTTTCATTGCCGACACAACAATCTTAGTAAGTGCATGTTTAAGGCATTGAAAACAAAACTCCCTGTCTCCTAGAATATGAAATACTACCTTCTTAGACCGACAATCCATCATAACATAATAATGTTCTAGCCAATCCATCCCTAGAATAACATCAAAGTCATTCATATCTAGGAGGTAGAGATTGGCTGGCATGCATCTATTCTGAATCACCACATCTACATCAGGTATGATTTGTGAAGTACTGCCCTCACCCATAGGGGTACTAACAGGTAAAGAATCTACATCATAAATAGAATAAAACTTATGTAGAACGACAACAAATCTTATAGATATAAAAGAATATGTAGCACCTAGATCAAATAAAACATGAGCATATAAATCTGCAATCAAAATTGTATCACTTGTTGCTGCTCCAGAATTTTCTACATCGTCTGTAGTGAGATTATAAACTCTAGCTGGCACCCTTGGCCCATCAACTCTCATTGGCTTTGGACAATTCTTCACCATATGGTCTGCAGCACCACAATGAAAACACTTGCCTGACATCTTCCAGCAAAGTCCATCATGTCTGACGCCACAATAACTACATATCGAAAGATCCCTTCGTGGAATGGATGGAATAAGTGGCACTGTTCTTGGAGCAATCTTAAACTTCTTCCTCTGATCTCTTTGGAATCTCCATGGTTTCTCCTTGCCATGCTGATGCACCCTCTGATTCATTTGCATAGCTTCAATGTTGCCTTCAGCAATGCATACAACACGATAGGCGGCTGCAATTGTCTCATGATCAAACAAAGACACATGATCTCAAATAGGACCTCGAAGCCTGCAAACGAACTTCTTGGTACTCCTTTTCTCATCTGTGCATAAGTGAGGTGCATACTATGCTAACTCAGTAAAGCGTGCCTCATATTGTGCCACTGTCATTGAACCTTGCTGCAAATTCAGAAATTCCAGCTCCATCTGATCTTGCACATGTTTAGGAAAGAACTTTGCCCTAAACACCTTAAGAAAATCTTACCAACCAATGTCAGCTTGTCCTGCAAATAATGTCCTCTTGGTTGCCTGCCACCACTCATTTCCTCGCTCTTGGAGCATGAATGTACCAAGGACAATCTTGTCTCCATCATCACACTGAATGGAATCAAGGATTTTCTCCATTTCTCTGATCCACCTCACAGCTGTCTCAGGTCGACTCTCCCCCTTAAAGGAGGGTGGATTCGTACGGCAGAATTTCTCCATCAAAGTAGCACCCACCAATCTGTCTGAATGCTCTGGTTGGGCTGCAGCCATCACCTGCAACTGCTCCTACATCTGAGTCTGCATCTGAGCTTGGGTCCTAGCTTGGGCCTGCATGGCCTGTGCCAAACATTGAAAAACCTGTAGGAAATCTCCATATCCTCCAGTTGCTGCACCCAATGGGTCAAAGCCTCCAAATCCCTCAGCCTCTCCATTCCCATCCAAGGAATTCATCATAGTAGGTCGCTTGTTATTTCGCCTTGACTCTCTTCCAGCCATGTATCTATAATATCCAGAAAAACAAATAATATTAAGCACACATTGAAACTAAACTTGGACCATTTATTTGAAGTAACTTTTCATGTAAAAATCCTAGAGTATAATCTCCGAACGGTAGGTGAAACACAGTAGAATCCCAATTAAGCTCTGATACCATAATCTGTCACGCTCCTGCCTGGTAATCCATAATATACAAGATAATTATAGAGATGGCCAAAGCGCAACATGGGGAAGAGACCCCTCAGAACAGATAATTGGGAGGATACTATGTTTCAAATGAAAGCGTAGTATAAAAATTTGTAGGAGACATCTAAATACTAAGGAAGTTCCACCATTCACAACATTATACCAAAGTGCTGCATAGTAGATTGTCATTTTTTACATGTCAAGATATTCATTATACATTCCAACAAAAACAAAAGAATAAGTATATACATGGTTCAATCCTCTAGGTTCGCCCAAAAAGAGATGTCATCTTATGCGAACTCTGAGTGACCCCACCTCAAGCTCACTCTGCTTCTCCTTTTGTCCGATCACCTGAAAAGTAGGCGTGAGTACCAAAGAAATAACTCAGTAGGCAGATGAGGCTGCCTTCATAAGAATTTGCCATCCAAATAATTGAAGCAGAATTTGTACATTGCATAAGAACATTAAACCTAATAGAAAACAAAATTATCACATACTACATATGTGCATCAGAATTATATGCCAATAAGGAAATTAAGATACATGATCTATAATATCATGCCAACTCTGAATCAAAGCTACACAAGCTTGTCAATATATGAACAGGGCCAGAATACATAACAGAATACATAATTTAAGATTTATTAATTTGATTTACTAAAATGACATATAGATTGCAAGATATAAATTTTTATTTTTTTCAAATCATAAGTTTTCACTTATTATAGAAGTGCCCAGACACTCATCCAACCGCCACTATGAGCCAGAAATAGAACACAGAAACTGAGCTCCTAGGCATCTACAGAGCTGAGTCATAGGCATAGTGCTACCCCGAGGGTCGTCACCCCACTTTAACAAAGGATTTCTACCTGTGGCCCTCGGGTAATAGAGCAAATGGATTCTGGAGGTGGCTCCCACCTTTTTAGGTGTAGCACACAGCCCCATAATAAATGGGTCCTGGTGGGGATGTTACCACTATTTCCCCAGAATAATACTCATTTAGCGGCTATGTCCAATCGGCAAGATTTATTAACATTATGAGAACAAACTTGATATTTATGTAGCTACAACAACATATACATAAGAAAATGACTAACCACTTTAGAGATTTTGTTTTCAGGAATTCATAAACTAAAAAACCTCAAAATCATAATTAAAAAGGTAAATAAATCATGTTCTAAGATGAATTTAAATACAACTTGTTACAAACTCAAACAACACATATAAGTAAATCACAAATCTCCTACAGAAGTAATATGTCCACATTTAAAACACTGATTTTATGAACATATAAAAGTACTTTCAAAAATCTTTAAAATTTCACATATTATACTAATTCACATTAGGTACGTCCTGTAAAAATTTGGGCTCAAATGGTTTTTCACAAAGATATCAGAAAATCAAACATTAGGGTACTATCCCTGAGTTACTGAAATATCAGAGTGGAGTATGAACCCTGTTACATATACCAAGAACCATCATCATATGAACATTAAAATTCTTGAAACTTTTTATATAGATGTATAATAATTAAATTATTATTTAATAAAAATTTTAGATCATTCTGTAAAATATATAAATTAATAAAATTCACATTCTAACATACTATCAAATGAAATCTGAAAACTGTATTTACAAATTATACCATATTACCCAACTTGGAACCATCACCATAAGAATTTAAAAATTCATAAAACTTTTTATGAAGATGTATATTAGTATGAGTTTTATTTCATATAAATTTAACATTATTTTATAAAATATGTAAATTACTAAAATTCACGTTCTAACATTCTATAAAATGAAGTCCGAAAACTATATCTACAAATTATATCATGTTACCTGACCTGAAAGCATCATTATATGAACACTAAAATTCATGAAACTTTTTTGAAAGATTTAAAATTGTATGAGTATTAGGTCATAAAAATTTCAGATAATTTTGTAAAATATATAAATCACTAAAATGCATGTTCTAACATGCTATCAAATAAACTCAGAAAATTGTATCTGAAAATCACAGTCATTTTCATGACCTAGAAGTATTACCATGTGAATATGAAATTTATGCCGTTTTTTTCTGGAGATGTCCAATCATATCATAGTTATGTCATAAAAATTTCAAAAGTTTTATATATAAAACAAAATCATAAAAATTTGAAGGTTACCCTACTATCATAAGAGTTACAGAAAAATCTAGGTTGTAGAAATTTAACTTCTACTATGCTTAATATATTCTAGGATTTTAAAAATTTAAATAACTATATCATTCAACTATTTCACACTTAAGAAATTCACAAGAACATTAATTTGAAGATATAAAAAAAATATTACATATTTATTTATTTCTTATGGTTAATTAAGTTAAACTCTTATGAAACTAGCACCCATGCAACCTACTTTCTTCAAGAACACCAAGAACACTTCAAAATGGCCTCCCAAATCCTTCCCTTGTTGTTCCCACGTTTTGATGCAGAGAATATGCCAAACCAAGGCCAAAACCCAAATTAAGGTCCCTTAAATAAGATGGGTTTAGTTAGTTTTACCATGGTTACTTAAATGACTTTAAAATTTATTAATTCTAACCATTCACGTTACATTAACTTAACCATCCCACTAACACTAACCATGGTTAATACTAACTTTGACCAACCCACTAACTTTAACCAAGGTTAAACTAACTTAACTATTCCACTAACTTTAACTAAGGTTAATACTAATTATGACCACCCCACTATCTAATATAATACTAATATTTCTAGGATAAGCACTAACTAATAAAATACAAATTTCTAACCATAGGTTTTAGTTTTATACTATATAAAATAATTATTCATCAAATGATTATCCTACTTTTAATTATTGCATTCTTACCCTTAATCTCCAATTAAACATTTTAATCTAAATCTGATTATGATTTACACTAAGTTTTCTATCATAATTGATCATATCTAATTATTTTATGGGATTTAACCAACCAAGTTTAATCTTTGTACATAACTTAACATACATAATCTATTAGCTCAAAATTAATTAATAACACAATTATGCTCGAATGTTACACGTGGTCACCACAAACTCTAGCATGAGCTCCTTCCATAATCTTCCAAAACTCATCTTCGTCCAAGCATCTCAAAAGAATACCGTCAAAACCTCGTTTGTACAGCTCCCCTCCCATTAGGGTGTATCTCTGAGCAATTCTCCTGATAGTCCTCTTCTCCTTAGTTGTGGCTTCCTCAGGGTATGACTGATATTCATAGTATTTGGCAATTTTGTAATATCATGGTTTCTCTTCATCGTCTATCTCTTCTTACAGCTCCAATAGTATGATTTCTCGCTTATCCACAATATCTCCATCTCTGACCTTCTTCAGCAATTGCTCTTTGATCCTAAGAAAGGAAGGGTCCTCTACAGCAGGAGAGAGACGCCTATGAATGATGATTGATTCAGATTGTTTGCTGATTGAAAAATTTAGAGATGATGCGAGAGAAGTTAGAGCGTCAACTAAGATGTTCTGATTCCGAAGAACATGGACAAAGATCAGTTTGGTGAACAGCTTGGCATAAGCTGAGGTCATTCTTGATAAGGCTTGAGTTTGGGATCAAGGATGCGATACTTGGTGAGCACTTGGCAAAGAATCAACTGGCTATCACCTACAATCCGCAATTTGGTGGCACCATGGAGATGAGCGGCCCCCAAGAAGAGCCTCATATTCAACTATGTTATTGGTGATAGAATTGGATGGTCTCAAAGCCAATCATTGTACATTATAGTTCGAAATATTAATAAAAGGCAATTATTTCTTCATTTATAGTTCTCGCAAATTAACTATCGTAATGAAGGTCCGTAGGCAAATGTATGGGATATTGAATCATGATGAGTTCATGATAGTGAGATCAATATTCTTAGTCACTTGTCTTAAACAATTCTCGATCATAGGATATTTGAGATGGACATTAAATATCCGATAAAATCGACACAAGTTATTTCTGCTCATACGATGAGGGTGAATGATCTCACATTCACTCATGTGGTGACACTAAGACAAACTTGTGGGTACTCATTAGAGAATGAGTTCACTGAACAGATCCGAATAAGAATTCCTGGATGGTAATTATACTTATTAGTCAACCAGGGAATTCAATCGTTGCAGTAGCACAGTTGGTCCTTTGACCTAAGTCACCAATGATACCTTGTTTGTAGATCATTATGTCTTGATTTTCTGACTTGTGGACTTTAACCATTAAGTCCATGATAGTCAGTCTCTCAGACATAGTGGAAAGCTTGCGAAGGTAATTGAGTGAACAACAGAGGATCACTCACTCTTGGTATAAGACTGGAGAGAGAATGTTCTATGGATGTGTACACAGAAATCTCTGGCCAGGGTCAACTGAAAGAGATGTCTTTCTAGAAGTTAACTGAGTACTGGAATCCATCTAAATAATGCGATAGAGGGTTTGACTGTAAAACCATACCCTTGCGTTATTGGGACATTGGATGAGTGAAGGATTTTATCTGTGCAGTATCTGCAGACGGAAAAGTTCAAATAAAGGGAACAATATCCCTTATATCTTCTGGGATCATGAGGTAGTGTTTGGTGCCATTCATAGTCAGAAGGCCAAGTAGATTAATCAACAGATGATAAACCACTTATTTATTGAATTAATTATTTGACATATGATGTTTAAATAATAATTAATAAATATTAACTTTAGAATTAGTTCTAAGTTTAATGGGCCTGAAACCAGACTGATATATGGGCCTGGAGGGTCACATACATAAGAGTTCTCGTAAGACGGTGAGAGGTGTTAAATATTATGGTTATCTGGGTTTTTGTGAAAAGCCGTAGGATAGACATGAATATTTAATGGTGAATTATCCAAGGCCAAACTCTTGGATAATCATGAGAATTAATCCTTGTGCTTATCCTTATTTCTTATATAAGGAGGCCAAGGGGAGGGGTGGTTGGAAGTGGGACGTACAACACACCCCTTGGAGTTTCTCTCTCTCCTCTCTCTCTCTCCTTCTCTCTCTTGAAGTAGATCTCTCTCTCTCTCCACGCATGGTGGATTTGAGATCGGGTCGAAGTACTCAAGCCGAGGAGGAAATCGCGTCTGCATTGGGAGCTCGTGTGGATACCTCTGGAGATCGTACGCGTGTGCGATTACCGAATCGGTAGAATCCACGGGAGATTCGAAACCCCGCAAAGGTGAAGAACTGTTCTTCCCACGTATTTTATTGTCCGTTTTACGATCCCAGCAATCGATACATTGGAATCAATTTATTTTTCCGCTACGTTTTAGTCGATTCCTCACAGTGGTATCAGAACCAGGTTGCTGGTTCGATCGTAAAACGACTTCGTTTTACGTGATAATTTTTCGTTATGCGTAATGAACTGTAATGTACATGTTCTTGGGCTTATTCTTTGGGGAAAAATTTAAGATTATTATCATGTGATGATTAATAAATCATTCCCTATTTTAAATTGGTTTTTAACATTGCTGTTAAAATTGTTTTAACACTATCAATTTAATATGTGGTTTAAGGGGTGTTCTTGTCACAGTAGTTAGTTCATAAGATGAACTCGATTAGGATTTTACTTTTGATGTAAATCTTAATCTGTTTCCAGGATTTCTAGAATTGTCTAGATTAACACTAAAATTCTAACTAGTGAACACAAGGTTATCTACGGATTATCCAAAGGGTTTTTTCAATAGGGTCTTCCTTAGGGCTGCTCCGGATGGGTAGATTATTATCATGATTTTGTTTTGGGGAAGCCACAGTGATATGATCATATGGCCCTCTAGTTCGACCAGAAAGGTCTTCGTTGATTACCCGAGATTCCCCATAACAGGCAGCAGCCGGCGTTACGCCTTTATCCTTTCCAAGGCCATGATACATATGTCGCGTTCGGAACCGGCCAAAACATGCATGAAGGAAGTTTAGGAGTTTCACCGGCAACGACTGCTGGCTTCAACGGCGCCGCCCTAACTCCACCCTCGACCGGCAGTCTCTCTTTTCTACTTGTAAAAGCATGCGGAGTAAAGGCCTGTTGCGAACCGGCCATGATAGGGATCTCCACACTTGCAGGGAGATATCGACGTCAAACGACGTCCACCGGCGCCGTCGGAGATGTCCACCGGCGCCGTAGAGGCCGGCCGGTGCCCCGCCGCCCATCGCTTGGGCCGACGCCGGCCTCCCCTCGCCGGTCGGGGGACAAACCAGGCGCGCCCACCTCACCCAAAACCCTAATGGGCGGCGGGGGTGAAGTGGTGTGTGGGCCGCTAGGTCGGCCTGTCCGGACCTGCGCCTTGACCGAACTGGGTCCGGACCCGGTAACCCTCCCACAGACCCGTTAAGCCCTTTTTAGCCCCATTTCAAACCCTTTTAAAGCCCATTTTAAAATTGTTTAAAAAATTAAATTTTATGGGATAATTAATAACTGTTATTAATAATTATTAATAGATTATTAAACTATTAATAACTGTTAATTTAATGAAAGTTCTTTTTTTTAATTGATTAAAGGGTGTAGTTAATAATTTAAAATTGTTTTATATTATTAACTTCCATGTTAATCAATTAAATTTAATAATGTTACAATGCATAACCTACTTTTATTCTATTGTTCAAATTGTTTGAGCATATGTAAAGTTAACTCAATAGTTAGTTAATTTAATTATCAATAATGTTATGTATGTTATTGATGTGCATGAAATAATTGTTATTTCAAAAACTAATGGTATTATATTTTATTTTTATAAAGTGATACCAACTATAATTATCTGATAATTATATACTGCGTGTGATGTGAATGGTGGGATGATCATAGACTTAGGTTAATCATGTGATGATTATTGTATGTGAATGCAATGCATGTTGTATTTGGTCATTTTTAAATAAGACCTGCGTGTCCTCCTCTCTCTTAATCCAACTGTAAATTCTATCTTCCTCTGAGTTTGTACTCCCCTTGATATAGATCAAGGTTTCTTATTATTTAATTGTACATTTATGGACCTGCGAGTCCTAAATTATATTTAAATATTGAGGATTAAGTTTTGAGGTCGGGCTCTTTTGAAGACACCTCTGGAGGAAGGACACACATCAAATGGAACCCATGTTGCTGAATTCACACTAGGATTTTATTATGGATCATCATTTGGCTCCGATGATTCCATAATAGCTTAAGTAGTCTATGATCATCCTTATTTGTCTTTCTGCATATATGTGATATCTGTGGAATATGCTGTTAAATAGATATTTCTATCTAGTATTATGATACTTCAAATCGAAATATTATTAATAGCACGATTTTTTATAAATCAACTTAAAACCCTCTTTTAAAATTTTAAGTTGTAAACGTGAGATATTCAGAATAATCCATGTAACCCACCATCATTATAGATCTAAGGATAATTCTTATTTCAAATGGATTTGTTGTACTACCACAAGGTCTATTTGATTTAGAAATTAATCTAGGTCTACGACATGTGATGTCATTAAGATAGATGGACAAATAGTGTAGTTTTTTTGTGCTACCACAAGGATTGCACTACGAATTCATATTATCTAAGTAATGATGGATAAACTTAACTGAATTGTTTGATTTGTTGTGCTACCACAAGATCATTCTGATTCAAGGGTTAAATTTGATCAGATATTGCAATTGTTGCAATTGTTAAGAGTTGACTGCCTAAGAGACTTGATGTGATTTGTTGTGCTACCACAAGATCACATACATGATACCCGAAGGATTCTGATCCTCACTAGGAGATCACCGGAATCTCCCGTTCTGTATATTAAAGGGTCATACAGATCACCGAAAAATAGTGGGAGTATAAATCTAGATTAAAACTCCTAAATCTGATTTTAAGAATTATCTGCTTATTTTTTATATTTCCTTGTAGGTCGCTATGTCGTCACCTAACCCCCTTCGTTGCATACTTGATGCAAACAAACTCACGGGACCAAATTACATTGACTGGTTACGCAACCTGAAGATTGTTCTCAGGTGTGAAAAACTAGCCTATGTCCTGGATCAACCTGATCCAGAACAACCTGATGAAAATGCTAACGAAGATGAATTAATGTTGTTTGAAAACTGGAAGGAGGACTCTGTTAAAGTCCAGTATTATATGCTTGGTTCAATGAACAATGAACTACAGCGATAACATGATAACATGGAAGCCAAGTCCATTCTGACTCACCTACAAGAGTTGTTTGGTGAACAATCTAGAACATAAAGATATGAGATATCTAAGAAACTGTTCAGGACCAGAATGAGTGAGGGCACATCTGTGCAAACTCATGTGCTCAAGATGATAGAATTGATTGAGAGACTTGCAGTGCTTGGTTTTGTTATGAACAATGACTTAAGCATCGACTTAATCCTACAGTCCCTACCAGATTCATTTTCACAATTCATCATCAACTTCAATATGAACAAGATTGATGTTACACTAGATGAGCTGCTCAACATGTTGAAGACAGCTGAAGGCACTATCCAGAAAGATAAGCCACATGTTATGCTTGTTGGTAAGACCAATAAGAAAAGAAAAGCTGGACAGACCTTTAAGAAAGGTAAGCCAAAGAAGCCAGTGAAAAGCAAACCAGCGGTTCAAAAGGACAAAGCTAAAGTCAATGATAAAGGTCAATATTTCCACTGCCATAAAGAAGGTCACTGGAAGAGAAACTGCAAAATTTATCTAGCAGAAAAAGCAAAAGAGAAGCTTGGTGAAGCTTCAGGTATACTCATGATTGATCTTAACTTGTCTTATAGAGAATCAACATCTTGGGTATTAGATACTGGATGTGTTTCTCATATCTACAATAACTTGCAAGTGCTAACAAGTAAAAGAAGATTGAATCGCAGAGACGTGGATCTGAGACTTGGGAATGGAGCAAAAGTTACTGTGTTAGCTGTGGGGACAGCAAGACTTCAAATGCCGTCAGCAGACTCATTGAAACTAATAGATTGTTATTATGTTCCAACCATTATTAGGAATATCGTATCTATTTCATGTTTAGATAAACAAGGATATTCTATGAAACTTGAGAATAAAGGTTGTTCCATTTATCAATGAGACAAATTGTTTGCTTTTAGATATTTAATGAATGGTTTATATTTACTTGATATTGCATATGATGTATGTCTAGTAAATAAGTCTCTTGAATGAATAGATAAAGATTTGAATAAATCATACCTATGGCATTGTAGGCTATATTATATAAATGAGAAAAATGATCATTACGTTGCAAAAGAATGGATATCTTGATCCATTTGATTATGAATCATTTGCAACTTGTGAAGCTTGTCTCATGGGAAAAATGACCAAAGCTCCATTTTCAGGACATGGAGAAAGAGCTAAGGACTTATTGGAACTAATACATAGTGATGTATGTGGTCCAATGTGCACTCATGCTATGGGTGGTTACTCATACTTCATTTCATTTACAGATGATTTCTCAAGATATGGCTGCATATATTTAATGAAATATAAGTTAGAAGTCTTTGAGAAATTTAAAGAATTTAAAAATGAAGTTGAGAACCAAACTGGAAAGAGTATCAAAACTCTTCGATCAAATCAAGGGGATGAATACTTAAGTACAGAATTCATACAATATCTTAAGAATAATGGTATTTTGTCCCAGTGGACTCCTCTCTATACACCACAATTAAATGGTGTATCAGAAAGGAGAAATCGTACTCTATTAGATATGGTACAATCAATGATGAGTTATGCTAAACTTCTAATTTCTTTATGGAGATATGCACTATTGACTGCTGCATATCTATTGAACAAAGTTCTAGTAAGTCAGTATCTTCCACTCCATATGAGATATGGAAAGGGAAAAAACCAGACTTTAAACATGTTAGAGTCTGGGGTTGTCCTGCACATGTCAAAAGACATGATCCAGATAAACTAGATTCCAGGACATAAAAGTGTAGGTTTGTGGGATATCCAAAAGAGACTTTTGGATATTATTTCTATCAGCCCAGCGATCAAATGGTGTTTGTCACAAAAAGAGTTGTCTTCTTAGAGAAAGAATATCGTTCAAAAGAAGACAGTGGGAGCAAGATAGAATTGGAAGAAATTCCAAACTCACAAATCAATGCTGGCTCATCTAATGAGCCGTTGACTCAAAAACTTGTTCAAGACAATACACAAAAGGTTCATAGATCTGGTAAAGTGCCTAAGTAGCCTGAAAGATATGTTGGACATATTGATGACGGCAAACCAATAGTACACTTAAATGAGGATGATGATCCTCAAACCTACCAAGAAGCCATGAATAGTCAAGAATAAGAGAAATGGCAAGAGGCAATGGATTCAGAAATTCAGTCTATGTATGCCAACCAAGTTTAGAACTTGGTTAATCTACCAGAAGGTATAGTACCTATTGGCAGTAAATGGATCTTTAAAAGAAATATCGGGGCAGATGGACAGATTGACACATACAAGGCAAGGCTGGTCGCGAAAGGGTAACGTCAAAGACAAGGCATTGACTATGACGAAACTTTTTCTCTAGTTGCCATGATTAAGTCAATCAGAATACTTCTTACTGTCACTGCATTCTATTATTATGAAATATGGCAAATGGATGTGAAAACAGCATTCTTTAACGGGAACCTTCAAAAAGAAGTGTATATGATACAACCTAAAGGATTCACTTCTAAAGAGCATTCAAGTAAGGTATGCAAACTGTATAGATCTATTTATGGATTAAAGCAAGCATCCCGAACTTGGAACTTAAGATTTGATGAGGCAATCAAATCTTATAACTTCATTAAGAATGAAGATGAACCATGTGTATACAAAAAGACAAATGGGAGCGCAGTTACTTTTTTGGTACTTTACGTTGATAACATTCTACTCATTGGGAATGATGTAGAAATGTTGTCATCAGTAAAGATTTGGTTATCCAAAAACTTCTCCATGAAGGATTTGGGAGAAGCATCCTATATTCTGGGAATAACAATCTATAGAGATAGATCCAAAAGGATGCTCGGATTATCTCAATCCATGTACATAGACACTATAGTCAAAGGGTTTGACATGAAAAATTCCAAGAGAGGTCTCGTTCCAATGAGACATGGAATTTATCTGTCTAAAGGAATGTCTCCTAAGACACCTGAAGAGAAAGCATACATAGATAGAGTTCCTTATACTTCGGCAATAGGATCTATCATGTATGCAATGCTATGTACTAGGCCTGATGTGGCACACCTACTAAGTGTCACTAGTAGATATCAGGCTAATCCAGGTGAGGAACACTAAAAGGCAATGAAATGTATCCTTAGATACTTAAGAAGGACTAAGGATCTATTTCTCGTCTATGGAGGAAACAACTTGGAACTTCGAGGGTTTACTGACTCGAACTTCCAATTGGATATGGATGATAGAAAATCCATGTTTGGATTTGTTTCATGTTAAATGGAGGTACAGTAAGTTGGAAAAGTTCCAAACAACAAACAACTATAGATTCGACGACCGAAGCAAAATACATTGTTGCAGTTGAAGCGGCTAAGGAGGCGGTTTGGATGAAGAAGTTCATGTCTACACTTGGATTAGTTTCAAGCATTTCAGATCATGTTCCATTATTGTGTGACAACAATAGGGCAATAGCTCAAGAAAAGGAGCCAAGATCGCATCAGAAGTTAAAGCACATTCTAAGACAATTTCATCAGATTCGTGAGATTATCGCCCGAGGAGATATAGTAGTTGAGAAAGTCTCATCCGAAGATAATGTAGCAGATCCCTTGACTAAGTCGTTGTCTCAAAACAATTTAGAACGCCACCTTAAGTCTGTGGGACTTAGACATATGGGTGATTAGCTATAGTCCAAGTGGGAGAATGATAGAATTGGGTGCCTCAAAGCCAATCATTGCACAATCTAGTGCGAAATATTAATAAAAGGCAATTATTTCTTTATTTATAGTTCTCGCAAATTAAGTATCGTAATGAAGGTCCATAGACAAATGTATGGGATATTGAATCATGATGAGTTCATGATAGTGAGATCAATATTCTTAGTCACTTGTCTTAAACAATTCTCGATCATAGGATATTTGAGATGGACATTAAATATCCGATAAGATCGACACAAGTTATTTCTGCTCATACGATGAGGGTGAATGATCTTACATTCACTCGTGTGGCGGCACTAAGACAAACTTGTGGGTGCTCATTAGAGAATGAGTTCACTGAACAGATCCGAATAAGAATTCCTGGATGGTAATTATACCTATTAGTCAACCAGGAAATTCAATCGTTGCAGTAGCACAGTTGGTCCTTTGACCTGAGTCACCAATGATACTTTGTTTCTAGACCATTATGTCTTGATCTCTGACTTGTGGACTTTAACCATTAAGTCCATGATAGTCAGTCTCTCAGACACAGTGGAAAGCTTGTGAAGGTAATTGAGTGAACAACAAGGGATCACTCACTCTTGGTATAAGACTAGAGAGAGAATGTTCTATGGATGTCTACACAGAAATCCCTGGCTAGGGTCAACTGAAAGAGATGTCTTTCTAGAAGTTAACTGAGTACTGGAAACTATCTAAATAATGCGATAGAGGGTTTGACTGTAAAACCATACCCTTGCGTTATTGGGACATTGGATGAGTGAAGGATTTTATCTGTACGGTATCTACAGACGGAAATGTTCAAATAAAGGGAACAATATCCCTTATATCTTCTGGGATCATGAGGTAGTGTTTGGTGCCGTTCATGGTCAAAAGGCCAAGTGGATTAATCATCAGATAATAAACCACTTATTTATTGAATTAATTATTTAACATATGATGTTTAAATAATAATTAATAAATATTAAACTTTAGAATTAGTTCTAAGTTTAATGGGCTTGAAACCGGACTGATATATGGGCCTGGAGGGTCACACACATAAGAGTTCTCGTAAGACGGTGAGAGGTGTTAAATATTATGATTATCTGGGTTTTTGTGAAAAGCCGCAGGATAAACATGAATATTTAATGGAGAATTATCCAAGGCCAAACTCTTGGATAATCGTGAGAATTAATCCTTGTGCTTACCCATATTTCTTATATAAGGAGGCCAAGGGGAGGGGTGGTTGTAAGTGGGACGTACAACACACCCCTTGGAGTTTCTCTCTATCCTCTCTCTCTCTCCTTCTCTCTCTTGAAGTAGATCTCTCTCTCTCTCTCTCCGCGTATGGTGGATTTGAGATCGGGTCGAAGTACTCAAGCCGAGGAGGAAATCGCGTCTGCATCGGGAGCTCGTGTGGATACCTCTAGAGATCGTGCGCGTGCGCGATTACCGAATCGGTCGAATCCACGGGAGATTCGAAACCCCGCAAAGGTGAAGAACTGTTCTTCCCACGTATTTTATTGTCCGTTTTACGATCCTAGCAACCGATACATTGGAATCGATTTATTTTTACGCTGCATTTTAGTCGATTCCTAACAATTGGTAACATGAAAGGCAAGCTGAAAGGCTTGGGGAATGGTGACACCTTCATGTGATAGGAGAACAATGCCTATACCCTTATTAAGAGAATTCAGAGCTCCGTCAAAATGCAAAGTCTACATATCATCTTTAATTTTGTTGATGAACTCATCCGGAAACAGACCAAATATGGGTAAAGGGTGATGAGCAAGGTGTTCCGCTATGGCGTAGCCTTTGATTGTTTTTTCCTGAATGTAGATGATATTGAATTAAGATAGGAAGCTCTGCCAACGTGCTAATTGATCTGTATGGACAGATTTCTCAAGAAGGAATTTGATCGGATTCATCCTAGCGATGAGATAGACTTCATAGGCCAAGAAATAATGTTTTAGCATCTGAACTACCCAGACCAATGCAGCACACATTTTCTGCATCGCCATATACCTCTGTTCAGCGGGGTTGAGAAGTTTAGAGACATAATAGGCAGCCCCCTCTTTTCCTTCTTCATCTTCTTGTGTTAGGACAGTCCCCACCACGTCATCTAGGACAGAAAGAAAAAAAACTAAATGCTTGTGATCAGATTATGATGAGATCATACTAGTGAGACTGATCACTTAAACACACATATTCTTAAATGTTCCTAGTCTGAGGATATCCGAGAAGGACATCGGATATCCGGTCAGACTAGTACATATTACTCCTGCTCATGCGATGAAGGTGACTGATCTCATAGTCACTTGTGTGGAGACACTAAGGCGAATCTGTAGGTGCTCATTGGAGAATGAGTTCACTAAACTAATCCGACTGAATCGCTGGATGGTATTGTACCTGACTGTCAACTAGCTTGATTCTATTGTCGCAGTTGCGTGATGGTCCTCGGACATGAGACACCAAGGACACGTTGTCGGTGGACTTCTGTACTTTGACCTTAGTTTATGAATCTCTAACCACGGGATTCTAAACAGCCAAGGATCGGGTATAGCGGAATACCGTCGAAGGGAATTGTGTGTCAATAAGGAATCATTCGCTCTCGGTACGATGAGAGAGAATGCTCTAGGAAGGATGCGTGAAAGTCCCTGGCCAGGGCGGACGATAATATCGGGAAATGAGTTTTCAGATATTCATCAGCGGCATCCAATCCAAGTGAGTCGACCAGTTAGGGTTTGACAGCACGCCATACCCTGAGTTGACTCGAGAGCATTGTATGAATGAAGGATTATATCCATGCGATAACTGTCGGCAGAAAGGTTCCAAAAGTGGGTTACTTAACCCCGATACCTTCCGGGTTCACGCGGTGTTGCTTCACATCCAACGTGATCGGAGGCCCAATCGAATTCAATGTACGACATCAATTCGATTGATTAATTAATTAATATGTGTTATTAATTGATTAATCAAGCCAGTGAGGAGTCACTGGGCTTATTGGGTCATTAACCGAACTAGTTATTGGGCCTAGAGGGTCAAACGCAAATAATTCTCAAGGCGATGGATAAATAAGTAGGTTTTATATAAACCGGGGGTTTTTATGAAAAACTGCGCGGTTACTATAAAATGTAGCGAACGAGCTGAGCAGGCCAAGCTCCTACTAACCCTAGCCGCCCCCTCCTCTCTTTCTCTCTCTCTCTCTGGTGCCTCAGAAGAATCGAGATCCCCGAATCTGCTCCGCCGCTTCTCCAACTCCTGTTCGACGGGAAATCATCCGCACGTTGTGGAGATCGTTGCGGCGAACGGCGGAGACTTCGTGGGCTATGAAGAACGAGGAACGTGAGGATATCCGTCGTGAGGAGGATTGCGTGGGCTCCGCTAGAGGCCGGGCGCTTGCGCGGCTTGCGGTGTCGCACCGACGGAACCAAACAGTTGTGGATTCGAATCCGCATACGGTAAGATCTGATTATCCGATAATCCGAATTTTTGGTATTTTCGAAATAGGAAGGGATCTCCGTTTTTATTTTATTTCTGTTGTACGGGAGATCCGAAGAAACCTGATAACCCAACAGTGGTATCAAAGCCAGGTTCTCGGAGCCGGGCAACGCAGGGGTTAAAGTAGTGGTCTTTGATTAATTTATGTTATCATTAATTATCTAATCTTAGAGTTAGATTAGTAATTGTTAGTTAATTAGAGTTAATTGTTAATTTAAGTTTTAAGATTAACGATTAATTTTAAATTAACTAATCTAACTGTTAGATGATAATTATTAATTGATTAGAGTTAATTAATAATTTAAGTGTTAAAATTTTTAATTAACTTTTATGAACTAGTCTAAGAGTTAGATTAGTTATTAATTATTAATAGTCTAATTGTTAGATTATTAATGTGGTTTAATCTAAATGTTAGATTGTTTAATTATTATAAATGTTCTAATTTTCATGGAATAATATGGAATTATTAATTTGGAGTGTGTGCACATGTGATGTATGTTTTGATGCTTTTAAATTTGATTTAATTGCATGTCTATCTTATTAAAAGAGTTTTCGAAATTCAAATACCAATTTTGATTGGATCCTAGTTTTGTGAAAGCCAAAATTATTTAACTTTGAAACTCTTTTGTTTTAGCCATGTGATACGCTTATCATGTGTGGAATATTTAAAACACACCGTGGTCATGGATATGCACTTATTTTAAATTATTCATGTGATGGATGATGTGTGTGGATCGTGGTTGTATGATTGAATGAATATTTATTAATTGTTAATAAATAGAGGTATGCGTACCTTTCTCTCTCTCATACTCCGATGTACTTCTACGTCCCTCTCTCTTGTACTCGCCATAAGGACTTCTTCTATTTACATGTAAATTATGAATTTATTGTAATATGATCGAGGCAACCGATGAAGGAGCGAGGACGATCTACAGATGCAACCAGGAAGGCGATGTGATGCAGATCCTTTGCCTGTGTGTTTGCTAATTCTCTAATGTAAATGTTATATTAGAATTGTGTGTGTGTTTGACTGATAGCTCCAGTCAAACCCACTATGCTATCCATGACCACACTTGACATGTATGAGATGCATTGTTTTATGTTTGATTGTGAATCAAAGCAGGTATAGTATTTAGTAAATATATACGATATGTTTATTTACTATCACCTAGGAGAGACCAAGATAAAAGTTATCTAAATAGCCTCACCTAAACTCTAAGCCGTAATGTGAGTAGTTAAGAACTTACCGCGTGGTCCACCATCGTTATAGTCATAGGATTCAAATCACTTTAGGCAGGTTTGTTGTGTTGCCACAAGGCATGTTTAATTGTGAGGAGAAACTGTGGCTATGGCATTAGATGCCTATATGATCGGAGTAGAGGAACCATGTAGCTTTGTTGTGCTATCCACAAGGGTTGCATGCAAATCTATGCTGGTCGCATAACGATGGTTAGCTTAGACCAGAATTAGTGGCTTGTTGTGCTATCCACAAGGCTATTAAATCTCTGGGAACCGAAGCTATGATCGGATATTGCAAGGAGTTGCAAGTCCCATGAGTTTGGTGCTCTTTGATTGTATTATAATTTGTTGTGTTATCCACAAGGCTGTATTGCAAGTCATTGAGATTCTGATCCCCACTAGGAGACTGTCGACGTCTCCCGTTCTGTATAACTAAGGATTATACAGTCCGTCGAAAATTAGTGGGAGTTAAAACTTGGTAAAAAGACAATGTCTTGTTTTAAAAGTTAATAATTGAACATCTGCTAAATAAATTTTATTCATCTCTGTAGGTGCTGAAAATGCTCGTGTGATTAATATGAAAAAGCTATGTTGTTTAGTGTAAACTAACCTATTAAAAACAGCAACTAAAGTGCAGTGATCGCCAGAAACTTTTAACTAAAAAGTTTCAAAAGAGAGATATGATCGCCTAGCTGTTTGAACGCGGAAGAATGAGTCCTTGGTTCCCCTCCTTCAGCCGGCTGAAGAAAGAGAGCCCTTTCTTTGTTCTTTTGTTCTTGCTGTTGAGTTTGAGGTTGAGGATCGTCCAGAAGTCCTTCTGGCTTTATGCTTGATTTCTCCTTTTGATTCTCTTGTTGTTGTTGTTGAGTGCAGCAGAGACAGAGAAAGAAAACGAAAATGAAGAATGATGATGAGAATTTAAGTAGAAGTAATATCAAAACTAACCATGATGTTAAACATGCTTAAACAGCAAACTCACTTGTTTAATTGGCTTTGAAACCCCTTAAATCAAATGGGTTTTGGAAAATTAATGTTGTGGTGTGTGTTGCATGAAGTGATTATGAGAATGAAACTAATGAAGATGTAAAATGAAATTGAAGAATTGAAACACTTATGCCTAGTTGAATTGAAGCTTTGAAAGGATGAAGATCTTGAAAGGGACGCCGACTTCTGGAAACGGCAGCGCTCCGACGTTCCGACGTTGTTGCTTCGATCTTCAAATCGCTATAACGCTATGGCTCAACTCAATTCAATTCTCTTTTTTTTTTTTCAACTCTTTGATATGCAAGGTATTTATAGGCATTTTCTGCGTTCGCGGATTAACATAGAAAAATCTAGGATTTATCTATCTTAATCGACAGATAAATACTAATTAATTCATCTTTATCTGTAATTATCTAAAACGCGTCCACCTTGGATGACGCCTTTCAGATTTAATTAAGATAAGGATAAATATCCGGGAAAACTCATCTTTATCTTTATTGTCTAAAACGCGTCTACATGTGTAGACGTCTTTTACACTAATTAAGATAAGGATAAACATCCGGAAGAGAAGTTAAAATAGCTTAGGAAACCTAAAACGCGTCGACCATCACAGACGCCTTTTAGCTAATAAATCAATTAATTCAAAATTCAAATTTAAACGCTAAAATAGGAATAAACTCTAAATAGCGTCTACATGGGTCGACGCCTTTTAGAATTATGCATATTTTAACTGAAATTTGAACTAAAATCAATTTAATTGATTAACTTAAACATGTCTGTTAATCCCGACACTTAAAAGATCAATAAAAATTAATTAATGATTAAATATCAAACCATTATGAGGCATTATTATATGATATGAAATTTACTCGAAATGACGTCAAAATTAGCGTGTCTACAGCTGCCTCACCTTGGCATCGTCTTTGCAAGGAAGTGAAATGAAATGGAATGTACTGAAAAGGTGATGCCAAGGTGTGATGAGACACGCTCTTAACATCACATGATTGGAATTTTTCTCAAAATCATCAATGAAGATAATTCAATGAGATCAATGGAATCAATCCTGTTTGGATGAAGTAGACAATGAAATAAAATAAGGTCGATCAACCTCCTCGGAGTGGGAAGTACCCCAGGTCATAGACACTGTAGGTTTCATCATGGGGAGCGTTTGCCAGCCAATGTGGACGTGCTGCAGCCATGATGGATCTTAAAAGAAAACAAGAATATTGGATAAAGAATCCAATCAAGGATAAAATTCCAATGATATCTTCAAACGAACCTCGAAGATAATCAAGATACTCAATTCAGAATGGAATATTTCATATCATGTTTGAATTATTTTGATTTAATGGTCTGAAACTTAATCAATAATTAATCATTATCACAATGATTTCAAAGTCCTACATGATGCATGCTGGGCTAAAAGAAAAATATAAAGTTAAATAAAATATAAATTAATCAAGGATAATATTGTTAAATTGTCATTAATGAGTCAAGATACCAATTCTTGTAATTCAGTGCTAAGCCGAAGCTCGTTTATCCACGCACCGTTTCACAAAAGTAGAACCATCGTCCTCACTAATTAACAATCCAACGGCCTATCCATGTGATTAAGAATCCTCTGGAATTATCACTGTTTTTGTTGTAGGGGAACTCAAATTCCAGTTTTATCAAAACCACAAGGTCCTTGATACACTCTAATAAATATTTAACATATAGTAATGCGAATGCAAAATAATTACATGAAATAATACAAGGGTAGAAATAACCGTCTTTTTTGCCACGGTCAGGACTTCTTGAACTCCCACAGTGGGATCTTCTTGATATTTCCAGCTTTACTCAGGTTTTCTTGAATTTTTGAAACAGGTTTCTGGCTGTTCTCTATTCGGATTCCAACTCTATCAATGCCTTGTGTCCTGTATACAACTTGAACAAACATGTTAAGTATCTGTTCAGGCTTAGCCCCTTGCATGACCAAATGAATGGTCAATCGATCTTTTCCTTCAATAAATAGTCAAGGGGCATAGCCTTTTTTAACAAAGGTAATGAGAATAATCAAACTTAAGTAAAATGCGACATACAAGCAAACAGATGCTCACTGAAAATAAAAGGAATGAAACACACTAAATGCAACAAGCAGATGCTAACTGAAATATTTTTATTGTTTTGAAATATTCATTTTTGTTTGGGGTTTTGAAATATCTGCCTTTTTTTTTAATTTTGAATTTTGGCATATGTATTTTTTTTTTTAAATTTTTGAAACATAGGTATTTTTTTGGATTTTTTTGACGTATGTATTTTTTTTGGATTTTTGACTTATGTATTTTTTTTGGATTTTTGACTTATGTATTTTTTTTGGATTTTTTACTTATGTATTTTCTTGGATTTTTGACTAAAAGATCAGCATGGTACTTGGATCAAAAGATCATATTCATTTATTAACTTAATTTCCAAATTATTCTTTAACAACTCAACTTAAACCCATCGTGTTTGAATTTGTGTTTCCATTCGTGATCCCATTTGATGATTTGACCCTTAGTCAATCTAAGCCATTCCTTAAGTTTGGAGTACATCTCTTTAGAAAGAAAAGATGAATAAGTTTAGAAAGCCCATGAGAAGGTTCTGGAGACTTAAAAAGATGTTCCTTTCCTACCCTAATATCCGTTGGGGTTCGGTCATTTTCTTTCCGGGGTATTTATCGACTTTGCGTTCCCTTTTGTTTCATTTCATGGCCTTGATGTAACGTTTGTAATGTAATGGCCTTTTTGATTTGACATTTGGCTTTTGCCTTGCTTTTTCTTTTCTTTCTTTTTGCTTCGGGACGGATCTCCCCCTTTTTTTTATGACGGCCTCCTACTAAGATGGCGGGTATTCTCGGTAGTCTATTCTAAGTCTCGTTCCGACATCACAGAATTTTTGTTTAAAAACGAATGATTTGTACTTTACACCTTCGGTCAAGCTTTCGATATTCTTTAAGACTTGTCATCTCTTGTTATTTACGAATCAAACGTGTCAGTGTGTGCAGTAATGGGCTTGAAATTAAGTTATCCAGACTGATAAGGAAATTTGAGTTTATAAATTTTCTGATTCCACTGGTCTTTGTACCATACTGATCGACTCTTTAACCTAAGGGTAGTATTTCTTAAGATGTAAACCATTCCAGGGATGTTTTAGCTCTTCTCCTTCTGCATTAACAAGACGATAAGCATTACCAGGAAAAGCGTGCGATACAACATAAGGTCCTTCCCAGTTGGGTTGGAGCTTAGAACGCAGACCACCAGGTTTTACAAAAATCCTTTTGACAACCATTTCACCGACTTTGAACTTACGTTCAATGACTTTCTTTTGATAAAAACGTGCTAGTCTATTTTGATAAACTTTTGCATGATTAGCAGCTGACTATCTTTTCTCGTCTAAAAGTTCCAATTGAGCAAGGAGTGTTGAACGATGTTCATCAATGGAAAATTCCTTATTCAATTGTACTCTTAATGACGGTATGAGGATCTCATATGGAACTACCGCCTCCATTCCAAATGTTAAGGAATAAGGAGTTTGCCCAGTGGGTGTGCGGATTGAAGTTCGGTAGGCCCATAGAGCCTCAACCAATTTTTCTGGCCAATCTGTGAATTTATTAGATTTGCACGTCTTTTTGATGATTTTTATCAAAGTCTTATTTGTTGCCTCTGCTTGCCCATTGCCTTGCGGATAATAAGGAGATGAATGATGCAATGCAATTTTATACATGTTACAGAGGTCCTTCAATTCCTGTGACACGAACTGCGGTCCGTTGTCGGTGACGATGGTGCTTGGAATTCCGAATCGGGTGATGATGTTCTTCATGATGAACTTGAAGACGGTTTATGCTTTAATCTCCATGTACGCTTCAGCTTCTGCCCACTTGGTGAAGTATTCTGTTGCCGTGAGAATGAAAGATTTTTGCTTGATGCAGGAATCTGGATTACCAAGGGGTCCAATGATGTCGAAAGCCCACATGGAGAAAGGCCATGGGGAAGAAACAGGATGGAGTGAAGATGCAGGAGAATGAATTTTGTCG
The DNA here is from genome assembly GCA_030544215.1 of Zantedeschia hybrid cultivar. Classification (NCBI taxonomy): domain Eukaryota; kingdom Viridiplantae; phylum Streptophyta; class Magnoliopsida; order Alismatales; family Araceae; genus Zantedeschia; species Zantedeschia hybrid cultivar. The sequence goes on along the minus strand of JARZZO010000006.1, from coordinate 54,030,816 downwards.
GCGTGAAGTTGACACTTAGCACACCTACGAACATATCCTACACAGTCTTCTTCCATGGTTGGCCAATAAAATCCTTGTCTAAGGATCTTCTTTGCTAACATCTGTCCATTGACATGGCCACCACAAACTCCACTATGAGCTCCTTCCATAACCTTCCAAAGCTCATCTTCGTCTAGACATCTCAGGAGAACTCCATCAAAACCTCTCTTATACAATGCTCCCCCAACTATGGTGTATCTTTGAGCAATTCTCCTGATAGCTCTCTTTTCCTCAGTTGTAGCTTCTTCAGGATACGATTGATCTTCACAATATTTTGCGATTTCCTAATACCATGGCTTATGTTCATCATCCATCTCTTCTAACAGCTCCATCAACATGATTTCTCTTTTTTCAATGATATCTTCGTCTCTGACTTTCTTCAGCAACTTCTCCTTAGTTCTAAGAAATGAAGGGTCTTTCACGGCGGGTGAAAGACGCCTATGAACTATGATTGATTCAGATTGTTTGCTGATTGGAAAATCAAGAGAGGATGCAAGTGAAGCTAGAGCGTCAGCTAAGATGTTCTGATTCCTAGGGACATGGACAAAGATCAATTTCGTGAAAAGCTTTGAGTAAGCAAAAGTAAGCTCCTGATAAGGCTTGAGCTTAGGATCAAGAGTTCGATACTTGGTCAGCACTTGGCGAAGAATTAGTTGGCTATCACCTACAATCCTGAGTTTGGTAGCACTATGGAAATGAGCAGCCTCGAGACCAGCAAGGAGTGCCTCGTATTCAGCTATATTGTTGGTGACTGGAAAATCAAGCTGAAAGGCTTGTGGAATGGTGATACCTTCAGGTGATAACAGAACGATACCGATCCCTTTTCCATGAGAATTCAGAGCTCCGTCAAAATGCAGAGTCCACATATCATCTTTGATTTGATTTACGGACATCAATTCCTCATCCGGAAACTCTGATCGTACTGGATCAAATCGAGGAAGGGGATGATGAGCGAGATGTTCTGCTATGGCATAGCCCTTGATCGCTTTCTGCTGAATGTAGATGATGTCGAATTGAGATAGAAAGCTTTGCCATCGTGCTAACCTATCAGTAAGAACAGATTTCTCCAGGAGGAATTTGATCGGATTCATCCTAGCGATGAGATGGACTTCATGGGCCAGAAAATAATGCTTTAATTTCTGCACAACCCAGACCAATGCTGCACATGTTTTCTCCATCGCCGTATATCTCTGTCCAGCGGGGTTGAGAAGTTTAGAGAGATAGTAGGCTGCCCTCTCTTTTCCTTCTTCATCTTCTTGTGCTAGGACAGCCCCCACTGCATCATCCAGGACTGAAATATAATGTAACGACCCGCCATCCTATGACCGGAGACCCGGTCACTAAATGAATGTCGGCCCATTAACTGCGGGTTCACACCCGGATCTCACACAACACGTCTGGAGGAGTAAGTGCTAAACACGGCTAAATATAACAAACACACGGACTACAAGGGAAGCAAGTGCACAGGAAGGAAAATAACAGTGTCCGTATACAGTCCAACAATAATTACATGTCCAACAATTAAATAAGTACAGGCAGAAGGAAGTACAACAACATCAGGGCATACCCCGGAACAGAGACAACTGCTGGTCCGCACACCAAGAAGGCACCACACGCCTCCACACGCCGCGAGGTCCACACCTGAAACCGCAGGGAGTGAGCCACAACAGAAATGAGCCCAGTAGGGATCATCCGATCCCCTGCCTCCCACTCACACACCCACAAGTGTAACAACAGGAATATATGGCAATTAAGTAAAGCAGTAAACATAGCACCCAACTCTGATATGAAACGTACGGTAAACAGTATAGCAAGAACCATTCTAAGCAACCCGAATAACCCAACACAGAGTAACGTCCCACAGCCAAAGTCCACGAAGCGACTGAACCACACTGTCGACCGAAGTCAAACGTCGCCTACACTACCACCACAGCACACGCCTGTCCGCCCCTACAGTGTTCCGGGGCACTGTAGGGTGAGGCAGTGAGTCAAACTAGGACTAGCTGGAACCAGTGTACCGCCACTGCCAGCTACGTGTGCACACAAGCAGTCTACACTACTGTCCTACCGTCCGGATTGCCTCCATGCTAGGCCTCAGCGCTTCAGGAGGGCCCTGGGGACCGGCGAACCCCCGTCAAGCCGAAGCTACAGGAACTACCCACAAACCCAACTCTCCCGGGCTGCGTCAGGCCAAAGGGCTAAGGGTACCACTCGTAACCTTGATCAAAGGTCACATCAGGCCCAATGGCTAAAGGGTAAACCAACTCCCACCAGCACCACAACCAGCTCCACAGCAAGAAAACGCGCTGGAAGCTGTCACAACAAACAGGGAAACCCCGACCCGGTGAGGACAAACAGCGACCCCTCGGATAGCACACAGGCTACTCCGGCCCGTCGGGCTCAAGGCGATCCTGCTTCCCTCAGCCAAAGGTAAAACACACATGTACCCCTTCTCACCGGTATAGCTCACAGACACCATGACCCTGTCCCCATCAGTCCATGATGACACACGTAAACCACAGTCATTCCGATCCACATTCGCATAACACAACCACACATATAACATGATTCCATTCGCACGGTAAACCTCAGTCTCAGTATATAGCTAAAGCATACACACACACACACACACACACACACAGGTGATGCAATTCCACTCACGCAGAAGTCCTCCGTCTCAGTATCCCAAAGCATGCATTTGAACCATCCCACCGTGAAACACGCATGAGATACAGAATTTAAGCATTCCTGTCTTGAATCGCGTCGACCGAGGTCGACGCCATTCAAGATCCTCAGACAGGTTTATTAAAAGCCAAATTATCCCTTAAAACGCGTCCACCAGTAAAGCCGCCGTTTAAAATGCGTCAAGGTCGCCAGACGCCATTCAACCCAGAAATCCAGATTGCAGAACCCTTAAACGGGGGCATTTCCTGCCTAAATGGCGTCATGATGGCCCGACGTCCTTCTGAAAGGCGTCGTCCATCTATGACGTTATTTAGCGCAGAACCCCTAACTCAGGAAACTTCGTACAGGGAGGTTTCTGCCCTAAAACACGTCGTACTGACCAGACGTCTTTCGGAAAGGCGTCGACCAGGCACGACGCCATTTAGCGCCAGAAACCAGGTTTCCTGGTTCAACCCGTGGGTCTCTCCCTTGAACCCCAAGCACCCCGAAAAGCCCCAAAACCAAAAGGGGGAAGATGAGAACGTCAAGCACCACGATCATGCTATGAAACCACGTCCACAAACACCGCCATTCCCACAAGGAATCCCCCTAAACATGCTCAATCTAACCCCAAACACGCCACATCACGCCAAGAAGCAAACGAGCACACATGCAAGGTTTCGTCCCCCTACCGGTTCTTGAACTCCGCCAAGCTCCGTGCCGCCGTCCCGCCGCACCGCACACCGCCGCCGGTACCCTCGAGGACGCCGCCACTCCGCCGGGACGTCGGCCGCCGTCCGGAGAGTGTAACACCGCGAAGGAAGTGGTGGAGGTAGAGGCGAGAGGTAAGGTGGTGTTGGAGTGGTGGAAGAGGAAGAAGAGGAAGGGAAGGGGAAGAAGAGTGTCGGAGAGGGCGGAGAGAGCGAAGAGAGAGACAGTGAAGGCGAGAATGAGGGAAAGAAGGGAAGGCTCGCGGGGTCAACCAGAATCCCGCTAAAACGCGTCGATCGAGGCAGACGCCTATCAGTCTGACAGGACGGCCGTACTGACAGCGGTCTGAAACGCGTCGCCCACTGTGGACGCCGTTCAGGCGACAGGACAGGCCGTACTGACAACGCTCTGGCGCCGCACCCTGACATCTCAGAGGTCACAGTCTGAATCGCGTCGGCCAACCTGGACGCCGTTCAGACGATGTGACCGGGGCCGTACTCTCGCGGCCCGAAACCCGCCCACGTGGCGCACACGTGGCACAACAACCTGCAGACCTAAATGGCGTCCACACAACCTGACGCCTTTTGAAAGGCGTCGAGCAGTGCTGACGCCATTCAGCCAGGAATCTCAAGACCCCTCACAGGGTCCAAATCAAGGGATCCGACCCGAACCCGACCCGAAAACAGAATCCGAAATCTCAGTCCTTACAATCTCCCCCCCTTAAAAGAATTTCGTCCTCCAAATTTGCAACCGCACAATGCTCAACTCTGCTAACCCACACATGCCGACACACACCAATAACAACAATCATTCTCACCAATCACCCACACAGGGTTCCAACATATTCACGCCAAGCTAACTAAGATTCTCAATTCTGACAAGAGCTGATAGATTAAAACAACCATACATAGCAAGGAACAAATTACAACATCGATTTCTCCACCATCCTGAATACATACAAGTGCCACACGAGTTCACAACCACCTCTGAAAAGACAAAATAAAAGTGCTCTCCTAGCACAACCCCTCGGACCTCCACAAGGAAACGTGACTCCAATCACACCTCGAGCACTCACTAACCGCTCGGTCCTTGACCTGCCTGGTTCTTCTGGGGACAATTCCTCGCAGGATGTCCCTTCCGACCACAGGCGAAACAGCTACCAGTGATCAAGGGACATATCCGGTTGCCATGAAACCTGCTACATCGGGGGCAACGATCTGCAGTGCCCCGCCTCGCCTCCTGCGGCCAGCTGACCTCTGTCTCCATCTGCTGAATCGAACCATCCTCATCCTCGTCATAAGATACCTCCTGGAACTCGACCTCAAAGGAATTCGGATCTCCTGACGAAAAGGCTGTCGATCTATCCCTGCTATGCTGCTTTCCCTGTGCTGAATGCTCCGATTCCCTCGCCGTGTGCTGGAACTGCATCTCCACTGCTGCCGCGCACTGAACCGCTGATGCCAAATCCTTACAACAATGGGCCGCCACAAACTCTCTCAGATCATGCCGAAGTCCATCCACAAATTTCTCTGTCCTCAGATCCTCACGCTCAGATATGTGTGGAGCAAATCTTCCCAGAGCTACAAATTTCATTTGATACTCTAGGACGGACAAATCATCCTGCACCAATTCCATAAACTCCCTTTCCTTGGCCCTACGAACGTGCCTCGGAAAGTACTGTCCGCTAAACTCTCTCACGAAGCTTTCCCAGGGAATCTCTCTCAAAGGCCTATCTGGGAACATCAACCCCTTGATGGTAACCCACCAATCATAAGCATCGCCCTTCAGCAAGTAGGTTGCCAACAAGGTCTTGTCACTCTCAGCACATTCTAGGACATCAAACACCTTCTCCACCTCCTTAACCCACTGAGCTGCCGCATCCGGAACAGGTTGACCCGTGAAAGAAGGGGGCTTCACCTTCAAGAACCGCTCCACCACCATGGATTGGCCACCTCGGGAACTGGACCCCTCACTTCCATCTCCCTGCTGATATCTAGACATAGCCACAACCATAGCTTCCATAAAACGATCCACATTATGGCCTTCTGCCCTCGAACCACCACCATCTGCTCTCGCACCCCGAACCACCGGAGCTCTCCGCTTCGGCGCCATCGCTGCCCCACAACACGCAAATCGAACCAAAACACGTCAAATCCTATCAATCTACACCAGCAGTCATCGCCTGTAAAGACTCGCACTTATTCTCGGACTATAATATCTAACCCAGTTTATCACATACTCGACCAGACTGAGCTCTGATACCAACTGTAACGACCCGCCATCCTATGACCGGAGACCCGATCACTAAATGGATGTCGGCCCATTAACTGCGGGTTCACACCCGGATCTCACACAACACGTCTGGAGGAGTAAGTGCTAAACAAGGCTAAATATAACAAACACACGGACTACAAGGGAAGCAAGTGCACAGGAAGGAAAATAACAATGTCCGTATACAGTCCAACAATAATTACATGTCCAACAATTAAATAAGTACAGGCAGAAGGAAGTACAACAACATCGGGGCATACCCCGGAACAGAGACAGCTGCTGGTCCGCACACCAAGAAGGCACCACACGCCTCCACACGCCGCGAGGTCCACACCTGAAACCGCAGGGAGTGAGCCACAACAGAAATGGGCCCAGTAGGGATCATCCGATCCCCTGCCTCCCACTCACACACCCACAAGTGTAACAACAGGAATATATGGCAATTAAGTAAAGCAGTAAACATAGCACCCAACTCTGATATGAAACGTACGGTAAACAGTATAGCAAGAACCATTCTAAGCAACCCGAAGAACCCAACACAGAGTAACGTCCCACAGCCAAAGTCCACGAAGCGACTGAACCACACTGTCGACCGAAGTCAAACGTCGCCTCCCAACACTACCACCACAGCTCACGCCTGTCCGCCCCTACAGTGTTCCGGGGCACTGTAGGGTGAGGCAGTGAGTCAAACTAGGACTAGTTGGAACCAGTGTACCGCCACTGCCAGCTACGTGTGCACACAAGCAGTTTAGACTACTGTCCTACCGTCCGGATTGCCTCCACGCTAGGCCTCAGCACTTCAGGAGGGCCCTGGGGACCGGCGAACCCCCGTCAAGCCGAAGCTACAGGAACTACCCACAAACCCAACTCTCCCGGGCTGCGTCAGGCCAAAGGGCTAAGGGTACCACTCGTAACCTTGATCAAAGGTCACATCAGGCCCAATGGCTAAAGGGTAAACCAACTCCCACCAGCACCACAACCAGCTCCACAGCAAGAAAACGCGCTGGAAGCTGTCACAACAAACAGGGAAACCCCGACCAGGTGAGGACAAACAGCGACCCCTCGGATAGCACACAGGCTACTCCGGCCCGTCGGGCTCAGGGCGATCCTGCTTCCCTCAGCCAAAGGTAAAACACACATGTACCCCTTCTCACCGGTACAGCTCACAGACACCATGACCCTGTCCCCATCGGTCCATGGTGACATACGTAAACCACAGTCATTCCGATCCACATTCGCATAACACAACCACACATATAACATGATTCCATTCGCACGGTAAACCTCAGTCTCAGTATATAGCTAAAGCGCACACACACACACACACACACACACAGGTGATGCAATTCCACTCACGCAGAAGTCCTCCGTCTCAGTATACAACCCAAAGCATGCATTTGAACCATCCCACCGTGAAACACGCATGAGATACAGAATTTAAGGATTCCTGTCTTGAATCGCGTCGACCGAGGTCGACGCCATTCAAGATCCTCAGACAGGTTTATTAAAAGCCAGATTATCCCTTAAAACGCGTCCACCAGTAAAGCCGCCGTTTAAAACGCGTCAAGGTCGCCAGACGCCATTCAACCCAGAAATCCAGATTGCAGAACCCTTAAACGGGGGCATTTCCTGCCTAAATGGCGTCATGATGGCCCGACGTCCTTCTGAAAGGCGTCGTCCATCTATGACGTCATTTAGCGCAGAACCCCTAACTCAGGAAACTTCGTACAGGGAGGTTTCTGCCCTAAAACGCGTCGTACTGACCAGACGTCTTTCGGAAAGGCGTCGACCAGGCACGACGCCATTTAGCGCCAGAAACCAGGTTTCCTGGTTCAACACGAGGGTCTCTCCCTTGAACCCCAAGCACCCCGAAAAGCCCCAAAACCAAAAGGGGGAAGATGAGAACGTCAAGCACCACGATCATGCTATGAAACCATGTCCACAAACACCGCCATTCCCACAAGGAATACCCCTAAACATGCTCAATCTAACCCCAAACACGCCACATCACGCCAAGAAGCAAACGAGCACACATGCAAGGTTTCGTCCCCCTACCGGTTCTTGAACTCCGCCAAGCTCCGTGCCGCCGTCCCGCCGCACCGCACACCGCCGCCGGTACCCTCGAGGACGCCGCCACTCCGCCGGGACGTCGGCTGCCGTCCGGAGAGTGGAACACCGCGAAGGAAGTGGTGGAGGTAGAGGCGAGAGGTAAGGGGGTGTTGGAGTGGTGGAAGAGGAAGAAGAGGAAGGGAAGGGGAAGAAGAGCGTCGGAGAGGGTGAAGAGAGCGAAGAGAGAGAGAGTGAAGGCGAGAATGAGGGAAAGAAGGGAAGGCTCGCGGGGTCAACCAGAATCCCGCTAAAACGTGTCGATCGAGGCAAACGCCTATCAGTCTGACAGGACGGCCGTACTGACAGCGGTCTGAAACGCGTCGCCCACTGTGGACGCCGTTCAGACGACAGGACAAGCCGTACTGACAACGCTCTGGCGCCGCACCCTGACATCTCAGAGGTCACAGTCTGAATCGCGTCGGCCAACCTGGACGCCGTTCAGACGATGTGACCGGGGCCGTACTCTCGCGGCCCGAAACCCGCCCACGTGGCGCACACGTGGCACAACAACTTGCAGACCTAAATGGCGTCCACACAACCTAACGCCTTTTGAAAGGCGTCGAGCAGTGCTGACGCCATTCAGCCAGGAATCTCAAGACCCCTCACAGGGTCCAAATCAAGGGATCCGACCCGAACCCGACCCGAAAACAGAACCCGAAATCTCAGTCCTTACATATAAAGTATCAATGGTTTGCCTGGAGATGGTGGTCTCAAAACAGCAGGACTTGCTAAATAGTTCTTTAATCCATCGAATGCCTCCTGACACTTATCGTCCCAATCGAATTTGACTCCCGGCTTGGTAAGGTCGTAAAACGGCTTACACCTTTGTGAGTGTTGTAAGACAAAATGGCGAATAAATTGCAACCTCCCGATTAATCCTCTTAACTCTTTCAAGTTTTTAGGAGGTGGCATTTCTCTGATAGCCTTCGCCTTATTAGGATCGATCTCAATTCCCCGTTTGCTGACAATGAATCCAAGCAATTTCCCTGAAGATACCCCGAATACACATTTCTTGGGGTTCATCTTTAACTGATATTCTCTCGATCTCTCTAGTACCCTTGCCAAAACTTTGGCGTGCTCAGCCTTTGTTTTAGATTTAACTAATAAGTCATCCACATACACTTCCAAATCTATGTGCATCATGTCATGAAATATTGCCATCATGGCCCTTTGATAAGTGGCTCCAGCATTCTTTAATCCAAATGGCATGACGACATAACAGTATGTTCCCCAAGGTGTAGTGAATGACGTTTTCTCTTGATCCTCTTCTGCCAACTTAATCTGATTATATCCTGAAAATCCGTCCATAAATGATAACGTCTCATAGCCAGCAGTATTATCGATGAGTACATCAATATGAGGCAATGGAAAATCATCTTTAGGACACGCCCGGTTCAAATCGCGGAAGTCAATGCAAATTCTGACCTTCCCGTCCTTCTTCATAACCGGGACTACATTAGCCACCCATTGTGGATAGAGGACAACTCTAATAAATTTGGCTTTATGTAACTTGTCGACCTCTTCCTTCATCTTTAAAGCCATTTGTGGGTGGAATCGCCTTAATTTCTGTTTGACAGGGCTGGCTCCTTCTTTTAATGTTAATCTATGTTCAACTAAAGATGAGTCTAACCCCGGCATATCTTCATAACTCCAGGCGAAAATGTCCTTATAGTCCTTGAGTACTTGTACCATTGCTTTTTCATCCTCTGAAGAAAGATTTTTACTGACGAGGACAACCTTAGGTTCGTCTTCAGTCCCTAAATTGATTTCTTTGGTGGGCTCTTATACGGCAGCTGAGGGTTCATCGAATCTCTTCACTCCACTGGCATATGCCTCAGCCGCGTCCTCGTCGTCTTCTTCTTCAACAATGGGGTCCTTTTCATGTACTAATTCATATACCCCGTACCCATCATTGACTGACTCATCGTCCATGCAATCTTCTGGCATCTGAATTGGATTTTCTAAAAGCTGAGGGATCAAAGAACAAGAAGAGCACTTATCAGCTAAGTCCTGGAGGTATCTATCTCGAATTTGCCTACCCTTAGGCTTCCTAGACTTCCTAACGTGACTAGACTGCCTAACTTCACTATCATAACCTAACGAAGACGAAGCAGGATGAAAATCCTAGGATACAAGTGGAAATACAAGAGAATCCTCCCGAGGGGAGGGACAGAGTAAATCTAGGAGAGAATCTTGACCGAAGGACCCACGCGGCGGGGTGCAATCGGACAAGTAAGATGTTTCCTCGATGAGGATTTGGGAAGAATTTGTTGCCAAATTGGCGTTTTTTTTTTGACAATGAAAGAATTAAACATAAAGCAGGAGTGAATACAAATGGGAGGAGAATCAGACTGAGGAAGTGGCACCAAGGCCAAAGGATTAGGGGGATCATATAGTAATATGTCCCAGATCAAATTATACAACCTCTCTAGATCGAGAGGAGGTTGTGGTATAATGTCCCGAGGGGACAGAGTAATCATGACGGGCGGAGCCCGTGGAATATCTTCAATTATGACCCGCGACCAAGTCGTGGTCAAGAGTAGTGTACGAAAAAGAGTATGGAGCATGAAGACATGTGAAGGATATGTCCCCCTCCAGAGCAGATCTGTAGTGTAACCAGCTTTATAGGGGTCATCTGGCTCCCCTTCGTCAGTCTCTTCAGACAGCAGTATCCGCTTGTCAAATACGGCACCAGGGCTTTCAATCAGCTCATCAATCTGCGGCGGCCACTTAGGTTCTGCAGGATCCAAGAATAGTCTGTTCAGTGCAATATACAGGTCTCTGAGGTCGAACCACCTGTACCATTCACATTCAGGGTCATGAAATTTTCTCCTTTTCATAGGCCGCAGAGCCTCCAAGGATTGGTACGTAAGTAGTTCAGAGCAATGTCTGGCCAAGTCCCTCCCATATATGTCATGGAAGTCAAAACAGGAAGTAATGACCACCGTGTTGTCGTGGCTAAGTATGGGCCCTTTCACAAAGTGTGTACACAGGGTCCATGTTAGGGGATCTCGGCCTTCTTTGGGTGGTGTAGACATTGCCTCCCAGATTTTCGGACCTTCTTTGATCTCTTCTTTCTGAACTGGATCTTGTTTCAGTTTTATTGGCCTATAGCTCAGACCACTTCCAGGTGCTGCTCGATGATTTCTGACAGGAGTGGTCCTGCCTCGCAATTGTGTGCCCAGACCTTTCCCAGGCTCGTAGCCGTTCTTCATCATAATCCTCCATCCTGGGGTACTCATGCACTTCCCTCTCTTGATAGCATCTAATGGGTATGGAGAAATAGTGGCGGCTTTCAAAGGATCAGCCACTGGACGGTAGACCTGTAATACCGACAGAAAAGGTTGTCGGCCAGGTAAAACAGCAGACTTAATGTTCAAAGTATGAGCAGCAGCAAGGATCGGCATGCTCGTTACTTTAATAATTCGTCCTTTGTAAGGAAATTTGAGGCATTGATGATTCGTAGAGGGAATCGCCTCAAGAGTTTTAATATAAGGACGACCTAAAATGGCATTTATGGAAGGGTCGATTTCCAGGATGTGAAATTCGACCTCCGCATGACTTACGGGGCCCAGCTCCACCTTTAAATAAACCATTCCCAGAGGGGAACGGGTAGAATTGTCATATGTTGTCACTGAGATGGGGCTGGGCAGCCATTTCTCTTTGGGCACACCGCATAGCTCCAGGGTCTTCGGAGGTAAAACATTGATCGAAGCCCCTGTGTCGACCAGGCATGCATCCACGGCCTTCTTACAGATGTTGACCGTGATACTCAGAGCCATGCTTCTAGCTGCTGGCGGTGCTAGTTCCGATGTATGAAATGTTATGGAGGGCTGATCCCCCTGAGGAACTAGTAGTGCTGCAATCTTCTCTACCGGCACGTCTTCGTTGACCATCACCTTCTGCAGATATTCCATTAAAGCTTCTTGGTGACTCTTGGATTTTTTGATCAGTTCGAGTATAGTGATCCGTGCCGGTGTCCGATCCAGATGTTTCAACAAGTCATATTGAGTGCCTGGTGCACTCTCTTCATTATGGGCTTCCTCAGTTGGCTGTGATGGGCCGTCTCTAACTGTGGACTGAGGAAAGACCTTGTTGAAAATCCTTCCACTCCGGAGCGCGTGTTCCTCAACCGTGGAGGATCCGGGTGACACTTTAAGTACCGCAGGGTTGGATGGTGCGGATGGCGTAGAGGGTTGGTAGGCAGGTGATGGCGTAGGGTTAGGTGGTGATGGCGCGGTGCGGATTAGAGGCCTAGAGGGTTGGATGGTGGATGGGTAAGTGGTTGGTGAAGTGGGGAATGGTACGCGTAATAGCGGTCTAGATGGTAAGGGCATATCTGGGTAGGCGGTGGTGGTAGCGGGTGAAGTAGGGAATGGTACGCGTAATAGTGGCCTGGATGGTAGGAGGGGCGCGTTATTGGTTTGCGGGGGGTTATATGATGGAGGCGTAGTGGTGCGGGGCGTAATGGGTCTACGGAAGGCGGGTAGTGGTAATGGGTTATTAGGTGCGGGCGAGTGATATGTAGGTGTGGGTAGAGGGGTGATGGTAACGGGTTGTGGCCTGGGTATGTGGATGGTGCGGCGTGGTGGTCGCTCTGCGGTACTTTGAACGTGACCCGTTGAACAAAGAGAGGAAGAGTCCTCTACTCTCCACTGCTGCCCACGACTAGCCTCAGACTGGCTGTTCGTCAGAATGGGAGCAACCTGGTTTTGGTTCTGGTGCTCCGGGAGTGGATTCTGCACTATGCCCATGTTGGGTGGTGCTGCTGCTTGTGCCGGTGGTCTTGCTTGCTGCTGCTGCTGTTGGGGTCTCCTCGCCTTCAGGGCTGTTATGTACTTTTTCATCTCCTCCCAGTCTATGCCGCCCTGCTCATTGAGATCATGAATATAATCCCTGAACTGGAAGTAGGTGTCAATGGTATGCCCAGGTTGCCTATGGAAGTAGCAATACCTGGACGTATCGGCATTTTGAGGCCAGACGGCCTTCTCCCTCGGCAAAACTAAGGCATTAGCTGCCATTAAAGCGCTGAAGATATCCGCCAAGGATTCTGGGAGGGCCGGGTATTCTGCCCTCTTCGGGCCTGGAGGTCTCCTCTGCTGGTTGTAGTCACCAGGAGGAGGGACATTGTGGTACGCCGGCGGTGCACGCGGCTGGTACTGTGGCTGTTGCTGCTGCTGATACTGCTGCTGAGGGGGCTGCTGATACTGCTGTTGCCGTTGCGGCTATTGCTGTAGCTGTTGCTGGTTCTGATTCGGCTGCTGGGGCCGCTGGTACTGCTGTTGGTAAAGGGGGTTCTGCTGCTGCCTGTACTCCTGTTGGCTCGGCTGCGGTGGCCTCTGATACTGCTGCTGGTTCCTCACGAACTGGGGCGAATTATTGTTCATGGTACTGACTTGCTCGTGAGAGAGCGTGCCCTCAGTAGTCGGACCTGTGCTGAGAGAATTTGGCACTGCAGGCTTCCGAGGTGGAGGCCTGCTAGGTCTGTGAGGATCAAAGACGCTAGAGAACGTAGCGTCCTTGAAGGCATTCTGGCAGTACCGTGCTCTTTCATAGAGCTCTGCCATGTTAGTCAAATTGTTCAAGGAGAGGACTAGCTTGAACTGGGGCGTAGCATTAGAAATTAACATCTTCACTTGTTCAGATTCGGACAAGTGATCTTTCACCTTTTCAGCCAGGCCCCGCCACCTGTTAGCGAAACTGACAAACTCCTCATCCGGTTTCATTTTTTCTGCAATGAGGTCCGTGATAGACAAGGAGGGTGCAACTCTGTCCTGGTATCGTTGGATAAATTTGCGTGAAACGATACCGTAATCCTCTACTTCAGAGGGTTCCAAAGAAAAGAACCACACGAGGGCTGGTCCCTCTAGAGATCTCCTGAACAAGAAGGCCAACGACCTCTTATCGTTCTGCCAGAAAGAGGATTCGTACATTAACTCCTTCAGGTGCGTGAAGGGGTTACCAGTACCGTTATACTTTCGATACACTGGCATTTCAGAGGGTGGCAGATGGAATACTGGCAGGCTCGGTAAATTGATTTCTGGTACAGCTTTAACCCCCATCATCTTCTGGAGGTTGTTGAACTGTTCATCCATGCGCTCCATCTTGGCCAGCAACGCTTGCGTGGTCAGATCTGCATGGGGAGGAGGAGGAGGTGGAAGTACTTGATAGGCCTGCTGCCTAGAGTACGTTGGACAAGGAGGATAATAAGGATGAGGTCCGGCAGAGCTTCCGCCATGCCCGAGGGCATTTTGATAAATAGGCGTTTGCGGTCTAGCCGGTTGCCTAGATGATGAAAGTTGTGGCCCAGTTGGCCGAGAAGCAATATGAAGGCCTTCCATGGCCTGATGGATATAAGGAGGAGGAGGAGGAGGTTGTTGAGTAACAACAGGGGGAGCCATAGGGTTTGGCTCAGCAGGCTGCATGGGTGCCTTCCCCTTCAAAATAGACTGGATCGCCTCGAACTACTGAGGGTCCAGTCGGGAGGCAAGAACTCCCAGAGCATTGACGAGATCCATAGGATCGGAGGATGAGGGATCATGCTGATTCATGTCCCCCTCTAGATCAGGATTAGGGATTGCATATTCATGCGGGGGAAGATTAGGATATTGATCGTGTGGATGAAAAAGAGGAGTTCGGACATTCCCGTCATGTCAAACTTGAATGGGGACAGAATTACGGGAGGCATCAGCATCTCTCCCGTTCTCATAGTTGAAGTCTGAATCACGAGGGGCATTAGCATCTCCCTCGTAGTTGATGATGGCGTCTTGGGCCATACTCAAATCTCTGCCTGATCGCAGCAACATGATATTAGATTCCCTTTTCAAAGATTTTAATCAAACAAGTTGTATAGAGATTAATCAAACAAGTGGATGCTTAACGTGATTTTAGGGTTCCTTGTTGAGTTATTTGAATTGGATTAAACCACAATTTCGCTCAGGGAAAGGATCCTAGTTTCAGTTCAGTTTCCACCGTTATTCTCTAGGGTTCTCTCTCACAACGCTTTCGGAATCTAGCCGGGACTTCAATTAGTACAACCAGCCCGATGATCAAGGAGGAATACCTTGATTTTAGGGACTTATGGAGGTCTCAACGTCAACTCCTCTAGTCTGATCAAGGGACCAACCCAATCAGAGAGAGTTGCTGACGTCGAGTAATGTGTTCCTAAGAAGAGGAGGGTTTTCGCCTCAACGCGTATGCCCTGCGACCTAGATGGCCTCTAATGCTTAATAAAATAATGGGTAGCTAGCACTCAAAATACAGAAATCTGGAAACTGAAAAATAATTAAGAAACTGTCTGAATCGCGTCGATGATAGTCGATGCTATTCAAAACAGAGCTTAATTCTTTCGCAGAAACAGATCTGAAAAATAACTAAGAAACTGTCTGAATCGCGTCGATGGTGGTCGACGCTATTCAACACATAACTTAATTCTTTCGCAGAAACAGATGCAAACAGCAGAGAAAGTCTGAAGACTAAAAGGCGTCTGGGTGAGCTGACGCGGTTTTGAAACGCGTCAGTGTTACTGGACGCTTTTTAGTTCGCAGAAACAGATTTGCAGGAGGATTTTCTGGGTCGAATCCTCCTCAAACAAGGTAAAAGGCAGTAAACAATCGACTCATGCAAAGATTTTTAGTTTCAGATTTTAAACAGGATGATTTACTAACTAAACAACTAGGAAATCACTCAATCACACATCATTTTTATCACAAAAATAGCTTTTTTTTGAACTAATCAAGGGGAGGGCAAGATCTTGCCACTGGGGTGTGCACGTAGTGCACGAGGGAAATTAATTAAACTAAACACTCACCAATTGGTGAGGACGTGTCAAGAGACACAAATGGTGCACCGTAGGTGCCCGATATGATGATAGCAAGAACAAAAAGAAACTAAAAGACGGCGAGACCAAGTCCCACCGTGATCGCCAAAAGAGCTGTAGGTGCTGAAAATGCTCGTGTGATTAATATGAAAAAGCTATGTTGTTTAGTGTAAACTAACCTATTAAAAACAGCAACTAAAGTGCAGTGATCGCCAGAAACTTTTAACTAAATAGTTTCAAAAGAGAGATATGATCGCCTACCTGTTTGAACGCGGAAGAATGAGTCATTGGTTCCCCTCCTTCAGCCGGCTGAAGAAAGAGAGCCCTTTCTTTGTTCTTTTGTTCTTGCTGTTGAGTTTGAGGTTGAGGATCGTCCAGAAGTCCTTCTGGCTTTATGTTTGATTTCTCCTTTTGATTCTCTTGTTGTTGTTGTTGAGTGCAGCAGAGACAGAGAAAGAAAACGAAAATGAAGAATGATGATGAGAATTTAAGTAGAAGTAATATCAAAACTAACCATGATGTTAAACATGCTTAAACAGCAAACTCACTTGTTTAATTGGCTTTGAAACCCCTTAAATCAAATGGGTTTTGGAAAATTAATGTTGTGGTGTGTGTTGCATGAAGTGATTATGAGAATGAAACTAATGAAGATGTAAAATGAAATTGCAGAATTGAAACACTTATGCCCAGTTGAATTGAAGCTTTGAAAGGATGAAGATCTTGAAAGGGACGCCGACTTCTGGAAACGGCAGTGCTCCGGCGTTCCGACGTTGTTGCTTCGATCTTCAAATCGCTATAACGCTATGGCTCAACTCAATTCAATTCTCTTTTTTTTTTTTCAACTCTTTGATATGCAAGGTATTTATAGGCATTTTCTGCGTTCGCGGATTAACATAGAAAAATCTAGGATTTATCTATCTTAATCGACAGATTAATACTAATTAATTCATCTTTATCTGTAATTATCTAAAACGCGTCCACCTTGGATGACGCCTTTCAGATTTAATTAAGATAAGGATAAATATCCGGGAAAACTTATCTTTATCTTTATTGGCTAAAACGCGTCTACATGTGTAGACGTCTTTTATACTAATTAAGATAAGGATAAACATCCGGAAGAGAAGTTAAAATAGCTTAGGAAACCTAAAACGCGTCGACCATCACAGACGCCTTTTAGCTAATAAATCAATTAATTCAAAATTCAAATTTAAACGCTAAAATAGGAATAAACTCTAAATAGCGTCTACATGGGTCGACGCCTTTTAGAATTATGCATATTTTAACTGAAATTTGAACTAAAATCAATTTAATTGATTAACTTAAACATGTCTGTTAATCCCGACACTTAAAAGATCAATAAAAATTAATTAATGATTAAATATCAAACCATTATGAGGCATTATTATATGATATGAAATTTACTCGAAATGACGTCAAAATTAGCGTGTCTACAATCTCCTGTAGGGAATTATGTCATCAAATAACCCACTCCGTGGCATACTTGATGCCAAATGTTTGACTAGCCTGAACTACACAGATTGGTTCAGAAACCTGAAGAATGTCTTCAGATCTTAACACATTGACTATGTCGCTGGAGCTGATCCTCTTGCTGAACCGGCATTGGATGCCCTTGACGCAGAGATAATAGTTAACGATAAAAGATCGAAGGACAAAGACAAAGGAGTAGTAAAAGGTGACTGCTTTTACTGTAAGTAGCAGGATCACTGAAAAAGGAACTGCAAGGAGTTCCTCAACGATAAAGATCATGGAAAAATGAAGCTGTCGGAAGCTTCAGATATCTATATGATAGATATTAACTTGTCAGTTAGAGATTCCACATCTTGGGTAATAGATACCGGATGTGCTTCTCATATCTGCCATGATGTGCAGATGCTAACAAGTAAGCGCAAGCTAAGAAAAGGCAAGGTGGAATTGAGGATAAGAAACGACGCAAAAGTTGCGGCGATTGCTGTGAGGATAGCAAACCTCATACTTCCATCGGGAGACGTCTTACTATTAGAAGATTGTTATTATGTTCCTAGCATAATAAAGAACATCATATCAGTATCTTGTTTAGACAATATTGGATATAGGTTGACGATTAAACATAGAGGTTGTTCGATTTATTATGGTAATAAATCAATATCTTCGGCATCTTTAGTCAACGGTCTATATCTTTTAGATGTTTCTTATTACAATCTTCACATTGATAACGCTCTTAAGAAGAGCAAGAATTGTAAGGACTGAGGCTTTCGGATCCGATTTTCGGGGTTGGACCTTGTAGTTCAGGCTCCAGTGGGGCTGAGACTCTGTGTTGTTTCACGTCGAGCGGGCTCGACGCGGTTTAAACGGCGCCCAGCGATGCAGACGCGTTTTAGCCTATGCCACGTGGGCTGGCTTTGGGCCGCGAGAGTACGGCCCTGACATGTCGTCTGAACGGCGTCCGTGAGGCACGACGCCTTTCAGACTGCGACTCTGGGTTGTCAGGGTACAGCGCCAGTCTTGTCGACTGAATGGCGTCTTACATGGAAGACGCGTTTCAGACCTCTGTCAGAGCATTGCAGAGTGTTGTCAGAGCAGCCGTCATGTCAACTGATAGGCGTCCGTACATCTCGACGCGTTTTAGCCAGTCTCTAGTTAACCCCGCGAGCCCTCCTTCTTTCCCTCATTTCTCTTCCTTCTCTCTTTCTCTCCTTCCTTCCGGAGACTCCGGCGATGACCCTTCCTCCTCCCTCTTTTCCTCCCACCACTTCGTCCTTCCCTCCACTCCAACACCTCCCTACCCCACACCTCTACCACCACCACTTCCTTCGCGGCGTTCCATTCTCCGGACGGCGGCCGACGTCCCGGCGGAGTGGCGGCGTCCTCGAGGGTACCGGCGGCGGTCTGCGGTGCGGCGGGTCGGCGGCACGGAGCTTGGAGGAGTTCAAGAACCGGTAGGGTGACGGTTCCCACAGCGTTGTGTTCTAAACCATGTTTTTCCCCGTTTAAAGCATGTTATGGATCGGTGGTTTTGGGGTAGAACGAGCATCTTAGGGGGCTTTTCCTTGATGGGAATGGGAGTTTCTGTGGATGTGGATTCATGATACTTTGGTTTACCCTCTTTCTCCTCTGTTTTTGGGGTTTTAAGGGGTTGGAAAGGGAGCCTTCGGGCAGGAGACAGAGCTTGGTTTCTGGCGCTAAAAGACGTCGTGCATGGACGACGCCTTTCAGAAGGGCGTCGGACCATCATGACGCCTTTTAGACAGAAATCGTCCCACTGAGGCTCTGTCGGTTCAGGGATTCTTGCACTAAAAGACATCATGGGTGGGCTACGCGATTTGGAATAGCGTCAAGCCACAATGACGCCGTTTAAGGCAGAAATCCCTCGATAAAGGTTTTCTGGTAATTCTGGATTTCTGTGCTAAACGGCGTCTGAGGATGTTGACGCCTTTTAAAAGGCGACCGCTGGTGTCGACGCCTTTTAGGCCAGATTCTGAGGCCGGTATTTCATGAACCAGTTTAGGGTGCTTGAATGGCGTCGGCCTTGGGCGACGCGATTCAAGACAGAACCACACTAATCCATGCCAATAAAATGTGTTTACACTGCTAGATAGTTGGTTAATGCATGCTGTTAGTGTACTCGATGTGATGAACTCTTCGTGACCGGATGGCACTGCGTTGGATGTCGTGCGACCGTGGACTTCTTCCGTGACCGGATCGCACCGAGCCATGTTTTCTGTTTCGGTGGACCTAGAGTGACAGTTGTAGCGTTCTACACCCTGTGTCTGTGCGGAGGGACACAGCGCTGACGGGAGCAGTGGCGGGGTGACGCCTAGTGGAGAGGGTCACCTGGTAAACCCCGGGGTTAGCTAGCTTGTACCGGTGTCGGAGAGGTACCTTTGGAGTGTCACTCGTGCTGGGGGAAGGAGTAACCACCTGAGCCAGTTGGGCCGGAGTAGCCAGCGTGTTATCCGAGGGGTTACTGTTTGGTCTCAGCGGGTCGGTGTTTGCTGAGAGAAGGAGTGACAGCCGAGGTGGCCAGCGTGCTATCCAAGGGGTCACTGTTTGGTCTCAGCGGGTCGATGTTTTTCCCACTTTTGTTGTGTAGTTGATGTGTTTTAAGGATACGCCGAATTACGGGTTCCCTGATAAAATGGAATTATGCATGATAGTTATACTTTGAATGCATGTGATTCGTATCAAGATGTAGGCATGGCAATCACTGTCTTTCATGATTATTTTATCTCTGCTGTGCTTTTCACTTGTGGGTGTGTGTGTGTGGGCAGTGGGGATCGAAGGATCCCAACTGAGTCTTTTCGTTGAGACTCACCCCTGCGACTTTCAGGTGAGGACTCCAGGCAGACCTAGCGAGGGTTGTGCGGCTGAGTGCTGAGCGTCGTCGACTGTTGTTCCGGGGTATGCCCCGACGTAGTTGTTATCTTTATTTCTGGCCTGTATGTATAATCATTTCTTTTTCTGTTAGAGTATGTAATTATTTGCTGTATCGAGTCGCATTGTAATAACTTTTAATTTCTGCATTTTTCCCTTCAATTCAATGCGATGTGAATGTTTAGCTTAGTTGATTATTTATTTCCCAGACTTACTTAGATCCTGGTTTGGTTCCAAATTAATGATTCGGTACCCATTTAGTAATCGGATCCCCGATTATAGGGTGGCGGGTCGTTACAAGAATTGTGTGAACCAAGCCTACATATGGCATTGTAGACTTGGGAATATTGGTGAAAGCAAGTTGCAAAGGTTGCACAAGCATGGTTATTTAAATGTATTCGATTATGAATCGTTTGCGACATGTGAATCATGCCTTATGGGAAAAATGGCAAAATCTCCATTTATTGGACATGGAGAACGTGCCAAGGACATTTTGGAACTAATACATTCGGATGTATGTGGTCCCATGTCCACCCAAGCCAAAGGTGGCTTTTCATACTTCATCACGTTCATCGATGACTTCTCAAGATTCGGCTATGTATACTTAATGAAGTACAAGTCAGAAGCATTTGAGAAGTTCAAGGAGTTCAAGAATGAGGTAGAGAAGCAGTTAGGAAAAAGTATTAAAGTTCTTCGATCAGATCGAGGAGGAAAATACTTGAGTACTAATTTTACACAATTCTTAAAGGATAATGGTGTCCTTTCTCAGCTGACCCCTTCATATACAACACAAATGAATGGTGTACCAGAAAGGGGGAATCGCACCTTGTTAGACATAGTGCGATCTATGATGAGATTTTCGGGATTACCAGTGTCCCTTTGGGGGTATGCTCTAGAGTCAGCAGCATACCTACTGAACATAGTACCCAGCAAGTCTGTGGCCTCTACTCCATATGAGATATGGAAAGACAGAAAACCAGAATTTAAACATGTTAAAGTCTGGGGTTGTCCTGCTCATATAAAGAGACATGACCCAGACAAGCTGGAATCACGAACTAATAAATGCAGGTTTGTGGGATATCCAAAGGAAACCTTTAGATACTATTTTTTACCATCCTGGTGAACAAAAGGTGTTTGTCGCCAAGAAAGCTGTCTTCCTAGAAGAGGAATACCTTCTCCAGGAATACAGTGGGAGTAAAATAGTACTGGAAGAGGTTCCAGATCCCCAAACAGCTGCATTATTATCAAATGATATATCAATTTCTGAATCTGTTTAGGTACGCACAGGTGAGCCTCGTAGATCTAGTAGATTACCTAGACTACCCAAACAATATGTGGGACATATCACTGAAGGTGAGTCTAAGGTTGAATATAATGAAGATGATGATCTTAAAACCTACCAGGAGGCCATATAAGGCCCAAAAGCTGGGAAGTGGCAGGAAGCCATGAACTCAAAAATCCAGTCCATGTACACCAACCAAGTTTGGAACTTGGAGGACTTGCCCGAAGGTGTTGTACCCATCGAATGCAAGCGGATCTTTAAGAGAAAGATTGGTGCTAATGGATGGATCGATACTTATAAGGTAAGGTTGGTGGCAAAGGGATATCGTCAAAGGCAAGGAATTGACTATAACGTGACTTTCTCACCAGTTGCCATGATAAAGTCGATCATAGTTCTACTCGCCATAGCTGCACACTACGATTATGAGATCTGGCAGATGGATGTGAAGACTGCCTTCCTCAACGGTAACCTTGAGGAAGAGGTGTATATGATACAACCGAAAGGCTTCACATCCAACGAATCTCCAGATAAAGTGTGCAAGCTTCAATGGTCTATTTATGGACTGAAGCAGGCTTCCCGAAGCTGGAACATAAGATTTGACGAGGCTGTCAAGTCTTATGACGTCATTAAAAATGAAGATGAGCCTTGTGTGTACAATAAGACCAGTGGGAGTGCAGTCACCTTCTTAGTTCTTTCGTAGATAACATACTACTCATTGGGAATGATGTAACTATGATGTCATCAGTAAAGATCTAGCTATCGAAAAACTTCTCCATTAAGGATTTGGGAGAAGCATCCTACGTATTTGGAATACAGATCTATAGAGATAGATCAAAGAGGATGCTAGAAATGACCCAATCCTTGTACATAAATACCATAGTCAAAAGGTTTGACATGGAAAATTCCAAGAAAGGTCTCATACCGATGAGACATGGAATTAATCTCTCAAATGAGCAGTCTCCTAAAACTCCTGATGAGACGGCATTTATAGATAGAGTATCCTATGCCTCTGCCATAGGATCTATCATATATGTCATACTATGTACACGGCCTGATGTTGCATTTGCTATAAGTGTTACGAACAGATTTCAGGCTAATCCAGGCAAAGAGTGCTGGAAGGCAATGAAATGTATCCTTAAGTACTTGAGAAGAACTAAGGATATGTTTATTGTCTATGGATGGAGGTGACTTGAAACTGCGAGGCTTTACTGACTCGAGTTTCCAGTCATATCCAGATGATAGAAAGTCTACATCTGGATTCGTGTTTACTTTGAACGGAGAAGCAGTGTGCTGGAAGAGTTCCAAGCAAGCAACCACTGCAGATTCGACGACTGAAGCTGAGCACATCACTGCAACTGAAGCTTTCAAGGAAGTAGTGTGGTTGAAGAAGTTCGTCACCAACCTTGACATAGTTCCCTACATCTTTGATCATGTTCCGTTGTTGTGCGACAACAATGGTACTATTGCACAAGTGAAAGAGCTGCGGTCTCATCAGAAATCGAAAGACATTCTAAGGCACTTTCATCTTATCAGAGAGATCATATCCAGAGGAGATGTAATGGTGGAAAGAGTTCCATCTGTCGACAATGTAGCAGATCCACTGACAAAGCCGTTGGCTCAAATTGTGTTCGAGCGTCACCTAGAGTATATAGGCTTATGGTATAAAGGTGATCGGCTTTAGTCCAAGTGGGTGATTGTTAGTCTTAGGTGGCCTACAAGACAATATGACTTTGTAATGTCGTTCATTTATTAATATAATGGCATAATATTCATTGTGTGTAAATCGTATTAATTAACGTCTCATAATAAAGACCGTGAATATGTGCGATAGTGATCAGATTATGATGAGATCATACTAGTGAGACTGATCACTTAAACACACATATTCTTAATCGTTCCTAGTCGGAGGATATCCGAGAAGGATATCAGATAACCGGTCAGACAAGTACAGATTACTCCTGCTCATGCGATGAGGGTGACTGATCTAATAGTCACTTGTGTAGAGACACTAAGGCGAATCTGTAGGTGCTCATTGGAGAATGAGTTCACTAAACTGATCTGACTGAATCGCTGGATGGTATTGTACCTCATTGTCAACCAGCTTGATTCTATTGTCGCAGTTGAGTGGATGATCCTCAGACCTGAGACACCAAGGACACCTTGTCGGTGGACTTCTGTGCTTTGACCTTGGTTTATGAATCTCTGTAATGACTGAGATTTCGGATTCTGAATTCAGGTCGGGTTCGGGCCGGATCCCCTGGTTTGGACCCTGGAGGGGTCTTGAGATTTCTGCTGAATGGCGTCAACAGTGCTCGACGCCTTTCAAAAGGCGTCAGGTTGTGTGGACGCCATTTAGGGTCTGTTGGTTGTTGCGCCACGTGGGCGGGTTTCGGGCCGCGAGAGTACGGCCCCTGTCAGATTTGTCTGAACGGCGTCCAGCTCGGTCGACGCGTTTCAGACTGCGACACCTGCGGTGTCAGGGTACGGCGCCAGAGCGTTGTCAGTACGGCCTGTCTTGTCGTCTGAACGGCGTCCGCGGTGGGCGACGCGTTTCAGAGCGGTGTCAGTACGGCCGTCCTGTCAGACAGATTGGCGTCTGCCTCGATCGATGCGTTTTAGCGGGATTCTGGTTGACCCCGCGAGCCTCCCCTTCTTTCCCTCATTCTCACCTTCACACTCTCTCTCCTCACCCTCTCCGCCCTCTCCGACGCTCTTCTTTCCTTCCCTTCCTCTTCTTCCTCTTCCACCACTCCAACACCACCTTACCTCTCACCTCTACCTCCACTACCTCCTTCGCGGCGTTCCCTTCTCCGGACGGCGGCCGACGTCCCGGCGGAGTGGCGGCGTCCTCGAGGGTACCGGCGGCGGTGTGCGGTGCGGCGGGACGGCGGCACAGAGCTTGGCGGAGTTCGAGAACCGGTAGGGGGACGAACCTTGCATGTGATGTTCGTGTGATTCTCGGCGTGACGTGGTGTTTTGGGGATAGATTGAGCATGCTTAGGGGGGATTCCATGTGGGAATGACGGTGTTTGTGATTGTGTTTTCGTAAGCATGACTGTGTGGTTGAGCTTCTCTCCTTCCCCCTTTGATTTTGGGGTTTTCGGGGTGCTTGGGGTTCAAGGGAGAAACCCTCGGTTCGAACCAGGGAACCTGGTTTCTGGCGCTAAACGGCGTCGTCCCTGGTCGACGCCTTTCAAAGGGCGTCTAGGCCGTACGACGCCTTTTAGGGGCAGAAATCCCCCTGTTCGAGGCCTCATTAAAATAGAGTTCCTGGCGCTAAATGACGTCATGGGTGGACGACGCCTTTTAGAAAGGACGTCAGGCCACCATGACGCCATTTAGACAGGAAATCGCCCCGCTTGAGTGTTGAAATTCTGGGTTTTTAATGTGAATGGCATCGATGGTTGCGGACGCGTTTCAAAGGGCGTCTCCCTGTGAAGACGCGTTTCAAGGAATAATCTGACGTTTAACTGAACCCGTCTGAGGGACTTGAATGGCGTCGACCTCGGTCGACGCGATTCAAGACAGAAGTGTTTTATTGCTGGTTTTAGCATGTGTTTCACTGTTGAAGGTTCTGAGGCATGTTTTATGTTGTACACTGGGATTGAGGACTTATGTGTGAGTGGAATTACAGCATGTTAAATGTGTATGTGTGTGTGCCTGTACGAATATGGATTCGGAATGACTGTGGTTTCCGTTTGTCACCATGGGCTGATGGGAGAAGGGCCATGGTGTCTGTAAGGAGGGGTGCTTGTTGTGTTTTACCCTTGGCTGAGACAAACAGAACCACCTTGAGCCCGCCGGGCCGGAGTAGCTGGTGTGCTATCCGAGGGGTTGCTGTTTGGTCTCAGCGGGTCGGGGTTTCCCTTGGTTGTCGTGACAGCTTCTGGCGTGTTTCTTGCTGTGGAGCTGGTGGTGTTTCTGGTGGGAGTTGGTTTACCCTTTAGCCAGTGGGCCTGATGTGACCTTTGATCAAGGTTACGAGTGGTACCTATAGCCCTTGGCCTGACGCAGCCCGGGAGAGTTGGGTTTGTGGGTAGTTCCTGTAGCTTCGGCTTGACGGGGGTTCGCCGGTCCCCAGGGCCCTCCTGAAGTGCTGAGGCCTAGCGTGGAGGCAATCCGGTGGTAGGACAGTAGTCTAGACTGCTTGTGTGCACACGTAGCTGGCAGTGGCGGTACACTGAGTCCAGCTAGTCCTAGTTTGGCTCACTGCCTCACCCTACAGTGCCCCGGAATGCTGTAGGGGTGGACAGGCGTGAGCAGTGGTGGTAGTGTTGGGAGGCGACGTTCGACTTCGGTCGACAGTGTGGTTTAGTCGCTTCGTGGACTTTGACTGTGAGTCGTGACTCCGTGTTGGGTTCTTCGGGTTACTTAGAATGGTTCTTGTTACACTGCTTACCGTGCGTTTCATATCAGAGTTGGGTGCTGTGTTTACTACTTTACTTAAATTGCCATATTTTCCTGTTGTTACACTTGTGGGTGTATGAGTGGGAGGCAGGGGATCGGATGATCCCTACTGAGCCCATTTCTGGTGTGGCTCACTCCCTGCGGTTTCCAGGTGTGGACCTCGAGGCGAGCGGAAGCGTGGTGACTTCTTGGTGTGCGGACCAGCAGCTGTCTTAGTCCCGGGGTATGCCCCGATGTTGTTGTACTTTCCTTCTGCCTGTACTTATTTAATTGTTGGACATGTAATTATTGTTGGACTGTATACGGACATTGTTATTCTCCTTCCTGCGCACTTGCTTACCTTGTGGTCCGTGTGTTTGTTATATTTAGCCTTGTTTAGCACTTACTCCTCCAGACGTGTTGTGTGAGATCCGGGTGTGAACCCGCAGTTAATGGGCCGACATCCATTTAGTGACCGGGTCTCCGGTCATAGGATGGCGGGTCGTTACAATCTCTAACCACAGGATTCTAAACAGCCAAGGATTGGGTACAGCGGAATACCGTTGAAGAGAATTGTGTGTCAATAAGGAATCATTCGCTATGACAGAGAATGCTCTAGGAAGGATGCCCGAAAGTCCCTGGCCATGGCGGACGATAATATTCATCAGCGGCATCCAATCCAAATGAGTCGACCGGTTAGGGTTTGCAGTACGTCATACCCTGAGTTGACTCGAGAGCATTGTACGAATGAAGGATTATATCCACGCGGTAACTATCAGCAGAAAGGTTCCAAGAGTGGGTTACTTAACCCCGATACCTTCAGGGTTCACGCGGTGTTGCTTCGCACCCAACGTGATTGGAGGCCTAGTCGAATTCAATGTGCGACATCAATTTGATTGATTAATTAATTAATATGAGTTATTAATTGATTAATCGAGCCAGTGAGGAGTCACTGGGCTTATTGGATCATTAACCGGACTGGTTATTGGGCCTAAAGGGTCACACGCAAATGATTCTCAAGGCGATGGATAAATAAGTGGGTTTTATATAAATCGGGGGCTTTTATGAAAAATTGCGCGGTTAGTAGAAAATGTAACGAACGGGCTGAGCAGGCCAAGCTGCTGCTAACCCTAGCCGCCCCCTCCTCTCTTTCTCTCTCTCTCTGGTGCCCCAGAAGAATCCGGATCCCCAGATCTACTCCACCGCTCTCCAACTCCCATTCGACGGGAAATCGTCCGCGCGTTGTGGAGATCGTTGCGGCGAACGGTGCAGACTTCGTGGGTTGCGAAGAACGAGGAACGTGAGGATATCCATCGTGAGGATGATCGCATGGACTCCGCGATAGGCCGGGCACTTGCGCGACTAGCGGTGTCGCACCGACAGAACCAAACGGTTGCGGATTCGAATCCGCACACTGTAAGATATGATTATCCGATAATCCGGATTTTTTGTATTTTCGAAACGGGAATGGATCTCCATTTTTATTTTATTTCTGCTGCGCGGGAGATCCAGAGAAACCCAAGAACCCAACAGTCTCAAAATAGGAGGGCTTTCAAGATACTTCTTCAATCCGTCGAATGCCTCTTGACACTTATCGTATCGATTGAATTTGACCCCCGACTTAGTAAGCTCGTAGAACGGCTTACACCTTTGTGAATTCTGGGAGATAAAGCGGAGAATAAACTGCAACCTCCCAATCAATCCTCTCAGCTCTTTCAAATTCTTAGGAGATGACATTTCTATAATAGCTTTGGCCTTGTTGGGATCGATCTCAATGTCCCGTTTACTAACTATGAATCCTAACAACATCCCTGATGAGACACCAAATATGCATTTCTTTGGGTTCATTTTCAATTGGTATTCCCTTGATCTTTCCAAACCTTTGCCAGAATTTCAACATGCCAGAATTTACCTGTAAGTCATCCACATACACTTCCAAATTTATATGCATCATATCATGGAATATAACCATCATAGCCCTCTGATAGGTGGCTCCAGCGTTCTTCAACCCAAATGACATGACAACATAACAGTATGTGCCCCATGGTGTAGTGAATGGTGTCTTCTCTTGGTCGTCCTCTATCAATCTTATCTGATTATATCCTAAAAAGCCATCCATGAATGACAGAGTCTCAAATCCAGTTGTGTTATCAATCAGCACATCTATATGAGGATGTAGGAAATCACCTTTTGGACACGTCCGGTTCAAATCTCGAAAGTCAATGCAAATCCTGACCTTCCCATCCTTTTTTATGATGGGGACGATGTTAGCCACCCATTGCAGATAGAGGACAACTCTAATAAATTTGGCTTTATGCAGCTTATCGACCTCTTCCTTCATCTTCAAAGCCATTTGTGGGTGAAATTGCCTTAATTTCTGTTTAACCGGACTAGCTCCATCTTTCAATGTTAATCTATGATCCACTAGGGAAGAATCTAACCCCGGCATATCTTTATAGCTCCAGGCGAAAGTATCCTTGTAATCTTTAAGAACTCGAACCAATGCCTCTTCATGTGATCCAGAAAGACTTCGACTAATGAGGACAATCCTAGGTTCTTCTTCAGTTCCTAGATTGATTTCCTTTGTTTGCTCTTCTACAGCAGCTGTGGGTTCATCAAATCTTTTCACTCCACTTGCGTATGCCTCAGCTACGTCCTCATCTTCTTCTTCTTCTTCAGTGACGGGGTCATTTTCATGTACCAATTCATACACCCCATACCCGTCATCTATCAACTCATTTGCCTCAGACTCTTCTAGCAACTGGATTAGATTCTCTAATAGCTAAGGGATTTGATAGAAAGAAAGGCACTTAGAAGCTAACTCTTGGAGATATCTATTGGGAATTCTTCTACCCTTAAATTTCCTAGACTTCCTAACCTGACTAACTTCATTAGATTGCCTACCACTAGACTCACTATCCTGACCTAGGGAGGACGAAGAAGGATGAAAATCATTGGATATGAGGAAATACAAGGGAATCCTCCCGAGAGGAGGGGCAGAGTAGATCTGCCCGAGCCACCCATGCAATGGGGTACATTCGGACAGGTAGTATGAGATTTCTTCAATGAAGATTTTAGAGGAAGAGGTTGCAAAATCGGCATTTTTTTTTGGACATTTTGGGTATTAAACATGAAACAAGAATGAATTTGGAAAGGAGGGGAATGAGCTGGTGAAAACGGCATCATTGCCAGAGGATCAAGGGGATCATACAATAGTATGTCCCAAATTAGATCATAGATCCTCTCAAGATCGAGAGGAATCCGAGGTAAAATGTCCTGAGGGGACAGGGTGATGATAATGGGCGGTGCCCGTGGAATATCTTCAATGATGACCCTCAACCAGGTCGGGGTCAGGAGCTTAGTACGAAACAGGGTGTGGAGAGTGAAAACATGAGAGGGATAAGTAACCCTCCAGAGATGATCTGTTGTCAAAATAGCTTCATAGGGGTCATCTGGCTCCCCTTCATCTGTCTCTTCATTCAGCAAAATCCTTTTGTCAAATATGGCCCCAGGCCCTTCTAGCAGCTCATCAATCAACGGCGGCCACTGTGGTTCGGCAGGGTGTAAGTATAGTCTAATGCTATGTATAGGTCCCAAGTATCAAACCAATGGTACCACTCACATTCAGGATTATGGAACTTCCTCCTTTTCATCAACCGCAAAGCCTCTAAGGATATGTATGTCAATAGCGGTGTGCATTGTCTGGCCAATTCTCTTCCATAAATGTCATGTAGATCAAAATGGGAAGTTATTATCATAGTGTTATCATTATCATGCCGGATCACGGGCCCTTTTACAAAATGGGTAGACAAGGTCCAATTCAGGGGACCTCGTTTTTCCTTACATGGTGTAACCATTGTCTTCCATATTTTGTGACCATCTTCTTCCTCTTGTTGTTGGACAATCGTGTGTCTTACTTTCTCGGGCTTGTAACCCAGGCCATTCCCAAGTATCCTCCTGTCATCTTTCACTGGCTTAATTTTGCCCTGCAACTGTGCGCCCAAACCTTTTCCAGGCTGATACCCAGTCTTCATCATAAATATTCCATCTAGCGGTACTCATGAACTTCCCCCTCTTTACAGCATCAATAAGATAGGATGAAGGAATAGTGCATTTCAATGGGTCAACCGATAGTAGGTAAGTTTGTAGCATGGACAGGATGGTCGTTGAATGGGTTGAGAGACTGGAATTGGATTTGTATTTAATGAGTGAGCAACAGTAAGGATAGGCATGCTCGTGACCTTGATGACTTGTCCATTATACGGAAACTTAAGGCATTGACGATTTGTAGATGGTATAGCCTCGGATAGCTTAACGTAAGGATGGCCGAGTATCCCTTTAAGTGAAGGATCAATTTTCATAATGTGGAATTCAACTTCGGCATGACCGATTGATCCCAATTCAACCTTCAAATATACCATTCCCAGAGGGGAACGGGTGGAGTTGTCATAAGCAGTAACTGATATAGGGAAAGGCAACCATTTTTCTCTAGGTACACCACATAATTCCAGTGTTTTTGGAGGCAACACATTGATACATACTCCAATATCGACCAGACATGCATCCACGGCTCTATTGCAAATGTTAACAGTTATACTCAGCGTCATGCCCCTTGCTGCCAAGGGTGCCAATTCAAAGGAGTAGAAGGATATAGAGGGCTGATCCCCATGAAGAACTAGTAAGGTTGTAATCTTTTCTACCGGCACATCTTCATTAACCATGACCTTCTGTAAATATTCCATCAAGGCTTCTTGATGGGTCTTAGATCTTTTGATTAATTCTAAAATGGAAATGCGTGTCAATGTCCTGTCAAGATACTTCAACAAATCATATTGAGTGCCTGGTGCACTCTCTTCATTCTGTACTTCATCAGCTACTCATGACGGACTTTCCTAGACGGCAGATTGTGGGAACACTTTGCTGAAGATGCGGCCGCTCCGGAGTTCAACAATGGATGAGGCAGGCGATGCTTTTAGTACTGCCGAGTTTATGAGGGGTTTAGAGGGTGTTATGGGTTGGTTTTGTGACACAGCGGGTGATCGGTTAACGCAGATGAGGGGTTTAGGTGGTAGCATGGTATTGTAAGGGTTAGGTGATTGGTTGTTGTGGATGAGAGGTTTGGATGGTAAGGGTGTAGTATCATGGCATATGGTTTATGGTGTAGGGAATGGTATGCGCAATAATGGTTTGGATGGTACAATGGGTTCATGGACAGGTGGTGGAGGGTTATTTGGTGGTGGTGTGGAGGTTATGGGTTTGAGGAAGGTGGGTAGTGGAGTAGGGTGTGACGGCCTGGAGATGTGGATGATGCGGTAGGGGGATGATTCGGCAGTATTTCAGCGGTGACCTGTGGAATATATAGATGAGGCCTCTTCAAATCTCCATTGCTGCCCTCTATTAGCCTCAAACTGGCTATTCGTGAGGATTGGGATAATCTAGTTCTGATGCTCTGGTAGCGGGTTCTGCACTATACCCATATTCTGTGGTGGTAATACTTGCTGAACTGGCACTCTCTGTTGTTGTTGTTGTTGATGTGGTTGTTGTTGTTGTGGTCTCCTTGCTTTTAAGGCGGCAATATATTTCCTCATTTCTTCTCAGTCTATTCCTTCTTGGTCATTTAGATCGTGGATGTAATCCCTGAATTGAAAACAAGCATCCACAGTATGCCCAGGCTATCGGTGATACACAATACTGAGAGGCATCTGCATTAGGTGGCCAGATGGTCTTTTCCTTAGGCAACACCAAGGCATTGGCTACCATGAGAGCATTAAAGACATCAGAGAGAGTCTCTGGTAATTGGGGATATGCCGCTCTCTTGGGACCAGGAGGCTCCTTTGTTGGGAATAATCATTCGGAGGAGGAACCTGGTTGTAATTTGGCTATCGCCGGGGTTGATTGTACACTTGCTGAGGAGAGTGTTGGGGTAACAAGAACTGCTGTGGTTGTTGATGAGGTTGTTGTTAGAATTGTTGAGGGTGTGGTTGTTGGAATTGCTGAGTAGGTGGCCTACAGCCCTGCTGATTTGACTGTCTTTGTGCGTTATATGGTGATGGCTGATTTCTAACTAACTGACCATGGTTGTTATTCATGATATCAACCTGTTTATGGGATATGGTTCCCTTAGTGGTCAGTCTAGTTGTAACAACATCCGGGACGTTAGGCTTCCTAGGTGGCGGCCTGTAAGTCCGCTGAGGATCAAACACACTGGAGAATGTTGTATCTTTGAATGCGTTCTGGGCGTATCGCCCCCTCTCATATAACTCCGCCATAGTAGTTAGATTGTTTAGAGTCAGGACCAACTTGTACTGTAGCGTAGCATTAGTAATCATCATTTTCACTTGCTTTTGCTCAGACAAATGGTCTCTTATTTTCTCAGCCATAGATCGCCATCTATCGGCAAACGCCACAAAGTCTTCATCTGGCTTCATCTTTTCATTAACCAAGTCTGTGATGGATAGGATAGATGCAACCCAATCTTTATACCTTTGCAAGAATTTGTTGGATACTACATCAAGATTTTCAACTTCACTCGGATCCAAGGAGAAGAACCACTCTAAAGCTGACCCTTCCAATGACCTCCTGAATAGGAAAGCCAATGCTAACTTGTCGTTTTACCAAAAGGAGGATTCATACAGGAATTCTTTAAGGTGAATGAAAGGATTGCCTGTGCCCTTGTATTTTCGGTACACTGGCATTTCAGACGGCAATAGATGAAAGACTGGTAGATCAGGGACAACCATTTTAGGGGCAGCTTGTGCACCCATGGTTCTTTGGAAATTCTTGAACTGCTCATCTATCTGAGTGATTTTATTGAGTAGAATCTGAGTGGTTGGATCTACCGGTGGAGGAGGTGGTTGCTGAAAAGCCCACCCCCTAGAGTAAGTGGGAAAAGGGGGACAGTAGGGTCCCAAACTGGCAGCATTTCCACCATGCCCGAAGGCATTTTGATAAACCGGAGTCTAAGGCCTGATTGGGTGTCACAAACTGGATTGTTGATGGCCCACGGGCCAAGGAGTAGAAATGCGGAGGCCTTCCATAGCCTGAATGGGGACTTGAGGTATGGTATAACGAACCGGAGGGTTTGATTCAGAAGAATTCAAGGGAGTCTTTCCCTTCAAAATGGATTGGATTGCCTCAAATTGACGAGGATCCACATGATTAGACAGAGCCCCCATAAGGGTAGCAAGATCGATAGGGTGAGAGGAGGGCCCAGCTTGGTCTTGGGTTTCTTCATAGGTGGGGTTAGAGATGACATTAACATGGGGATGATTGCCCATATCCAAATTGTATTGATCATAAGGGGGGTGAGATTGAAACTGAGGGGCATGAGCATCTCCCTCGTGCATAGTTTGGAACTGATTGGGATTATGTGAGGCATAATCATCTCTCTCATCTTCTGAATAAGATGGATCAAACCTAAGGGGTATGAGCATCTCCCTCGTACTCCACCATATCTTCTTGTTCAAAGGCACCCATGCCGAGAGTTCTACCTGAGTGTAACATCATTGTGTTTAATTATCAAGAGTTCAAACAGGTTATTCAGAGATTATCACACAAATTGATGATTACGTCTTCTTAGGATTCCTTGTAGAGTTTAAGAAGATTTTTAATTGAGATTCACTCAAGGAAGGATCCTAGTTTCAGTTTAGTTTTCCCACCGTGATATTCTATGGCTCACTTGCAGCGTTATGAAGATCTATCCGGGACTTCAAATGGTACAACCAGCCCAATGAACATAGAGGAATTCTCCGCTTTTAGGGACTTATGGAGGTCTTAACACCAACCACTCTAGTTTGACCAAGGGACCGACCCAGTCAGAGAGAGGTGAAAGTGCCAAGAAAGGTAAGCCCCAATGCAAATGACCTCCAGCCTGGGTGGCCTATAATGTAGTATAGTAAATATAAGTAATCAGCAAATGATCAGAAATCCGAAGACTAATGGCCAGAAGAAAGACTGCTTGAAACGCGTCGATCTGAGTTGACGTTATTCAAAACAGTGACTCCTGGTCACAGTGGCTCGGGCAGGCAAACAAGTAGGAGATGCAGGCCAAACGGTGTCGTGCACGAGCGACGTCCTTCAAAAAGACGTCATTCTGTGTTGACGCTATTCAAGCCCAAAAAACAATAAATAGTAAAGATATCAGGGGCATTCCCTTCCCAACTCAACAGGATGAATAAAGAATCAAATACTCATGCGAAAATAGTTTAAACAGATAAATTAACTATGCAACCTCATGGATCAATCAAATAAAACACACTCTCCAATACCACAATTCAAGGCAATCAAGGGGGGAAAATTTTTGCCAAAGGGGTGTGCACGAGGTGCACGTAGGGACAAAAATCAATCAACCAATTATCAAACATGCCCGAGGGACACAAGCAGTGCACCGACGGTGCCCAATGGAAATAACAAGAGTAAACAAAAGAGAACGGCAAGACAAGTCCCACCGTGATTGCCAAAAAGCTGTAGGTGCTCAAATCGTATGTGCTATCATCATGATATCATGTGTCATATAATTAACAAATCTAATTTAAATCGTAATCGCCAAAAACCAAAGGGTTTCAAAAGAATAAGTTGATCACTTACTAACCTTGTAAAATTTGGAAATTAGGTTTTTTTGTTCTTCTCTTTCGGCCAGCCGAAAAAGAAGAGCCTTCTTTTTGTTTACTCTTATTTTGTTCTTGTTGTGGATTTTGCTCCTTTTCAACCTTCTTCTCAAGCTTCCAAAGTCTTCAAACCTTGCAAAAGATCCAAACAAAGAAGATAAAGAAAAAAAATGGATTAGAGCTATGATGCGTAGTATATATTCTATCTAATGATCCAAACATGCAACTAAACAAGAATCACTCACTTTTTGTTTCTTTTCTTTAAACCCCTAACCCATGTAGGCATGAAAATATGATGTGAGTGTGTGTATGATGGAGTGATGTGATGAAGAATTATGTAAAAATAGTGATGAAACTATATGAAGTACTAAAGAAAAGCTAAAAAAGATGGTTGGTTCACCCCTTCATAGCTTTGGTCTTCTTATGCTTCAATGGAGAAAGAAAAGGAGGAGAAAAAAAGCCTTCAAATCGTTTCCACATTTTATGCAGTAGAGGGCTCCTTTCCACCTTGATTTTAACTTCAAAACACCAATGGTCAACCTTTTTCAAAGGTCAATGTACATATGTATATATAGAGGCTTCAATTAGGGTTGTTTGACCTACAAAAGGGCTCTCCCGCGGATCAGACTTGCCATTAATAAACATGGAAGGAGTTGAAAACCCTTCCAACCTCTGGAACCGGATTATCTCGGCCAAATCATGCTTATCATAAAACTATTTTAAACGCGTCGTGATCAAGAGACGCCATTTAGCTAATTAGGAGGGGCGAACATAGAAAGAAATTCACGAAGGAAACTGGAAAACATTAGGAAAGCCAAAACACGTCGACCATGGAAATCGTGATTTAGATAATTAGGAAACTAATTGAAATTTAAAAATTAGAAATCCAGATGGATTAGGACCCAAACGGCGTCGTCCATGGGCGACGTCATTTAGTTAAATCTATCTAAATTTAGGAATTTAGTTCCGAACTTATTTCATGTAAAAATCTGAATGGCGTCGGCCATAGGCGACGTTAATTAATTAACTTCGAGAAAAATTAATAAAAATTAATTAATGATTAAAAATTAGACCATTTTTGGGCATTATAGATGTGACATGAAATTTACTCAATATAAGGTCAAAATTGGCGTGTCTACAGTGTGCTTCCTCAGTAGGAGAATATATCAAGACATCATCTATAAATACTACTACAAAATGATCCAAGTATGGTTTGAATACCCGGTTCATTAAATCCATAAAGGTTG
Organism: Zantedeschia hybrid cultivar; assembly: GCA_030544215.1. Taxonomy (NCBI): domain Eukaryota; kingdom Viridiplantae; phylum Streptophyta; class Magnoliopsida; order Alismatales; family Araceae; genus Zantedeschia; species Zantedeschia hybrid cultivar. The sequence goes on along the minus strand of JARZZO010000006.1, from coordinate 53,995,311 downwards.
TAGGGGCATTGGTTAAACCAAAAGACATGACTAGAATCTCATAGTGCCCGTACCTGGTTCGAAATACTGTTTTAGAAATATCTTCTTCTTTAATCCTTAATTGATGATATCCCGATCGAAGATCTATCTTCGGAAATACGGTAGCACCTTGTAATTGATCAAATATATCGTCAATTCGCGATAGTGGATATCGATTCTTGATAGTAACTTGATTCAGCTTCTGATAATCCACAAAGAGCCGCAGAGATCCATCCTTCTTCCTAACAAGTAAAACAGGAGCACCCCATGGGGACACACTTGGACGAATAAATCCCTTATCTAATAATTCTTAAAGCTATTTCTTTAATTCTGCCAGCTCAGCAGGTGCCATATGATAAGGAAGCTAAGAGATGGGCATTGTGCAGGGGAGAAGCTCAATTCATAATTCGATCTCCTTTATTGGCGACAGGCTTAGCAATTCCTCTGGAAAGACATCTGGATATTCTCTAACTACTTCAATGTTAGAGATAGAGAGGACTTTCTTTTCTTTTTGGATAGATACTACACTGACTAAATAAGCTGAACATCCTTTGTCAATGCAGCGTCATGCTTGAAGTGCTGAGATTATTTGTTTTCCAAGTTTGAGGAGTTTAAGAGAGAACTCTTCTTCCTCTAGAATTCTAAAAAGAATCTTTTTTCCTTCGGCAAACAAGCATAGCATGATGTTGTTCTAGCCAGTCCATCCCTAAAAGCGCAAGTAATTGTGCATATAATTGAGTGGAGAGTCGCCTACCTTCGATCTCTACCTAAAGAGAGGTAATGCACTGTTGAGATTGGAGAACTCCTCCAGGAGTAAAAATAGTCATAAGAACTGAACTTTCAACTAGATCTACGTAGTCAGGTAATGACTGTATGAACTCTTCTGTTCTACTATGGATAAGCTAGTTATACAGCATCTGCAGCTACCATATAATTAGTTTACCATATTTTTGCTAAGTAACATAAACAAATCTTAGTGCTCTAGCCTTGACAAATCCCTAGAGTGCATTAGGTTACCTTATACTTATTCTAGTCAGACTTTTCCCTAAGTCCTACAGTATTTCAAGCAAGGACTTAATTAATAAACTAGCTCATTGCTCTATCAATTGTTCTAGTTCCTTCCTGCAACATATAACTTGTCAGGATTATCTTGTCCTCTACACTTCACCACTATGGAGTCGCTCTCCCTCGTAAAAAAAAGGTAGATTCATCCGCTTAAACCTAATTCCTCACAATCCTCTGCCTAAGTTCCTAGTTTAGTGGCTCAGGTTGATCATACTTATGTGCTCAGTCTGGAACTGCTCTTATACCATTCTCTATAATGCCCCACTAATCCGGTTCAGTCATGCCGGCTTACTTCGAACCAGTGAGTGCGCCATAGTGGGAATAACTCAAACATTTACTTACTCCAGAGTGAGCACATACATACATTCATATCACTATGAATCAACCATCATAACCACAAATTTATCCACTAATAACAAATAACGTGAATTACAATACTTGCCCATAATCTTTAAACATATTCATGTACTACATCAATTAAGTAGTAGTTAGATCTTCAAGCTCTAAATCTCCTAGTACCATAGCTTAACCTTTACTTCTCTTTGCCTGAAAAGTATTAGGGAGCAAGGGTAAGTCTCATCTGACTTAGCAAGCACATGATACCACTACATGGCTTATCAAGTCATGATAGAATATAACACAACAAGCTTCAACTAACATAGGGATCATGGCAAATCATGGTATGGTCAAAAGATCATAGCGTAGCATGGCATGGCGTGATTATAAACATAAAGATCATGGCATGGCATTATGGCGTAACTTGACTTAATCATGGCATAGCATCATGGCATAGAGATCATGGCATGGCAACATAGCGTGACTTGACTTGATCATGCAAAGCATCGTGGCATGGATTGACTTGATCATGGCATGGTATGAGTATAAGCATAATAGGGGCTTGGCTTAGCAACGTGGCATGGTTAAAAGATCATGAGATAGCGTGAAGTCATAAATAAATATAGCATACGAATAGCATGAATCTTTCCACTTATTTAACATACACACATCCAAACCAAAACATAAGGAGGTTGGCATGACATGCAGACAGTGGTAAGGAAAATGCCCACTAGCGCTTCCACTGCGCAGCAGGGGGACCCACCTGTCCCACCTATACCGGGAGAACCGTACCCAAGATTTATCCGTTTCCCTTGAGTTTATGTCTTTTACTTAATGTCTGCCTCACAAGGATGCTTGTATGATTCGGACGTGTAGAGTCCTAAGGTGGCACTGTCCATAAGCATGTTTGATTTTAACATGGGAGACTTATAGCATGAGATTTAGGCATGGATTGGGAGTCCAAGCTTTTATGTCATTTCGGCAGCATTTCAGCTTAGTAACATCTACTTAAATTTGTAGGAAAATACGTGTTTAAAAATAGGCCATTTGCGATAGGAAAATAACCGTGGAGAAAGACCAACATACTTGCCTTTAAACAAAAGCTCTCTTGGACATGGCGGAAACCTCCTCCCGCCGCCCTCCAAGCCTCCTCACACATGCGAAGAACCTCGTGAGCAACCCCCATTCTCGCTCTAAATCTTTCTCTCTTCCTCTTTTCTCTCTTTCTTTCTACCTCCCTCTCTCTCTTTCTCTCCCACACTCTCTCTCTAAAATGTGGGCAAGGAGGGAGGAGAAGAGATGGGGAGATGGGAGGGGCTACCCCCCTATTTATAGGGATGGCATGGCTTAGGATGGGGACAAGTGTCCCTTTTAAGATCTCTTGGATTTGGGACATGTGTCCCAAAGGGAAAAGTATTGCTTGGATGGTGACAAGTGGCATATGTAGACACGCTAATTTTAACCTCATATTGAGTAAATTTCATTTCACAAATTATAATGCCCCGAAATTGTCTGAGTTTTAACCATTAATTAATTTTTATTGATTTTTCGAGATTTTCGTTGATTAATATCGACCATGGCCGCGTCTTTTAGATTTCTAGTCGAAATCAATTCAAAATTAAATTCCTAAATTCATATAGATTTAGATGAATAGTGTCTCCCATGGGCGACGCCATTTAGTCCCCTAATCTGTCTAAATTTCCTATTTGAATTAGAATTAATTTTCTAATTATCTTAATAATGTCGTTAATGGGCGACGCCTTTTAAGTTTTCTAATTGTTTCTGGTTTCCTTCGCGGATTTCTTTTCTATTTTGACCGTGTTAATTAGCCAAATGGCATCCCCGATGGATGATGCATTTCAAGCACTTTCCTGATAAGCTTGATTTGGCTGAGATAATCGGGTTCCAGAGGTTGGAAGGGTACCAAATTCCTTCTTTGTTTATCCAGGGCAAGTCGGATCCACGAGAGAGCCTTTTGAAGGCCAAATACTCTTCAAAACACTCTATAAATACAATATCCTATTGGCCTTTGAAAAAGGTTGGCAATTGAAGAATTTGAAGTTGAAGGTAAGGTGTTTGAAGGCTCTCAAGAAGGAAAACATGGACAACAAGAGGAGCTTCTTCTTCTTCATCTTCTTCTTCCTTTGAAGCCCATTGAAAACCATGACTATGGAGGGGCCAACCAACGATCTTTCTCTCCATCTTTTTTATAGTTTTCATTGATTTCATCTAGTTAGATTACTGTTTTTATAGTTATTCATTACATCACACCCATCATACACACACCCACATCTTCTTTCCCATACCTACATGTTAGGGGTTTAAAAGACAACAAAGCAAGTGAGTTTTTGTTATTGGTTTCATGTTAGATTTAATTGTTAGAATAGATACTACACTACTCTTAGTTCTAATCCATATTCCTCCTTTGTTTTGATTGTTTCTTTGCAAGATTTGAAGGCTTTGAAGAAAGTTGAAGAAAAGGAGAAAACAACCCCCAAAACAAGAGTAACGAGAAGAGGCTCTTCATCTTTGTTCGGCCAAAGAGGAAGAAAAAAGAACCCCAATTTCCCCAAAAATTGTGCGAGGTAAGTTTAGCGATCACTTTTTTTCCATTGAAGCCCTTGGTTTCTGGCTATTACGTAGTTAAAATTTGATATGTTAATCATATGAGCACATGATATCATGATAATCACACACACTATTTGAGCACTACAGGTTTTTGGCGATCACAGTGGAACTTATCTTGACGTTTTTTTCATTCTTGTTTATTTTCCATTGGGCACCCTCATGTGCACCGTTTGTGTCCCTCGGGCACGTTTATGGTTGGTTCTTTGGTTTTATCCCCACATGTACCTCTTGCACACCCCTAGTTGCAAAATCTTGCCCTCCCATGATTGCTTGAAGTTGGTAGTGTTAAAAGAGCATGTGTGTTTGAATTGATACACATAATTGTTTACATGATAACTTATCTATTTAGACCGAGTCTCGCATGATTAGTTGGTCATTATTTTACCTTGTTATTTTAAGAGCGGAATGCCCTTGTTATCTCTGTTAATTACTGTTTTTCGGACTTGAATAACGTCGACACAGAGCGACAACTTTCTGAAGGACATCGCGCATGCCCTACTCGATTCAACCTACACATCCTGTTTGTCTGCCTGCCCAAGCCACTGTCTTAAATAGCGACGTGACCAGGTGACGCGATTTAAGCAGTTTTCTTTCTGGCCATTAGTTCTCAAATTTTTTATCATTACTGTTACTTATATTTATTTATTAGGCCGCAAGACATTCGCACTGGGAGTTCACCCCCCCCCCCCTTCTTTAGGAACACCCTTCTCGACACTCTCACCACTCTCTGACCGGGTCGATCCCTCGGTCAGATTAGAGTAGTTAGTGTTGAGACCTCCGTAACTCCCCAAAAGCCGAGAATTCCTCTATGTTCATCGGTCTGGTTGTACCATTGACGTACTAGGTAGATTTTCATAACGTTGTGAGCAAAGCCATAGAATATAACGGTGGAAATTGAATTGAAACTAGGATCCTACCTATTGAGAGAATTTGTGGTTAAAACTCAATTAATTCAATAAGAAACTCTCAAAATAGTGTAAGCATTCACTTGGTTGTTAATCTTTGCACAACTTGTCTGAATACTTGGTCAACTAAATACCATGATGCTATGTTCAGGTAGAGTCGTTGGAATGGCGGCTTACGAACAAGATGCTCGATTTGAGTATGAGGAAATGCTAATGCCCCTCGAAACTAAGATTATCACTATGAAGATGGGGGAGATGCTAATGCCCCCCGTAATTCTAATTACTTCCAAACTGAGCATGAGGGAGATGCTTATGCCCCTCAAGGTCAAGTTTATTTCACTCATGAACAATACAACCCCAATAATGATCGTCCCTATGTCCATGTCATCTCAAATCCCACTTTCAAAGAGGCTCAAGATCAAGCTGAGCCTTCTTCTTCAAATCCACCTGATTTGGTTACCGTCCGGGGAGCTTTGGCTACCTACATGGATCCTCAACAACTTGAGGCCATCCAATCGATCTTGAAGGGAAAGACTCATCAGCGTCCTTCTGAAATGCATATTCTAGTCACCCCTACTCATCAAATCCCCGTTCATCGGGCCATGGAAGGCCTTCGTATCTCCACCCCTCGGCCTATGGCCTCTCAACAATCTTCTTCCAGATATCCGGTTCGGCCGCCGACGCCAACTTATTAAAATGCCTTCGGGCATGGCAGAAACGATGCCGGTTCTCTGCCTTACTGTCCTATATGTCCTAACTACTCTAGGAGGCAGACCTTTCAGGCACCACCACCCCCACCAGCTGATTCAGTTACCCAGGCTCTCTTTACAAAGATTAACCAGATGGACGAACAGTTTAAGAGCTTTAAGAAGATAATGGATACCAAGGCTGCTCCCGAAGTTTCCATCCCTAACCTGCATGTGTTCTACCTTCCACCCGCTGAGATGCCTGTGTATCAAAAGTATAGTGGTTCTGGCAATCCTTTCATCCATCTAAGGGAATTCATGTATGAATCATCGTTCTGGCAAAGTGATAAAAGGTCACTGGCTTTTCAATGGTTCTTTTAATTAGACCCCTCTGATGTTGAGGACTTTGACATTGTGTCTAGAAAATTCCTACAATGTTACAAAGACAGAGTTGCACCGTCACTTTCCATAACTGATCTGGTAGTCGAAAAGATGAAGTCTAATGAGGACTTCATAACTTTTGCTGATAGATTGAGGGCCATGGCTGAGAAAATCAAAGATCATATGTCTGAGTATGAGCAAGTTAAGATGATGATCGCCAATGCAACCCCATAGTATAAGTTGGTCCTGACAATGAATAATTTGACTAACATGGCAGACTTGTATGAGAGGTCACGCTACACCCAAAATGCTTTTAAGGACTCCACATTTTCCAATGTCTTTGATCCCCATCGACCCAATAGGCCTCCACCTCGGAAGCCTGTTATTCCTAATTCTTCCTCCATGGGTCCAACTACAGAAGGCACACTGTCCTATGAATAGATTAGCACGGTAAAGAACAATCAACCCCAGTTCATGAGGAGTCAACAACAGCAGTACAATGGGCAAAGGCCGCCGAATCAACAGGGCTTTAGGCCACCCCAGTAGCCATATCAGCCGTCTTTCAACCAGCCTCGGCAGCAACCGGGATACTGTAAGGAATCGCCATGAACGCAGTGGAAATAAAAATGATTCCATTGTATCGGTTGCTGGGGTCGTAAAACGGACATTTAAATCTAAGCGGGAAGAACAGTTCTTCACCTTTGCGGGGTTTCGAATCTCCCGTGGATGATGCCGACTCGGTAATCGCGCACGCGCACGATCTCTAGAGGTATCCACACGAGTTCCCGCAGCAGACGCGATTTCTTCCTCGACTTGAGTGCTCCGACCAGATCTCAGATCCACCATGCGCGGAGAGAGACAGATCCACTCTGAGAAGGAGAGAGAGAGAGGAGAGAGAGAATCTGGGGAGTAAAATTCGTCCAACTAACTTTTTACCACTCCCCCTTGGCCCTCCTTATATAGAAATAAGGATAAGCACAATAGTTAATCCTCATGATTATCCAAGAGTTTGGCCTTGGATAATTCTCCATTAAATCTTCATGCTTATCCTGCAGCTTTTCACAAAAACCCAGATAAGCATGAAATTTAACATCTCTCACCGTCTGACGAGAACTCTTATGTGTGTGACCCTCTAGGCCCATATATCAATCCGGTTGCAGGCCCATTAAACTTAGAACTGTTTCTTGAGTTTAATATTTATTAATTAACATTTAAACATCACATGTTAAATGATTAATTTAATAAACAAGTAAATTATCATCCGATGATTAATTCACTTGGCCTTCTGATCATGAACAGCACCAAACACTACCTTATGATCCCAGAAGATATAAGGGATACTGATCCCTTCAATTGAACCTTTCCGTCTGCAGATACCGCACAGATATAATCCTTCACTCATGCAATGTCCCGATAACGCAAGGGTATGGTTTTATAGTCAAACCCTCTATCGCATTATCCAGATGGATTCCAGTACACAGTTAATATCTAGAAAGACATCTCTTTCATTTGACCCTGGCCAGGGATTTCTGTGTACACATCCATGGGACATTCTCTCTCCAGTTTTATACCAAGAGTGAGTGATCCCTTGTTGTTCACTCAATTACCTTCGCAAGCTTTCCACTGTATCTGAAAGACCGATTATGGTGGACTTAATGGTTAAAGCCCACGAGTCAGAGAATCAAGACACAATGGTCCACAAACAAGGTATCATTGGTGACTCAGGTCAAAGGACCAACTGTGCTACTGCAACAAATGAATTCCCTGGTTGACTAATAGGTATAATTACCATCCAGGAATTCTTATTTGGATCTATTCAGTGAACTCATTCTCTAATGAGCACCCACTTGTTTGTCTTAGTGTCACCACACGAGTGAATGTGAGATCATTCACCCTCATCATATGAGCAGACATAACTTGTGTCGATCTTATCGGATATTTAATGTCCAACTCAAATATCCTACGATCGAGAACTATTTAAGACAATTGCCTTAGGATATTGATCTCACTATCACGATCTCATCATGATTCAATATCCCATACATTTGTCTATGGACCTTCATTATGATAGTCGTTTGCGAGAACTATTAAATGAAGAAATAATTACCTTTATTAATAATCTGAACTAGAATGTACAATGATTGGCTTTGAGGCCACCCAATTCTAACAGATACAACCAAGTTCCTCCACCAAATGACTATTCTCAACAAAGGAAGCCTCCAGGTCCAAAGAGGGCGTCCTATCCACCATTGCCAAAGACACTCTACGACATCTTCAATGCCCTCATGGCAGCAAATGCTTTGTCCCTACCGAAAGAGAGGACCATTTGGCCCCAAAATGCTGACGCCTCTCGGTATTGTGTGTTCTATATAGACAACCGGGGCATACTGTGGATGCATGTTTTCAGTTTAGGGATTACATCCATGATCTGAATGACTAAGGGGGCATAGACTAGGATGAGATGATGAAATTTATAACTGCTTTGAAGGCAAGGAGACCACAGCAACAACAACCACGTCAACAGCACAACAAGCTCAGAGGGTACCAGTCCAGCAGGCGACGCCTCCTCAGAACATGGGGATAGTCCAGATCCCGCTACCAGAGCATCCAAATCAAATCGCCCCAATCCTCACGAATAGCCAATCTAAGGCTAATAAGGGGCAACAGTTGAAGGTAGAGCGGTCCTCAACCATCTATACAACAGTACATAGTCAGAATGTTGTCGTACCACCACTACGCCACATCATCTGTATTCCCAGACCTTCATCAAACCCGTCACAACCCATACCCACTACCCCCACTCCATTACCCGCCATACTTAAACCCATATCCATCACACCAAAACCATCTCCATTAAATAACCCTCTACTCGTCTACGAACCCATCATGCCATCAAAACCACTGGTACACATTCCCTTCCCCATACTACCACCTAATTAACCAAAGCCATACATGTTAGTCTTAGGTGGCCCATAAGCCAATATGACTTTGTAATCTCGTTCATTTATTAATATATAATGGCATTATATTCATTATGTATAATTCGCTATTATCATCTCATAACGAAGTCCGTGAATATGTGCGATAGTGATCAGATTATGATAAGATCATACTAGTAAGGCTGATCACTTAAACACACATATTTTTAATAGTTCCTAGTCAGAGGATATCCGAGAAGGACATCAGATATCCGGTTAGACTAGTACAGATTACTCCCGCTCATAAGATGAGGGTGACTGATCTCATAGTCACTTGTGTGGAGACACTAAGGCGAATCTGTAGGTGCTCATTAGAGAATGAGTTCACTAAACTGATCCGACAGAATCGCTGGATGGTATTGTACGTCACTATCAACTAGCTTGATTCAATTGTCGCAGTTGTATGGATGGTCCTCGGACCTGAGACACCAAGGACACCTTGTCGGTGGACTTCTATGCTTTAACCTTGGTTTATGAATCTCTAACCACGGGATTCTAAACAGCCAAGGATTGGGTACAGCAGAATACCGTCGAAGGAAATTGAGTGTCAATAAGGAATCATTCGCTCTCGGTACTTAGAGAGAGAATGCTCTAGGAAGGATGCGCGAAAGTCCCTGGCCAGGGCGGACGATAATATTAGGAAAGGAGTTTTCCGATATTCATCAGCGGGATCCAATCCAAGTGAGTTGACCAGTTAGGGTTTGACAGTACATCATACCCTGAGTCAACTCGAGAGCATTGTACGAATGAAGGATTATATCTACGCGGCAACTGTTGACGGACAGGTTCCAAGAGTGGGTTACTTAACCCCGTACCTTCCGGGTTCACGCGGTGTTGCTTGGCACTCAACGTGATCGGAGGCCCGATCGAATTTAATGTGGGACTTTTATTTTAATTCGATTCATTAATTAATTAATAAAGAGTTATTAATTGATTAATAAACCCAGTGAGGAGTCACTGGGCTTATTCGGCTATTAGCCAGACTAGTTATTGGGCCTAGAGGGTCACACACAAAAGATTCTTAAGGCGATGGATAAATAAGTGGGTTTTATATAAACCGAGGGTTTTTATGAAAAACCGCGCGATTAGTATAAAATATAGCGAACGGGCTGAGCAGGCCAAGCTGTTGTTAACCCTAGCCATCCCCTCTTCTCTTTCTCTCTCTTTTTGGCGGCCCAGACGAATCTGGATCCCCGGATCTGCTCTGCCGCTTCTCCGACTCCCGTCCAACAAGAAATCGTCCGCGCGTTGCGGCGATCGTTGCGGCGAACGACGGAGGATTCGTGGGCGGCGAAGAACGAGGAACATGAGGATATCCACCGCGAGGAGGATCACGTGGACTCTACTAGAGGTCGGGCGCTTGCGCGGCTTGCGGTGTCACACCAACAGAACCGAACGGTTGCGGATTCGAATCCGTACGCGATAAGAATCCGATTATCCGATAATGCGATTTTTTTAGTACTTTTGAAACGGGAACAGATCTCTGTTTGATATTTATTTCCGCTGCGTGGGAGATCCGGAGGATAACGAGAACCCAATAGTGGTATCAGAGCCAGGTTCCACTATTTCTCGTCCCGTTTCGATCTCCGAAATTAATTTTTTTCATGAGTTATTCCATGTTATAACTTCGATTAATTGTTGGATCTGTGTTCATGTGATGAACACAGTTAATCAGATTATTTTCTTGCAATTTTTTGATATTTATTTGGGGGTTTTTGTGTTCTTCGTGGGACGAAGAACGGCGAGTTTTTCGGCAGCTTCATACGGGCGTCCGAAGCATTGGGATGGCGGGTCGGGACCTCAGATCCCCTGAGGATAGTCACCACTGTCCACCAAGCATCATTGCTGGCGCCGAAGTGGCCTTTAAAGGCTGTGAAATCAAGCCCTAGGTCTTCCTCTTCCGACGTTTTTCTTTTGAAAAACCAGAAAATAATGGGTCAGTTAGGGAGCATTTTGGGCTTCTTCGGGGGGTCTGTCGGTGCCGGCGATCTCGGGTGCGTGTTGGAGGAGGAAGGAGGCCGGTCCGACCGGCTAGGCCGAGCGGCCAAGGGTGCAGCTCAGGCCCGAGCCTGGTTCGGGCCAGGGCTCGAGCCTGGCTCGAGCCAGGCACCCGAATGGGGTGCAACTCAGGCCCGAGTCTGGCTCGGGCCAAGGGTCGAGCCTGGCTTAAGCAAGGCACCCGAATGGGCTGGGCCCATTTCCCTCTTATTTCCCATTAAACCCCAAGTAAAACCCCCAATTACCTAGTTAATAATTAAATTGGATATTGCTTTAAATTTTAAAATTGTTTTAAAATTTAAATTAGTATTCAATTTTAATTAATTTAAGGTATTTGATGATTTTGAATCATTAAGTAATTTAAGGGTTTATTAATTAGTAATTAGTTGTTAATTAATTAAGATTAATATTAGTTTAAATGTTAAATTAATTATTAACCTTAATATAACTAATTTATGGAATTAAAGTTCGTGGTTAATAGTTATAATCTAAATGTTAGATTTTTAATTATTTAATCATCTAATTATTAATAAATTAGAGTTAGTTATTAATTTAAGAGTTAAATTAATAATTAATTTTTAATAACTAATTTAAATGTTAGATTAGTAGTCTTTAATTAATTAGTGTTAGTTATTAATTTAATAAATAAATTAATGATTACATTAATTATCTAAATGCTAGATGATAATTATTAATTAATTAGTGTTGATTAATAAATTAAGTGTTAAATTAGTAATTAACATTAATTAACTAATCTAAGAGTTAGATTACTAGTTAATTAATAATTAGAGTTAATTAATAATTTAAGTGTTAAATTGATAATTAACTTTAGTGAATAATCTAAGAGTTAGATTAGTAATTAATTATTTATAGTCTAATTGTTAGATTATTAATTTAGTTTAATCTAAATGTTAGATTGATTTAATTATTAAAAGTATTCTAATATGTATGGAATAATATGGAATTATTAATTGGAATCCAGCTTTTTGAAAGCCAAAATTATTTTATTTTGAAAACTCTTTTATTTTAGCCATGTGATGCGCTTATCATGTGTGGAATGTTTAAAACACACAGTGGTCATGGATATGCATTTTTAATATTATTCATGTGATGAATTATGTATGGATCGTGGATATGTGATTGGAATGTTTATTAAATTGTTAATAAATATAGGTCTGTGCACCTCTCTCCCTCTCTCATACTCCGATGTTATTCTATCTCCCTCTCTCGTGTACTCGCCATAAGGCCTTCTTCAACTTACATGTAACTCTAGAATTATTGTAATATGATCGAGGCAACCGAGGAAGGAGCGAGGATGATCCACAGCTGCGACCAGGAAGGCGATTCAATAAAGACCATTTTGCCTATGTGTTTGCAGGGTTGTCTAATATAATTGTTATATTAGATTGTGTGTGCGTTTGACTATTGGCTCCAGTCAAACCCACTGTGCTATCCATGACCACACTATACATATATATGATACAATGTTTTTATGTTTGATTGTGAATCAAAGCAGGTATAGTATTTAGTAAATACATACGATATATTTATATACTATCACCTAAAAGAGACCAAGATAAAAGTTATCTAAATACCCTTGTCTTAATTCTAAGTCGTAACGCGAGTAGTTGAGAACTTACCGCGTGGTCCACCATCGTTATACTCATAAGATTCGAATCACTTTAGGCAGGTTTGTTGTGCTACCACAAGGCCTGTTTAATTGTGAGAAGAAACTGTGGCTATAGCATTAGATACCTATATGATCGGGGTAAAGGAACCATGTAGCTTTGTTGTTCTATCCACAAGGGCTGCATGCAAATCTATGCTCGTCTCATAATGATGGTTAGCTTAGACCAGAATTAGTGGCTTGTTGTGCTATCCACAAGGCCATTAAAACTCTAGGGTCCGAAGCTATGATTGAATATCGCAAGGAGTTGCAAGTCCCATGAGATGGGTGCTCTTTGATTGTTTTACAACTTTCTTGTGCTATCCACAAGGTTGTACTGCAAGTTATTGAGATTCTGACCCCCACTAGGAGATTGTCGACGTCTCCCGTTCTATATAGCTAAGGATTATACAGTCTGTCGAAAATTAGTGGGAGTTAAAACTTGACCAAAAGACCATGTCTTGTTTTATATTTAATAACTGAACATCTGCTAAAATATATTTTATTCATCTCCTGTAGGGAATTATGTCGTCGTATAACCTACTCCGTGGCATACTTGATGCCCTTTTGACTAGCCTGAACTACCCGGATTGGCTCAGAAACCTGAAGAATGTCTTCAGATTTGAGCAGATTGCCTACGTCCTTGATACTGATCCCCCTGCTGAATCGGCATTAGATGCCCCTGAGACAGAGATGATCGCATACGATAAAAGATCGAAGGATAAAGGCAAAGGAGTAGTAAAAGGTGACTACTTCTAGTCCAAGCAGAATGGTCACTGGAAGAGGAACTGCAAGGAGTTCCTCAACGATAAAACTCATGGAAAGGTGAAGCTATCTGAAGCTTATGATATCTACATGATAGATATCAAATTGTCAGTAAGAGATTCCACATCTTGGGTATTAGATACCGGATATGCTTCTCATATATGCCATGATGTGCAGATACTGACAAGTAAGCGCAAGCTAAGAAAAGGCGAGGTGGAATTGAGGCTAGGAAACGACGCAAAAGTTGTGGCTTTTGCTGTGAGGATAGCAAACCACATACTTCCATCGGGAGACGTCTTACTATTAGAAGATTGTTATTATGTTCCTAGCATAATAAAGAACACTATATCAGTATCTTGTTTGGACAAGATAGGATATAGGTTGTCTTTTGAGAATAAAAGTTGTTCGAATTATTAGAGTAATAAACCAATAGCTTCGGCATCTTTAGTCAACTGTCTATATCTTTTAGATGTTTCTTATTACAATCTTCACATTGATAATGCTCTTAAGAAGAGTAAGATTGTGTGAACCAAGCCTATATGTGGCATTGTAGACTTGGACATATTGGTGAAAGTAGGCTGCAAAAGTTGCACAAACATAGATATTTGAATGCATTCGATTATGAATTGTTTGCGACATGTGAGTCCTGCCTTATGGGAAAAATGGCAAAATCTCCATTTACTAGACATGGAGAACGTGCCAAGGACATTCTGGGATTAATACATTCAGATGTATGTGGTCCCATGTCCACCCAAGACAAAGGTGGCTTCTCGTACTTCATCACGTTCACCGAAGTCTTCTCAAGATTCAACTATGTGTACTTAATGAAGTATAAGTTGGAAGTATTTGAAAAGTTCAAGGAGTTCAAGAATGAGGTAGAGATGCAGTTAGGAAAGAGTATTAAAACTCGTCGATCAAATCGGGGAGGAGAATATTTGAGTACTAATTGTTAGTTTAGGTGGCCTACAAGCCAATCTGACTATATAAATCTCGTTCATTTTATTAATATAATGGCATAATATTCATTATGTGTAAATCGCATTAATTATCGTTTCATAATGAAGTCCGTGGATATGTGTTATAGTGATCAGATTATGATGAGATCATACTAATGAGACTAATCACTTAAACACACATATTCTTAATTGTTCCTAGTCGGAGGATATCCAAGAAGGACATCGGATATCTGGTTAGACTAGTACAGATTACTCCTACTCATATGATGAGGGTGACTGATCTCATAAGTCACTTGTGTGGAGACACTAAGGCGAATCTGTAGGTGCTCATTGGAGAATGAGTTTACTGAACTGATCCGACTGAATCGCTGGATGGTATTGTACCTCACTGTCAACCAGCTTGATTCTATTGTCGCAGTTGCATAGATTGTCCTCGGACCTGAGACACCAAGGACACCTTGTCGGTGGACTTCTGTGCTTTGACCTTGGTTTACGAATCTCTAGCCACGGGATTCTAATACGCCAAGGATTGGGTACAGCGGAATACCGTCGAAGGGAATTGTGTGTCAATAAGGAATCATTAGCTCTCGGTACTTAGAGAGAGAATGCTCTAGGAAGGATGCGCGGAAGTCCCTGGGCAGGGCGGACGATAATATCGGCAAAAGGAGTTTTTCGATATTCATCAGCGGCATCCAATCCAAGTGAGTCAACCGGCTAGGGTTTGACAGCTCGCCATGCCCTGAGTTGACTCGAGAGCATTGTACAAATGAAGGATTATATCCATGCGGTAACTGTCAGCGGAAAGGTTCCAAGAGTGCGTTACTTAACCCCAATACCTTCCGGGTTCACGCGGTGTTGCTTGGCACCCAATGTGATCGGAGGCCCGGTCGAATTCGATGTGCGACATCAATTCGATTGATTAATTAATTAATAAAGGGTTATTAATTGATTAATAAAGTCAGTGAGGAGTCACTGGGCTTGTTGGGCCATTAACTGGACTGGTACTTGGGCCTAGAGGGTCACACGCACATGATTCTCAAAGCGATGGATAAATAAGTGGGTTTTATATAAACCGAAGGTTTTTATGAAAAACCGTGCGGTTAGTATAAAACATAGCGAACGGGCTGAGCAGGCCAAGTTGCTGCTAACCCTAGCCTCCCCTCCTCAGTTTCTCTCTCTCTCTGGCATCCAGACAGATCCAGATCTGCTCCGCCGCTTCTCCGAATCCCGTTCAACGAGAAATCGTCTGCGCGTTGCGGCGATCGTTGCGGCGACCGGCGGAGGTTTCGTGGGCTGCGAAGAACGAGGAACGCGAGGATATCCGTCGCAGGGACGATCGCGTGGACTTCGCTAGAGGCGGGCACTTGCACGTCTTGCGGTGTCGCACCGACAGAACCGAACGGTTGCGGATTTGAATCCGCACACAGTGAGAATCGATTATCCAATAATCGTAGGTTTTAGTTTTTCGAAACGGGAACGGATCGCTGTTTAATATTTTATTTTCCGCTATGTGAGCGATCCAGAGAAAACCCAATAGTGGTATCAGAGCCAGGTTCCACTGTTTCTCGACCCGTTTCGATCTCCGAATTCATTTTTCCATGAGTTATTCCATGCGTTTAATCCGATTAAAAGGACGAAATAGTGTTCATAAGATGAGCACAAATATTTAGATCATTTTTCTGTGATTTTTTGGATTTTGTTTGGGGTTTTTTCGGTGTTCTTCATGTGATGAAGAACGGAGTTTAGGGCGGCTTCCTTCGGCCTCCCAAGTGTTGGGAAGGATGGTCGGCATCACGGATGGTCCCGGGGATGTCACTGGTCTTCACCGGTTCCTGGCCGGCGCCGGAGCAGCCACTCGAGGTGGCCGGAAAAAGGGGGTATTCTTTCTCTTTTAAAACCAAAAAAGGGGAGAATAAAAGGGGTCGGCTTCAACACCGAGGGCTCCTCCGGCAAGCCCACCGGCGCCGGCAAGGCCGGACGGTGCTGTGGGGCCGGCCGCCGGCCGTCGGCCACCGGTGGTGTGCTGGCGCCGGCCGCCGCTGCACAACCCCACCCTCTTTAGGGTTTCTGCAACTCCATGGGGCGTCGGGTTTGAGGGGGTGATGGGTTCAGGCACTAAACCGGCGTTGGGCCCGGTCCCGAGCCGGTCGGACCGGACGGGCCGGGTCCAGGGCCTGGCCGAGCCAGGCCAAGAGCCAGGCACCCGCCTGGTCCGAGCCCTGGTTCGGCCAGGGCCCAAGCCCAGGGCTCAACCCATCCGGCTGGGCCAACCCCACCCCATTTTTCCTATTTAATTGCCCTTTGCCCATTTAAAATGAATTAAAATTTGATTTTAATTTCAATAAATTCAAAAGTGTTTTGTAATTTAAATTGGGCTTACTAATGATTTGTGAATCACTTTAATTAATATTTAGTTGTTAGTTGATTAATATTAACTGTTAGTTTAATGGTTAAACTAATAATTAATTATAATAATACTAATTTAATGGTTAAATTAGTAATTAATAATTATTAATCTAATAGTTAGATTATTAATTATTATTTCAACTAATTGTTAATTAATATTTGAGTTAGTTATTAATTTAATTGTTAAGTTAATAATTAACTTAGATGACTGATTTAAATGTTAAATTAGTAGTTCTTAATTAATTACTGTTAGTCATTGATTTAATAGTTAAATTGATGATAACTTTAATTATCTAATCTAAGAGTTAGATTAATTAATTATTAATTAGTTAGTGTTAATTATTGGTTTAAGAGTTAAATTAATAATTAACATTAATTGGCTAATCTAAGTGTTAGATTAGTAGTTAATAATTATTTTGGTTGATTATTAATTTATGTGTTAAATTATTAATTAACTTTGTTGGATTAATCTAAGAGTTAGATTAGTCATTCATAGTCTAATTGTTAGATTATTAGTGGGGTTTAATCTAAGTGTTAGATTATTAGAAATGTTCTAATTTGTATGGAATAATCTGAAATTATTAATTTGGAGTGTGTGCGCATGTGATGTGTGTTTAATGCTTTTAAATTTTGATTTAATTGCATGTTAATTTAATAAAATGAGTTTTCGAAATTCAAATACCAATTTTGATTGGATCCCAGCTTTTTGAAAGCCAAACTTATTTATTTTGAAAACTCATTTATTTTGGCCATGTGATGCGCTGAATCAAGTGTGGAATGTTTAAAACACACCGTGGTTGTGGATATGCACTTAATTTATTATTCATGTGATGAATGGATTGTGTGAATTGTGGATGTATGATTGTTTATTAATTGTTAATAAATAGAGGTCTGCGTACCTCTCTCTCTCATACTCCGATGTATTTCTACCTCCCTCTCTCTCTTGTACTCGCCATAAGGCCTTCTTCAATTTACCTGTAAATTCTAGAATTTATTGTAATCTGATCGAGGCAACCGAGGAAGGAGCGAGGACGATCCACAGCTGCAACCACGAAGGCGAAAAGATGAAGATCCTTTGCCTATGTGTTTGCAGGTTTATCTAATGTAAATGTTATGTTAGATTGTGTGTGCGTTTGACTGTTGGCTCCAGTCAAACCCATTGTACTATCCATGACTACACAAGACATGTATGTGATGCATTGTTTTCTTTTGATTATGAATCAAAGCAGGTTATAGTATTTAGTAAATATATACGATATATTTATACTATCACCTTGGAGAGACCAAGATAAAAGTTATCTAAATACCCTCAGATAAACTCTAAACCGTAACCCGAGTAGTTGAGAACTTACCGCGTGGTCCACCATCGTTATAGTTATAAGATTCGAATCAGTTTAGGCAAGTTTGTTGTGCTATCCACAAGGCATGCTTAATTCGGAGGAGAAACTGTGGCTATGACATTAGATACCTATAGATCGGGGTAGAGGAACCATGTAGCTTTGTTGTGCTATCCACAAGGGTTGCATGCAAATCTATGCTCGTCGCGTAACGATGGTTAGCTTAGACCAGAATTAGTGGTTTGTTGTGCTATCTACAAGGCCATTAAATCTCTGGGGACTGAAGCTATGATCAGATATTGCAAGGAGTTTCAAGTCCCATGAGTTGGGTGCTCTTTGATTGTATTACATTTTGTTGTGCTATCCACAAGGCTGTAGTGCAAGTCATTGAGATTCTGATACCCACTAGGAGACTGTCGGCGTCTCCCGTTCTGTATAACTGAGGGTTATACAGTCCGTCGAAAATTAGTGGGAGTTAAACTTGAACAAAAGACCATGTCTTGTTTTAAATTTTAATAATTGAACATCTGCTAAATAGATTGGCTTTAGTCCAACTGGGAGATTGTTAGTTTTAGGTGGCCTACAAGCCAATCTGACTATGTAAATCTCGTTCATTTATTAATAAAATGGCATAATATTCATTATGTGTAAATTGCATTAATTCTCGTTTCATAATGAAGTCTGTGAATATGTGCTATAGTGATCAGATTATGATAATGAGACTGATCACCTAAACACACATATTCTTAATTGTTCCTAGTCGGAGTGTAAGGAATCGCCAAGAACGCAGCGGAAATATTAATGATTCCATTGTATCGGTTGCTGGGGTCGTAAAACGGACATTAAAATCTAAGCGGGAAGAACAGTTCTTCACCTTTGCGGGGTTTCGAATCTCCCGTGGATGATGCCGACTCGGTAATCGCGCACGCGCACGATCACTAGAGGTATCCACACGAGTTCCCGCAACAGACGCGATTTCCTCCTCGACTTGAGTGCTCCGACCAGATCTCAAATCCACCATGCACGGAGAGAGACAGATCCACTCCAAGAGAGAGAAGGAGAGAGAGAGAGGAGAGAGAGAATCTGGGGTAAAAATTGTCCAACCAACTTTTTATCACTCCCCCTTGGCCCTCCTTATATAGAAATAAGGATAAGCACGACAGTTAATCCTCATGATTATCCAAGAGTTTGGCCTTGGATAATTCTCCATTAAATCTTCATGTTTATCCTGCAGCTTTTCACAAAAAAACCCAGATAAGCATGAAATTTAACATCTCTCACCGTCTGACGAGAACTCTTATGTGTGTGACCCTCTAGGCCCATATATCAGTCCGGTTGCAGGCCCATTAAACTTAGAACTGTTTCTTGAGTTTAATATTTATTAATTAACATTTAAACATCATATGTTAAATGATTAATTTAATAAACAAGTGAATTATCATCTGATGATCAAATCACTCGGCCTTCTGATTATGAACAGCACCAAACACTACCTCATGATCCCAGAAGATATAAGGGATACTTTTCCCTTCAATTGAACATTTCCGTCTGCCGATACCGCACAGATATAATCCTTCACTCATGTAATGTCCCGATAACGCAAGGGTATGGTTTTATAGTCAAACCCTCTATCGCATTATCCAGATGGATTCTAGTACTCAGTTAATATCTAGAAAGACATCTCTTTCATTTGACCCTGGCCAGGGATTTCTGTGTACACATCCATAGGACATTCTCTCTCCAGTCTTATACCAAGAGTGAGTGATCCCTTGTTGTTCACTCAATTACCTTCGCAAGCTTTCCACTGTATCTGAAAGACCGATTATGGTGGACTTAATGGTTAAAGTCGACGAGTCAGAGAATCAAGATACAATGGTCCACAAACAAGGTATCATTGGTGACTCAGGTCAAAGGACCAACTGTGCTACTGCAACGATTGAATTCCCTGGTTGACTAATAGGTATAATTACCATCCAAGAATTCTTATTTGGGTCTGTTCAGTGAACTCATTCTCTAATGAGCATCCACTTGTTTGTCTTAGTGTCACCACACGAGTGAATGTGAGATCATTCACCCTCATCATATGAGCAGACATAACTTGTGTCAATCTTTTCGGATATTTAATGTCCAACTCAAATATCCTATGATCGAGAACTATTTAAGACAATTGCCTTAGGATATTGATCTCACTATCATGATCTCATCATGATTCAATATCCCATACATTTGTCTATGGACTTTCATTACGATAGTCGTTTGCGAGAACTATTAAATGAAGAAATAATTGCCTTTATTAATAATCTGAACTAGAATGTACAATGATTGGCTTTGAGGCCACCCAAGTCTAACATTCTCCCACTTGGACTATAGCCAATCACCCATATGTCTAAGTCCCATAGACTTAAGGTGACGTTCTAAATTGTTTTGAGACAATGGCTTAGTCAAGGGATCTGCTACTTTATCTTCAGATGAGACTTTCTCAACTACTATATCTCCTCGGGCGATGATCTCACGAATCAGATGAAATCGTCTCAGAATGTGCTTTGACTTCTGATGTGATCTTGGCTCCTTCGCTTGAGCTATTGCCCCATTGTTGTCACACAATAATGGAACAGGATCTGAAATGCTTGGAACGACTCCAAGCGCCGAGATGAACTTCTTCATCCAAACCGCCTCCTTGGCCGCTTCAGCTGCAGCAATGTATTCTGCTTCGGTCGTCGAATCTGCAGTAGTTTCCAGTTTAGAACTCTTCCAACTTACTGCACCTCCATTTAACATGAACACAAATCCAGACATGGATTTGCTGTCATCCATATCCGACTGGAAACTCGAGTCAGTAAATCCTCGAAGTTCCAAGTCGTTTCCTCCATAAACGAGAAATAGATCCTTAGTCCTTCTCAAGTATCTAAGGATACATTTTACCGCCTTCCAGTGTTCCTCACCTGGATCAGCCTGATATCTACTGGTGACACTTAGTGGCTGTGACACATCAAGCCTAGTACATAGCATTGCATACATAATAGATCCTATTGCGAGGCATAAGGAACTCTATCCATGTACGCTCTCTCTTCAGGTGTCTTGGGAGACATTTCTTTAGAGAGATAAATTCCATGCCTCAGAGGAACGAGGCATCTCTTGGAATTTTCCATGTCAAACCTTTTGACTATGGTATCTATGTACATAGATTGGGACAAGCCAAGCATCCTTTTGGACCTATCTCGATAGATCCTTATTTCCAGAATATAGGATGCTTCTCCCAAATCTTTCATGGAGAAGTTTTTGGATAGCCAAGTCTTTACCGATGATAACATTCCTACATCATTCCCAATGAGTAGAATGTCATCAACGTAAAGTACCAAAAAGGTAACTGCGCTCCCACTAGCCTTTTTGTATACACAAGGTTCATCTACATTCTTAATGAAGTCATAAGATTTGATTGCTTCATCAAATCTTAAGTTCCAAGTTCGGGACGCCTGCTTTAATCCATAAATGGATCTTTGCAGCTTGCATACCTTACTTGAATGCTCTTTGGAAGTGAATCCTTCAGGTTGTATCATATACACCTCTTCTTGAAGGTTCCTGTTAAGGAATGCTGTTTTCACATGCATCTGTCATATTTCATAATCATAGAATGCAGCGATAGCAAGAAGTATTCTGATTGACTTAATCACGGCAACTGGAAAAAATGTTTCGTCATAGTCAATGCCTTGCCTTTGACGATATCCTTTTGCTACCAGCCTTGCCTTGTATGTGTCAATCTGTCCATCTGTCCCGATCTTTCTATTAAAGATCCATTTACTGCAAATAGGTACCATACCTTCTGGCAGATCAACCAAGTTCCAAACTTGGTTGGCATGCATGGACGGAATTTCAGAATCCATAGACTCTTGCCATTTTTCTGATGTAAGGACTGAGGTTTCGGGTTCTGTTTTCGGGTCGGATCCCTTGGTTTGGACCCTGTGGGGGGTCTTGAGATTTCTGGCTGAATGGCGTCAGCACTGCTCGACGCCTTTCAAAAGGCGTCAGGTTGTGTGGACGCCATTTAGGTCTGCAGGTTGTTGTGCTACGTGTGCGCCACGTGGGCGGGTTTCGGGCCGCGAGGGTACGGCCCCGGTCACATTGTCTGAATGGCGTCCAGGTTGGCCGACGCGATTCAGACTGTGACCTCTGAGATGTCAGGGTGCGGCGCCAGAGCGTTGTCAGTACGGCCTGTCCTGTCGTCTGAACGGCGTCCACGGTGGGCGACGCGTTTCAGACCGCTGTCAGTACGGCCGTCCTGTCAGACTGATAGGCGTCTGCCTCGATCGACGCGTTTTAGCGGGATTCTGGTTGACCCCGCGAGCCTTCCCTTCTTTCCCTCATTCTCGCCTTCACTCTCTCTCTCTTCGCTCTCTCCGCCCTCTCCGACGCTCTTCTTCCCCTTCCCTTCCTCTTCTTCCTCTTCCACCACTCCAACACCACCTTACCTCTCACCTCTACCTCCACCACTTCCTTCGCGGTGTTCCACTCTCCGGACGGCGGCCGACGTCCCGGCGGAGTGACGGCGTCCTCGAGGGTACCAGCGGCGGTGTGCGGTGCGGCGGGACGGCGGCACGGAGCTCGGTGGAGTTCAAGAACCGGTAGGGGGACGAACCTTGCATGTGTTGCTCGTATGTTTCTTGGCGTGACGTGACGTGTTTGGGGCTAGATTGACCATATTTAGGGGGGATTCCTTATGGGAATGGCGGTGTTTGTGGACTTGGTTTCGTAGCATGCTTGTGATGGTTGGATTTCTCTTCCTCCCCCTTTGGTTTTGGGGCTTTTCAGGATGCTTGGGACTAAGGGAGGAACCCTCGGGTTGAACCAGGAAACCTGGTTTCTAGCGCTAAACGGCGTCGTGCCTGGTCGACGCCTTTTCAAAGGACGTCAGGGCAGTACGACGCCTTTTAGGGCAGAAACCTCCCTGTTCAAGGTTTCCTGTGTTAGGGGTTCTGGCGCTAAATGACGTCATGGATGGACGACGCCTTTCAGAAGGGCGTCGGGCCATCATGACGCCATTTAGACAGGAAAATCACCCCGAGTGAGGGTCTGTAAATCTGGAATTTATGTGTGAATGGCGTCTGTGGACCTGGACGCGTTTTAGATAGGCGACTCCCTATGACGACGCGTTTCAGGGAATATTTTGTCTGTTAAATGAACCTGTCCGAGGGACTTGAATGGCATCGACCTCGGTCGACGCGATTCAAGACAGAGATGTGAATCCTGATTTTCACCATGTGTTTCACTGTGGGACGATTTCCAATGCATGCTTTACGTTGTATACTGAGACTGAGGACTCCTGTGTGAATGGAATCATGTTGTGTGTGTGTGTGTGCTTGTGCGAATATAGAATCGGAATGACTGTGGTTTACGTTTGTCACCATGGACCGATGGGGACAGGGTCATGGTGTCTGTGAGCTGTACCGGTGGGAGAAGGGGTACATGTTGTGTTCTTACCTTTGGCTGAGGAAAGCAGGATCGCCTTGAGCCCGACGGGCCGGAGTAGCCGGTGTGCTATCCGAGGGGTCGCTGTTTGTCCTCAGCGGGTCGAGGTTTCCCTTGTTTGTCGTGGCAGCTTCCGGCGCGTTTCTTGCTGTGGAGCTGGTGGTGGTACTGGTGGGAGTTGGTTTACCCTCTAGCCATTGGGCCTGATGTGACCTTTGATCAAGGTTACGAATGGTACCCTTAGCCCTTTGGCCTGACGCAGCCCGGGAGAGTTGGGTTTGTGGGTAGTTCCTGTAGCTTCGGCTTGACGGGGGTTCGCCGGTCCCCAGGGCCCTCCTGAAGCGCTGAGGCCTAGCGTGGAGGCAATCCGGACGGTAGGACAGTAGTCTAGACTGCTTGTGTGCACACGTAGCTGGCAGTGGCAGTACACTGGTTCCAGCTAGTCCTAGTTTGACTCACTGCCTCGCCCTACAGTGCCCCGGAACACTATAGGGGTGGACAGGCGTGAGCTGTGGTGGTAGTGTTTGGAGGCTACGTTTGACTTCGGTCGACAGTGTGGTTCAGTCGCTTCGTGGACTTTGGCTATGAGACGTTACTCTGTGTTGGGTTCTTCGGGTTGCTTAGAATGGTTCTTGCTATACTGTTTACCGTACGTTTCATATCAGAGTTGGGTGCTATGTTTACTGCTTTACTTAATTGCCATATATTCCTGTTGTTACACTTGTGGGTGTGTGAGTGGGAGGCAGGGGATCAGATGATCCCTACTGAGCCCATTTCTATGGTGGCTCACTCCCTGCGGTTTCAGGTGTGGACCTCGCGGCGTGTGGAGGCGTGTGGTGCCTTCTTGGTGTGCGGACCAGCAGCTGTCTCTGTTCCGGGGTATGCCCCGATGTTGTTGTACTTCCTTCTGCCTGTACTTATTTAATTGTTGGACATGTAATTATTGTTGGACTGTATACGGACATTGTTATTTTCCTTCCTGCGCACTTGCTTCCCTTGTAGTCCGTGTGTTTGTTATATTTAGCCTTGTTTAGCACTTACTCCTCCAGACGTGTTGTGTGAGATCCGGGTATGAACCCGCAGTTAATGGGCCGACATCCATTTAGTGACCGGGTCTCCGGTCATAGGATGGCGGGTCGTTACAGTTGGTATCAGAGCTCAGTCTGGTCGAGTATGTGATAAACTGGGTTAGATATTACAGTCCAACAATAAGTGCGAGTCTGTACAGGCGATGGCTGCTGGTGTAGATCGATAGGATTTGACGTGTTTTGGTTCGATTTGCGTGTTGTGGAGCAACGATGGCGCCGAAGCGGAGAGCTCCGGTGGTTCGGGGTGCGAGAGCAGATGGTGGTGGTTCGAGGGCAGAAGGCCATAATGTGGATCGTTTTATGGAAGCTATGATTGGGGCTATGTCTAAATATCAGCAGGGAGATGGAAGTGAGGGGTCCAGTTCCCGAGGTGGCCAATCCATGGTGGTGGAGCGGTTCTTGAAGCTGAAGCCCCCTTCTTTCACGGGTCAACCTGTTCCGGATGCAGCAGCTCAGTGGGTTAAGGAGGTGGAGACGGTGTTTGATGTCCTAGAATGTGCTGAGAGTGACAAGACCTTGTTGGCAACCTACTTGCTGAAGGGCGATGCTTATGATTGGTGGGTTACCATCAAGGGATTGATGTTTCCAGATAGGCCTTTGAGAGAGATTCCTTGGGAAGGCTTCGTGAGAGAGTTTAGTGGACAGTACTTTCCGAGGCACGTTCGTAGGGCCAAGGAAAGGGAGTTTATGGAATTGGTACAGGATGATTTGTCAGTTCTAGAGTATCAGATGAAATTTGTAGCTCTGGGAAGATTTGCTCCACACATATCTGAGCGTGAAGATCTGAGGACGGAGAAATTTGTGGATGGACTTCGGCATGGTTTGTGGGAGTTTGTGGCGGCCCATTGTTGTGAAGATTTGGCGTCAGCAGTTCTGTGCGCGGCAGCAGTGGAGATGCAGTTCCAACACACGGCGAGGGAATCGGAGCATTCAGCACAGGGGAAGCAGCAGAGCAGGGATAGATCGACAGCCTTCTCGTCAGATGATCCGAGTTCCTTTGAGGTCGAGTTCCAGGAGGTACCTTATGGCGAGGAGGAGGATGGTTCGGTTCAGCAGATGGAGACTGAGGTCAGCTGGCAGCAGGAGGCGAGGCGGGGCACTGCAGATCGTTGTCCCCGATGTAGCAGGTTTCATGGCAACCGGATATGTCCCTTGATCACTGGTAGTTGTTTCGCCTGTGGTCGGAAGGGACATCTCACGAGGAACTGTCCCCAGAAGAACCAGGCAGGTCAGGGACCGAGCGGTTAGTGAGTGTTCGAGGTGTGATTGGACTCGCGTCTCTTTGTGGAGGTCCGAGAGGTTGTGCTAGGAGAACACTTTTATCTTGTCTTTTCTGAGGTGGTTGTGAACTCGTGTGGCACTTGTATGTATTGGGTTTGATGGAGAAATCGGTTTTGTAATTTGTGCCTTGCTAGTGCGTGGATATTTTGATCTATCAGCTTTTGTCAGAATTGAGAATCTTGGTTAGCTTGATGTGATGTGATTGGCTAATTATGTGGAGCCTTGTGTGTGTGATTGGTGAGAATGATTGTTGTGGTCAGTGTGTGTCGGCGTGTGATGGTTAACCGAGTTGAGTGTTGAGCGGATGCAATTTCGAGGACGAAATTCTTTAAGGGGGGGAGATTGTAAGGACTGAGGTTTCGGGTTCTGTTTTCGGGTCGGATCCCTTGGTTTGGACCCTGTGGGGGGTCTTGAGATTTCTGGCTGAATGGCGTCAGCACTGCTCGACGCCTTTCAAAAGGCGTCAGGTTGTATGGACGCCATTTAGGTCTGCAGGTTGTTGTGCCACGTGTGCGCCACGTGGGCGGGTTTCGGGCCGCGAGGGTACGGCCCCGGTCACATCGTCTGAATGGCGTCCAGGTTAGCCGACGCGATTCAGACTGTGACCTCTGAGATGTCAGGGTGCGGCGCCAGAGCGTTGTCAGTACGGCCTGTCCTGTCGTCTGAACGGCGTCCACGGTGGGCGACGCGTTTCAGACCGCTGTCAGTACGGCCGTCCTGTCAGACTGATAGGCGTCTGCCTCGATCGACGCGTTTTAACGGGATTCTGGTTGACCCCGCGAGCCTTCCCTTCTTTCCCTCATTCTCGCCTTCACTCTCTCTCTCTTCGCTCTCTCCGCCCTCTCCGACGCTCTTCTTCCCATTCCCTTCCTCTTCTTCCTCTTCCACCACTCCAACACCACCTTACCTCTCACCTCTACCTCCACCACTTCCTTCGCGGTGTTCCACTCTCCGGACGGCGGCCGACGTCCCGGCGGAGTGGCGGCGTCCTCGAGGGTACCGGCGGCGGTGTGCGGTGCGGCGGGACGGCGGCACGGAGCTCGGCGGAGTTCAAGAACTGGTAGGGGGACGAACCTTGCATGTGTTGCTCGTATGTTTCTTGGCGTGACGTGACGTGTTTGGGGCTAGATTGAGCATGTTTAGGGGGGATTCCTTATGGGAATGGCGGTGTTTGTGGACTTGGTTTCGTAGCATGCTTGTGATGGTTGGATTTCTCTTCCTCCCCCTTTGGTTTTGGGGCTTTTCTGGGTGCTTGGGACTAAGGGAGGAACCCTCGGGTTGAACCAGGAAACCTGGTTTCTGGCGCTAAACGGCGTCGTGCCTGGTCGACGCCTTTTCAAAGGACGTCAGGGCAGTACGACGCCTTTTAGGGTAGAAACCTCCTTGTTCAAGGTTTCCTGTGTTAGGGGTTCTGGCGCTAAATGACGTCATGGATGGACGACGCCTTTCAGAAGGGCGTCGGGCCATCATGACGCCATTTAGACAGGAAAATCACCCCGAGTGAGGGTCTGTAAATCTGGAATTTATGTGTGAATGGCGTCTGTGGACCTGGACGCGTTTTAGATAGGCGACTCCCTATGACGACGCGTTTCAGGGAATATTCTGTCTGTTAAATGAACCTGTCCGAGGGACTTGAATGGCGTCGACCTCGGTCGACGCGATTCAAGACAGAGATGTGAATCCTGATTTTCACCATGTGTTTCACTGTAAGACGATTTCCAATGCATGCTTTACGTTGTATACTGAGACTGAGGACTCCTGTGTGAATGGAATCATGTTGTGTGTGTGTGTGTGCTTGTGCGAATATAGAATCGGAATGACTGTGGTTTACGTTTGTCACCATGGACCGATGGGGACAGGGTCATGGTGTCTGTGAGCTGTACCGGTGGGAGAAGGGGTACATGTTGTGTTCTTACCTTTGGCTGAGGAAAGCAGGATCGCCTTGAGCCCGACGGGCTGGAGTAGCCGGTGTGCTATCCGAGGGGTCGCTGTTTGTCCTCAGCGGGTCGAGGTTTCCCTTGTTTGTCGTGGCAGCTTCCGGCGCGTTTCTTGCTGTGGAGCTGGTGGTGGTACTGGTGGGAGTTGGTTTACCCTCTAGCCATTGGGCCTGATGTGACCTTTGATCAAGGTTACGAATGGTACCCTTAGCCCTTTGGCCTGACGCAGCCCGGGAGAGTTGGGTTTGTGGGTAGTTCCTGTAGCTTCGGCTTGACGGGGGTTCGCCGGTCCCCAGGGCCCTCCTGAAGCGCTGAGGCCTAGCGTGGAGGCAATCCGGACGGTAGGACAGTAGTCTAGACTGCTTGTGTGCACACGTAGCTGGCAGTGGCGGTACACTGGTTCCAGCTAGTCCTAGTTTGACTCACTGCCTCGCCCTACAGTGCCCCGGAACACTGTAGGGGTGGACAGGCGTAAGCTGTGGTGGTAGTGTTGGGAGGCTACGTTTGACTTCGGTCAATAGTGTGGTTCAGTCGCTTCGTGGACTTTGGCTATGAGACGTTACTCTGTGTTGGGTTCTTCGGGTTGCTTAGAATGGTTCTTGCTATACTGTTTACCGTACGTTTCATATCAGAGTTGGGTGCTATGTTTACTGCTTTACTTAATTGCCATATATTCCTGTTGTTACACTTGTGGGTGTGTGAGTGGGAGGCAGGGGATCGGATGATCCCTACTGAGCCCATTTCTGTGGTGGCTAACTCCCTGCGGTTTCAGGTGTGGACCTCGCGGCGTGTGGAGGCGTGTGGTGCCTTCTTGGTGTGCGGACCAGCAGCTGTCTCTGTTCCGGGGTATGCCCCGATGTTGTTGTACTTCCTTCTGCCTGTGCTTATTTAATTGTTGGACATGTAATTATTGTTGGACTGTATACGGACATTGTTATTTTCCTTCCTGCGCACTTGCTTCCCTTGTAGTCCGTGTGTTTGTTATATTTAGCCTTGTTTAGCACTTACTCCTCCAGACGTGTTGTGTGAGATCCGGGTATGAACCCGCAGTTAATGGGCCGACATCCATTTAGTGACCGGGTCTCCGGTCATAGGATGGCGGGTCGTTACATCTGATTCTTGACTATTTATGACTTCTAGGTAGGTTTGAGGATCATCATCCTCATTTAAGTGCACTTTGGGTTTGCCTTCATCGATATGTCCAACATATCTTTCAGGCTGCTTAGGCACTCTACCTGATCTGCGACCCTTTTGTGTATCATCTTGAACAAGTTCTTGAGTCAATGGTTCAGTAGATGAACCAGTGTTGATTTGTGAGTCTAGAATTTCTTCATGTTCTATCTTGCTCCCACTGTCTTCTTTTGAGAGATATTCTTTCTCTAAGAAGACAGCTCATTTTGCGACAAACACCCTTTGATCGCTTGGCTGATAGAAGTAATATCCAAAAGTCTCTTTTGGATATCCCACAAATCTACATTTCTCTGTCCTGGAATCCAGTTTGTCTGGATCATGTCTTTTGACATGTGCAGGACAACCCCAGACTCTAACATGCTTAAAGTCTGGTTTCTTTCCTTTCCATATCTCATATGGAGTGGAAGGTAATGACTTACTGGGAACTTTGTTCAACAGATATGCAGCAGTCAACAGTGCATATCCCCATAAAGAGATTGGAAGTTTGGCATAACTCATCATGGATCGTACCATATCTAATAGAGTACAATTTCTCCTTTCCGATACACCATTTAACTAAGGTGTATAGGGAGGAGTCCACTGAGACAAAATACCATTATCCTTAAGATATTCTGTGAATTCTGTACTTAAGTATTCACCCCCTCGATCTGATCGAAGAGTTTTAATACTCTTTCCAGTCTGGTTCTCAACTTCGTTTTTAAACTCTTTAAATTTCTCAAAGACTTCTGACTTATATTTCATTAAATATATGTAGCCATATCTTGATAAATCATCTGTAAATGAAACAAAGTATGAGTAACCACCCATAGCATGAGTGGACATTGGACCACATACATCACTATGTATTAGTTCCAATAAGTCCTTAGCTCTTTCTCCATGTCCTGAGAATGGAGCTTTGGTCATCTTTCCCATGAGACAAGCTTCACAGGTTGCAAATGATTCATAATCAAATGGATCAAGATATCCATTCTTTTGCAACCTTATGATCCTGTTCTCATTTATATGACCTAGCCTACAATGCCATAGGTACGATTTATTCACATCCTTATCTAAGCGTTCAAGAGAATTATTTACCAGACAAACATCATATGAAATATCAAGTAAATATAATCCATTCAATAAATACCCGGAAGCAAACAATTTGTGTCCTTGATAAATTGAACAACCTTTATTCTCTAGCTTCATAGAATATCCTTGTCTATCTAAACATGAAATAGATATGATATTCCTAATAATGGTTGGAACATAATAACAATCTATCAGTTCCAAAGAGTCTCCTGACGGCATCTGAAGTCTTGTTGTCCCCACAGCTAACGCAGCAACTTTTGCTCCATTCCCGAGCCTCAGATCCACGTCTCCGCGGTTCAATCTTCTTTTACTTGTTAACACCTGCAAGTTATTGCAGATATGAGAAACACATCCAGTATCTAATACCCAGGATGTTGATTCTCTATAAGACAAGTCAAGATCGATCATGAGAATACCTGAAGCTTCACCAAGCTTCTCCTTGGCTTTGTCTGCAAGATAAATCTTGCAGTTTCTCTTCCAATGACCTTCTTTATGGCAGTGGAAACACTGACCTTTATCATCGACTTTAGCTTTGTCCTTTTGTGCCGCCGGTTTGCTTTTCACTAGCTTTTTAGGCTTACCTTTCTTAAAGGTCTGTCCAGTTTTTCTTTTCTTGTTGGTCTTACCAACAAGCATTACATTTGGCTTATCTTTCTGGATAGTGCCTTCTGCTGTCTTCAACATGTTGAGCAGCTCAGCCAGTGAGACTTCAATCTTGTTCATATTGAAGTTGATATTGAATTGTGAAAATGAATCTGGAAGGGACTGTAGGATTAAGTCGATGCTTAGGTCATTGTTCATAACAAAGCCGAGCACAGCAAGCCTCTCAATCCACTCTATCATCTTGAGCACATGAGTTTGCACAGATGTGCCCTCGCTCATTCTGGTCCTGAACAATTTCTTAGATAT
Organism: Zantedeschia hybrid cultivar; assembly: GCA_030544215.1. Lineage (NCBI taxonomy): Eukaryota > Viridiplantae > Streptophyta > Magnoliopsida > Alismatales > Araceae > Zantedeschia > Zantedeschia hybrid cultivar. Next base: position 53,964,249 of record JARZZO010000006.1, on the reverse strand, counting down.
CTCATATCTTTCTGTTCTGGATTGTTCACCAAACAACTCTTGTAGGTGATTCAGAATGGTCTTAGGTTCTATGTTATCATGTTGTCGCTGCAGTTCATTGTTCATTGAACCGAGCATATAACACTGGACCATGACTGAGTCCTCCTTCCAATTTTCATACATCATTAATTCATCTTCGTTAGCATTATCGCCGGGTTGCACTGGATCTGGTTGATCCAGGACATAGGTTAGCTTTTCACACCTGAGGACAATCTTCAGGTTGCGTAACCAGTCAATGTAATTTGGTCCCGTGAGTTTGTTTGCATCAAGTATGCAACGGAGGGGGTTAGGTGACGACATAACGACCTACATGGAAATATATAAAATGAGCAGATAGTTCTTAAAATCAGATTTAGGACTTTTAATCTAGATTTATGCTCCCACTATTTTTCGGCGATCTGTATGACCCTCTAAGATACAGAACGGGAGATTCCGGTGATCTCCTAGTGGGGATCAGAATCCTTCGGGCAACATGAATGTGACCTTGTGGTAGCACAACAAATCACATCAAGTCCCTTAGGCAGTCAACTCTTGACAGTTGCAACATTTGCAATATCCGATCGATTTAACCCCTGAATCAGAATGACCTTGTGGTAGCACAACAAATCAATTTGATTCAGTTAAGTTTATCCATCATTACTTAGATGATATGAATTCATAGTGCAATCCTTGTGGTAGCACAACAAAACTACACTATTTGTCCATTCATCTTAATGACATCACATGTCGTAGACCTAGTTTAATTTCTAAATCAAACAGACCTTGTGGTAGCACAACAAATCCGTTTGAGATAAGAATTATCCTAAGATCTATAATGATGATGGGTTACGTGGATTATTCTTAATATCTCACGTTTACAACTTAAGTTTTAAAAGAGGGTTTTTGATTTTGATTTGTAAAAAATCATGCTATGAATAGTATTTCAATTTGAAGTATCAATATACTTAATAGAAATATATATATGATAGCATGGTCCGCAAACATCACATATATGCAGAAAAATTAAATGGGGATGATCATGGACTGCTAAAACTACTACGGAATCATCGGAGCCAAACGATGATCCATAATAAGGTCCTAATGTGAAAACAGCAACACTGGTTCCATTTGATGCGAGTCCTTCCTCCAGAGGTGTCTTCAGAAGATCCCGTCCTCTTAGCTTAATCCAATACATTTAAATATGAAATTTAGGACTCGCAGGTCCTCAAATGTACATTTAAACAATTAGAAACCTTGATCTTATCAAGGGGAGTACAATCTTATAGGAAGGTAGAAGGTACACTTGGATTAAGAGAGAGGAGGACACGCAGGTCCTATTTAAAATCTCAAATGAAATAAGCATCGCATCCATTCACATCATTCATCACATGAAAATTCTAAGTCCATGATCATCCCACCATAAAACACATCACATGCATCACAATCATCACATAATTGTTGTTTGGTATAAAATTTTATAAATATAAAATTATAATACCAATTAGTTTTCGAAATAACATTTATTTCAGCATAATCAATAATATTCAAAACATTATTGACAAATAAACTAACTAAACTATTCAGTTAATCTAAATACAAATTCAAACACTTTGAACAGAGAAATGTAATCAAGTTATGCATAACATTAGTTTAAAACATTTTTAAACTAATTAATTTAACAGGGAAATTAATTATCTAAAACAATTTTAAATAATTAACTATCACCCTATTAATTACAAAGCCCCTTAAGTAAATAACAGTTATTAAACAATTTAATAAGCTGTTAATAATCATAAAAATAATTAATAACAATTATTAATTATTTCTATAATTTTTCTGTTTTAAAACAATTTTAAAACGGGCTTAAATGGGCTAATAATGGGTTTAATGGGGTTAAACAGATATTAAAAACCAATTTTTAAAAATCAGAAAATGGGCCTAGCCCATTAGGGCCCAAACGGCCCGGGCCCAGGGCCCTGGCTCGGCCAGGGGGTCTGGCCCAGCCAGACCCGAGCCCTGGCTCAGCCAGGGTCGCACCCTAGCTCAGCCAGGGCGCCTGGCTAGGCCAGGGTCGAGCACTGGCTCAACCAGGGTCGAACCCTGGTCGAGCCAGGCACCGGACCTGGCCCAGTCAGGTCCAGGCCCAAGCCGGGTCCGGTCCGAACCGACTCGGGACCGGCCGGCTCGGCAGATTCCTGCAACCCTAACCCTTTTGCAGAAGCTTCGGCTGGGAGGATCTGGCGCCGCCGGCGACGTGCCTGGCGCCAGCAGGGCCGCCGGTGACCGGCGTTGTGGAGGAAATCGAGCCCCAAAAATCCCAAAAAAAATCTGTTTTTCAGGTTTAAAAACCCGAGTTCGGGCTCGATTTTTAGCACCTCCAAGGGCACTCCGGTGCCGATCTTCATGCCCAATGTGAAGTGGTGACTATCACCAATAGATCCAGACATCCGGGTCGCCATCCCAACAGTTGGAATGCACGTACGAAGCCGCCGAAGTACCCCCGTTCATCACCACATGAAGAACTCCGAAAAACCCAAATAAAAATCCGAAAAATACAGAAAAATAATCAAATTGATCGTGATCATCATATGAACACTAATCTGTCATTTTTAATCGGATTAAACACAAGAACACGTACAATACGGGTTCTTCACGCATAACGAGAAAAACACGCATAACGGTGTCGTTTTACAACCGAACCAGCGAACCTGTCTCTGATACCACTTTGCGGGGTTTCGAATCTCCCGTGGATGATGCCGACTCGGTAATAGCGCACGCGCACGATCTCTAGAGGTATCCACACGAGTTCCCGCAGCAGACGTGATTTCCTCCTCGACCTGAGTGCTCCGACCAGATCTCAAATCCACCATGCGCGGAGAGAGACAGATCCACTCCAAGAGAGAGAGAAGGAGAGAGAGAGAGGAGAGAGAGAATCTGGGGTAAAAATTGTCCAACCAACTTTTTACCACTCCCCCTTAGCCCTCCTTATATAGAAATAAGGATAAGCACGACAGTTAATCCTCATGATTATCCAAGAGTTTGGCCTTGGATAATTCTCCATTAAATCTTCAGGTTTATCCTGCAGCTTTTCACAAAAAAACCCAGATAAGCATTAAATTTAACATCTCTCACCGTCTGACGAGAACTCTTATGTGTGTGACCCTCTAGGCCCATATATCAGTCCGGTTGAAGGCCCATTAAACTTAGAACTGTTTCTTGAGTTTAATATTTATTAATTAACATTTAAACATCATATGTTAAATGATTAATTTAATAAACAAGTGAATTATCATCTGATGATCAAATCACTCGGCCTTCTAATCATGAACAGCACCAAACACTACCTCATGATCCCAGAAGATATAAGGGATACTTTTCCCTTCAATTGAACATTTCCGTCTGCCGATACCGCACAGATATAATCCTTCACTCATGCAATGTCCCGATAACGCAAGGGTATGGTTTTATAGTCAAACCCTCTATTGCATTATCCAGGTGGATTCTAGTACACAGTTAATATCTAGAAAGACATCTCTTTCATTTGACCCTGGCCAGGGATTTCTGTGTACACATCCATAGGACATTCTCTCTCCAGTCTTATACCAAGAGTGAGTGATCCCTTGTTGTTCACTCAATTACCTTCGCAAGCTTTCCACTGTATCTGAAAGACCGATTATGGTGGACATAATGGTTAAAGTCCACGAGTCAGAGAATCAAGATACAATGGTCCACAAACAAGGTATCATTGGTGACTCAGGTCAAAGGACCAACTGTGCTACTGCAACGATTGAATTCCTTGGTTGACTAATAGGTATAATTACCATCTAGGAATTCTTATTTGGGTCTGTTCAGTGAACTCATTCTCTAATGAGCATCCACTTGTTTGTCTTAGTGTCACCACACGAGTGAATGTGAGATCATTCACCCTCATCATATGAGCAGACATAACTTGTGTCGATCTTTTCGGATATTTAATGTCCAACTCAAATATCCTATGATCGAGAACTATTTAAGACAATTGCCTTAGGATATTGATCTCACTATCATGATCTCATCATGATTCAATATCCCATACATTTGTCTATGGACCTTCATTACGATAGTCGTTTGCGAGAACTATTAAATGAAGAAATAATTGCCTTTATTAATAATCTGAACTAGAATGTACAATGATTGGCTTTGAGGCCACCCAATTCTAACACGGAGGATATCCGAGAAGGACATCGGATATCCTGTTAGACTAGTACAGATTACTCCTACTCATATGTTGAGGGTGACTGATCTCATAAGTCACTTGTGTGGAGACACTAGGGCGAATCTTTAGGTGCTCATTGGAGAATGAGTTCACTGAACTGATCCGACTGAATCGCTGGATGGTATTGTACCTCACTGTCAACCAGCTTGATTCTATTGTCGCAGTTGCGTGGATGGTCCTCAGACCTGAGACACCAAGGACACCTTGTCGGTGGACTTCTGTGCTTTGACCTTGGTTTACGAATCTCTAGCCACGGGATTCTAATATGCCAAGGATTGAGTACAGCGGAATACCGTCGAAGGGAATTGTGTGTCAATAAGGAATCATTTGCTCTCGGTACTTAGAGAGAGAATGCTCTAGGAAGGATGCGCGAAAGTCCCTGGCCAGGGCGGACGATAATATCGGCAAAAGGAGTTTTCCGATATTCATCAGCGGCATCCAATCCAAGTGAGTCGACCGGCTAGGGTTTGATAGCTCGCCATGCCCTGAGTTGACTCGAGAGCATTGTACGAATGAATGATTATATCCACGCGGTAACTGTCGGCGGAAAGGTTCCAAGAGTGGGTTACTTAACCCCAATACCTTCCGGGTTCACGCGGTGTTGCTTGGCACCCAACGTGATCGGAGGCCCGATCGAATTCGATGTGCGACATCAATTCGATTGATTAATTAATTAATAAAGGGTTATTAATTGATTAATAAAGTCAGTGAGGAGTCACTGGGCTTGTTGGGCCATTAACTGGACTGGTACTTGGGCCTAAAGGGTCACATGCACATGATTCTCAAAGCGATGGATAAATAAGTGGGTTTTATATAAACCGGGGGTTTTTATGAAAAATCGCGCGGTTAGTATAAAACATAGCGAACGGGCTGAGCAGGCCAAGCTGCTGCTAACCCTAGCCGCCCCTCCTCAGTTTCTCTCTCTCTCTGGCGTCCAGACAGATCCAGATCTGCTCCGCCGCTTCTCCGAATCCCGTTCGACGGGAAATCGTCCGCGCGTTGCGGCGATCGTTGCGGCGACCGGTGGTGGTTTCGTGGGTTGCGAAGAACGAGGAACGCGAGGATATCCGTCGCAGGGAGGATCGCGTGGACTTCGCTAGAGGCCGGGCACTTGCGCGGCTTGCGGTGTCGCACCGACGGAACCGAACGGTTGTGGATTCGAATCCGCACACGGTGAGAATCGATTATCCGATAATCGTAGCTTTTAGTTTTTCGAAACGGGAACGGATCGCTGTTTAATATTTTCTTTTCCGCTGCGTGAGCGATTCGAAGAAAACCCAACACTAATTTCATACAATTCTTAAAGGATAATGGTATCCTTTTTTAACTGACCCCTCTATATACATCACAGATAAATGGTGTATCATAAAGGAGGAATCGCACCTTGTTGGACATCGTGCGATCCATGATGAGCTTTTCGCGATTACCAGTGTCCCACTGGGGGTATGCTCTAGAGTCAGCAGCATACCTATTGAACAGAGTATCCAGCAAGTATGTGGCCTCTACTCCATATGAGATATGGAAAGGCAGGAAACCAGAATTTAAACATGTTAAAATCTGAGATTGTCATGCTCATGTAAAGAAGCATGATCCAGACAAGCTGGAATCACGAACTGATAAATGTAGGTTTGTGGGATATCCAAAGGAAATTTTTGGATACCAATTTTATCCTGGTGAACAAAAGGTGTTTGTCACCAGGAAAGCTGTCTTCTTAGAAGATGAATACCTTCTCCAAGAGTACAGTGGGAGTAAAATAGTACTGGAAGAGGTTCCAGATCCCCAAACAGCTGCATTATCATCAGATGAGATATGATTTCTTAAATATGTTCAGATACACATAGATGAACCTCGTAGATCTGGTAGATTACCTAAACTACCCGAACGATATGTGGGACATATCATTGAAGGTAAGTCTAAGGTTGAATATAATGAGGATGATGATCCTAAAACCTACCAGGAGGCCATAGAAGGCCCAGAAGCCAGAAAATGGCGAGAAGCCATGAACTCAAAAATCCAGTCCATGTACACCAACCAAGTTTAGAATTTGGAGGACTTACCCGAGGGTACTGTACCCATCGGATGCAAGTGGATCTTTAAGAGAAAGATTGGTGCTGATGGACGGATCGATACTTATAAGGTAAGGTTGGTGGCAAAGGAATATCGTCAAAGGCAAGAAATTAACTATGACGAGACTTTCTACCAGTTGCCATGATAAAGTCGATCAGAGTTCTACTCGCCATAGCTGCACACTATGATTACGAGATCAGGCAGATGGATGTGAAGATTGCCTTCCTCAACGGTAACCTTGAGGAAGAGGTGTATATGATACAACCAGAAGGTTTCACATCCAAGGAATCTCCAAATAAAGTGGAACATAAGATTTGACGAGGCTGTCAAGTCTTATGACTTCATTAAGAATGAAGATGAGCCTTGTGTGTACAAGAAGACCAGTGGGAGCGCAGTCACCTTCTTAGTTCTTTACGTAGACGACATACTACTCATTGGGAATGATGTAGCTATGATGTCATCAGTCAAGATCTGGTTGTCGAAAAACTTCTCCATGAAGGATTTAGGAGAAGCATCCTACGTATTGGGAATACGGATCTATAGAGATAGATCAAAGAGGATGCTTGGATTGACCCAATCCTTGTACATAGATACCATAGTCAAAAGATTTGGCATGGAAAATTCTAAGAGAGGTCTCATACCGATGAGACATGGAATTAATCTCTCAAAGGGGCAGTCTCCTAAGACTCCTGATGAGAGGACATTCATGGATAGAGTACCCTATGCCTCTGCCATAGGATCTATCATGTATGTCATGCTATGTACACAGCCTGATGTAGCACATGCTCTAAGTGTTACGAGCAGATTTCAGGCTGATCCAACCGAAGAGCACTGGAAGGCAGTGAAATGTATCCTTAAGTACTTAAGAAGAACTAAGGATATATTTTTGGTCTATGGAGGAGATGATTTGAAACTGCGAGCTTTTACTGACTCAAATTTTCAGTCAGATCCAGATGATAGCAAGTCTACATCTGGATTTGTTTTTACTTTAAACGGAGGCGCAGTGTGCTGAAAGAGTTCCAAGCAAGCAACCACTGCGGATTCGACGATTGAAGTTGAGTACATCGCTGCAACTGAAGCCACCAAGGAAGCAGTGTGGTTAAAGAAATTCATCACTGACCTCGACGTAGTTCCCAGCATCTCTAAACCTGTTCCGCTGTTGTGCAACAACAATGGAGCCATTGCTCAAACGAAAGAGCCACGGTCTCATCAGAAATCAAAGCATATTCTGAGGCGCTTTCATATAATCAGAGAGATCATATCTAGAGGAGATGTAGTGGTGGAAAGAGTTCCATCTGTCGGCAATGTAGCAGATCCACTGACAAAGCCATTGTCTCAAACTGTGTTTGAGCGTCACCTAGAGTCTATAGGCTTAGTGTATAAAGGTGATTGGCTTTAGTCCAAGTGGGAGATTATTAATCTTAGGTGACCTACAAGCCAATATGACTTTGTAATCTTGTTCATTTACTAATATATAATGGCATTATATTCATTATGTATAATTCGTTATTATCGTCTCATAATGAAGTCCGTGAATATGTGCGATAGTGATCAGATTATAATGAGATCATACTAGTGAGACTGATCACTTAAACACACATATTCTTAATAGTTCCTAGTCGGAGGATATCCGAGAAGGACATCGGATATCCAGTTAGACTAGTACAGATTACTCTCGCTCGTAATATGAGGGTGACTGATCCCATAGTCACCTGTGTGGAGACACTAAGGCGAATCTGTAGGTGCTCATTAGAGAATGAGTTCACTGAACTGATCTGACTGAATCGCTGGATGGTATTGTACCTCACTGTCAACCAGCTTGATTCTATTGTCATAGCTGCGTAGATGGTCCTCGGACCTGAGACACCAAGGACACCTTGTAGGTGGACTTCTATGCTTTGACCTTGGTTTATGAATCTCTAACCACGGGATTCTAAACAGCCAAGGATCAGGTACAGCGGAATACCGTCGAAGGAAATTGAGTGTCAATAAGAAATCATTCGCTTTCGGTACTTAGAGAGAGAATGCTCTAAGAAGGATGCACGAAAGTCCCTGGCCAGGGCGGATGATAATATCGAGAAAGGAGTTTTTCGATATTCATCAGCAACATTCAATCCAAGTGAGTTGACCGGTTAGGGTTTGACAGTACACTATACCCTGAGTCGACTCGAGAGTATTGTACAAGTGAAGGATTATATCCACGCGGCAACTGTTGACAGACAGGTTCCAAGAGGGGGTTACTTAACCCGATACCTTCCGGGTTTACGCGGTGTTGCTTGGCACCCAACGTGATCGGAGGCCCGATCGAATTTAATGTGCGACTTTAATTCGATTAATTAATTAATTAATCAAGAGTTATTAATTGATTAATAAAGCCAGTGAGGAGTCACTGAGCTTATTGGGCTATTAACCGGACTAGTTATTGGGCCTAAAGGGTCACACGCAAAACATTCTCAAGGCGATGGATAAATAAGTGGGTTTTATATAAACCGGGGGTTCTTATGAAAAACCATGCGATAAGTATAAAATATAGTGAACAGGCTGAGCAGGCTAAGCTGCTGCTAACCCTAGCCGCCCCCTCCTCTCTTTCTCTCTCTCTTTGGCGGCCCAGACGAATCTGGAATCCCGGATCTGCATACTAGAATTGATAAAAAGATCCAAGACTCATCAAGAAGCTCTAATGGAGTACCTGCAAAGAGTCATGGTCAATGAAGATGTGCTAGTAGAGAAGATCACTGCATTACTGGTACCCCAAGGTGATCAGTCATCAATCACATTTCATTCCTCTGAATTAGCACCCTTGGCACCATAGGGTATGGCATTAAACATTACTATTAACATTTGTAAGAAAGTTGTGGATGCCTGTCTGGTGTACACTGGGTCGTCTATCAACGTCTTACCACCAAGAACATTGGAGCTATGTGGGATACCAAAGGAAAAATGGTTGCCTTCACCTATCTCAGTCTCCGCCTATGACAATTCTACATGTTCACCATTAGGTATGGTTTATCTGAAAGTGGAATTGGGCCATGTTTGTCACCTGGAGGTTGAGTTCCACATCGTTGAGATTGATCCTTCATTAAAGGGCATTCTTGAATGTCTTTATATTAAATTACTTGAGGTCATCCCATCAAAAAATCACCAATGCCTCAAGTTTCCATATAAAGGATGCATCATGAAGGTCACGAGCATACCCATCCTTACTGCTGCTCATTCTTTGAATGTAAATCCAACTCCAATTCCTTCATCTGTTCGACAACCCATCTTATATGTGTTGCAGACTTACCTTTCCTAAGCTGACCCACTGAAATCCACTTTACCCGTTTCTTGCCCGGTTAATGCTGTGAAAAGGGAGAAGTTCATGAGTACCCCTGGCTGGAATATAATAATTAAGATTGGGTATCAACCTGGAAGAGATCTGGGTGCTTAGTTGCAAGGCAGAACCAAGCCGGTCAAAGATGGCAAACTAATACCTAGGAATGGTTTGGGCTATAGGCCAGAGAAGACAAGGCATAGTATTGTACAACAACAAGCGAGTGAAGATGGTCACACAGTGTGGAAGACCATGGTACCACCATGCAAGGAGAATCGGGACCCGCTGACTTGGACCATATCTACACATTTTGTCAAGGGACCCGTGATCCGACATGACAATGATAATACTGTGGTGATTACCTCTCGCTTTGATTTACATGACATCTATGGGAGGGAGCTGGCCAGACACTGCACACCTCTGCTGACATACCAATCCTTGGAGGCTCTACGGCCTATGAAAAGGAGAAAGTTTCAAGATCCAGAGTGTGAGCGATACAGATGGTTTGATACTTGGGACCTGTATATAGCTTTGAACATTTTATTTTTGCATCCTACTGAACCACAGTGGCCACCGCTGATTGATGAACTGGTTGAGAGGCCTGGAGCCATTTTTGACAAAAGGATCCTACTAGGCGAGGAAACATATGAAGGGGAATCAGATGACCCCTATGAACATAGCCTAACCACCGATCACCTTCGGAAAGGTACTTATCCATCACATGTTTTTACTCTCCATACTCTATTCCGCACTCTGCTGTTGACCCCGACTTAGTCGAGGGTCATTACTGAAGACATACCCCGAGCTCCGCCCATCATCATCACTCTGTCCCCTCGGGACTTCCTTCCCCGGACTCCTCTCGACATCGAGAGGATCCATGACTTAATTTGGGGCATCCTACTGTATAATCCCCCTAATCCTCTGGCCATGGTGCCATTTTCCCCATCTTCTACTCCTCCTCCTTTCCAAACTCATTCTTGCTTTATGTTAAATAATGAAAGTAAAAAAAAAACGTCAATTTCCAAACCTCCTCTCAAATCCTTGTTGAGGAAACATCCTACTACTTGTCTGAATGCACCCCATTGCATGGGTCATTCGGGCAAGATTCCCTTCTAGATCTACTCTGCCCCTCCTCTCAAGAGGATTCTCCTGTACCTCATCATGTACTTCCGATTTTTATCCTTCTTTGTCCTCCTTAGATCAGGATAGAGAGTCTAGTTATAGGTAGTCTAGTAAGGTTAGACAGTTTAGGAAATCTAGGAAGTCTAGGGGTAGACAGATTTTGAATAGATACCTCCAGGAGTTAGCTTCTCAATACTTTTCGTTCTATCAAATCCCACAGTTGTTAGAGGATCCCATCTAGTTACTAGAAGGATGAGGCAGGAGAACTGGTTGATGACGTATATGGGGTGTATGAATTGATATACAAAAAAAGACACCGTCATGGAAGAATAAGAAGACGAGGACGCAGCTGAGGCATATGCTAGTGGAGTGAAGAGATTTGATGAACCCTTAGCTACCGTAGAAGAACCAACCAAGGAAATCAATCTAAGAACTAAAGAAGAATCCAAGGTGGTCCTCATTAGTCAAAATCTTTCCAAATCATATGAAGAGGCATTGGTTCAGGTTCTTGGAGATTATTAGGACACGTTCGCTTGGAGCTATGAAGATATGCCGAGATTAGATTCTTCTCTAGTAGAGCACTAATTAAGTTTAAAATCTGGAGCTAACCTGGTTAAATAGAAGTTGAGGCGATTCCACTCACAAATGGCTTTAAAAATGAAAGAAGAGGTCGATAAGTTACATAATGCCAAATTTATTAGGGTTGTCCCCTATTCTCTGTGGGTGGCTAATATAGTCCCGGTTATGAAGAATGATGGAAAAGTCATGATACGTATTGATTTCCGAGATTTGAATCAAGCATGTCCTAAAGATGATTTTCCACTGCCTCACATAGATGTGCTCATTGACAACACAGGTGGATATGAGACTATATCGTTCATAGATGGTTTCTCAGGATACAATCAGATTAGATTGGAAGAAGATGATCAGGAGAAAACGTCATTTACTACATTATGGGGAACATAGTGTTATGTAGTTATGCCATTTGGATTGAAGAATACTAGAGCCACCTACCAAAGGGCAATGATGGGTATATTCCATGACATGATGCATATATATTTGGAGGTGAATGTGGATGACCTTCTGGTTAAGTCTAAGACTAAAGCTAAGCATGCTGAAGTCTTGGCTAAGGTTTTGGAAAGATCAAAGGAGTACTAGTTAAAAATGAATCCAAAGAAATGTGTGTTTAGTGTCTCATCAGGGAAGTTATTAGGATTCATTGTCAGTAAATGGGGCATTAAAATCGATCCCAACAAGGCCAAAGCCATCATTGAAATGCCACCTCCCAAGAATTTGAAAGAATTGAGAGGATTATTCGAGAGGTTGTAGTTTATTCGTCATTTTGTCTCCTAGCATTCACAAAGGTGTAAGCTGTTCTACGAGTTTACTAAGCCGGGGGTCAATTTGATTGGGACGATAAGTGTTATGAGGCATTTAATGGATTGAAAAAGTATATTGCAAGTCCTCCTGTCTTGAGACCACCATCTCCGGACAAACATTTAATTCTATACATTTCTTTCCTGGATGATGTAGTGGGGGTTGTCCTGGCGCAAGAGGATGAAGAAAGAAAAGAAAGGGCAGCCTATTATCTCTCTAAACTTCTCAACCCCACTAAACAAAGGTACACCGCGATGGAGAAGACATGTGCAGCACTTGTACGGGTGGTTCAGAAGTTGAAATTTATTATTTTCTAGCATATGAAGTACATCTCATTGCTAGGATGAATCTTATTAAGTTCCTTCTAGAGAAATATGTCCTTACCGATCGATTAGCACGTTAGCAAAGTTTCCTATCTCAATTTGATATTACTTACATTCAGCAGAAAGTAATCAAAGGTTATGCCATAGCAGAACACCTTGCTCATCACCCTCTTCCTATGTTTGATCCAGTTCAATCGGAGTTTCCGGATGAGAAATTGATGTTCATAAACAAAATCAAAGATGATATGTGGACTCTGCACTTTGACGGAGCTATGAACTCTAATGGTAAGGGTATAGGCATCGTTCTCTTATCACCTGAAGGTGTCACCATTCCCCAAGCCTTTCAGCTTGCTTTTCATGTTACCAATAACATAGCTGAATATAAGGCTCTTCTTGTCGGCCTTAAAGCCGCTCATTTTCATGGTGCCACCAAGCTGCGAATTGTAGGTGATAGTCAATTGATTCTTCACCAAGTGCTCACCAAGTACCGTACCCTTGATCCCAAACTCAAGCTATACCAAGAACTCACCTCAACTTATGCCAAGATTTTCACCAACCTGATCTTTGTCCATGTTCCTCGGAATCAGAACATCTTAGCTGACGCTCTAGCTTCTCTTGCATCGTCTCTGAATTTTCTAATCAGCAAACATTCTGAATCAATCATTGTCCATAGGCGTCTCTCTCATGCTGTAGAGGACCCTTCATTTCTTAGGATTAAGGAGAAATTGCGGAAGAAGGTTAAAGATGGAGATATTGTAGAGAAGAGAGAGATTATGCTCCTAGAATTGCAAGAAGAGATGGAAGATGAAGAGAATCCAATGTAGTACGAAATTACCAAATATTGTGAAGATTAGTCTTACTATGAAGAAGTCACTGGTGAGGAGAAAAGGGCAATCAGGAGAATTGCTCAGAGATACACCCTAGTTGGAGGGGAGTCCATGGTTATACAGACGTGGGTTCGATGGTGTTCTTCTAAGATGCTTAGATGGAGATGAGCTTTGGAAGATCATGGAAGGAGTTCATGCTAGAATTTGTGGTGGCCATGTTAATGGACAGATGCTATCAAAGAAAATCCTTAGACAAAGATATTATTGGCCAACCATGGAAGAAGATTGTGTAGGGTATGTCCGTAGGTATGCCAAGTGTCAACTTCATGCCAACAAAATTCATTCCCCCGCATCTTCACTCCATCCTTTGTCCTCCCCATGGCCTTTCTTTATGTAGGCATTCGACATCATTGGTCCTCAGTAATGCCAACTCCTCGATCAAGCAAAAATCCTTCATACTCACAACAACGGAGTACTTCACCAAATGGGCAAAAGTCGAAGCTTTCATAGAGATCAAAGCGTCAACAGTCTACAAGTTTATTATGAGGAATATCATCACCATATTTGGAATACCAAGTACCACTGTCACTGTAACGACCCGCCACCCTATAATCGGGGATCCGATTACTAAATGGGTGTTGAATCATTAAATTTGGAGCCAAACCAAGATCACGATAAGTCTGGGAAATAAATAATAAACTAAGCTAAACATTCACATCGCATTGAAATAAAAAGGAAATGCAAGAATTAAAATAATTGCAATGCGACTCGACACCGCAAATAATTACATACTCCAACTAAAAAGAAATAATTAAGCGTACAGGCCAGAAAATAAAATAACAACTACATCGGGGCATACTCCGGAACAGGGGCTGCTAACGCGCAACCCAAGACAGCACTCTCCTCGCTACGCCTACTTGGAACCCTTACCTGAAAACTGCAGGGGTAAATCTCATCGAAAAGACTCAGTAGGAATCCTTCGATCCCCACCGCCCACTCACGCACCCACAAGTGCAGCAACACAAGTATAGATAATTTAAGCAAGTAAAGCAGTAAACACAATTCCTAAATTTCGATATAAAACACATGCAATTGAAATATAACATGCACAATTCTGAAATCATTTTACCACAGAACCCACAACTAGCGTCTCGGCAAAACATGCAAACCACAAGGCCGAACGCAGGAAACACCGACCTGTTGAGACCAAACACTAACCCCTCGGATAGCACGCTAGCTACTCCGGCCCAACTGGCTCTATGTGGTTTATGCTTCCCCCAGCACGAGTGACACTCCAAAGGTACCACTCCCACATCGGTACTAGCTAACCCCGGGGTACACCAGGTGACCCTCTCTCTAGGCGTCACCCCACCACTCCCACACCGGCGCTGTGTCCCTCCCACACCGACACAGGGTGCCTAAGCGCTACAACTGTCACTCTAGGTCCACAGTCGCACGAAACACAACACAGCGCGATCCGATTACATAAAAATCCTCATCTTCGAGTACGGTTTCAAGCATGCATTTAACAAAACTATCTAACGATGTAAATACATGTTAATAGCATGAATTAATATGATTCTGTCTTGAATCGCATAGCCCATAGCCGACGTCATTCAAGCCTCCTAAACTGGTTCATATAAAATGGGCCTCAGAAATGGTGTTAAAACGCGTCACCGTATGTAGCCGCCTTTTGAAAGGCGTCGCTGTCCTTAGTTGCCTAATAATGACAGAAATAGAGACAGGCTTCGAGGTGATTTCACTTAAAACATGTCGTGCATGCAAGTCTCCGTTCAAAAGGCGTCGTTGTCCCTGGACGCTCATCAGTCTAGAGACAGAGTCTGTTATTTGGGCTAAATCGCGTCGCGGGTGAAAGCTGCCTTTCTAAAAGGCGGTGCTGTCCCCCGACGCCATTTAACCCTCACATACAGGTTCTTCCTCCGCCATCTCCCAATCCACGGGGTGGGATTTCCTCCCCCAAATCGTATAAAAACACAAAATAAAGTGGAGAAGGAGGAGAAGAACCTAAATACCTATTAAAACCTCCGATTTTTCATTTCATGCAGTTAGTGTTTTCACCCCAAAAACCCCCTAAACATGCTTCAAAGTGGGAAAAACATGGTTTTAAACACAATACAACGGGAATCGTCACCCTACCGGTTACTAGAACTCCTCCTAGCTCCAAGCCACCAACCTGTCTCGCCCCACGCCACCGCCAGTACTGTCGTGGACGCCATTACTCCACTGGGACGTCAGCCGCCATCCAGCGAGAAATGCGTTGCAGAGGAAGTAGCGGTGGTAGTGGAAGAAGTTGGGAGGTTAATGGAGTGGAGGGAGGGGAGGAATGGAGAGAGGAAAGGAAGGGGAGGGAGAGAGGGCGCTGGAGAGTTGGAGCGAAGAGAGGAGAGAGAAGAGAAAGGAGAGAATGAAGGAAAGGAGGGAGGGTTCGCGGGGTCAAACAGAAGCTGGGTAAAACGCGTCGTGCAAGCCCGACGTCATTCAGATGACAAGACCGGGCCGTACACTGACAAACTAGGGTCGTACTCTAAATGGCGTCATTCATAAAAGACGCCATTCAGACAATAAGACCGGGGCCGTACTCTCGCGCCCCAAGGACAGCCCACGTGGCGTCCACGTGGCACAACCTAAAACACGTGCGCCCACCAGGGCTCAAACTAAGGGATCCAACCCCGAAACTGATCCGACAACCGAATCCGAAACCTCAATCCTTACAGTCACCGACAATGGACCACAATTCATCTCACAAGAGTTGAAAGACCTCTGCAATAGATATAAAATTGTATTGCATCATTCGTCTCCATATTATCCGCAAGGCAATAGCCAAGTAGAGGCAACTAACAAAACCTTGATCAAAATCATAAAGAAGACATGTAAGTCTAACAAATATACAGACTGGCCAAAAAAGTTTATTGAGGCTCTATATGTTATACCCCGTACTTTTACAACTATTAATAAATTTAATTGATTTAAATTGGATCAATTAACTAATTATAAGAATTCATGACGGAGTTTAACTTAATTTAGTCTAATTAACCTAATTATGAAAGCCCAGTAGCCCAATTATACTATTAAGAATAGCTTACTAATTTAGTTCAAATTCTATGTTGAGGTATTAGACAGCAACATAGTAAAATAATGATAACTTTCAATAGAAAATTCTGATTAAAGCATAATTACTATCATTGGAAAGATAATAAAAAACTCCATAACTTTTTAGCAAACCATTTTTACTAATTCAGATGTTTTCAAGTCCTAATCGGATTAGGATTTGAATTAAAAAACAAAAGATGGTATAAAAAATGTTAACCACGACCTAAAAAGTTATGTATAACATATTTGACTTATATTAAAAGTAAAATATAATAAATTTAAATCTAATTAAGATTCTAATTAATAGGTAGATAGTCATAATTGGAATCCTATTTGGACTAGGATTCTGTACATAGATTTACTTGACATAGTCCTAGTATTTTAAGCATAACTGCGTGCATAAAATTCTAAATTAAGTAAGAAAATTTCCATTAGAATGATGACTCAATATTCTATAAGTTTTATGTATATCATATGTTTAAAATAAGTCGTTTCCTAATCGGAATTAGGATATCTTTAGATAGGAAGCAAATCTGTCAAATTTTTGAATTCGGAGTACTCAGGACAACAAGTCAGTAAAATAGGTGTATCCTTTTGTATAGAGGTCCAAAAATAGTGAGATTGGTTGCATTGAAAAGGTAATAAAAAGTTTTAAAAATTTTTAGAAGAGAGTTTTTCTTAATTCAGATGTTTTAGAGGATTAATTTATAGGTTTTCAGAAAAGAAAACTACAGGTAGCGTGAGCAGAGTCCGATTTGGACTAGGAGGTGACTTTGACTTAGAGATTAAGTTATGAGGAGTCGGAGTTCGACTCCAACATTTGATGGTTATATTAGGAGGGTAAATAAGAATAAATAGAGCCTTGGGTCCTGCTAGACCTCTATAGCATGCAGCTCTCTTCTAAGGGATAAGTTCATGTAGTGTTCTTGAGATAATAGAATTGTTCATAGTTATTTCTTTTGGGAATTTGATTATAATCAATGTTTTGTATTATTGGAAGCTTAGAGAACGTGGGGAAGAGCTTAGAGAATGTGTAAAAGAGTTTAGAGGAAGAAGAAATCATGGATAGATAGCAAAGAAGCCACAGGAAAATCAAGAGCCAGTCTTTCTTCGAAAGGTAGGTGATGATAATCCATTGAATGATATTTTGTATTAATATAAAAAGTTCATTTTGATTTTCAAAAGTGGTCAAACATGCTTTCTAGAATCATAATCTTCCAATCCATGACTTTATATTCCACTTTGATCTATGAATTTTTTATCAAATTCGCAAAATCTTATATTATGGAAATTCAGGACCTATAGCTACGTTTTGTAAGACGTATAACTACGGTTTTCAAAGGCTATGACAAACTTTCAGCTTAAACTTAAATTGATCATAACTCCTTTGTTTCTTGGCCGATTTACTTGAAGGTTTGAACACACTTTGATTTCGACATGTTATACCTTCTGATAAAATCTCATAAATTTTAGATTTTATTTGCCTATTATTCGGCTATTTATTCGATTAGACAAATTTGACTTAAGTTATTTATATATCATTTGATGCTCTAAATCATTCGTTCGATCATAATTACATGAAACTTTGTCCTTATGATTCCTTTGACCTGTTGGACATGTTCACCAAGTTTGATAATTTTTTGAATTTGTTTCCTATTTTCGGCTTTATTTGTTCATTTTTCATATCTAAAAATTAATTATATTAGCCGGAAATTATAATTCTTTGTCCAAAAAATCTGAGAAAATTTCAGTAGCATGTGTTTCTGTCCAGCAACCTATTTTGATTAGCTTTATTCTGATTATTCATCTTTATGACCAAGTTGACCTTTTAAGTGGTTATTTTATAAGAAAAAACACATATTTTGACTCTTATATTTATATATATATATATATATATATATATATATATATATATATATATATATATGTAGCACTTTGATAATTCAAATTCCAGACCTTTATTCGTCTTCTATCATCATTTGATCTCTATCATTATAATTATGTCATAATTATTTGACTTTATTTGGACATTGCCATCGTAAAGAGATATTTGGTCCGATTCCATTATAAGCATCTATATTGGATAGGGTATTTTGTTTGGAATCCGAGGGCAAACGAGTGGAATCCTGATTTCCGACCGGCTAAAACCAGGGGACGGCTATATGTAACGCCCTGGCAGTTTGGAGTTGGGTGGGACTTAGACTCCCCGATTCTGCATAGTGACCAAGACCTTTGCATCATTTGCCTAGATGCTTTAGTATTTGTTTTATTTGGCTCCTTATGTTGTGGTTTATGTGTATGTCCGTTATGATATGATTTGATTTATTTAACTAGCAAATAAATCTGAAATCCTTACTCCATATGTTCATTTGACAGCTTAGTCATTTGAATCTTTTGATCATCCTATTCAGCTATGTAATCATATGAATCTATCTTAACTATATGATCGATGATATGAATCGGATTTGATAAGCTACTACGTCATGATATTTGCTATTTAATATAACATGTGCTCAGGGGACGGCGATATGTAATGCCCTGATAATTTGATATGTTATGTGATACGTTCTGATCATGGCTAGTAGAATTTAATATGTCTTATATGAGTTCGATCATGCCATATATGTTATATGTTAATTGATCTATTCATGTTTTAGAAAACACGTTTGATTTGATAAGTTTATATCTGATCATGTTTTGTATCATGTTCTTATTTGAAATATATGTAGAACTGTGTAAAATCATGTTTAGTATAATTGTATAATGTGATTTGAAAAATTTACAATATGTTAAGTCATGTGGATTGTTTGAAGCCTACTGAGTGGTTCTACTCATAAACCCTATTAATATTTTCAGGATATGAGAAAGAGAATCTGAAATTTGAGAAAACTTCTGATTGAGGTATTTGACATCTTCAGGAGATTATTTGGATTGAAATTTATAGCTTTCTTAGGCTTGATGTAATAGAGATAATGAGAGATTGATATATTTTTCTTTATTTGGTAAGATTGAGAATTTATATACAATTGATGAAAAATGTAATTTGTGAACTTTGGTATTTGCTATATTTGGATATTTTGGGTTACTTGATAGTTATGGCATTTATTTAAAATCATCTTGTGATTGTTTAGCTCTCATATATATTCCTTATAGTGGAATTTGTTCTGAGGTTACGTGGTCGGATTCTAAGTTAAAAAAATAATAATAAACCAGATCCGGGGCGTAACACTATAGGCCTACCGAACTTCAATCCGTACTCCCACTGGGCAAACCCCATACTCATTAACATTCGGAATGGAGGCGGTAGTTCCATATGAAGTCCTCATCCCGTCATTAAGAGTACAATTGAATAAGGAGTTTTCCATTGATGAACAACGTTCTGCACTCCTCACTCAATTGGAATTCTTGGACGAGAAGAGATGGTCAACTGCTAATCATGCATGAGTTTATCAACATAGACTTGCACGTTTTTATCAAAAGAAGGTTATTGAACGTAAGTTCAAAGTCGGTGAAATAGTAGTCAAAAGAATTTTTGTAAAACCTGGTACTCCACGTTCTAAACTCCAACCCAACTGGGAAGGACCATATGTTGTAAAAGATGCTTTTCCTGATAACGCCTATAGGTTAGTTAACGCGGAAGGTCAAAAGTTAACTCATCCCTGGAACAGTTTGTATCTAAAGAAGTACTACCCTTAGATTAAGTTGTATCGACTAGCATGGTGCGAAGACCAGTGGAGTTAGAAAATTTGAAATCTTAAATTCCCTCTTTAGTCTTTGATAGTCTAATTTAGGCGCATGATGCACACACAAACACGCTTTGTTCTTGAGTAACAACAGATGTAAAGTCCAAGGAACGATGATAGCTTGACTAAGAGTGTAAGTATAACCCATTCTTATTTTCTTTCTCTTTTTATTATTGGCTCGCATTGTCGGAACGAGGCTCAAGATAGACTATTGAAAATACCTGCCGTCTTAGTAGGAGGCCGTCATAAAAAAAAGGAGGGGGGGGAATCAAAAGATCTGCCCCACAAAAGAAAAATCAAAAGGCAAAAGTCAAATCAAATACAAAAGGCCACAAATGTCCAATCAAAAGGTCAAATATCCAAATAAAATGGAGCGCAAGATAAAAAATACCCTACAAAGTAAAAATGATCGAACCCCAACAGACAATACGATAAAGGATGGACATCTTCCTAGATCTCTGGAACCCTTTCGTGAGCTTTCTAGACCATTTCTTCCCTTCTCCCTAAGGGGCATACTCCAAACTTAAGGAATGGCCTAAGTCGACTGAGGGTCAGACCATCAAATGGGATCATAGACATAAGCATAATAAAAGCACGATGAACCTAGGTTAGATTATTGAAGAATAATTAGGGAATTAAGATAACGAATAAGTAGGCTCTTTTGATCTACGTACCATGCTGGTCTTTAGGTTAAATAGATATTTCAAAACCAAAAAAAATGAATATTTCAAAACCACAAAAAAAAATGGATATTTCAAAACAAAACAAAAAATGGATATTTCAAAACTATAAAAAAAAATTTCATATTTCAAAACCCAAAAAAATGGATAATTTAAAATCACAAAAAAATTGAGTATCTCAAAAGCACAAAAAAATGGATATGTCAAAAAAAAAAAAAAAAAAAAAAGGAATATATTGGAATTTCAATTAGCATCCGTTTGTCACATCATGTGTGCTGCATCTTTATTTCAAGTTAGCATCCGAGTGCTTGTATGTCGCATTTTTAATTACTGTCTTTACTTATTTATCTTTCGCCTTCATTGAATAAAGGCATTGCCCCTTGACCTTCCTATCAAGGATAGGATCAAGTAGTCGGTTATTTAACCGGACAAGGGGCTAAGCCAGAACATACACTTAACCTATTTGTTCAAGTTATGTACATGGCATAGGTATGCAAAAAGATTCAAAGTCGACGAGAGACAGGAAAAGTACCAAAAGTTTCATTCATATAACAAATGTTTCATGTACATATATGAGAAAAGATAAAAAAGTCCGTCATCAGGACTCAAAAGTACATCAACATCAATATCCCTCAAGGTTGACTCTCACAAGCGCCCTCATCGTACTGGCTTTGGGCCTCGTCCGATCCCTCTCGCACTCGGCTCGGCAGTGGCGGTGGCCCCATCGCACTCATATCAGCTCTAGCAGAAGATACGGCAACACTCGAGGTGAATGTGCTGCCGTAACCCCTCTCATGAGCTCCCTGTCGGGCATGCTGGTACCTCTCCTCCACACTCCGCCGCTCGTGCTCAGCGATGGATAAGCGGCCCTAAAGAGACTGGAGGTCGGCCATTAGACGTCCATGCTCCCGGTCCTGTTCCTCGATAACAACCTCCAGACGCATCCGGAGTCGTACCAGCTCGTGAGGAAGGTCCCCAGCAGATAGGGGCGCCAGTTGTTCCTCTAGGTCGCGAACGCAAGCGGCGTCTACCTGAGCCTGGGCCACTGCGGTCCGCGTTTGCTCAATCTCCATCTCAGCCGTCTGTAGGGCCTCCTGAAGCTCGGCAACCTATCCATCCAAGCAAGAACATCCTCAGTTAGTCCAAGCAAGTTCAAGATTGAATCATCCAACAATGAGAAGTCAAGGTTGAAGAACTTACTTGGGAGGCCCGATCCTCCTCCGCAAGAAAAGCGCGGTGGATGGCCTTGGCTAGCTGCTCCTGGAGGTCGGTAAGGGCAGCATCATGAGCAGTGCTAGAAGATGAGGCTCTGGCCATGTATGAGGGAAGCTGGGCTGCATGGATGTAGGCGGCACACTGTAACAAAAGATCAACGTCAGTGGTTAAGCGTCAAAACAATTCAATTAATAAAATGTGCATTCATGTGTTATCATAATTCTTCCATACATACCAGATCATGGAGCTCCTTCTGAACCTACTCAAGCTAGGCATTCGCATCTCGGAGGTGAGCCTGGAGGGTGATGATGGTGGCATCCCGTGCATCCTTCATACATACATGTCATTCAGGCATTCACAAACTTAAATAAAAATAATAATAAAACGAAAGAAGTAAGAAAGCATACTTACATCAAGAGGACGCAGCTGCTAGAGGTGGGCGGCGTAGTGCACTTGGTACTGTTGGAGGTAGGCATCGCTACTCTCCTTTGGCAAGACCAAAGCATTGGCTGCCATAAAGGCATTAAATCTGTCTAATAGAGACTCCGGGAGCGGATGATAAGAAGCCCTTTTTGGGCCTGGAGGTTTTCTCTGCTGATTGTAATCGCTTGGGGGAGGCACATTATGGTATGCTGGCTGCTGACGAGGCTGATTATATGCTGGATGGTATGGTTACTGAGGCGGCCTGAAGCCCTACTGGTTCAGCGGTCTCTGCCCTGTATACTACGGTTGTTGCTGTTGTTCCTTATGAACTATGGCTAGTTATTGTTCATGGTGCTGATTTGTTCATGAGAAAGTGTGCCTTCAGCAGTCGGAACCATATTAGAGGGATTTGGCATAACAGGCTTCTGGGGTGGAGGCCTGCTGGGTCTACGAGGGTCAAAGACACTGGAAAAAGTAGCATCTTTGAATGCATTATGGCAATAACGTGCCCTCTCATATAGTTCTGCCATGCTGGTCAAGTTGTTTAACGTGAGGACCAGCTTGTATTGGGAGGTAGCATTAGAAATCATCATCTACACTTGTTCAGATTCAGATAGATGATCATTGATCTTCTCTGCCATACCCCACCATCTATCAGCAAAGGTGATGAAGTCCTCATCAAGGTTAATCTTTTCAGCCACTAAATCAGTTATGGACAAGGATGGTGCAATTCTGTCCTGGTATCACTGGATGAATTTCCGCGACACAATGTCATAATCTTCTACGTCAGACGAATCCAAAGAGAAAAACCACTCGAGAGCTGGTCCTTCTAATGATTTCCTGAATAAGTACGTCAGTGACCTCTTGTCACTCTGCTAAAGGGAAGATTCGTACATAAACTCCTTCAGGTGGGTAAAAGGATTACCAGAACTGTTGTACTTTCTATACACGGGCATCTCAGAAGGTGCCAGATGAAATACTGGCAGATTGGGGATGGATACTTCAGGGACAACCTTGACTCCCATCATCTTCTTGAAACTGTTGAACTGCTCGTCCATGCGATCTATCTTCATGAGTAGAGCCTGAGTCACTAGATTGATTTGGGGAGGAGGAGGTGGTGGAGCATGATAGGCTTACCTCCTGGAATAAGTGGAGCAAGGGGGGCAGTATGGTTGAGATCCGACAGCGCTTCTACCATGCCCGAAGGCATTTTGGTAAGTCGGCATATGTGGTCTAGCCGGATATCTCGAGAAAGACAATTGTGGCCCAGATGGCCTGGGAGTAGAAATACGAAGGCCCTCCATGGCCTGATGAACGGGAGAAGCACGATGAGGAGGAGGAACTTAATGAATGACAGGGGGAACCGTGGGATTTGGTTCGACAAAATGCAAGGGTGTCTTCCCCTTAAGGATAGATTGGATTGCCTCAAGTTGCTGAGGATCCACATGGGTAGCCAGAGCTCCCAGGATAGTAACTAAATCAGGAGGATTGGTAGATGAAAGTTCAACCTAATCTTGAGCCTCCTCAAAGGTAGGATTGGAGATTACATGTATATGAGGACGATCAGTACTAGGGTCGTACTGGTCGTGAGTAAAATGGACCTGACCTTGAGGGGAATAAGCATCTCCCTTATACTCAGGATGATATAAGTTGGGATTGTAGGGGCCATTAGCATCTCTCCCGTTCTCAAAGTAACAATCAAGTTCTCGAGGGGCATCAGCATCTCCCTCATATTCAATCATGGCATCCTGCTCATAAGTAGCCATACCCAAAGTTCTACTTGATCAAAGCATCATGATGTTAAATTTTGGCAAAGAAGTTCAAATATGCTCAGTTCATCATTAATTTTAACATGAACAAGATCCAGGCCACCTTAGCTGAACTACTGAACATGTTAAAGACTGCTGAAGGGAACCTTGTGAAAGATAAACCCCAAGTCCTCATGGTTGGTAAGACCAACAGAAAAAGACTTGCAGTCCAAACTTTTCGAAGGAATAAGAACAAGGTTCAGAGAAAGACAAAGGTTGTCAAGAAAGACAAAGGTAAAAGTGTTGAGAAAGGTGATTGCTTCTACTGTCACCAAAAGGGCTATTGGAAGAGGAATTGCAAAGAATACCTCAAGGACAAGGCTCAAAGAACTGTGAAGCAGCAGGACGCTTCAGGTATCTATATTATAGATGTAAACTTGTCAATAAGAGATTATACATCATGGGTATTAGATACTGGATGTGTATCTCATATATGCAATTCTGTGCAGGCACTGACAAGAAGGCGTAAGCTGAGGACCAGCAAGGTAGAGCTAAGACTAGGTAACAGTGCAAGAGTTACAGCGATCGTTGTGGGGACAGTGAAGCTCAAGCTACCATCTGGAGACACATTTTTATTAGATGAATGTTACTATGTACCTAGCATAATAAGGAACATCATTTCTATTTCATGCTTAGATAGAATTTGATACAATTTAAATTTTGGGAACAATAGTTGTTCAATTTATTTCAGAAATAAATTAATCGCTTCTGCTATTTTGTCCAATGGTTTGTATCTATTAAATGTGTCTCATGATAATTTACACATCGGTTCTTCAATTAAAAGAAGTAAGTATGAAATGAACAAAGCCTACTTGTGGCATTGTAGGCTTGGACACATTGGTGAAAATAGACTCCAAAGGATGCATAAAGATGGATACTTGGATCCATTTGATTATGAATCGTATGCAACCTGTGAGTCATGTTTAATAGGTAAAATGGCTAAGTCTCCATTTAGTGGAACTGGAGAACGAGCCAAAGACATATTAGAATTCATACATTCATATGTATGTGGTCCTTTGTCAACCCAAGACATTGGTGGTTTCTCATACTTCATTACATTCGCTGATGATTACTCAAGGTTTGGATATATATACTTATTGAAGTATAAGTCTGAAGCCTTTGAGAAATTCAGAGAATTTAAGAAGGAAGTACAAAAACAAACAGGAAAGAGTATAAAAACCATCCGATCCGATCGGAGTGGTGAATACTTGAGTACAGAGTTCATTAAATACTTAAAGGATAATGGTATCCTTTCTCAGCTTACACCTCCTTATACACCTCAGATGAATGGTGTATCAGAAAGGAGAAATCGCACATTAATGGAAATGGTGCGATCCATGATGAGCATGTCCAAATTACCAGTGTCCTTATGGGGATATGCACTTAGCTCGGCTATGTACATCCTGAACAAGGTCCAGTAAATCTGTTGAAACCACTCCATATAAGATATGGAATGGAAGGAAACCAGACCTTAAACATGTTAAAGTCTGGGGATGTCCTGCTCATGTTAAAAGACATGATGCAGATAAGCTGGAATCTAGAACTGACAAATGCAGATTTGTGGGATATCCAAAGGAAACTTATGGATATTACTTTTATCATCCTGGCGAACAAAAGGTGTTTGTGGCCAAGTGAGCTGTCTTTCTGGAAGAAGATTATATTCTCCAGAAGGACAGTGGGAGTAAAGTAATTCTGAAAGAAATTTCAGACCCACAAACTGGTAATGGTTCATCAGATGAACCGTTAGTTTCTGAACCTGTTCAAAATGGTACATAGGAACCTCGTAGGTCTGAAAGAGTACCTAAACCACTAGAAAGATATGTGGGACATATTAATTTGGATGTTTCAAGGATACTCTATAATGAGGATGATGATCCTAAGACTTACCAGGAGGCCATTGAAAGTCCAGAGGCTGGGAAATGGCGGGAAGCCATGAATTCTGAAATACAGTCCATGTACATCAACCAAGTTTGGAACTTGGAAGATTTACCCGATGGTATAGTACCTATCGGCTGCAAATGGTTCTTTAAAGGAAAGATCGGTGCAGATGGACATATTGAGACTTATAAAACAAGATTAGTGACGAAAGGCTATCGTCAAAGACAAGATGTTGACTATGACGAAACCTTTTCACCCGTTGCTATGATTAAGTCTATCAGAATTCTTCTCGCCATTGCTGCCTACCATGATTATGAAATCTGGTAGATGGATGTGAAGACTGTCTTCCTCAATGGAAACTTTGAGGAGGAGGTGTATATGATACAACCAGAAGGATTCACATCCAAAGAATCTCCAGACATGGTATGCAAGCTGCAAAGGTCCATTTATGGACTGAAGCAAGCTTTCCAAAGCTGGAACATAAGATTTGATGAGGCAATCAAATCTTATGGCTTCATTAAGAATGAAGATGAGCCCTGTGTATACAAGAAAAACAGTGGGAGCGCAATCACATTTTTGATTCTTTACGTTGACGACATCCTACTCATTGGGAATGATGTAGGAATGATGTAATCAGTAAAGATATGGCTGTCAAAGAACTTCTCCATGAAGGATTTGGGAGAAGCATCTTACGTATTAGGAATACGGGTCTATAGAGATAGATCAAAGAAGATGTTAGCTTTAACCCAATCCATGTACATAGAAACTATTGTCAAAAGGTTTGGCATGAAAAATTCCAAGAGTGGTCTCATACCGATAAGATATGGAATTTCACTCTCTAAAGGTCAGTCTCCCAAGACACCTGAAGAGAGGGCTGTGATGGATAAAGTCTCCTATGCTTCTGCCATAGGGTCTATCATGTATGCATTGCGATGTACCAGACCTGATGTAGCATATGCTCTAAGTGTTACGAGCAGACATCAGGCAGATCCAGGTGATGAACACTAGAAGGTTGTGAAATGCATCCTTAAGTACTTAAGAAGGACTAAGGATCTATTTCTAGTCTATGGAGGAGGAGACTTAAAGCTGCAAGGATACACTGACTCGAGTTTTCAGTCTGATCCTGACGACAGCAAGTCAACATCAGGTTTTCTTTTCACACTCAACGGGGGAGCAGTGAGCTGGAAAAGTTCCAAGCAGGAAACCACTGCTGATTCGACAACGGAAGCCAAGTATATTGCTGCTGCTGAAGCCGCCAAGGAAGCTATATGGATGAAGAAATTCATCGGCGATCTTGGTGTGGTGGAAAGCATATCTGGTCCCGTCCCACTGCTGTGGTACAACAATGGGGCGATTGCTCAAGCGAAAGAGCCGAGGTTTCATCAGAAGTCGAAGCACATTCTGCGGCGCTTTCATCTGATCAGAGAGATTATAGCTCGAGGAGATGTCGTGGTGGAAAGAGTTCCTTCAGTCGACAACATTGCAGATCCACTTACAAAGCCTTTGTCTCAAAATGTCTTTGAGCGTCACTTAGAGAATATGGGTATTCTGTATAAAAGTGATTGGCTTTAGTCCAAGTGGGAGATTATTAGTATTAGATGGTCTCAAAGCCAATCCGATACTATGTACTGATTCAGATTATTAATAAATGGCAATAATCATTGTGTGTAATTAATTCGATCTATGTTTATCGTATCACGATGAAGTCTATGAACATGTGCAATAGTCTTCGAATTATGATGACATCATAATTACGGAACTGAAGATTTATAAACACATTTTCTTAATTGTTCCTAGTCATAGGATGTTTGAGATAGGACATCGAACATCCGGATAGACTAGTATAGGTTACTTTAGCTCATATGATGAGGATGACTGATCCCATAAGTCACTTGTGTGGAGACACTATGCTGGACCTATAGGTGCTCATTGGTGAATGGGTTCACTGAACTGATCCGACTATGAATCGCTGGATGGTAAACACCTAACTGTTAACCAGCTCGATTCTTTTGTCACGGTTGCGTTGATGATCCTTGGACCTGAGACGCCAAAGATATCTTGTTGGTAGGTTTCTGAACTTTGACCTTGACTAACGAATCCCTAACCATGGGTTATCAATAAGTCAAGCGATCGGGTTCAAGAAAATACCCTCGAAGGTAATTGTGTGTTCAATACGGGATCATCCGCTCTCGGTAGTTTGAGAGAGAATGTTCCGGGAATGATGCACTTAAAGTCCCTGGCCAGGGCGGACTCTGTATTCGATAAGGAGTTATCGGATTTAGATTAGCGGCATCTGATTCAAGTGAATCGACCGAATAGGGTTTAACAGTAAACCATACCCTAGGTCGATTCGAGAACACTGCACGGATGAAGGATTATATCCGCGCGCTAACCGATGACAAAAAGGTTCCAATAGAGGGTTTCGATAACCCCAGTGCCATCCAGGATCACGCAATGTTGCTTGGCATCCTACGTGATCGGAAGTCTATCCGAATTTATTGAGGGACATTAAATTCGGCTGATTAATTGAATATAAGGATATTAATTAATTCAGTGGGTCAGTAAAAGGTTACTGGACTTAATGGGCTATTAACTGGACTGGTATTTGGGCCTAGAGGGTCACACGCAAATGGTTTTCAAATCGATGGATAATCCGATAGGATTTCGGATAAGTCTGAGTTTTTATGAAAAACTGCAAACAAACTTATTATAAAAGAACGGATACTACGTCGGGGGCCAGCAACCTTGACCTAGCCGTCGTTCTTTCTCTCTCTCTCTCTCTCTTCTGGGGGTGCGACACGAGGCGGTCATCTGGAGGCTCCACTTCGATTCTCAACTGCTCCACCTTCCGTCCGACGGGAGATTCCGAATTCGCATGTCGTGGTGGATTACGCGCTGCCAAACGGGATCTACGAACGCCGCAGCGAGCGAGGAAGCGAGGACGATGCATCGCGAGGAGAACCGCGTGGATACCGCTAAAGGTCGGGCATCTGCGCGACCTGTGGCATCGCTCCGACGGAACCGGAAAACGAACGCGGATTCTAATCCGCGCAAGGTAAATCTGATTTACTCCGGTCTTGTTTTATTGATCGAAACGGGATGGATCCGATCCCGATATTATTTTTATTCCGCTGTGTTTTCAATCGGATCCCGACACAACAATCCCGACACCTCCACTAAACAACCCCCCGCAAGCTAATTACGCACCTCTCATGCCATCCAGACTACTACTCCGCATACCGTTTCCCACATCACCCACTACCACCACCACTTACCCAGATACCATACAGCCATCTAAACCTCTACTCCGCATGCCATTCCCCACTACATCCGCACCAACCACTTACCCATCCACCATCCAACCATCTAAGCCCCTCATCCGTACCATGCCACCATCAACTAACCCCACGCCATCACCCGCATACCAACCTTCCACACCATCCACTAGCCCTGCGGTGCTCAAGTTATCACCCGGCCCTTCCACAACTGAAGAACATGCACTCCGGAGTGGGAGGATCTTCAACAAGGTCTTTCCTCAATCAACAGTCAGAGACGGCCCATCACAGCCGTCGGAGGAAGCACATAATGATGAGAGTGCACCAGGCACTCAATATGACCTGTTGAAACATCTTGAGAGAACACCGGCACGAATCTCTATGCTTGAATTGATAAAGAGATCAAAGACCCATCAAGAGGCTCTGATGGAGTATCTACAAAAAGTGATGGTCAACGAAAACGTGCCGGTAGAGAAGATCGCCGCACTACTAGTTCCTCAGGGGGATCAGCCCTCTATCTCATTTCATGCCTCGGAACTAGCACCCCAGCAGCCAGGAGCATGGCTCTAAGTATTACAGTCAATATCTGCAAGCAGGCCGTAGATGCATGTCTGGTCGATACAGGGGCTTCAATTAATATCTTGCCTCCGAAGACCCTTGAATTGTGTGGTGTACACAAAGAAAAATGGCTGCCTAGCCCTATCTCTATTACAACTTATGATAATTCCACCCGTTCCCCTCTGGGAATGGTCTATTTAAAAGTGGAGTTAGGCCCTGTATGCCATGCCGAGGTCGAATTTCACATTTTGGAAATCGATCCTTCCTTAAATGCTATTTTGGGTCGTCCTTATTGTTAGAATTGGGTGGCCTCAAAGCCAATCATTTTACATTCTAGTTCAGATTATTAATAAAGGCAATCATTTCTTCATTTAATAGTTCTCGCAATTAACTATCGTAATGAAGTTCCATAGACAAATGTATGGGATATTGAATCATGATGAGATCATGATAGTGAGATCAATACCCTAAGGCAATTGTCTTAAATAGTTCTCGATCATAGGATATTTGAGATGGACATTAAATATCCGATAAGATCGACACAAGTTATGTCTGCTCATATGATGAGGGTGAATGATCTCACATTCACTCGTGTGGTTACACTAAGACAAACAAGTGGGTGCTCATTAGAGAATGAGTTCACTGAACAGACCCAAATAAGAATTCCTGGATGGTAATTATACCTATTAGTCAACCAGGGAATTCAATCGTTGCAGTAGCACAGTTGGTCCTTTGACCTGAGTCACCAATGATACCTTGTTTGTGGACCATTGAATCTTGATTCTCTGACTCGTGGACTTTAACCATTAAGTCCACCATAATCGGTCTTTCAGATACAGTGGAAAGCTTGCAAAGGTAATTGAGTGAACAACAAGGGATCACTCACTCTTGGTATAAGACTGGAGAGAGAATGTCCTATGGATGTGTACACAGAAATCCCTGGCCAGGGTCAAATGAAAGAGATGTCTTTATAGATATTAACTGTGTACTGGAATCCATCTGGATAATGCGATAAAGGGTTTGACTATAAAACCATACCCTTGCGTTATCGGGACATTGCATGAGTGAAGGATTATATCTGTGCGGCATCTACAGACGGAAAGGTTCAATTGAAGGAAACTGTATCCCTTATATCTTCTAGGATCATGAGGTAGTGTTTGGTGCTGTTCATGATCAGAAGGCCAAGTGATTTGATCATCAGATGATAATTAACTTGTTTATTAAATTAATCATTTAACATATGATGTTTAATGTTAATTAATAAATATTAAACTCAAGAAACAGTTCTAAGTTTAATGGGCCTACAACCGGACTGATATATGGGCCTAGAGGGTCACACACATAAGAGTTCTCGTCAGACGGTGAGAGATGTTAAATTTCATGCTTATCTGGGTTTTTGTGAAAAGCTGCAGGATAAACATGAAGATTTAATGGAGAATTATCCAAGGCCAAACTCTTGGATAATCATGAGGATTAACTCTTGTGCTTATCCTTATTTCTATATAAGGAGGGCCAAGGGGGAGGGGTAAAAAGTTAGTTGGACGAATTTTACTCCCCAGATTCTCTCTCTCCTCTCTCTCTCTCCTTCTCTCTCTCTTGGAGTGGATCTGTCTCTCTCCGCGCATGGTGGATTTGAGATCTGGTCGGAGCACTCAAGTCGATGAGGAAATCGCGTCTGCTGCGGGAACTCATGTGGATACCTCTAGAGATCGTGCGCGTGCGCGATTACCGAGTCGGCATCATCCACGGGAGATTTGAAACCCCGCAAAGGTGAAGAACTGTTCTTCCCGCTTAGATTTTAATGTCCGTTTTACGACCCCAGTAACCGATACAATGGAATCATTTTTATTTCCGCTACGTTCTTGGCGATTCATTACACTTATATGAAAACCCTCGAGGTGATTCCCTCTACGAATCATCAGTGCCTCAAATTTCCCTACAAAGGACGAATCATTAAAGTTACGAGCATGCCGATCCTTGCTGCTGCTCACTCCTTGAATATCAAGCCAACTTCTTCACCTGGCTGACAACCTTTTCCATCGGTATTATAGGTCTACCGTCCGGTGGCTGATCCTTTAAAGGCCGCCACTCTTACTCCTTATCCACTGAATGCCATAAAGCGAAGGAAGTGCATGAGTACCCCTGGATGGAAAATAATGATGAAGGGTGGTTATCAGCCTGGAAAGGGCCTGGTCACACAATTACAAGGCAGAACTACGCCCATCAAGGACAACCGAAGAACACTGGGAAATGGCCTGGGCTATAGGCCAAGAAAAGTGAAGCAGGACATTACTCAACAGGAAGAAAATGAAGACGGCCAGAAGATATGGGAGACAATGTCTACGCCATGCAAAGAAGGTCGGGACTTCTTAACATGGACTCTATACACACATTTTGTCAAGGGGCTCGTGATCAGTCATGACAACACAGTGGTCATCACTTCCTGTTTTGATCTCCACGACATATATGGAAGAGACCTGGTCAGACATTGTTCAGAGTTGATCACGTACCAGTCCTTGGAGGCTCTGCGCCCAATGAAAAGGAGGACGTTTCAAGACCCTGAGTGTGAATGGTACATATGGTTTGACTTAAGTGATCAGTATATTGCATTGAATAGACTGTTTCTTGATCCTTCAGAACCTAAGTGGCCGCCACAAATAGATGAACTGATTGAAGGGTCTGGTGCCATTTTTGATAAAAGAATACTGCTGTCTGAGAAAACAGATGAAGGGGAGCCGGATGACCCCTACAAGGCTGGTTATACCACGGATCTTCTCTGGAGGGAGACTTATCCTTCTTACATTTTCACACTTCATACCTTGTTCCGCACTCTGCTTCTGACCCCAACTTGGTCGCAGGTCATTATTGAAGATATTCCACGGGCTCCGTCCATCATGATCACTCTGTCCCCACGGGACTTCATTCCCCAACCTCCTCTCAATCCAGAGAGGATTTATGATTTAATCTGGGACATACTGCTGTATGATCCCCCAAATCCTTTCGCCTTGGTGCCACTTCCTCCATCCCATTCCCCTCCTATTCACCTTCATTCTTGTTTTATGATTAATTCATCTTTTCTCCAAAAAAAAACGCCAATTTGGCAACAAATTTCTCCCATATCCTCATTGATGAAACTTCCTACTTGTCCGATCGTACCCCATCGCGCGGATCTTTCGGTCAAGATTCTCTTCTAGATATATTCTGCCCCTCCCATCGGGAGGATTCCCCTATATTTCCGCCTATATCCTATAATTTTCATTCTACTTCGTCCTCATTAGGTCAGGATAGGGAGTCTAGCGAAGTTAGGCAGTCTAGTTCTAGGCAGATTAGTCAGGTTAGGAAGTCTAGAAAATCTATGGGTAAACAAATTCTAGATAGATACCTCCAGGATTTAGCTAATAAATGCCTTTCTTGCTCTATGATCCCTCAGCTATTAGAGAACCCTATTCAGATGCCATAAGATTGTGTAGATGATGAGTCAGTTAATGATGGATATGGGGTGTATGAATTGATATACGAAAAAGACCCTATTGTTGAAGATGAGGAAGATGACAAGGACGCGGCTGAGGCATATGCCAGTGGAGTAAAAAGATTCGATGAACCCTCAGCTGCCGTAGAAGAGCCTACCAAAGAGATCAATCTAGAGACTGAAGACAAACCTAAGGTTGTCCTCGTTAGCAAGAATCTTTTCGAAAAGGATGAGAAGGCAATGGTACAAGTTCTTAAGGATTATAAGGACACTTTCGCCTGGAGTTATGAGGATATGCCGGGGTTAGACTCATCACTAGTGGAACACAGGTTGACATTAAAGGATGGAGCTAGTCCGGTCAAACAGAAGTTAAGGCGATTCCGCCCATAAATGGCTTTGAAGATGAAGGAAGAGGTTGATAAGTTACATACGGCCAAATTCATTAGAGTTGTCCTTTATCCACAATGGGTGGCCAACATAGTACCGGTTATGAAGAAAGACGAGAAGGTCAGGATTTGTATTGACTTCCGAGATTGGAACCTGGCGTGTCCTAAAGACGATTTTCCATTGCCTCACATTGATGTACTCATCGATAACACTGCTGGCTATGAAACTTTATCATTTATGGATGGATTTTCAGGATATAATCAGATCAAATTAGCAGAAGAAGATCAAGAAAAGACATCATTCACTACACCTTGGGGAACATACTACTATGTTGTCATGCCTTTTGGATTAAAGAACACTGGAGCCACTTATCAGAGGGCTATGATAGCAATATTTCATGACATGATGCATATCGATCTAGAAGTGTATGTGGATGACTTGTTGGTGAAATCTAAGACTAAGGCTGAGCATGCCAAAGTTCTGGCAAGAGTATTAGAAAGATCAAAAGAATATCAGTTAAAGATGAAACCTAACAAATGTGTATTCGGGGTATCCTCAGGTAAATTACTTGGATTCATTGTCAGTAAACGGGGAATTGAGATCGATCCCAACAAGGCGAAGCCTATCAGAGAGATGCCACCTCCCAAGAACTTGAAAGAGTTAAGAGGATTAATCGCCGTTTTGTCTCCCAACACTCACAAAAATGTAAGCCGTTCTACGAGCTTACCAAGCCGGGAGTCACATTCAATTGGGATGATAAGTGTCAAGAGGCGTTTAATGGATTAAAGAATTATTTGGCAAGTCTTCCTGTTATGAGACCACCATCTCCAGGCAAACCATTGATACTATATATTTCTGTCCTGGATGATGAGGTGGGGGGCTGTCCTAGCACAAGAGGATGAAGAAGGAAAGGAGAAGGCATCCTACTATCTCTCTAAACTTCTCAACCCCGCAGTGCAAAGATACACAGCGATGGAGAAAACATGTGCAGCACTTGTATGGGTTGTTCAGAAATTGAAGCATTACTTTCTAGCCCATGAAGTCCATCTTATCGCTAGGATGAATCCGATCAAGTTTCTTCTTGAGAAATCTATCATTACTGATAGTGTAACGACCCGCCATCCTATGACCGGAGACCCGATCACTAAATGGATGTCGGCCCATTAACTGCGGGTTCACACCCGGATCTCACAAAACACATCTGGAGGAGTAAGCGTTAAACGAGGCTAAATATAACAATCTCACGGACTACAAGGAAAGTACAAGTGCGCAGGAAAGAGATTTACAATGTCCGTATACAGTCCAACAATAATTACATGGTCCAACAAATTACATAAGTACAGGCAGAAGCAAAGTACAACAACATCGGGGCATACCCCGGAACTGAGATAGCTGCTGGTCCGCACACCAAGGAGACGCTACACGCCGCCACACGCCACGAGGTCTACACCTGAAACCGCAGGGAGTGAGCCACACCAGAATTGGGCTCAGTAGAGATCATCCGATCCCCGCCTCCCACTCACACACCCACAAGTGCAAGAATACAGATATAAGGCAATTAAATAAAGCAGTAAACATGACTCCCAAAACCCGGTATGAAACGCACGCACAAGCAATGTAACAGGCACAGTTCTCAGTAACCCGAGTAACCCCACACAAAACCACGACTCATAACCAAGGTCCAACGAAGTGACTAAACCACACTGCCGACCGCGGACAACGTCGCCTCACAACACCACCAACACTCACGCATGTCCACCCCTACAGTGTTCCGGGGCACCGTAAGGTGAGGCAGCGAGTCAAACTAGGACTAGCTGGGACTAGTGAACCACCACCACCTAGCTACGTGTGCACACAAGCAGTCTAGACTACTGTCCTACCGACCGGATTTCCTCCACGCCAGGCCTCGGCGCTTCAGGAGGGCCCTGGGGACCGGCGAAAGCCCCGTTAAGCCAAAGCTACAGGAACTACCCACAACCCTAACCTCCCGGGCTGCGTCAGGCCAAAGGGCGAAGGGTACCACTCGTAACCTTGATCACAGGTCACATCAGGCCCCGTGGCTAAGGGGTAAAACAACTCCAACAGTACCACAACCAGCTCCACAGCAAGAAACGCGCCGGAAGCTGCCACGACAAACAGGGAAACCCCGACCCACTGAGACCAAACAGCAACCCCTCGGATAGCGCACCGGCTACTCCGGCCCGACGGGCTCATGGTGGTTCTGCTTCTCTCAGCCAAAGGTAAAACACAACATGTACCACTCCCCCACCAGTACGGCAACAATGCCTCACAGACACCAAGGCCCTGCCCCATCGGCACATGGTGACAAACGTAAACCACAGTTGTTCCAATTCCATATCCGCATAAGTACACACACACATGACATGATTCCATCCACACAGTAAACCTCTGCCTTGATGTACAATTAAAGTATGCATTTGAACCATTCAACCGTGAAACATGTGTTAATAACAAGAGTTAATACAGTTCTGTCTTGAATCGTGTCGACCGAGGCCGATGCCATTCAAGTCCCTCAAACTGGTTCACTAAAACCCGACCTCAGGTTATGTCTTAAAACGCGTCGTCCTGCGAAGCCGCCCTTTAAAAGGCGTCAGCGTCCTCAGACGCCCTTCACACCAAATTCCGAGATTGCAAAGACCTCAGTCGGGGGAATTTCCTACCTAAATGGCGTCATGATGGCCCGACGTCCTTCTAAAAGGCGTCGTCCATACATGACGTCTTTTAGCACAAGATTCCCTGAACTGACAGAGACCCGGTGGAGCGATTTCTGCCTAAAAGGCGTCATGATGTCCCGACGTCCTTCGAAAAGGCGTCGTCCATACATGACGTCTTTTAGCGCCAGAAACCGAGTTCTGTCCTCAGCCCGAGGGCTCCCTTTTCGCCCCCAAAAGCCCCAAAATCAAACCAAACGGAGGAGGAAGAGGAGCAAGCTAAACCATCACAAATCCACATTCACAGAAACCCTCATTCCCATCAAGAAAAGCTCCTAAACATACTCGTTCTACCCTCAAACACATCATGCATCACATGGAAACTACGGATGAAACGTGTACAATCCACGCAAGGTTCGTCCCCCTACCGGTTCTTGAACTCCTCCAAGCTCCGTGTCGCCGACCCGCCGCACCGCAGACCGCCGCCGGTACCCCCGAGGACGTCGCCACTCCGCCGGGACGTTGGCCGCCGTCCGGAGAATGGAACGCCGCGAAGGAAGTGGTAGTGGTAGAGGTGAGAGGTAGGGAGGTGTTGGAGTAGTGGAAGAGGAAGAAGAGGAAGGGAAGGGAGAAAAGAGAGCCGGAGAGGGCGGAGAGGGCGAGGAGAGAGAGAGTGAAGGCGAGAATGAGGGAAAGAAGGGGAGGCTTGCGGGGTCAATCAGAAATTGGATAAAACGCGTCGACCGAGACGGACGCCTATCAGACGACAGGACGGGCCGTACTGACAGTGCTCTGAAACGCGTCGACCACCACGGATGCCGTTCAGCTGACAATACAGGCACCGTACATTGACATCGCAGGGTCGCAGTCCGAATGGCGTCGTCCATCATGGACGCTGTTCAGACGACAAGACAGGGGCCGTACTCTCGCGGCCCGAAACCCGCCCACGTGGCATAACAGCAACAGACTTAAATGGCGTCCACCCAGCCAGACACCGTTTGAAAGGCGTCGTGCAGTGCAGACGTCATTCTGTCAAAATTCTCAAGACCCCTCAGGGTCGAAACCAGGGGATCCGGCCCGAACCCGACCCGAATACTGAACCCGAAACCTCAGTCCTTACAGATAGGTTAGCACGATGGCAAAGCTTTCTATCTCAATTCGATATCGCTTACATTCAGTAGAAAGCGATCAAAGGCTATGCCATAGCAGAACATCTCGCTCACCATCCCCTTCCTCGTTTTGATCCAGTCCGATCGAAGTTTCCGGATGAGGAACTGATGTCCATAGACCAAATCAAAGATGATATGTGGATTCTGCATTTTGACGGAGCTCTGAATTCCCATGGAAAGGGTATTGGCATTGTTCTGTTATCACCGGAAGGTGTCACCATTCCACAAGCCTTTCAGCTTGACTTCTCAGTCACTAACAATATAGCTGAATACGAGGCACTCCTTGCTGTCCTCGAGGCTACCCATCTCCATGGTGCCACCAAACTCAGAATTGTAGGTGATAGCTAATTGATTATTCGCCAAGTGTTAACCAAATATCGAACTCTTGATCCCAAGCTCAAGCCTTATCAAGAACTTACTTCTGCTTAAGCAAAGCTTTTCACAAAATTGATCTTCGTCCATGTTCCTAGGAATCAGAACATCTTAGCTGACGCTCTAGCCTCACTTGCATCTTCTCTTAATTTTCCAATCAGCAGACAATCCAAATCAATCATCGTTCATAGGCGTCTTTCACCCACCGTAAAAAGACCCTTCATTCCTTAGAACTAAGGAGAAGCTGCTGAAGAAGGTCAGAGATGGAGATATTGTGGAAAAGAGAGAGATTATGTTAATGGAGCTGTTAGAAGAAATGGATGATGAGTAGAAACCATGGTACTACAAAATTGCTAAATATTGTGAAGATCAATCACATCCTGAAGAAGCCACAAACTGAGGAGAAAAGGGCTATCAGGAGAGTTGCTCAAAGATACACCCTAGTTGGGGGAGCACTATACAAAAGAGGCTTTGATGGAGTTCTTCTAAGATGTTTAGACGAAGATGAGCTTTGGAAGGTTATGGAAGGAGCTCATGTTGGAGTTTGTGGTGGCCATGTTAATGGACAGATGTTAGCAAAGAAAATCCTTAGGCAAGGGTTCTATTGGCCAACCATGGAAGAAGATTGTGTAGGATATGTCCGTAGGTGTGCTAAGTGCCACCTTCACGCCGATAAGATTCATTCTCTTGCATCTTCACTCCATCATGTTTCCTCCCCATAGCCTTTTTCCATGTGGGCTTTCGATATCATTGGATCACTTGGTAATCCTGATTCCGGCATTAAGCAGAAGTCCTTCATCCTCACGGCAACGGAATACTTCACCAAGTGGGCAGAAGCTGAAGCATACACAGAAGTCAAAGCATCAACCGTCTGCAAGTTCATAATGAAGAACATCATCACAAGATTTGGAATTCCTAACACCATCGTCACTGACAATGGACCTCAGTTCGTGTCACAAGAACTGAAAGACCTCTGCAACAGGTATAAAATTACATTGCATCATTCGTCTCCTTATTATCCGCAAGGCAATAGCCAAGCAAACGCAACTAACAAGACTTTGATAAAAATCATCAAAAAGACGTGCAAGTCTAATAAATTCACAGACTGGCCAGAAAAATTGATTGAGGCTCTATGGGCCTACCGAACTTCAATCCGCACGCCCACCGGGCAAACTCCTTATTCATTAACATTTGGAATGGAGGCGGTAGTTCCATATGAGATCCTTATACCGTCATTAATAGTACAATTGAATAAGGAATTTTTCATTGATGAACAACGTTCAGCACTCCTTGCTCAATTAGAACTCTTAGACGAGAAAAGATGGTCAGCTGCTAATCATGCAAGAGTTTATCAAAATAGACTAGCACGTTTTTATCAA
Organism: Zantedeschia hybrid cultivar; assembly: GCA_030544215.1. Lineage (NCBI taxonomy): Eukaryota > Viridiplantae > Streptophyta > Magnoliopsida > Alismatales > Araceae > Zantedeschia > Zantedeschia hybrid cultivar. The sequence continues at coordinate 53,924,808 of JARZZO010000006.1, read as the reverse complement.
AAGAAAGTCATCGAACGTAAGTTCAAAGTTGGTGAAATGATCGTCAAAAGAATCTTTGTAAAACCTGGTGGTCCGCGTTCTAAGCTCTAACCCAATTGGGAAGGACCATATGTTGTATCACATGCTTTTTTTGGTAACGCTTACCGTCTAGTTAATGCAGAAGGGCAAGAGTTGACTCACCCCTAGAATGGTTTGTATCTTAAGAAATACTACCCTTAGGTTAAAGAGTCGATCAGCATGGTGCAAAGACTAGTGGAATCAGAAAATTTAGAAACTCAAATTCCCTTATCAGTCTGAATAATTTAATTCAAACACATTACTACACACACTGACACGTTTGATTCATTAGTAACAAGAGATGCCAAGTCCTAAGGAATACCGAAAGCTTGACCAAGCGTGTAAAGTGCAAATCATTCTTTTCAAATAAAATTATGTTTTTACACTCGGCCCATGATGTCGGAACGAGGCTTAGAATAGACTACCAAGAATACCCGCCCTCTCAGTAGGAGGCCGTCATAAAAAAAAGGGGGAGATCCGTCCCAAGAAAAGAAAGAGAAAAGAAAAAGCAAAAGGCAAAAGCCAAATGTCAAATCAAAAGGCCATTACACTATAAACGTCACATCAAGGCCACGAAATGAAATAAAAAGGAACGCAAGGTCGATAAATACCCAGGAAAGAAAATGACCGAACCCCAATAGATATTAGGGTAAGAAAGGAACATCTTTTTAGGTCTCCGGAACCTTCTTGTGGGCTTTTTAAAGTAATTCTTCCTTTCTTTTCTGAAGAAGCGTACTCCAAGCTTAAGGAATGGCCTAGATTGACTAAGGATCAAATCATCAAATGGGATCACGAATGGAAATACAAGTTCAAACACGATGGGTCTAAGTTAGATTATTGAAGAACAATCTGGGAATTAAGTTAATAAATGAATATGTTTCCTTTTGATCTGAGTACCATGCCGGTCTTTTAGTTTGCACCATATTCCAAAAAAAAAAAGTACATATTTCAAAACAAAAAAAAGCACATATTTCAAAAATCCAAAAAAAAAATATATGTTCTAAAACCCAAACAAAAATGAAAATTTCAAAACAACAAAAATATTTCAATTAGCATCTGCTTATCGCATATAGTGTGTTTCATTCCTTTTATTTTTCAGTGAACATCTGTTTGCTTGCATGTTGTATTTTTGTTTACAGTTTGATTATTCATGCTACCTTGGTTAATAAAAGCTATGCCCCTTGACCCCTCTACTAAGAAAAAGATTGATCGATCATTCACTTGACTGAGCAAGGGGCTAAGCCTAAATAGATACTTAACCTGTTTGTTAAGTAATGTACAGGACACAGGACAAACACGTGGGACACAAAGCTGAAGGCAAAAGTTTCATATATATATATCAAAAGGTGTTTTGTACATGATACACAAAAAGAAAAGAAAACTACATGATATGCAGCCCACAAGGTTGGCTCTCCCCGGCCCCTTCATCGAACTAGCTCTGAGCCTCATCAAGAGCATCCGGTGCCAGTCCTCGACTGGGCGGAGGTGGTGGTCCCATCAGACTCGGACCAGCCTGGCCCGATGATATGGCTGATGGGATTCTCGGTTTCTCCGAATCGCTCACGCAGCGGAAAATAAAATAAAACAGCGATCCATTTTCCCATTTCGAAAAACAAAATCGATTATCGGATAATCGAAGTTCTCACCGTATGCGGATTCGAATCCGCAACCGTTCGGTTCCATCGGTGCGACACCGCAAGCCGCGCAAGCGCCCGACCTCTAGCGAAGTCCACGCGATCCTCCCCGCGACGGATATCCTCGCGTTCCTCGTTCTTCGCAGCCCACGAAACCTCTGTCGGTCGCCGCAATGCGCGGACCATTTCCCGTCGAACGGGATTCGGAGAAGCGGCGGAGCAGATCTGGATCTGTCTGGACGTCAGAGAGAGAGAGAAACTGAGGAGGGGCGGCTAAGGTTAGCAGCAGCTTGGCCTGCTCAGCCCGTTCGCTACGTTTTATACTAACCGCGCGGTTTTTCATAAAAACCCCTGGTTTGTATAAAACCCACTTATTTATTCATCGCCTTGAGAATCATGTGCGTGTGACCCTCTAGGTCCAAGTACCAGTCCAGTTAATGGCCCAACAAGCCCAGTGACTCCTCACTGGTTTTATTAATCAATTAATAACCCTTTATTAACTAATTAATCAATCGAATTGATGTCGCACATCAAATTCGACCGGGCCTCCGATCACGTTGGGTGCCAAGCAACACCGCGTGAACCCGGAAGGTATTGGGGTTAAGTAACCCACTCTTGGAACCTTTCCGCCGACAGTTACCGCGTGCATATAATCCTTCATTCATACAATGCTCTCGAGTCAACTCAGGGTATGGCGTGCTGTCAAACCCTAACCGGTCGACTCACTTGGATTGGATGCCGCTGATGAATATCGGAAAACTCCTTTCCCGATATTATCGTCCGCCCTGGACAGGGACTTTCGCGCATCCTTCCTAGAGCATTCTCCCTCTAAGTACCGAGAGCGAATGATTCCTTATTGACACACAATTCCCTTCGACGGTATTCCGCTGTACCCAATCCTTGGCGTATTAGAATCCCGTGGCTAGAGATTCGTAAACCAAGGTCAAAGCAAAGAAGTCCACCGCCAAGGTGTCCTTGGTGTCTCAGGTCCGAGGACCATCCATGCAACTGCGACAGTAGAATCAAGCTGGTTGACAGTGAGGTACAATACCATCCAGCGATTCAATCGGATAAGTTCAGTGAACTCATTCTCCAATGAGCACCTACAGATTCGCCTTAGTGTCTTCACACAAGTGACTTATGAGATCAGTCACCCTCATCATATGAGCTGGAGTAATCTATACTAGTCTAACCGGATATCCGATGTCCTTCTCGGATATCCTCCGACAAGGAACAATTAAGAATATGTGTGTTTAAGTGATCAGTCTCATTAGTTTGATCTCATCATAATCTGATCACTATAGCACATATTCACGGACTTCATTATGAAACGAGAATTAATGCGATTTACACATAATGAATATTATGCCATTTTATTAATAAATGAACGAGATTTACACAGTCAGATTGGCTTGTAGGCCACCTAAAACTAACAATCTCCCACTTGGACTAAAGCCAATCACCTTTATACAATAAGCCTATAGACTCTAGGTGCTCAAACACAATTTGAGCCAACGGCTTCGTCAGTAGATCTGCTACATTGTCGATGGATGGAACTCTTTCCACTACTACATCTCCTCTGGATATGATCTCTCTGATAAGGTGAAAGTGCCTCCGAATATGCTTCGATTTCTGATGAGACCGCGGCTCTTTCGCTTGCGCAATGGCTCCATTGTTGTCGCACAACAGTGGAACAGGCTCAGAGATGCTAGAAACTACGCCGAGGTCGGTGATGAACTTCTTCAACCACACTGCTTCCTTGGCGGCTTCAGCTGCAGCGATGTACTCAGCTTCAGTCGTCGAATCTGCAGTGGTTACTTGTTTGGAACTCTTCCAGCACACTGCGACTCCGTTCAAAGTAAACACGAATCCAGATGTAGGCTTGCTATCATCTAGATCTGACTAGAAACTCGAGTCAGTAAAGCCTCGCAGTTTCAAGTCACCTCCTCCATAGACAAGAAACATATCCATAGTTCTTCTCAAGTACTTAAGGATACATTTCACTGCCTTCCAGTGCTCTTTGCCTGGATCAGCCTGAAATCTGCTCGTAACACTTAGAGCAAATGCAACATCAGGCCGTGTACATAGCATGGCATACATGATAGATCCTATGGCAGAGGCATAGGGTATTCTATCCAAGAATGCCCTCTCATCAGGAGTCTTAGGAGACTGCTCCTTTGAGAGACTAATTCCATGTCTCATCGGTATGAGACCTCTCTTGAAATTTTCCATACCAAACCTTTTGACTATGGTATCTATGTACAGGGATTGGGTCATTCCAAGCATCCTCTTTGATCTATCTCTATAGATCCGTATTCCCAATACGTAGGATGCTTCTCCCAAATCCTTCATGGACATGTTTTTCGACAGCCAGATCTTTACTGATGACATCACAGCTACATCATTCCCAATGAGTAGAATGTCATCTACGTAAAGAACTAGAAAAGTGACTGCACTCCCACTGGTCTTCTTGTACACACAAGACTCATCTTCATTCTTAATGAAGTCATAAGACTTGACAGTCTCGTCAAATCTTATGTTCCAGCTTCGGGAAGCCTGCTTCAGTCCATAAATGGACCTCTGAAGCTTGCACACTTTATCTGAAGTTTCTTTGGATGTGAAACCTTCTGGTTGTATCATATACACCTCTTCCTCAAGGTTACCATTGAGGAAGGCAGTCTTTACATCCATCTGCCATATTTCATAATCAAAGTGTGCAGTAATGGCGAGCAGAACTCTGATCGACTTTATCATGGCAACTGGTGAGAAAGTCTCGTCATAGTCAATTCCTTGCCTTTGACGATATCCCTTTGCCACCAACCTTGCCTTATAAGTGTCTATCCGTCCATCAGCACCGATCTTTCTCTTAAAGATCCAGTTGCAACCGATGGGTACAATACCCTCGGGCAAGTCCTCCAAGTTCCAAACTTGGTTGGTGTACATGGACTGGATTTCTTAGTTCATGGCTTCTCGCCATTTCTCGGCTTCTAGGCCTTCTATGGCCTCCTAGTAGGTTTTAGGATCATCATCCTCATTATATTCTACCTTAGACTCACCTTCAGCAATATGTCCCACATATCGTTCGGGTAGTCTAGGTACTCTACCAGATCTACGAGGCTCATCTGTATGTACCTGAACATATTCAAGAACTGATATCTCAAATGATGATAATGCAGCTGTTTGGGGATTTGGAACCTCTTCCAGTATTATTTTACTCCCACTGTTCTCCCGGAGAAGGTATTCCTCTTCCAGGAAGACAGCTTTCCTGGCGACAAACACCATTTGTTCACCATGATGGTAAAAATAGTATCCAAAGGTTTCCTTTGGATATCCCACAAACCTGCATTTATCAGTTCGTGATTCCAGCTTGTCTGGATCATGCCTCTTTACATGAGCAGGACAACCCCAGACTTTAACATGTTTAAATTCTGGTTTCCTGCCTTTCCATATCTCATATGGAGTACAGGCCATAGACTTGCTGGGTACTCTATTCAGTAGGTATGTTGCTGACTCTAGAGCATACCCCCAGAGGGACACTAGTAATCCTGAAAAACTCATCATGGATCGCACCATGTCCAACAAGGTCCGATTCCTCCTTTCTGATACACCATTCATCTATGGTGTATATGGAGGGGTCAGCTGAGAAAGGATACCATTATCCTTTAAGAATTGTGTGAAATTAGTACTTAAGTATTCTCCTCCTCGATCTGATCGAAGAGCTTTAATACTCTTTCCTAATTGCTTCTCCATCTCATTCTTGAACTCCTTGAACTTCACAAATGCTTTCGACTTGTACTTCATTAAGTACACATAGCCGAATCTTAAGAAGTCATCGGTGAACATGATGAAGTAAGAAAAGTCACCTTTGGCTTTAGTGGACATTGGACCACATACATCTGAATGTATTAGTTCCAAAATATCCTTGGCATGTTCTCCATGTCCAGTAAATAGAGATTTTGCCATCTTTCCCATAAGGCAGGATTCACATGTTGCAAACGATTCGTAATCGAATGCAGTTAAGTAACCATGCTTGTGCAACTTTTGCAACCTACTTTCGCCAATGTGCCCAAGTCTACAATGCCACATGTAGGCCTGGTTTACACAATTCTTGCTCTTCTTAAGAGCATTATCAATCTGAAGATTGTAATAAGAAACATCTAAGAGATATAGACCGTTGACTAAAGATGCCGAAGCTATTGATTTATTACCATAATAAATCGAACAACTTCTATTCTCAATAGTCAACCTATATCCTATCTTGTCCAAACAAGATATTGATATGATGTTCTTTATTATGCTAGGAACATAATAACAATCTTCTAATAGCAAGGTGTCCCAACAGCAATCGCCGCAACTTTTGCGCCGTTTCCTAGCCTCAATTCCACCTCACCTTGTCTCAGCTTGCGCTTACTTGTCAGCATCTGCACATCATGGCAGATATGAGAAGCACATCCGGTATCTAATACCCAAGATGTGGAATCTCTAACTGACAAGTTGATATCTATCATATAGATATCTAAAGCTTCAGACAGCTTCACTCTGCCATGAGCTTTATCAGGAAGGAACTCCTTGCAGTTCCTCTTCCAGTGACCATACTGCTTATAGTAGAAGCAGTCACCCTTCACTACTCCTTTGCCTTTGTCCTTCGATCTTATATCATTAGCTATCATCTCTGCTTCAGGGGCATCCAATGCCGATTCAGTAGGAGGATCAACTCCAGGGACAAAGTCAATGTACTCAGATCTGAAGACATTCTTCAGGTATCTGAACCAATCCGAGTAGATCAGGTAAGTCAAAAGGGCATCAAGTATGCCACGGAGTGGGTTATTCGACGATATAATTCCCTACAGGAGATAAGTAAAATCTATTTAGCAGATGTTCAATTATTAAAATTTAAAACAAGACATGGTCTTTTGTTCAAGTTTAACTCCCACTAATTTTCGACGGACTGTATAACCCTCAGTTATACAGAACGGGAGACGTCGACAGTCTTCTAGTGGGGATCAGAATCTCAATGACTTGCACTACAGCCTTGTGGATAGCACAACAAACTGTAATATAATCAAAGAGCACCCAACTCATGGGACTTGCAACTCCTTGCAATATCTGATCATAGCTTCGGTCCCCAGGGATTTAATGGCCTTGTGGATAGCACAACAAACCACTAATTCTGGTCTAAGCTAACCATCATTACGCAACGAGCATAGATTTGCATGCAGCCCTTGTGGATAGCACAACAAAGCTACATGGTTCCTCTACCCCGATCTTTAGGCCTCTAATGCCATAGGCACAATTTCTCCTCCCAATTAAACAGGCCTTGTGGATAGCACAACAAACCTGCCTAAAGTGATTCGAATCCTATAACTATAACGATGGTAGACCACGCGGTAAGTTCTCAACTACTCGTGTTACGGCTTAGAGTTAATCTGAGGATATTTAGATAACTTTTATCTTGGTCTCTCCTAGGTGATAGTATATAAATATATCGTATATATTTACTAAATACTATAACCTGCTTTGATTCATAATCAAAAGAAAACAATGCATCTCATACATGTCATTAGTGTGGTCATGGATAGCACAGAGGGTTTGACTGGAGCCAACAGTCAAACGCACACACAATCTAACACAACAATTATATTAGATATCCTGCAAACTCATAGGCAAGAGATCTTCATCTTTTCGCCTTCCTGGTTGCAGCTGTGGATCGTCCTCGCTCCTTCCTCGGTTGCCTCAATCATATTACATTTAAATTCTATAATTTACAAGTAAATTGAAGAAGGCCTTGTGGTGAGTACAAGAGAGAGAGGGAGGTAGAAATACATCGGAGTATGAGAGAGAGAGGTGCGCAGTCCTCTATTTATTAACAATTAATAGACATTCATACATCTACGATCCACACAATCCATTCATCACATGAATAATTAAATAAGTGCATATCCATGACCACGGTGTGTTTTAAACATTCCACACATGATTCAGCGCATCACATGGCTAAAATAAATGAGTTTTTCAAAATAAATAATTTTTTACTTTCAAAAAACTAGGATCCAATCAAAATTGGCATTTGAATTTCGAAAACTCATTTTATTAACTTAACATGCAATTAAATCAAAATTTAAAAGCATTAAACACACATCACATGCGCACACACTTCGAATTAATAATTCCATATTATTCCATGCAAATGAGAACAATTCTAATAATCTAATACTTAGATTAAACCCCATTAATAATCTAACAATTAGACTATTAATAACTAATCTAACTCTTAGACTAGTCCATCAAGGTTAATTAACAATTTAACACTTAAATTATTAATTTACTCTAATTATTAATTAACTACTAATCTAACTCTTAGATTAGTTAATTAATGTTAATTAGAAATTTAACACTTAAATTATTAATTAACACTAATTAATTAATAACTATAATCTAACAATTAGATTAGAAGATTAAAGTTAATCATTAATTTAACCCTTAAATTAATAAGTAACAATTAATCATTAAAGACTACTAATTTAACACTTAAATTAGTCATTTAAGTTAATTATTAATTTAACAATTAAATTAATAACTAATTCAAATATTAATTAACAATTAGTTAAAATAATAATTAATAATCTAACTATTAGATTAATAATTATTAATTACTAATTTAACCATTAAATTAGTTTTATTAAAATTAATTATTAGTTTAACCATTAAACTAACAATTAACATTTATAAATAAACAACTAAATGTTAATCCAAATGATTCAAAAATCATTTAATAACCCAATTAAATAAAATTGAATAATAAATTAATTTTCAAAGCACTTTTGAACATTAAATTTAAAATTCAATTATAATTAATGGGGTATTTGGGTTTTTAATTAGGGATTTTGAATTAGGGATAGGGCCCAGCCCAAAAGGGGCATCAGGTTCGAGCCATTTGCTGAACCTGGGCTCGGCCAGGGTCCCAAGTGCGAGCCAGGTCCTGGCACCTTGGCTCATGGGCTTAAGCCCGGTGAGGGGCCCCCTGGCCAGCCGATCTAGCCGGTCGAACCGGCTCAGGCCGGCACCCCCTCCAACCCGACGAGCCCCCCCGAAACCTTAACCTGAGTTTGCAGGTTTCACGGGGCGGGAGGGAGTTGTTTCCAGGGCCGGCGGCGGCGTCCCACCAGTTGCGGCCGGCGATGGCTCCAGCGTTGGTGAGCCTCCCGGCGCCGGCATCCCTTCCGGAGAAGCCCAACAAGGCCGGCCGAGACCTCCAATAAACTGGTTTTTCAAAACAACAAGAAGAAGAAGGCTCCTCCCCTCCTGTCCGGCCACCACGAGCAGCTGCTCCGACTCCAGCCTTCGGTGCCTATGGGTGACCAGAGGGATCCCTGGTCATACCGGGAACTCCGGTCACCTTCCCATCACATAGAGCACCCGATTGAAGTCGCCACAGACACCCCGTTCTTCGTCCCACAAAGAACCCCCAAAAAAAATTCCGATTTTTGCAGAATAAATTAATCTTATTAATCGTGTTCATCACATGAACACAAATCCAGCAAAAGGGGATCGAACTTACGCATGGAATAATACAAGAAAAATTAAGTTCGGAGACCGAAACGGGACGAGAAACAGTGGAACCTGGCTTTGATACCACTGTTGGGATTCTCGGTTTCTCCGGATCGCTCACGCAGCGGAAGCCAAAATAAAACAGCGATCCATTTTCCCGTTTCGAAAAACAAAATCGATTATCGGATAATCGAAGTTCTCACTGTATGCGGATTCGAATCCGCAACCGTTCGGTTCTGTCGGTGCGACACCGCAAGCCGCGCAAGCGCCCGGCCTCTAGTGAAGTCCACGCGATCCTCCCCGCGACGGATATCCTCGAGTTCGTCGTTCTTCGCAGCCCGCGAAGCCTCCGCTGGTCGCCACAATGATCGCCGCAGTGCGCGGACGATTTCCCGTCGAACGGGATTCGGAGAAGCGGCGGAGCAGATCTGGATCTGTCTGGGCGCCAGAGAGAGAGAGAAACTGAGGAGGGGCGGCTAGGGTTAGCAGCAGCTTGGCCTGCTCAGCCCATTCGCTATGTTTTATACTAACCGCGCGGTTTTTCATAAAAACCCCCGGTTTGTATAAAACCCACTTATTTATCCATCGCCTTGAGAATCATGTGTGTGTGACCCTCTAGGCCCAAGTACCAGTCCAGTTAATGGCCCAACAAGCCCAGTGACTCCTCACTGGCTTTATTAATCAATTAATAACCTTTTATTAACTAATTAATCAATCGAATTGATGTCGCACATCGAATTCGACCGGGCCTCCGATCACGTTGGGTGCCAAGCAACACCGCGTAAACCCTGAAGGTATTGGGGTTAAGTAACCCACTCTTGGAACCTTTCCGCCGACAGTTACCGCGTGGATATAATCCTTCATTCGTACAATGCTCTCGAGTCAACTCAGGGTATGGTGTGCTGTCAAACCCTAACCGGTCGACTCACTTGGATTGGATGCCGCTGATGAATATCGGAAAACTCCTTTCCCGATGTTATCGTCCGCCCTGGCCAAATCCTCAGGCCAGTAATCCTGGCCAAATCCTCTAAAGTGGGGATCATGTGTCCCCAGGACATTAGAAATGCTCGACTCTCTACGTGCCAACGCTCCCTGAGCGCCTACAGCAGCACTAGATCGAGCCAAAATGGCTTGATGTCCAAAATCTCCCTGAACCCCATCTGGCGCAGGCGCGCCTTCTGGAAGTCTGGTAAACCCCTATAGGCTCCTATGACCAAGTCCCATGAGATTCTGGCCCTCATCGTCCCCTGCAAATAAATTCAAGAAAATTTCATCAGTCAGTGAAAATTAAAAATCAATAAAATATTCTGACTAAAAGCCGTCAGCAATGGTGGACGTCCATTAAAAGGCGTCCACATGCCTTGACGCCACTTAGTCCTATTTTCTACCCCAATAAAAAAATAGAATTTTACTTTTAATGGCGTCGGACCATGAGGACGCCTTTTGAAAGGTGTCACCTGGTCTGGACGCCGTTCAAAGCTGATTTCGGACTTTTCCCAAAAGTCCCTTTCCTCCCTCTTTTTCTCATCTCATCCAAACCATGGAAGACTTACCAGGTGGAGGTCGCCCTCCCTTTCTTCTTCTTCGGCCATGGGTGCCGGGGGAGCCTCTTCTTCTTCTAGGAATGCCGCCACTGCCGCGAGTTCGGTCGGCACTTCTACCGGAATTTCTTCCGCTGGAACCACCGTAAGGGAGGCCGTCCGCCGCCTCTTTGCTACGGCCTTAGCCTTGCGTGATCCTTCTCCACGTTCCATGGTGGGAAGAGGGAGAGTTTGAGAGAAGGGGAGCTTGGGTGGAGAAGAGCTTGAGAGGAAAGAGTTTGATAAAGGAGGTCAGTGACGGAGAAGATCGCCGGAGAAGGGAGGAAGATCGCCGGTGACGGAGCTTGATCGCCGAAGAAGAGAGAAAGATGGCCGAAGAAGGATCGCCGGAGCTCGGAGAGGAAGAAAGATTTTTAGGAGAATGAAGAAGAAATGAGGCTTGCGCGGGTTTTGTTAGAAAAGTTTGAAACGTGTCGTGGTACTGCGACGCCATTCAAGGCGCATAAACTGAGGCGGCAAAGGACAGGTGTTTGAATTTGGTAAAAGGCGTCTCCACAGATCGACGTGTTTCAGTTTAAACCGCAAATTCTGGTCAGAACAGTACATGGCATGATGATTAAGCGCGTCCACATATAACGACGCGTTTCAGTCGATTAATCGCAGAATTAATGGCATAATTCTGTGGAAAGGTGAGAGAGAGAATTGAAAGGCGTCTACTCATGTAGACGCGTTTTAAGATTAATCTCTTATTTTGAAAAGGATTTTAATTAAAAGGCGTCTATATCTGATGGACGGGTTTTAAGATTAATCTGGGATTTTAAGGATTAATGTCTAATTTTTTTAGAAAATGAATTATGGTTGAAAGGCGTCTTCCTGAGTAGACGCGTTTTGCATTAAAGTATACCCGAATTGTCATATTTTAAGGAAAAATCAAGTTTTTACTTAAGGAAAAATCATGAACAAGTCACAGAAGATTGAGGATGAATTTCAAGACATATAGGAACAATTCTTTATGAAAATAAATTCTTCATTACATCAGAAAAGGAGAAGAAAAGATAACATTCAAAGAAGAAATTTCCGAAGTCTCAGTATATATGGAACAAATAATCCTCTATCTGTTTCTTGAGAGGATTTTACATGATGATTGAAGCTAATGTTCCACAAAGTGACTATAAGTTCAGTGGCTTCATAATCTTCATCGGATTCCAAGGCACGCTTCTTGATTTGAGATGTATGGGAAAATTCAGAGAATTCGTAGCGAGGCAAACTAAGTTGAGTATAGCAGCGATGAGGATTGTACAGCACGAACTCAGTAGCCCCAATCAGTTTAAGCTCTGCACCCGTTGCAAGGCGTACCTGAATTGACTTTCCTACGAGTGCAAGTGGAGAAGAATCGAACCCATTTACTGACATTCTTCTCAGATAATCTCCCCAGTCAGTCGAGTCTTGAGTTTTGGCACTCGATTGATCATCTTCTCATTGAATTTCACAATGTTTGAGATATGTAAGATCGGGCTATTCTGATAGATTTGAGATGGTCTTGCAGAATTCCTCGTGTGATATTCAAACTTGAAGTGCAACTCAACCCACAGAGCGAAGAGTAGCATGCAACCATAGGGAGGCTGACCTGTAGATGCTGCAGAAAGCCCAGTATAAAGATAGGATAGAATCGCTGTGCTGTTATGTTTTCCCTCAAAGATCTCGCAGATTGCATTGACTTGATCATCTTCAAGAATGTTATCTTGAGCAGGAAAGAACAGAGCTCCAGCTAGACACGTGGTGAAAGCTTTCATCACGTTCTCAGTGTCATCCTCTCTAAGATCTTCAATCTCGTACAACGTCCACTCTGCAAGCTTTGCAAGATTGATTCCTTTTTTGGTGAGGCACCCTTTAACTTTTGTTGGGTCCTTCATGATCTTCATCAACAATTTTTGACTAGTAATCTTCTCCTTCATCAGAGCCATCTTATTCGATCACTTCATTGTCGCCATACAACTTGATTTTGGGAAGGCCCAATAAGAGTTCAACCTCTTCTAGAAGAATAGTGCATTCAAAATCAGGGAAAAGGAAGGTATGGGTTTGAGGATGCCATAACTCAATCAAAGCACCCATAGCCGCCCAGTCCACGTTTGGACTCTTGTAATGCTTCGCATAGACTACTAGACCTTGGATGTTCCACTTGGAAACAAAGGATTGCATAGAGATTGTGGTACTTTAGCAAGCTTTCGAATCCAAGGGAGAGATGTGAATTTCCTTGGGACGGGAAACAAGGGATATGCCTAGAAAATAGAAGGGAAAATTACTTGAAGAACATGAAGAACATTGAAGAAAAGAATATTCAACTTACTTGGAGGTTAGGATCTCTTCCACTTAAATGATTTTCCATGTCGGAGAGCTTCTCTAGCGTCTTCTTCATCCTTTTACTTGAAGAATCCATCTTGTTCTTGGAGCTTTTCCTTCTTAAAGCCTTGAAACCTTGAAAATCCTTGAACTTTGAAGAAAATCCCTTACTTTAATCTCTAGATTGTGTTAGGATTGCCTTGATATAAGTTTATGGAGTTTATATAGAGAGAATTGCGATCCTAGAAAGGCTTTTCTAGATTGGAGAAGGGATAAGCATAGAAAGAGTTGGAATCCGAGTAGAGATTAGCCAGAACTTCTTTTTGCGACTGAAAAGGCGTCGTTGAACAGCGACGCGTTTTATCTGAATTAATGGCGTCGGCTCGACACGACGCGTTTTCAGGGTTTTCTGTTATTTACCCGAAATCCATATTTTTGATACTTAGATGATGATTTGTTTGAAGTTACTGATAAATTTTGAGTGCTGGTAATTCAGGAAAATCCAAATAAAGCTGAAAATTCAAAGAAGATCCCACTGTGGAAGTTTATGAGTCCTGACCGTGGCTAAAAAGACGGTTATCTCTATCCTTGTATTCTTTCATGTAATTGATTTGCATTATCATTACTATATGTTAAATATTTATTAGACTATATTAAGGACCTTGTGGTTTTGATGAAACTGGAATTTGAGTTCCCCTACAACAAAAACAGTGATAATTCTAGAGAATTCTTAATCGTACGGATAGGCCGTTGGATTGTTAATTTGTGAGGATGATGGTTCCACTTTCGTAAAATGGTGCGTGGATAAACGAGCTTCGGCTTAGCATTGAATTACAAGAATTTGTATCTTGACTCATTAATAACAATTTAACAATATCATCCTTGATTAATTTATATTTTATTTGACTTTATATTTTTCTTTTAGCCCAGCATGCATCATATAGGACTTTGATATCATTGTGATAAGAATTAATTCTTGATTAAATTTCAAACCATTGATCAAATAATTCCAACATGATATGAAATATTCCATTCTAAATTTAGTATCTTGATTATCTTTGAGATTTGTTTGAAGATATCTTTGGAATTCTATCCTTTCTTGGACTCTTTATCCAATATTTCTTGTTTTCTTTTAAGACCCATCATGGCTGCAGCACGTCCACATTGGCTGGCAAACGCTCCTCATGATGAAACCTGCAGTGTCTATGACCTGGGGTACTTCCCAATCCGTGGAGGTTGATCGACCTTATTTTATTTTCTTGTCTACCTCATCCAGACAAGATTGATTCCATCGATATCCTTGAGTTATTTTCATTGATGATTTTGAGAAAAAATCCAATCATGTGATGTTGAGAGCATGTCTCATCACACCTTGGCGTCATCTTTTCAGTACATTCCATTTCATTTCACTCCCTTGCAAAGATGATGCCAAGGTGAGGTAGCTGTAGATACGCTAATTTTGACATCATTTTGAGTAAATTTCATATCATATAATAAATGTCTCAGAATGATCTGATATTTAATCATTAATTAATTTTTATTAATCTTTCTGAATTAATTATTTAAATAGTATCGGGTCAGACAGACATAATTTAAGTTAATTAATTAAATTGATTTTAACTCAAATTTTAATCAAATATGAAAAAGTCTAAAAGACGTCGACATGTGTAGACGCCATTTAGAGTTTATTCTTATTTTGATATTTAAATTTGAATTTTAATTAATTGATTAATTAGCTAAAAGACGTCTGCCAAGCACGATGCCATTTAGGTTTCCTAAGCTATTTCTATCTCTCCTTCCCGATGTTTATCCTTATCTTAATTAGTCTAAAAGACGTCTCCCATGGGCGACGCGTTTTAGATAATTACAGATAATGATGAATTAATCTGTGTTTATCTGTTTGTTAGTTAGATAAACTTCAAATTCTTTCATATTAATCTTTAAGTAACCGCGAATCAAAAGTCTATAAATACATAACCCCTGGGTCATTAAAAAGTTAGTGATTAAAGTGATAAGAGTGATAATTCTTAAAAGATTAGTGATAATTTTGAGTGATCCAAGAAGGCGACGACGTCCAGGTGCTGAAGGATCGAAACGCTGCTACTTCTAGGAGTCTGCATCCTTTCTTCATCACTTTTTCGTCCTTTCAAAATCCATTCAAAAACCAAGGCTTTCCAGGGGCCATTCAACTTAATTCTTAATTAATTTCTACATCTTTCTCATATTTTCATCATATTGGCATTATATTTTCATCACATCACTCCATGCAACACACACTCACTAACATTATTTTCCAATCCATGTTTTAAAGGGTTTAAAAGACCATCAAACAAGTGAGTTCTTTGTTTAAGTTGCATGATCAGAATCTTCATTAGAATAGATACTACTTCTGCTTGAGTTCTTATTATTTTCTTATATCTTTGCTTGTTACAAGGTACAAAAGGAGGGAATCAACAAAGAAAAGGAATCTGGATGATCCTCAAAGTTTGATAAGCAGCCAAAGCAAGAACAAAGTCGAAAGGACTCTCTTTCTTCAACCGGCTGAAGGAGGGGAATCAAGGACTCGAATATCTCCCAATTCCAAAACAGGTAGGCGATCAATCTTTTCTTTTGGAACTTTTTAGTTAAAAGTTTCTGGCGATCACATTCACTTAGTTTTAATAGGTTTATTTGTCACATAAACAACATAATTTTCATGATAATCACACACCTAATTTGAGCACTCACAGCCCCACCGCTCGACCCCTGCTGGGCAGGTGGCCGGTGGCAGCGCCCACCCCCCCTTCCTGCACGCAGCTAGGGGCTGGCCGGCCCCTGCTGGGCCGGGCCGGGCATGGGCCTGAGCCAGCCCAACAGCTGGCCTGGACCAGGCCGCCCACAAGGGTTGGTTTGGGTCCGAGCCAGCTGCTGGCTAGGCTCGGCCCTGTGTCGGACCTAGGTCCAGCAATGGGCTGGGCCTGCCTAGTCCATTGGACCATGCCCAATTTATCCCCAATTTTGGCCCAATTAAATCAAATAATTTTGGAAAAAATATTTTTTCATAATTAAAATTTTGAAATTTTGTTTTTAAATTTAATTAAATAATGTCCTTGATATTTATTAGGCCTATTTAGATTAAAAATCTATTTATAATTGACAAGTTAGTTGTTGATTATTTGATTATCTAAATTGTTAGATATGATGATGTTAATGCATGTTAATTTAAATGTTAAATTAATTACATTAATTTCACGCAAGGTAATGGCATGGAATATTAAAAAGGATTTGATCTATTTGGTTAACATGCGCATTGAATGTATTATTATTGCTTATTTAAATCTTGATTTAAATCAGCATGCTTAATTAAAATTCTTTTCAAAAATTCTAAATCCAAATTTTGTTTGGTCCCTAGTTTATGAAACCAAAATAATATTTATTTTCGAAAGATTTTATTTAGCCATGTGATGAGCATTAACTGTGCGGTTTGTTTTAATTTTAAAAAAAAACTACACGATGGTCATGGATGTGCATTATTTTGTGGATATGAATCGATTATGGATATGATTGCATGGTTTATTGTTTATTAATAAATAGAGGTCTGCGAACCTCTCCCTCTCATATTCCATTGTATTTCTACCTCTCTCTCTTCATATTCGCCTTAAGGCTTCTTCCTTTGAATTATTGATGTAATTTGATCGAGGTGGCAGTGCGTAAAGAGAGGATGATCCAAAACTGCAACCAAATGAATATGAAGGAGTTCATTAAATCTCTGAGTTTGCAGACTCATGATATAAATTGTTATATTGTGTGTGTGTGTTTGACTATTTGGCTCGAGTCAAACCGCAGTGCCGTCCATGACCACACTAATGACATGTATATGATGCGTGTATTTTTTATTTTGATTATGAATCAAATTAGCTAGGTTATTAGTATAAATATATATTCGATATATCTAATACTATCGCCTAGGATGAGACCAAACTAATTAATATAAAACTTTCGTTTTAAAGTCTAAGCCGTAGCGCGAGTCATTTAGAATGCACCGCGTGGCTCTCCATCAATATAGTTATTAAATCTCGATTCTTTGGTGGCATATTCTTTTTGTTTACCTGAGATTTGCCATCATATGATGAGAGGTCTATTGACTATGTCATTGGATGCCTGGAGATTGGAATAGAGGAACAGTATAGCTATCCACGTGTTTACCCGAGGGCTATATTCCTACTTTACACCATCACGTATTGATGGTAATGCTTAGAACATATTTAATGGTTTACTGTGTTTACCCGGGACCATTAGTGATCTGGAGCCGAAACAAGATCAGATATTGCAAGGAGTTGCAATTATCATGAAATGATTGCTCTGAGATAACAGTATAATACTATATGTTTATCCGACGTCATACTGTGAGTCTTGGAGATTCTGATCCCCACTAAGAGATAGTCGGCGTCTCCCGTTCTGTATATCTGAAGGTTATGCAGTTCGACGAAAATTAGTGGGAGTAAAACTAAATAATAAAAGACTATATCTTGTTTTAATTAATCTGAATACCTACTGACTATAATTTGATTATCTCTTGTAGTCTAGAATGTTGCACCATAATCCGTTGCGTGGCATACTTGATGCCAATCGTTTGACAGGCACCAACTACTCAGACTGGCTCAGGAACCTGAAGATTGTCCTCAGGTCTGAGCAGATTGCATATGTCTTGGATAATGAACCTGCTAAGGCTAGGTAACGGCGCAAGAGTTGCGGCGCTCGCTGTGGGGACAGTGAAGCTCAAGCTACCATCCGGAGACACTTTATCATTAGATGAATGTTATTATGTACCTAGCGTAAAAAGAAATATTATTTTTATTTCAATTTCTTGATAGAATTGGATACAACTTAAATGTTGGGAACAATAGTTGTTCAATTTATTTTGAAAATAAATTAATAGCTTCTACTATCTTGTCCAATGATTTGTATCTATTAAATGTGTCTAATGAAAATTTACACATCGGTTCTTTAATTAAAAAAAGTAAGTATGAAATGAACAAAGCCTACTTATGGTATTGTAAGCTTGGCCACATTGGTGAAAACATACTCCAAAGGATGCATAAAGATGGATACTTAGATCCATTTGATTATGAATCATATGCAACCTGTGAGTCATATTTAATGGGTAAAATGGCTAAGTCTCCATTTAGTAGAACTGGAGAACGAGCCAAAGATATATTAGAACTTATACATTCAGATGTATGTAGTCCTATGTCTACCCAAGCCATTGGTAGTTTCTCATACTTCATTACATTCATTGATGATTACTCAAGGTTTGGATACATATACTTATTGAAGTATAAATATGAACCCTTTGAGAAATTCAGAGAATTTAAGAATGAAGTAGAGAAACAAACTGGAAAGAGTATAAAAACCATCCGATCCGATCGGGGTGGTGGATACTTGAGTACAAAGTTCATTAAATACTTAAAGGATAATGGTATCCTTTCTCAGCTTACACCTCCTCATACACCTCAGATGAATGGTGTATCAGAAAGGAGAATCGCACATTAATGGAAATGGTGTGATCTATGATGAGCATGTCCAAATTACCAGGGTTCTTATAGGGATATGCACTTAGATCGGCTATGTATATCCTAAACAAGGTACCCAGTAAACCTGTTAAAACCACTCCATATGAGATATGGAATGGAAGGAAACCAGACCTTAAACATGTTAAAGTCTGGAGATGCCCTGCTCATGTTAAAAGACATAATGCAGATAAGCTGGAGTCCAGAACTCACAAATGCAGATTTGTGGGATATCTAAAGGAAACTTATGGATATTACTTTTATCATAGGATGTTTGAGAAAGACATCGAATATCCTGATAGACCAGTATAGGATTCTTCAGCTCATATGATGAGAGTGACTGATCCTATAAGTCACTTATGTGGAGACACTATGCTGGACCTGTAGGTGCTCATTGGCGAATGAGTTCACTGAACTGATCCAACTATGAATCGCTGGATGGCAAACACCTCACTGTTAACTAGCTTGATTCTTTTGTCACGGTTGCGTAGATGATCCTTGGACTTGAGATGCCAAGAATATCTTGTTGGTAGGTTTCTGAACTTTGACCTTGACTAACGAATCCCTAACCATAGGTTATCAATAAGTCAAGTGATCGGGTTCAGGAAAATGCCCTCGAAGGTAATTGTGTGTTCAATACGGGATCATCCGCTCTCAATAGTTTGAGAGAAAATGCTCCACGAATGATGTGCTTAAAGTCCCTGGCCAGGGCGGACTCTGTATCTAATAAGGAGTTATCGGATTCAAATTAGCGGCATCTTATTCAAGTGAATCGACCGGTTAGGGTTTAACAGTAAACCATACCCTAGGTCAATTCAGGAACATTGCACGGATGATGGATTATATCCGCGAGGTAACCGTTGACATAAAGGTTCCAATAGAGGGTTGAGATATCCCCAATACCATCTAGGATCACGCGATGTTGCTTGGCATCCAACATGATCGGAAGCTCGTTCGAATTTACTGTGGGACATTAAATTCGGCTGATTAATTAATATAAGGATATTAATTAATTCAGTGGGACAGTAAAGAGTTACCGAGCTAAATGGGCCATAACTGGACTGGTATTTGGGCCTAGAGGGTCACACGCAAAAGGTTTTCAAGTCGATGGATAATCCGATAGGATTTCGGATAAGTCTGAGTTTTTATAAAAAATCGCGAATAGGCTTATTATAAAAGAACAGATGCTAAGTCGGGGGCCAGCAACCATAACCTAGCCGCCGCCTTCTTTCTCTCTCCTCTCTACTGGGCATACGACACGAGGCGGCCATTTGGAGGCTCCACTTCGACTCCCGACTTGATGGATATAGGTGTCCTCTAAGCCAATCATAAGGCACATATTTCAATCTGGTTCACTAATAAATGGCATTAAATTCATTATGTAGATTGGCATATTTATAATTGCGCATAATGAAGTCCATGAATATGTGCAATAGTCATCAGATTATGATGAGATCATAATAATGAGACTGATGACTTATAAACACATATTCTCAATTGTTCTTAGTCGTAGGATGTTTGAGAAGGACATCAAACATTCGGTTAGACTAGTACAGGTTATTCCAGCTCATATGATGAGGGTGACTGATCTCGTTAGTTACTAGTGTGGAGACACAATGGTAAATCTGTAGGTGCTCATTGGAGAATGAGTTCACTGAACAGATCCGACATGAATCGCCGAATGGTAATTTACCTGACTGTCAATCGGCTTGATTCATCGTCACAGTAGCGTGGTTGATCTTTGAACTTGAGACACCAAAGACACCTTGTCAGTGGACTTCTGGACTTTGACCTTGACCTACGAATCCCTATCCACGGGATCTCTAATAGTCAAGGATCGGATCCAGCGGAAGACCTTCGAAGGTGATTGTGTGTTCAATAAAGGATCGTTCGCTCTCAGGTAACTGGAGAGATAATGCTCTAGAATAGATCCGCAGGAGTCTCTGGCCAGAGCAGAAACAATATCAGAAAAGTAGTTTTCGGATATTGTTAAGCGGAGTCTGATTCAAGTGAGTTGACAATCTAGGGTTTGACAGTTGACCATTCCCTAGGTTAACTCGAGAGCATTGTGCGAACGAAGGATTATAGCCACGTGGTAACTGTAGACGGACAGGTTCCATGAGTGGGTTGCTGAACCCCATTACCTTCCGGGATCATGCGGTGTTGCTTGGCACCCAACTTGATCTGAAGTTCGACCGAATTTACATGCGATGATAATTCGGTTAAGTAATTAGTTAATATCTAGATATTAATTAATTACAATAAGTCACTAAATAGTTATTGGACTTAACGGGCTGAAAATCGGACTGGTAAATGGGCCTAGAGGGTCACACGCAATAAGATTCTCAGTCGGTGGTACATAAGTGGGATTTATATTAACTCGGGGACTTTTGTGAAAAGTCGCGCCGACTTAATATATATATGCGCTGTTGAGAAACCCTGGGCCAAGCTCCAGGATTTCCCTTGCTGGTCGTCATCCCTCCTTTCTCTCTCCTCCTCTGGGCGTCCCGTTCGAGGCGCCAGAACAGTTTCCGTCTCTACCGCGCGTGATTCCCGAAGGTCGGGAATTCCCGTCGGCGGGATTTCAGTAATCGTTGTGGCGACATATCTTCAGAGCTGATACGGACGAGGGATCGAGGACGAACCACCGCGGAGGATCGCGTGGATACTGCTGGAGGCCGAATGCTTGTGCGGCTCACGGCATCACCTCGACGGAACCGAGACGGAAGCGGATTCGAATCCGCGCACGGTAATCGGATTACTTCCCGTTGTTTTTTGTTTTAGTTTTTCGTTCCGAATCGGATCAGCGGGCATCGGGCGGGATTATTTTTTTTTGTTCATCGTTTCCGCTGCGTTCTTCGCGTCCCGCCCGGATCCCAACAATGGTATCAGAGCCAGGTTCCGCTCTGATCCGCTCCGGAACGATAAAATTATTATTCTAAATTATTTCATGCATAAATTCGTTTTTCCTCATAGATATTGTTCATGGGATGAACTTAGAATATCGAATTTAATTTTTCTGTGCGAAAAACGAAAAATTTTTGAGGGTTTCATCACGTTCTTCATGGTGATGAAGAACCGGTTTTGTGGGCTTTAAAAGGGGATTAATGATGGTTGGACCATCTCTGTGGGTTTGCTGGTATGACCAGCTACCCCTCACCATCCCCGGAAAATTTCTATGGCGGCCGGTGGAGCTTTTCTTCCCATAATTTTCAAGAGTTGAAAAGGATTGTGGAAAAGCTGAAATCTGCGAAACTGCACGAATCTCCATCTTTGGAGGTTCACCGGTGGCGAAGGAGTCGCCGGCCGGCCACCACCGGCAGGGGAAATGGAAGGGGTAACTCCCCTCTGCAACTTTCGGCCACCCTCGCGGCCGGCGGCGGCGGCGACGGCGCCTGAAACTGGCAAGAAACAGCGCCAAAAACCCTAAAAAAAAATCAGGCTGGTCAAGCTGCTGGAAAGGGGGCTGGACCGGCCGGTCCCGCGCCAGGCCCCTGGCCAGGCGGGAGCTGGCCCGGCCGGCCTAGGTGGTCGACCTGGCTGAGCCAGGTCGCGCCTGGGTCCGGCCCTGGCCCGGCCCGGGCGCGCCTGGGGCCCGTCCTGGCTCGGCCAGGTGCCCGGGCCCGAGCCAGGTGCCCCTGGCTCGAGCCAGATGAGCCAGGTTCGGCCCTGGCTGCACTAGCTCGAGCTAGGGGGGGCCATTAAGCCCTGATTAGGCCCATTTAAACCTATTTTGGCCCAATTAACCCCAAAAACCCCTTATTTAATTAAAACCCCCATCCTATTTAACTTGAAATTGAAATTAATAATGTTTAAAATTGTTTTAAATATTAAATTAATTATTTTGAGTTAAAAGAGGATTATAATTAAGATATGATCTTAATTATGGATTATTATTTTAATCAAACGTTTTGTGGGGTTTATTAAGATATGATCTTAATAGTTAATTGTTTTAACTAAATAAGATAGGATCTTAATTATTTTAATTAATTAATTAAATGAGTTATAATTAAGATATGATCTTAATTATAAATAACTTTTAATTAGTTGATTAAAGGGGTTTATATTTAAGATATGATCTTAAATATAATTAACAAATGTTGTTATTCATTTAAAGGGGATTTAAATATAAGATGTGACCTTAAAATTTAATTAACAAATGTTGTTAATTATTTAAGTGATTAGATCATTGTTATGGTTTTAAAATTAATTAACAAATGTTGTTAATTTTATTTTTATTAACTAATAAGACATTAATAGTTTCTTAGCAACTGTTGTTAGGAAATTGTTTTAATGATTGAGGGACACTTAATAATGGTTTATAAGTGATTAATTAACTAATTATAATTGTTATAATTAAGTTAATTAGTTCTTAAGTAATAAACCTTAATAAATGTTATTAAGGACTAATTAAGTCTTTATAGTAGTTATTAAGATGATTAATTAGTTTACTCATGCATCCCTTAATTATTGTTTTATTAATCTAATCTATTTGAAATTGATCTTTTAATAAAAGTTATTAAGAGATTATATTAAGTATAAATTGTTAGACTATATTAATTAGAAATGTTCTAATTATTATTTCTTAATAATGGTTATTGAGAAATATGATTTAAATAAAGGGGTTTATTAACGAGTTGTTAAGGGGTTAATAATTTGAGTTGAAAATTCTTTTGTAAATGTTATTTAGGAATTTTTAATTCTTTCTAAATGTTAGATTGTTTCACATTAATAATTGTTATTAATGTGAATTAAAATTAATCTAAGTGTTAGATTAATTAATTTAGAAATGTTCTAAATTATGCATGGAATATTTTAGAATTTTAATTTTAGCTTTATGTGCGCATGTTGATGTGTTTAATACTTTAAATTAGATTTATTGCATGTTAGAAAATGAGATTTTCGAAAATTCAAATTATCCAATTTTGATTGATACTCAGGTTTTAAGAAAGCCAAAATTATTATATTTTCAAAATTTTAGCCTTCATGTGATGTGCTTTATCATGTGTGGATGGTTAAAATTTGTGGTGGTCATGGACATGCACTTAGTTAAATTTCATATCATGTGATGGTGTGTGATTATGTGGATTGTTATGGAATGTGATGTGTATTAATTAAATGTTAATTAATGAGGTTTGCGTGCCTCCCTCTCTCCATTCCATTGTAATTCTATCTCTCACTGATATTGTACTTGGCCATAAGGCTTTCTCTTACAATTTATTTATATTTGAAATTGTTTCAAAATAAATATTATTTGTATTTTATCGCGCCGACCGAGGAGAGGCAAGGATGATCCACAAATGCAACAAAGAAGGCGACAGGAGATGAAATCACCAGTGGCTATGTGTTTGCATGTTTAGATTATATAAGTGTTATATAGTTTTGGTGATTAATTGTTTGGCTCCAGTTAATCACCGTACTGTCCATGACCACATAATGAATATGTATGGATGGCATGCTTTTAGTTATTGATTATGAATCGATTGTTAATATCTAAGTATAGTTAAATATATTCGATATATTTATAATCTATCACTTAGGATGAGACCAACTTAATATAAACAAAACCTTCAACATAAAGTCTAAGTTGGAGCGCGAGTCATTGAGAATGTACCGCGTGGCTCTCCATCAATATAGTTCTTAGAACTTGATTCAGTGATGACAGTTTCTACGTGTTTACCCGAGATCTGCCACCATCTGATGAAAGGACTATTAACTATGGCATTATGATGCCTTGAGATTGGAATAGAGGAACGGTGTAGCTATCCTCGCGTTTACCCGGGAGCTGCATTCTTACTCTACTATGTCACGTATTGATGGTAAAGCTTAGACCAGGTATAATGGTCTACTGTGTTTACCCGGGACCATTAAAGACCTGGGAGCCGAAATAAGATCGGATATTGCAAGGAGTTGCAATTACCATGAGCTGGTTGCTCTAAGATAATGGTATGATACTATGTGTTTACCCGAGGTCATACTGTGATTCTTGGAGATTCTGATCCTCACTAGAAGACCGTCGGAGTCTACCGTTCTGTATACCTGAAGGTTATACAATCTGTCGAAAAATAGTGAGAAATAATTCAAGATAAAAGACCATAATTGAATTATCAGAACTATCTGCTTAAATCACGTTATTTCCTTCGATCACTAAAATGTCGTCTATTCGAGAAGTTGGCATATTGGATGCCAATACTTCTCATACTCGGCCTGACTAGAAAACTCTAAAGAATGTCTTTAGGGGTGAGTGAAAGTCACTATCCTAATCAGATATCATGAATCCTCTTACTTGGATAGACCAAGGTGAAGAGGTACTCATGGTATGCCTTAATGAAAGGCAATGATAGTCATGAAATCTCTTATTTGGATAGACCAAGATGAAGAGATATTCATGATATGCCTTTGAGAAAGGCAAGTGGTAAGATTTTAAACGATCGAATCCACACCTTAAAAGGGATAAAGGAAAGTCAGTTGAGATAGAGAAATAGCAGTTCTCCCACTGCAACCAATATAAGGATATTGGTAAAGACAAAAAGAATATGGAACTTGAAAGAAGTTTCATATATTCTTATTATCGTCTTTTGCATGTCTATTGGAGAATTAGCGTATCCAATATGGGACATTGGAAATGGTTCTCAGAGCTGTGATGGAATGCAGACTTAGACAAGTAAAAGGAAATCGAGAAAATGTAAGTGTTGAGTTAGACTCAACTATTGTTCATGATATTCATAGGTTGCTGTCTGACAGTAAATCTTTGTATATCTATAGGAGTCTAAAATGAAATTGAATAATTGTTATTTAGTTGCATAAGATATCAAAAGTTATAAAAGTGAATAACGTTGACTGAGAATGAAGAATAATTGTTCAAATCAGTCAATGCACTATAGATTCTTGAAGTGACATTTCATGTAATGAATGTTCACAAGTCTCCTATAGAAATGAACTGTGTGAATCCTAATTATCTATGGTATTGTACATAAGGTTGTACAATAAGAAATTATTGATGCTGATACATATTGATGTAAACAGCTCAAAGGCCAAAAGATAATCATTACTGATGACTTACCTTATAGTTTACTCCTGGAATGATTCGACTGTATGTACTTACTGAAGTACAAGTCGAATACATCTAAGAGATTAAGGTATAAGATCAATATGAAGTATTAGAATTTTTGATTTGATCAAGAAAACTGATACTTTAGTATATTATTCACATAAATCATTAAGAGGATAATTGTATCCTCGCTTGATTGGTTCTCATTGTACATCATAGCAATATGATATAATGAGGAATTACACATTATTAGGATATGGTGCAATACATAATAATATTTGCATAATTCTTATCCTTTTTGAACATGAGTATGAACATTAGATGTCCATACTTTAAAGATGGTTCCAAATAAGTCAGTGTGTGCCCATATAAGATATGGAAACCAAATAATTCATATGAGATGTGAATTATGAACAAACCTGATTTAAAAGTCAGGTATTATCGCGATGTGAATTTGTAAATGTCTAAAGAGTTTGGACATTACAATTATTGGCCAGGCGATAATGAAATAATTATCGTCCTGAAAGCTGTCTTCTGTGAAGAGGAATATGTCCTCAAAGAAGATAGTGGGAGCTGATATGTAATGACTGAGATTTCTTGCTGAATGGCGTCAACAGTGCTCGACGCCTTTCAAAAGGCGTCAGGGTGTGTGGACGCCATTTAGGTCTGCTGGTTGTTGTGCCACGTGTGCGCCACGTGGGCGGGTTTCGGGCCGCGAGAGTACGGCCCCTGTCACATTTGTCTGAACGGCGTCCACCTCGGTCGACGCGTTTCAGACTGCGACACATGCGGTGTCAGGGTGCGACGCCAGAGCGTTGTCAGTACGGCCTGTCTTGTCATCTGAACGGCGTCCGTGGTGGGCGACGCGTTTCAGACCGGTGTCGGTACGGCCGTCCTATCAGACTGAATGGCGTCTGCCTCGATCGACGCGTTTTAGGGGAATTCTGGTTGACCCTGCGAGCCTCCCCTTCTTTCCCTCACTTTCGCCTCTCCACTCTCTCTCTTCGCCCTCTCCGCTCTCTCCGCCCTCCTTCCTCCCTTCCCTCCCTCTTCTTCTTCCTCCAACTACTCCATAGCTTCCCTACCTCTCACCTCTACCTCCACCACCTTCCTCGCGGCGTTCCCTTCTCCGGACGGCGGCCGACGTCCCGGCGGAGTGGCGACGTCCTCGAGGATACCGGCGGCGGCGTGGGGCGAGACGGGTCGGCGGCGAGGAGCTTGGAGGATTTCAAGAACCAGTAGGGGGACGAAACCTTGCATGTGTGCTCGTTGCTTTCGGCGTGATGTGGCGTGTGTGGGGCTAGATTGAGCATGTTTAGGGGGTTTCCTTGAGGGAATAACGGTGTTTTTGATCATGGATTCGTAGCATGATTGTGTGGTTGAGCTTCTCTCCTTCCCCCTTTGATTTTGGGATTTTCGGGGTGCCCGGGGTTCAAGGGTGAAGCCCTCGGGTCGAACCAGGAAACCTGGTTTCTGGTGCTAAATGGCGTCGGGCTGGGTCGACGCTTTTCCGAAAGACGTCCGGTCAGCACGGCGCGTTTTAGCGCAGAAACCTCCCTGTGTGAGGTTTCTTGAGTTAGGGGTTCTGTGCTAAATGACGTCATGGATGGACGACGTCTTTCAGAAGGACGTCGGGCCATCATGACGCCATTTAGGCAAGAAATGCCCCCGTTTAAGGGTTCTGCAAATCGGGTTTTCTGGGTTGAAAGGCGTCGGGACACCCAGACGCGTTTTAAAAGGCGACTTCAACGGTGGACGCGTTTTAAGCAATAATCTGACGTTTAACTGATCCTGTCTGGGGGGCTTGAATGGCGTCGACCCCGGTCGACGCAATTCAAGCCAGAAGTGTTATATTGCTGGTTTTTAACATGTGTTTCACTGTAAAAGTTCTGAGGCATGTTTTATGTGGTACACTGTGATCGAGGACTTATGTGTGAGTGGAATTACATCACCGAGGTGTGTGTATGTGTGCTTTAGCTATATACTGAGATGGAGGTTTACTGTGCGACTGGAATCATGTTATATGTGTGTTCGGGTTATGCGAATGTGGACCGGGTTAACTGTGGTTTACGTATGTCACCATGGACCGGTGGGGACAGGGTCATGGTGTCTGTGGAGTGGTGCTTGTTGTGTTTCACCCTTGGCTGAGACAAGCAGAACCACCTTGAGCCCGTCGGGCCGGAGTAGCTGTGTGCTATCCGAGGGGTTGTTGTTTGGTCTCGGTGGGTCGGGGTTTCCCTTGGTTGTCGTGACAGCTTCCGGCGTATTTCTTGCTGTGGAGCTGGTGGTGTTTCTGGTGGGAGTTGGTTTACCCTTTAGCCAGTGGGCCTGATGTGACCTTTGATCAAGGTTACGAGTGGTACCTATAGCCCTTGGCCTGACGCAGCCCGGGAGAGTTGGGTTTGTGGGTAGTTCCTGTAGCTTCGGCTTGTCGGGGGTTCGCCGGTCTCCAGGGTCCTCCTGAAGCGCTGAGGCCTAGCGTGGAGGCAATCCGGACGGTAGGACAGTAGTCTAGACTGCTTGTGTGCACACGTAGCTGGCAGTGGCGGTACACTGAGTCCAGCTAGTCCTAGTTTAGCTCGCTGCCTCACCCTACAGTGCCCCGGAACGCTGTAGGGGTGGACATGCGTGAGCAGTGGTGGTAGTGTTGGGAGGCGACGTTCGACTTCGGTCGACAGTGTGGTTTAGTCGCTTCGTGGACTTTGACTGTGAGTCGTGACTCTGTGTTGGGTTCTTCGGGTTACTTAGAATGGTTCTTTGTACACTGCTTACCGTGTGTTTCATGCCAGAGTTGGGTGCTGTGTTTACTGCTTTACTTAAATGGCCATATATTCCTGTTGTTACACTTATGGGTGTGTGAGTGGGAGGCAGGGGATCGGATGATCCCTACTGAGCCCATTTCTGGTGTGGCTCACTCCCTGCGGTTTCTGGTGTGGACCTCGAGGCGAGCGGAAGCGTGGTGTCTTCTTGGTGTGCGGACCAGCAGCTGTCTTAGTTTCCGGGGTATGCCCCGATGTTGTTGAACTTCCTTCTGCCTATACTTATTTAATTGTTGGACATGTAATTATTGTTGGACTGTATACGGACATTGTTATTCTCCTTCCTGCGCACTTGCTTACCTTGTGGTCCGTGTGTTTGTTATATTTAATCTTGTTTAGCACTTACTCCTCCAGACGTGTTGTGTGAGATCCGGGTGTGAACCCGTAGTTAATGGGCCGACATCCATTTAGTGACCGGGTCTCCGGTCATAGGATGGCGGGTCGTTACATGATAAAACCAGAAGATGTTCTAGATTCACAAGTTTACATAATATTATTAGATAATCTTTAGTTGTTTGGAACCACTCATGACACACATCAGAGAGCTTCATAGATTTTTGAGATTCTCTCAGTGACTAAAAGGATATGTTTGACATATCTGATTTAGCAAGATGAGAGGAGCTCAAAATAGATTATGATCTAAAATCTATGATAATGATGCTCTCTGTCATTACAACTTTGAGATTGATAAGTTTATTAGAATTCTACTTATCAATACTGCCTATCATGAGATGATGACAGTTGGATATTAAAAGCGTCCACTCATTGTGATTGAGGTAAAGATGTATATGATACGCCTTTAAAGCTTTTAGAATGTTCAGGAAGCAAGTTATGATTTCAAAATTATTTTGAATCAAACTGAAGCTTCCTAAGTTATAATAAAAGTTTTGACTTAATAGTCAAATATTATGTGATCGTTAAGAATGATCACGGATTGTGTGTGTTCAGTAAGGACAATGGGAGCACGGTCGCTTTAGTAATGTTTTATTATAATAACATCAAAGTCATTGAAAATGACTTCAAGATGTTACTATTAGTGAAAGCATTGTTAACCATATTTTCCTCCATAATAAGTTTAGTTATAATATCCCACGTATTGGAAATACGAATCTATTAAGATAGATTGGTGGGGATATTATATTGACCTGTATGTCAAGATGTTTGGCATAAATTTCATAACAAGTCTCAATTGTTGAGATATGAAATTTATTCCTTTAAAGAAAAGGTTCCTTAAAGGATACAGGAGTGAAATGCATCACTAAGCGCTTGAGAAGTGCTAAGGATGCATTCACGTATATGGAGAGGATGATTTGAAACTATGAGGTCACACTGACTCAAATTTCAAGTCAAATAATAGATTCAACCTTCTAGTGGAAAGGAATGAATTGGAATGGTTCCAATCCACTACTCGATATTAAGATGACGACATAGACAAGTGATACTGTTATTAGAATAGTATGGATGAAAAGGTTCATCCCTGAACTAGATGTAGTTCTAGAAGGTCTCTAATACCATCCTATCGTTGTAGGACAACAGTGGGAGCAATGAATTGTGTGATCGAGCCATGGTCTCTTCAGAAGTTACAGAACATTCTGAGGCTCTTTCACATGTTCAGAGACAAAGGATTAAGAGGAAATAACGTAATGGAAATATTCCATCTGTAGATAATTTAGTAGATCCCTGATCAAGTCTTAGTCACAGACTTTATGTGAGCATCACCTAGATTTGATGGAGATCAAATGCGAAAGTGATTGGCTTGAGTCCAAGTGGGAGATTGATGGATATAGGTGTCCTCTAAGCCAATCATAAGGCACCTATTTCAATTTGGTTCACTAATAAATGGCATTAAATTCATTATGTAGATTGGCATATTTATAATTGCGCATAATGAAGTCCATGAATATGTGCAATAGTCATCAGATTATGATGAGATCATAATAATGAGACTGATGACTTATAAACACATATTCTCGATTGTTCCTAGTCGTAGGATGTTTGAGAAGGACATCAAACATCCGGTTAGACTAGTACAGGTTATTCCAGCTCATATGATGAGGGTGACTGATCTCGTTAGTTACTAGTGTGGAGACACAATGGTAAACCTGTAGGTGCTCATTAGAGAATGAGTTCACTTAACTGATCCGACATGAATCGCCGAATGGTAATTTACCTGACTGTCAATCGGCTTGATTTATCGTCACAGTAGCGTGGTTGATCCTTGGACTTGAGACACCAAAGACACCTTGTCGGTGGACTTCTGGACTTTGACCTTGACCTATGAATCCCTATCCACGGGATCTCTAATAGTCAAGGATCGGGTCCAGCGGAAGACCTTCGAAGGTGATTGTGTGTTCAATAAAGGATCGTTCGCTCTCAGGTAACTGGAGAGAGAATGCTCTAGAATAGATCCGCAGGAGTCTCTGGCCAGAGCATAAACAATATCAGAAAAGTAGTTTTCGGATATTGTAAAGCGGAGTCTGATTCAAGTGAGTTGACAATCTAGGGTTTGACAGTTGACCATACCCTAGGTTAACTTGAGAGCATTGTACGAACGAAGGATTATAGCCACGTGGTAACTGTGGACGGACAGGTTCCATGAGTGGGTTGATGAACCCCATTACCTTCCGGGATCATGCGGTGTTGCTTGGCACCCAACTTGATCAGAAGTTCGACCGAATTTACATGCGATGATAATTCGGTTAAGTAATTAGTTAATATCTAGATATTAATTAATTACAATAAGTCACTAACTAGTTATTGGACTTAACGGGCTGAAAATCAGACTGGTAAATGGGCCTAGAGGGTCACACGCAATAAGATTCTCAGTCGGTGGTACATAAGTGGGATTTATATTAACTCGGGGACTTTTGTGAAAACTCGCGTCGACTTAATATATATATGCGCTGTTGAGAAACCCTGGGCCAAGCTCCAGGATTTCCCTTGCTGGCCGTCATCCCTCCTTTCTATCTCCTCCTCTGGGCGTCCCGTTCGAGGCGCCAGAACAGTTTCCGTCTTTGCCGCATGTGATTCCCGAAAGTCGGGAATTCCCGTCGGCGGGATTTCAGCAATCGTTGCGGCGACGGATCTTCAGCGAGCGAGCTGATACGGACGAGGGATCGAGGACGAACCACCGCGGAGGATCGCGTGGATACCGCTGGAGGCCGGACGCTTGTGCGGCTCGCGGCATCGCCTCGACGGAACCGAGACGGAAGCGGATTCGAATCCGCGCACGGTAATCAGATTACTTCCCGTTGTTTTTTGTTTTAGTTTTTCATTCCGAATCGGATCATCAGGCATCGGGCGAGATTATTTTTTTTTGTTCATCATTTCCGCTGCGTTCTTCACGTCCCGCCCGGATCCCAACACGACTGCTCTGCCTTCTGTTTGACGGGAGATTCCGAATCTGCATGTCGCGGCGGATTACGCGCAGCCAGACAGGATCCACGAATGCCGCATCGAGCGAGGAGGCAAGAACGATCCATCGCGAGGAGAACCGTGTGGATACCGCTAGAAGCCGGGCACTTGTACGGCTAGCGGCATCGCTCCGACGGAACCAGAAAATGAACGAGGATTCGAATCCGCGCAAGGTAAATCTGATTTACTTTGGTTTAATTTTGTTGATCGAAACGGGACAGATCCGATCCCGAATATTTTATTTCCGCTGCATTTTCGGTCGGATCCCGACACAGCGAACCCAACAGTATCTATTCTACTAAGAAATTTAAACATGCAACTAAACTAATTACTCACTTGATTAGTGTTCTTTAAACCCCTATAAGTATGTGGGTATGAAAATATGAGTGTGTATGTGTGGACATGGAGTGATGAAAATGATGGGCTATGGAAAATAATGATGAATCTATGAAATTAATGAAAAGCTAGAAAGGAATTAAGGAGAGAAGATGGTTGGTTGGTTCCTCCATAGCCTTTGTCTTCAAAAGCTTCAGAGGATAAAAGGGATGAAGAGGATGAAGCTCTTCTTGCTGTCCACGTTTTTCCCCTTTAGAGCTTTCAAACACCTTGCTTCAAGCTTAAAATTCTTCAATGGCCAACCTTTTTCAAATGTCCAAAAGGTATTGTATTTATAAGAATAGGTTTAAGGGTGTTTAGGGCTTCAAAAGGACTCTCTCCCGCAATCGGACTTACCTTGGACCAGTATGGAGGAGTTTGCAACCTTCCAAACTTCGAAAACCGGATTATCTCGGCCAAATCATGTTTATCAGAAAACCTACAAATCGCATCGTCCAACCGGGATGCCATTTGACTAATTAAAGCGGCCAAAATAGAAAGGACATCCGAAAAGGAACTCAAAATACATTAGGAAACTTAAATCACGTCTCATAAGGGCGACGTGCTTTAGATAATTTGGAAATTAATTAAAATTAAAAATGGGAAACCGAAATGGATTAGGACTTAAATGGTGTCTCCCTAAGGAAACACTATTCAGTTAAATCTATATGAATTTAGGAATTTAATTCTGAACTGACTTCGGCTAGGAATCTAAATGGCGTCGTCTAGGGGCGACGCTAATTAACAAATTTCGAGAAAAATCAATAAAAATTAAGTAATAATTAAACATCAGACCATTTTGGGGCATTATAAGTGTGACATGAAATTTACCCAATATGAGGTTAAAATTAGCGTGTCTACAAATGCCGGAATTGGGATCACCGAGGGGTCCAATGATGTCGAAAACCCACATGGCGAAAGGTCATGGGAAGGAAACATGATGGAGTGAAGATGCGGCGGAATGGAACTTGTCGGCATGAAGTTGACACTTAGCACACCTACGAACATATCCCACACAGTCTTCTTCCATGGTTGGCCAATAAAATGCTTGTCTAAGGATCTTCTTTGATAACATATGTCCATTAACGTGGCCACTACAAACTCCAGTATGAGCTCCTTCCATAATCTTCCAAAGCTCATCTTCATCCAAGCATCTCAGAAGAACACCATCAAAACCACGCTTATAAAGTGCTCCTCCAACTAGGGTATATCCCTGAGCAACTCCCCTGATAGCCCTTTTCTCCTCAGCTATGGCTTCTTCAGGATAGAACTAATCTTCACAGTATTTGACAATCTTAAAATACCATAGTTTCTCTTCATCATCTATCTCTTCTTGCAATTCCAATAGCATGATCTCTCGCTTCTCTACAATATCTCCATCTGTGACCTTCTTCAGCAATTTCTCTTTAATCCTAAGGAATGAAGGGTCTTTCACGGCGGGTGAAAGACGCCTATGAACGATGATAGATTCAGAGTTTCTATTGATTGGAAAATTCAGGGATGAAGAGAGAGAAGCTAGAGCGTCGGCTAAGATATTCTGATTCCGAGGAACATGGACAAAGATCAATCTAGTGAAAAGCTTGGCATAGGCAAAAGTGAGTTGTTGATAAGGCTTGAGTTTAGGATCAAGAGTTTGATATTTAGTAAGCACTTGGCGAAGGATTAGCTGACTATCACCCACAATCTTGAGCTCAGTGGCACCATGGAAATGAGCAGCCTCGAGACCAGCTAAAAGAGCCTCATATTCAGCAATATTCTTGGTGACAGGAAAGTCAACCTGAAAGGTTTGTGGAATGGTGACACCTTCATGTGATAGGAGAACAATGTCGATATCCTTACCATGAGAGTTCAAAGCTCTATCGAAATGCAGAGTCCATATATTATCTTTGATTCTGTCAATGGACATCAGTTCCTCATCTGGAAACTCCGATCGGACTGGATCAAAACGAGGAAGAGGGTAATGAGCAAAATGTTCCGCGATGGCATAGCCTTTGATTGTTTTCTGCTGAATATAGATGATGTCTAATTAAGATAGAAAGTTTTGCCATCGTGCTAATCGATCGGTGAGAACATATTTCTCGAGGAGGAATTTGATAGGATCCATCCTAGCGATGAGATGGACTTCATGAGCTAGAAAATAATGCTTCAGCTTCTAAACTACCCAGACTAATGCGGCACAGGTCTTCTCCATCGCTGTGTATCTCTGTTCTGCGGGGTTGAGAAATTTAGAGAGATAGTAGTGATAGAATTGGGTCGCCTCAAAGCCAATCATTGTACATTCTAGTTCGAATTATTTTCTTCATTTATAGTTATCATTACTTAACTATCGTAATGAAGGTCCGTAGATAAATGTATGGGATATTTAATCATGATGAGATCATGATAGTGAGATCAATATTCTTAGTCACTTGTCTTAAACAGTTCTCGATCATAGGATATTTGAATTGGACATTAAATATCCGATAAGATCGACACAGGTTATTTCTGCTCATGCAATGAGGGTGAATGATCTCACATTCACTCGTGTGGTGACATTAAGACAAACTTGTGGGTGCTCATTAGAGAATGAGTTCATTGAACAAATCCGAATGAGAATTCCTGGATGGTCATTATACCTAATAGTCAATTAAGGAATTCAATCGTTGCAGTTGTTAGTATTAGATGGTCTCAAAGCCAATCCGATACTATGTACTGATTCAGATTATTAATAAATGGCAATAATTCATTGTGTGTAATTAATTCGATCTATGTTTATCGTATCACGATAAAGTCCATGAACATGTGCAATAGTCTTCGGATTATGATGAGATCATAATTACGGGACCAAAGACTTATAAACACATGTTCTTAATTGTTCCTAGTCATAGGATGTTTGAGATAGGACATCGAACATCCGGATAGATTAGTATAGGTTACTTCAGCTCATATGATGAGGATGACTGATCCCATAAGTCACTTGTGTGGAGACACTATGCTGGACCTGTAGGTGCTCATTAGTGAATGAGTTCACTGAACTGATCCGACTATGAATCGCTGGATGGTAAACACCTCACTGTTAACCAGATTGATTCTTTTGTCACGGTTGCGTAGATGATCCTTGGACCTGAGACGCAAAAGATATCTTGTTGGTAGTTTTTTGAACTTTGACCTTGACTAACGAATCCCTAACCATGGGTTATCAATAAGTCAAGCGATCGGGTTCAGGGAAATAACCTCGAAGGTAATTGTGTGTTCAATACGGGATCATCCGCTCTCGGTAGTTTGAGAGAGAATGTTCCGGGAATGATGCGCTTAAAGTCCCTAGCCAGGGCGGACTCTGTATTCGATAAGGAGTTATCGAATTCAGATTAGCAGCATCTGATTCAAGTGAATCGACCGAATAGGGTTTAACAGTAAATCATATCCTAAGTCGATTCGGGAACATTGCACAGATGAAGGATTATATGCGCGTGCTAACCGATGACAGAAAGGTTCCAATGGAGGATTGCGATAACCCCAGTGCCATCTAGGATCACGCGATGTTGCTTGCCATCCAACGTGATCGAAAGTCCGTCCGAATTTATTATGGGACAATAAATTCTGCTGATTAATTGAATATAAGGATATTAATTAATTCAGTGGGTCAGTAAAGGGTTACTGGACTTAATGGGCCATTAACTGGACTGGCATTTGGGCCTAGAGGGTCACACGCAAATGGTTTTCAAGTCGATGGATAATCCGACAAGATTTCGGATAAGTCTGGGTTTTTATGAAAAACCGCAAACAGACTTATTATAAAAGAACGGATACTACGTCGGGGGCCAGCAACTCGAACCTAGCCGTTGTTCTTTTTCTCTCTCTCCTCTCTTCTGGGCGTGTGACACGAGGCGGCCATCCGGAGGCTCCGCTTCGATTCCCGACTGCTCCGCCTTCCGTCCGAAGCGAGATTCCGAATCCGCATGTCGCGGCGGATTACGCGCAGCCAGACAGGATCCATGAACACTGCATCGAACGAGGAGGCGAGGAAGATCCATCGCGAGGAGAACCGTGTGGATACCGCTAGAGGTCGGGCATCTGTGCGACTTGCGGCATTGCTCCGACGGAACCGGAAAACGAACGCGGATTCGAATCCGCGCAAGGTAAATCTGATTTACTCCGGTCTTGTTTTGTTGATCGAAACGGGATGGATCCAATCCCGAAATTATTTTTTATTCCGTTGCGTTTTCGGTCGGATCTCGACACAGCGATCCCAACAGCAGTAGCACAGTTGGTCCTTTGACCTGAGTCACTAATGATACCTTACTTGTAGACCATTGTGACTTGATTCTCTAGCTTGCGGACTTTAACCATTAAGTCCACGATAGTCAGTCTCTCAGACATAGTGGAAAGCTTGCGAAGGTAATTGAGTGAACAACAGGGGATCACTCACTCTTGGTATACCACTGGAGAGAGGATGTCTTATAGATGTGTACACAGAAATCCCTGGCCAGGGTCAACTGAAAGAGACGTCTTTCTGGAAGTTAACTGAGTACTAGAATCCATCTAAATAATGCGATAAAGGGTTTGACTATGAAACCATACCCTTGCGTTATTGGGACATTGGATGAGTGAAGGATTTTATCTGTGCGGTATCTGCAGACAGAAATGTTCAAATAAAGGGAACATTATCCTTTATATCTTCTGGGATCATGAGATAGTATTTGGTGCCGTTCATGGTCAGAAGGTCAAGTGGATTAATCATCAGATGATAAACCACTTATTTATTGAATTAATTATTTAACATATGATGTTTAAATAATAATTAATAAGTACTAAACTTTAGAATTAATTCTAAGTTTAGTGGGCCTGAAACTAAACTGATATATGGGCCTGGAGGGTTACACACATAAGAGTTCTCGTAAGACGGTGAGAGATGTTAAATATTATAGTTATCTAGGTTTTTGTGAAAAGCCGCAGGATAAACATGAATATTTAAATAGAGAATTATCCAAGGCCAAGTTCTTGGATAATCATGAGAATTAATCCTTGGCCTTATCTATAATTGTTATAAAAGGAGGCCAAGGGGAGGGGTGGTAAAGTGGTTGCATACGTACAAGACATCACAAGTCTAGAGATTTTCTCTCTCCTCTCTCTCTCTCCCTCTCTCTCTCTTGAAGAAGATCCCTTTCTCTTCTTAACTGTATAGTAGATTTGAGATCGGGTCAAAGTACTCAAGCCGAGGAGGAAATCGCGTCTGCGTCGAGAACTCGTGTGGATACCTCTAGAGATCGTGCGCGTGTGCGATTACCGAAGTGGTTCAATCCACGGGAGATCGAAACCCCGCAAAGGTGAAGAACGGTTCTTCCTGGTTATTTTATTTTGCCCATTTTACAATCCCAGCAACCCGATATATGGAATCGTTTTAATTTTCCGCTGTGTTCCGGCGATTCCCAACAGTGGTATCAAAGCCAAGTTGCTGGTTCGATCGTAAAACGACATCGTTTTGCATGATAATTTCTCGTTATGCGTGAAGAACGTGTATTGTACACGTTTTTGAGCTAGATTAAAATATTTTGATTATCATCTGATGATAGGGAATCGTTCCCAGGCGGTCTGGTGGAAGGGTGTTAGATTTTTCTAATCTTCTTAATGTGGGACTACCATGCGGGTAGAAAAACCATGGCCAATTATTCTATTTTCTCTCTTGAGAAGAACCCTCAATCTGCACGTCAATATTAGATCTAGGACTGTCCTGATTTCTCTGATGTTGCATGGAGGTAAGGAAAGGTGAAAGGGGTTCGATCGTGCTTGTTCTGTTAGCTTGGCCTATTATATTCATGCTATTATTGCCATGGTTGAGAATTGTAATAGGGGAGAATAGCATGGGTTTTACAACTGTAGTAGGCCTTCAACCTTCCATCTGGTGTGACCAGAGGGATCACAAGTCATGAGCGAAACCCCACCTTCTCCATTGATAGCCGACGGGTGCCTTCTTTTCCCACGAGCATGCGATACAGGAGAGAGAGAAAGATAGGGCCATGCAAGAATTCTCGCATGCATGAACGAAGGACACGCCCGGCGACGTCCGGAGCACCGTCGGCCACGTCCACCGACGCCAGAGGGTCCGACCGGTGCTTCCCCCGCCCCTACCTCGGTCACCTGCGAGCTGCCCCCGTCGGCAGGCCCACGAACCAGGTGCCCACCCCCGCAGAAACCCTAACGGGCAGCAGGGGTGAGCAGCGTGTGGGTAACCGGGTGGCCCGCCCGGACCTGCGCGGACCCGCACTAGATCCCGAACCGGGTCCGGACCCGGCAACACCCCCCCCCCCCCCCACCGACCCGTTAAGCCAATTTAACAGTTTAATCCTTTTTACCCCGTTTTTAATTTGTTTAAAGCCCATTTTTCGTCTTTTAAATTTGTTTAAAACTGTAAAATAATTTTTATTAACAGTTTATTAAATAGTTTAATTACTATTAATTAAATTTAAAGGGTTTTATTGATTATAGGGTTTACTTAATTATTTAAAATTGTTTTAGATTATTAACTTCCCATTAATCAATTAAGTTTAAAAATTATTTTTAAACGTATTTTAATGCATAACTTGATTTTATAATTATGTTCAAATTGTTTGAATTCAGTGATTAGCTAACTAAATAGTTTAGTTAGATCTTTTGTCAATAATATTGTGAATATTTGTTGATTTAAACTTGAAATAAATGTTATTTCAAAACTTATGGTATTATATTTTATTTTCACATAAAATAATACCAACCATCATTATTTGATAATTACTTGATGCATGTGATGTGTTATGTTAAATGATGGGATGATCATGGACTTAGGTTAATCATGTGATGGTTATTATGGTTGAATGTAATGCATGTTTTATATAATGTTTTTTAAATAGGACCTGCATATCCTCCTCTCTCTTAATCCAAATGTACATTCTATCTCCCTCAAAGTTTGTACTCCCCTTGATAAGATCAAGATTTCAAATTATTATTTAAATGTACATTAATGGACCTGCGAGTCCTATGTTCACATTTACATGTAATTTTTGCGAATTAAGCTATTAAGGTCGGGATCTTCTGAAAACACCTCAAGAGGACGGACTAGCATCAGATGAAACCTGGATTGCTGGATCCACCATAGGATCTCATTATGGATCATCGTTTGGCTCCGATGATTCCATAATAGAATTAGTAGTCTATGATCATCCTATTTTAAATTTTCTGCATTTATATGAGTGGATTATGCTGTTATATATATTTCTATTAAGTATTATGATACTTCAAATTGAAATATTATTAATAGCACGATTTTTTAAATCAAACTTAAAAACCCTCTTTTAAAATTTTAAGTTGTATACGTGAGATATTTAGAATAATCCATGTTACCCACCATCATTATAGATCTAAGGATAATTCTTATTTCAAATAGATATTGCAAATGTTACAATTGTCAAGAGTTGACTGCCTAAGGGACTTAATGTGATTTGTTGTGCTACCACAAGATCACATGTATGATACCCGAAGGATTCTAATCCTCACTAGGAGATCACCATAATCTCCCGTTCTGTATATTAGAGGGTCGTACAGATCGCCGAAAAATAGTGGGAGTATAAATCAAGATTAAAAGTCCTAAATCTGATTTTTAAAGAACTATTTACTTATTTTTCATTATATTTCCTTGTAGGTCGCTATGTCGTCACCTAACCCTCTTCGTTGCATATTTGATGCCAACAAACTCACGGGGCCAAATTACATTGACTGGTTACGCAACCTGAAGATTGTCCTCAGGTGTGAAAAACTAGCCTATGTCCTGGATCAACCTGATCCAAAACAATCTGGTTAAAATGCTAACGAAGATGAATTAATGATGTTTGAAAACTGAAAAGAGGACTTTATTAAAGTCCAGTGTTATATGCTTGGTTCAATGAACAATAAACTACAGCGACAGCATGATAACATGGAAGCTAAGGCCATTATGAATCACTTACAAAAGTTGTTTGATGAACAATCGAGAACAGAAAGGTATGAGATATCTAAAAAACTGTTCAAGATCAGAATGACCGAGGGCAAATCTGTGCAAACTCATGTGCTCAAGATGATAGAGTGGATTGAGAGGCTTGCAGTGCTTGGTTTTGTTATGAACAACGACCTAAGCATCGACTTAATCCTTCAGTCCCTACCAGATTCATTTTCACAATTCATCATTAACTTCAATATGAACAAAATTGAGGTGACACTGGCTGAGCTGCTCAATATGTTGAAGACAACTGAAGGCACTATCCAGAAAGATAAGCCACATGTTATGCTTATTGATAAGACCAATAAGAAAAGAAAAGGTAGACAGACCTTTAAGAAAGGTAAGCCAAAGAAGCCAATGAAAAGCAAACCAGCGGTTCAAAAAAACAAAGCTAAAGTCAATGATAAAGGCCAGTGTTTCTATTGCCATAAAGAAGGTCACTGGAAGAAAAACTATAAGATTTATCTAGCAGTTGTCTTATCTAGCAGAAAAGGCAAAGGAGAAGCTTGTTGAAGCTGCAGGTATACTCATTATTGATCTTAACTTGTCTTATAGAGAATCTACATCTTAAGTATTAGATATTGGATGTATTTCTCATATCTGCAATAACTTGCATGTACTAACAAGTAAAAGAAGACTTAATCGTAGAGACATGGATCTGAGGCTTAAAAATGGAGCAAAGGTTACTACGTTAGCTGTGGGGACAGCAAGACTTCAGATGCCGTCAGGAGACTCATTGGAACTTGATGTAGCCGAAGCTATCACGACCGGATTCCGAAGCCGGAATCCGAGGAGAAGGATCCGGAGCTGGGTCGGATCGGTGTTCAGAGGCCCGACGGGGATCCGGAAGGCGAAGGAAGCAGAGGCGAAGCCGAAGGTCCGAAGGCCGAGGGATGCTCGGTCGGTGGCTGGCTTGCTCCGGGAAGTCGGGGCCGAGGCTCCTCTGTTGTGGGGGCAGCCGGCGTACGGCGTCGAGACCAGGGAGAGGAGTCCGAGGTCGGCGGTCGAGACCGACTCGGGAAGGTTGGCGATGATTCGAACCGAGCTCCTGCAGGAGGGAAAGAAGAAGAAAACCGGTCAGCAGGAGTCCCGGGCTTCAGCCCTAAGGAACCCCCTCTGACGGTCAAGTTAGCTCCTGAAGAAGATTCGATTCAGAAGGCAAAGAGTAGCTTTAATGCTTTTCGGACTGTAGTCCTTAAGGGTCTCGGAGGCTTAGGAGAGCATACCTTTGGCAATAAATAGCGGTGTATTTATAGCAGAGGATAGATGATGGTTAACGGTGGTAGCCGATATAGGACTAAATGCGGGCTTACTGGTAAACCGCCATAGTGCCTGGTCCGCCACCGGAGTGGGCCGGACTCGGCTATCGGGCCGAAGGGGGTTGGGCCGCTGATGGGCCGAAGCCTGTTGGGCCCTGGGCTGCCGCGCTGTTCCCGGGCCGTAGGCTGGTGGGCCGCTGACGGGCTGAAGCCTGTTGGGCGGGGAGCGACGGTGCCGCTTACGGGCCGAGGGCTGTTGGGCCGCTGATGGGCCGAAGGCTCCCTGAGGGCCTTGTACTGCTGCTGCTGGGCTGAACGGGGTTTGGGCTTGCTTCAATGGGCCGAATCGGATTCTGCCTCATCACATAGCCCCCCACTCTTTTCTTCCTCAGTTCTGAGATGGCGAGAGTATAGCCCGAAGCTAGTTGGAAAATATCGTAACAGGTGTCTTATCCGAAGCTCTGTTCTTTTTCTTTGAGAAGAGGGTGCCCTCGGTCGGCCGAGGGCTATGCGGTTGCTTCGTCTTCATTCAGAGTGGCGACGAAGGCTCATGGCTCTGAAGGCGAAGGGCCGAGCCCTCTGACTCGCACCAGGATTCATTAAATCGACGGGATGGGCGTCGCCTCGCGAAGAAGCACGGGACACGCGTCGCGCATCCGGCCGCTCCGTCAAAAGCACAAAAGGATCCTGACCGCTCGCGGGTTGCGGATCACCTCGGCTCTCTGCCCGAGGTTCCACTCGGATTGCCGCCACTCCCTTCTTCGGCACGCGGATCGGGACACGTGACGGGCATCCGGGTGATCAGCCGAAGGGTCGGAGCGCTTTCGGCCGTTGATCGCTCTGCTTCAAGTCCCGGAGCCGGCCCGTCATCATTGCCGAAGGACGGTGCACGTGGCGGGCATCCGAGAGGAGCGGTGAGACGAAGGGGACGATCTCGGCCGTTGGCTTCGGCGGGAGGCGCCTCGGATGGAGCTTATAAATAGAAGCCCTCAGCAGGGCACTGTTCTTCTTCCTGCTGCTGCGTCTGCGTTGCTTCTGCGATCACCCGAGCTCTTCCTCCTCTCCGGCGAAAGGATAGCTCTCTGAAGGCGTCGTCCAAGCTTGCTGGCCACCGTGGGAGGATCTCCATCCCTCATAGCGCCTTGTTGGTGGAGCTGGATGGCTTGAGAGGCTGCGCTCGGTTCAGGAGAGATTTCTTTCCCCTTCCTGAGAGTAAGCCTCGACCTCCCTTCTCCCCTTCGCGACCTTATGGTCTGGAGCTCCTCTTCCAGCGAGATTACTCCTTCGGACGAGGAGTATACTCCTTCCCACTCTCCCAAGTCTTCTCTGTCAT
Source organism: Zantedeschia hybrid cultivar (assembly GCA_030544215.1). Taxonomy (NCBI): domain Eukaryota; kingdom Viridiplantae; phylum Streptophyta; class Magnoliopsida; order Alismatales; family Araceae; genus Zantedeschia; species Zantedeschia hybrid cultivar. Next base: position 53,881,901 of record JARZZO010000006.1, on the reverse strand, counting down.
CCCCCCTTACCCTGGACTCCCTTGCCTCTGCGATGTCTAAAGAGCCCGAGGCTTCTGGGGCCGAGGCTTCCGGGGCCGAGGCTTCCGAGGCCGAGGCCTCTGAGGAGGTCCGGAACCCGGGCCGGGCTTCCACCTCGGGACGTCGTCGTCCCGACACTGCTTCGGAAGCATCCTGCGCCCTTTCGGACGAAGAGGTTAGCAACCTTGCTTCTTACTTCCAGCTTCCTTCTTGGACGACCCCTTACCGTCCTGGCTCCACCACCAGGGCCAATACTCCCCGCCCGGGTTCCTTCTCTATCTATGTAGATAGTTTCCAGGCGGGCTTTCGTCTTCCTCTTCCCACTTTCGTCATCAACCTTCTTTGCTTCTACTGGCTGGCCCCGTCTCAGCTTTTTCCTAATTCCTGGCTCACCGTATACGGTTTCTTGGCCGTTTTCGCCCGTATACGGATTGCTCCTTCCATCAACGTCTTCCGCTACCTCTTTAAAATCCAGAGGCAGGGGAGATCCGAGTGGTATTGCTTCGTCCCTCGGATCAGCCGAAGCATCTTCTCCGGGAAGCCCTCGTCCATCCATGGCTGGAAGAGGAAATTCATCCTCATTTCTCTGCCAGAGAACGAGAAGGGCGTGTGGCCCTTCCCTACCGAATGGGCGCCGCTGGCCGCAGGCCTCTCGGATCCTCCCGCTCTGACCTCCATCCAGAGCACCCTCGTGGGCCACATCCAGATCATGGCCCCGTACAACATCTGGGGGCTTCTCAGTAAGGCGGAGCGGCTGGTGAATGCCGGGGTATGGCCGGACCCTCAGTTCGATCCGGAGCAGGCCTTTCCATACCTACCTCCCGGGGAGACTCCGCGGGGCAGCGAAGGAAGTGCTGCCGCTCCTCCGGCCGAAGCTCCTCCGGCTGACGAGGCTGCTGAAGTTTCGGCCGAGGGTAAGTCGGCTTTGAGTTTGCAACTGGTCGTTATTTCATTTTTAACACGTCTTCTCTTGCTTGCAGCAATGTCCGGGATCGACGCCCTCCTCGCCCGGATATCCGATCAGCGCGATCAAGGCCGGCTACCACCCCCGCAGGCGGCAGGCGGGTCCGGTCGAGGCGCAGGAGCTCCGAGGACCCGAGGCGGAGTTCCGAGGACTGCGGCCTCCTCCGAGGGCCGTGCTGCCGCCGCCGCTCTCGAGAGGGAGCGAAAGACCAAGTCCGCCGCCCGAAGGGGCGGTCGATTGTCGAAGCGGCCCCGGGTGGAGGAGCCCGAAGAGGCGGAGCCCGCTCCACTGATCAGGAGAAGCGCCGGGGCCCGAAGGGCTGCAAGGCTGGCGTCCCCCGAGACGCCGGGTCGCAGGCGCCCCGAGCGCAGCGCGAGTGGTGGGTCCCTGAGCCGGGGATCTACAAAGATGAGAGCATGGAGGATTCGCAGACGTGCCTCCGTCTGCTCTGCAGCCTCACTCTCCCTTCGGCTTTCGATGAGCTGAAGGACCACTCGGTCACCGACCTGGCGGCGATGAGCGCTCGGTTGGCGGTCCAGGTAAGAAGCTTCTGAGTGTGCTTCAACTTGGCTTTCCTTAGCTTTCTTTAATCCTTTCTGATCCTTGTCTGCTTTCGGTCCGCAGGCCACGGTAACGGGCAGTGTCCTAATTCACCATCAGGAGCTGCTCCGGAACAAGCTCCCGGAGGCCGAGGGGGCGTCGGCCTCGGCAGGTCCGGGTTAGGGCCCCTCGACGGGCTTGTAGCTGCGAATGCCCGGACGCGGGCGCAGCTGGAGGAGAGGGCAGCAGAGGCCCGCACTTCTGCCGAGGCCAAAGTGAAGGCCGAGCGGGAGAAGGAAAAGGCCGAGCGGGAGCTCACGGCGGCCCAGGCTGAGATCTGGGCCCTCAAGGCCCAGATCCAGGACAAAGACTCCCGGCGGGCTTCGGAGAAACGCCGCCACGCCGAGGAGATATCGGCTCTGAAGCAAGAGCTGGAGGAGGCGGCGGACTCGGCCGTAGCTGATTATAAGGCCGGCCCGAACTACGCCGAGGAGATAATCCAAGCTCAGCTGCTAGCGGCCTCCTCGGTCTTCGACCTCGGGCTGGCTGTCGCCCAGAGGGCCTGCCCGAGTGTTGACTTAACCGGGGTTGCTCTGCCGATGGGTGAGGAAGCCAAGGAGCTCCTATCTTGGTGGAAGGATCTTATGGCCGAGAGGGCCTCGGCCTCAGCGCAAGGCGACGAAGCCATACCCGCCGAGGAGGCCCCTGTCGAGGCTGCCCCTTCTGAGGCCGTACAGATCGTCGATTCCCCCTCTCCCTCTCCTGGCCGAAACGCAGTCGAAGCGGAGGAGGAGGGGGTTGTCGAGAGCTGATACGAGGGCTCCCCCCGGTTTTTATTTTTCTTCTTTTGTAAACCTGCGGCCAGGTGGATGGCCGATTTTGTACTTCCCCTTTTGTGAATACAGGAAGTATTTCTGAGTTTTACCTTGTTGCTTTCTGCATGATTGACCGAATCTGGCCTTTCAGAAGTCCGAGATCCTGCCGTCGTTCGCTATAGTTCGCGAAGCCGAGACCAGATGTAGGTTCGGATAGGAAGTTGATAGAATATCGCCAGTATATACGGCCGGGGCCTTTGCTAATGTGGTTCATAAGATCCGAAGGGGTATCCCGCCGCCCTAGATGCGGTTCGTGTGGCTGAAGCCACTCCCGCTTCGTCTTATGCAGATTTAGAGATATCTCTCGTCGCTCCCTGATCCGGATTATATGGCCGAAGCCATTCGTCGGATCGAGGTTTTTGCCGACTTAGGAAGAATACCATGCTGCGTCCTGATCCGGATTACATGGCCGAAGCCATTCGTCGGATCGAAGGACTCGCGGACTTAGAGAAAATACCATGCCGCTCCCGATACGGTTTGCATGGCCGAAGCCACTCCCGGTACGGTTTACACGGACTTAGAGAATACCATGCCGCGTCCTGATCCGGATTACATGGCCGAAGCCATTCGTCGGATCGAAGGACTCGCGAACTTTGAGAGAATACCATGCCGCTCCCGATACGGTTTGCATGGCCGAAGCCACTCCCGGTACGGTTTACACAGACTTAGAGAAAATACCATGCCGCGTCCTGATCCGGATTACATGGCCGAAGCCATTCGTCGGATCGAATGACTCGCGGACTTTGAGAGAATACCATGCCGCTCCCGATACGATTTGCATGGCCGAAGCCACTCCCGGTACGGTTTACACGGACTTAGAGAAAATACCATGCCGCGTCCTGATCCGGATTACATGGCCGAAGCCATTCGTCGGATCGAAGGACTCGCAGACTTTGAGAGAATACCATGCCGCTCCCAATACGGTTTGCATGGCCGAAGCCACTCCCGGTACGGTTTACACGGACTTAGAGAAAATACCATGCCGTGTCCTGATCCGGATTACATGGCCGAAGCCATTCGTCGGATCGAAGGACTCGCGGACTTAGAGAAAATACCAACAGGTTTCCTGAAAAAGATATCTTTATTCATACCTTCCGGCTAATCAGCCCGGGAAGAAGTGATTCACATATAATAACGCCGAAGGCGCTCTACATTCCAGGTGCGAGGGAGAGGTTGGCCCGAAAGGGTCTCCAACCGATAAGCCCCTCGTCTGATCACCTCCCTGACTCGATAGGGCCCCTCCCAGTTGGGGGCAAGCTTTCCTGAGGCTTCGGCTGGTTTAGAAGCATGAGCATTCCTCGGCACGAGGCTCCCTACTTCAAAGCTTCAGGGCTTTACTCGAGTGTTGTAGTACTTGGCCATGCGCTGCTGATAAGCTGCCAGCCGGATACGAGCCTTGTCTCGGGTCTCTTCAATGAGGTCCAGGTGGTCTTTCAAACCTTCTTCGTTGGCCTCCGGATTGTAAGCAGTGACCCTGGGAGAGGGAAGGCCGATTTCCACCGGAATAACGGCCTCTATCCCATAGGCCATGCGGAAGGGAGTTTCGCCGGTGGGGGTTCGGCTTGTCGTCCGATAGGCCCACAGAACACTTGGCAGCTCCTCTACCCATCGGCCTTTAGCTTCGCCGAGGCGGGTTTTCAGTCCCTGCAGCAGGCTTCGGTTGGTGACTTCAACCTGGCCGTTTGCTCGAGGATGCGCTACCGAAGTGAATTTGTGAAGTATGCCGAAGCTGGCGCAGTTGTCGCTGAACCGACAGCTGTCGAACTGCTTTCCATTATCAGAAATGATGGCCCGAGGGATGCCGAACAGGCAAATGATGGACTTCCACACGAAGTTCCAAGCATTGCTATCTGTTATTGACGCGAGGGGTTCTGCTTCGACCCACTTAGTGAAATAATTTACCGCCACGATGAGGAATTTTCTTTGGCCGGTGGCGATGGGAAAAGGCCCTAGGAGGTCGATTCCCCATTGAGCGAAAGGCCAGGGATCGGATAAGGGGGTCAGAAGGGTGGCTGCCTGGTGAATGAGGGAGCTGAACCTCTGGCACTGGTCACAGCGCCGTACGAGGGCTAAAGCGTCCTCTCGGAGTGTCGGCCACCAGTAGCCTTTCCTTAGAAGCTTGTGAGCCAGGGCCCTTCCTCCCGAATGCGCTCCGCATACCCCTTCATGTACTTCTCTCGTGGCGTAGTCGGCTTCAGTTGGGCCGAGGCACCGCAGCAATGGTCGGCCGAAGGGCTTCTTGTATAGCACCCCGTCCAGAAGGAGGAAGTGGGATGAGCGCTGCCGAATGTGCTTCGCCTCCCTTGGGTCTGGCGGGACTTCCCCTCGGAGAAGAAAGGCGATGAGGGGAGTCATCTATGTCTCGGCCTCGACCTCAGTGACTTGCATGGCTTCTAGCTCGCCGAGGCTTGGTTCGGCGAGTTCCTCTACGAGGATCATTCGGCCTCCTCCCCCGTCTTGAGTTGACGCCAGCCGGGAAAGTGCATCGGCTCGGGTATTCTCGGCTCTCGGGATCCTCACGATTTCATAAGAATCGAACTGGGCGAGGATTTTGCGAGTCACCTGGAGATAAGATGCCATTATTGCATCCCGAGCCTCGTATTCCCTGGAGATGTGGCTGGCGATCAATTGGGAATCACTGAAGGCTTTCAGGTTCCGGGCGCCGAGCTTCTTCGGGGCCCGGAGGCCAGAGATGAGAGCTTCGTACTCGGCGGCATTGTTAGTTGCTGGGAAGGAGAAACGCAGGGCGTACTCCGTGACGACCCCTTCGGGTGATGCCAGGATACACCCGGCGCCGCTGCCCGTAGAGCACGCGGAGCCGTCCACAAAGAGTCGCCATTCGTCTGCTGGCGCAGGACCCGAAGTAGCCTCGGCTTCGGGCACGTCGGGTGCCGGCTGAGGTGCCGAGGAAGCGCCGGGGGTAAGTTCGGCGATGAAGTCTGCCAGTGCCTGGGCTTTTATCGCTACCCGAGGTGCGTAGGAGATGTCGAACTCTCCTAGCTCGATCGCCCACTTCGCTAGCCTGCCGGACACCTCCGGCCGGGAGAGAATTTGCCTCAGGGGCTGGTCAGTGAGAACCTTCACGGAATGAGCCAGAAAATAAGGCCGGAGCCTCCTCGCGGACGAGACGAGGGCCAGAGCCAACTTCTCCAGGGCAAGATGCCGGAGTTCTGCTCCTTGAAGGGCTCGGCTGGTATAGTAAACTGGCTTCTGAACGCCATCTTGCTCTCGGACGAGGACGGCGCTGAGAGCTGTCTCGGAGACTGCAAGGTATAGGCTCAGAGGCTCCCCAGGGACCGGCTTGGACAAGATGGGGACTTTGGAGACGTAGGCCTTCAGCTGGTCGAAGGCCACTTGGCACTCATCCGTCCAGTCGAAGCTATTGGCCTTCTTCAGCAGCTTGAAGAAGGGGAAACAGTAATCTGCCGCCCTTGACATGAAGCGGCTCAGGGCTGCGATCCTCCCGTTCAGCTTCTGTACCTCTCGGAGGTTTGCCGGGGGGCGCATTTGCATGATGGCCGAAACCTTCTCGGGATTAGCCTCCACCCCTCGGTGAGTGACCATGTAGCCGAGGAACTTGCCGGAGGCTACCCCGAAGGCACACTTGGCCGGGTTCAGCTTCATCTTGTACCGCCTAAGGGCGGAGAATGTCTCGGCCAAGTCGGTCAAATGCTCTGCAGCAACGTGTCTCTTTACCAACATGTCGTCTATATAGACCTCCATGTTTCGGCCGAGCTGCGGGGCGAACACTTTATTGACCAGGCGCTGATATGTCGCGCCGGCGTTCTTCAGACCGAAGGGCATTCGGGTATAGCAGTATAGGCCCAGATCGGTCGTGAAGCTGGTCTTGCTCTCATCATCCGGATGCATCCGGATCTGGTGGTAGCCTGAATAGCCGTCGAGGAAGCTTAAGAGCTCGTGGCCGGAAGTTGCGTCCACCACCTGGTCTATCCGAGGCCGCGGAAAGCTATCCATCGGACAGGCCTTGTTGAGGTTGGTGAAGTCCACGCACATACGCCATTTGCCATCTTTCTTTGGCACCATCACCACGTTGACGATCCAGTCCGGATGATGCACCTCTCGGAGGTGTCCGACGTCCAGCCCCTTCTGCACTTCGGCTTGGATGGCGGCTCTCCTTTCCTGATTGAAGGTGCGCCGCTTCTGCTTTACCGGGGGCTGGTCGGGATCGGTATGGAGTCGGTGCTCTGCTACCTCCGGGTCGACCCCGGGCATGTCCGCCGGAGACCAGGCGAAGACGTCGAGATTCTTTTTCAAGAACTCGGTAAGCTTCTCTGCTTCAGTCTCCTCTAGGCCGGAGCCTATCATCAGGACTCGTCCTTCGCCTCCCGGAATAGGGACGGCGAGGAGTGCTTCTCCCGGAGACGCCTCGGCTGATGATTCGATTGTCAGAGTTTCGGCTGCAGTCTTCCCTTTGACCGAAATCATGTAGCACTGCCGAGCCGCTTCTTGATTCCCTCTGGCCTCGCCTATTCCATGGCTGGTATGAAACTTCAGTTTTTGATGGAAGGACGAAGGCACGGCTCCGACCCCGCCGATGAGCCTTCGGCCGAATATGGCATTGTAGGCTGAATCGATTTTTACAACGGCAAAGTCCGTTTCAACGGTTAGTTGCCGGGGGGCGGAGCCTAAGGTTACAGGGAGTCGGACAATGCCCTCTACTCGGCAAGGCGAGCCGTTAAATCCGAAGAGGGGGCCCCGGTGAGGCTTCATATTAGCCTCACTCAATCCCATTTTTTCAAAACAATCATAAAACAAGATGTTTGGGGCACTTCCATTATCGACAAATATTCTATGTACATCATAGCTATTTATTACAGCATTGATGACGAGGGCGTCATCGTGAGGGACCTGAATATCAGTCAGGTCCTCGGAGCCGAAGGTGATGTCTTCTTGGCGAGGCCGCTTCGGTTCGCCGTCAACCGCTGCTACGGTGGTAGAGCTGCGCTGCCGCGGCCTTGATCCTTCCCCCGGCCCTCCGGATATCATCATGATAGACCCAGAACTGGGTCTTTGATGGGATGCTTCTACCGGGGCCGAGGTGACCTTCGGCTGAGGAGCGGCTTCTATCGCCGGGGGTTGTTGTTGCCTGGGCGCTGCAGGGACGTCCCGGTTTTGCTGTGGCGGGGGCTGCTCCCGTCGGTACTGCGGCAATCTTCCCTCCCGGATGAGGCGGTCGATCTCCTCTCGGAGCTGCCGGCACTCATCCGTCGTATGGCCGACCTCCCGGTGATACTCACAGTATTTGCCGGGGTCCCTTCGGCGAGGATCCGTCTTGATGCGATCTGGCCGCCGGATCATGCCCTTCACCTCCATGAGCATCCGGGAAGGGGGAGCAGGTAAGGGTAGGTACCGCGGCTGCGGGTCCCGTCGCCTCTCCCTGTCCCAGTCCTCCCAGCGATATCGCTTTCGGGAGGGCTCTTGGTCTTCTGGCCAAGGTCGGACCACCTGGGGAGCAGGTGCCGAGGTGGCTTCGGCTGCGCCTTTACCCCTGGACAGCATCAGGGCCTCCCGGTTGATGTATTTATGGGCCCGGGCCACGAGGTCCTGGAAGGTAGGGGGATGGCGCTTCCCGATGGAACCGAGGAGCCCCTCGTCCCGACACCCGCTGATCACGGCCGAGACCGCGATCGAGCTGTCGAGGTTCGGGATTTGGGCGGCCTCGGTCCGGAACTTGGTGAAGTACTCCTGGAGAGTTTCGGTGGGGCCTTGCCGGATGGCCAGCAGGCTGGCGGAGGTTTTGCACTGCCGGATGGCATCATAAAACTGGTCGATGAATAACTGGCCCAACTGGACTAGGGAGTGGATGGAGTTGGGGGCCAGTGTCTCGAACCAGGTGAGGGCGATCTTTTCAAGGGTGATGGGGAAAAGTCGGCAGCGGACTGCCTCGGAGACCCCTCGGACCAGGAGATAGGCGTTGAATCTCTGGAAATGACAGACCGGATCTGTCATTCCGTCGTAGAGAGGACCCTTCGGCAGCTTGAAATTGGGGGGCACCTCGGTGGCCAGGAGCTCCGCCGTGAATGGGGTCTGCTCCAGGATGTTGCTGGCGAGAGGCGCCCCGTAAGGCCGAGACACCATCTGCTGCATCTCCTTGCGCATTGCCGTCAGCCGCCGGTCCAGGTCCGGGACAGTCGAGGTGGCGACTGATGGTCCTCCGGTCCGGGCCGGATATAATTCCGACGAAGCATAGTCCTGCTCCGTCAAGCGATCAGCGCGGGGAGCTCGGGCAGGTAGTGCCGAGGGCTCGCTGCGCGTCGCCGCGGTTTCGTTGGGAGAAACCGGTGTAGGCGCCGGCCGGAACCGGGCATCTTGTACTGGGTAGAGTGGGGGGAGCGGCGCCTGCTGAGGAAGCTGTCCCATCAGTCCCATGCGCTGGGCGATGGCGGACACCATCTCCTGAAGAGGCGCTAGGGACGTGACGGCAGCGGTTAGCGTCGCTACTTGCTGCTGGAGCACCCCCACTCGGTCTTCCGAGGCGAGTGACTCCGGTATGGTTGGCAGAGGCAGGTTCGGCGGGGCAGAAGGGGCGCCTTCAGAAGGCAGCATCTGCACCGAGGCCTCCCGTGCTTCTGCTTCGCTTTGTCCGGATCGTCGGGTAACAGGTCTTTGAGACATGACTTGTTTGTTGGTTTCCCACAGACGGCGCCATGTGATGTAGCCGAAGCTATCACGACCGGATTCCGAAGCCAGAATCCGAGGAGAAGGATCCGGAGCTGGGTCGGATCGGTGTTCAGAGGCCCGACGGGGATCCGGAAGGCGAAGGAAGCAGAGGCGAAGCCGAAGGTCCGAAGGCCGAGGGATGCTCGGTCGGTGGCTGGCTTGCTCCGGGAAGTCGGGGCCGAGGCTCCTCTGTTGTGGGGGCAGCCGGCGCACGGCGTCGAGACCAGGGAAAGGAGTTCGAGGTCGGCGGTCGAGACCGACTCGGGAAGGTCGGCGATGATTCGAACCGAGCTCCTGCAGGAGGGAAAGAAGAAGAAAACCGGTCAGCAGGAGTCCCGGGCTTCAGCCCTAAGGAACCCCCTCCGACGGTCAAGTTAGCTCCTGAAGAAGATTCGATTCAGAAGGCAAAGAGTAGCTTTAATGCTTTTCGAACTGTAGTCCTTAAGGGTCTCGGAGGCTTAGGAGAGCATACCTTTGGCAATAAATAGCGGTGTATTTATAGCAGAGGATAGAGGATGGTTAACGGTGGTAGCCGATATAGGACTAAATGCGGGCTTACTGGTAAACCGCCATAGTGCCTGGTCCGCCACCGGAGTGGGCCGGACTCGGCTATCGGGCCGAAGGGGGTTGGGCCACTGATGGGCCGAAGCCTGTTGGGCCCTGGGCTGCCGCGCTGTTCCCGGGCCGTAGGCTGGTGGGCCGCTGACGGGCTGAAGCCTGTTGGGCCGGGAGCGACGGTGCCGCTTACGGGCCGAGGGCTGTTGGGCCGCTGATGGGCCGAAGGCTCCCTGAGGGCCTTGTACTGCTGCTGCTGGGCTGAACGGGGTTTGGGCTTGCTTCAATGGGCCGAATCGCATTCTACCTCATCAGAACTAATAGATTGTTACTATGTTCCAACTATAATTAGGAATATCATTTCCATTTCTTGTTTAGATAGAGAAGGATATTCAATAAAACTACATAATAATGGTTGTTCTATTGATCTAAGAGACAAATTGTTTGTTTCTGGATATTTATTAAACGGTTTGTATTTACTTGATATTACATATGATGTATGTCTAGTAAATAAGTCTCTTAAATGAATAGATAGAGATGTGAATAAATCATACCTATGGCATTAAGTTGCAAAAGACAGAAAGGTTCAAATAAAGGGAACAATATCCCTTATATCTTCTGAGATAATGAGGTAGTGTTTGGTGCCGTTCATGGTCAGAAAGTCAAGTGGATTAATGATCGGATGATAAACCACTTATTTATTGAATTAATTATTTAACATATGATGTTTAAATAATAATTAATAAATACTAAACTTTAGAATTAGTTTTAAGTTTAGTGGGCCTGAAACCAGACTGATATATGGGCCTGGAGGGTTACACACATAAGAGTTCTCGAAAGACGGTGAGAGATGTTAAATATTATAGGTATCTGGGCTTTTGTCAAAAGCCGCAGGATAAACTTGAATATTTAAATGGAGAATTATATAAGACCAAGCTCTTAGATAATCATGAAAATTAATCCTTGGCCTTATCTATAATTGTTATAAAAGGAGGCCAAGGGGAGGGGTGGTAAAGTGGTTGCATACGTACAAGACACCACAAGTCTAGAGATTTTCTCTCTCCTCTCTCTCTCTCCCTCTCTCTCTCTTGAAGAAGATCCCTCTCTCTTCTCAACTATATGGTAGATTTGAGATCGGGTCAAAGTACTCAAGCCGCGGAGGAAATCGCGTTTGCGTCAGGAGCTCGTGTGGATACTTCTGGAGATCGTGCGCGTGTGCGATTACCAAAACAGTTCAATCCACGAGAGATTTAAAACCCCGCAAAGGTGAAGAACGGTTCTTCCCGATTATTTTATTTTGCCCGTTTTACGATCCCAGCAACCCGATACATGGAATCGTTTTAATTTTCCACTGGGTTCCGGCAATTCCCAACAAGTAGGCTGCCCTCTCTTTCCCTTCTTCATCTTCTTGTGCTAGGACAGTCCCCACCGCATCATCCAGGACAGAAATGTAAAGAACTAAAAGTTTGTCCGGAGATGGTAGTCTCAAAACAGGAGGACTTGGTAGATATGTCTTCAATCCATCGAACGTCTCCTGACACTTATTGTCCCAATCAAACTTGACTCATAGCTTAGTAAGTTCGTAAAACGGCTTACACCTTTGTGAGTGCTGAGAGACAAAGCGGCGAATAAATTGCAACCTCCCGATCAATCCGCTTAATTCTTTCAAATTTCGGGGAGGCAGCATCTCTCTGATAACCTTAGCCTTATTGGGATCGATCTCAATGTCCCGTTTACTGACGTTGAATCTTAACAACTTCCCTAATGAGACACCAAATACATATTTTTTTGGGTTCATCTTCAACTGATATTTTCTTGACCTTTCCAAAACTCTCGCCAAAACTTTGGCATACTCAGCCTTAGTCTTGGATTTCACTAACAGATCATCCACATACACTTCTAAATCAATGTGCATCATGTCATGAAATATAGCCATCATAGCCCTCTGATAAGTGGCTCCAGCATTCTTCAGTCCAAATGGCATAACGACATAACAATAAGTGCCCCAAGATGTGGTGAACGACGTCTTCTCTTGGTCCCCTTCTGCCAAGCGAATCTAATTATACCCTGAGAATCTATCCCTAAATAACAATGTTTCATAACCAGTTGTGTTGTCAATGAGTACATCTATGTGAGGCAGTAGGAAATCATCTTTAGAACACGCCCGGTTCAAATCTTAGAAGTCAATGCAAATCCTGACCTTCACATCCTTTTTCATAACCGGGATTATGTTAGCCAGCCATTGCGGATAGAGAACAACTCTAATAAATTTGGCTTTATGCAGCTATCGACCTCTTCCTTCATTTTCTAAGCCATCTGAGGGTGGAATCGCCTCAACTTCTGTTTGACCGGGTTAGCTCCTGATTTCAATGTTAATTGGTGCTCTACTAGGGATGAATCTAACCCCGGCATATCTTCATAGTTCCAGGCGAAAGTGTCCTTGTAGTCTCTGAGAACTTGAACCATTGCCTCCTCCTCTGACTTAGATAGATTCTGACTTACGAGGACAACCTTAGGTTCTTCTTGTTAGTCAGATTGGATTGTATTAAATATTATTAAACACTAATTTAACAATTAAATTAGTCAATTTAAGTTAGTTATTAATTTAAGTGTTAAATTAATAATTGACTTAAATGACTGATTTAAATATTAAATTTGTAGTCCTTGATTAATTACTGTTAGTCATTAATTTAATAGTTAAATTAATGATAACTTTAATTATCTAATCTAAGAGTAAAGATTAATTAATTATTAATTAGTTAGTGTTAATTATTGGTTTAAGAGTTAAATTAATAATTAACATTAATTGGCTAATCTAAGTGTTAGATTAGTAGTTAATAATTAATTATGGTTGATTATTAATTTAAGTGTTAAATTATTAATTAACTTTGTTGGATTAATCTAAGAGTTAGATTAGTCTTTAAATAGTCTAATTGTTAGATTACTAATGGGGCTTAATCTAAATGTTAGATAATTAGAAATGTTCTAATTTGCATGGAATAATATGGAATTATTAATTTGGAGTGTGTACGCATGTGATGTGTGTTTATTGCTGATGAGGCAGAATCCGATTCGGCCCATTAAAACAGGCCCAACACTGAGATCAGTCCAACAGCAGTGGTAAGGAGCCCACTGGCAGCCTTCGGCCCGTTAGCGCCCCAGCAGCCCTCGACCCAGTAAGCAGTCCGGTGGTCCTCGGCCCATCAACGGCCCAGCAACCTTCGGCCCATCAGCGGCCCAATAGCCTTCGGCCCGTTAGCGGCTCAGCAGCCCTCGGCCCAGTAGGCTCCGGCCCCCTAAGCGGCATCTGGCCCATCAGCGGCCCAACCCCCTTCGGCCCAGTAGCCGTATTCGACCCACTCCGGTGGGAGGGTTAGGCACTATGGCGGTTTACCAGTAAACCCAGAACATAGTCCTATATCGGCTGCTACCGTTTAGCATCCTCTATCCTCCGCTATAAATACACGGCTATTTATTACCAAAGGTATGTCTTCGTGACCCCAAGGACTACAGTCCAAAAAGCATAAGTTGCTTCTTCCACCTCTTTGACTTCTGAATCGAATCATTTTCAGAAGCTAACTTAACCATCGGAGGGGGTTCCTAAGTGCCAAAGCCCGGGACTCCTACTTACTGGTTTTTCTTCTTCTCTCCCTCTTGCAGGGGATCGGTTCGAATCTTCGCCGACCTCCCCGAGTCGGTCTCGGCCACCGACCTCGGGACTTCTCCCTCCGGTCTCGACGCCATTCATCGGCTGGTCCTAAGGTGCTTCGGCTCCGCCCCGCGTCGGCTGTTCCTCATCCGGAGGAGCTTCGGCCACGCCTTCCGCAGGCTAGCCGACATCCAACCGAGCGACCCTCGGCTTCGGATCTTCGGCATCGTCTCCGCCCTCGCCGCGTTCCGGATCCCCGTCGAGCCTCTTCTCCGATCCAGCTCCGGATCCTAACTTCGCATTCCAGCCTCGAAATCCGGTCATGATAGCTTCGGCTACATCAATTGCTTTTAAATTTTGATTTAATTGCATGTTAAGTTAATTAAATGAGTTTTCGAAATTCAAACACCAATTTTGATTGGATCCCAGTTTTTTGAAAGCCAAAATTATATATTTTGAAAACTCATTTGTTTTAGCCATGTGATGCGCTGAATTATGTGTGGGATGTTTAAAACACACCGTGGTCATGGATATACACTTAATTTATTATTCATGTGATGAATGGATTGTGTGGATCGTGGATGTATGATTGTTTATTAATTGTTAATAAATAGAGGTCTGCGCACCTCTCTCTCTCATACTCCAATGTATTTCTACCTCCCTCTCTCTCTTGTACTCGCCATAAGGCCTTCTTCGATTTACTTGTAATTCTAGTATTATTGTAATCTGATCGAGGCAATCGAGGAAGGAGCGAGGACGATCCACAGCTGCAACCAGGAAGGCGAAAAGATGAAGATATCTTGCCTATGTGTTTGCACGTTATCGTGTTAGATTGGGTGTGCGTTTGACTGTTGGCTCCAGTCAAACCCACTGTGCTATCCATGACCACACTAATGACATGTATGAGATGCATTGTTTTCTTTTGATTATGAATCAAAGCAGGTATAGTATGTAGTAAATATATACGATATAGTTATATACTATCACCTAGGAGAAACCAAGATAAAAGTTATCCAAATACCCTCAGATAAACTCTAAGCTGTAACGTGAGTAGTTAAGAACTTACCGCGTGGTCCACCATCGTTATAGTCATAGGATTCGAATCACTTTGGGCAGGTTTGTTGTGCTATCCATAAGGCCTGCTTAATTGGGAGGAGAAACTGTGGCTATGGCATTAGATGCCTAAAGATCGGGGTAGAGAAACCATGTAGCTTTGTTGTGCTATCCACAAGGACTGCATGCAAATCTATGCTCATCGCGTAACGATGGTTAGCTTAGACCAGAATTAGTGGTTTGTTGTGCTATCCACAAGGCCATTAAATCTCTGGGGACCGAAGCCATGATCAGATATTGCAAGGAGTTGCAAGTCACATGAGTTGGGTGCTCTTTGATTGTATTACAGTTTGTTGTGCTATCCACAAGGCTGTAGTGCAAGTCATTGAGATTCTAATCCCCACTAGGAGACTGTCGACGTCTCCCGTTATGTATAACTGAGGGTTATACAGTCCGTCGAAAATTAGTGGGAGTTAAACTTGAACAAAAGACCATATCTTGTTTTAAATTTTAATAATTGAATATCTGCTAAATAGATTTTACTTATCTCCTGTAGGAAATTATGTCGTCAAATAACTCACTCCGTGGCATACTTGATACCCCTTTGACTTACTTGATCTACTCAGATTGGTTCAGAAACCTGAGGAATGTCTTCAGATCTGAGCACATTGACTTTGTCCTTGGAGCTAATCCTCCTGCTGAATCGGCATTTGATGTCTCTGAAGCAGAGATGATAGCTAACGATAAAAGATCGAAGGACAAAGGTAAAAGAGTAGTGAAGGGTGACTGCTTCTACTATAAGCAGTATGGTCACTGGAAAAGGAACTGTAAGGAGTTCCTTCATGATAAAGCTCATGGAAGAGTGAAGCTGTCTGAAGCTTCAGATATCTATATGATAGATATCAACTTGTCGGTTAGAGATTCCACATCTTGGGTATTGGTTACCGGATGTGCTACTCATATCTGTCATAATGCACATATGCTGACAAGTAAGCGCAAGCTGAGACAAGGTGAGGTGGAATTGAGGCTAGGAAACGGCGCAAAAGTTGCGGCGATTGCTGTTGGGACATCAAACCTCAGGCTTCCATCGAGAGACACCTTACTATTAGAGGATTGTTATTATGTTCCTAGCATAATAAAGAACATCATATCAATATCTTGTTTGGACAAGATAGGATATAGGTTGACTATTGAGAATAGAAGTTGTTCGATTTATTATGGTAATAAATGAATAGCTTCGGCATCTTTAGTCAACGGTCTATATCTCTTAGACAAGGTGAGGTGGAATTGAAGCTAGGAAACGGCGCAAAAGTTGCGGCGATTGCTGTTGGGACATCAAACCTCAGGCTTGCATCGGGAGACACCTTACTATTAGAGGATTGTTATTATGTTCCTAGCATAATAAAGAACATCATATCAATATCTTGTTTGGACAAGATAGGATATAGGTTGACTATTGAGAATAGAAATTGTTCGATTTATTATGGTAATAAATCAATAGCTTCGGCATCTTTAGTCAACGGTCTATATCTCTTAGATGTTTCTTATTATAATCTTCAAATTGATAATGCTCTTAAGAAGAGCAAGAATTGTGTGAACCAGGCCTACATGTGGCATTGTAGACTTGGGCACATTGGCGAAAGCAGGTTGCAAAAGTTGCATAAGCATGGTTATTTAACAACATTCGATTATGAATCGTTTGCAACATGTGAATCCTGCCTTATGGGAAAGATGGCAAAATCTCCATTTACTGGACATGGAGAATGTGCCAAGGACATTCTGGAACTAATACATTCGGATGTATGTGGTCCCATGTCCACCCAAGCCAAAGGTGGCTTTTCATACTTCATCACGTTCACTGATGACTTCTCAAGATTCGGCTATGTGTACTTAATGAAGTACAAGTCGGAAGCTTTTGAGAAGTTCAATGAGTTCAAGAATGAGGTAGAGAAGCAGTTAGGAAAGAGTATTAAAACTCTTCGATCAGATCGAGGAGTAGAATACTTGAGTACTAACTTCACACAATTCTTAAAGGATAATGGTATCCTTTCTCAGCTGACCCCTCTATATACACCACAAATGAGTGGTGTATCAGAAAGGAGGAATCGCACCTTGTTGGACATGGTGCGATCCATGATGAGCTTTTCAGGATTACCAGTGTCCCTCTGGGGGTATGCTCTAGAGTCAGCAGCATACCTACTGAACAGAGTACCCAGCAAGTCTGTAGCTGATAAAGTGTTAAATTGATCATTTAAATGTAATCATACGCATCATACTCATATTTTTATCTGTAAAATAGCATGAAATTATAGATAATTGCGTACCAAGTCCAACGGTACCAATTTTGGCAAATTATGACTTAAAAACATCGTCATTTCATGTGATTAATAGAGTATATCGCATTTGCGGTTTTTCGACAAAACCGAGACGAAATAAATAAATATGATGATATTTTTATGATAATGTGCTAATTTATATTTATTTTATGTGAACAGGACATGCCGATGATGCAGTGTAGCTGGTGGAGTTTCTGGAAATTTAGGGGACGTCTAGTGTTCGGATTTCAATAAATTCGACTAAAGCATGGGTAAAAATGTACTTTGATGTCCTAATATTGTTCTGATTCCTTCTTTCTCTGGAGTTTCCCAAAACCCTCTATTTCCTTCCTTCTCTCCAATTTCCCAACCACATCCCTTCCTTTCTTTATTTTAAAACCTCTCTCTCTCTTTTTAGAGATTCTCTCTCCAATTCTGAATCCTCTTCCTTCTCCAGTTTCCTCTTCCTCTCCTTTAATCCCTCTCTTCCTCCCAGCCGCAGCAGCCTCCCACGTTCCTTATCCTCTTCCAACCTCTCCCACACCCCCTCTCTCTCTCGGATTCTCCTCTCTCTTATATATTCTTTCTCCAGAACCCCAGTTGGCATCCTCCCCTTCTCTTATTCTTTCTCAACCCGCAGCCCTCCACAGCTCCTCTCTCTCGATTCCTCCTCTTTTCCGGCAGCTTTTCTCTCACGCACAGTGATTTCTCTCTAGGTTTTTCTCCTCCACCCAGCCAGTTCTCCCCCTCTCTCTTCTATTTCTTCTCTCTCCCACGGTTCTCTCCCTCTCTCCGGTTCTCCCTCTCTCGGTTTCTCTCTTTCTCTCCCTCTGTTATCTCTCTCACCAGCAAGCTCCACCACCGAAGCTCCTCCTTCCATGCATGCCGACCAGCTGCGGTGAAGACCTCCTCCAGCACGCGCATGCCGGCAAGTCCTCCACCTTCTCCACGTGCATGCGAGTACCCCACAGCTCCACGCAGTGAAGCCAGCCTTCTCCAGCGCCTCCACGTCAAGCTTCCACCTGCAGCACCAGCAGCAGGCCTTCTCCAGCTGAACCAGCAGCCACCAGCCGGTTCTCTCCTCCTCCAAGCTGCATCCTCCACGTAGCCAGCTGCATGCACCTCCAGCACCTCCTCCACGTGCCGGCAACATCCTCCTCTCAGCCGAAGCACCAACAAAAGCTGCTTTGCTCTTTCTCTTCCCCATTAGTGTAGTATTAACTTGATTGTTTAGGATTAGTTAGCTATTAATTGATGTTTGATTATTTAAGTTTAATGATAGTGAACCATAATTGTTGTAATTTGTTTCGTAATTTTTAGATAATTAATAATTTACACATAATTAAATTTCAATGTCTTTGTTATATTTTTTTTAATTGTGCTTATTCTCCAGTTGAAATTATGTTTAATTTTTTTAAAAAAAAAAGAAAAAAAAGGGATTTGTTTAATTTAAGTAATTATATTTTTAGGTAACAATAGTTAATTTAATTCTAGTTTGAATAAGTAATTAGTGCACTTAAATTTTGACCTATTTTTAGATAACTAAATTCCAAAGTTTTCAAAGTTAGAAATTTAACTCCCTGTGGATCGACTCGGACTCACCATTATTCATTTTCAACATTGAATTTAAATGAGCCGAATAAATTTAGATTGAACGTTTTCATGAGTGTTTAACGACGCACAATTTGGAACGATCAGTAGCCTCTACTCCATATGAGATATGGAAAGGCAGGAAACCAGAATTTAAACATGTTAAACTCTGGGGTTGTCCTGCTCATGTAAAGAAGCATGATCCAGACAAGCTGGAATCATGAACTGATAAATGCAGGTTTGCGGGATATCCAAAGGAAACTTTTGGATACTATTTTTATCATCCTGGTGAACAAAAGGTGTATGTCCCCAGGAAAGCTGTCTTCCTGGAAGATGAATACCTTATCCAGGAGAACAGTGGGAGTAAAATAGTACTGGAAGAGGTTCCAGATCCCCAAACAGCTGCATTATCATCAGATGAGATATTAGTTCCTGAATCTGTTCAGGTACACACAGATGAGCCTCGTAGATCTGGTAGAGTACCTAGATTACCCGAACGATATGTGGGACATATTGCTGAAGGTAAGTCTAAGGTAGAATATAATGAGGATGATGATCCTAAAACCTACCAAGAGGCCATAGAAGGCCCAGAAGCCGGAAAATGGCGAGAAACCATGAACTCAGAAATCCAGTCCATGTACACCAACCAAATTTGGAACTTGGAGGACTTGCCCGAGAGTATTGTACCCATCGGTTGCAAGTGGATCTTAAAGAGAAAGATCGGTGCGGATGGACGGATCGACACTTATAAGGCAAGGTTAGTAGCAAAGGGATATCGTCAAAGGCAATGAATTGACTATGACGAGACTTTCTCACCAGTTGCCATGATAAAGTCAATCAGAGTTTTACTCGCCATTGCTGCACATTTTGATTATGAAATCTGGCAGATGGATGTGAAGACTGCCTTCCTCAATGGTAACCTTAAAGAAGAGGTGTATATGATACAACCAGAAGGTTTCACATCCAAAGAATCTCCAGATAAAGTGTGCAAGCTTCAGAAGTCCATTTATGGACTGAAGCAGACTTCCCGGAGCTGGAACATAAGATTTGACGAGGCTATCAAGTCTTATGACTTCATTAAGAATGAAGATGAGCCTTGTGTGTACAAGAAGACCAGTGGGAGTGCAGTCACTTTTCTAGTTCTTTACGTAGATGACATACTACTCATTGGGAATGATGTAGCTATGATGCCATCAGTAAAGATCTGGCTGTCGAAAAACTTCTCCATGAAGGATTTGGGAGAAGCATTGTAACGACCCGCCACCCTATAATCGGGGATCCGATTACTAAATGGGTACCGAATCATTAATTTGGAACCAAACCAGGATCTAAGTAAGTCTGGGAAATAAATAATAAACTAAGCTAAACATTCACATCGCATTGAATTGAAATGAAAGTGCAGGAATTAAAATTATTACAATGCGACTCGATACAGCAAATAATTACATACTCCAACAGAAAGGAAATAATTAAACATACAGGCCAGAAATAAAATAACAACTACGTCGAGGCATACCCCGGAATAACCGCTGACGGCGCTCAACACACGGCCGCACTCTCCTCGCTAGGTCTGCTGGGAGTCCTCACCTGAAAACCGCAGGGGTGAGTCTCAAAGACAAGACTCAGTAGGGATCCTTCGATCCCCACTGCCCACGCACACACCCACAAGTGAAGAATACAGCCGACGGTAAAGTAACAAGCACAGTGGTAAGTACAATTCCTAATTTTCAACGTGAAATAACATGCAGTCGAAATGTATTAAACATGCATATTTCTAAACCAGACGACTAAGGAACCTACAACCGCCGTCTCGATAGAACACGCCAACCACGCAAACAACAGTGGGGAAAACCTCGACCCGCTGAGACCAAGCAGTAACCCCTCGGATAGCACTCTAGCTACTCCGGCCCAACTGGCTCAGGTGGTTACTCCTTCCCTCAGCATGAGTGACACTCCGAATGTACCATGCCCACACCGGTACTAGCTGACCCCGGGGTTCACCAGGTGACCCTCTCTCACTAGGCGTCACCCCGCCCACGCCCCCACCGGCGCTGTGCTCCACCCACACCAACACAGGGTGATAAAGTGCTACAACTGTCACTCCAGGTCCACAGTAACACAAAACCCAGCACAATACGATCCGGTCACGTGAAAAGTCCGCGATCGTATAACACATAACGTAATACCATCCGGTCATGAAGAATCCATCTCCACCGAGTACACTAAGGCATGCACTAACCAACTATCTAGCAGTATGAACACATTTTACTGGCATGAATTAGTGTAGTTCTGTCTTGAATCACGTCGCCCAAGGCCGACGCCATTCAAGCTCCATGTACTGGTTTATATAAAACACTGGCCTCATAATCTGGCCTAAAAGGCGTCGACACCAGTGGTCGCCTTTTAAAAGGCGTCAACATCCTCAGACGCCATTCAACACAGAAATCCAGAATTTTCAGAAACCATTAACCAGGGGATTTCTGCCTTAAAAGGCGTCATGGTTACTCGACGCTATTCCGAATCGCGTCGTCCACCCATGACGTCTTTTAGTCTCAGAATTCCCGAACTGACAGAGCCTTAGTAAGACGATTCCTGCCTAAAAGGCATCATGATGGCCCGACGCCCTTCAAAGGCGTCGTCCATGCACAACGTCTTTCAACGCCAGGAACCAGGTCTGTCATGAGCCCGAGGGCTCCCCTTTTCAACCCAAAAAAAATCCCAAAATCACCCAAAACAGAGGAGAAAGAGGGGCGAATCCAACCATCAGGAAACCACATTCATAGAAATCCCCCATTTATCAAGAAGCGCTCCTAAACATGCTTGTTCTACCTCCCGGAATCATAGATCTAAAACATGCTTTAGGAGGAAGAATCATGATTTGAACATAGAACACAATGGGAATCGTCACCCTACCGGTTACTTGAACTCCTCCAAGCTTCAAGCCGTCCACCCGACTCGCCCCACGCCGCCGCCGTGGTCGTCCTTACTCCACCGTGACGTCGGCCGCCGTCCGGAGAGTAAAACGCCGCAGTGGAAGTGGAGGTGGTAGTGGTGGGAGCCAGGTATGGGATGGAGTGGAGGGAAAGATGAAATGGTGGAAGGAAAAGAGGGAGGAGAAGGGGCTGCCGCCGGGATCGCTGGAAGGGAGGAGAGAAAGAGAGCAGGAAGAAAATGACGGAAAGAAGGAGGGCTCGCGGGGTTAACCAGAGACTGGGTAAAACGCGTCGACATAGACGGACGCCTATCAGATGATGTGACGGCTGCTCTGACAGGACTTTGAAACGCGTCGTTCTATACAGACGCCGTTCAGGAGACATGTCAGGGCCGTACTCTGACAATCCCAGAGTCGCAGTCTGAAAGGCGTCGTCCCATGCGGACGCCGTTCAGACGACACGACAGGGCCGTACTCTCGCGGCCCAAAGCCAGCCCACGTGGCACCCACGTGGCAGAACCTAAAACGCGTTTGCAACGGTGGACGCCGTTTAAACCGCGTCGAGCGGGCTCGACGCGAAACATCACAAAGTCTCTACCCCACTGGAGCCTGAACTACAGGGTCCGACCCCGAAAACCGAATCCGAAAGCCTCAGTCCTTACAAGCATCCTACGTATTGGGAATACGGATCTATAGAGATAGATCAAAGAGGATGCTTGGAATGACCCAATCCTTGTACATAGACACCATAGTCAAAAGGTTTGGCATGGAAAATTCCAAGAGAGGTCTCAAACCGATGAGACATAGAATTTATCTCTCAAAGGAGCAGTCTCCTAGGACTCCTGATGAGAGGGCATTCATGGATAGAATACCCTATGCCTCTGCCATAGGATCTATCATGTATGTCATGCTATGTACACGGCCTGATGTTGCATTTGCTCTAAGTGTTAAGAGCATATTTCAAGCTGATCCAGGCGAAGAGGACTACAAGGCTGTGAAATATATCCTTAAGTACTTGAGAAGAACTAAGGATATGTTTCTTGTCTATGGAGGAGGTAACTTAAAACTGTGAGGCTTTACTGACTCAAGTTTCCAGTCGGATCCAGATGGTAGCAAGTCTACATCTGGATTCGTGTTTATATTGAACGGAGGCGCAGTGTGCTGGAAGAGTTCCAAACAAGTAACCACTGCAGATTCGACGACTGAAGCTGAGTACATCGCTGCAACTGAAGCCGCCAAGGAAGCAGTGTGGTTGAAGAAATTCATCACCGACCTCGGCGTAGTTCCCAGCATCTCTGAGCCTGTTCCACTGTTGTGCGATAACAATGGAGCAATTACGCAAGCGAAAGAGTTGCGGTCTCATCAGAAATCGAAGCATATTCTGAGGCGCTTTCACCTTATCAGAGAAATCATATCCATAGGAGATGTAGTAGTGGAAAGAGTTCCATCCGTCGACAATGTAGAAGATCCACTGACAAAGCCGTTGGCTCAAATTGTGTTTCAGCGTCACCTAGAGTCTATAGGCTTATTGTATAAAGGTGATTGACTTTAGTCCAAGTGGGAGATTGTTAGTTTAGGTGGCCTACAAGCCAATTTGACTATGTAAATCTCATTCATTTATTAATATAATGGCATAATATCCATTATGTGTAAATCGCATTAATCATCCTTTCATAATGAAGTCCATGAATATGTGCTATAGTGATCAGATTATGATGAGATCATACTAATGAGACTGATCACTTAAATACACATATTCTTAATCGTTCCTAGTCAGAGGATATCCGAGAAGGACATCGGATATCCGGTTAGACTAGTACAGATTACTCCTGCTCATATGATGAGGGTGACTGATCTTATAAGTCACTTGTGTGGAGACACTAAGGCGAATCTGTGGGTGCTCATTGGAGAATGAGTTCACTGAATTGATCCGACTGAATCGCTGGATGGTATTGTACCTCACTGTCAACCAGCTTGATTCTATTGTCGCAGTTGCGTGGATGGTCCTCGGACCTGAGACACCGAGGACACCTTGTCGGTGGACTTCTGTGCTTTGACCTTGGTTTACGAATCTCTAGCCACGGGATTCTAATACGCCAAGGATTGGGTACAGCGGAATACCGTCGAAGGGAATTGTGTGTCAATAAGGAATCATTCGCTCTTGGTACTTAGAGAGAGAATGCTCTAGGAAGGATGCGCGAAAGTCCCTGGCCAGGGCGGACGATAATCTCGAGAAAGGAGTTTTCCAATATTCATCAGCGGCATCCAATCCAAGTGAGTCGACCGGTTAGGGTTTGACAGCTTGCCATGCCCTAAGTTGACTCGAGAGTATTGTACGAATGAAGGATTATATCTACGCGGTAACTGTCGGCGGAAAGGTTCCAAGAGTGGGTTACTTAACCCCAATACCTTCCGGGTTCATGCGGTGTTGCTTGGCACCCAACGTGATCGGTGGCCCGGTCGAATTCGATGTGCAACATCAATTCGATTGATTAATTAATTAATAAAGGATTATTAATTGATTAATAAAGCCAGTGAGGAGTCACTGGGCTTGTTAGGCCATTAACTGGACTGGTACTTGGGCCTAGAGGGTCACACGCAAATGATTCTCAAGGCGATGGATAAATAAGTGGGTTTTATACAAACCGGGGATTTTTATGAAAAACCGCGCGGTTAGTATAAAACATAGCGAATATGCTAAGCAGGACAAGCTGCTGCTAACCCCAGCCGCCCCTCCTCTGTTTCTCTCTCTCTCTGGCGTCCAGACAGATCCAGATCTGCTCTGCCGCTTCTCCGAATCCCGTTCAACGGGAAATCGTCCACGCGTTGCGGCGATCGTTGCGGCGACCGGCGGAGGTTTCGTGGGCTGCGAAGAACGAGGAACGCCAGGATATCCATCGCGAGGAGGATCGCGTGGACTTCGCTAGAGGCCGGGCACTTGCGCAGCTTGCGGTGTCGCACCGACGGAACCGAATGGTTGCGGATTCGAATCCGCACACGGTGAGAATCGATTATCTGATAATCGTAGTTTTTAGTTTTTTGAAACGGGAAAATGGATCGTTGTAATATTTTATTTTCCGCTGCGTAAGCAATCCGGAGAAACCCGAGAAAACCCAACACTTCTTTAGTTCCTAGATTGATTTCTTTGGTAAGTTCTTCTACGGCGGTTGAGGGTTCATCAAATCTCTTTACTCCACTAGCATACGCCTCAGCCGCATCCTTGTCATCTTCCTCGTCTTCCATGATAGTGTCTTTTTCGTGTAGAAGTTCATACACCCCATATCCATCGTCGACTAACTCATCAACTTCACATCCTTCTGGCAACTGAATTGGATTCTCTAAAAGCGAGGGTATCTGAGAGCAAGAAAGGCATCTTAAGGCTAAATCTTGGAGGTATCTATTCGGAATTCGTCTACCCTTTGACTTTCTAGACTTCCTAACCTGGCTGACCTCACTAACCTGCCTAGAACTAGACTCCCTATGATTAGACTCCCTACCTTGACCTAGTGAGAACGAAGAAGAATAAAAATCAGGGGGTACATGATGTGATACAAGTGAATCCTCCCGAAGGGAGGGGCAGAGTAGGTCTAGAAGGGAATCTTGTTTGAGTGACCCGGGCGATGGGGTACAATCGGACAAGTAGTATAAAGTTTCCTCAACGAGGACTTGGGAGGAGGAAGTTACCAAATTGGCGTTTTTTTTTTAGAGATTTTGAGTGTTGATCATGAAATATGAATGAATATGTAAAGGAGGAGGATGCAAAGATGAAGGCAACGGCACCAAGGCCAAAGGATTAGGGGGATCATATAGCAATATGTCCCAGTTTGAATCATAGATCCTCTCAAGATCGAGAGGACTCTGAGGAATTAGGTCCCGAGGGGACAGAGTAACAATGATGGGTAGAGCCCGAGGTATATCTTCAGTAATGACCCTCGACCAAGTTGGGGTCAGGAACAGGGTGCGGAATAGGGTATGGAGGGTGAAAACATGATGGGGATAGGTTCCCCTCCAGAGAAGGTCCGTGGTGAATCCAGGCTGGTAGGGGTCATCAGGCTCCCCTTCGTCTGTCTCCTCGCTCAGCAGGATTCTCTTATCAAAAATGGTGCCAGACCCTTCAATCAACTCATCTATCAGTGGCGGCTACTTGAGTTATGAGGAATCAAGGAATAGCCTGTTTAGTGCAATGTACAAGTCCCATGTGTCGAACCAGCGGTACCACTCGCATTTTGGATCTTGAATCTTCCTCCTCTTCATCGGCCACAGAGCCTCCAAGGACCGGTACATCAGCAACTCAGAACAATGTCTAGCTAGATCTCTCCCGTAAATGTCATGCAGGTCGAAATGGGAAGTGATCACCACCATGTTGTCATTATCGTGATTAATCACGGGTCCCTTAATGAAATGTGTATATAAGGTCCAAGTTAAGGGATCCCGATTTTCTTTGCACGGTATGGTCATTGTCTTTCAGATTTTCTGACCGTCTTCGTCTTCCTGCTGCTGAACAATGCGTCGTCTCACCCTTACTGGCCTATAGCCCAGACCATTACCAGGTGCTCTTCTGCTATCTCTGATAGGTGTGGTTCTATCCTGTAATTGTATGCCCAGGCCTTTCCCTGGTTGATAGTCACCCTTCATTATGATATCCCAGCCAGGGGTACTCATGCACTTCCTCCTTTTCACAGCATCGACTGGGC
Organism: Zantedeschia hybrid cultivar; assembly: GCA_030544215.1. Lineage (NCBI taxonomy): Eukaryota > Viridiplantae > Streptophyta > Magnoliopsida > Alismatales > Araceae > Zantedeschia > Zantedeschia hybrid cultivar. Next base: position 53,856,034 of record JARZZO010000006.1, on the reverse strand, counting down.
AAGGAACATGTATAGTAGCTTTCAAAGGATCAGCCGAAGGAGAATAGACCTGTCATAATGACAGAATGGGTTGTCGGCTAGGTAAAGGAGTCGGCTTGATGTTCAAAACGTGAGCAACAACAAGAATCGGCATGCTCGTTACTTTAATAACCCGTCCTTTGTATGGAAACTTGAGGTATTGATGTTTTGTAGATGGAATTGCCTCAAAGGATTTGATGTACGGACGGCCAAGGATGCCTTTAAACAAAGGGTCAATCTCAAGAATATGAAATTTGACCTCGGCGTGACAAACAGGACCTAACTCCACCTTCAAATAAACCATTCCCAGAGGGGGTAGAGTTGTCGTAGGTGGTAACAGAGATGGGTGAATGTAGCCACTTCTCCTTGAGTATACTACATAATTCTAGGGTCTTCGGTGACAACACATTAATAGAAGCCCCTGTATCAACCAGACATGCATCCACAGCCTTCTTGTAAATGTTGACTGTAATGCTTAAGGCCATGCTCCTGGCTGCTGGTGGTGCTAGTTCAGATGTGTGAAATGAGATGGAGGGTTGATCTCCTTGTGGAAGTAGCAGTGCAGTGATCTTTTCCACCGAGACGTCCTCATTGACCATAACTTTTTTTAGATACTCCATTAAAACTTCTTGGTGTGTTTTGGATCTTTTGATTAGTTCAAGCACCGAGATGTGTGCCGATGTTCTGTCTAGGTGCTTCAACAAGTCATATTGAGTGTCAGATGCACTCTCTTCATTATGTACTTCCTCTGGCGGTTGTGATGGGCCATCACTAACTGTAGATTGAGGGAAGACTTTGTTGAAGATCCTCCCGCTCCGGAGCGTATGTTACTCATCATTGGAAGGTCCAGGTGATATCTTAAGTACCGCCGGGTTGATGAAGGGTTTAGAGGGGGTAATGGGTTCATATGTGGGTGATGGTGAGTTATTTGGTGGAGGTGTTGGAACGCAGATAAGTGGTTTGGAGGGTTGTATGGTATTGGGGTGGGTGGGTGGTGCAGGTGATGTGAGAAATAGCATGCGTAGCAATGGTTTAGATGGCATGAGTGGCTCATAACCGAGTGGTGGGGGGTTATTTGGTTTAGGTTTAATGGGGGGTTTAAGATAAGCGGGTGTCGGTATGGGGGTGATGGTGATGGATTCTGGTTTAGGTATACGGAGGATGCGGCGAGGCGGTTGTTCGGCAGTACTTGGACCATGGCCCGTTGAATAAATAGAGGAAGACTCCTCTTCCTTCCACTGTTGCCCTCTGTTAGCCTCAAACTGGCTATGGGTAAGGATCGGGGGAACTTGGTTTTAGTGCTCCAACAACGGGTTCTGCACTATACCCATGTTTGATGGTGTTGTTGCCTGTGCTGGTGCTCTCTGTATCTGTTGTTGCTTTTACTGTGGTTGTTGTTGTTGTTGTTGCGGTCTCCTCGCCTTCAGGGCGGCTATATACTTTCTCATCTCTTCCCAATCGATACCCCCTTGCTCATTCAGATCATAGATGTAGTCCCTAAATTGGAAACAAGCATCCACTGTATGCCTAAGTTGTCTATGGAAGACACAATACTTGGAGGCATCAGCATTCGGGGGCCAGACTGTTGTCTCATTTGGCAAGACCAAAGCATTGACTGCCATAAGCCCTGCTGGTTCAGCAATCTCTTCCCTGTATACTGCGGCTGTTGCTACTGGTTCCTTACGAACTGTGGCTAGCTATTGTTCATGGTGCTGATTTACTCATGAGAAAGTGTGCCTTCAGTGTCAAACCCATATTAGAGGGATTTGGCATAATAGGCTTCCGAGGTGGATGCCTGCTGGGTCTATGAGGGTCAAAGACACTGGAGAAAGTAGCATATTTGAATGTATTCTGGCAATAACGTGCCCTCTCATATAGTTCTACCATGCTGGTCAAGTTGTTTAACGTGAGGACCAGCTTATATTGGGGGGTAGCATTAAAAATCTTCATCTTCACTTGTTTAGATTCGGATAGATGATCATTGATCTTCTCTACCATACCCCACCATCTATCAGCAAAGGTGATGAAGTCCTCATCAGGCTTAATCTTTTCAGCCACTAAATCAGTTATGGACAAGGAGGGTGCAACTCTGTCCGAGTATCGTTGGATGAATTTCCGCGACACAATGTCATAACCTTCTACGTCAGACGAATCCAAGGAGAAAAATCACTCGAGGGCTGGTCCTTCTAATGATTTCCTGAATAAGAACGTCAATGACCTCTTGTCACTCTGCTAAAAGAAAGATTCGTACATAAACTCCTTCAAGTGGGTGAAGGGGTTAACAGAACCATTGTACTTTCTAGACGCGGGCATCTCAGAAGGTGGTAGATGAAATACTGGCAGATTGGGGATGGATACTTCAAGGATAGCCTTGACTCCCATCATCTTCTTGAAACTGTTGAACTGCTCGTCCATGCGATCTATCTTCGTGAGTAGAGCCTAAGTCACTGGATCGATTTAGGGAGGAGGAGGTGGTGGAGCATGATAGGGTTGCCTCCCAGAATAAGTGGGGCAAGGGGGGCAGTATGGTTGAGGTTCGACAGCACTTCCGCCATGCCTGAAGGCATTTTGGTAAGTCGGCGTATGCGGTCTAGCCGAATATCTCGAGGAAGACAATTGTGGCCCAGACGACCGAGGAGTTGAAATACGAAGGCCCTCCATGGACCTGATGAACGAGAGAAGCACCGTGAAGAGGAGGAACTTGATGAATGGCAGGGGGAACCACGGGATTTGGTTCGGCAGAACGCAAGAGCGTCTTCCCCTTAAGGATAGATTGGATTGCCTCAAGTTGCTGAGGATTCACATGGGTAGCCAGAGCTCCCAAGACAATAACTAAATCAGGAGGATTGGTAGATGAAGGGTCAGCCTGATCTTGAGCCTCCTCAAAGGTAGGATTGGAGATCACATGTATATGAGGACGATCAGTACTAGGGTCGTACTGGTCGTGAGTAAAATGAACCTGACCTTAAGGGGCATAGGCGTCTCCCTCATACTCAGGATGATATAAGTTGGGATTATAGGGGGCATTAGCATCTCTCCCGTTCTCAGAGTAATAATCAAGTTCTCAAGGGGCATCAGGATCTCCTTTGTATTCAATCATAGCATCTTGCTCGTAAGCAGCCATACCCAAAGTTCTACCTGATCGAAGCATCATGATGTTAAGTTTTGGCAAAGAAGTTCAAACACTTTGCACAAAGTTTAACAGACAAGTGGAGGATTACGTTGCTTTAGGATTCCTTGTTGAATTACTTGAGTTTTTAGACACTAATTCACTCAACGGGGTAGGATCCAAGTTCCAGTTCAATTTTTCCACCGTTATACTCTATGATTCTCTCACAACGATATGAATGACAAACCAGGACCTCAATTGGTACAACCAACCCAATGAACAAAGAGGAGTACCTAGCCTTTGGAGACTTACAAAGGTCTTAACATCAACCACTCTAGTTTGACCGAGGGACCGATCCAATTAGAGAGAGGTGAAGATGCTAAGAAAGGTGTTCCTATGAAGGGGGGGTGAGCCCCAATGCAGATGACCTACGGCCTGGATGGCCTCTACTGTAGTGTAAGATAGATATAAATAACAAAGAAATCAATGATCTGAGGGTTGATGAGCAAAAGAAAGAAGTGCTTGAATCGCGTTGCTGTTCACCGACATTATTCAAGACAGAAGCTTCTTCTGTTAACATAACCTCAGGCAGCAGCGCCAACAATAATATGAGGATGAATGACGTCTTGTCTCAGGGACGCAGTTTGAATTGCGTCGCTCTGTCTAGACGCTATTCAGAGCCTAAAAACTGTAAACTGAGAACAATTTCGGGGACAATCCCCTCCCAAGTTATCAATGTAAACATAAATCTAACTGATCATGCAAACTCAAGTTAAACAGATTTATTATCATGCAAACAAACATAAACTCAATCAACCACACACTTTCTATCACACTCACAACTTCTAATCAATCAAGGGAGGGCAAGATCTTGTCACAAAGGAGTGTGCACGTAGTGAACGTGGGGATGAAAGTAACAAAAATCACCAATTGGTGAAAGGAGTGCCCGAGGGACACAAGTGGTGCACCGTAGGTGCTCGATGATAAAAAGTAAGAACAAATACTAAAAGATGACAAGATCAAGTCCCATCGTAATCGCCAAAAAGCTGTGGGTGCTCAAATCATGTGTGTGATGTTTATGAATTTGTGTTGTTTATATGAATAGTAAAACTATTTATAATTAAAGAAAATGTGATCGCCAGAAACTTTAAAAGTTTCAAAGAAAGATTGATCACCTTTCCTTTCTAACTTGGGAGATTGAGTCCTTGATTTTCTCTCTTTAGCTGGCTAAAGAAAAAGAGCCATTTTTGTTGATATGTTCTTGCTTTTGATTTCTTGATTTGTTATTCCTTTAAATCTCTTTTCCTCCTTCTTTGTACCTTACAAGAAAGATTAAACACAAAAATAAAAAAATATCTAATTAGAACTAAGATCTAGGGTAGTATCTATTCTATGAATGAATTCAAATATGCAACTAAACAACGCTACTCACTTGATTTGTGTTCTTTAAATCCTTAACATGAATATGGGTGTAGAAATAATGATGTGGGTGTGTGTTAGCATGAAGTGGTGAGATGAACTATGAAGAAAAACAATGATGAATCTATTAAATAACTAGAAAAACTAGAAAGAAATTAAGGAAAGAAGATGGTTGGTTGGCTCCTCCATAGCCTTGGTCTTCAAAAGCTTCAATGGATGAATAGGATGAAGATGAAGAAGTCTTTCTTTGTTGTCCACCTTTTCCTCCTTTAGAGCCTCCAAAACCCCTGCCTTGAATTCCAAATTATTCAATTGCCAACCTTTTTCAAAGGTCCAAGGGGTATTCGATTTATAGAGAGCAGTTTTGGAGTGTTTTGACCTTCAAAAGGGCTCTTTTCCGCAGTCGGACTTACCTTAGATGAGCATGAAAGAGTTTGCAACCTTCCCAACTTTGGAAATCGGATTATCTCGGTCAAATCATGTTTATCAGGAAACTCTCAAATAGTGTCGCCCAGACAGGACGCCATTTGTCTAATTAAAGCGGCCAAAATAGAAAGGAAATCTGGAAAGAAAACCGAAATACATTAGGAAACCTAAATTGCGTCTCCCTAGAACAACGTGCTTTAGATAATTAGCAAATTAATTCAAGTTAAAATCAGAAACCTAGATGGATTAGGACCTAACTGGCATCTCCCTTAGGCGACGCTATTCAGTTAAATCTATCTGAATTTAAGAATTTAATTCCGATCTAATTTCTGCTATGAATCTAAATGGCGTCGTACGTGGGCGACGCTAATAAACAAATTTTGAGAAAAATCAATAAAAATTAGTTAATGATTAAACATCAAACTATTTTTGGGCATTATAATTATGACATGAAATTTACTCAATATGAGGTCAAAATTAGCGTGTCTACAGACCCCTACCTTGATTTGTGTTGGCCATGGTTGACGCCTTTTGAAAGGCGTTACCTGGTCTCAACGCCATTTGACCACGGATCTGAGGACCCATGGCACTCCCCCTTTTGGTTTCCCTGACCCTAAAAATAGTATACAAGGAGGGTTTTGAGCATACCATCGAAGGACCTGCCTCCTGGGGTTGTTCTGCCGCCGGTACCTCTTGAGGAGCCTCCTCAGCTTCTATGAACTCCTCGGCCGCGGCGAGGTTCGCTAGGTCTTGGAAGATCTCCGGATGCCTCAAGAGGACGTCCTCGTCATCTCCCTCTAGCTCGGGCACATTGAAAATCCTCTGCCTCTTCCCACTAGGCCCGTCGAGATCCATCGTGAGAGAGGGCTTGAAGGAGAGAAAGGGGAACCAAGAGAGAGAGGGAACTCGTAATAAGGACTTGTGAAAGTGAGAGGGACGATGGAGGAGAGAGAGGAGGTTGCCGGAGATGAAGAGGGTGGCCGGAGTTGGCCGGAAAACCACCAAAATCTGCCGGAGAAGCTCGGGTCGCCAGAGGGAAGGAAGAAGAGAAGAGAGAGAATACAAGAGAGTGGAATGAGGAAGAAAGGGGATCGGGTTCACGAACCTGTGTAAAATTGTTAAATGGCGTCGACTCAAAACGACGCATTTTAGTGGCGGACAAACTGAGGTGGGTGGTTGAAATTTTGAAATTCAGAGAAAGGCGTCGCCCATGGACGACGTGATTTGCATTTTACCGCCTTTAACAGTCAGAGTCGTACCACGAAATCTGGAGAAAATCAGAGAAACACGTCGACCATGGGAGACGCTATTCAGAGAATTAATTCATTGGAAAATGTGGAGTACGGTTGCAATCAATGATTAGCGTCGACCATGGGCGTGATTCATAGAATTAATGTCAGGAAATTTCTAGAAAAATAGGAGAGAGAATGTTAAAGGCATCGCCCATAGCCGACGTGATTCAGGCACTTTTAAGAATTAAATCTTAATTTTCGGAAATTGATCTTTGTTGACACGCGTCACCTGGTCTCGACGCCATTTGAGTTAATGAGCCCGAAACGTGGAGTTTTGAGGAAAATGAGTCATTTTGCTTAAGGAAAAATTCTAGAAAATTGCATAAATATTAAGGAAAGATCTTTATTGCAATAAGGAATGATATTTCATTAAAATAAATGCAAAAATTACATCAAACTTTGGGCAAAAGTTGAGAGCTTTCAGCTCGGATTTTTTTAAGCTCCTTTACATAAGTTTTCCATAGTTCCCGATTCGCTTCATGAGGAAGTTTAATACAACAGGTGAAATCGATATTCCACAAGGTCGCAATAAGCTATGTCGTCTCGAAATCTTCATCAGTTCCTAAAGCCCACTTCTTCATTGGAAAAAGATTGGATATCTCAGGAAATTCATAGAGAGGCATACCCAGTTGAGGATGACAGCGATGTGGATTGTATAAGGCGAACTCGGTCGCCCCGATCAGTCGGAGCTCTGTGCTAGCACAACGGCGCACTCGAACCGCCTTTTCCCTGAGAGCAAGTGTTGTGGATTTGAAGCCGATCTTCGGCATGGTCTTGAAGTAAGCACACCAGTCAGCTCGGGTCTTGAAGTTGCCCACCCGATTGGTCATGTTGTTGTTGAATTTTACAATGTTGGCAATGTGAAAGATAGGATTGCGCTGATACATTTGAGACATCTTGAGAACCTCTTCCTCATTGTGGTTGAACTTGAAGTGCAGATCAATCCATAAGGCTAAGAGTAGCATGCTGCCATAGGGAGGTTGACCTATAGAAGCCGCTGAGAGCCCACTGTAGAAATTGACTAGAACTGATGTGCTTATCTGCTTTTCTTGGAATATCCCGTAAATCATGCTGAGCTTATCTTCTAATATGATGTTGTCATGGCCAGGGAATAGTAGAGTTCCAGCCAAACTTGTAGTGAACGCGATCATTACGGTCTCTGTATCTTCTTCCTTGGCTTTTTCCATCTTCTTCAGAGTCCATTCTGCAAACTTTGCAAGATTAATCCCTCTCTGAACAAGAACGCTTTTGATTTCTTTCGGACTATCTATGATCTTTTCTAAGAACTGATGACAAGTAACATTTTCTCTCATCAATAGCATATTTGTCACATTAGGTTCATCGTTGTTAGCCTTGAGCTTAGGAAGTCCCAATAGGAGTTCAACTTCTTCTAGTAAGATGGTAGCTTCGAAGGAAGTGAAGAGGAAAGTATGGGTTTGAGAATGCTATAATTCAATCAATACACCCATTGCAGCCCAATCCATAAGTGCGTTCTTGTAATGTTTTGCATGAATAACTAAGTCTTGGAGATGTCATTTGGAGATATATGACTATATAGAGAGGTTGATTTTCCCCAGCAACTTGGAAATCTATGGGAGAGAAGAAAATCCTCTTGGACCAGGGAAGAAAGGATAACCCTTGAAGAAAAGAATTAGAACAATTCTATCATATTGAAGAGAATTTGGAGTATGGAGAATAATTTGTAAAAGAATAAAGAAAAGAAAATTGAATGAAGAAAGAGAGAATAGCTTACTTGTAAGTTAGAATATTGCCCACTAAGGTGGCCTTCTATGTTATAAAGCCTTTCAATCATTTTCCTCGCCTTCTTGCTTGATGAAGAATCTTTAACAAAGCTAGCCATCTTCCTTGATTGTTTGAGCTTCTCCCTTTTCTTGTTATTTCTCCTTCTTTCTCTTGAGCTTTGAAGAGAATCCCCTAGCCTTTTCTTCTTGAATGCTTGTTGTGATGGTTTCATTTAAGAAGAGGAGGTTGTATAGAGGAGATTTGCAAAGTTGGGAAGCCCTTCCCGAGTTGGGAGTGGGAGTTTAAGGGAGGCAAGTGGAGTTCGGATTGAGTCAGAAGAGTCATGTTTCAGTAAGTTAAATGGCGTCTTGATTGGGCAACGTCATTTAAATGACGTCGACTCAGAGCGACGCCATTTAGAATTTTTGATATTTTTTCGAAATTGCATGTTATCTTCTATTTGATGCTATTTGATGATATTTATATCTCTGCTTGAAGTTACTGATAGATTTTGAGCTGGAATTTCGAATAAGGTCCCACTGTGGGAGTTTCACTAAGTCCCTGTCGTGACTAAAAAGACGGTTATTTCTACCCTTGTATTCCCCTTCTGTAATTGATCTACATCATTTTTACTATATATTAAAATATTTATTAGAGTATGTCAAGGAACTTGTGCTTTTGATGAAACTGAAATTTGAGTTCCCCTTTACCAAAAACAGTGATAATTTCAAAGGATTCTTAATTGCACGGATAGGCCGCTAGATTGTCAATTGACAGGGACGATGGTTCCGCTTTTGTGAAACAGTGCGTGGACAAACGAGCTTCGGCTCAGCATTAGATTGCAGGACTGGTGTCTTTACTCATCAATAGTAGTTTAACAATATTACCTTTGATTAATTTATATTTTATTTCATTTTAATTTTTCTTTTAGCCCAGCATGCATCAGGTAGGACTTTGAAATCATTGTGATAAGAATTAGTTACTGATTAAATTTCCGACTATTGATCAAAATAAATCCCAACGTGATATGAAATATTCCATTCTGAATTGATCTCTCAATTATCTTTGAGGTTTTCTTGAAGATATCATTGGAATTATATCCTTTATTGGATTATTTATCACATATTTCTTGTTTCCTTTTAAGATCCATCATGGTTGTAGCACGTCCACAATGACTAGCAATCGCTCTCCATGATGAAACTTGTAAGGTTTGTGACCTAGGGTACTTTCCCTTGTGGAGGTTGATCGCCCTTATTTTATTTTCTTTGTCTATCTCATCTAGACATGATTGATTCTATTGATCTCATTGAGTTGCTTCACTGATCATTCTGAGAAAGATTCTTATCATGTGATGTTGAAAGCGTGTCTCATCACACTTTGGCATCATCTTTTCAGTTCATTCCCTTCTATTTCACTCCCTTGCAAAAGTCAATGCCAAGGTGGGGCAGCCGAGATACGCTAATTTTGACCTCATATTGAGTAAATTTCATGTCACAATTATAATGTCCCGAAATGGTTTGAGTTTTAATCATTAATTAATTTTTATTGATCTTTTATTGTTGATTAACGTCGTTCATGGCCGACGCCTTTTTGATTTCTAACCAAAATCAATTCGGAATTAAATTCCTAAATTCAAATAGATTTAGAAGAATAGCGTCTCCCATGGGCGACGCCATTTAGTCTCCTAAACAGTCTGGATTTTCTATTTGAATTCGAATTAATTTTCTAATTATCTGAATAACGTCGTTAATGGGCGACGCCTTTTAGGTTTCCTAATTGTTTCCGATTTTCTTCGGGGATTTCCTTTCTTCTTTGGCCGTATTAATTAGCCAAATGGCGTCCTTAATAGACTGCGCGTTTCAAGCACTTTCCTGATAAGCTTGATTTGGCCGAGATAATCCGATTCCAGATGTTGGAAGGGTTCCGAATTCCTTCCATGTTTATCCAAGGCAAGTCAGATCCGCGAGAGAGCCTTTTGAAGGCTAAATACTCTTCAAAACCTTCTCTATAAATACAATACCCTATTGGTCTTAGAAAAAGGTTGGCAATTGAAGAATTGGGAGATGAAGGCAAGGTGTTTAAAGGCTCTCAAGAAGGAAAACCTGGACAGCTAGAGGAGCTTCTTCTTCCTTTGAAGCCCATTGAAGACTATGGCTATAGAGGGGCCAACCAACCATCTTTCTCTCCATATTTTTTCTAGTTTTCATTGATTTCATCTAGTTAGATTACTGTTTTTATAGTTATTCATTACATCACACCCATCATACACACACACACACATCATCTTTTCCATACTTACATGTCAGGGGTTTAAAAGACAACAAAGCAAGTGAGTTTTTGTTATTGGTCTCATGTTAGATTTAATTTTTAGAACAGATACTATACTACTCTTAGTTCTAATCCATATTCCTCCTTTGTTTTGATTGTTTCTTTGCAAGGTTTGAAGGCTTTGAAGAAAGTTGAAGAAAAGGAAAAAACAACCCCCGAAACAAGAGTAACGAGAAGAGACTATTCATCTTTGGCCGGCCAAAGAGGGAGAACAAAGAACCCAATTTCCCCAAAAATTGTGCGAGGTAAGTTTAGTGATCACTTTTCTTCCATTGAAGTCCTTGGTTTCTAGAGATCACATAGTTTAAATTTGATATGTTAATCATATGAACACATAATATCATGATAATCACACACACTATTTGAGCACTACAACATGGTGAGGTGGCATGGTTTTTTAGGGACCATGAAACCTTACCATTATCCTTTACCAGTATCTTTATCATTTAACAGTATCCTTTAACACTTTTACATTTAAGTCTATGTATCTGTTATAATTGACTTTATACCCTCATTCAGCACTTCACCGAATTTAACTTCTTTTTAGTGATTTGAGAACACTTCTAAAAATGTTACAAATTCTACTTAAGACCTTATGAAAATCATCTATTGTATCATAGGACATGAACTTTTTGAAATTGCGTTTATACCTTTTCAATATTTACGAATATGCCATTTTCATAATTATGTATATGTTGGTACATAACTGTAACCTTGTAGGTCCTTACACCCTCCCTATGGTGATGATTGCCAGGGGCTCAGATGAGTTTTATCTCATCTTAGGGTGGGGAGCCGCTTCTCCATGGTTGTGATCGCCAGAGGGATCAGAAGGGTTTTATCCCATCTTCGGGTGGGGAGCCCTTTTCCTGTGCTGGTGATCGCCAGGGGCTCGGACAAGTTTTATCTCATCTTTGGGTAGGGAGTTCCTTACCTGTGGTTGTGACCGCCAGGGGGATCAAAAGAGTTTTATCCCATCTTAGGGTAAGGAGTCCCTTCCTTGTGGTGGTGACGCTAGAGGCTCGGACGAGTTTTATCCCATCTTAGGGTGGGGAGTCCCTTCCTTGTGGTGGTGACCACTAGGGACTCGGATGAGTTTTATCCCATCTTAGGGTGGGGAGCCCCTTCCCTGTGGTGATGACCTCTAGGGACTCGGACGAGTTTTATTCCATCTTAGGGTGGAGAGCCCATTCCCTATGGTGATGACCGTAAGGGGCTCGGACGAGTCTTATCTCATCTTAGGGTGGAGAGCCCCTTCCCTGTAGTTGTGACCGCCAAGGGGATCGGACCCCCTTGGTAAATGTGGCGTCTTTTTGCACGATCAACTGGTGCTAGATAATTCATAAGACAAAATTGTATTTTATTAATAATCAATAGTAGACACATCAAAGTAAAGTCAATTGAAAAAGGGACGCATGTGCTCTACGTTCCACTTATTGTCGATCAATTGGCCGTTGAGGCGGGCGAGTCTATATGTTACATTTTCGTAGCTTTTGACAATCTTGTATGGTCCCTCTCAGTTAGGTGCGAGCTTTCTTCCTGCTTCAAGCGGCCTAGGTGCTTGCATGCCTCGCAGGACTAAATCTCCAGGGTGGAAGACCCTCGGTCGGACTCTAAAGTTATACATCGTACAAGTACTCGCTAATAGTTGATGGCCCGTACGCGGACTGCCCCTCTAGCTTCTTCGATCAGGTCCAGGTTCTCCCGCAGCTCTTGACTACTGTTTGCCTCATCTAACCCTTCTGCCCGAGCTATTGGTAGACCTATCTCTAGGGGGATAACAGCGTCCGTCTCGTAGACCAAGTGGTACATAGTCTCTCCTCTAGCAGTCTTGGTTGTAGTTTAGAAGGACCATAGAATCTTGGGGACAGCTTCTATATAGTTTCCTCCCCTTTGCAAGTGAGCCTTGATACCTTCCATGATAGTCGTGTTTGTATTTTCTACCAATCCATTAGCCTGTGGGCGAGCCACTGAGTAAAACCGATGTTGTATAATAAAATCTTTACTGCGGTCGACGAACCAAAAGTTGGTAAACCGCTGGCTGTTGTCAGTGGCAAGCACTCAAGAAATGTCGAACCCAAAGATGACATTGTGCAGGAAGAATTTACATATGGTGTCATCTTGTATGTTGGCCAAGACTTCTGCTTCAGGCCACTTGGTGAAGTAGTTAATGGCGACCACCACAAACTGTTGTTGTCCGATGGTCTTAGGAAAAGGCTCCAAGATGTCGACCCCCTACATGGCGAACGGGTAGGGGTCGATGATACTTTGTAGTTCGTTTACGGGTAGCCTGGGGATTGGGACATTAACCTAGCAACCCAGACACTTCCTCGCATATTCTACGCAATCGTGGGCAAGAGTTGGCCACCAGTAGCCATGGCGAAGAAGAGTTCGATCTAAAGCACGCGGCCCGACATGGTTGCCGCATTCTTTCATAGACTTTCACAATAGCTTAAGAGGAATTTGCCGGCCCTAGGCATCGAAGAAGAGAGGTAGTCAGTAATCTCTAGTAAAGGTCTTCACCAACCAATGTGAACTTGGAGGCCTGGTACTAAATCCTCCTTGAATCCGTCCGATAGCTTGCTGCTCTGTAGATATTCAATGATAGGGGTCATCCAATTTTCTTCTTGACTGACTTGGGAGTAGGGGTGTTCACTATTTGGTTCAAACCGAAAAATCAAACCGAACTGGCCAATTTAGTTTGGTTTGGTTTGAACTTTTGAAAATTACGGTTTGGTTTGAAACCAAACCGAATTAAGAAATTTGGTTTGATTTGGTTTCTCCTGTTCATAAACCAAACCAACCCGAATAAACTGAATTATGTTAAAAGTGTATAATATAAGTATTAAATTCTTAGATTAAGTGTGAGTTTATGTAAATTATAAGATATAAAATTTAAAATTATTTTCAAGTAGTACTTTTATATCGTAATCTTGTACAAAAAAAGGTGTTGAATCCTTAATAAAATAGGATTGTTTAACTATAATAGTCCATTTCGAGACTTAAACTTCTAAATGATTTTTTAATAAAAATTTTAATGACTATTTTTTGAACAATAATATTGAAATGGATTATTGAACTATAGTGGCCCATTATAAGGCCCAAACTGTAAACCAAACTGAACAAAACCGAATTATTTCGGTTTGACTCTCTACTTCAGTTTGGTTTGGTTTCTAAGATTTTACCTTCAAACCAAACCAAACCAAACCAAACCGTGAACACCCCTACTTGGGAGGCTTCTACCAGGTTCACTGGGCGTATTTCATGCTTTAAGACTTCTTTAACAAAGACCGACCAACCGATCGGCTGGGTTTAGCATGGCTAGCTCGTCTGCCTTCTGATTCTACTCCTTGGAATGTGGAGGATTTCAAATCCCTCGAGGGAAGAGACTAATTGGAGGATTGTATCCTTGTATCTCTTCATAGCAGTCCTTCACCTCGTACTCTCCCTTGACTTGCTTTACCATGAGCTGCAAATTTGAGTGTGCTTGAATCTGCATTGCTCCTAAGCACTTGGCCATACGAGTGTACACTACTGGTGAGGGAACAGGCAATCAGGTTGGGCGAGGAACTTGTCTGGTAGATCTTCGTATATAGGTCGGCCACAAAGTCAGCGAGGGCCTGGTCTTTGATGGTTGTCGTCCATCGATAGGTGATTTCGAACTCTGACAACTCGATCGCCCACTTTTCATGCGACCAGAAGCATACGATCACTGAAGCAGTTGACGAAGGGGGCGATCAATGACCACTTCAACTGGATGGGCCTGGAAGTAAGGCCACAACTTTATTGGCGCCATCATCAAGGCAAGTGCAGTCTTCTCCACCACTCGATATCGTACCTCCGAGCCTTGGAGGACTCTGCTAACATAATAGACAAGTCTTTGCTTTCCACCATCTTCCTTGACGAGGACAGAGCTAATAGTGGAAGGTGTTACTGATAAGTATATTAAAGGTTGTTCACCTGCGACCGGTTTCGAAAGCATCGGAAGACACTTGAGGTAGTCTTTAAGTTCTTCATATGCTTTTTGGCATTCTGGCGACCATGTGATGTTTCTTCATCTGTCAGGAGAGTTTTCCCTTATCATCAGCAGCTTGAAAAAGGGAAAGCAACTCTCGACTGCCCTTAAAAGGAATATGCTCAACACCACCAGCCTTCCAGTAAGCCTTTAGACATTGTTGAGGCGGGTTGGTGGATGCATGGAGATTATGGTAGAGATTTTATCCAGGTTTGCATTAATTCCCCTCTGGATGACCATAAACCCAAGAACTTTCCAACCATGACCCAAAATCACATTTGATGGGGTTCAACTTCATATTATACCTTCTTAGAGTGTCGAAGGTTTCCGTGAGATCTTCCAGGTGGTCAAAAGCCTTACATGACTTCACCAATATATCATCCACATAGACCTCCATGTTGCATTCGATCAGCCAATCGAACATCCGATTGACCAGTCTTTGATAAGTCATCCCCGCATTCTTCAACCCGAAGGGCATCCGGGTGTAGCAGTATAATCCTATCTCGATGACGAAGGCAGTGTGGTCTTCATCAGCTTTGTTCATCTGTATCTAATGATAGCCATAGAAGGCGTAGAGGAAGCTCAGGTGCTCATGACCGGCAGTCGCGTCGATCAACTGGTCGATGTTGGGTAGTGGGAAGCAATCATTCAGGGTAGCTTTATTGAGGTCAGTGAAGTCTATACACATACGCCACTTACTATTTGCCTTTTTTACCAAAACTATGTTGGTGACCCAGGCAGGGTATTGGGCATGCTTGATCACGCCTATCCCCAAGAGGTGATTTACCTGCTTCTTGATAATCTCATGTTGATCGGAAGCAAGACACCTCTTCCTCTGCTACACTGGAGGATGGCCAGAATCTAGATTAAGGGAGTGCACAGCAACTTTTAGAGGTACTCCTAGCCAAGGGGCCCCCTTCCAGGCAAATACATCCAGGTTCTGAGAAAGGAACTGTTAGTACTCAAGCTTCTGCTATTTGGATAACGAAACCCCTATTTTCAACTCTTGATCGGACATTGGTCCTACTTTAACAGTAGCCAGCTCTTCAGACAGTTGTGCATACCTCTCTAGATCTTCTGAGACCTCTCTCATAGTCGCGACTGGCTTCTTCAGTTGAGCATTGGTAGAGACCAGGTACGTTTGCCTAGAGACATTCTGATTTCCCTGCTCCTCGCCAATCCCATCGGAAGTGGGGAATTTGAACTTTTGATGAACTGATGAAGGCACGACAAAGAACTTTCAGGGACTCTCTCCCCATATGCCATTGTATGCGATGGTACATCGACCATCGTAAACTCTACTTCCTGAGTGAGAGCTTTTGGTGGCGTCCCCAAGGTTAAGGGGAGGGTAATGACGCCCTCGACCATAATAGACTGGCTACTAAAGCCATATATTGGTGTTCGGATCCTCCTCAATCTTCTCATCTCCAGGTCGATCTATTTGAAACAATCAAGAAAGATAACGTTAAGAGAGCTGCCATTATCTACAAACACCCTTCTTACCTTGAAGTCGACTATCCTGGGCTCTATCACCAGGGCATCATTGTGAGGTAATATCAGCCCCTCAAGGTTTGCTTCTATGAATGTGATGGGCTCCTCAGTTAGGGGTCGGTGGGAGGATGAGGTGACCTCCCAAGCTTCTCTTTGGGTCTCGAAGGCGTAGCTCTGCCTCCTCTTCTTGTTGTTGTTAGTTTTAGGTGGCCTACAAGCCAATCTGACTATGTAAATCTCGTTCATTTATTAATATAATGGCATAATATTCATTATGTGTAAATCCCATTATTTATCATTTCATAATGAAATCCGTGAATATGTGCTATAGTGATCAGATTATGATGAGATCATACTAATGAGACCGATCACTTAAACACACATATTCTTAATCATTCCTAGTCGGAGGATATCCGAGAAGGACATCGGATATCCGGTTAGACTAGTACATATTACTCCTGCTCATACGATGAGGGTGACGGATCTCATAAGTCACTTGTGTGGAGACACTAAGGCGAATCTGTAGGTGCTCATTGGAGAATGAGTTCACTGAACTGATCCGATTGAATCGCTGGATGGTATTGTACCTCACTGTCAACCAGCTTGATTCTATTGTCGCAGTTGCGTGGATGGTCCTCGGACCTGAGACACCAAGGACACCTTGGCGGTGGACTTCTATGCTTTGACTTTGGTTTACGAATATCTAGCCACGGGATTCTAATACGCCAAGGATTGGGTACAACGGAATACCGTCGAAGGGAATTGTGTGTCAATAAGGAATCATTCGCTCTCGGTACTTAGAGAGAGAATGCTCTAGGAAGGATGCGCAAAAGTCCCTGGCCAGGGCGGACGATAATATCGGGAAAGGAGCTTTCTGATATTCATCAGCGGCATCCAATCCAAGTGAGTCGACCGGTTAGGGTTTGACAGCTCGCCATACCCTGAGTTGACTCGAGAGCATTGTACGAATGAAGGACTATATCCACGCGGTAACTGTCGGCGGAAAGGTTCCAAGAGTGGGTTACTTAACCCCAATACCTTTCGGGTTCATGCGGTGTTGCTTGGCACCCAACGTGATCGAAGGCCCGATCGAATTCGATGTGCGACATCAATTCGATTGATTAATTAATTAATAAAGGGTTATTAATTGATTAATAAAGTCAGTGAGGAGTCACTGGGCTTGTTGGGCCATTAACTGGACTGGTACTTGGGCCTAGAGGGTCACACGCAAATGATTCTCAAGGCGATGGATAAATAAGTGAGTTTTATATAAACCGGGGGTTTTTATAAAAAACCGCGCGGTTAGTATAAAACATAGCGAACGGGCTGAGCAGGCCAAGCTGCTGCTAACCCTAGCCACCTCTCCTCTGTTTCTCTCTCTCTCTAGCGTCCAGACATATCCAGATCTGCTCCGCCGTTTCTCCGAATCCCGTTCGACGGGAAATCGTCCGCGCGTTGCAGCGATCGTTACGGCGACCGGCGGAGGTTTCGTGGGCTGCGAAGAAGGAGGAACGCGAGGATATCCGTCGCAGGGAGGATCGCGTGGACTTCGCTAGAGACCGGGCGTTTGCGCGGCTTGCAGTGTCGCACCGACGGAACCGAACGGTTGCGGATTCGAATCCGCACATGGTGAGAATCGATTATCCGATAATCGTTGTTTTTAGGTCTTCGAAACGGGAAAACGAATCACTGTAATTTTTTATTTTCCGTTGCGTGAGCGATCAGGAGAAACCTGAGAAAACCAAACAGTGGTATCAGAGCCAGGTTCCACTGTTTCTCGTCCCGTTTCGATCTCCGAATTAATTTTTCCATGAGTTATTCCATGCATTTAATCCGATTAAAATGACGAAATAGTGTTCATAAGATGAACACAAATATTTAGATCATTTTTCTGTGATTTTTCGGATTTTATTTGGGGATTTTCAGAGTTCTTCTTGAGATGATGAACCGGGGCTTTTCGGTGACTTCGTACTCGCTTCCCAAGCGTTGGGATGGCTGGCCGAGACTCCGGATCCATAGAGGATAGTCACCACTATCCACCGGTCACCATGGTCAACGCCGGAGTGCCCTTGGAGGGCTCCGTAATCAAGCCCTAAATCGGTTTTTGAAACCTGAAAAAAATCAGTTTTTAGGGGTTTTTTGGGCTTGGTCTTCACCCCATCGGAGGCCGACGGCGGCCCTGCCGGCACCGGGCACATCGCCGGCGCTGGGGGCAACGCCGGCCGGGGCCACCGGCGGCGTTGCCCAGCCACCCACCCACCTGCGGTTAGGGTTTTGGGAGTTGCAGGTTCGGGTGGGGAAGAGGCCCGGTTCTGGGGGTCTGACTGGACTGGACCTGGCCGGTTCTGGGCTGGGACGGGCCGGGCTTAACCCGGGCTGAGCCCTGGGTGAGCTTGCAGAGCTCGGGCTGAGCCAGGAGGGCCATGGCTCGGACTTAGACCGAGCCCCTGGCTCGAACTAGATTCTCCAATTGGCTGAGCCCTGAGCCTTCCCTTCATATTGGATTTTAACCCCTATTTAGCCCCAATGGCCCAATTAAATAAATGAAGTCTGGATTTTAATTTAAGTTTAAAATATGTTTTAAAATTTATATTATTATCCAGTTTTATAAATTTGGGCATAATGATTTTAATCATGTTAATTAGCAATTAGATGTAATTTGATTAGAGTTAATTATTAGCATAAAGGTTAAGCTAATAATTATCTTTAATTATCTAATTTAATTGTTAAATTAGTGATTAATATTTAATAATCTAAATGTTAGATTATTATCTGTTAATACATCTAATTGTTAATTAATATTAGAGTTAGTTATTAATTTAATTGTTAAATTAATAATTAACTTAAATAACTAATTTAAATGTTAAATTAGTAATCCTTGATTATTTATTGTTAATCATTAATTTAATAGTTAAATTAATGATAACTTTAATTACCTAATCTAAGAGTTAGATTAATTAATTATTAATTAGTTAGTGTTAATTATTAGTTTAAGAGTTAAATTAATTGTTAACATTAATTGGCTAATCTAAGTGTTCGATTAGTAGTTAATAATTAATTTGGTTGATTATTAATTTAAGTGTTAAATTATTAATTAACTTTGTTGGATTAATCTAAGAGTTAGATTAATCTTTAATAGTCTAATTGTTAGATTATTAATGGGGTTTAATCTAAGTGTTAGATTATTAGAAATGTTCTAATTTGCATGGAATAATATGGAATTATTAATTTGGAGTGTGTGCGCATGTGATGTGTGTTTATTGCATTTAAATTTGATTTAATTGCATGTTAAGTTAATTAAAAGTGTTTTCGAAATTCAAATACCAATTTTGATTGGATCCCAATTTTTGAAAGCCGAAAATTATTTATTTTTGAAAAACTCATTTGTTTTAGCCATGTGATGTGTTGAATCATGTGTGGGATGTTTAAAACACACCATGGTCATGGATATGCACTTAATTTATTATTCATGTGATGAATGGATTGTGTGGATCGTGGATGTATGATTGTTTATTAATTGTTAATAAATAGAGGTCTGCGCACCTCTCTCTCTCATACTCTGATGTATTTCTACCTCCCTCTCTCTCTTGTACTCGCCATAAGGCTCTCTTTTAATTACATGTAATTCTAGAATTAATGTAATATGATCGAGGCAACCGAGGAAGGAGCGAGGACGATCCACAATTGCAACCAGGAAGGCGAAAAGATGAAGATCCTTTGCCTATGTGTTTGCAGGTTTATCTAATGTAAATGTTATGTTAGATTGTGTGTGAGTTTGACTGTTGGCTCCAGTCAAACCCACTGTGCTATCCATGACCACACTAATGACATGTATGAGATGCATTGTTTTCTTTTGATTATGAATCAAAGCAGGTTATAGCATTTAGTAAATATATACGATATATTTATATACTATCACCTAGGAGAGACCAAGATAAAAGTTATCTAAATACCGTCAGATAAACTATAAGCCGTAACGCGAGTAGTTAAGAACTTACCGCGTGGTCCACCATCGTTATAGTCATATGATTCGAATCACTTTAGGCAGGTTTGTTGTGCTATCCACAAGGCTGGCTTAATTTGGAGCAGAAATTGTGGCTATGGCATTATATGCCTATATGATCGGAGTAGAGGAACCATGTAGCTTTGTTGTGCTATCCACAAGGGTTGCATGCAAATCTATGCTCGTCGCGTAACGATGGTTAGCTTAGACCAGAATTAGTGGTTTGTTGTGCTATCCACAAGGCCATTAAATCTCTGGGGACCGAAGCTATGATCAGATATTGCAAGGAGTTGCATGTCCCATGAGTTGGGTGCTATTTGATTGTATTACAGTTTGTTGTGCTATCCACAAGGCTGTAGTGCAAGTCATTGAGATTCTGATCCCCACTAGGAGACTATCGGCGTCTCCCGTTCTGTATAACTGAGGGTTATACAGTCGGTCAAAAATTAGTGGGAGTTAAACTTGAACAAAATACCATGTCTTGTTTTAAATTTTAATAATTGAACATCTGCTAAATAGATTTTACTTATCTCCTGTAAGAAATTATGTCGTCGAATAATCCATTCCGTGGTATACTTGATGCCCTTTTGACTTACCTGATCTACTCGGATTGGTTCAGAATCCTGAAGAATGTCTTCAGATCTGAGCACATTGAATTTGTCTCTGGAGCTGATCCTCCTTCTGAATCGGCATTGGATGCTCCTGAAGCAGAGATGATAGCTAACGATAAAAGATCGAAGGACAAAGGCAAAAGAGTAGTGAAGGGTGACTGCTTCTACTATAAGCACTATGCTCACTGGAAGAAGAACTGCAAGGAGTTCCTTCATTATGAAGCTCATGGAAGAGTGAAGCTGTCTGAAGCTTCAGATATCTATATGATAGATATCAACTTATCAGTTAGAGATTCCACATCGTGGGTATTAGATACCGGATGTGCTTCTCATATCTGTCATAATGTGCAGATGCTGACAAGTAAGCGCAAGCTGAGACAAAGTGAGGTGGAATTGAGGCTAGGAAACGGCGCAAAAGTTGCGGCGATTGCTGTTGGGACAGCAAACCTCAAGCTTCCATCGAGAGACACCTTACTATTAGAGGATTGTTATTATGTTCCTAGCATAATAAAGAACATCATATCAATATCTTGTTTGGACAAGATAGGATATAGGTTGACTATTGAGAATAGAAGTTGTTCGATTTATTATGGTAATAAATCAATAACTTCAGCATCTTTAGTCAACGTCTATATTTATTAGATGTTTCTTATTACAATCTTCAAATTGATAATGCTCTTAAGAAGAGCAAGAATTGTGTGAACCAGGCCTACATGTGGCAATGTAGACTTGGGCACATTGGCGAAAACAGGTTGCAAAAGTTGCACAAGCATGGTTACTTAACAGCATTCGATTATGAATCGTTTGCAACATGTGAATCCTGCCTTATGGGAAAAATGGCAAAATCTCCATTTATTGAACATGGAGAACGAGTCAAGGACATTATGGAACTAATACATTCGAATGTATGTGGTCCCATGTCCACCCAAGCCAAAGGTGGCTTTTCTTATTTCATCACGTTCACCGATGACTTCTCAAGATTCGGCTATGTGTACTTAATGAAGTACAAGTCGGAAGTATTTGAGAAGTTCAAGGAGTTCAAGAATGAGGTAGAGAAGCAGTTAGGAAAGAGTATTAAAGCTCTTCGATCAGATCGAGGAGGAGAATACTTGAGTACTAATTTCACACAATTCTTAAAGGATAATGGTATCCTTTCTCAGCTGACCCCTCCATATACACCACAGATGAATGGTGTATCAGAAAGGAGGAATCGCACCTTGTTGGACATGGTGCGATCCATGATGAGCTTTTCGGGATTACCAGTGTCCCTCTGGGGGTATGCTCTAGAGTCAGTAGCATACCTACTGAACAGAGTACCCAGCAAGTCTGTGGCCTCTACGATATGGAAAGGCAGGAAACCAGAATTTAAACACGTTAAAGTCTGGGGTTGTCCTGCTCATATAAAGAGGCATGATCCAGACAAGCTGGAATCACGAACTGATATATGCATGTTTGTGGGATATCCAAAGGAAACCTTTGGATAGTATTTTTATCATCCTGGTGAACAAAAGGTGTTTGTCGCTAGGAAAGCTGTCTTCCTGGAAGAGGAATACCTTCTCCAGGAGGACAGTGGGAGTAAAATAGTATTGGAAGAGGTTCCGGATTCCCAAACAGCTACATTATCATCAGATGAGATATCAGTTCCTGAATCTATTCAGGTACACACAGATGAGCCTCGTAGATCTGGTAGAATACCTAGACTACCCGAACAATATGTGGGACATATTGCTGAAGGTAAGTCTAAGGTAGAATATAATGAGGATGATGATCTTAAAACCTATCAGGAGGTCATAGAAGGCCCAGAAGCCGGGAAATGGCGAGAAGCCAGGAACTCAGAAATCCAGTCCATGTACACCAACCAAGTTTGGAACTTGGAGGATATATTTCTTGTCTATGGAGGAGGTGACTTGAAACTACGTGGCTTTACTGACTCGAGTTTCCAGTCATATCCAGATGATAGCAAGTCTACATCTGGATTCGTGTTTACTTTGAACGGAGGCGCAGTGTGCTGAAAGAGTTCCAAGCAAGTAACCACTGCAGATTTGACTACTGAAGCTGAGTACATTGCTGCAGCTGAAGCCGCCAAGGAAGCAGTGTGGTTGAAGAAATTCATCACCGACCTCGGCGTAGTTCCCAACATCTCTGAGCCTGTTCCACTGTTGTGCGTCAACAATGGAGCAATTGCGCAAGCAAAAGAGCCACGGTCTCATCAGAAATCAAAGCATATTTTGAGGTGCTTTCACCTTATCAGAGAGATCATATCCAGAGGAGATGTAGTAGTGGAAAGAGTTCCATCCGTCGACAATGTAGCAGATCCACTGACAAAGCCGTTGGCTCAAATTGTGTTTGAGCGTCACCTAGAGTCTATAGGCTTATTGTATAAAGGTGATGAATTGTCGCACCGACGGAACCGAATGGTTGCCGATTCGAATCCGCACACGGTGAGAATCGATTATCCGATAATCGTTGTTTTTAGTTCTTCGAAACGGGAAAACAAATCGCTGTAATTTTTTATTTTCCGCTGCGTGAGCGATCAGGAGAAACTCGAGAAAACCAAACAGTTGTCTCCTCCGCTAGCCTATCCTTCGTATATGACATGGATCACATGCTCAGCTAGGGTCGGAGGGTCACACTTGGCCGTAGGGGGACCAATCACGGCGCCACTGATCGAGCTCTAGGTTTGCAACATACTTCTTTAGGTGTCCCCTCTTGATGAGATTTTCGATCTCTCTCTTGAGATCGTGACATTTTGAGGTGAAGTGCTCATATTTATGATGATAGACATAGAACGTCCCCGACTTCTCTGCTCCCGGGGTAGGCTTGATCTTCCTCGGCCATCTGAGATATCCTTCATCCTTGATCTCCCAGGGGATCCGATCGATCAACATGTTGAGAGAGGTATAATTCTCTTTCCTCCTCTAGTCGAGATGTTCACGCCGGTCTTCACGGAGCTTCTGACACTATCCCTTAAGCAGTCGGTTGTCAGTGTTACGGTCAAAACGTCTCTTCCCTCCGGTTGCTTTTGGATTTTTCTTCCTGTCTTCTCCAAAATTGGTCGGTTAGTAAGCTGGGTAGGCTCGTAAAAGCTCTTCACTGTTGATGCACTGGTTCACCCCCTAGACCAAGTTTAGGAGATCTACTAGGAGCTGCTTACTCAACTTGAATCGAACCTACTGGATGTGGATCCGACAATAAAGTATTGCGCAGCATTTGGCACATCCAGATTGGGGATTCTGAGAGCTGCTTCATGGAAATGGGTCCAGAACTTCTACAGAGTTTCATCTTTTCCTTGCCTTATGGAATACAACGTAGTAGACGTGTTAGACGTGTGTTGACTGGCTGCAAAATTACTTCTGAAAGCTCTCCTTAGCTTTAAGAAGCCGTCAATGGAACCTTGTTTGAGTTGGACAAACCATCGTCGGGCGAGTCCCCCAAGGACCATGGGGAAGGCGCGACACAAGATCACGTCAGGTGCATCCAATAGGTCAAAGGTGCTTTCAAAGGATTGCAGATGGTCATCGGGGTCCCGAGTGCGTCACACCTCTTCAACGACGACATCTGGAAGCGGTGCGGCAAGGGTGCTTTCAACACATGCTTAATGAAACACGATTGGGCACCTTCTCCATCGTCCATCCCGATGTTGTAATCGTGTCATAGCAGCTTTTCCACATGCTCTTTTAACTTCTGCACACGATCTTTGCTGAAGGTGCGCCTATGATGTCGACAATCGCTCCTATGAGTCCGCTCACTTTGGGAAGTAGAGGATTCTGACGATCGGTCGGATGACCTCCCTTGGGAGTGTAGACACGCTAATTTTGACATCATTTTGAGTAAATATCATATCATATAATAATGCTTCAAAATGGTCTGATATTTAATAATTAGTTAATTTTTATTAATCTTTTTGGATTAATTATCTAAATAGTATCGGGTCAGACAGACATAATTTAAGTTAATTAATTAAATTGATTTTAACTCAAATTTTAGTCAAATATGAAAAAGTCTAAAAGACGTCGACATGTGTAGACGTCATTTAGAGTTTATTTCTATTTTGATATTTAATTTTGAATTTTAATTAATTAATTAATTAGTTAAAAGACGTCTGTCAGGCACGACGCCATATAGGTTTCCTAAGCTGTTTCTATCTCTTCTTCCCGATGTTTATCCTTATCTTAATCAATCTAAAAGACGTCTCCCATGGGCGACGCGTTTTAGATAATTACAGATAATGATGAATTAGATTGTGTTTATCTGTTTCTTAGTTGGATAAACATCAAATTCTTTCATGTTAATCTGTTAGTAACCGCAGATGCGTGAACTTAAACCTATAAATACCTAACCCCTTGGTCATTAAAAAGTTAGTGATGATAGCGATAATTGAGTGAAAATTGAGCTAAGAATCTTGGCAAAAGTGAAGGAGATGACGTCCAGATGCTGAAGGATAGAAGCGCTGCTACTTCCTGGAGTCTGCATCCTTTCTTCCTCGTTTCTTCGTCCACTCAAGAGCTTTCAAGACCAAGGCTTTCCAGGGGCCATCCAATTTAGTTCTTTTTATCAATCTCTACTTGTTTCATCATATTAGTTCAAAATCTTATTCATCACATAACTCCATGCTTCACACACTCGCTAGCATAATTTCAAACCTATTTGTTTAAGGGGTTTAAAAGACCATCAAAACAAGTGAGTTCTTTGTTTAAGTTGCATGATCAGAATCTTCATTAGAATAAGTACTACCTCTGCTTGAGTTCTTATTATTATTTTTTCATCTTTGTTTGTTGTAAGGTACAAAGAAGATCAAGAGGAGAGAATCAACAAGGAAAGGAAATCTGGACGATCCTCAAAATCCCATAAGCATCCAATGCAAGAACAAAGTCAAAAGGGCTCTCTTTCTTCAGCCGGCTGAAGAAGGGGAATCAAGAACTTCAACATCTTCCAATTCCAAAACAGGTAGGCGATTAATCTTTTCTTTTAGAAGTTTTTAGTTAAAAGTTTCTGTCGATCACATTCACTTAGTTTTTGATAGGTTTATTTGTTACTTAATCAACATAAATTTTCATGATAATCACATCCTAATTTGAGCACTCACAGAGAGGAGCCTCTCCCCCGACTGCGATAAGAGTGGCCCTCTGAAGACACGATGGTTTGGATGAAGTAAAGGATCGTCGGCGCTGATGCCGACCCTTCTCCGAACGCTACTATAATCACCCTCAGCTTGCTTGGGCAGTCGGTTGACATATCTTCGGTTGCTGACCTTCCAGGAGAGGTTCTTGGGGCCCCAGTGAAACTTGGGAACTTGAGGGGACAACTGGCTGAAGCTTTTGCTGTGGATTGTCCTGCTGTAGGTTGGTCGGCTCAGAGTTGCCTGCTCGAAGGCTCTCTATACGATCAAGCACTCCTCAAGTCGTCGTAATAAAGCTACTATGGTCGGGAGCCCTTTTTGATGAAGATCTCTTGGAGGAGGTGGGTTCCAGAGCCCAGCCCCGATGGATGCGGCGGCGGGCACCAAGGGTATATTGGCTTAAATAACTGTGGCTTGCATAGCAAAGGGAACAGAAGGGAGAACAACAGGTGCTGTGACGGGAAGGGTGGTCGAAGGGACAATTGGTTGGGCAACGGGACAAAGAACAGGGGGGTCGATAGGGAGATCACGTTGAGAACGGTTACTGTTCTTCTAGCCATGACTTTTTGTTGGTTTTCCACAGACGGTGCCAAAAAGATGTTGGGTCGGAGGTTCGTCTGCCCCATATTAGACGGTCGAGGCTCTTTGGATCATAGAAGACTTTTCGCTCTCCTAGAAAATAGACACATGGTCAGAGGAGACCCCGGTTGTGATCCGAGGGAACCTCCTCCGATGTTTAAGTCAGAGAATGTAGGGATAAGGAGAAGGTAGAGAATCTAGTGTAGGACGTACCTTTCTGAGAGTACTAGGAGGTCCCTTTTATAAGGACAGTAACTAAGTTCGATCAAGAAGCGTGTTGCGGGAAGTTAGGTCCAATTCCCATGCGAGACGGGACTATGACTTCTCTTATATGTTCCGGAATTGATCTAAAGGAGAGTTCCTTTGATAGGAAGTGTCCTGGTGCCCACAGGACATCGGGGTCCGTCTCGGATTGAGACGCTTCCTGTTGGAGTTTGGATTCATAAGCCTACTGGTTGAAAGTCCCATCAGACTTTGATAATGAGCAAAGACATTCCTTAGCGAACTAGCCCACTTAAAAAATGGGCCAGCGAAACTGGACCCTTTCATAATGTAAAATGTGGAGAGAGTAATTTGATATGAAAAGAGATAAGAAAAGATTAATAAGTGAGAATAGATTTTGGAAGGAATTTTTATTACTTTTTACATTTAGATTTTGAATTCCATAAATACTATTGTTGTTTCTTTTAAAAAGTACTATGTTTGATAGTTAAAATCCATTGAAGTCATTAAAAAGCTCACAAAATATAATTTTTGGAGATTTTTAATGTTCATATTAATTGTGTTTATCTCTCTCCTCACTAAATTTTAGAGTGATTAGCAGGTGGAGAAAAATAAGAGAAGAATAAGAAGTATTATTCTTAGAATAAGACTAATTTTAATTTTATAGACGAAATAAGTTATACAAAATTGTTTATTCTCTAGATAAGAAGAATAAATAATACTACCCTAGAGTTAAGAATTATTTATTCTGCCTATTATGTCAGTGAGTCCTACATTACTATCAAAGTAAACATTCTTTATTTTGGGCTAAGTAATT
This sequence comes from Zantedeschia hybrid cultivar, assembly GCA_030544215.1. Taxonomy (NCBI): domain Eukaryota; kingdom Viridiplantae; phylum Streptophyta; class Magnoliopsida; order Alismatales; family Araceae; genus Zantedeschia; species Zantedeschia hybrid cultivar. The sequence continues at coordinate 53,828,845 of JARZZO010000006.1, read as the reverse complement.
CCGATGTAAGTAATTCGAGATATATAAGCAATTCGGGATAACTCATTCCGCTGACAGGGAGGCAAAAAAATAATTATATCTATTTTGTTCCCCCTAAAAAATGTTCTACCTACCCTATTGGCGCCCGTGGAAACGGACTTTGCCCTCCTTCGTGTGCCCAAGGCCTGGACTGGACGCCTAAACAAAACGCGTGCACATGCCTCTCCGCATTGACTCTTCCGTGGGATTACATTGCCATCGGTTTCGTTAGATAAATAAAATAAAAATACAAAAACTGCTCCGCGTCCGACGACTGCCTGCCACCCAGCTTTGACGTGATCCCGTCACCGCCGAATCTCTCGTCTTCTCTCTCTGTTTGTCTCGTTCTGCGCGCAGGCAGTGGAGGAGCCCCGGAGGAGGAGGTTCCTCTTGCTGTTTCTGTTCCCCGTTGCTCTCTTCCTTGTCTGCCTGCTTGTTCCCGCTTCTCCGGTTCTCGATCGGGGGAGGTGCGCCCGCGGCAATGGCGTCGCAGCAGCACATGGACAAGATGCAGCTCCGGCAGAACTACCGGAACCTCTGGCACACCGACCTCATGAGCGCCGTCGCCGCGGACTTCCCCTGTAAGAAAGATAGATTTCCTTCGCCCCTTCCCCCCTCCCCCCGCCATCCTTTCCTTTTTAATTCCATCCAATGTTGGTCAGTTTCCTGCTGTTGCAGATTGTTGCTTCGCCTTCTGGTGGTGAGTGTTCTACTCCATCTGGTCTTCTACCTACTCGTTTTGCTCATCGCGCATCAAGTTAACGTGTGTAGATAGGCGAGAGTTAATGGGCTCCCCGAGATAAAATCGCGATGGTCGTAATTCATACGCTGGTTATGCTTGCTGGTGAGGGCTTTTCGTTTTAGCTTGCTGTAATTACGTTAGGGGTCTCCTACCGAGATCCGCGGATGCTGCTTACAAAAGGAAACATCATGTTCACGCTAAACTATGAAATGGGTTCAAAATGGTTTTGTAGCATCGAGCTCTAGTTAGTTCCTCTGCTTAGCTTGTTTATTTGTCATTACATGTGCTCTTTTTGCATCAGAAGTCAGAATGGTTGGGCTTTCTGAATAGAAAATCCGCTTTGGCCGCTTTCTTGTTGTCGGATTTCCTTGGCCTCCTTCTAGCGTTTGTCTTCCGTAGGCAGCATTCCAAGCGACTTCTCATATGAACTGTGTGGGAATCCCTTAATCAAGGAATTAAGCGTTTCTGGATGATCGTCACCATTCCTCGGATTGGTTAAAATCCATTTCCAACTGATAGACTGTAATCGTTCAAACTTGACAAAAGGTGGATGCGGGAAAATTGCTCTGATGTCGACGAGACTGCCCATTCGTATTATCAAATTAACCGAAGTCTATGTATCTGATTGTTTCCAATGTCGAAAAAGGAGAAAATATGACTCATGACTCGTGAGAGAACACAAGGATGAATCATCATTTTTTTCTTCTGCTAAGAATGTTTTTGACATCTCAAAAAATCACTTCAAGTCACTGGCACGTTGAAGCTGTTGAAAAAGTATCCTTCTACACAAAGAACCTTTTCAAATGCATTTCCAAGTGCCACCTTAGTGAATGTTACTTGACAACTCTGGTCATACCCAGTAAGCAAGGGCAATCTATAAAGACTATGGGGGACCAAACCTTTTCACTACCAATGCCCGTCTTCGTGCGTGTTTTCTTTTCTTTTTATGTGAACGAGTGTTTATCACTTTTCCTTCCATTTTCCTTTTAGTAGGCTTGATAGAATACTTGCTTTTTGTAATCCGGTATTCTATAATGGTGTTAAAAAAGGCATGAGATGTTCTCTAGTGAAGTATGCTGGAAAAAAGAGTTGAAATTTTCACTTGGATCAGTTAATAAAAGTCAACCTGATGAAATGCTCCCAGCTAGTGCTCTGGGTCAACTGAGTGAAATCCGTTGGTTAAATCTAGTATTTGTTCGAATTGAAATCCTAATGCCACTTTTTAAGTTACTGATGCATCCTACTTTCCTTGCTACTTAGGAGATTCCTTTGTGGCCTTAGAGGATGATAATATTAATGTCTCTGGTGTAGTAAGACTATATCTGGTTAATGATTCCCCTTGATGATCCATCCTTAGCTGCACCATGTTCTGCAAGTCTGTGCTCGCCTGCAATTTTTAGAAACTTTTCAGTTCCCATTCGTAAATGTGTTCTTATTTATCAGAAACATGCGTTATATTTCCAATCACCCAAGGTTTCTTCCTTGAATCATTAATAAGACTTTCATCTTTGGAAGTTCTTAACCTTGCCACAACATGGTCTTATTTTTGTCTCATGTCTCCAAGTCTGGAGGCTTGTCTTTCAAATGAGTAAATCCCTTGGTGGCCATCAGGTGCCAGAGCTCCAACTTCATCTTCTTGAAGGTATCTCTAATTCGAAGAGCTCATGGACCTCTGTTAATTTTCAACATGAGTGGAATGATTCTTACTTTCTTATATTTTATACATATGAATGTTCTGTCTGTCTTCATTGTGTCATACAATTCTCCTTTTTCTCTCTGTTCTTATCTTCAACTTCTCTAATAGCTAAAGTATCTTTTACACATGATTGGTAGTTTCATGTTTGATTGATGTTGTTCAGTTCTTGTTTTCTATTTCCTATACATACTTGATTGTTATTGCATAATATGGTTCAAACAATGGTTTTTGAAGGGGTAATATTACCCTATTTGCAGCAGTAGTATTGCCCTGTGTAAGTTTTAATTCTTATTTCCATGTGTTTGTTAGTTTTTTTGAAGGTTTGTTTTTATTCATCATATTGTTTTTCAAAAGTTTATTTTTATTAACAATTCTTATTTCTAGAACTATATAATGGTGTGCCGGCGGATTGGATTGGATCGGCCAATCTGATTGGATTTTGACTGAACCAATCCGATCCCGTGCCCCGATCCTCTGTTCTGGGACCGGGATCGGACGGATTCGACAGGATCAGGTTGGATCGGTTGATCTCGGGATGGGATCGGCCGAGCCGGCCAACAGTGGCTAGTTTGAAATTAGCGTTAGCTAGCCGTTGGGAATGCTCCCAACGGCTAGCCAGGGGCTTGAGGGGCCTATTTAAACCCCCCAAGCCCATCTCCCATCCCCACCAATCTTACTTCTAACTCTCTCTCTATTCTTATAAATTCTCCCTTTCAATTTGTATTTCTAAGTTTCAACACTCTCTCCCTAAAATTCTCTTCTTTCCATTCTCATTTTTTAAATACTATTTTTAATAAGTTTATGACTTTTTATGATTTTCACTCATTATTTCTCTCCTTCTCTCCATAAGTTTTTTCTCTTTATAGCAAGGTGTGCCAGATCATCACGGATCGGATCGGATTAGCCGATCCGATCGGATTTGGGCCAAACTAATCTGATCTCATGCCCTGACCCCCCGACATGTAGTCGGGATCGGGCAGATTGGGTCGGATTTGCCGATTCGGCTGCCAACGGCTAGTTTGGACTAGCCATTGGGAACGTTCCCAATGGCTAGCAGTGGGCTTAGGACGCTTATATATACAACAATTAGTTTCAAACAAGCTATTGGGAACATTCCCAACGGCTAGCCATGGGCTTGGGGGGCTTATATATACCCCCCAAGCCCATCTCCCATCACCACCAATCTTTCTTTTAACTCGCTCTATTCTTATAACTTCTCCCTCTCTATTTCTATTTTTAAGTTTTGACTCCCTCTCTTTCTAAAATTCTCTTCTTTCTATTCTTATTTTTTAAATTTTATTTTTAATAAGTTTCTAACTTTTTATGATTTTATCACTCTCATTCTCTCTCTCTCTCTCTTTTTGTCCATAAGTTTTTCTCTCTATACTCTATAGTTTAAACTTTAAACTCTCTTCCCTATTTCTAAGCTCTCTAAGTTGGCCTTGTGAAATGTGAAGTGACAGCCTACTTTACAATGATTGGATGGATTCTTCAAGGTGCTTTGTTTGATAAGTTGTCTTTCTATAACACACTCTCTCTCTAACATCCTTATCTCTTTAAATTTTTTATCTTTCTTACTCTTTTTTTTCTCTTCGATAAATTTGTATTAATAGTCCTTAATAGTAAATGAAATGAATATGTTGATCGTGTTGTAATTTAAAATAAAATTAAGAAACGTGTACTACTCTTTTAATTTTTTTTACGGATGATTATCTGGATCTGGATACAAGCAACAATAGAGGTCATTCAATCATATACATTTATTGATTTTTTTGGTCAATGACAGAAGTCTATAACCCCTTTGGCGCTGACGCCACATTCTCATAGACTCATAGTACAATATTATAGCAAATGTGGCACTAAGCTCCTTTGGTCAATATATCTTGTACTATGAGAGTGTGGCGTTTAGCGCCAAAGGGCGTATGGATTTCTGTGTTTGACAAAAAAAACTCAATAAATGTATATGATTGAATGATCTCTATTGTCACTTGTATTCAGATCCAGATAATCATTAGCAAAAAAATAAAGGAGTGGTGCACATTTCTTAATTTTATTTTAAATTACAACATGGTGAACTTTTTTATTTATTTATTGTTGAGGACTATTAATATTAATTTATTAAAAAGAAGAAAAAAAGAGTAAGAAAGAAAAAAATCTAGAGAGATAAAGATGTGAGAGAGAAAAAAGTTATTTTATTTACTGTTGAAAATCGATAATACTAATGTATTTATATTCCAGTTGTTTTGCGATTGTTCTTAACTGAAATCTTTTTGTGGCTGAATAAGACTTATTTGATTGTACTTTTAGATCCTAGTTTGATTGTTGGATTGGTTGTATTGGCATAACCAATTCCGTATTGTTTATATCACAACAAGTCCAATCTCAGATAGGAAACTTAATGATGGGGGATGGCTAACGGACTCATTGATGGAGGTAGAGATTAACATCAAGCAATATATAATAAGTAGATGCAACCTAATCGCACAATTGTAAAGTTAGATACTCACGCCAAATAATAGAAGCTAGCTGAGTAACCGTCTCTCTCGTAAAGAAGAAATGTAGGACCATTGGCAGTTAGGAACTACTGTAAGTCTAGGAAATTATAACCACCCCAAAGTCTTGATGGAACTCAGGATAGGTGCTATGTGCTCTCAAGCCAGCAGGGATGATGCATCACGGGCTAGGTATCCTATCTCACAAGTCGCCGGCAGATGAAAGCAAATACTAGAAAAGCAAGTTGTAATTGAAGGGATTAGTATGTACCTCCACGTTGGTGTATGGGAGAAGACCACCCGGTGCGTATATACTACCCTCAAAGTATAAAACATAAGGTCCACTTCTCGCAGGGAGGTAACATGATAGGAATCCAAGAAGTGGAGAACATAGCCCAATGCTTATTTTGTATTTTGTTTGGCCCATTAGAGGCCCAATTAGTGTATTTTCTTGTTTTAGTTATGTTTGAGTCTTTTTATTTTGAATAAGGGTCATTTTGGTCCTTTAGTATTTGGGTTTCTTTTGAGGAGTCTATATATTGTCCTGTATCCCCTCGCGGGAAGAAGGGAAGAAGATTTTGAAATGAAAGAGCAGCCGTCTGAGGCGTTTTCTCCCAAGACGGGACGGGAACCCGTGTGAGGGCGTGAAGCCCTAGCCTTCTTCTTTTCCAACCCCCTCTCTTCTTCCTTCTTCGGCTTCCCCCCCCTTACTGTCCCGCATCAACTTGGTATCAGAGTCCAACTCCGATCCCCTATCGTGCCACCACTGCCTTCTCTCCTTCCTTGCTGGGCATCCTCTCTCCACCCACCCTGCGCAGACCGTCACCCCAACTCCCCACAGGCTGCCCTCCCATCTCCCTTGCCCCTCCTCACGTCCACTACCATCTCAGGTCGACCCTGCAGTGCCACCGCACAGTCAGCAGCTGCATCATAGTAGCAGCAGGCAAGCAGCTTCTCCAGCAGTTGCAACCTAGCAGCCACCACTTATAGATGCGGCCCATCAACAATCCACAACAACAATCACCATCACCGCCTTCGTGCCCCGCTCCCCTTCTGGTTCGGTGAGGATTGGAAGAGCAATAAAGAAGAACATAAACGGGGAGAGAGAGAGAGAGATCGCCGGCTTCCACCGGCCGTCGTCGCCGGCGCCCGCACCATCACCACCCTCCGCTGACACCGGCGCCACTATCGCTGACCCTAGCCGCTCTCATCACCACCACCATCGTACGCTGCGGGAGCCGTCACCGTACCTTGCCGCTGCTGCTTTTCCCCCACCCCGCAGTCACCTTTGCCGCCGATAGTCGCCGCCGTTGGTGCCGTCTCCGCCCGCCGGCACCGCCTGGCCGCCGCCGTACCCCGCCGCCGTTGTCACCACTCCCCCCCTCCCTTTCTCTTCTGTTGCAAGTGCGGAAAGAGAAGAGAGGAACAGTGCGAAGGGGCGTAGGGTTCGAACCCCTTTAAGCCAAATCCAGTCAAACCGAGTTTGACCCGGTCTGGTCCAAAACCCCTGGCCATAGGTCCGAGCCCTTTGGCCTTTGGCCCGAGCTTGTCTCAGGTGGTCCAAACCACCGGCTATCTGGTCTGAGCCAGGGTCCCTTGGGTTCGAGCCAAGGTCCGGCAGTTCCAAGTCATAGCCCTGCCAGGCTTGAGCTAGACCCCAACTTGGTTCGGTGCAGTGCACCCGACGGTACACTAGGAGTCTTATTGCACCGCCAGTGCCTGGAGCTCGTCCAGGCTCCGATTAACGCTCCGTCTATATCGTTGGGATCGTATCGGCGAGGCCGACTTCACTGTACGTTCCGCCCGACAACAGTGTCTCATTTTGCGTGCCGCACTTGCACGTTCTACGAGGACACTTGGGCTCGCCGTTCGAGGTTGTTACGGACTCCGATTCGCGTGCCGTCGGCGTTGTTGGGTTTGTCTTGACGAGGCCAACTCAGATCTAGTGCACTGTATCTTAGATTTGCCTCATTTTGCGTGCCACTTCTGCACGTATATCGAGGACCCCCAATCGCGCATGCTGAGGCCCGCGTCACCTGCCTCGATTTGCATGCCAGCCTCTCGGCACACTAATTTCGCAGCAGCCAGTGTCAGCTTTACCTCATTTTGCATGCACACGCATACCGAGGTTGGTGATTTGAGCTATGTTTCTTGCGCCGATCGTACCGTTGCATCCTTACAGCGAGGCGGACCTCGTCCATCATTTCTTTAGCCAGTGGTGCATTGATCTGCAAGTCATCTGCTCTATTCGGACCGATTTTATTTTACAAATTGGAATCCTAAGTACGTTTCCTCACTATGGATTTTAGCTTTGAGGTGGAGCTACCCAATTCCGTGCAAGCTAGGGTATTTCTTAATGCAATTCTGTTCGGCAATGTTATCTCGCAATCTATTGTGGATTCTATCTCCCAACGGACTACATAATTATCTATGGAGACCAAGTCTATGTGCCATTTTTCCGTCTCTTAAAGAGCAAAAGCACTTCTCGACGTGTCAGATATTATGATGATGTATGGTGCAAGATTATAGCACATGGTTCATATATCAGTTTGGGTAGAGAATGGATGGACGAGCGGCAAGTTGTGATTGATCCCACTGGACGAGACTGTCTTTTACGACCCAAGGGATACTAGACATCCATTCGTATTCTCAATGCCTCTTATCAGGTTCGAGAGAAGTTCCAACAGTTGTATTTAGCTTGTTTCGCTAAAGTGGCACCATCACCTGTTATTGGTTGGGATCACGACTTATTTATTGCATCTGGGCTACATATGATCGTTGATACAGTGTTCGAAGTTGATCTCAGAGGTATGATTGACAGTTGGGATCACGCATTATTTAGACGATTAAGATTGGATTGCATCTCTGATGATGTGTTTAGCGCTGGTATACTTGATATTGCACCAGTTCATATTATTTCCTGGGATCATGAATTATTTGTTGAGACATGATTATATCTTATTGTTGATGATGTTTTTGCTGACTTAAAGCCTCGTCCAACACTTACTGAGAGTGTGATGATAGCTACCCTACACGATGGCCCGTATGATTTGCTACAGTCTCCCGTGGACATGATATGGCAGGCCTTTTATGATTCACGTGCAGCAGATCAGTTTGTGATTGTTGATATGATTCTCTGCTTGAAGATTCCTCCAGATGACCCAGTTGTCTGCATATTTATTCTAGCACACTTTAAAATTCGAGGACGAATTTTTTCGAATCAGGGGAGAATGATGGGAATCTAAGAAGTGGAGAACAGAGCCCAATGCTTATTTTGTATTTTGTTTGGCCCATTAGAGGCCCAATTAGTGTATTTTCTTGTTTTAGTTCTGTTTGAGTCTTTTTACTTTGAATAAGGGTCATTTTGGTCCTTTAGTATTAGGGTTTCTTTTGAGGAGTCTATATATTGTCCTGTATCCCCTCGTGGGAAGAAGGGAAGAAGATTTTGAAATGAAAGAGCAGCTGTCTGAGGCGTTTTCTCCCAAGACGGGACGGGAACCCGTGTGAGGGCGTGAAGCCCTAGCCTTCTTCTTCTCCAACCCCCTCTCTTCTTCCTTCTTCGGCTTCCCCCCGCTTACTGTCCCGCATCATAACATACTACAAATAACCAATAAATGAAATTCGGAGTGTTAAACACAGAGTTGATGGGCCACGTGTACGCCGCTGTTAAGATGCATTGGGAAGCGTACCACATAATCAGAGGCAATTGGATGCTAGTACATAAATCGATGCGATATACGTACACCTCGGGACGTACGAATGGGGACCTCAATATGCGTGTAAAGATGGCACATAAAACAAGACACAATCGGGCATCACCATGTTGGATTTGGGTTGGCCTCGTCGAGACGAAACCAACAGTACAGACGGTGCACGAATCGGAGTACAGATAGACTCAAAATTAGGAACTTGCGCTAACGGCCCTTGTTGCTCCGCTTGGTGCACCGCAAGGGACTATGTCTAGACTTGGCTCGGACCTGACAACACCTTGACTCGAATTAGGGCTGCACCAGGTGACGACTTGAACTAGAAGGCTTAAAGCCTTAAAGTGGCTCAGACCCACTTAATAGAACTTGGCTCGACCTAGGTTAATTAGGGCTCAAAGTCGGCTCAAGCCTATGGTACTTGTGTTCAGTCTGGTCTTGAACCCAACCCAGTCAAACCTAGTTGACTAGGTTCTAGTTAAAAGGGGCGTGCCCCTTTCTTCTTCCTTCCCTCCTCTAACCCTAGCAAAAAGGAAGAACGGGAGGGAGAGGAAGGTGTGGCAGCAACAATAGGGGGAGGTCGAAGGTGGCGGGGCTCCCCATGGGATCCGGCAACGGTGGCACCTGCGGGGAATGGCGGTGGCAGCAGCAAACGCAGACGGCGGTCGCTATAGGTGCTGGCAGCAGCAGTAGTAGCAGTTGCGGGATTTGATGGCTGTGGCGTCGGTGCCGGCGGGGCCTGGTGACAACGACGATAGTGTCGGCGGGCGCTAGCGTCCTCTTCTCCTCCCTCTCTCTTTTTTTTCCCCTTCTATTTTGTTCTTCTTCTAAGCTGTCCGATGGATTAGAGAGAGAGAGAGAGAGAGCGAGAGGGGTTAAAGAAAGGAGGAGGTGGGGTTAGATAGAAGGACTTACTGGCATCGCACTAACAGGACGGAGCTTCCCGGCATCGCACCAGGGACGAGAATTGATCAGCGTCCAAACTGAGGAAGGAGGACTCCGTCGCAGAGACCCAAACACACAAAGAACTCAGGTATTTTCTCAAACTTTTCATACATTCCTTTCGAAGCAAAGAGTACAATGATATATATATATATATATATATAGATCTCCCTCTAAAATCCTACTCAAACTCAAACAAGCAATCCAACTCTATTTCCTATCTCTAAATTTGATTCTATCCATTGAGATGATAATTATTGCAAAAATCACACTTAAAAATCCAGAAAAATATAAAAGCATTTAACGGGCCATAAATGGGCCAAAAAATCAAATAAAAATGTACGTGTATCAAGTGTGCTCTGTGTCATCTCCGAGCCAGAGGGAAGTCGAAACGGCTCTTCGATGGTGACAGTCGTAATCTGGGTGAAATCGGACGGTGGCTTTAGTGTCCTCACCAATCCTCCCCTACTAGGAGGAACTCGACTCGGTCGAGTAAGGGTCGCTGCTGCTTTGGTAGCGCTCCAGGAGGTCAGGGTCAATCCTCTGCAACTCAGGTCGAGTAATCCATGTGTCCACTGAAGGCAACCGTCCCCTCCAACGAACCAGGTATCGGTGGTGCGCTCCCTCCTGAGATGTAACAACTTATTCGTCCAATATATGCTCATTCTGCTCACACTGAACGTGTATGGGGGCTGCAGGTGGACACTCATGTGTGAGGTCCTCACAGTAGGAGGATAAGGCTCAAACAGATCACTGGGTATCACTGCTAGGTCCCGGTATGGTACCAGATCAGAGACATTGAATGTGGAAGTGTAGAATTAATACCATAATTTGACGGTAAGTCAACAACATATGCATTGGGCCCTATCCGTTTCAAGATTTTGAAAGTACCCGCTCCTCGAGCTTATAACTTCTTGACGGTTCCAGAGGGAAACGCTCAGGTCTGATCCTGATCATGACGTAGTCACCTGTTGACAAGTTTTTGGGAACATACGATAAACTGAGTCATGTATATGCACACATAAGATATGCACGAGGGAGAAACTAAAGTTCAGCCTAGGCAAAATAAACACGCATGCATGCACATGGGACAGCACATGAATGCATGCACGGTGGGTTTAAATTAGTGCAACATCAAGTGTAGAATTGTACCTTGGATGAGGGCTTTGTTTGAGGCCAACAAGTCCCAAGAGGGTAGCGATATGGGCCCGGTAGCAATCCAAAATTAGCCCACAAATGGGCCCCGTAATGGCTCAAAACCAGTTCACAAAATGGGCCGGCAACAGCCCGAAATCAGTCCAAATGAAGCTCAGCAGCGGCCCAAAAACCAGTCCAATTGAGGCTCACATCAGTCCCAAAAATGATATCAAATTAGGCCCACTAGTAGCCCAAAAAGTGTGCCCAACAACAGCAACAAATGGGCACCAGCAGCAACAACAGGAGCAGCAACAAGAGCACAGCGGAAGCAGCAACAACACACGGCAGCAGCAAGAAGGGGAGCCGGTGGCCCCCACCAGTGGTCCCCTCCATTTTAGAAGGAGGACCGGTGGAGGGTCCACCGGTCATCTCTCTACTCCCCCCCCCCCCCCCGGTGCCCATTGAAGGGGCCACCGGTGGGGGTTTTTTTCCCTCCCCCCCTCCCAGCAGTCCCATGAGAGGGAGCCACCGGTTGGGGGGAGGGTTTTCTTCTCCCCTAGAAAAGAGCAAAAATGAAAATAAGAGGGGAGGGGTTTAATGTCCAATAGCCATTAATGGCCTTAAAAAACGTGAAGGGTCTAGTGGGAGAGTGTGAGTGTTGATGTTCCTCTATTTATGCTCTTAGTTAATGGGTGAGAGCTTAATGCTCACTGATAGGGCTTCTCCTATTAAATGAAGTAGTAGAGAATTAAAGAAACCCCCCCAATGATTGGAGCCAATCATTGCTATATTAAATGCCCACTAAGAAGGAGGCCCTCTCCCCTATTTAATTAAAGATGAAAAGAAGTGGAGAGAGGAGGTAGTGGGTGCCACCGGTGGCACTCCCACCTGCAGCTGGTGGGGTGCCCACTGGTGGCACCCCCCTCGAATCGGTTGCAACCGTTGGGGGGGGGGGGTTCTGCCCTCTCTTACTCTTACTCTTTCTTACTCCCTCTCATAGCCTCCTTTCATTGGCTAAAAATTGCCAGTGGCACCACCCCAATGGGACTCTTGATCCCCCATCGGTTAGGGGGTCCTCTGGCCTATAAATACCTCCTCCATTGGAAGGCCAAAGGATAACAAGAAGCAGAGCAGCACATACGAAGGCAAGGCAAGGAGGCTTTGCTGTGAAGTTTGGTGGAGTTGTTGTTCGGAGGATCTATTGTGCTTGTTTTAAGGTTCTTTGAAGAGGAAAAATGCTGTCAAAATTTTCCCAAGAACCTTATTAAACTGTCTTGTAAAGGACTTGTTGTAACAATGAAATGTGCATAGATGTGTTATGATTATTAAAATATGCATGGTCCATATTTTAACATGACAATTAACCGTGCACTACTGCTTATGTTGAAGTCCTAAAGGATACTTAATGGGTATCTAATAGGTGTCTATGCCCTCTTTTGTACCCTTTAAACAACTATCCATTAAGGCTATCCTTTAGTGAATTTGGATAATTTTGGAACAAGTCCATCATGTTTGATATGTGTGGGTGTAGCCCATTAAGGCCCAATAAGCTAGCCCATGGCTTAGGGGCTTATCCTAATGCTGTCCAAATGACCTAAGTGCCCTTGGCCTCCCTAAATGAACCTAAGTCTTAAAACACCCTAACCTTGGACCCACTATTTGACAACTAATTAAATATGTATGTCACGTAAAAAGAACTAAATGTGAAACACTAACCCAAATAAAGAATAGAATGGCTCTAAAGGGACCCGAATGCCCTCATAGTGTCTAATGACCCATCTAACTATGGAGATAACCTAAAATGACCAAAATACCCCTCTAAAGACAAAAATCTGTAAAAATCACAAAACATTTCAGAAAAAATGTAAAAAATCACCCAACATGCCCGACATGCCTCAAATACTCCCAGAATCTTGACAATGACCTTAATACCCTCCTCATGATAAAAAAAAAAAGAGTAAAAATCTTAGAAAAATCTTAAAAAATAGAAAAAGCACCTAAATGTCCTCAAAATCCTAGAAAGTGAGGAAAATTATCAAAATAACTTCCTAACGTACCAAAAATTGATAAAAATTCTAAAAAATCATAAAAAATGTTAAATCACTTAAAACATGTTAAATACCCATAAAACCTGAAATTTTTAAAAATTACCAAAATACCCCTGCAGCCTTAAAATGCTTAAAACAGTCCAAAAACACATTTAGGATTCTAAAACCTTTCCTATCTATTGAAACACATCGTAAACACTAAAACGACTATAATGGCCATGTACCCCTCAATTTGACGTAATTACAAAAAATACCCTTTTGGGTTTTAAATACTTGGAATGAATAAAAAATCCTTTAAAAGTCTTTTAAACCATACCAAGTCATCTTAAACCCCTCCTAAGCCATGGTGAAGCTTTGGGCTTGATTTAAATGATGTTTCTTATGCTTGCATTGCATGTGCTTGTACTGCATGGCTCAGTGCTTAATTTGTATTAAAGGACATCATTGGACGATTAATCAAGGGTTCTCGATCAGTTGATTGACGGTAATTAACACTGACCGAGATCAGTGGGAAGAGGTCAAGTTTTTAGATCCTCGCCTGATCCAAAGTCCCAGACTCCCTGAGGGCTCATCCTAAGTCCTCATAGTCCACCCAAAAATACCCACCTATATTTAATCCGCCCATTCAAATAAAAAGGTAGATAGAATATAGGGAAGCGAACAAATGGCACGCTCGGTGGGACCTCTCCTTGATAAAATTGGGTGGCCTCAAAGTCAATCATTGTACATTCTAGTTCAGATTATTAATAAATGCAATTATTTCTTCATTTATAGTTCTCGCAAATTAACTATCGTAATGAAGGTCCATAGACAAATGTATGGGATATTGAATCATAATGAGATCATGATAGTGAGATCAATATTTTTAGTCACTTGTCTTAAACAGTTCTCGATCATAGGATATTTGAGATGGACATTAAACATCCGATAAGATCGACACAAGTTATGTCTGCTCATGTGATGAGGGTGAATGATCTCACATTCACTCGTGTGGTGACACTAAGACAAACTTGTGGGTGCTCATTAGAGAATGAGTTCACTGAACAGACCAAAATAAGAATTCCTAGATGGTAATTATACTTATTAGTTAATCAGAGAATTCGATCGGTGCAGTAGCACAGTTGGTCTTTTGACCCGAGTCACCAATGATACCTTATTTGTAGACCATTGTGTCTTGATTATCTGACTTGTGGACTTTAATCATTAAGTCCACGATAGTCAGTCTCTCAGATACAGTGGAAAATTTTCGAAAGTAATTAAGTGAACAACAGGGGATCACTCACTCTTGGTATAAGACTGGAGAGAGAATGTCCTATGGATGTGTACACAGAAATCCGTGGCCAGGGTCAAATGAAAGAGATGTCTTTCTAGAAATTAACTGAGTACTGGAATCCATCTAAATAATGCGATAAAGGGTTTGACTATAAAACCATATCCTTGCATTATTGGGACATTGGATGAGTGAAGGATTTTATCTGTGCGGTATCTGCAGACGGAAAGGTTCAAATAAAGGGAACAATATCCCTTATATCTTATGGGATCATGAGGTAGTGTTTGGTGCCGTTCATGGTCATAAGGTCCAGTGGATTAATCATCAGATGATAAACCACTTATTTATTGAATTAATTATTTAACATATGATGTTTAAATAATAATTAATAAATATTAAACTTTAGAATTGGTTCTAAGTTTAATGGGCCTGAAACCGGACTGATATATGGGTCTAGATGGTCACACACATAAGAGTTCTCGTAAGACGGTGAGAGATGTTAAATATCATGCTTATCTGGGTTTTTATGAAAAGCCGCAGGATAAACATGAATATTTAATGGAGAGTTATCCAATGCCAAACTCTTGGATAATCATGAGAATTAATCCTTGTGCTTACCCTTATTTCTTATATAAGGAGGCCAAGGGGAGGGGTGAAAATGTGGGACGAAATACACACCCTCAGATTCTCTCTCTCCTCTCTCTCTCTCCTTCTCTCTTGCTTGGTGTAGATCTTTCTCTCTCTGCGCATGGTAGATTTGAGATCGGGTCGGAGTACTCAAGTCGAGGAGGAAATCGCGTCTGCATCGGGAGTTTGTGTGGATACCTCTGGAGATCGTGCGCGTGTGCGATTACCGAGTCGGAATCATCCACGGGAGATTCGAAACCCCGCAAAGGTGAAGAACCGTTCTTCCCGCGTTTATTTAATTGTCTGTTTTACGATCCCAGTAACCGATACATAGGAATCGATTTATTTTTCCGCTGCGTTCTAGACGATTCCTAACACTCCTTCCCTTCATCTCTTCGTCTGGTGATGCCCTCACCATTGCATTATTAACTTGGCCACTGTCGCAAAGGTGAAGAACCGTTCTTCCCGCGTTTATTTAATTGTCTGTTTTACGATCCCAGCAACCGATACATATGAATCGATTTATTTTTCCGCTGCGTTCTAGACGATTCCTAACACTCCTTCCCTTCATCTCTTCGTCTGGTGATGCCCTTACCATTGCATTATTAACTTGGCCACTGTTTTGTGTAGGCGCACAAGCTTCCAAATGAGACACTAATGGCTGCAAAAGTGACTTACGTCCCCCAGGTGGTCGCCACCTACGTTCAATGTGGGTACTTTACATTGTCAGCATGCTTCGACAATTTTCCTACTGTTGTTGGATCCCCGTACTTCTTGGGGTTTGTTCAAGCTCCGGAGCTTGCTCCGAAGATGAAGGACAAGCGGCGTGCTTCCCGCGCAGAAAGAACAATTCTAGCATGAGACTTGCCCGGGTCTATGGTGTCAACACAATTAGCTACTCACTTGCCTCCTCATCTAACAGGAGGCAGAAGACGAAGGCCCTTGTGCAAAGGTATTAAGGAAGGGGAAGACCATCTTGGTGGGGAACCTCTGCATCCATTTGAATGGCAGGGAACCCATCGTTCTAGAGACTCGTCATGTTTCGACCGTTCCCACTCAAAATTGGTTCAGGACACTGCCGAAAGTTTGTCAAGACAAGGTAGCCTTTAAGAAAAAGGCTCCGAAGGCCTCTGTGCAGCAGGGACGAAAGTTCCAACAGAAACCCACTGCGCTTTGAAGTAGCGGCAATCCTGTGGAGGATATGAACCTCCATCTGAAGAAGATGTGGATTACCCAAGAGGAAGTCTGCAAGATATGCTAAGCTAGAGCTACCTTAGTAGAGCAACAACTCCAGCAACTTCAGCAGCCAGGAGGGCAAATAATCAGTCAAACCACTCAACCCCAGACCTTACAAGGTCAAAAGAGAAAAGGTGTTTATAAGGCAAAAGAAGAGGCCCCTCGAAGGGTCTCGATGTTTGAGCGGCTGGAGGCACCTACCCACTAGATCCAAAAGAAAAGAAGGCGAGTCAAGGTGACTGAAGATGGCGTCAAGGTATACACTTGCTACGCCTCAAGCACCAGTAATAGGCCATCCTTGCTGCTAGAGGACCTTGACGAGATTGCCAACCCGGCCCATTGTGAGGGGCCCATAACTCATCAAATGGAGCATGCCATCCACTAGCTGAACCAGAGAAACTCTGGAGCAGAACAACCTGGGGTGGCAATGTTAATCATATTGAAAGAGCGACAACAGATGGGATAAATGCCCAAAATGTTGTGCTGGCTCTTGAATCGTCACCAAATCAAGTCCTATTCCCAGACCACGGAGGAAATGAGGTAGGAAAATCAACAGCTCAAGACCATGTTGCTCGGCTTTATGTAGAGATGGGAAGAACAACAAAAGACTGCTCAAGTCCCTCCAACTAATCTGCCTCTCCCAAGAGCAGCTCCTATCCCAGTAGTCGCTGTAGTCAAGACACAAGCGGCAAAAGTCAACTTCATCCCCGATGAGGTGCGAGAAGTTCGGGGCGAAGAGAATCGTAATGCTCATCAATAAAATGCCTCTGTAAAAGACGTAGCTATGTTGCAGAAGCACCTGGTTGAGTAAATTGTAGAAGCCAAGATGGTTGAATAAGGCGACGAGATAAGCACCTTTGGTCTGTACAAAGTGCCTTTCCCTGTTCGCCACTTGTTTAAGAAGCTTCCTCCAAACCACACAAAGCCCCTTAAATTCACCAGATATGATGGGGAAGGTTCCGCTCAGGAGCATATTGCTTATTACATGAGTGACCTTGGAGAGTTGGCGACTGATGAAGCATACCTGCTGAGGTACTTTTCCACCTCACTGACGGGCGCCGCATTCCAATTGTATGCAAAGTTGAAGTTAAACTCCATCCACAATTGGGAGAAAATGCAGAAGAAGTTCCTTGACCGCTTCAAGGTGTCAGAGCGTAAGGTCACCGTTACTGAATTGGTGACATTAAAGCAAGACAAGCATGAGTCTGCCATTGACTAGATCAAGAAATGACAAAACCTCTGCATTAAATGTGATAATCCGTCAGTCCATAAGGATGTGGTGAAATTGTACAAAAGGGGCTTGAAGCCTGAGATTAATGAGAAGTTGATCGGAACCAATGTTAGGAACTTTGACTAGCTCAACAATATTATGATGGAAATTGAGATGTTCTTTGCCGATCATCCCACCATGTCCTTTAATAAAAGAAAGGCTCCTAGGGAGTGGGGAATACCCATGAAGGAGGTGAATGCAGTTGATTTTGCCTCAATTGTAGAGAAGCCTGGGGATAAGGGGAACCCCGATGCCTCAACATCCAACGAGAAGGGGGATGGAAGGGCACTAGCTACCTCCCTTTAACGAGAGAGTCTATACACTGATAAGGGATGTATGGATTCTCGAGAAGAGAGGAGCCGCGGTGGTCACCCCCAGACCGCTCGGATCCCTTTGCAAGGGATTATACCAGGAAACTATTTGAGACATGCACACGGGTAAATCTCTTGGCGCTGCTAGAGCCGAAGAAGCTGGCCGATGTTGGCAAAGTCAATGAACTTAATTATTACTTATGCCATCGCATGCTGGGGCATGTGATAGAGGACTGTTATGTCTGCAAGGATGAGATTGAAAAGCTCATCCAAAAGGGGGCTATGAAAATGGGTAAATACTTGGTGAGTCCACCCTAGCACACCAAAAACCAAATAGATGTTCGCAGTGAATGTTGTTCACATGAGTGAGGACTCCTTAGAGGCGGAGCCAGAAGAAGAAGACATGAACTCTTCTCGGCAGGAGGCGACACCATCCTACACTCCAGCGATCCCCACCTCAGAAGGATCCATCATGGTGGCATTGAAGGAAATTCAAGTAGGTCTTGGTCAACTCTCTTATCAACAGACGGAACTCACTTAAGCAGTAGAAGGCCTCTCAAGACAGTTGCAGAAGCCTTAGCAGAGAAGAAAGCCGACGGGCCATCTTCCTCTGGAGAACTTAAGTCAGAATACAACTGTCCTTTGAAGAGGGGTGGCAAACAAGTCATAGACTTGAATGGGCCTCCTAAATTGCAACATGGGAGAGTGTACTGCCCAAAAGAAAGGGTTGTAATGATCGAGGCAATTACCCTAAAAGCGTCATACTAACGGGGGACAGCTCTTGAGGAACGTGGGCCATTACTGAAGAAGCGGTGATGAGCTTGGAGCAAGGAATTCCGGGTCGGGTCGGGACTGGGAATCGGGACTCAGCGATCCCGACCCGATCCGATCTGGGTCCGACTCGGCCGGGAAAAAAATCAGAAAAAATCAAGAAAAATCAGGAAAAATCAGAAAAAATAAAATAAAAATCAGAAAAAATTACATAGATATTATTCAATTGATGTACAATAAGAATGAATGCAATTCATGTACATCCATAAAAAACCCTAAACCCTAAACCCAAAACCCAAAACCCAAAAATCCTAAAACCCTAAACCCTAAACCCTAAACCCTAAACCCCTAAAACCCTAAACCCTAAACCCTAAACCCTTAAACCCTTAAACCCTAAACCCTAAACCCTAAACCCTAAACCTAAAACCCTAAACCTAAAACCCAAAACCCTAAAACCCTAAAACCCTAAAAAAACCCATTCGGCCGCTGCCCTTCTCTCTCTAGAATCCTAGAGAGAGAAGCTCTGCGGCTCCCCTTGGCTGCCGCCGGCCATGGCCAGCCCTGAGGGGGGCGGGCGACCCCCCACCTCGCTGTTGGCCCCTCCCCCACCTCTTGGTCCTTCCCTGCTCCCTGCCCTTGCTGCAGCACCCGCTCCACCGGCAGCGGCTTGTGCAGCTGAGCCTGGTCTTGCCGCGAACCCACCACACGCTCAGCCTGCTGCGAACCCTGCTCCTGCTCCTTCTTCCAAGCCGCCGGCGTGGGGCTCCACGGGCTCTAAACCTTTCGCACAGGTCCTCAAGGAGAGCAAGCTTCTTCCTGCGGTGGACCTTCACGTCCACGACCCCGCCTTCACCGACCTGGGTGAACCTGCCGTGTTCTTCACACCGGAGGAGATTGCCATTGCGCTCACCCCCTTCAGGCTCGCCCTCATCGCGAAAACCCCTTTTGGCCGCCCTCCTTTCCCAGAAATCAAGCTCCTCTTGACGCAGCGTTTAGGGCTTCAACACGAGTTCATCATCAGCGCCCTGGACAACCGCCATCTGCTGATTCGCTGCTCCGTGGAGGATGATTACTTGAAGATCTTGCTCAGGGAACAACTGTTCGTTAAAGGCTATTTGTTCCGCTTCCTCCACTGGACTCCCGAGTTCGAGTGCGGCACAGAGCCGCCTATAGTCCCATGCTGGATCTCCTTCCCTTCCCTCAAACCTCATTTATTTTACGAAGCTTGTGTTAGATCCATTGCAGGTAACGTCGACAGGGTACTCCAGGTTGCGCTCAGCACGTCCCAGATCACCAACACCTCGACGGCTCGCGCATGTGTGGAACTCAACATCCTCCAGCACCGACCGCCCCGCATTTGGATTGGGATGGGAGCCTCAGGCTACTTCCAAGCGATCTCTTACCCGCCTATCCCCCCTTACCGCACCTCTTACAGGCTGATCGGTCATGTGGCTTCCGACTGTCGCCGGTCCTCCAAGAGGGACAAGCCCCAGACGGCGCAGCCAGCCAACGAAGCTCAGACTATCACTGCCGGCCAGCCTGCGCCTGCATCTATCCCCTCCCGCCTGAGCTTGTCCACACAACAGGTAGATTCCCACCCAGCCAACAAGTCTAACCTGGTTATTCCTGATGCTCCACAGATCCCTCATGGCACTGGTAAGAAGCCCCTCCGTTGGGTCACCAAAAACCATCCCACTCAGCGGGTTCCTTCTCCCAACCCCCCCGACGGCAGCCGGCCTCTCCCGGTCGCCCATGATTCTGCTGAGGAGGAAGCTGCTCCTGTCAGGATTCTTGGCCCTGCCCAACGCCAACCCGTCCACACCTCCAACTCGTTTGCTGCTCTTCAGTTCCTCTCTGATCCCTCCTGTGCCTGCGCAGAAGAATCCCCGGCGAAGCTTCCTCTTCCTGCCGCTGCTGACCATGCTGCTCGTGCCGTGGATGTCTCCGTCGAAGCCGCCGCCAGTGAGATGGATGTTCCCGCCGTTGACCCTGCTTTCCTGATCTCGGGCACATACCCCCGTGGCTCTGAGGCGCCTTGCCAAACTCAGCATTCCCAGCAGAAGGAAGCGCCCTTCCCTGTACCTGAGCCCTTTCCTTCTTCGGCTATACCTAGCCTCATCGCTCCTGCGAGCCTGGCCCCTCTGCTGCCAGCTATCGAGACTTCGGTGCAGACGGCACAGGCGGCCCAGACCTCTTTGCCGCTGCAAGCTACTTCAACATCAGCCTCGGCCTTCGAGGGCCCCTTACACCTGGATGTGGTGCCGCCCCCCAACACCCCTACCCTCCTTATCTCTCAGGACAGCAGCGCTGTTAGGTCCCCTCCTCAGGACCTAGGACCCTTTGATGCCTCCAAGGGCCTCGCGCCTGATCCATCTGCGGCGCCGACTACCTCTGCCTTGCTACCGCTGACGGTTTCTCACGCTCATACGCCAACGAAGATCTGCAGTGCCATGCATGGCACCACGTCCTCGCCTACGACCCCCGTAGCCCTGCTCCCTGATCAGCGCCCCCAGAATCCCACCCCACTTGGCCACCTGCCAGGTGTTCGACAGTTGTCCCCACTGCTGGGGGTAGGGCCTCTCGAGCATGCCTCTGCTCTGTTGGGCATGCATCTGGAAACTTCAGGGCCGGATCAGCTGACACGCAATACCCCTGTCATGACTATGAAGGTCTACAGTGCCATGCACGAGGCCAAGCTTCCACCAACGCCAAGTGCCTTCTACCTGCCCCCCTCGTCTGGTGCTGGACCTCACTCTCCGGCTCTCGCCCCTACTGATGTATCGAGCCCGAGCCAGGGACCCATGAGGGTCGCGCAGGATCCCGCTAAGCCTCCCCCCAACGCCCCTACGCTATCTAGCTCACAGGCCTGCTGGGCCGACGGGTCCCTTCCACAGGATACGGAGATCCCCATAGATGATCGGGATGCCCCCCTGGGCCCCGCTCTCGCTCGCTCCTCACCACCGGCTGACCAACGCCACGACCCTCTGACGCAGACCACCAGGGCCATGCATGGAGCCACGCCATTGCAACCGCCGCTGACTGCCTTTCCTGACGATGGGCATTCTCAGAGTCTTATTCGACACCCAGCTCGAGCTTCCGATGATGCACCCACAACTCTTAGCTCGGATCACGGGTCTACTAGGCGGTCGAAGGGATCTACCGAACCCACCAGTGGCCACTCGGCTGGCACGCCCACTTCCAGGCAGCCCTTCATCAGTCAGGAGCAGAATCTGATAACGGGATCGCAAGCCTGCACGCCAAGTTCTCATCTGCTGCCACCCCTGCTTACCGAGATCCTTCGCACCTCCCCTGCGGGGCTTACGCCCCAGCTGACTCAGCCTAGTCTTCTATGTGGCAAGACGTCGAGCAATAACCAGCCCAGCTCCAACGAAGCTCCTTGCACGAGCCCTCTGGCGCCTTCGCGGGCCTCTACAGACGCGACGGCTAACTCACAGGTCCAAGCCCACATTGTTCACAGCCAACCGCCTGCTGTCATTGGGCCCTGCGAGAATACTGTCCCTATGTGGACCGGCCCACATGATAATCGTACTACCACCACCGGCCCCAAACCGACTACGTTGAGCATTGCTAACCAGGTAACTGTTACTCCTCAACCTCCTTGCAAGTTAAATCTGGAAGACACATCCCCCTTTTCAGGTAGCCCTGCAGCTAATGCCCAGGACAACATTATTATTGAGGCCAATTCAACAAAGCACAAAGTTGATCACTTATTCTCAAAAGTCAACAACCAGGTGATATCTTCCCTTTTATCACCTAATGAACATTGTCTCACTGATGCTATCCATTTACATCCTCATTCTGAGGGCCATGCTTCCTTCTTGGAGGCCCTTAACCTGGACAGTTCTGCTCATAGGGAGGACCATAAATGCTTACTGGATATTCAGAAATTTAAAAACTCCTTTGCCTCTTTTGAGGACTCTCATGTTACTAACAACACAGGCATGCAAGACTCAAATCCTTCCAAGTCCATGGCCAAGCAAAAGAGCACCATGCTCACCCGTGCTCAAAAGAAAAAAGCTACGTTTTAATGGTTGAGATTCTAGTGTGGAATATTAGAGGAATCGGTAATTCTCCTTCTAAACGCCGATTCACTTCTCTTTGCAAAACTAACAAGGTGCAGATTGCTGCCATTCTGGAACCTATGGTGCATAACTCTTCTATGGTTGCCCTCTCACTCAAAACCGGTCTATCTCAATTTTTGTCTAGTGGTAATCCCTTGGGTAAAGTTTGGATCTTCTGGCATGCTTCCATTTCAGTCGATGTTATCACTATTCATGAGAATTTTATTACTATTAAAGTTGTTGGCAGCACTATTCATTATATCATTTTTCTTTATGCTAGCTGTCACTTACAGGATAGAATCCTCATCTGGGACACCATTACCTCCTTGGCTGTCCCCGACCCTTGGATGATAGTGGGGGACTTCAACTCTGTCTTCTACTCTCATGAAAAACTTGGTGGTAATGCTCCCTCTCAAACTGCTGTGGATGCTTTTCATTCTTTCTCTCAGGACTGCAACATGATGGATCTCGGCTTCATTGGTCCTTCCTATACATGGAGGAATGGTCAACTTGGTCCTGGCTGCATCAAAGCTAGGCTGGATAGAGGATTAGCTAACCCTGCTTGGTTTTCTTCTTTTAAGACTTCTATTGCTCACCTGCATCACATTAATTCCGATCATAGTCCTTTATTGATTTCTTATCATGATGCTGATACTCTTAGAAAACCTCACTTTAAATTTCTCAAAATGTGGACTAGGCATAATAACTTTCTTCATCTGGTGAAATCTTGTTGGTCTCAACCTCTTCATGTTTCCCCATTATTCAAACTTAGTGCTAAATTGAAAAGGTTGAGAGTCTCTCTTAAGACTTGGAATAGAAATGTCTTTGGTAATATCTTCCAGAATGTTATACAGGCTGAAGAGAAGGTAAACGCATTGCAAATCATTGCTGACAATAATCCTTCTAACCAATCCTTTGATGATCTTACCACAGCCAAGAAGGATCTTGATGAGCTTCTTCTACGCCAAGAAATCTATTGGAGGCAAAAATTTCATCTCAAATGGCTGAAAGAAGGAGATCAGAACACAGCTTTCTTCCACTCTATAGTTAATGAAAGACGGAGGAATAACTTCATTCACTCTCTGGTTAATGATCAAGGCGATGAGATATCTGATCAAGACACTTTACTTTCCATGGCTATCTCATATTATCAAAATCTGTTTACTTCTGAGTCCCCTACCATGAATAACAGTGGTCTTTTGCAATACATCCTTTCTATTGTTTCTGATGCAGATAATCATGCTCTCATGGCTACACCAACCCTTGAAGAGATCAAAGATTCTGTATTCTCTTTAAATCCTGACAGTGCTCCTGGACCCGATGGATTCTCTGGTGACTTCTTTACCTTTTGCTGGGATATTATTTCTTCTGATACTTATGATGTTGTGGTCGAATTTTTTAATGGTGGCACCTTGCCTAAAGCTTACACTTCCACGCACCTTGTCTTAATCCCCAAAGGCGATTCTCCCAACACCCTGATGGATTTTAGGCCTATTAGCTTGTGTAATTTTATTTACAAGATTATCTCTCTCATCATTTGTAAGAGGCTTTCTCTTGTGTTACCTACTCTTGTTTCACCTCTTCAGGGAGCCTTTGTTAAAGGCAGAGATATCGTCGACAATATTTGCCTTGCTCAAGAGCTAACTCATAGTATTTCTAAGAAAGTCAGAGGCCATAACATTATTCTCAAACTTGACATGATGAAGGCCTACGACAGACTTGAATTGTCTTATTTATTTGATGTTCTCCATAAGTTTGGTTTCTCACGTGACTGGATCAACCTCATTAAAGGGTTCTTCATGAACTGTTGGTTTTCGGTTATTCTAAATGGTAATGTTGGCGGCTTCTTTGCCTCATCTCGTGGCCTTAGGCAAGGCGACCCGCTTGCTCCTAGCTTATTTATTCTTGCAGAAGAAGCTCTTAGCAGAGGCCTTCAGCACCTGACTCAGAGAGGGATCATTACACCTTATTCTACTTTTGTTGAGGGCCCTATTATTTCACACCTCTTGTTCGCTGACGATACTATTATCTTCACTAATGGCTCTCAGGACTCTTTAAGGAGACTCATGGCCTTCTTGAAAATTTATGAGAATTGCTCAGGTCAGAAGATCAACACAAACAAGAGCTCCTTCTGCATTGCTGGATACACTCAAATTTGGAGAATCAACCAGATTTCTGCCAGAACCTCCATTCCTTACAAAACTTTTCCTATCACTTATCTGGGAGCTCCATTATTCAAGGGTGCCACTAAAGCTGTATACTTCCAATTCCTTCTGGATAAGGTGAGAAAAAGACTTGCTTCCTGGAAAGCTAATCTCCTATCGACATGGGGTAGATTGATTCTTATAAAACATGTTTTATCTTCCATCCCTATACATCTTCTTGATGTTCTCACCCCTCCTAAGAGTATTCTTCACTCTTTAGAGAGGATTTTTGCTGCTTTCTTTTGGGGCTCGACTTCTACAGGAGCACGCATACATTGGATTGCTTGGAAGCACCTAGCTAGGCCTACCTCTGAAGGTGGTATTGGTATTCGATCTCTTGTAGAAGTAGGTGCTACATTTAAAGCTAAACTGTGCTGGAAAGCTTATTCTAAAACAGGCATCTGGGGTAAGTATGTCAATCAGGTTTATCTACACAAACATCACATTTCTACTTGCCCTATTACAGGTTCGCCTCACTGGAAGAAGGTTCTTCAACACAGACATTGGCTTCTTGACAATACTTATTGGCTAGTTGGTCAGGGCTAAATCTCTCTCTGGCATGATGACTGGACTGGCCACGGTCCTCTAAGGGACCAGCTTTCAGAAGACCAATGGACTCACATTAATCATGCTCACGGATGGTTGGTTCATGATATAATTACCTATGGTCAACAATTATTGTATACTCTGCCAACGAATATTATTTCTATTATCTCTGATCGCATTGGCACTCTAACCACTATTCAAGGTCAGGACAAGGTTATTTGGAAACCTAATTCTCATGGCTACTTCACTACAAAATCAGCTTGGCACATTGGCTCTTATCTATAAATTGCCGTTTGACCTTAATATTCAAAGAATTGGTATTCCCTTTGTTTCTAAATGTGGTTGTTGCCATGCTCCTTTCGGGGAGACTCTTAACCATGTTCTGGCACATGGGAATTGGGCTACACACTGTTGGACCTTCTTTCAGAATACTTGCAGAATTTTTATCCAGATGAGCTCTTTTCAACATATTTTTAGCTCCTTCATTGCCCTAGCTACAGGTACATCTCTCTACTCTTTTATTATGGGCATAACTCCTACCATTGTTGTCTGGTTCCTATGGAAAGCTAGATGTTCTGCCAAATTTGATGGCACTCACTCTAGTAAGGAAAGCATCCTATATCAGAGTCTTTATCTTATTCGTGAACTTGCCGCAATGTATCGCCCAAAATCTTCTTCTACAACAGCACAAAGATCTGTTTTACAAACATTGGGCGTTGTTGACAGTTTTTCTCCCTCTCTACCAGTCATTGTTAGATGGACTCATCCTCCCACAGGTAAATTTAAACTTAACACTGATGGTTGTAGTAGAGGTAATCCTGGTATTTCTGCAGGTGCTGCTATCTTCAGAAATGATAAAGGTAAATTCGTTATGGCAACTTGTGCTTTCTTTGGTCATACTCACAGTATTATTTCTGAACTCAGGGCTATTATCATTGGTTTACAGATGTGTCTCCAACGAGGTTTTACATGTTTGATTGTTGAATCTGACTGCTTGGCTCTTATCACTCTTATGATCTCTGCTAATCCTACTGTCCCTTGGATGTTGTTTCCTTGGTGGTTTGAGTTTTGCTCTGTCAGGGACGCGATGGACCTTCATCTTTGCTACACAGTTAGAGAAGCCAACAAAGCAGCTGACGCTCTGGCCAACCACTCCTGCGACCAGCAGCTTGATCAAGACTTTCCAGTTTCTTCATCTTTGCCTGTTCTTGTAAAAGGGGAGATCACTTCTGATAAAAGTGGTCTACCCCATCTGAGGATTTGAGGGCTTTCTTTTTTGGGGGTTTATTGTTGTACTCACTCAGGGGTAAGGTGGCATGTCCCCCCAATGTAATCCTAAATTTTGTGCAATAAAATACCAAGGGCCGGCCCAGGGTCCTAGATAAGTTCCTGGGTTAAAAAAAAAAAAAAAACCCTAAAACCCTAAACCCTAAACCCTAATACCCTAAACCCTAAAACCCTAAAACCCTAAACCCTAAACCCTAAACCCTTAAACCCTTAAACCCTTAAACCCTAAACCCTAAAACCCTAAAACCCTTAACCCTTAACCCTTAACCTTTAACCCTAAAACCCTAAACCCTAAAACCCTAAACCCTAAACCCTAAACCCCTAAACCCTTAAACCTTAAGGGGGGGATCGGACAAATCGGTGGGGGGAACAGTGAAATCCCCCCCGAATCGGATCGGAACCCGCCGATTCCGCAATCCATGGCTTGGAGGGCCCTAAAACCCTGAGACGGTTAACATGGTTAGTCTAATGCCGCTAAACGCCGACGAACAAACTTATGAAGCGAGGTTCGACGGTTCAGGAGAGGAAGATGAAGAGATTCTCCACCCTGTCAGAGTAGCCTCTGCTGAGGCAAACTTCATTCGAGGTCAGGGATCTTCTGGTCCAGAAATCATGCAAGCCTCGGAAAAGCAATCTGAAGCTAATGAAGCATGTAAGGGAAATCCCACCCTTTCCCTATAACTGCCGCTGCAAACAAATCAAGCAATATCTTTAGAAGAGGAATCACTATAGCCAGCCTCCCCTGAGGTGCCTCAGCAAGCAAACTTGACAAGATCCTTAGTGCATGAGCCACCACAAGTAGTCCCTCTGGCAACTTCTAGCTCAATGGAAGAAGAACCGGTATGGCACGAAGTGTATGTAGATTACACAGATGAGGAAGAAGACTTCATTAATCTTCGTCCAGCCCCTCAGGAGGTAGAAGATAGCGGACATGCCATTGTTGACGAGTTGATCAAAATTAATTTAGTCGAAGTTGAAGATCCTCGCCCAATCTTCATCAGCGCCCTCTTGGGAAAAGAAGAAAGGCAAGCATATGCAAAGCTCCTCTCGGAGTTCAAAGATTACTTTGCCTAGAAGTACAAAGAAATGCGCAGCCAAGACCTATTAGTGTCGGAACATGAACTGTCCATCTTGCCGGATGCCAAACCTGTAAAGCAACCTTAGAGGCGAATGTGCACAGAAGTGGAGATGAAAGTGAACGCCAAAGTTGACACGTCATTGAAGAATGCATATACTCCATATGTTGGCAAATATTGTGCCAGTAAAGAAGAAGAATGGCCATGTCCGAATCTACATCGACTTTCAAGACCTGAATCGGGCATGCCCTAAAGATGATTTCGCACTGCCAATCACAAAGACAATGGTGGACATTACCACAGGGTATGAAGCTCTATCTTTCATGGATGGCTCCTCGGACTACAACCAAATAAGAGTGGCTCTGAAAGATAAAAATCATACAGCCTTTCGGACCCTGAAAGGAATCTTCAACTACAAAAGGATACCCTTCAGTCTGAGGAATGTTGGTGCTACTTATCAAAGGGCGATGACTAATATATTCAATGAAATGCTACACAACTTGGTCTAGTGCTATGTTGTTGACTTGGTTCTAAATCTGGAAAGAAAGAGGATCATCTGGCAGACCTGCATAAAGTGTTCAAAAGGTTGAGGCAATATCAGCTGAAGATGAACCCTATAAAGTGCGCCTTTGGCGTGTCCAACGGTAAATTTCTCAGCTTCATCGTTAGAGACTGGGAAATTTAAATTGATCTCGATAAAAGCAATCAGGGATTTGCCTCCTTCCAAATACCTGACTGAGCTCAGGTCTCTCCAAGGCCGACTTGTTTTCATCAAAAGATTCATTTCCAACTTGTCTGGGAAGTGTCAACTCTTTTCGAAGGTAACAAAGAAAGGGTTTCCTTTTAAATGAGATGAGGAGTGCCAAAATGCTCTCGACAAGATTTAGGAATACCTACTCAAGCCTCCGGTGTTGGGGGAACCAATAAATAGGCAAGCCGCTTATTCTTTACATTGTGGCTCTAGATACTTCTCTGGGGGCACTATTAGACCAAAAAAATGAGGAGGGGAAAGAGCAGCTACTTTACTACCTCAGTAGGATGCTGGTGGTTCCGAAGCACCGATACTCTCCTATGGAGAAATTCTGCTTCACATTAGTGTTTGCCATCAAGAAATTAAGACATTACCTGCTGGCGCACAAAGTTAAGCTTATATCGTGCTTTGATCTGCTGAAATTCTTGCTGCGGCAATATGTGTTATCAGGAAGACTGGAGAACTGGGCATGGATTGCGGAATCGGCCGATTCCGATTCGAATCGGAATCGGCGGGTCCCGAGCCGATTTGGGGGGGAATCTACTGTTCCCCCCCACCGATTTTTTTTTTTTATAAAAAAAAACCGGCAGAAATCGGCCCGAACCAGACCAAATCGGGGCTGGACCGGCCAGATTGGCTAGATCGGCCGGTCCGGACCCGATCTGGTCCGGTTCGGGCCGGTCTCGATCTCCCCCTTAAGGGGGGATCGGGAACCAGGCGCCAGCAGCAGAAGCGCTGCTCGCCCCCCTTCCCCAGCCCTTCCCCACTCCCCAGCCCCTCCCCGGCTCGCCGCCGCTCGCCGCCGGGCCCCCCCGCTGCCGGCCCGCCGCCGCCTCCGGCCCTCTCCCTCTCTCTCTCTCTCTCTCTTTTTCTCTCTTTTCTATTTTTTTTTGAGATATCGAGCAAAAGAAGGGGATTTTCATCTCGTCATCGTCGGCCGGCCGTCCGGGAGCCGCCGCCGCCACTGTGGTCGCCGTCACCGCCGCCCTCGACGTCGGATTTTTTGTTCGCATTCCGATCCGAGTTTAGGTATATTTCGAATTAATTTTTTAAAATTCTAAAAAAATTAGAAATGATGTATGATTGTGTAGATCTCTTAATATTTAGGTTGAAAAAAAATTTAGCATGTTGATTAGACAAAATTCTCAAAATTAGCCCTAATTAGGGGTTCAAAATTGGGGCTTTTGTATGATTAGTGTAATTAAGGTTCAATTGAGTGTGCCAACCACTCAATTGAACTTGTTAGGACATAAATGTGCATTTTTTTACATTAATTGTATGTTATTAGCGTTAATTATTTAAAATTAACCATAATTAGGGGTTAAAAATTAGGGCTTTTGTATGATTAGTGTAATTAAGGTTCAATTGAGTGTGCCAACCACTCAATTGAACTTGTTAGGACATAAATGTGCATTTTTTTACATTAATTGCATGTTATTAACATTAATTAGTTAAAATTAGTCCTAATTAGGGGTTAAAAATTAGGACTTTTGTATGATTAGTGTAATTAAGGTTCAATTGAGTGTGCCAACCACTCAATTGAACTTGTTAGGACATAAATGTGCATTTTTTTACATTAATTGCCTGTTATTAGTATTAATTAGTTAAAATTAACCTTAATTAGGGGTTAAAAATTGGGGCTTTTATATGATTAGCGTGATTAAGGTTCAATTGAGTGTGCCAACCACTCAATTGAACTTGTTAGGACATAAATGTGCATTTTTTTGCATTAATTACCTGTTATTAGCGTTAATTAGTTAAAATTAACCTTAATTAAGTGTTAAAAATTAGGGCTTTTGTATGATTAGTGTGATTAAGGTTCAATTGAGTCTGCCAACCACTCAATTGAACTTGTTAGAACCAGATTGCATTTTTGTGTTTTTATGTTATGCAGGAATATGGCAGAACATGATGTGTATTGCATAGTGCTGATCCTGGTTGGTAGCATTGCACACTAGTGGACAGTGTTAGGAGGAGGGTTAAATGCAACTGGTGTGGAAAGGAGAAGGGTGGTGGCATCTATCGCCTAAAAAATCATCTTGCTGGCATATCAGGAGATGTCAGTAGATGTGAGTCAGTCCCGCTGGACTTGAAGAAGGAAATGAGGACTTATATGATGGGTAAAAAGGCACACAAAGATTTATCATCTCAACAATACATGGATTTACAAGATGAGATATCAGCACGCCAGAGACGAAGGGATTACAGTTTACCTGTTCAGCGCCCGATCAATTTAGATGATGATGATGAGGAGGAGTAGGAGGAGGAGGAGGATCCAGATGACCATGATGCAGAGTACACCAGAACTGTTCGTGCCAGTTTGCGGACAAATAGAGAAGATGAGGTCTGGCGAAGAGGCATAGGATCATCAGGTGGATCAGTGCCTGCTGCTTCTCAGCCTGGGAGATTCGTTCCTAGGGGTTCTTCTGGTTGCAGGACTGCTAGTTCTATATTGAGTTGTGGACGGACATCAGATGTGGCCGCGGTCCTATGAACCAATTTTTGTACAGATCAAGGTCTGCCAGACAGCCTGGAATCAAGCAAGCATTAAAAGGAGTCAAGGCATCAGCAAAAAATGCCTTGAAAGGAATTGTGAAATGGTTTTTACATGCAGGTGTGCCAGCACATGCAGCATCTAGTCCATATTTTCAGACGATGGTGGATGCAATTGCAGATGCTGGACCTGGTGTAAAGGCCCCCACACCTCGCTACATTTATGATGTTGGGCTTGAAGAAGAGTATAATGACTTGAAGGTATGGGTCGACAACTTCAAAAATGTGTGGAGGGAGCGTGGTTGTACCATCATGTGTGATGGTTGGACATGGACCACAAGAAGATCCATGATTAATTTCCTTGTGTATTGTAGCGAGGGTACTATTTTTTTGAAGTCTGTGGATGCCTCAAACAGAATAAAGAATGCTGATTATTTGTATAGGCTAATGAATGATGTGGTAGAGGAAATTGGTGAAGAAAATGTTGTGTAGATAGTCACTGACAACGAAGCAAGTTATAAAGCAGCCGGTAATTTGTTGATGCAGAAGAGACACCATTTGTACTGGGTTCCTTGTGCAGCACATTCTATTGACTTGATGATGGAGGACATAGGTAAAGATCCTTTTGTTGTTGAGGTGGTACAACATGCTCAGATGATCACGGGATTTATTTATAGTTACAACAGGATCTTACATATGATGAGAGAACATACAGGTGGACGGGATCATCTTCGTGCTGGCCCTACTAGATTTGCATCCAACTTCATTTCTTTAGAGAGCTTGAGTAAATACAAGCATAAGTTGGCCCAGTTAGTCCACTCTAACGAGTTTCTGGCACATATAGGGACACTGAGAGCCGATGCTAGAGAAGTTGCATTGGCACTGCAATCGCTAGTTGGGGAGAGAAGTTTTTGGGATAAGGTTTCTCGCTATCTGAAAGTGGTTGAGCCTCTGGTACGTGTTCTGAGGTCAGTTGATGGAGATGACAAAAATGACATGGGATATTTGTATGAGGCCATGGATAGAGCAAAGGAGCAATTGAGCGAAAGCCTTCCTACTTCTCATGACAAATGGTGGAGGATCATCGATAATAGATGGGAGTCGACTCTTCATCATGATCTTCATGCTGCTGGTTAATTCTTTATCTATTTAAGTTGATTTTATGTTATTAATTTTTTTCACATTTAATTTTATAACTAATTAATATTCAATTTATATGCAGGATATTTTTTCAACCCAAGGTATCAGTATAGTGAGAGCGTGCATAATGACGGAGAGGTCCTTCGAGGTACAACTAACGTGATTACTAGAATATCAAGGAATACGAATGAAAGGATAGATGCCTTAGCAGAGGTAACGTACAAAGTGGGAGTTTATGAAAATGCATGCGTCTATCATTAACTTATGTTATTTATATTTATTTTGTAGATGGAGAGATTTAAATTGAAGATTGACATTTATGGAGATGATGACGTCATGGCTGCAGTAACGAGGACAACTTCAGGTGAATTACATAATAAATAGTCAAATATTAAATTTAATGATGCTACCAGTCTACAATGTAGACTCTACATATGATTATTGATATCGTCGTCTTTTTTTTTTTTTTTGAACAGCTGAATGGTGGATCCAGATTAATTACAGACAAGCTGCCACAAATCCTTTGGCGTATGTTGCAGTACGAGTACTCAGTCAAATCACTTCTTCCAGTCAATGTGAAAGAAACTGGAGTACATTCAGTCTCATTCACACAAAGGTTGGTAACAGATTGGAGGTTTCTAGGCTGAAGAAGTTGGTGTATTGTCACTACAACATGCGTCTAACAATCAGGCAGATTCAGGAAAGACAGAGGCGTGAAAGACAGAGATTCATGGAGTTTGCTGGCTGACCAGTTGATGAGCCTGTACATCAGATTGATATTGATGAACTGTTAGATGAAGAACACCCACTGCATTTTTGGGTGGAGAGCAGAGCAGTCAGAGATGCACAGCCTGAGTTTGATCCTCAGGATCGGAGTTGGGCAGAAGGTGAATTAGATACAGTAGTTGCTTGAGATCCTGAATTTCAGACAACACAAGAAGGAGGTGCACTAGTTCTTCAGAGGCGCCGAAAGTCAGCCACACTAGAAGACACTGCTAGAACTTCTGCCTCTCAGCCAGCACTAAGGAGAGCAGCTACTCAGGTGGATCCACAAAGAAGAAAGGAGAAAGAGCCAGCGAGACCTTCATTGCAGTCATCGAGCAGCAAAAAGAGAAAACAATCAAAAGGAAAGTCTAAACAACGAGTGGACCCATCAAAAGGAGAAGAAGGGATAGTTCAGCAGACTGGAGAGACACCTGAGGACACCCCAGCTTTACCACCTCACTTGGTCAGCATGTACGAGGCAGAAAGACAAACCTACAGGCGTAAAAGAAGGCGATTGAGGAAAACAAGCCAAGTGCGGAGTGATGACTCCACTGATGATGATGATGATGATGATGATGATGATGATGATAATGATGATGGGGATGGTGATGGCGCTATTGTTGCTGGACTATCAGGAGGTTCTGCACTTGAGAGCAGTTACACATGATACGATGATTACTCCGCACCTCCGAGTCATTCTGAAGGAACTCAAGGTCAGAGACAAGGACAACAAAGGGGATTTGAAGGCCAACAGAGACATGCAGGATGTGATTGGCCACCATGGGAAGATGCACCTTCTTATCCGCCCATT
Organism: Zantedeschia hybrid cultivar; assembly: GCA_030544215.1. Classification (NCBI taxonomy): domain Eukaryota; kingdom Viridiplantae; phylum Streptophyta; class Magnoliopsida; order Alismatales; family Araceae; genus Zantedeschia; species Zantedeschia hybrid cultivar. Next base: position 53,795,426 of record JARZZO010000006.1, on the reverse strand, counting down.
TTTCATCCCCCTACACTGCCATATTCAGACATCAGCAGCACTACTGAAGGGTACTTTGGACCTCCACCTATACAGTATGGCATTTTTGTCCCTCCAATACAACCAGGAGAAAGTTCAAGCCAACAAGCTTACACACCTAGAGGTATTCAAAGAGGATTCGAAGACCTCGCTAGTTCCTTGTTTGGCTATGGATATGCACCATACATGTCGGCAGATTATGGCCCGCCTGCTCAAATTTATGAACCGGATGATGAAGGATCACAAATGTGATCTTTCTAAAGTATTTTTCAACAACAATGTCTTTTTTAATTAATGCACAACAAAAATTATTAATGTGACTCTTTAATGTTTATTTTTTATGGATGTACATGAATTGCATTCATTCTTATTGTACATCAATTGAATAATATGTATGTAATTTTTTCTTATTTTTTTAATTTTTTCCTTATTTTTTTAATTTTTTCTATTTTTTCTGATTTTTTTTTTTTTAAAAATCCGGCTGAGTCGGACCGGCCGGACTGAGTCTGGATCGGCCGACTCGGCCGATCCAGATCGGATCGGGTCGGGATCGCCGGGTCTCGATTCCCGGTCCCGACCCGACCCGACCCGGAATTCCTTGGAACTGGGCCTTGCTCCTCATGGAATTTGACATCACTTATGTGCCCTAAAAGGCGATAAAGGACAAGGCATGGCGAAATTTCAGGCGGCTCATCAAATTCCTGAAGACTTCTCTCTAAACAATGAATTGCCAGATGAAGAAATGTTGCCGGCATGAGAGACATTCGAAGTGCAACAAAATGAAATTAGGACTTGGTAGTTGTACTTCGATGGAGCATCGATGACTATCATGAAGTCCGATGGCACATCAACAACTCGAGCCGGTGAGGGCTTGTCTTCATCACCCCTAGTGGTGGCATGCTACACCATTCTTACGCTCTGGTGGGGTCATTGGCAAACAATGAAGCAGAGCATGAAGCCCTGATAGCATGGAATTCCGGCACAGATTGGGAGGCCAGATCGGGACCTACCAATCCCGATCCAAATTGGATCGGATCGGCCAGAATCGGCTAAAATTGGCCAGAATTGGCCAGGATCGGCCGTTTTCAGCCAGATCGGGACCCACCGATCCCGATTTGAATCGGCCGATCCGGATCAGGATCGGTCGATTATGCATTCCATGCTTGATAGTGGGACTGGAAGTGGCCCTGAAGATTGGCATATGGAGCATCGGATCGGTCGATTATGCATTCCATGCCTGATAGTGGGACTGGAAGTGGCCTTGAAGATTGACATCTGGAGCATCCAAGTCTGTGAAGATTCTCTTCTGGTTGTCCAACAAGTCTTGGGCATCTTTGGAATAAAAAAGGCCAAACTGGTGGCCTATCACGCTGTTGTCGTAAGGTTAAGTGAAAAGTTATACACCTTTAAGATAGAGCACGTCAGAAGAGGCCAGAATGCTCAAACCAATGTCTCGGCCAAACTGGCGGAAATTGCCTTATGCAGGTGAAACCGAAATTGTTGCGAGGGATAGGAGGTGATTTCCTACCTCCATGAATGAAGAAGATGGTCTAACATTATGATGCGGGACAGCAAGGGGATGGACCGGGAGTAGAAAGAAGAGAGGGGGTTGGAGAAGAAGAAGACTAAGGCACAGGTTCCCGTCCTATCTCGGGAGAAAACGCACAACGGCTGCTCTTCATTTCAAATCTTCTTCAATGCTTTCCCACGAGGGGATACAGGATAATTTATAGACTCCTCAAAGAAATCATAATACTAAAGGACCAAAATGACCCTTATTTAAAGTAAAAAAGACTCGAACATAACTAAAACAAGAAAATACACTAATTGGGCCTCTAATGGGCCAAATAAAATACAAAATAAGCCTTGGGCTCGGTTCTCCACTTCTTGGATTCCTATCACATTATTTGGAGTTAATGCACTAAAAGAAGGTGAAGCAGAGGAGGATGATTGACGTGTTCCACTCATCAAAATTACAAATGGCTGGCTTTCTGATGATAAGGCCGAAAGGATCCAATTGCTGAGAAGGGCAGCCTCATACAAACTGATTGATGGCGTCCTGTACCATCTAGTCCCTGAAGACAAAGGTGCAGTTCTGTTGCGGTGCCTTTCTCACAATGAAGCCCGGAAGACAATGAGGGAAGTTCACTTTGGGGTTTGCGGAGCACACCAGTCCGGCCTGAAGATGAAGATCAACATAAAAAATAAAGGCTTCTTTTGGCCCACAATGTTCATGGATTGCGAGAAAGTCAGCAAAAGTTTCCTCCAATGTCAAGCTTTCGAACCAATCCTTAGAAGGCCCCCAAACCAATTACATCCAACAGCCCGACATGGCCTTTGCCCATTGGAGGATGGATGTAATGGGCCCCCATTCATGCCCTCAGCAGGGGGTGTAAATATATCTTGGCCGCAATGGAATACTTCACATGTTGGGCGGAGGCTGTACCGTTGAAGGAAGTCATAGGTGAAGCCTTGTCGCGCTTCGTCTGGTACAACATCATCTATATATTCGGGATGCCCAGTCGGATCACATCAAATAATGGCACGTCATTCCAAAACCAAACCATTTATAAGATGGCAGCCAAATTCCATATTGAATGGAATGCATCCTTAATTTACTATCCCCAAATTAATGGGATGGCTAAAACATTCAACAAGACTCTGTGCAAACTCTTGGTAAAGATCAACGAAGGGCAAAAGAGAGATTGAGATGAAAAGATGCATGAAGTGTTGTGGGCATACCGCACGTTCTACAAAACTCCAACATGATGTGCCCTGTATTCCTTAGTTTATGGAGTTGGGGCCGTGGTCCCAATTGAAATTGAGCTATCCTCTTTTCGGATGGCCTTCCATTATGATATGCAAGAAGGAGATCATAGTGAGCTTCGAAGATGCTACAAGGAGCTATTAGACCTCGAGGGCAAATGATTGGCGGTTTATCAATGCCTACAAGTCTACCCAGCTCGAATGCCTCGTGCCTTTGACAAGCTTGTGAAGGAGAGGACCTTTAAAAAGGGAGACCTTATAATGGTCAAGCAGAAAGATGTTATGGCGTTCTGGCCAAACAACAAATTTAAGCCAAATTGGATTGGGCCGTTCATAGTGAACAAAGTCTATGAAGGAGGAGCCTATAAGCAAGTGGATGAAAAAGGAAATTTGGCCTTCCCTACTAAATGGCTGGCATATAAAGCTATATTATGCTCCAGAGCATGAATTTCCTAGAAGTCAGCGGCAAAGGAAGTCCTAATGTTGCGAAGAACCAAAAGAGAGAGAGAGAGAGAGAGAGAGAGAGAGAGAGAGAGAGAGAGAGATAGAGATAGAGAGAAAGAAGGGGCATAATATAGCCTTAGGCAAAAATGGGAAACTGCTATGCGAATATCTGCAAGGGCGCACGGGTAAAAATAAGAAGGGGGTAACTTTGGCGAAAACCCATAAGAGTGCTAAGGTTTTAAGGTTAGTTGGAAAAAGAAAAAACAACTCAACCCATCAAGGTAAAGAGACAGAAAGAAGCCATTTACAAATAAAAAGGAGAGAAAAGAGTCATACGCCAGTGGTGGGTGGGGGTGGGGCGGAGCCCTCTCGACCTGCCTCAGGGAGAGATCGAGTTTTCCACATCCTTACCTAGAGAGAGTGCCAGAGTCGCCAATGACGAGAAAACCCTTGGTGTCACTTTACATTCGGTAAGTGGCACATAAATCATTCCATCAAGGGTGACGATTGAGCCGACGAGGACGACGTCTTCTCGACTCGGTAAGGAAGTGAGAAACTTGATTTCTCATTTGATAGGGCCAAGAAGAGCAATTTACCCGTTTGTTGAAATCTTTAATCCCACCAAAAAAATCTTTTTCAACAATTCACACCGAAACACCAAAAACCATTGGCCCTTGGGAACTATTATACCCTGAGGAGGCTTAAAATTCGTAGTCTCACCATGGTTGTCGAAAGTCAATAAAATCCTTTCGCTTCGGGAGACTTTAAATCCTTCCACCAGGTTTCAATTTCACATTGTTCAGAATGGATATCAAGTGCATGAATTTAGACACCTCCTCCTCGTATAGTAATGATTGCAGGACTGGATTAAGGCCCTCGTTCATCCAGTCTTGATCCCACACCAGGTGGGTCACCAAACTGAGGAAGATAGGCTGATGCAATAATAACCAAATAAAAAAATTCAAACAAATCTGATAGCAAAAGTAATGAGTTGGAAAATAGGAAAAAATTGGGAGGTTGGTGATAAGAAAAGGTTAGAAAAGCAGAAAATGTGACAATTATCTCAGTCCTCACCTCCTTCTCTGCTTCTTCTCTTGCCGTCTTCCTCCTCTTCTCATCTTAATCATTTACTATCCTTCTTCTATCTCTTATCCTACTTCTTGGTTTCTCTCAGGTGCTATTGAACCAGATCAGTCATCTCCCGGGTATACTGGCTATAAAATGGGCCCATCTGAGACAGATAAGCCTATGGCGGACCAATTCAAGATCATTTTTATTTTATTTTATTTTATTTATTTACTGTTTTGATCTGTCTTTCCTCCTTCAAATTAGTTAGGGTTGATACTGACTGAATTGGAAGTCGGGATTGGGATCCATTGATGTTGTACCCCATGCCTAACAATTTTTGCTGCTGGTAGGTTTTTATACGAAAGATCTAACATCTGCCCTTTTCTTTTCCTCTTAATTCAATTATGTGTCAATTTTCACACAGATTGCCATGATTTCATTACTTGGACATTGTTTGCACCCTAAAAGTTACTGGCAAAAGAGGGCCTTAAATCAATGGTGTAGTTAACCAAAAAAGGGCTATATCATGGTTAAACTATCATGAGGATGTCACTTCAAGACTCACTAGAAAAACTAATGTATGGGAGTAGAGTTGGATGCATGGTTTGATTAAAATAAAATACACCATGTATTAAACGCTCATATAGAGGTGTTAAATAAGCAGGCTCCTAAGAATTCTGAAATTGTTAAGAAAGCCGTGGCATGACATAGATATGAAAGCAGCCGCAACAAACAATGATGATGATGAAGGCAAAAGAAGAATTGTAGGGTGCATGCTAATATAAATTACCTACTGACAGTCATAGATATCTGGTTATTCTCCGAAAATCAGATATAAATCATAGTGTCAGGATCGAGACAATACATATATGAAGATTATTCATCATAATTTGAAATACCTAAATGATGAGCATTTGGAGTAAAATCTGTGGCCTATAGCTCTCTATGCATGTAGAGATTCAGGTCAAAACCTTACTTGAAAAGATGAATTCCAGAAAAGATCAAGATGGGCTGTAGAAGGCTTCTCACTTGGGTTGATTAGGTCAAAGAACTACGGAAGTTTGACCTCTATTCTTCTTTGAACTGTATATACGCTTCTAAGATGAAGTAAAAGAAGAAGAGAAAGAACATTAACAGCTGTGAAAAAGGTTGTTTATAACTTTATGTTGTTAGGATGTCAAGAAAATATTGAGGAATTAAAAACAAAAAATAGCAAACCTGGTTAATGGTCCTTCCTTGATTACTAGAAGAACGAAGTACCAATAGAAGGGTTTCTCTTTGACCAAGAGAAGGCAACGAACAGCAGTGGCAAACACCAATAGCTTCAAAGGCAACAGAAAAGAAGAGAAAAAAAGAAGCAGCAGCTGTAGCACACCAGAGGCAAGAGCAGCACACCAAAGGCAAGAGCATGCAACTGCAGCAAGAACCTGCAGCACACCAGAGGCAAGAGCAGCACAGCACCAGGAGCAGCAGCAGAAGCCAGTGGCAGCATGTGCACAGCAGAAAAGGGCCGGCCACAGAAAAAAAAGGGAGGGGTGGTCTGGCCTGGTTTTACAAAAAAAGAAGAAGAGAAACATAGAGATGGGGGGGGGGGGGGGGAAAGTGACCCTCATCGGGTGGAGGGTGTGCGGATGCCATGCGCACCCTCCCCCCCTCTCTTGTAACTGTCCCAGGACAGTTAAAAAAAAAAAAGGAGCACTGACGGTAAAAAAAAAAGAGAGGAGAAAAATAAAAGGTGGGGGAAGGAGTCACCCTCACCAGGTGGATGAAACCTACTCGGTGAGGGTGGGTAGGTGCCATGCTTGCCCCTCTTTCCCCCCTCTTTTAACTGTCCAAGACAGTAAAAGGGTAAAAAAAAAGAAGAAATTTAGTAAAAAGGAGACAGTAAAAGGGTAAAAAGAAGAAGAAGAGATTTAGTAAAAAGAAAACAAGGGGAAAAGAGTCCATTCTTGGGTGGGATCTCTACCCTAACCGGGTGGAAGGAAGCCACCCGGTGAGGGTGGGGGGGGGGTGCGCCTCTCCCCTCCTTCCTTCCGTAACTATATTTTTTTTTAAATTTTGGAGGCGGGTTTTTTTTAATAACCACCACCCGGTGAGGGTAGCCTCTTTGGCTTCTTAACTGTCTCTTACGAGGCTATAAATCCCAGGGGTCTCATTCGGGACAATGAAAAGAAGGGGCATGTTTTAGAGTTCCTTATGGTAAGGACTCTTTGGGCTTTGAGAGTAGTAGGCTTCGGCCCCCTCTCTTCCTTTTTTTATTTGAGTTGAAGTCTTATCTTATCCCAATATATGTCTTAATGTGTTATATTATATGTTCATTGTAACATATAAATATGACATGACATATATAAATATGACATGACATTATAATATGATCATATATGTCACATCATACGTGATGATCATATGTGATTAATTACACTTAGGGATTAAATCTAGGATGGTGTAATTTAATCTAATAATTCAATTATGTCACTGTGATATAAAGTCCATTAACATGTAACTTGTTAATGTGACATAAAGTCCATTAACATATAACTTATTTATGTGACATAAACATATGACATATGTCATATTTATGTTAATGTGACATAAAGTCTATTAACATGTAACTTATTTATGTGACATAAATATATGACACATGTTATTAAATCACATGTTACGTTTTTTGTTAAGGTGACAAAAACTCATTAACATGTAATTAACATATATTATTAAGTCATATGTTATTAAATCATATGTCTTATGTATTAATCATATATGGTTAACTATATTTATAAGACATCAAATTCACTGATTAAATGACTTAGTCATATCGATTATGTCTACCCACAACTTGGCCCATCGATCAAATGACTTGATTATGTTGATCGTGGTGCGATCTGTCGTGACCCTAATCTGTTGCATCTGTCTCTAGTTCAATGGTCTGATCGTTCCGATGTAGACCAAATTCTAGATCTAATGGTCGGATCTTCACGATCTCGACCTGATCTCAGATCTAACGGTCGGATCTTCATGATCTCGACCTAATCTCATATTTAATGGTCAGATCATCTCGATACCGACCGAATTTCAGATCTAACGGTCGGATCTTCATGATCTCGACCTGATCTCATAATCCATCGGTTTATTGAATGCTTCTGCTAACCCATTAGACTAAGGGTTATATATTGTAGAAGCTTTCCATTCAGTATGGAATTTCACGGCCATTTTATAGATGGTCTGATTTTTGAATGAAGTGCCATTATCAGACAGACATTAAGTAGCTAATCCTTCTTATTGGTTTTAATTCTTGACACTGTTGTTTATTGACATTCTTGTCTATTGCAGTGGACCATGTGTATCATACCTACTGCGGAAAAGAGCTCTTTACAATGATATGTCAAGGTATTCTTATTACTTTCCTTTTCTTACACACTTGGACTTATTATATACTGTTATTTTAAAAAAAAAAGATGTATTTACACTTTTCTCTTGTAGGTATGTTTGCTGTGCTGGTTATCTCCCATGCAGTGGTAGGTGTGGGGAAAGCCGGTGCCCTGAATTGTGTCTTTGCACTGAGGTAATATATCTGCATAACTGTCTAGGAACTTAAAAACTCAATGCTTTCAATCATTTTAAGGCAGATGCACTAACAACCATGCTTTAAATGACATACCTTTATTGGCTTAATTTTAATTGAAATTCAGACTACTAATTCAATCCATTCGTCCATGGCGTACTTACTGTGGAGATCTTCTTGAATTTTTTTTTTTCTGAGACACTTTACAATTTACAACATGTTTTAAACCCTTGTATGTGAGCTTTTTAATGCACAAACATGTGACCCATTAAAATTTACTGTGTATTGTAAGCTCTTGTTTGGAAGCTTTTAACGCATGCTTTCTTTACACCCATAAACAACCCCCGCCAAACCCAAGAAAAAAACTGTCCTTTTGCTTTAGTTTAGACACTTAGACACACAATAAATCACTGTGCACATACTGCGAAGAAGTGATATTTATGCCGTAGGGTTTCATGAAGTTGAAATCTTGATTTGTTAACTTGGAAGCTTATATAGGGTACGATTTGCATTTGATGACTTAAACCTTGTCCTTTGAAGGTAGATGGGATGGATATTCATTAACATCCCCCCCACCCCCCACCCCCCATCCAAAAAAAGAAAAAAGAAAAAAGAAAAAAGTGGTGTACAAGTGCACATGTATGCAGCTACTCGCAAAAGGAATCACCTCAATTTTAGCATTCTATGGACAGTAAAATGGAGTTTGAGAATGAGTCCATGCCCCATTGCAATTGCCTATTTTCTCTTTGTTGCATCAGAATTTCGTCCTCCATGATCAGATCCCTTTGCCGCGTATCAGAGGGCTGAGCGTGGGTAGGCCTGCAAGAAAGAACATTATTAAGGGCCCCAAACGATGGACCGGGGGATCTCTCTCCTATGGTTAAGTCAGAAAATGGGGGTTGCTCAGAAACAAAGAGGATGGTTGGGGTCTTGAAGCGTATCTGACGAGGCTGAACCAGGGGTCTTTATATAGTGGTTCAGAGGCTTCTTATGAACGGATTCTGATCAGGAAGGGTAGATCCTAGCTGGATTTCCCTTCAAGTCCGAGATCGGAAGGTTTCTTGATATGGAAAGTGTCTGTATCTTGATGGATTCTTTGGACTTATCTTAGTGGAACCCAGGTCATGATCAGATTCTTTCAGGTTAAGTGGGACTTTCCTGGTGGGGATTCTAGTCCGCATCAACTCTTGAGGGGGTCCCCTTAGGGGGTGGACTCGGATCGGGCCCCCTAAGTGGTTTGCTTGCCTTTTGGATTACTAGATTAGCCTTAAGCCCGGTCGGGGATTCCCTTGGTCCCCCCTGGTCCAAGGCCCAGGGGCGGATAGTTTGGTCCTTAGGCTGTACAACTGACCCGGCCCACATGATATTGGGCTGGGTGAAATTCTTATCCTTCACTCTTGAATCTAGAGCCCAGTACGCTTTGTTATTTACCCCTCCTCTCAATCCAAAAGCTAGCTGCCAAGCATTCCAATGAGATGATGGCCAGCTACATAATCCATTCAGATGCTATTGTGCACATACTTGTGACTCCCCTAGGCTCTTTGCAGTATCTTTTAAAGTAATCAAGATTTATGCTTTCTTGTGCGCTCTCTCTCTATATATATGTATGTATGCATATATATGTATATGTATCTATTATATAAACACACATTATATATATATATATATATATATATATATACATGCATGCTTGTGCGCTCTCTCTCTCTCTCTATATATATATATGTGTGTGTGTATGTATACACACACACACGTATTCTCTGTATGTACATATGCACACACACCATGTGAAATGTTCTGTGCAGCAGAATTCATGGGTGCCACATCCACAAAATGCAATCTCACAAGAATCTGGCAAGATATATCTTGCGAGATTCTTGGTCTAGCAGTCTGTACCAGGAATGACACCCCCAATATGCATGTGAAACACCCAACACACTAGTTGCCCACTTGGTTGGACCAGGCTGGTCCAGCGGGGGCATTTAAAAGGACCCCACATCTTTTTTGAACTCGTAATGCACTGGATGTGCTTGCAATGCCTCCTTGCTGTCGCTGCTGTTAGGATTTGTGGCTACCAGACCACCTGCTGCACCTGTGTGCCACCGCCGACTCACTGCTCTTGCCTGCCGCAGTCGGATCTATCAGTCACTGGCGCCACAGAGTGAAGACAACTTGCCATTGATTTCCAAGGAAGAGAAGAAGAACGAGAATGAGAAGAGGATGAAGGTGCTGCATTTGCTGCGAATCTGCGCGTGTTTGTATTATTGATATTTGTATTTTTTTTTTCTTGATCTTTAAATTTTAGTATCCAATACACCCCCCCCGCCCCCCCCCCCCCCCAAAAAAAAAAAAAAAAAAAAAAAAAAAAGACTGTGTGCTAGACAACAGCCGATGTTGATGCTCCGTTCCATGCTCCCATCATCGACCAGTTTCTAACCCCTCTTCCTATGTTTAACTGGACCCATTTCACTCATTGCCCCTTCTTATGCTGCTATGCTGTTTAATCCATTTGAATGTTGTTCTTACTGGTAATTCTTGCCATTCTCCTAGACCTTTTTTTTGTTCTGCATTCTGGGTACATGTACCATCCAGATGTCCCACAGTTTCTCACTCTTTTATCATCAATAGCAGCTTAGCACCTCTACCACTGTGTAAACAGAGCTCCGAAGAGTCCGTTCATACTGTTTCAATTTCCCAAATGCTCATGGACTCCTGTACGGTTTGTTTGGATGAATAATGAGGTATAAGTTCTTTGTGGTTACCTCTGCTCCTTGCACAAGTAGTATCTAGCCCTAATTGCTTCTTTTGAGGAAGCAAAGATGTAGAGGGTATGTCACTATAGTTTAGTGCACCATTTTTTACACTTGTAATTAAATGCTCACTTGTCTTTGCCAATGCAGTCAATGATATGTTTCTTTAATAAATAATATGTTTCTCTAATATGTTCTGCTTTGGTGGATATGTCAGCTTGCTCTTATCTGATTTTGGCATGGTCATCTTTATTACTCGTGTGACATAGATAGAAGACTAGGTCATTTACGGATCAGAAAACAGAATCTGACTGATGTTAATGCTCATCTCCAGGGGACACTGTACATGGATGCAAAAGAGGCTGGAGGGTTGATTACGGGGAAGGTTACACTTACATTTAGGTTGGTTGCATTTTGTTCTGACTGTCTAGGATGAGTGTTTGTGCCACCAGTTGTTTCTTGGAGTCCAAAGCTGCGAGATAGGAATCAACAGTCGAAAGAGGAGAGGCTCTTGGGTGATTTGGTGATCAAACCAGCAGAGAACAAACTGGACTATCAGTGGACATGCATTTTTACTGCTTTACATAGTGAAACATCAAGAAGAAAATGGAGAATTGGGGAGGATGATCATTGTCACTGAAGGTGACAGGATGAGGAGGCACTGGATTTGTGGATGAGGGATCTCCTGAAAGCACATATGTTCATGAATTAACCTAGGGACATTGGAGTTAAGTTAGGTGGTTGTTGTGTAAGTTAGGTGGTCTTGGTGGGAGAGGGAATGAGGGATCCCCACATTGCTTAAAATATATGATTTTTAGGTCATGGACCATGTTAGCAATAATTAGACGTGTTGGACACCAGAAACAGGCCGTGAGGGTAGAGCACGTAGATGTGGCCATATTCATATATACATGTATGTGGTGAAGTACAACTAATTAGGCAGGTGTTGGACACTTTCAGAAACAGGACATGAGGACACCAGAGCACATAGATATGGCCATATATATGCATGTGGCAAGGAATTCCGGCACAGATCGGGAGGCCAGATCGGGACCCGCCGATCTCGATCCGAATTGGGATTGGATTGGCCGATTCTGGCCGAAATCGGTCGGAATCGCCAGGGATTGGCTGATTCCAGTCGGATTGGGACCTGCCGATCCCGATCTGAATCCGCCGATCCATATTGGGATCGGCCGATTTTGCATTCCATGGCATGCAGTGTTTTACGACTAATTAGAATTATCTACAATATTCAAGGATAAGCAAAACTCTTATCAAACTATTCAACTATAATAGTCAACAAAGTAGTCTAAAGAACTATAGAAGTGCTCAATGTCATGTCAAGTATCCAACATGTTCTCTTATGCAATTAAAAGTGTCCCCCAAATCACAACCTAAAATGTATACTTAATTGGACAGATGTCAAACTCCTATTTCATGGATGGTGTCATACGTAGGGACCCTCTCTCATGTCCTTGTAAGTAGCCTGTGAGTTTGTGTATAACATGGAATCTAGAAGATAGTTAGCAGAGAAGTGGGCAAATGCTTTCCATTGTATTCCTTCACGTTTTCCTGTTTGTTAATTGGTAGTTTAAGGTCCCTCACTTGTGCTTCGCAACATACCATATTTTTGTACTTAAATATGCTAGTGTCCTGTTATAAGCAAATGTGCCTTTTGCTGTTTCCCAATTAGTGTTGCCAATACTTCTGGGGCTATCAGGATATCTATTGAGGAAATAAACAGTGGAATATTCATGAAGGGGATGAAGAACAATCCCTTCTTCAAGGCCATTTGTGGGGTTAAGATAAGTTAGGTTATTACCACTTTAGGGTTAAAAAAGGAATAATCACTTAATTTAATATGCTTTGAAAAATGAGTTTATACTCACTTAAGGTAAAATTCGGTTATCTCCACTTTCCGGGGTTAATCAGGGTACAATGTATTCCACCTACTAGATGGATTGAGTTGTCCCTGTGCTCTACACCAGCACAGTCGTACTAGTCTTATTTCGATACCAAACAATACTAGATTAAGGATAGGACTTAGATTGACTTATCCTTATCTCCCCTTAAATTATCCCGTTACCAAACATATATTTAAGCCTTTCAAGATTAGTCAAATTAATGAATACATAAAGTGTAATCTTTGTGACAGGAGGATGGGACAAGCAAATTTGGTTACCGTTGATGAACAAGCTATCTCTAGAGGTGGTAATTTTTGATATGGGGGATCTATTATTCAAGAGAACGGGGGAAATATTCATGAGGATGTTGCTTATAGGATTAATGCAGGTTGGATGAAATGGAGAAGTGCATCTAGAGTTCCATGTGATCAATGTGTTTTTAAAGCTTGAAGAGAAGTTCTTTAGAACTGTTGTAAAGCTTACTACATTGCAAGATACTGTGGTTTAGGTGGTAAAAACAGTACACATGATGAATGTGTGACAAGGATGAGGATGTGGTGAATGTGTGGAAAGACCAAGAAAGATAGGTCTGTATTAAATGTGTATAGAAGGACTTAGGAGTAGTTCCATTGGTGTCAAATTGAGGGAAAACAGACTTAGATACTGTAAACCATACATATGCACCATTGTCCTAATCTGGTGCTGGTCAAAAGATGAAAGTAAATTCAAGTAGAACGGATAGAAGGACATGAGGAAAGCTTAAAAAATGTTTGATTAAGTTAAGAGTGGACATGACTTTGCTAGGATCAACCATGAACATGGCACTTGATGGAACACAAGATGCATGTACCTGGCACCAGTTGAGTGAAATAAGACTTTGATGATGCGATCATCTTGTACATCCCGTTTTAACATGTTGATTAGATGAAAATCACGGTTTATATTAGCCATCATCCTTGTGCAAGCACTCACCCTATTTGAGTTCTTAGGCAACAACCAACATGTCAAGCTTCATAATCTCCTAATAGAGTTTGATAAAAGCAAACAAATATGCCAATAGTGCTTAGGGTTTAGCTGTCACCCAACACCTCCCTCCTGTCCTCCCATCCCCAACCCCCACAAAGCAGCTAATACCTCCCCTTCCGAGGAAGGAAACCTTGATAAGCTCAGAGAGGTGTAATAATCAACCCATTGTCTCCATATCCTCAAGAATCTCCTTAACAACCTAACCTTGCTTCTCATTGTTGATGTGACTGTTTTTAATTCCTTATTTGTGTTTGCCTTTTCCTTTAGTCAGTTTCCTCCTTCATGTCCAGTTCATACACCCTTTTCAAGTTCTCTTCTTTTCTCCTAATGGACAGATTCTCGCAGATACGAGTAGCCTTTCTGTGTTCTAATATCCATGACTTTCATCCAAGGGATGTCCTCTATCTCTATGTAGACAAGGGATTTGTCATGTTCAGAAAGTGTAGGCATCCCTGAAAAATTGGCCGTCTAGGCAGTAACAGGAATTGCCTCAAAAAGGTGGTTACCTCAGACCACTTTGCTTGCCTTGGCTAGCCTCGTATAGCCTTGGACAGCTCATTCCACTCATTCAGACTTTGTTAGGTGGCCCATATACTGTCTTAAAAAAGTGGGCAAAATTGGGATCAACTCTGTTAACCCCGCTCCGGTACCCATTCTCTCCCTCTCTGTCCCTTCCTCCCTCCCCCCACCTCTCTCTCTCTCTCTCTCTCTCTGTGATCTCCGCTCATGACCACTTTCTGTGCTCTCTCCCTAGGCGCTTTCTATTTTCTCTCACTTCTGCTCTTCCCCCTCTTAGTCTCCTTGTTTACTAAATTGGATGAAATTTGTATTTCCTAGGCTTTATATATGAATTTAGTATTTAATAGTATATCTATTGTTTATATTTTTAGTAAATATCACCTCAAATGCCTAGGGCATCATCTAGGCATTTGATATTGAGGTGACCCCCTTGGTCTCCTTGGTCACCTCACCCCTCTAGCTACATTGGATGTATGTTGTATTTCACATTGTTAGCACTACCATGCTTTCCTTGATGAAGTTATTGGACTGTTTTGTTTCTTTTTCGAATTGACTCTCTTTTAGTCTTGCCTACATGATCGATGATGTTGATGTCTCTGCCTGTACCATTCTTTCTTCATTTGATTAAATTTCAATGAGGACCCAATTTACTCCAGGTTGGACAGGTTCTTTGTGTGCATGGATTGGGAGGACTACCTTGGCTGGAGGTGTTTGCTTGGCTAGGTCAATTTTCACCACAAGCCAATCTTGCTCAAGACTTAATGGCAGGTGTAGAAGAAAGCCAATATAAAAAATATTGAGCAATATTGGTCAGAGGAGTAATAAAGTTGATTAGCTTTGGAGCTCTCCAAATGGGGGCTGACAATACCCTTATTGGGAAAGCAATAAAGGATAGAATACTCTTGTTGTTTGAGGGTTTGTACTCTCTTGATGAGTCTGAGATGATAATACTTTCAAGTGCTATGAAACGTTTGTTGCAATATTTGCTCCATGTATAGGAACTCCTTTAACCTACACACATTCTCACCTTTAGTGGCTGTTTATGTTCAAGCAGGGGTGCTCCAGATATTCCCGCATGGAAGTTTTAGCAAAGGTGACCATGTGCTTATGAGGCAAGGCCTCCACTATCACACCCTGACTCTGGTTAATAGCAAATTAATACAGATTATTGGAAATGGAATGTGACAAGATGAAAGAAACTCTCACAACAGATATTGAGACTGCTGATCATTCCTACAAGAGTAAAACAAGATTTACGATACACATCCCATCACTCAAAATTATATGAAGATAAGCACAGCTGTGGTCATTCATCTACATTCTACATGCCCATATACACTTCTTGGAAAAGCAATAAAGGATAGAATACTCATGTTGCTTAAGGGATTGCGCTCTCTTGAACGGTCTGAGATGCTAATACCTCTCAAGTGCTACGAAACCTTTGTTGCAATATTAGCTCCATGTATAGGAAACCCTTGAACCTACACATATGCTCACCTTCACTGGGGGGTTATGTTCAAGCAAGGGGGGCGCCAGATATTCCCGCATGGAATTTTTAACAAAGGTGACCATGTGCTTACAAGGCAATCCTCCCTTATCACACCCTAACTCTGGTTAATAGCAAATACAATTATCGGAACTGGAATGTGACAAGGGTAAAGAACCCCTCAAAACAGATATTGAGACTGCTAATCGTTCCCATGAGAGTAAATATATATATATATATATATATATATATATAAGATTCACATCCCATCACATGCAAAGATAAACAAAGTCGTGGTCATTCATCTACATTCTACATGCCAAGATTAAAAGTTCATAAAAGAGTGTACAAAGTCATATTACATTATTTTTGAACTTTACATAAGAGTGTTCAAGTACTTCCTTGATATTGAAGTGGCTCGTTCTAGGATATATATATATATATATATATATACCAAAGGAAGTAAGAGACATGGAAGTTGGGTTGTAAACCAACAGAAACCCCCATTGGCACAAATCATGGTCTGAGTGATACTAATGGTGATCTCTTATCAGACTCAGAGAAAGGAAAATGTCAAAAATTGGTGTCTCATCTACTTTATTTAGGACTTATCCATCCTGACTTGACCTATGTTGTCAGTATGGTCAGCCAATATATGCATGCACCCGGAGTGTCTCACATGAAGGCGGTTGAAAGGATACTTCGGTACATCAAGTCTTGTCTTGGGAAGGGACTCTTATTTTCTAAGTGCGACAAGCTATTAGTTGAAAGCTACTCTGATGCTGATTGGGCAAGTTCCAAGGAGGATAGAAGGTCCACTACCGGTTATTGCTTGTTTCTAGGGGGCAACCTTGTTGCATGGAGGAGCAAGAAACAATAAATTTCTGCAAGGTCTAGTGTTGAAGTTCAATATAGCGCTATAGCAAATTGTGTTTCATAAATGATTTGGCTGAAGTTTTTTTGGGTGGATCTAGGCATTCAATTATGCTTACCAATGAAGCTTTGTCGTGACAACAAAATTGCAATCAACATTGCAAATAATCTTGTCCAACATGATCGCACTAAACATATAGAGATTGACCGCCACTTCATCAGAGAGAAGCTCGACTGCAAAAAAATTTGTTTGCCATATGTCAAGTCCCAATACTGAATTGCAGATATCTTCACAAAGGGTAATCGGCTGATCAGTTTCACCTTTGTTTGAGCAAACTGATATATATACTTAGCTTGAGGGGGAGTGTAGTCACATTCATAGTTAAGAGGGCATTTTGGTCCTCTTATATTTTCCTTCTTGTGTTAAGTATTTTGAGGGTGGCTAGCGCTTTTTTTTATTTGTCTCCTTAGCCCCTACTATGAGGGGTATTTTAGTCTTTGTAATATTGTAAGTTTGCTGTCCTAATGAATAAAAGAGAGAGAGAGGTGCAGATGGTAGTGCGCGTGCATGCAGCTGCACACATGGCTGCCGCCCTCCTCCTTTTTCTATTCTTCTTCTGCTTCCTTTGTTTTCTAGGATTTTTTGGCTCTAAATATTCAACACTCCTCTATCCTACTCCTTCCCATTGCTCTTCCTCTATATACCTCTTGTTCTTAATCTTAGTAGAGATTCATTTCGGGAACCTCGGAGAGACAGATTTTAGAGAGATTTCAGAAGAGATGGCAAACCATGCTTAGGTCTAGCAGTACCTTGAGGGTTCTTATCCCATCTTATCAAGTGATTTCCGCCTATTGCCCGTGGGATTCCACTGCTGCAACAGTATAACTAAGGAATTTATAGGGGCACTACCATCAATCCAACTAAATCCTCATGTAGTGGTATGTCCATTTGGCTATCTCTTTAGTTTATCAAATGTGAGATGAAGTGATTACTAGTATGAAATTACTTCTGATTAAGTAAAACTGAGAATATGCTCTTGCATGTCTAAAAACTGAATTCACATGCACCCTTGTATATATATGAATTGATGTCTTTAGGATGGTTTCTACCTAGCCCAAAACACTAAGGCTAGGTGGCTATTAAACCATTATAGGCTTGCTTGAGTCATGTATTAAGATAATTGCTATATTAAATGAAGGCTATTACCATGTGTTTTCAAACATATACATTTCTTAGTCTAATGAATGAAAACCACAACATGTTCATATGTAGAATGCCAAAACAAATTAGTAATATGCAAGGTATCTACCAAGGTAGGCCAACTCGTGGGTCGGACTCGGATCGGTCCGGTCCTGACCGAGTGGATCGGCCGATCCGACCCGATCCCGAACCGGTCCGGATCGAGCCGGACCGGTCTGGCCGATCCAATTTTAAAAAAGAGAAAAAAATAGGGAAAAAAATAGAAAAATAAGTCCAAAAAATAATAAAAAATTTCAAAAAATCAGAAAAAATTATATTTACCCAAAACTTATCTAGGACTTTGGGTAAGCCCTTGAATTTTTATTAACTTTGAAAAAAACTTGAATACAATACATAGGGGGGACATAAAACCTTACCCCTAAGTATTACATGATAGTTAAAAAAAAAACACTCACACAAAGTGACAGAACAAGTAGACATACATTTATTCTAGACTTACATTGTAGGTGCTATACAAATGTTGCACATAATCGGCCCAAGACATATAAGTTTGGTAACATTGTTCATATTCCTGTACAAACCGGTTATACTCATCTGTGAATGGGTAGATTATTGTCACCGGTATCCATCCTTGTGTCTTTGGCTCATGATAAGATCCTTCTGAGGTTGAGGATTGATAAGAGGAAATATCTGAAGTTGGAGGATAAGTGGGATATCCTCCTAAGTAACTCGATGCATCATAGGGTGGTGGATGTTGATAATATGTACCTGGATATCCATAAGGACTATAACCCTCTAATGGAACTTGAGAGGATGCATCAGAGGAATGCTCTTGAGAGGATGTTCTCTTTAGGAACTCTTGTTGTTGTTTCCCTTTGCTTTTATTTGTTGCTGATGTGTCCTTAGCCAACCTACTGGAGTGGTCATCATCCTGCGTAGCATGCGTAAATTCTTGCTCTCCTGTGAAAATCATTGGAGGAGCTTCACCATGTTGACTTGATCCACGTCCTCGAGATGACCGTTGTTGCAAGGATCCACCTTGACTTCCATGTGGATCATCATCGTCATCGTCAGGGGTAGTCGTTGTCGAAGTAGAGTCGTCTGAAGTTTGGTAAACGACCTTGTCGTTCGGCTCTGGTGTCTCGTCTAACTCATCTTCTTGTACAGTTTCTAAATCTGCAATATCAACATGAGTTATTTTACCTTTACCCTTACCTGAACTTTGTGGGGTGGATTTCTTTTGCCGTTTTAAAGGAGGTGGAAGTTGAAACTCAACGGACAAGGGGACACCATCTAATTGTCCTTCTGCCCAGGAATACCCTTACCCACATCTCCAATAGTCTCAATCATGTCCTCCCAATAAGGACCCTTTGCAGCATTGGCAGGTACACTATTATAAACAAACCATCTCGAAACAGCACGGCCAATCTTCTCCTTGCATACCTTCAGGTTCTTCATAGCAGCTGTGATTGATGGTTGTCTATCTCTCCGTCTTGTTAGGAAAGCATCTATAGGACCCACTTTAGGATCATTGTCCCTAGTCAAGTCATGAATTTTCTCCTCGTTGGATCCATGTCCGGATCCACTCCCTTGCCCAACGTGTCGACCGGTGCGTCTATACACATCCTCATCAACAAAAGATCTTCTACTTTCGTCTATGGCTCGACGTATATCATCTTTAAATTAAAATAGATGATTAGACTAATTTAATCGAGATGAAGTATAAACAAGTAAATAATTAATTGGAAATTTTAAATCAAAGAATACCTCGAGAAAAGTCTTCAAATGCAGTGGATCTCCTTCTGGTAGGGTCTATGTCTCCCTCCCGAGATCTATCTCCCGGAGGGTGAATATGAATACTTTGACTTGAGGGCCGTGTCATTTCCTCCATAATTTGGCCTCTCATCGTTGATGCTGCTCCTTTTTTCAACTCTCTTTGTCGTAGATAATTTTTGAATTGATTTTTTACCTCTAGTGGTGCAGCAGTACAAGCCTTCACTTCTCCTTTGACACCCCCAATATGTTGCTTTAGACGAAAAACTCCACCCGAAATAATCCGACTGCAGTAGTTGCATTTGACCTTGCGTGAAGCCATGTCTACGATGGTACAGTGGTTCCATCCCGGGTCACCACGAGAGGTGACATATGTGGCCTCATTATGCTCAGAAGTCGACATCTTTAAAAATAAAAAATATATTAATAGGGAAAGAGATAATTAGTAATTACATAAAGAGAAATGGTGAGAAATAAGAAAAAACATAGAGAAAGAGAGTGAGATTTCATATCATACCTCGAGGGAGAGTGAGAGACAATGAGAAAGAAAGCTACAGAGACAAAAAGAGGTTAGAGAGAAAAATTAAAATGCAATAAAAATAATATGATGAAATTTTTTTGATGTAGTCCGTCCGTCCGTCCTTTAGAGTTTAGAACTCTAGAGAGCTTTGGAAGTTT
Organism: Zantedeschia hybrid cultivar; assembly: GCA_030544215.1. Taxonomy (NCBI): domain Eukaryota; kingdom Viridiplantae; phylum Streptophyta; class Magnoliopsida; order Alismatales; family Araceae; genus Zantedeschia; species Zantedeschia hybrid cultivar. Next base: position 53,775,358 of record JARZZO010000006.1, on the reverse strand, counting down.
GGAGAGAAAGAAGTTAAGAGAGCTTTGAGTCTTTGAGAGAGTATGAGAGCTTAGAGAGAGAGAGAAATGAGAATTTGTGTGAATGAGGGAGAGAAGGGTAGGAGGGGGTTTTATAGGGACTTGGAGGGGCTTAGAAGCCCCTTCTAACCGTTGGGAACCCATTCAAATGGGTTCCCAACGGCTACCCCAACGGCTAGTTCTGAACTAGCCGTTGGGGGCCCGGGTAGGCCGGACCGGTCCGACCCGGGCTGGGGTCGGCCGACCCGGCCGACCCAACCCGATCCCAGCGATCCCGGGCTGGGGTCGCTGGGTCAGGGCTCGGGGTTGGTTCGGACCGCCCGGTTTCCGAGCGGACCGGGCGATCCGATCCGACCCGGACCGACCCGGCCTACCATGGTATCTACCGAATTAAAATTGATTGTCCTGAACTAAATGACATTTTTGAATTTGACTATTTAATTCTCATGGCATGCTCACAAGTGCAATATGTAGTCGAAGGCCTGAGATGACCAGGGGTCGTCTTAGCCTCAAACGCCTAGACGACGGCCTAGGTGTTTGAGGCTATATTTTATTAAAATTATAAGAAATATAGATATTTAAATATATCATTGTTTAAATATAAAACTCATACAAAATAACTTAATTCTTACACTTAATTATAACAAAAAAGTTTAAAATCCACCAAATTGAAAGAAAATTGAATCAAATCAAGATGATTACAATAAACTCATACATATTTTGTGCTAAATGGACGTGACAGAAATGAAAATTGATCAAATAAGTGCCAAATAAATGCACCATAAACACAATGGCTGCCTAATGCCCTTCTCTATCCAAGTTTAATGTCCACTTGCAGAGAGTGAGAGGAGAGACAGAGATAGTTAGAGAGAGAGATTGAGAGAGACAAAGGGGGAGAGAGAGATAGAGAATAAGAGAGAGGGTTTCAGCCCTCTTCACATCGGAAGAAAGAGAGAGATAGAGACTCAAAGAGAGATAGTGAAAGAGTGAGAGAGAGAGTGTGAGACCTTAAAGTTTCTTAGAAGAACCCTAAGGAAAAGGAGTAAACACTTAGTAAATTTCACTAATACTCCTTCAAAAAAGGCATTTGATATTCTAATAGAAAGTATTAAGGGTATATATGTAAATATAGCAAAAGTATATATACAATTTATAGGGTGTAAAAATAGTTGGTGAAAAAGTATGGATGTTTATGAAATGTTGTGATGCTTATTGGGCTTGATTTAATGGGCTGTAGGATAGGGTTTTAAATGTCCGGTTATAAGTGAGGTTTGTGGCTCTTATTGGGCCTCATTAGTAGGCAAACTTAGGCCCATTAGGAGGGAGACAGATTTGTCCCCTTTCTTGAAGCTTCCCACCTCCTCTTTAGTGGAGGTGGAGCTTAAAACAAAGCCCCACTAATTTTCATCCTAGTGTAGACTGTTTAAAGAGGGCTTTTTTGATGTCAGTCCCTATAAAGTTAGGTATCTTGAAATAAGTCCCCATGTCTTAGGTATTTTGATATTAATCCCTCTTTGCTTAAATTTTTTATCTTGTATTCCCTACCATTTACTTCCGTTAGTCTTTTGAACTTTACTACAGTTAACTGTGAGTTAACTCTGACTTATGGTTGAAAAGTCAGTTTCTCTTGCGGGAAGTACAAACTGCCCATTGATGAAGGGCTTGGTGAACTTGATCTCCGGCATCTTGGGCTTCTAGCTCTTTGCATGATTTCCACCATCTATGAATGACTGCATTGCGATGCTAACAAACTTCCAAATGAAGGAATATGACCAGATGGCGAGGCTGGTGGCCGTAAACAGGGTGCTGGGCATCGTCCATCTTGTTCTCTGGCAATGGCGGCAGCGAAGAGGAGGGGGCGAGTGGGGAGAGGGTGGTGTTGGATGAGGGTATGTGGACCAGTGGCGGAGCCAGAAAATTTTCCTTGGGGCCAACTAAAAAGTGTCATCATTCAAAGTAGAAGATTCAAGCCAAGTTAAATTAAAATTTAAATTAAAGAATTAAATGAAATATAAAAATAAATTATTAAGTTAAAAGTTAAGGACATACTAATTTTCTATGTACTTAAGGTCTTGTTTGGTGTGTCTTAAAATACTGTGAAATCTCAGTTTTGAAATCACCGATTTTAAAACCAATGAAAATAAAATCTATGATTTTAAAATCACCGATTTTGAAATCACTGGTTTTGGGTTATAGTGATTGTGGGCTGTAAACCAAAATCAGGTAAAAGAAAGATTCCAGGGGTCAGCTGTGTTTTGAAATACGGCAATTTACGACACACCAAACGAATGAAAAAGCACTGTAAAATGATTTACAGCACACCAAACACAAGGAAAATACCATTTTATGACTATTTACGATGTACCAAACGACACCTAGCTAGTGAGTTAGAATAGAATAATAGAAAAAAATCAGAATGATGATTATATATTTATGTCAAACAATTAAAATAATATTTATATAAAATAATCAAAATAGAAAATAAAAAATACAAAATACCTTGATTTAGTCCAATCTTTAGTAATTGAGTTTTGTCTGGTGTGCATCTCTTGACTAGTGCAAATTTTTTAAAAAATGAGTTATTTATAATCATCCAATTAGTGAATGCAGACTATGTAAAGTACATGACCTACTTTAAATAGAATAAACAAGTTCTTAAATAAATGATAATTTTTTATTTCTCTTTTTTATTATGGAGTACTTTCTCTATAAACAAGTTTCAAATATACAGATGTTAAGGGGCTGTCTTTGTTAAACATTAGAAGACAAGTAACACATAAATAGAAGTTAACTAAATTCATTAGTAAATTGCCAAAGGAAAAAAGAATATGAACACCAGATTATGAATCAGTATAAGGCTACACAAAGGTGAGATCCTTAGTTTAACTATGACTTAGGAAGTGAGGTTAAATTAACAGCTACACAATTCTCTTCATGGTAACCTGACAAGGAGCATAGGAGGTAGCTATATGGAATCTACCCATACTTTCATTTTAATATTTACATAAGAGATTCAATAACTTCCTGAGGAGGAGCCAAAAACCTTCCTAACAACCTATATATATATATATATATGTTAAGAAAGTTTGAGGGGGCCATGCCCCCCCCTTGCCGCCCCTCCCTCCGCCACTGATGTGGACGGAGGTGGAGCTTCGCAGGGAGCAAGAGCTAGGCTCCTTGGGTGGGTGCCTCCTCTAGGTTTCCACTGATGCGAGGAGGAGAACCCATTGGCGCCTCCCCTGGTCCATGTAGAAGATGAGGAAGAAGAGAGCCGAGGAAGCAGGTGGTGCTGCAAAGCATCCACCTTCTATTCATGGCCATCTACTTGATGGACTCTATACCTCCCTGCTCTCTCTCTCACTCTGTATGTATGTGTGCGGGTGTTGGGGTGTGGGGCCTCCTCTCTCTGTGTGTGTGTGTGTGCTGACAAGGGTGGAATGTGGAGCCCCATGACAATGGCGACTGGATGGTATACGAAGAGGGAGTGCAGCCACTCCAAGTTCTCATCCAGGCCATCCTTAGTTTTTTTCTTCTCGACATCTTTGTGGGAACTTGAGCCTCTATGAACCTCTCCCCGCCATCGTTGTGCTGTGTCCCACCTGCCTCATGCCCGTTGTCTACTGGAGGATGTCGTGGATGAAGAGGGGTTCTGAGCATGGATGTCGGCGGCGGATAGGAAGCTTATGCGACGATGATGATGCCAGACATGGTGGTGGCAGCGGATGGGAATGGAGACTACCGGATGGTGTCGGCAGCCAGTGGCAGTGGCGCCAGGGAAGAGCAGCTAGTGGTACATGAAAGGATTAAGCCGGGGACGTACTGGGAGAAACATGCGGGCACCCCCACTTCTCCATGCCCAACTGCCTGTAGCTGCAATCCATCGCCACCTTCTAGGTTTGCCATACACCTTCATGGTCTCCCTGCCATACCCCGCTGCCACCATCCGCTCCACGATGCCACAAAGGTCTTCCACCTGCATCTGCCAACACAAGATCAATCTCCTGGATGATGCTTGCCAATATGTAACTCTTTGTTGTTGGCCGCAGTGCTTGTCCTGCTGAAGGCGCCATAGCCGCCGCTAGGGCTGGCAATGAGTTGAGAAGCTCACAAGCTACCTGAGCTCGGCTTGGTTCTAGCTCAGCTTGGCTTGGTTCAATTGAGCCAATGAGCCAAGCCCAAGCTCCAGCCAAAGCTTGTATGAGCATAGCCAAGCTCGGCTCGACTGGCTCACGAGCTGGCTCAGAGTAAAACATTTATTTAAATTAAATGTCTTAGATTTTTTAACATTTAAAATTATCAAATACTATATTCCAACCTGCACCAGAGTGTACCAAACCCTTCAAACATAGCAGGGCCCCGCCTCAAACTCGTTTGGCGTAAAAGTGACCATTAGGTATTATGAGGGGGATGAACTTTTTAAATCTCTCGGTGTAGGACTAAAAAGTCCTGTCCAGGACTGCAAGCGGGCCAAGCCTTCGTGCAGACCTCTCCAATGCACTGCACCTGGGACTTTTTACTCCTACATCGGAGAAATACAAAAAAGGTACCTCTCCACACACTTTATAGTGCCACACCGTTTGAGTCGACACAAACATAGGTTGACTCAGTTGTTTTAGTGAGTTGATTCAGTTTCACAAGCAGAGCTCGAGTCAAGCTTGAGTTGAGTTAATTTTCTCTCAAGCCAAGCTCAAGCTTATAAAATGAATTCGATGCAAGCTCGGGCTTTACTATGTTTGACTGAGTCGAGCTCGAACGAGTGAAAGCTTGGCTCGGCTCGTTGCCACCCCTGGCCGCCGCCATGGCCATTCCCGTCGATGGTGGCATCCTCCACTTTATTGGCACCGGCCTTGTCCTCCCCAGTCATGAAGATGGATATGGAGAAATCGGGGGTGGAGAGGTAGACAAAGTTCAAATCAGAGGAGAGGGAGTCGACATCCACGGCATTGACCTGGGTGATGAAGATGTGGCGGAACTTGTTCTCCAGCCAGTCAATGGCGGCCTAGATAAAACCTCCTGTGGTTGGGCTGGAGGAGTGGCAGGGGTTAGGGGCAGTGTTGTTGCAAAGGGAGCATCTGTTCTTGTTGATGGCACATAGGAAGCGGCCTTGGTGTAGGCAGCATTCGGGTCCCCCCTTTCTCTCAACACCCTGAACCGCCAGTGTCAAAGGGGAGAACCCTCTCTCTCAATCAAGGGTAAGAAGGTCATTTTCGCTGTTGCTGTTTGATTTAACTTACGTTTGAAGAATATTCCATGAATATTCTTAGTTTTTTGATGGTTCTTAACTAAGACTTAATAATATTAACCACTAAATTTTGAAGGACTAATAAGCAAATACATAAGATATAGGGATTTATTTCAAATTCCCTATATTTATAGGGATCGAAATCTAAATAATCCTTTTAAAATTAGTAACTTCCAATACTTGGGATCTATTCAAGAGAATGGGAAGGTCTTGAAAGATGTTGCACACTGGGTTAAGGCAGATTGGTTGAATGCTAAGTTCTTATAGAACCACTGTTAGATTGGCTAATGTTGTATCAGACCCAAGTGTTCGACACTGTGAAGAAAGCACAAATGGAAAACATGTGGCAAATATGTGGATGCTGAGATGGATGTACAAAAGACTTGGAAGGATAACATATAGAATGAATGTATGTGTGTAGATTAAGATCAAGCTCATGTTGATGTTAACCTGAGGAAAAATAGGCTTTGAGATGTTTGGGCTTCTGCTTGTCGCTCAAGTTTGGGGCTAGTTAAAAGCTACAATCAAATTCAAGCAGGTTGATAAAGACTTGGATAGGACCTAAACTATGCTAGTTTGACATGGCTAGAAAGGACATGGCCATTCAAGGCTCTACAAACATCGTGTTGCATAGATTAAAATGGTGGGACATGATTTACCTGGTCAAATCCAAATGAATGAGAAAAGGCTTTGATGATGACGACGACAATGGTGGTGGTGAGATAAAGAAGGAAGAAGAAAAAAGGAACCATGGACTTCAGCTGTAGATATCACATCCTCTGGTGGTTTGACAAGAAAAGGTAATACTTTTCCTTCTTTAAGATGAGATGAAAGATGCAGGTAGTGTGCATATTTTTCTTTTCTATGAGGGCAAGAGGATAGATTCTTTGTGAAGCCCAAGTATGCAACTACTTGGAATGTATGTAAAATATCTTAAGCCGAGAGAGAGAGAGAGAGAGAGAGAGTGCGTGTAGTTCAATAACAGAATCACAGGAAAAAGTAGTCTAAGATGTGTTGATAACATTCAAATCGTATCCTCACAATTTTTAGATGATGAGAGTAAAAATAAGGCCAAGCATACTCTCATCAGATAAGAAAAATCATGAAGCTACTATCAACTTGGTTACCCTGCAGTTCTGAGGCATGTGCCAACTTTATGCATGGTCAGCAATTTAGGTGAGAACTAGTATTTCCTCTGGTTTTATTTTTCTTGTAGATCTGATTTTATATGCAGTTACTTATGTACGGCATCATTATCACACGAAATTGTGCTTCACAATATATCTGGTATTTTATTACAGGTTTTGCTATGCTTTCCAAATTCAGTTGCTTCAACCCGTTTCTTGCTGCAAGATGAGTTCAACATACAGACTACACAATGTGACAACTGCATTATTGTAATTCTACTACACTCTCTTACATGGAGATCAAACAAAGTCTTCATTGTTGCAGACATTGCTATAGTTCTGGTTAATTGACAAGAATAAAAACACTCCTTACGTCCCTATTTTTGTTCATTTACAGGGCTTTATGTTCTGCCTCCAGCAACTTGCTTGCATTTTTTCACTTGTTGCTATGTGTGTTGGAGGTGAGGGACTACAAGATGCTGCTCAGATATTAAACTGTCTCTCTGATGCAGTTTATTTGACGTAAGATTACTATTGTCCTCTCGACTCTATCCTTCACACTGTGTGGAACATTCTGCTAAAAAATTCACATGTTTTTTGTTTTGCATTGCAGAGTATGTGCCTGCATGCAGGTAGGCATGGGTCACTTGGTGCACATCATCTCTTATTTTACCTACTCATCATAGTTATATCTTTACGTGGTTTGAATTTTCTTTTGGCAATTACAGACTCAGCATAAAATTGAAATGGACAAGAGAGATGGGAAGTTTGGGCCACCTCTGCCTATGGCAGTTCCACCAGTTCAGCAGATGTCACGCATCGATCAGCCAATTCCACCTCATGTTGGATATGCTCCTCAACCAGCATATGGGCAACCATATGGATACCCACCACCACCGCAGAGTGCTGCTCAAGGCTACCCTCCACCTCCATATCCTCCTGCTTATCCACCACCTGGTTATCCTTCTGGCTATGCAAAGTGAAGATGTGACCATAATGTGCTATGGAACCAGCGTCCTGCTTATATCTTAAGGGTAATATTGGAGATTAGTTTGTTGAGTAATTGCTTTTATTTTCCCTAATAAGTCACTCCTATTTGTTTGTCGCACTTTCATATGCATAGAATTTGTTAGAGTTTGTGGTTGAAACTTGAATACATTTCCCAATTTCTTCTTTTTCTCATGCTTTTTGTTTTCAGTATGCAGTGTATTGTACTAGTCCCTGGCTCTGGGTCATGATGTTTGTCCTTGTTCATTCTCTCATTTGTTTCCTATGACTTTTCTCATTTTTGCCAAAAATAGTTATTTAACTGTCGGCAAATGGAACCCTGGGGAACTGCGTTGCCAGTGGAACCGAGTGTCGTCTGGAGTTGTGCTTTGGGAATGCGATATAAGCATTATTAGAACTTACTTTTGAAGGAACTTGTGGTTTGGAACCACTTTTAAGTGTATTGGAAGTTGGTTTTCTCTCTTCACTGTAAACAGGTCAATCCTCGTTGGTTCATTAAGGGGTTATTTGGTGCATTGAAAAATACTGTAAAACGTCGTAAACAGCTATGAAATAACATTTTTCTTAAGTTTTGTTTACTGCAAACTGTTTTGTATTACCCTTTTGTACATTGGAGGGGCATAAATTGTCGTATTTTGGTTCACTCTAAAATCACCATAAATCAAAGGTTAGTGATTCCAAAACCTGTGATTTGAAGATCAGATATTTTTATTTTCATTGATTTTATAACTGATGATTTCAAAATCAATGGGGTGTTTGGTTGCACTATAATTTTATTCTACAATTTCATGTATAAAAAAATCATAAGACAAAATTAATAATAATTTTTAAAAACATAACATGTCTAATTATCATGTTTGGTAAAAAAGTTATAATTTTAGAAAATTGTCACGACATGTTTGGCAATGTTTTTAAATTAAATAGTATCAATTTTCAAATAATTAAAAATAAAAAAAACTTTCATAAATGTAAAAAATAATATCACCAAATATGAAACAAAATAAAATAATGCAAGTGCTGTATGTTTTATAACTCATTATAAAAAAATAAAAATAATTAAAAATAAATTAAGCATTACATCAATGAACAACAAAGTCTTCTAATTCATTACACAATAAAAATAAAAATAAAAAATACTAATGGCCATGTTGATTAACATAATCCTCCTACATTTGTGGTGTTGTATTTTTCCGAGATTGGTTTCCAAGTTGACATTGCCTATTTGTGCTTTAAAGCCATTATATCTTCTTCATATTCTAGTTGCTCTTATATTTTGCATTCTATTTGTTTATCATTAATTTTGTTGCCTTGTACCTTCATAATCGATCTTTTCTACATATCATGAAGGCTGTGTTTGGCGCAGCTTCTATTTGGAAGTACTTTTGATTTCTAGTTAGTTATTTTTTGTGGAAGTAATTAGTTTTGGAAGCTATTTATGTAGTATTTTACTTGTGTTTTGACTTCCTACTAAAAGCTGTAGGTGGAGCTTCCAACCAAAAGTTACAAAGTGAGGTTGTTATGAAAGAGTTGAATTTTGTAACAAAATTAGTTATAACCTCTCCCTCAACTCATTCTATGTGAAAAGTGAAAGTCAAAAGTGACTTTTAAGTAGAAGTTTTGCCAAACATGTCCAAAGATTTTTGTGTAGACAAAATAAACTAAAAATATACAAAGCAAGTTTTAGAGCTATAGGGTTTCAAATCTGCACCAACCATTGCATTTTAAACTTCAGAAACAATCATACCATATGATATTGGATGTAGAGAACCCATCTCATTAACTGAGCAATTCCCCAAAGACTTGTCCTTTTTCCATCTTGGTACGAAAAAAACCTAGAGTTCAAATCTACAAACAAATGGGGCTGTTTTCCTTTAAATTTGTAAGTTAAATCAGTATAATCAACTAGTAAATCTTCATTCCAAAGATTGTACGATGATTATTAATCCTTGAGAACCCATTCCCTTGATTGGGAAGTTCCCCAAAGACCCTGCTAAGCCATAGATTTTAGTTCACATTGCAACAGTCTAAAGAAAACAAGATAACAGAAATTCATAAATCACTATGAGGTTTTAAAATAAATTGCAATAAATAACTAGCAAATGAATGGAAGTAAGAGAGTAAAAGTGCACGATTTTCCTTAAGAGAATATGCTCAGAAATCAGTTTCTTCATTAAGAACCACAAGTAATCTCCTAAGAATGAATACAGAGACCACCTTTCATAGAAAAAATAAAAGAGAAAGACCACATGTCTTTTGTGTAATCCCTCCCTTTATCACTCAGATTTATGTCTCTAACCCCATTACAAGAAGTATCTTACCCTTTTCCCCACTCTTCTCTATGCACTAGCTAGAACATGAGTGGACTACTCTGCCCAGAAGATCCCTCATTTATGCAGACAGTCCATGTTTTTTATAGACTTTAAGCCCAGGTGAGTCCCAAATAGACTTTCATCCTTATTCAAATTTGTTGAACCATATCCATAACTAAGTAGGGAATTAGCCAATTGTTGACTCGTTTGAATATGCCATCAGATTTTTGAGATGTTGATTCTCCTGCTCATTAGAGACAATGGAGTGTAAGGATAGCACATGAGATAGTCATATAAAATTTTAAACATTAACGCAACAGAATCAACAACTCCCGTATGGTTCCTCTGATCCATTTCTAAGAAAATAACAACTAGGAAGAATGTTTCTTCACCTTTTGCAGAATTGAGATTTATTTCATGGTTTGGTTCTAGTGAAGCGATGTCGGTAGCCATGTAGGTGTCTGGTCTCCAGCAATATCCACACGGATCTCTAGTTGAGGGATCGTCCTCGCTTCTCTAGAGGGATCTGCTTGATCACAGGTTCTCCTTTTCGTTACGCATGCTGCAACAGCGTCTTGAACAATGCGAGACCGGGAGCAAAAGAGAGAGAGAGAGGAAGAGGGCGCCCCTTACTGAAGGGGACGACCAACAGAGGAGGGTGGTCAGAAACTCTGGAGAAACACTGGCGGATTATATTTTTACCAGTTTTTGGTGATTTTTTAGAAAAACTCCTAAACTTATATGAACTCTCACTTTATTTCTATTGATCGAGAATATTATGCATGTGACCCTGTAGGCCCAAATGCCAGTCTACTTTCGAATCCACTAAGGCCAGTAACACTTTACTAGCTTAATTATTAATTAATCTATCTATTTATTATCTCATGATTAAATTAATTAGACTTTCAATTATCATGGGTACCAAGCAATACCTTATGATCCCAGAAGGCATTGGGTTTAAGCAACCTGTTCAGGAACCTTTCTCTCATCAATTACTATATAGCTATAATCTTTCATCTATACAATGCTCTCAAGTAAACCTAGGGTCGGATTTTACTATCAAACCTTAATCATGTTCGCTCACTTGGATTAGCTACTGTCTATGTGCATCATCGACAACTCCTTTTATGATATGCAGTCTACACCTGGCCATAGACTTCCAAGTATCATTTCATAGAGTATTTTCTCTCTAAATATTGAGAGTGAATGAATCCTTATTGACCATTCAATCACTTTCAAAGAAGTCCCATTAATCAACATACAACAATCGACCAATAAGTGTCTTTGGTGTCTTAGATTTAAGGACCGACTATACTACTGTAACAATGAATCCCTTTAATTGACAGCTAGATACTATGACCATCTAAGGATTCAATGTCAGATCAATTTAGTGAACTCATTTACCAATGAGCACCTACATGTTCACCTTAGTGTCTTTATATAAGAGATTGTGAGACTAATCGCCCTCATCTTATGAGCAAGAGTAATACCGTTTCACCCGACATTTGATGTCCTTCTCAAATATCCTTCAACTAGAAACAATTAAGAATATGTATTTAAAGAAGATTAATCTCATTATCATGATCTCATCATAATTCAATCGTCATTGCATATATTCATGGACTTCATTATAAAACAATAAACATGTATTACATATAATGAATATAGTGTCTTTATTGTTAATTAATGAGAATAAGAATATATATAATAGTCATGAGATTGGCTTGCAGATACCCACAACTAACATTCTTTCACTTGGACTAAAGCCAATCACCCACATGTTTGATCCCCATCGACTAAAGCCAATCACCCACATGTCTTGGGTTGCGCGCCAGCGGCCACTGTTTCAGTTAAAGGCTTTGTCAATTGATCTGCTACATTATCAGTTGAAGGAACCTGTTCCACTAGTACATTTCCTCTAGTAATGATCTCCTTGATCACGTAAAAGTGCATCAGAATGTGCTTTGACTTTGATTTGACCTCATCTCTTTCGCTTGAGCAATTGGCTCATCATTGTCATATAATAATGAGACTAGATCAAAGATACTTGGCACAACTCCAAGGTCGGCGATAAAATTCTTCACCTAGGTTGCTTCTTTGGTAGCTTCCACAATATTGATATACTCTATCTGTAACGACCCGCCACCTTATAATCGGGGATCCGATTACTAAATGGGTACCGAATCATTAAAATTTGGAATCAAACCAGGATCTCAATAAGCCTGAGAAATAAATAATAAATTAAGCTAAACAATCCACAATACGTTGAATTATAAAGGAAGTGCATGAATTAAAAATTATTACAATTCGACTGGATTTAGCAAATAATTACATATTCCAACTGAAAAGAAATAATTATGCATACAAGTCTGAAAAGAAAATAATAACTACATCGGGGCATACCTCGGAACAGTGGCCGTTGGCGCGCAACCCAAGACGGAACCCTCCACACTACGCCTGCCGAGAATCCTCACCTGAAAATCGCAGGGGTGAGTCTCATCGAAATGGACTCAGTAGGAATCCTACGATCCCCACCACCCACTCACGCACCTACTAGTGCAACAACACAAATATAGACAATTAAATAAGTAAAGTAGTAAGCACAACTCCCAAAGATTCCTAAATTCCGATATGAAACATGTAACGACCCGCCACCCTATAATCGGGGATCCGATTACTAAATGGGCATCGAATCATTAAAAATTGGAGCCAAACTAGGATCTCGATAAGTCTGAAAAATAAATGATAAACTAAACTAAACATCCACATCACATCGAATTGTAAAGGAAGTGCAGAAATTAGAAATTATTACAATTTGACTTGACTTAACAAATAATTACATAATTCCAACTGAAAAGAAATAATTAAGCATACATGTCAGAAAAGAAAATAACAACTACATCAGGGTATATCCCGGAACAATGGCTGCTGGCGCGCAACTCCAGACAACACTCTCCTCGCTACGCCTGCCTGGAACCCTCACCTGAAAACCGCAGGGGGTGAATCTCATCGAAATAGACTCAGTAGGGATCCTTCGATCCCCACCACCCACTCACACACCCACAAGTGCAATAACACAAATATATGCAATTTAAATAAATAAAGCAGTAAACGCAACTCCCAAATTTCGATATAAAACACATGCATTCATAACAGTAACATGCACAACTCTGAAACCACTCCATCACAGAGTCCACAACAAGCGTCTCGGCTAAATACACAAACCACGCGGCCGAACGTGGAAAACACCGACCCGTTGAGACCAAATAGCAACCCCTCGGATAGCGCGCTGGCTACTCCGGCCTGATCGGCTCTAGGTGGTTCTGTTTTCCCCAGCACGAGTGACACTCCGAATGTACCACTCCCACACCAGTACTAGCTATACCCCGGGGTACACCAGGTGACCCTCTTTTTAGACGTCACCCCACTACTCCCACACCGGCGCCGTGTCACTCCCACACCGACACAGGGTGCATAAGCGCTAACAAGTGTCACTCTAGGTCCACGATCGCACAAACGCAACATGGTGCGATCCGATCATGTAGAAATCCTCGTCCTTGAGTATGTTTTCAAGCTTGCATTTATCCAAACTATCTAACAATGTAAACACATGTTCATTGCATGCTTTAATGAGATTCTATCTTGAATCGCGTTGCCCATGGCCGACGTCATTCAAGACCCCTAAATTGGTTCATGCGAAAACTGGCCTCGGAAGATGGCTTAAAATGCGTCGTTCAAAAGAGTCGCCATTTAAATGGCATCGCTGTCCCTGGACGCCATTCAATCTAGAGATAGAGTTTGTTATCTGGGATAAATCGCGTCGTGGGTGGAAGCCGCCTTTTAAATGGCGTCGTTGTCCCCAGACGCCATTTAACCCTCACAGACAGGTTCCCCTCCGGCCTCCCCCAAGTTACAAAACGGGATTTCTCCCTCAATTCGCATAAAAAACGTCACAAAATGGAGAAGGAGGATAAGAATCCAAATACCCGTTAAAAGCCCACCATTCCTAATTTTGTGAAATTAGTATTTTCACCCCAAAAATCCCCTAAACATGCTTGAAAGCGGGAAAACATGGTTTTACTCGAAACACAACGGAGATCGTCACCCTATCGGTTACTTGAACTCCTCCTAGCTCCTAGCCGCTGTACCGCCATGCCATGAACTGCCGCTGGTACTGCCGTTGACGTCGTTACTCCACTAGGACGTTTTGCCGTCCGGAGAGTAATACGCCGCAGAAGAAATGGTGGTGGTAGTGGTGGAAGTTAGGGGGGTTGATGGAGTGGAGGGAGAGGAGGAAAGGGGAGAGGAAGGGAAGGAGAAGGGAAAGGGGGCACGGATGCGTTGGAGGGAAAGAAGAGAGAGAAGAGAATGAGAGAAAGGAAGGAGAGCTTCGGAGCATCAACCAAAACTGGCTAAAATGCGTCGTCTAAGACCGACGCCAATCAGACGACAAGATGGGGTCGTACGCTGACATACCAGGGCCGTACTCTGAATGGCATCGTCCATTAAAGATGCCATTCAGACGATAAGACCGGGGCCGTACCCTCGTGGCCCAAAACCAGCCTACGTGGCGCCCACGTGGCACATTCTAAAACGCATCTCCCTAACTAGACGTTGTTTGAATCGCATCGAGCAAGCTCGACGCGAAAAAAAACTCAAGCCCCAGCCCCACAAGGGCCCAAAACCAAGGGGTCCGACATCAAAACTGACCCGATAATCGGAGCCGAAACCTCAATCCTTACAAAACACATGCATTCGAAGATGCAACAGGCATAACTCTAAAGCCACTCGATTCACACCGGAGTCCACAACCAGTGTTCCTGCGAAACATACAAACCACGTAGCCAAACGTGGAAAAACACCGACCCGTTGGGACGGAGTAGCAACCTCTCGGATAGGGCGCTAGCTACTCCAGCCTGTCTAGCTCTACGTGGTTCTGTCTCCTCCCAGCCACGAGTGATACTCCGAATGTACCACTCCCACACCGGTACTAACTATACCCCGGGGTACACCAGGTGACCCTCTCTCTAGACGTCACCCCACCACTCCCACACCGGCGTTGTGTCACTCCCACACCGACACAGGGTGCCTAAGCGCTAACAACTATCACTCTAAGTCAACGATTGCACAAAACACAACATAGTGCGATTCGATCACATAGAAATTTCTGTCCCCAATGTATGATTCCAAACATGCATTTAATCAAATTAACTAACAATGTACACACATGTTATTTGCATGGATTAATGAGATTTTGTGTTGAATCGTGTCGTCCGTAGCCGACGTCAGTTAAGACCCTAAAAAAGGTTCAATTTTCGCAAATTCACTGGGACCAGGGATACTCCCACACTAGCCTCGGGAACCAGGTAACTGGGCCATTGAATCGCGTCGACTCAGGTCGACGCCTATCTCAAATAGCGTCGGCCTGACTAGACGCCATTTTCCTCCGAAACTGTGTTCCACCGAGCCAAACCGAGGGTCCCTCTTCTGTCTCAAAACACTCAAAAACGCAAAAGAGACAAGGGGAGAAATTTACTAACCGATGATTACCCAAAACCCCATTTCATAAAAATGCTCATTTTCATTTAAAACCCTCTTAGAACATGCTTTCTACCAAAAAAATCCATATACATCGCATGCTTCAAAGCGGGAATATCATTCTTTTAAACAAAATACTACAAGAATCGTCACCCTATAGGTTACTTGAACTCTTCCTTGCTCCTAGCCGCCGAACCGCCACAAGCTGCCTCCAGTACCGCCGTGGATGCCGTTACTCCACCGAGATGTCGGCCGCTGTTCGGAGAGCAATGTGTTGCGGAGGAGATGGTGGTGGTAGTGGTGAGGGGTAGGAGGTTGATGGAGTGGAGGAATGGGGAGAGGAAGGGAAGGGGAAGGGGGCGTCAGAGGGTTTGGAGAGGAGGGGGAGGAGAGAGAGAGGAATGGAGAGAATGAGGGAAATGAGAGAGGACTCCGGAACGTCAACCGAAACTCACTAAAACACGTCGTTCCTGAACGATGCCAATCAGGCGACAGGACGGGGTCGTACACTGGCAGATATCTGAATCGCGTCGTCCATGCAAGACGCCATTCAGACGACACGACCGGAGCCGTACACACGCACCCGTGGGCCGCCCATGCGGCACCTCTGCAAAGCTCATAAATGGCGTCCCCCTAGGCCGACGTCGTTCAAAATCACGTCTCGCAAGCTCGACGCAAAAAAGAGCTCATGCCTCAACCCCACAAGGGCCCAAACCAAGGGGTCCAACACCGAAACCGACCTGATGACCGGATCCGAAACCTCAGTCCTTACACTATCTTTATCATTGAATTAATAATAGTTCCTATGTAGAACTCTTCCAACTCATTTCCCCTCTATTCAGAGTGAACACATGTAACGACCCACGACCCTATAATCGGGGATCCGATTACTAAATGGGTACCGAATCATTAAAGTTTGGAGCCAAACCAGGATCTCGATAAGTCTGGGAAATAAATGATAAACTAAGCTAAACATTCCACATCACATCGAATTGTAAAGAAAGTGCAGGAATTAAAACTTATTACAATTCGACTCGACTCAGCAAATAATTACATATTCCAACTGAAAAGAAATAATTATGCGTATAAGCCTGAAAAGGAAATAACTACTACATCGGTGCATACCCTGGAATAGTGACTGCTGGCGCGCAACCCGAGACGAAACCCTCTATGCTATGCCTGCCTGGAACCCTCACCTGAATACCGCAGGGGTGAGCTTCATCGAAATGGACTCAGTAGGGATCCTCCGATCCTCACCACCCACTCAGGCGCCCACAAGTGAAACAACACAAATATAGGCAATTAAATAAGTAAAGCAGTAAACATAACTCCCAAAGATTCCCAAATTCCGATATAAAACATATGCATTTGTAAATGCAACATACACAACTCTGAAACCACTCTACCATGGAGTCCACAACCAGCGTCTCGGCTAAACACACAAACCATGCAATCGAATGTGGAAAATACTGACTCGCTGAGACGGAACAACAACTCTTCGGATAGCGCGCTGGCTACTCTGGCATGTCTAGCTCTAGGTGGTTTTGCTCCTCTCAGCCATGAGCGACACTCCTAATGTACCACTCCCACACTGGTACTAGCTATACCCGGGGTACACCAGGTGACCCTCTCTCTAGGTGTCACCCCACCACTTCTACACCTGCGCTGTGTCACTCCTACACCGATATAGGGTGTCTAAGTGCTAACAACTGTCACTCTAGGTTCATGATCGCACAAAACACAACACCTTGCGATCGGGTCACGTGGAAACCTTCGTCCTCAAAGTATGGTATCAAACATGCATTTAACGAATTATCTAATAATGTAAACACATGTTAATGGTATGAATTAATGGGGTTTTGTCTTGAATCGCATCGCCCGTGGCCGACGTCATTCAAGATCCCTAAACTGGTTCAGTTTTTCACAGGCGCTGGGACCTAGGGATATTGGCTTGAATGGCGTCGCCCATGGCCGACGTCATTTAGCTCTTTAGCTCACGTTGGCTTAGGGAACCGAGAAATTGGGCTGTTAAATCGCGTCACCTGGTCTTGACGCAATTTTAAATGGCGTCACCTGGTCTTGACGCCATTCTAAATGGCGTCATCTGGTCCCAACGCTATTTAACGCTCGAAACTGTATTCCACCGAGCCAAATTGAAGGTCCCTCTTTGTAAGGACCCACAAAATTATTACATAATTTTAGAAACTTTATGGTACAATTAGATGATAATGAGCTTAACCAACATCTATACAATTATGAAAAGGACATATTTGTAAATTCTTAAAAAGTATAAACGCAATTATGAGAAGTTTGAGGTTAATAATGTGATTGA
Organism: Zantedeschia hybrid cultivar; assembly: GCA_030544215.1. NCBI lineage: Eukaryota > Viridiplantae > Streptophyta > Magnoliopsida > Alismatales > Araceae > Zantedeschia > Zantedeschia hybrid cultivar. The sequence goes on along the minus strand of JARZZO010000006.1, from coordinate 53,757,784 downwards.
TGATTTATAGAAGTTCTTAAGTATAATTTTTAAGGTCTTTAGCTGTAACCTCAAATCGCTGAAAATGGGTTAAAATTAGTGGCGAACTACTGAATGAGGGTATAAATGCAATTATAAAAGATATAGGGTCTTAAATGCAAAAGTACTAAAGGATACTGCTAAAGGATAAGGATACTGGTAAAGGATAATGGTAAAGTTTCTTAGCCCCCAAGTAACCCCATGCCACCTCACCATGACACATGTCACAACCTAGCTAATCCCTATCCTAAAGGGACACTTGTCCCAATCCCGGTGATCCTTATCCAAGAGGGACACGTGCCACCAATCCAAGCAGGACACTTGTCACCATCCAGGTGATCCTTATCCAAGAGGGACACGTGTCACCAATCCAAGAGGACACTTGTCACCATCCAAGTAATCCTTATCCAAGAGGGGGCCACTTGTCCCAATCCCAGGCCAGCCCTCTCCTATAAATAAGAGGGTGGTCCTCCCATTTCTCCCCATTCCACCCATCCCTCCTCCTTCTCCACACCAAGGTGAGAGAGAGAGAGAGAGATAAAGAGAGGAAGAGAAAAAGAGAGAGAAAGAGGGAGAGTTAAGGAGAAGTTTCATATAGAGAGTTGCTGCTGTGTCAAGGGGATCTGCGAGCTGTCCAAGCATTGGCTGAAGACAAAGGAAGACGCTTAAAGTTGTGGAGCAAAAGAGGTTTTAGCAGACCTTTTTGTCTCATCGTAAGAGGTAGGTGGATAATTCCCTAATCATGACCTAGTTTTTATATATATATTTTCTTTGATTTAAGATTCTTCAAACACAATTCCAAATACGCTAAAAAGGCACATTCTGTCCAGTTAACCCTTAGTTTGAGATTTCTCATGCATGTCCGATCTTGATCCTTTGATTTACCTTAAGAATTCAAATTTTAATCTCTTTGATCTATATAATATGTAAGTTTTCACCTTTGATTCATGTACACCAATACGACATTTTACATGATCATGTGACCCAAGTAACACGAACCTATTTCGCTGAGTTTCACAAGGAAATCCTACTATCATTACTCCCTTCATCTTCGTAAGATGTGCAAAGTTGGAATATATAAGAATACATCACGGACAGTGCCATCGTAAGGAGGGATTTGGACTGACCTTGTAAGCATTCACGAGGAAGGTCAGAACCCATGGGCATCGGATATAGGGATGTGGTATCCGCGGTTCTGCGCAGTAGCCAAGACCTTAGCACTTCATGTCTAGGTGCTTTGGTATATGTTAGTCAGTAGGATTAGTCAGTAGGTACTCCTTATATCCTAGTTTGAATGCATGTCTGGTAAATTCAAGTGGAAATATGATTTGACCTAACTCATGATATGAAATCACTTACTCGATCAACCACATCTCTATTTGCTAAACCATGATATCTTTGAGTTTCTTTATGAACAAGTTTAGTTATCTGATCATGTTCTATCAGCCTTTGAATCATGAACATATGTTAAACCAAGCTTAGTTCTCTTCAACTTGATAATCATGTCCTATCAGTCTTTGGATCATAACATATGAATAAGATAATATGCTAGCCATGTAAGGATTTGATATGTTCTATGTGAACCTCTTGTGACAGAGGCTATGTGTTTGTTTGATGCACTGCCTAGAGAAACTATTAATATGAACTGTGAATTTTGACACTGGATTCTTTGACAAGTTCCAATGAGCTTTGATCATTCGACTAAGAATATGTTCATGCAACAAGTTTTGTATCATCTGTTTACTATGCTATATGTAGAATTTGATCTGATCATCATGCTTAGAGTTTATGTATCATTCGATTGTCAAAGTTATTATATAATATGTCATGTGTGGGAATTTAAAGCCTACTGAGTGGTGGACTCATAAATTCCACTAACATTTTTCAGGAGAGAACGATCCGGAGTCCGCTTAGGTGAAGAATTGGAGGAAGGGACCTCTGGAAGAATTTTTGTTATCTAGTTAAACTTTTGTTTTCAGTTCAGTAGATCATATGTAATAGGTCTTTTGATAGCCATCTATTATGTTCATAGAGTCGAGAGTTTTGATAGTTGTTCATTCCAATGGCTCTCAGTGATGACATGTAATTTGAACCTATTTGATAATGGAGATGGTAATGGCGCTTATTGAATAATTACCTTGTGGACTGTCTTATCTCTCATATCTGTATGTTATGAGTTGTGCACTCGGAGTCCGAAGTAAGTCGGTGCATTGAATTGGATCTTCGGGGGCATGACACTCTTCTCCCCCAAAACACCCAAAAAATGCAAAGGAGACAAAGGGAGAAGTTTAATAACCAATTATCACCCAAAACCTCATTTCATACAAATGCTCATTCTCATTAAAAGCCTCCTTAGAACATGTTTTCTACCAAAAAGATCCATATACATCGCACGCTTCAAAGCGGGAAAATCATGGTTTTAAACAAAACATAATAAGGATCGTCATCTTACCGGTTACTTGAACTCCTCCTTGCTCTTAGCCGCCGAACCGCCACGCCACGAGCCGCCGCCGGTACCGCCGTGGATGTCGTCACTCCACCGGGATATCGGCTGCCGTCCGGAGAGCAAAGTGCCGCGGAAGAGATGATGGTGGTAGTGGTGAGGGTTAGGAGGTTGATGGAGTGGAGGAAGAGGAGGAATGGGGAGAGGAAGAGAAGGAGAAGGAAAAAGGGGCGTCGAAGGTTTCGGAGAGAGAGAGGAGAGAGAGAGAGAGAATGAGAGAAAGGAGGGAAGGCTCGGGCATCAAACCGAACAAGCCTAAATCGCGTCATTTGAGCAAAATGCCATTCAGACGATAGTACGTGGATCGTACATTGGCAGATGTCTGAATCGCGTCTTCCATACAAGATGCCATTCAGAGGACACGACTGGAACTGTACACACGTGCCCCCACGCCCGCCCGAAACAGAGCCCATGTCCCAGCCCTACAAGGGCCCAAACTAAGGGGGTCCGACACCGAAATCAACCCGATAACCGGATCCGAAACCTCAGTCCTTACAACACAAATCTTGAACTGGATTTACTATCATCTAAATTAGACTGGAAGCTCGAGTCAGTGTACCCTCGCAGCTTTAAGTCTCTTCCTTCATAAACTAAAAACATATCCTTAGTCTTTCTTAAGTATTTGAGGATACATTTAATAGACTTCCACTGTGCATCATTTGGATATGCCTAATACTTGCTTGTAACACTTAGAGTAAATGCCAGATTGGGCCTAGTACATAGCATAGCGTACATGATAGACCTTATTGTCAAAGTATAAGAGACTGTACTCATGCATTGCCTCTCTTTAGGAGTCCCAGGGGACATCTGCTTAGAGAGGTTAATTCGATGTCTCATTAGTATGCGGGCCCTCTTGGAATTTTTCATGCCAAATCTTTTGACAATGGTGTTTATGTGTTTATGTACATATATTGGGTCAAGTCAAGTATCTTGTTAGTTATCTTTATAGATTCTGATCCCCAAAATATAGGATGCTTTTTCTAGATCATTCATAGAGAAGTTCTTGTATAATCATACTTTAACCGATGACAACATCCCTATATCATTCCCAATGAGTAGGATGTTGTCAACATAAAGTACTAGGAAGATGACTACATTCTCTCAAGTCTTCTTGTACACACAAATCTCATCTTCATTTTTAATGAAGTCATAAGACTTGATAGTTTCATCATGTTATGCCTTAGAACTTAAACCCATTATTGCTAGTTAATAGGTCATAATTATTAAGCCTAATTTACTTAATTAATGAGTAATAGGTAATTAAGCATGTTAATGAGTCATTAGTAATTAAAAGTAATAAATTTACCATTAAGAATCCATTAGAAAAGTCATTAGGCCCATTAAGCCTATTAGTTGTTCAAGAAGGAACTAACTAGTTTCCAACACTTGGTCAAATTTTGTACTCAAAGTTGTGTGGTAGTAGCCCAATAAATCGGCAATAACTTTTTACCCGATTAATAAATAATTATGATCTTGTACCGTTGGAAAGAGGAAATTAATATCTAAAACTTTATAGAAGAAAGTTTTTGTTCATTCTAACTGTAACTAGGTCAAATTTGATGGTTTACGGTTAATGAAACAATTAAGTGAGAGAATAGTCTTAATTGCACTAAGAAGTGATTTTCCCTTGGAGATTAAGCTATCCACGATTGGAGTCCGGCACCAGTATTGAAACGGGGGTTTCTTGGTTGTATTGAAAATGCAAGAAACTATATATAATCTCTTGAATTCGTGCTAGAAGTTCTAGAGCCGCACTTGAACTCCCAAGATAAGAACATGGTAATCTTGAGAAGAACTAGGTGATGTTTTGATTTATTTCTTCTTGGGATTGGTTCTATCATATGGATTATATTCTTGGATGGTTAGAGAATGTAGTGTAAGCTCTGGAAGAGGAAGATTTCATGGCTAGAGTATAAGGGATGATTGGAGAAAGATTTAAGTGGTGTTCTTCGTGTTCTTCAAGAGATAGGATGTGAAAATACATTAAATGAAATATTTTACATTAAATATAAAAAATAAATATCTTGATTTCAAAAGTGGTTAAAAATATTTTCTAGAACATCATCTTTACGTTCATGATTCGAAACATACATTAGTTCTTTAAATTTTTTGTCAAAATCCCAATTTATTACTTTTAGTATGGAAAATATAGATCAACCTTCTTTGCCATTTGCTCTTTTTGAACGGTAGTGATGATTGCCATCCAAACTGGATGGCAGTGACCCTTGCCGTTCAGGTCTTTGGAGGGTAGTGACCCTTGCTGTCCATATCTCTGGACTGTAGTCAGCCTTGCTGTCCAGGTCTCTGGACGGTAGAGGCCCTTGCTGTCCATGTCTCTGGATGGCGGTGACCCTTGCCGTCCTTCCGTGTAATTTGATCATTTTTGAAAATTGATTCATAATTATTTTGCTATTTCTTCAATTGGCCAAAGTCTATTCAAGTTCTTTATATACTACTGGATACTCTAAATCACTCCTTTATTATCCAATTTGTATAAACTTTGTCCACATGATTCATATGAACTATTTGACATGTTCACCAAGTTTGACTATTTTTCCAATTTGTTTGATATAGTCGGATCTATGTATTGAATTTTCTACTTCAGAGAATAAGTTTAATATTTGAAAATATGTTTACTAATCCAAAAATTATGAGAAAATTACTGGAGCTTATTTTTATGCCCAGTAACATGTTGGCATCAATTTTGATCTGATTATTTATCTATATAACAATGTTGGCTCTTTAAGTGACTAGTTTGTATGTAAAAACATATATTTTGACTTATATGTAGCACTTTGCTAATCAAATTTCTAGATCTATGTTCATCTTATACTCATTGTTATCTCATTGTGCCATATTTGTATGACCATATTTGTTATGCGGTTCGATAACAAAGGTAAGTTTAGTCTAAAATTCATTGGGCCATTCGAGATTTTTCAGCGAGTGGGTAAAGTGGCTTATAAGCTAGCTTTGCAACCCGCATTGGTCAATGTACATCCAATATTTCATATGTCGATGCTTAGGAAGTAAATTTCATATCCATCTCACATGATTGAACATAAATTACTAGAGGTACAAGCAGACTTATCATATGAAGAGAAGTCAATTCACATTCTGGATCACAAAGAGCAAGTGCTATGTACCAATGTGATTCCTCTGGTGAAGGTTCTATGGCAACATTGTTCTATAGAGGAAGTTATCTGGGAGATGGAAGAAGACATGAAGAAGAAATATCCCTTCTTATTTGATAAGTGATGATTATTTAAATTTCGAGGACAAAATTTCTTTAAAAGAGAGATGATAGTATGCCTTAGAACTTAATAGGCCATAATTATTAAGTTCAATTTACTTAATTAATGGGTAATAGAAGAATCCATTAGAAGAGTCATTAGGCCAATTAAGCCCATTAGTTGTTTAAGAAGGAACTAACTAGTTTCCAACACTTAGTCAAGTTCTTGGTTCGGAGTTGTGTGGCAGTAGTTTGGTAAATCGGCAATAACGCTTTGCTCTATAGACGAAAAGTTATTATCTTTATACGGTTGGAAAGGAAAAATTAAGATATACAATTTTGTAAATAAAAGTTTTCGTTAATTCTAACTATAACCAAGTCGAATTTGAGGGTTTATAGTTAAGAAAATAATTAAGTGCAGGAATAGAGTCCTAATTGCACTAAGAAGTGATTTTTCCTTAGAGGTTAAGCTATCTATAGTTGGTGTCTGGCTTCAGCATAGAAAGGGGAGTTTTTTGATTGTATTAGAAAGGTAAGAAACTATATATGATCTCTTGAATTTGTGCTAGGGCTTCTAGAGCTTCACTTGAACTCCCAAGATAAGAACATGGTGTTCTCGAGAAGAACTAGAAGATTTTTTGATTTATTTCTTTTTGGGATTGGTTCTAACAGCTCTGGAAGAGGAAGTTTTCCTAGCTCATGTTCTTCAAGAGGTAGGATGTGAAAATCCATTAAATGAAATATTTTATATTAATATGAAAAATAAATATTTTGATTTCAAAAGTGGTTAAAAATGTTTTCTAGAAATATCATCTTTATTTATGATTCGAAACATACATTAAATCTTTGAATTTTCTATCAAAGTATCAATTATTATTTTCATTCTAGAAAATATAGTGGACGGCAACCTTCTCTGTCGTCTACACTTTTCCAATGGCAGTGGTGACTACCGTCCAGTTTTGAACCGGATGGCAGTGACCCTTGCTGTTCAGGTCTTTGGACGGCAGTGACACTTGCCGTCTAGATCTCTGGACGAGTCAGCCTTGCTGTCTAGGTCTCTGGACGGCAGAGGCCCTTGCCGTCTTGGTCTCTGGATCGCAGTGACCCTTGCTGTCCAGCCTACTGTTATGACTGTCAGTTCAAATTTTTGAACCCAATTTGATTAGCCATAACTTTGTGAATCCTTACTCAAATGATTCGAAATTTTGACCACAATTTTGTTATGATGATTCTATCTCTGTGCGTAATTTGACAAATTTTGAAAATTTATTTGCAATTATTTTACTATTTATTCAATTGGCCAAAATCTATTCAAGTTCTTTATATACTACTAGATGCTCTAAATAACTCCTTTGTTATCTAATTTGTATAGAACTTTGTCAACATGATTCATATGACCTATTTGACATGGTCACCAAGTTTAGCTACTTTTCGAATATGTTTGCTATATTCATACCTATTTATTGAGTTTTTTGCTTCATAAAATAGGTTTAATACCTGAAAAATATGTTTACTAATCTAAAAATTCTGAGAAAATTGTTGGAGTTTATTTTTCTATCTAGTAACTTGTTGGCATCACTTTTGATCTAATTATTTATCTATATGACCATGTTGGCTCTTTAAGTGACTAGCTTGTATGTAAAAATATATATTTTGATTTATATTTATATGTAGCACTTTGCAAATTAAAATTTCAGATATATGTTCATCTTATGTTCATTGTTATCTTATTGTATCGTATTTATATGACCATGTTGGTGTTAGGATTGTTGTGTCGAGATTTGACCGAAAAACGTAGCGGAATTATTTATTCAGGAACAGATCCATCCCGTTTCGATCAATAAAATAAACTGAAAAATTGGATTTACCTTGTGCGGATTCAAATCAGCGTTCATTCTCCGGTTCTGTCGGAGCGATGCCGCAAGCCGCGCAGGTGCCCGGCCTCTAGTGGTATGTAACTGATAGATTCTCTCTCATTCCTATTGATGCCTCCCTATGGTGTCTCTTTGGCAAAGAGGTTTTCTCCGGTAGTCAGTACTTGGGATCTTAGTTCTACATGATGCTGGAATTGGATCTACTATTAAGTAAGGATTTCTAAAGGAACTGAAAAGATGATTGAAGCTTTCGTGAGTGGTTATGCCGGATCTCTCATCCCGTTCATAGAGGAATCCTTCCCCGAATGGTTCGCCATTGTAACCTCCCTTGAGAAGGAGGATTCCCACTTCCATAGTTGCAGGCTCTGAAAGAGGTACTGCCCGTTCTCTTCTACCCTACCCACACCGCCCATCTATGCTGATCGAGAGCCCGACCCATTTTGTCTTCACTGGAAGCTGCCCGGTGTAGCATGAAATACAATTATTCTTTCTTCGGTCTCCCCGCAAAAGCATCTTTGCCGTAGTGTGCAAGCTCCAGCAATGCCGCGCCCTTCCCTTTTTCAGCTCGTTAGCACACACTGTAGTTTGGAAGCGGCAAACTACGGCTGAAAAGCCGTAGTGCGCCCTGCCCTTTTTCAACTGGCCAACAACACCATCAGTAGCAGAGTCCGGAGTCCAGCAAAAGGCTAAACTCTTTCTTTAAGTGCATACCCTGATGAACTCTTCCAAAATTTAAAGAAGAACAAATCTAGTTACAGAATCATATGCATGAGCCATAAGAGAAAGATAGATGGAAGCGGTAAAGCAGACATAGGCCACGGTGGTTGACCGAGTTGACCTAGCTGCAACTGAAGCTACCTACCCAGCTCTAGAGATATGTCGAAAAAACCCATCCATACCTGTCAATTTATTACTACCACCCAACCCCTGCCCCTCCAATTACTCCCACCTAGCAAGTGATGAATAGTAAGGATTGAGGTTTCGGGTTCAGTATTCGGGTCGGGTTCGGGCCGGATCCTCTGGTTTGGACCCCGTGGGGTCTTGAGATTTTTGACTGAATGACGTTGGTACTGATCGACGCCTTTCAAAAGGCGTCTGACTGTGTGGACGCCATTCAAGTCTATTGCTGTTGTGCTACGTGTGCGCCACATGGGCGGGTTTTCGGGCCGCAAGAGTACGGCCCCTGTCTCGTCGTCTGAACGGCGTCCACGATGGACGACGCGATTCAGACTGCGACCCCTGCGATGTCAGTGTACGGCGCCAAAGCGTTGCCAGTACGGCCTGTCCTGTTGTCTGAACGGCGTCCGTGGTGAGCGACGCGTTTCAAAGCGCAGTCAGTACGGCCCGTCCTGTCAGCTGATTGGTGTCTGTCTCGATCGACGCATTTTAGCTAGATTCAGATTGACCCCGTGAGCCTCCCCTTCTTTCCCTCATTCTTCGCCTCCACCCTCTCTCTCTCCGCCCTCTCCGCCCTCCTTTCCCCTCTCCCTTCCTCTTCTTCCTCTTCCATCACTCCAATACCTCCTTACCTCTCACCACTACCTCCACCACTTCCTTCGCGGCGTTCCATTCTCCGGACGGCGGCCGACGTCCCGGCGGAGTGGCGGCGTCCTCGGGGGTACCGGCGGCGGTCTGCGGTGTGGCGGGTCGGTGGCACGGAGCTTGGAGGGGTTTAAGAACCGGTAGGGGGACGAACCTTGCATGGACTGTGAATGTATTGCTCGTGATTTCCTTGGCGTGGCATGATATGTTTTGGGTTAGACTGAGCATGTTTAGGGGGTTTTCTTGTGGGTATGGCCGTGTTAGGGATTGTGGAATTGTAGCATGCTTGTGGTAGTTGATTTCCCTTTCCTCCCCTTTCTGTTTTGGGCATTTTTGGGGTGTTTGGGGTTAAGGGAGAAACCCTCGGATCGAACCAGGGAACCAGGTTTCTGGCGCTAAACGGCGTCGTGCCTGGTCGACGCCTTTTATAAGGACGTCAGGACAGTATGACGCCTTTTAAGGCAGAAACCTCCATGTTCGAGGTTTCATGAGTACGGGGTTTTGGCGCTAAAAGATGTCATGTATGGACGACGCCTTTTAGAAGGACGTCGAACCATCATGACGCCTTTTAGGCAGGAAATCACCCCGACTGAGGGTTCTGCAACCCTGGAATTCTGGTGTGAATGGCGTCTGTGGGCTCTGACGCGTTTTAAAGGGCGGCTTCCCAGGTCGACGTATTTTAAGGAAATAATCTGGTTTAAATGAACCTGTTTGAGAGACTTGAATGGCGTCGACCTCGGTCGACGCGATTCAACACAGAACTACATTAACTCCTGTTATTAACACATGTTTCAAGGTTGGATGGTTCAAATGCATGTTTTAAGTTGTACGCTGAGACAGAGGTTTATTGTGTTAATGGAATCATGTTATGTGTGTGTGTATGCTTATGCGAATATGGAATCGGAAAAACTGTGGTTTACGTATGTCACCTTGGGCCGATGGGGAAGGGCCATGGTGTCTGTGAGGCATTGTGCTGTACCGGTGGGAGGAGTGGTACATGTTGTGTTTTATCTTTGGCTGAGGGAAGCAGAACCACCTTGAGCCCGTCGAG